>JAKOOJ010000001.1:211725940-212968440 GCA_022577455.1 Arizona elegans | reverse complement strand
ATTTTCTTTTTTTTTGTACTGTATTCTATTTTTCTTTTTAAAAAAACCAAAAACCCTGCTTAATGAGGGCTTTTTTTTTCTTTTGGAGAATACATCAAATATTTAAAACTGAAGAGGACAGATCATGAAACTATATAGGACTATAACACAGAAATCATTCTCAAGAATTGAAATGAGAAATAGGGAAGAATGTTATATTCACAAACACTAAAGAATTGTATCCAGTTTTACTTTGTATTTAGAAATCCTAACCTACTTTTCATAATTTATCCTATAAATGTATAAGTGGTTCCCTTTGTGAATATGATTTGTCGACATGTACAGAATATTGGACCTAAGTGTAAGGTTTGGTTTAAACTAACCTGTTTAATGAAGGCTTCCTTTTCTTTTGGAGTATACTTCAAATATTTAGAAAAATTAACAGAACAGGACTCTGGAAATACAAGTCTAAAGTCACTCTGACTGCATCGTATTAGCTTGAAGGAGAGCCCCCTCAACCAAATGGTATATAACCTCATTTATACTGTACAATGCACTCTTATATAAAAGATATAATCATAAGGCCCTTTCTCCTACATCTGTACGTCTAAAAGGGAACTTGGCATTTGTAATCTTCTGCTGTAACCGTTGTAACCACAAAATGTACCAAGTTGTATGCCCTATGTATCACAAAACTATGAACTTCTGCTTTTGTACTTTTCCAGTGAATCTCCCTTAGAATTACCTATCTGTATGCACAATGTATTATCCATAAGCGGAACTGAATATGCTATGTCACTGTCAAATCTCAAGAACCTATAAAAGTCTGCCTTAGGGCGTGGTTCGGGGCTCAGTCTTCGACAGGTGACTGCACTGAGCCTATTGCTAGCAATACTCAATAAACCTGTTTTCTCTGGATCTCCGTGGTCTTGTCTCCTGACTTATTTACAGGTACTGATTGGGATTAGTAAATCCCGCTTCATTTCTGGCGAGCCAGCCAGGAGGCAACGGAATTTTTAAATTCCTCTGGACCGTCACCACGCTGTGGGAGGGTCTCGGAGGCTCGGGGAACCATCCCAGGCGCCATCGGACATCTTTTAGTCTGAGGGACTTCCCTGTGGAGCCGGCCCCTTCGCAGCATCGGTTGACGCCTCCAAGAACCACTTGAGGGAGGCCAAGAGACCAGGAACACTTCAATCCAGCTGGAAGGAAAAGAAAAGAAGCCTGCAGGCAAGTATCTGGGTCCCTGGGAAGAGGTAATAACTATTAGCCTGTAGATAGGGGAGAGCCTGATCACCCTCCCCTCAAGGCTAAAGGAGGGGTCAGGGGGACCCCTAAGGGAAGTTTGTCTTGTATGACAGGTGCAGAGGGCACCCTTCCCTAAAGGTTAAAGGTGGGAGGTTTGTCTGGTGTGACTGGTGTGAGTGTTCCCCGCGGTTCTGTTCAGTGGCCGTTGAGAGTCCGGGACTGGCAGCCGGGGAAGTGTGATTGGGATCCCTTGGTGTTTCTCTGGGAAGGAAGGACCCCTTACCTCCTTCTCAAACCCCTTTTCCTACTTGTCTTGTCTGGTGCCCTGGGTGGAAGATGGGTGGAGGAGGAAGTACGCCACTCACCCCCTTGGCATGTGTGTTAAAACATTTTAAAGATGCCTACATTAGCCAAGACTACGGCATAAGGTGAAGCAGGCAAAGGTTACGGGTTTTCTGTGAGGTGGACTGGCCAGACTTCAGAGTTGACTGGCCAGTAACAGGGTCTTTGGACCCAGGGGTTGTACTGCGAGTACACCAGGGGGTTTTCCACCCCACTAAAGGACACCCGGACCAAGCCCCTTATATCGATGTCTGGCTTAATTTGATACAACACCCCCCCCCCCCGTGGCTACAAAAGTGCAAAGCCACAAGGTGCAGGCTATTAGTTTCACGCACCTTGCCACTCAAAAAAGGGAAGGCCCCATAGCTGACCGAAATCGTTCAAAGAATGCCGGACTGAGTGAGGAAGCTGATCCGTCTGAAGACGGCGTGGCATTCCTGAACCCCCTCAGAAGGGTGGATCAGTCCGTGGTTGAGCCAAACAGAGAACCAGTGATTGTCTCTGTGTTTCAGCACGTCCCTTTTACTTCATCGGACCTCTTAAACTGGAAAATGCATTATGGTCCGTTTAGTGACAAACCATCAGAGGTCACTGATTTGATTAAAACTATTGTAGATAGCCATAATCCCACCTGGCGGGATCTACGACAATTAATGGGTACCATCTTTAATCCAGAGGAGAGGGAAAAGATTCGGAATGCGGCTCTTAAAATTTTAAAGGGAACTATGCCAGCCCAGGACCTGACTTTTGATCGCTGGGTGGCTAGGAATTTCCCCTCCGAGGATCCAAGATGGGACCCCTATAAGATAGAGGACCTCAGGTCCCTCCAAGATTACCAGCGCCTTGTTGTGCAGGCAATCCAGGCGGCGGGGAAACCCACTACCAACATGTCAAAGCCTTCTTTGGTGATCCAAGGTGCCAATGAAGCCCTGGAAGCCTTCTATGCCTGGCTGTTAGATGCCTACCGCATGTACACTCCCATTGATCCCACACAACCTGAAAATGCTCGCATGTTGGCAATGGCCTTCATTTCTCAATCTGCCCCTGACATACGGCGGAAATTACAGAAGTTGGAGGGAGCTCTTGGGGGATCGATGAGTGAGCTGATGGAGGTTGCAAGGAAGGTTTTTGCTAACAGGGACAAGATTGAGGAAAAGAAACAGGAGCAGAAAATGCATAAGAAAGCAGAACTGCTCGCTGCTGCCCTGATGGGCAGGCCTGCGGCCCGGGGTGGGCCATGGATGGACAGAGGATCAAGGGGCCAGGGGTCAGGGGGACCCCTGGGACGGAACCGGTGTGCCATATGTAAAAGGACTGGCCACTGGAAGGGAGAATGCCCCGACAGGGAAACGGCACGTGTCAATGAAGGGAACCAGGGAGGCTTTGCCAGAAAAGACCACTGTGGACGAGGCAGACCCTTTCAAGGGAGGGGACGTGGGACGTTTAACGCCCCCCTCATTGGTCTAGCCGAAGTCGAGGAATGGGAGTGAAACAGACCGGGTTCAGCCCGCCTCCCAGAACCTATGGTCAGATTAAATGTTGGAGGCAAGCCTATATCCTTCCTAGTTGACACAGGGGCCACCCGATCCGTCATAACCAAACCCTTGGCTAAGCCCTCCCCGCATACCATCACGGTCCAGGGGGCCACAGGCCAACCAATTCAACGCCCTTTCCTCAATCCCCTAATTTGTCACACTGGGGGTAAAACAATAACCCATCAATTTGTGTATATGCCTGAGTGCCCCCTTCCTCTCTATACATTTTGGATCTTTAAAAATAGGCCAGCGCCTGCTGGGAGATCTAAAATAGATGGAGAAGTGTTTGGATCTTTAAAAATAGGCCAGCGTCGGCTGGGAGATCCAAGCTAGAAAGAGCTAGACAGAATGTCCCTTTTCTGTGGGCAGAGGACAAACCCCCCCCCCCGGTTTTGCTAGCTATCAGACGCCCATTGTTGTCGAGGAGCTCCCTGCCAAAACTCCAGTTCGCCTTCGTCAGCGGGCCTACCCTAGGCACATTATGCAAGCTATTCAGGAAGTCATTGATCTCTATCTGGCTCATGACATTCTGGTCCCTACTGAGTCGGCCTGGAACACCCCTATTTTGTCTATTCCAAAGGGGGATGGCCGCTTCCACCCGGTTCAGAATCTAAAGCCAGTTAACTGCGCAACTGTGACTATTCATCCTTTGGTCCCGAACCCTTACGTAATTCTGGGATTAATCCCCCAGACTGCATCTTGGTTTTCAGTCATAGACCTCAAGGATGCCTTCTTTACCATCCCTGTCCATAAAAGGATCCAGCACCTCTTTGCTTTCGAATGGGAAAATCCAGCAACTGGTCGCAAACAGCAGCATACTTGGACCAGGCTACCTCAAGGTTTTAAGAACTCCCCCACTCTATTTGGTAATGCCCTTGCGGCCGATTTGGATGCCCTACGCCTTCCTGAGCCAGATGTCCTTTTACAGTATGTTGATGACCTGTTGGTCACCGGCCAGTCAAAGGACATCTGCTGGCAAAACACTTATGACCTGTTACACCTTTTACAGCGCTTGGGCTACAAGGCTTCTCGGAAAAAGGCACAATTGGTTTTGCATAAGGTCAGATACCTAGGCTATGATATTGAGCCTGGGAAACGCACCTTGGGTCATGAAAGAAAAGAAGCCATCTGCCGCCTCCCCACCCCTCGGACCAAGAAGGATCTCCGGGGGTTTCTGGGGGCTGCTGGGTTTTGCCGCATTTGGATTCCCAATTTTAGCCTCCTTGCAAAACCCCTATATGAGGCAACCAGAGGCAGTGACCGTGAGCCGCTCCTCTAGCAAAAAGAGGAACAGAAAAGTTTCTCAAGTTTAAAACATGCTCTTATGCAAGCCCCTAGTTTAGGCTTGCCAGACTTAGAAAAACCTTTTCAGTTATTTGTAGATACTAAACAGAATGTTGCTGTTGGGGTTCTAACCCAAAGGTTGGGCACCTGGCATCGCCCCGTGGCGTATCTTTCCAAACAGTTGGATCCTGTCGCAAGGGGTTGGCCTGCTTGTCTGAAGGCTGTTGCTGGCACTGCTCTTCTTACTCAGGAGGCTAGCAAACTAACCTTTGGACAAGAACTTGAAATTCAAACCCCTCATGCCCTGAAGGCTGTCTTGGAAACAAAAGGCCATTTGTGGTTAACCAATCCCCGAATGCTTAAATACCAAGGCTTAATAACCCACAACCCCATGA
The DNA here is from genome assembly GCA_022577455.1 of Arizona elegans. Taxonomy (NCBI): domain Eukaryota; kingdom Metazoa; phylum Chordata; class Lepidosauria; order Squamata; family Colubridae; genus Arizona; species Arizona elegans. The sequence continues at coordinate 212,963,657 of JAKOOJ010000001.1, read as the reverse complement.
TTGTTTTAAAGCAATCCACTTCCTTGAAACCCGCAACTCTCCTCCCTAAGCCCGACCTTGACACCACCCATGATTGCATTCAAACAATTGAGGAAACATATGCTAGCCGCCCTGATATGTCAGATGTTCCACTCATCCTGACCACACGCTTTTCACTGATGGCACTAGTTTTCTCCAGGATGGAGTTCGCAAGGCTGGATATGCTGTCGTCACTTTGACAGATGTCTGGGAAGCCGAGCCCCTCCCTCCCGGGACTAGTGCACAGTTGGCAGAGTTACATGCTTTGACTAGGGCTCTTGAACTATCATGGAATCTGCATGTTAACATTTACACTGATTCAAAGTATGCTTTTTTAACTGTCCAAGTACATGGGGCGTTGTATAAAGAGAGAGGACTTATTACAGCAGGGGGAAAGGACATCAAGTGTGGTCCTCAGATCCTCCGTCTGCTGGACAGTGTCTGGGCCCCTCACAAGGTGGCCGTTCTGCACTGTAAAGGGCATCAGAAATCACCGTCAGACACACAACTGGGTAACCATGGGGCTGACCAGGAGGCCCGCCTTGCTGCTTTCCAACCTTTCAGATTGCGGGCCAACTGTCTCACCTTATGGAACCCCCCCGACACCATTCAGCCACACTACAGCACACTTGAAATTGCCCAAGCCCATGAACTTGACGCTTCCCTACAGGGGGGCTGGTGGGTCCTACCTGATTCTCGCGTTTTCCCCCCGGGCAACCTGGCCTGGGATGTGGTCACTCAAGTACACAAGCAATTGCACCTGTGCAAGACTGCTTTGGCACATGCTCTGCTACGTGAACTGTATATCAACAAGGTCCACAGCATTGCTGCCAACGTCTGCTCCAGGTGCCACACTTGTGCAGCCAACAACCCTAGGACTGGACCCCAGCCTCCGCAGGGGCACCAGCCTAGAGGAGATTTTCCTTTTGACTCACTTATGATTGATTTCACCGATATGCCCCACTCTGGCTCATACTCTGCTTTGCTTGTCATTATCTGTACTTACTCGGGTTGGCCAGAATGCATTCCCACTCGCACCAAGAGGGCCTCTGAGGTCACTAAGGCCCTCTTGCAGCTGATCATTCCTCGCTATGGCCTACCCTCTAAAATCTCGTCAGATAATGGCCCTGAGTTTATCCACAAGGCTACACAAAAAATTTCTACTATGTTAGGCATCCACTGGCGCCTTCATTGTGCATTCCACGCTAGCAGCGGTTCTTTCGTAGAAAGGGTCAATAGGTCTATCAAGGATGAACTGGCCAAAATTTGTCAGGAAACGCACCTAAAGTGGCCGGATGCCCTGCCTCTGGCTCTGTTTGCTGTACGTTGTACTCCTCGCAAAGATTTGCTTGTTTCCCCTTTTGAATTACTTTATGGGCGAATCCCCAACTTAGTTCGGCCCAATGTGTCTTCCGTGGCCCAGGTGGGGGACGCTATTAAGTTTAGACAGCTCCAATCGCTTAATCAAATGGTTCATAAGCTGCAGGATTATGTCTTGTCTTCCCGCCCTCACCTGCTAGTAACACCCACCCATAATATCTCACCGGGTCAGGAGGTGTGGGTTAAGGAATGGAAACGGGAACCCCTTTGTCCCAAATGCAGGGGTCCTTTCTCTGTACTTATGACTCCTCTGCTTGCTATTAAAGTTGCTGAAATTAAGCCTTGGATCCATTGGTCACGAGTCAAGGTTGCCGCGCCATCCACCTGGCTAGTGAAACCCCATCCAGCGCAGCCTTTGCATCTTACCTTTCGTCGAGGGCGGTCCTCACCTCAGGCTACCCCTTCTGGTGACACCCTGGAAGCTGTCCCTCTACGAACGGGAGCCGAAGTTGGAACCCTTGCTAAGTCACACCGGAAGCTGACTTTCTACGCACGGGGGAAGATTGGATGAAGAAGGCCTATTTTCTTTGTATTGAGTATTTATTTTCTTCTGCTAATGTGTTGGTTTTGCTCATGTAAGTGTGGATGCTGCTGCTGTGCACATTGTATTGACTGTGTTCTTTGTATACATTGTGTTACCGCGTGTGATGTAGTAATCATAGAAGAAGTATTATCTCGTTACCTTGTAAGTTGTCTAGATAAACCCTCCTATTATACTCTCAAGCTTAGCCCCACCATGCAGGCTGCACTGCTGGATGCCGAAAGAGCTAAACTAAGAGAACAGACAGCAGATAAGTATGCCTATAAGATATGGAAGTGGACTGAACATGGTTGGAAGGTTTGGATCTGAGTGGATGTGGATGAGCCTGCTGTTGATAAGGGTTCAAAGCAATTTGGTATGTGTTCGTTACACCCTGCGCTCTGGGAGGGAGGTCCCCTCTTCGTAACCCTGATGGATGCTGCTCAGCATGGTTGTTGTTCTTTTGTTTGTTGGTATTGTCATTAACGCTCTTTATCTCTCTTGCGTTCTGCTGGGAACAGGGGGGAAGAGGAGCTTGGCAGAATCGCCTTGCTTTAGATTATTTGTTAGCTAAAGAGGGAGGTGTGTGTGGCAAGCCAATCTCACTAATTGGCACATGTCCCTGTTCAGACATGGAGAGGCTTCAACCTAGCAGATGCCTTCTCGGGATGGTTCCCGAAATTGCCTGGTATACAAGCTATCGTTGCTCTCATTGGCCTCATTGCAGCTGGATGTGTTATTTTGCCTTGCATTCTCCCTATCTTTATTCGCACAATCACCAGCACTCTATCTTTATTGGTTGAGAAGAAAGCTACCGCCCAAGCTATGGCCTGGTGGGAATATCAGAAACTTGTGGATATGGAAGAAGATAACCCCATATGTGAAACTTCGCAGTAATTGCATTACTTGGCTAAGTCTCAACAGGGGGGAATGAAGGAGAGCCCCCTCAACCAAATGGTATATAACCTCATTTATACTGTACAATGCACTCTTATATAAAAGATATAATCATAAGGCCCTTTCTCCTACATCTGTACGTCTAAAAGGGAACTTGGCATTTGTAATCTTCTGCTGTAACCGTTGTAACCACAAAATGTACCAAGTTGTATGCCCTATGTATCACAAAACTATGAACTTCTGCTTTTGTACTTTTCCAGTGAATCTCCCTTAGAATTACCTATCTGTATGCACAATGTATTATCCATAAGCGGAACTGAATATGCTATGTCACTGTCAAATCTCAAGAACCTATAAAAGTCTGCCTTAGGGCGTGGTTCGGGGCTCAGTCTTCGGCAGGTGACTGCACTGAGCCTATTGCTAGCAATACTCAATAAACCTGTTTTCTCTGGATCTCCGTGGTCTTGTCTCCTGACTTATTTACAGGTACTGATTGGGATTAGTAAATCCCGCTTCAAGCTCAGAAATACACCTTGCATAAAAGGATCTTACTCTACTAATCATGATTTCTAACATATAAGTACCATATAAATAAACTGTATTTATTTCTGAGATGAGCAACAAAAGAATGAGATTGTGTGGGTTAGCATAATCCTAACTCTGTTTGAGCAACACTTTCTTCCTTGCTAAGGTGACTATCCCAGAATTCAGTAGATCTGTCCTTCTCCCAAATTTCAGCAGGGAAATACAAAGGAATTCTAACACATCTAGTAAGGGAGCTAAAAGGAAGCCACACACAAAGCTATATAGAACTTCCCAAGGTTAGAACAATAAGAAAACTTCAAAATAGATCGAACACTACTTTTAATTGGGGTTCTCATAATGCAGGATGATTGAAAACACTGGACAATGAAGTGTGATACGGGAAGACTAGACATTATCTTTCGAAGGTAGGAATATGTAGTTTTTATTTTCTGCTTCATGTTAGAGTTGTGGATTTAAGATAGGGGTCCAAATATTATTATTTTTTTGATTGGCATTAAAAAGATTCTCATTCAGGCCCTATGAAGATTTCTTCAATTAATAAACTGAGAAGAAATGCATTTGGTTTATATTTTAAAGTAAATTTACCTAATTTGTACTTCTCAGATTTACAGACTAATATCAATATTTTTCTGAACTCTTGTAGTACAGTTCAGAATTCATGAGATGTAGATATTAAAAGAACAACTATACCAAAATCATGTTTTAGAATAAGAATCTTTGTACTATAGGCAGTGTGAGGGTACCTTCATGCTGGGGTTTTTGGAATGCCAGATAACTCATTTCATTGGGTTCCAATGCTGACTCTATAATCATCTAATTTCTGGAAATATACTATCTAGAAACCCTCCATAAATAAAGCAACGTTCCCAATTCTGCAGAATTGTAGCATTACAGACTAATCAGTCTGACATCAATACCTGGGAAGATCTTGGAAAAGATAATCAAGCAACAACTCTGTGAACATCTAGAAGCAAATAAGGTTATAACCAGTAGCCAACATGTGTTCGTCAAAAACAGATTGTGCCAAACAAATCTTATTTCATTCTTCAACAAAGTGACCAAATTAGTAGATCAACTAAATGCTGTGGACATAGTACACTTAGGTTTCAGTAAAACAGTTGATAAAGTAGACTACAACCTACTTCTTGGCAAGCTAGTAAAATGTGGGATAGACAGCACCACCACCAGGTGGGTTTGTAACTGGCTGACTCAATGTGTAATCCTCAATAGAACTATATCCACATGGAGGGAAGCAAACAGTGGGATACCTCAAGGTTCCGCTTTAGTCCCAGTACTCTTCAATATTTTCATATATGATTTAGATGAGAGAATTGAAGGGGAACTCATCAAATTTGCAGATGACACTAAGCTGGCGGCCAACACCCCAGAAGACAAGCTCAAGATTGATAAAAATCTTGACAGACTTGAACACTGGGCCCTAGCTAAGAAATTCAGTGTAGATAAAAGTAAGGTTCTACACTTAAGTCAGAAAAACCAACTATATAGGTAAAATGTGGCTTAACGCCAGTAACTGCAAAAATGATCTTGGAGTCCTAGTGGACAATCTCTTAAATTTGAGCCAACAGTGTGTGGCATCAGCCAAAAAAGCCAATGCAATCCTGGGCTGCATTAAAAGAGGGATAGAATCAAGATCATGTAAAGTTCTATTACCGCTTTACCAATAATAAACAGTTCTGCTCACCACAATTCAAAAAATATGTTGAAAGTCTGGAAAGAGTGCAAAGGAGAACAAGAATGATTAGAAAACTCAACAATACCACACACAATGTCGTTAAACAGTCCGAGAGTCGATCCAACCGATAAGGGGGAATTGAAGAAAACAGCAGTCAAGAAGTCCGAAGTCAAAAAGCCAGAGAAAACATCCAAATAGAGCTAAATATCCAGAAAGGTAGTAAGAGCTAAAGACCCACACGCCAGATCAAGCTGAAGGACTGAATCAAAAGCGGGTCTGCCCAGCAACAAGGGCGGGACTTGATGTTATTGATAGACTCAGTCCTTCACCCTGATTGGCTGCTGCTACCCATCCTGGCTGCTGTCTCCACTCTCAAAGGAGAAGAAGGACTAGGGGGGACATGATAGGACTATTCCAATATTTGAGGGGCTCCTACAAAGACCAAGGGGTCAAACTTTTTTCCAAAGCAAGACAAGAAACAATGGTTGGAAACTAAACAAGGAGAGAAGCAATCTAGAACTAAGGAGAAAATTCTTAATGATGAGAGCAATTAACCAACACAATAGCTTGCATTCAGAAGTTGTGGGTGCTCAATCACTGAATGCTTTCGAAAAGAAACTGGACAGTCATTTGTCTGCAATGATATCTCCTGCTTAAGCAGGGGGTTCGAAGGTTCCTTCCAACTCCATTATTCTAGTTCTATGCTTTTTAGAAATGGGACTGTGGGATAGGAAGCAATTTCAAAAGGATGCTTGGTTTAAAAAAAGTTTTGCACGTCTCAGTTATGGATTTATAGGGTTAGGAACTTGGAAAACATATTTATATGAGAAAAATGCATATGTGGATAGAAATGTTTATGAAGATATTATTCATATTTTTTCAATGCGTTCTCTTAAAAAAATAAATAAAAATATGGGAGAAAATTGTTGCATAAATGGAACAGAATAAATTTAAGAAATATGGAGAAAAAAATTGAGTGGAATCAAATCTGACAGATTTGCTCATCTTTCCCATTCATCCTTAAACTACCGTAAACAATGAAAGGACTGAGTGATGCCAATAATAATAATAATAATAATAATAATAATAATAATAATAATAATAATAATAATAATAATAATAATAATAATAAAAAACATCCTCCTATCCCAGGTCCTTGCGAAGGATCTGATAGGTAGATAAATGCCAAATCCAGTCAAACATCTGGCTTACTGTGCAACCAACATAATAACAATAAATTAAGGAGTTGTATGCTACCCAACTCCTCATTTTTCCCCATATGATAAATCAAAACAGAGGATTGATTAAAGTCTGATTTACAATTTTCATCATCCCATCTACAAATAATATTTGATCTAACTTCACAGTGATGAATCAAGCTATCAGTTAAGCCGTCAATAATATGCCCACAATACTGCTGGGAAGGAGTTAAAGAAAAAACTGGCTACAGTAGTATTAACCTTAGTAGTACGAGAGATGCAAGCAGTGTGCATTCTCTCTAATAGTTAGTTGTCCTGCTGAGATGCAGCTTATACAATCAGTGCCTGCAATGCTGAATATCTTTTGTTTTATAACTCTTAATACTATGGAGCGGCTCAAGGAGTAATATCTTATTCTTCTTTTAAGATCAGAGAAGATGGTTTCCATTAAGATAGCAAAATTGATTCTGGCACTAAATATTGAATATGTTTAGTATGTTGTTCAGTTCCCTAAAGAAAAGCATAATGATTGATGAAAAAAAATTGGAGATTGGACAAAAATAAATAGAAGGGTAAGTAATGATTGATGAAAGCAAGGCAGTTATATAAAATAATGTAAATGGCTTTTTTTCACATAAATCATATCTGAAACATTTTGCTTTCTAAAGTAAAGGTCTTATTCCACAAATAAAAACCTGAACAGAATCTTCAAGGGACATAGTACAATATGACAAGCCAAAGTGGCCTCTCCATGGTGAATTATTTCCACTTATGTCAAATAGACAGGACTAACTTTTTGCCTACCAAACTTCATATATCTCATAAATGCAGCACAGACTCTGGAGATTGATAGCACTCCTGATTTTGTAGCCTGACTGTGTCTGCAAAAGTAACGTTCAAACATCAAACCAACAGGATTAATGTTTGGATGAGTTAAGTTTTCTTGTTTACTAACTTTGCAGGCCAAAAGAAGATAGATTTCCCCCCATGGAGATCTATTACTCAGTACAGACCTTAATGCTTCTGCAGCCCAGCTGGTTGAGAAGAAATTGAAGGAATTTAGTCTGGTGTAAATAGAATGGACTTTGCTTGGGGAAAAGGTGATACAGAAAAATCTCATTCTAAAAGTCTTTACCTGGGAAGTCAAAATCAAAGGAAATTGGGTCCTTAGAGATGCTCAGTAAATACAGTTGTTGGGGGGGTGGGTGTGGAGATACAGAAACTGGAAGTAGGCAATGTGTAGTCATTTAGAGTTGGGAAATGAGAAATAGGGACTTTGGGCAATAGAGGTCTCTCTTTTCTCTCCCAAGCTACAGAAAAGCAGGAAAGCAAACTCAGAAAAATTAGGAAGGAAAGAAAAAGATGCGAGCTATCAGTGAATACACAGAGAGACACATAGGAAAGAGGAGTGGGAATTGGTTGAGAGTTATAATTAGGAAAAAGAAGAAAGTGAAAAGACTGGCCTAGAAAGGAATTCTACTCCCTAGAACTAACAGGAGAAGTGCAGCTTGGGTGTAAAAGACTGAAGGGAAAATCTTGGGCAAGATGTGAGGAGAGAAAGACCCTTGCCATTTCACCACAGAAGAAACTCCCCGGTAGATTAACTACTGGGACAATCAAGGATTAAAGAACCAAGAGGAGAAGTGATTGGGTCCAGACAAGCCAGTTTGAAGGTGGTTCAGTCCAAGAGAAGGAATCAGTAAGTCAAGCAGAAGCTTCTTTGACCCAATGCTCATTTGATGGTGACTCTGCTTCATTTTCAAATAGTCCTAATTCAGTTCAATAAACAGCAGAAACTTTCACCATTTTGCATCATTTTCAACAACCTAAAAAGAACTATATCCAGAAAAAAGGGAAAAAATCAGAAATTAATATTAGTCAGGGCTATATGCAGACACATATGCATAAAGATGTCACTCATACCTTAATCAGTTCCCAACTATATTACTGCCACATATGGATATGGGGTTGTCTTTAAGACAGGGGTGGAATTTGACCGGTGCAGACTGGTTAGGCCTAACCGGTAGGGATGATTTGAATCGGTTCACCAAACCGGTAAAAAGCACCCCTGGTTGGGTGCGAGTTGCAGCAGGGAATGGGGTGCGCTAGCATAGCTTGTGCATAGAAAAGGGCGCCAGCAGTGGCACATTCAAGAAGTGGAGCGGATGGAGGTCAGAATTTTTTTTTCACTGCAAGAAGCCTGCAGCCACCATCTCTTTTTTGGTGCAAGAAGCATCCAGCTGCACCAAAAAAAAGGAGGTGGCTACTGATATCTTGCGACAAGGGGGGCGAGATGTGGGCTGGCGGAGAACACAATGGCAATGGCTCAGCCCTGGCTTGCCTTCCCCTCTGCCTGCCACCTGCTGCCATGGGAGGAAGGTAAGCCCAAAGAAAGAGGTGGTCGTGGGGGAGGAAGCGGGGCTAGGGCCGGGTCCTCTGAAGGAGGGGAAACAGGACTGGCGAAGGGAGAGTGGAAGGCCTTTGAGAGATTAGGCCAGGTCTGGGCAGAAAATAGGTAGGTAGAAATTCAAAAAAAAATTCTACCAGGTTCTGTGGGTGTGGCTTGGGGGGGGTCATGTGACTAAATGGGTGTGGCCTTGAGTGACATCAAGTTGGCCATGCCCACTCAGTTACAGGACTCCCCCACCAAGCCACACCCACAGAACCAATAGGGCAAAAATTTGAATGTCACCACTGCTTTAAGACCACCCAGAAGCTACAACTTAGCCCAAATGCTGTAGCACATGCAGTTCTTTGCATCCAAGAGCTTGTCCATGTTAAACAGTCTGCTGTGTGGTTCCAATTTCCATCTAGATGTGATTCAAAATATTGGTTCTCACCTTTAAAGCAGGACCACTTCTCCCTCATGGTATCCCACCAGGTCAGATAGGGGGGTTTGCTCCAAGTCCTATTCCTTAAACATTGTCATCTGGTAATAGCTTGATGGTGTGACTTCTCTGTACTGACCTGGCACTTGGGACCAGCCTATCCCCACCATCCCAAATACAACAGACCTTTCCCTGGGAGGCTGTGAAAATCTGTCTCCCCAGGCATTGAACTAGGAAATGGATAATCTAGTGCAAGGGTACAATGTCACTCATTGTATAGTGATATGATTATTTTATTGCTGTGTTATTGGTTTTCTATGAACCAATACTGCTTCTAGTTTTGGCCACCACTATGTAAAAAAGATGTTGAGACTCTAGAAAGTGTACAGAGAAGAGCAACGAAGATGATTAGGGGACTGGAGGCTAAAACATATAAAGAACGATTGTTGGAATTGGGTATGTCTAATTTAATGAAAAGAAGGACTAGGGGTGACATAATAGCAGTGTTCCAGTATCTAAGAGGCTACCACAAAGAAGAGGTCAACATATTCTCCAAAGCACCTGAAGGCAGGACAAGATGCAATGGATGGAAACTAATCAAGGAGAAAAGCAACCTACAACTAAGAAGAAATTTCTTGACAGTTAGAACAATTAATCAATGGAATGACTTGTTTCCAGAAGTTGTGAATGCTCCAAAATTGGAAGTTTTAAAGAAGAGATTGGACAACCATTGTCTGAAATGATATAGTGTTTCCTGCCTGAGAAGGGGTTAGACTAGAAAACCTCCAAGTCCCTTCCAACTCTGCTATTCCATTATTCTATTAAGACAGGCAGCCATATCAGTTTTATAAATAAATAAAATAAATGTGAGGAAGTACAAGATTAACAACTGAATTTTGCAAATATTCTAGACTTTAGTATTATAGTATTTTTCTACTTGCAGCACATCATTCAGTAAAATGTGATATTAAACCTGAAGCAGAATAAAGCTTTTTCAAGTGACAAATGGAAAAAAAAACCTTTTGGAGATGAAAAAAGGGATTGACAAACTCATTTTGTTTGCAAAAATAAGCAAACAGCATAGTGGTTATTTATTAAAGGGGAAAATTCACAAAGAGGAGTACTATTAATAGCTACATGAATATTTTTGAGCCACCATGTTAATCTAAATTGCTAGTTGAGGGCAGGTGGATGCAAGACACTTACAAACCAGCAATTTTTCAAATCTCTTAGGGTTCAGAAACTGCAACTCACATTGAGGAAGTAATTAAGAGAACAAAATTAGCTTGTTACCTTATGTTACTTTAAATCAACTTGAGGATAAATCAACATTCTCAAATCCAGTGCTCACTAGATGTGTTGGGCTTTCATGATTCCCAAATCAACTCAAGTCAAGCATCCTCTCTCTGTTATTATGGATGGTTCTAAGGGACAGATTTATGAGTTACTGTAAAATGTAAGGTCATAACATTTCCCTGGGGTATTTTGCTTTGTTTATTTTCTAGTTAATTGCTTGTTGAGGGAGCATAAATATATGTATCAACCTAATTCTTCCAAACTTTATTATATTTGGGGGAAAATCTTTCTAATGGATTGTCGGTTCTTTCTTTGGTAGAATAAAGTAAGCACTTTATAATAAATTACTCATGTGTGGAGGAAATATAGCAAAATGATTTAATTGACACAGCCAAGAACTCTGATGCTTCTTTATATGCTTGTAGGTAAAATGAATCACTATCTATTCTTAGTATTTATCACTTCATTATTTATTTGTCATTAGTTTAAGTCATCTTCCACTTTTTCCCATTTTTCTATTCTCACTTTCTCAGTATGAAAGCAAAAGATCAATCTTAAATCCTTTGTAATATCCAGTCATCATCCAGAAATCATTCTTAATGATCTTCTCCAACCTGAAGCTTTCCAAGGCATCAGGATGGGGATAGAGCTGATTTGGGAATCATAGGTAATGAAGGGCAACTCCATCCAAGAGGCATCAAATTGTAAAAAGCTGATTTATAAGACTGTGCTCAAAAGTTCCAACCACATAAATATTGAAGGCTATGTTTATTGATTTTCTGCCTCATTTATTTAATACCAATGCAATTCTATGTGTTAGAAATGCGGGAAGCTTTGGATAGATGCTTCACTTCAACAAGGCTTCAAATAAAGTACCCTTTCAAAGATGCTTCACAAAGCAGACATGGTCCCCTCATTTCTATCAGTGAAATGAACCATGTTGCTTTGTTTCAGGCTGACCTGGAGTCTCCCTCAGCCTTCTCTTCAAAGTTGACACTGTAAAACAAGACCGAGAGGAGCATTTCTTCAAGAAGTGATTCAAGAGAAAGCTAAGTAGAACCGTTTCCTGCAACATTAGCCTTAGATTTCCTAAGATGACTGGCTAGAGCAGGTTGTAGGCACAACTGTCAAAGCTACCAACCCAAACCTTGCTCAGTCAGTCAGTCTCTAAGACAACATTGTGAGCCAAGGCACAATGGCATACAGCCATTTACAAAATGACAAGAAATTATAGTATAATGATCTTTCAGTAAGCAAAATCTCACTTAAAAGTAATTGTATGCAAGTCTCATGAAGAAAAATTTAATATATCAGTCAAACTTTGAATTAATCAATGCTATTTAATAGACCCCCATCTTTTATTTGCCAACAATGGGTAGCATATATTTTGCAGCTAATTATAACATAGCACAACTCTGGAGCTTTAGAATGGATTCTGTTTTCCTTTTTATTAATTTTAATTAAGTAAGCAGCTTAGAACAGATCACAACTTTGTGGAAAAGGAACTCAAAAGGTCTAGGAAATATAGCTTCATGTGATATGATTAAGAAAGATCTCAGAATGACTTTTGCCACCAAGAAGCCTATAAGAAGAGGCAGTTATTATTAAATTATCACTCCTGAAAAGGTCAGGAAAATATCTGCTATAGTACTAAGAATTATTTTTAAGCATCATGATAATAATTACATATAATACCAATGTTTTCCTGCACCAACAACTCATTAACTCTTTCAATAAATTAACTCTCTGTGTTGTGCACACCAGTTACCTCTGGGGTTAGTCAAAGTATTTGTTTAGGAGTACAATGGGCTTTTTATTATATGGAAAAGATGGGCCTAACACAATACTTTGGCTCTAGGTGTGCATTTGGGCGAAGAACCAGATAAAGTTTTTTTCTTGTCCAAAACTGCCAAGAACAGAAGAATACATTTCATGTCCTATTCTCAGGTACTATCAAATAATGTCTACATTATGAATGTCACAGAAAAAGCACTTATTGTGGGACTTAGGGGTTAATGAACTATATATGTGGAAAAGTAAGATTAGACAAAAATGCTGTGAGAAAAAAAGCAAATATTGGAGGAATTTATATAATAAATAAATACTATAGTATTTATAGTATAGTAGTATAGTATAGTATAGTAGTATACTTTAGTATAATACTAAAAATATACTTTATAAGTATAGTTGAATAAAATCCAGTATTAATGCAAATTTAATTTAATGGGCCATTTGGGAAAGGGGTATCATTTGTATATTTCTATAATTATGCAAATGTTATTATCTGCATCATTTTAATCTATTTAATTGCAAAATGATACAAATCTTGTAAATCGGACGTTGCTTACCTGAACGTCCCTTCTCGACGCGCTGCTGGAGAATCCAAAGCTTCGGGTTATTCAATAGTCGAGTAGCCTACACTGAGTGTGTTCCTTTAAATTTCTTCTTCAGACACGCCCACTTGCTTGACAGAGCCTCAGTTTTGTTCACGAAGGAGGTAGTCGTAAGTCGTCAGGGAAGAGTCCGCAGCAGCCAGGCTGGGTGGGTTGGATTCTCCAGCAGCGCGTCGAGAAGGGACATTCAGGTAAGCAACGTCCGTTCTCCAACGCGCTGCTTGGAGAATCCAAAGCTTCGGGATATACCCAAGCAAGTTTAGATAGGGGGGGCTGGCTGCTGAGAGGCGTCTGAAGAAGTACACACAGATTGGAGAACACGGCGACCAAAGGACGCGTCCGCCGAGGCGAAGGAGTCTACTTTGTAGTGCCTGATGAAGGAATTCAATGAGGACCAGGTAGCCGCTCTGCAGATATCAGCAACTGGCGCATTAGTGGCCCAAGCGGCCGTGTTGGCGGCGCTTCTGGTGGAGTGAGGGAGGATCCTTGGTGGAACCGGTCTGTTCCTAGAGGAATATGCCCGGGAGATGCAAGACTTAATCCATCTCCCGATAGTCGTAGAAGAGACCTTTCGGCCCATAGAAGCGGGCAGAAAGGAAACAAAGAGCGCCTCCGATTTGCGGAAGTGCTCTGTCCGTTTAATGTATCTGCGAAGGGCTCGGCGGACATCCAGAAGGTGCCAGTCAGCTTCCAGGGGATGGCGAGGATCCAGACAGAAGTCCGGGAGGATCAATTCCTGGGCCCGATGGAAGGCAGAATTTATTTTAGGTAGGAACGAAGGGTCCAGTCTCAGCACAACGCGGTTCGTGTGAAAAACACAGAGGTCCCGTCGCATAGACAAGGCCGCAAGTTCGGATATGCGGTGAGCGGACGTAATTGCAACCAGAAAGGCTACCTTGAGTGTCAGGAATCTGAGGCTGACGGAGGCAAGAGGCTCGAATGGAGGATGCAATAGGGCCTGCAGGACTAAAGTCAGGTCCCAGGACGGGTAGCGATGGACAACTGGTGGACGTAGGTTGGCTGCTCCTCATAAAAAGGCCCGAATCGCCGGATCTTGTGAGAGAGGAAGATTCGCGGGAGTCGATAGAACAGTACTCAGCGCGGCAACTTGTTGCCGAAGCGTGTTGGGGGCGAGGCGCTGATCGAAACCGTCCTGTAGGAACCCCAGAACCTCAGGAACGGAGGCGGACGTAGGGTCCAGGTGGGACTTTGCGCACCAGGAACAGAAGGAAGCCCAAGATGCGTTGTAAATCCGGCAGGTAGACGGTCATCTGGAAGCCTGAATAGTGGGAATAGCGCTTTTGGGCACATTGCGTTTTCTCAGTTGGATCCTCTCAAGCGCCAGGCGGTCAACTGCAACCACTGAGGTTCTGGGTGCAGTATGACCCCCTGGCTGAGAGAGATCCTGTTGTCTGGTATCCGCCACGGAGGCGCCGCCGATAGGTCCACCAAGTCCGCAAACCAGGTCCTCTGAGGCCAGTGGGGAGCGATCAGAATGACTTCTGCCCTTTCTGCTACTATCCTGCGAATCAGGCGGGAAAGGAGAGGCAGGGGGGGAAAGCGTAGAGGAGACCCGTCGGCCAGGGAGATGTGAGAGCGTCGACCCCTTCTGCTTGAGGACATGGGTACCTGGTGAAGAACCTGGGAAGGTGTGCATTCTCGCGGCTGGCAAATAGGTCGACCAGAGGCATGCCGAACCGGCGAACGAGTTCGGCGAACAGGTCCGGATGTAGATGCCATTCGGCGTGGTCCAGATGCTGCCTGCTGAGCCAGTCCGCCTCGATGTTCGATGTTCCTGCGATGTGTTCTGCTGCAAGAGACAGAACATGTTGTTCTGCCCAGGTCAGTAGAAGAGTCGCCTCCTGCATAAGTAGCTTCGAGCGTGTTCCCCCCTGGCGGTTCACATGCGCCTTTGCGGTCACATTGTCCGTGCGTATCAAGACATGATGCCCCGCCACCATCTGCTGGAACCGAAGGAGAGAGAGACGGACCGCACGCAGTTCCAGCCAGTTGATCCCTTTGAGGCGCTCCTCTGGTGACCAGGTGCCCTGAGCAATGTGAGAGCGAAGGTGACCTCCCCAACCTGAGAGGCTGGCGTCCGTTGTTACTACAAGTCTCTGCAGATTCTGAAAGAAACAGCCGCGCATCAGGCTCGGAGAATTCCACCAGTGGAGGGTCAGAGTGACTTCCGGCGGAAGGGACACCCGAGCGGATGAGTTGCTCTGTCTGGCCCTCTGAAAGGGCAGGAGGAACCACAGTAGCTGGCGAGAGTGGAACCTCGCCCAAGGGACGACCAGCAGACAGGATATCATTTTCCCGAGGAGGCGGGACAGGAGAAGCAATGACACCCGTCGGGAAGACAGAACCTGAGATGCCAAGGACTGGAGACTGGAGCAGCGGTCTGCCGACAAGAATACCTGGCCCTTCACCGAATCTATTACAGTTCCCAGGTGAAGGATTCATGTAGTGGGCTGCAATTGGCTCTTCGGGATGTTGAGAGAGAAGCCGTGTTGACGAAGGCAATGGCACACTATCTGCAGGTCCCGGGAGGCCCGGATCGGAGTGGTAGAGAGAACCAGGATGTCGTCCAAGTAGCAGTGGAGCCGCACTGGCCGTTGACGTAGGTGGGCCGCTACTGCTGCCAGGAGCTTCGTAAAGGTTCTGGGGGCAGAGGAGAGGCCGAAGGGCATAGCTCTGTATTGGAAATGCCTGCTGTCGTAGGCAAAGTGGAGAAATCGACGATGTGAAGGTCGAATGGGCACGTGGAGGTACGCTTCTTTCAAATCTATAGACGTCAGCCAGTCCGAAGGTCGAATGGACGCCAGAATTGAGCGTAAAGATTCCATCTTGAACTGACGATAGATGATAAACTCGTTCAGCCTCTTGAGATCTAATATGCCCCTGTAACCCCCTAATGCTTTGGGGACCAGGAAGAATATTGAATAGAATCCGGTCCCCCGATGTTGAGGGGGAACCGGTTCTATGGCCCGTATTTGGAGGAGGTGGTGGATTTCCGCCTCCATCAATTTGCGCTTGGGTAGATTGGATGGAAGGGGGCACTGTACAAAGCGAGAAGGGGGATGAGAATGGAACTCCAGGGTAAGTCCAAGGCGGATAGTTTGCAGAACCCAGGCGTCCGTCGTTGAGGCCTCCCATTGTGTGAGGAAATGTCGCAGACGGCCGCCGATGGGAAGATGAATGTAGTCACTTTCCTCTTCTGAAGGAACGGGCACCCGTTCCGCGGAAAGGTCTTTTGGCCGTTGGAGGCTTCCAACCGCGGTCCCTGAAGGAGGGCCTGTCGAAAGAACGATCGAATCCTTGAGGGTAAGATCTGGAGGAAAAGGCAAAGGACCCCGAGGGTCCGGCTTCTGCTCGAAAGGGCTGCCTGGTAGAGTATGGTGAGGTTTTGCGATCGACTCTCCGATAAGAAGATGGCATGACCTTCCTCTTATCCTTGTCCTCGACAAGGATGGGATCTAAGGCGTCTCCAAAGAGACGAGATCCCTTATACGGTGTTGAGGCCAGGCGCCATCTGGACTTTGCGTCCGCTCTCCAATTTCTTAGCCATAGCAAGCGGCGTGAAGTAACCGAGGACACGAGGGCCCTAGATGCAAATTTTGCTGCATTAAGTGAGGCATCCGCCGTATACTCAGTAGCCGCCACCAGTTTGTTAACGTCCTTATGGAGGCGGGAGTCCTCTGGAGGAAGATGCTCCTGAAGTTGACGGAGCCATATTAACGTAGCTCGGCTGAAGAAGGAGGCCGAGGTAGCCGCCTTGACAGCCCATGCAGCAGCATTATGTGTGCGTCGGAAGGTGAACTCCGCCTTACGATCTTCCGAGCGCAGACCATCAGCCACGTCACCAGAGATGACAGACGAGGAGGTGAGATTGGCAACCGGAGCATCTACGGTTGGCAGCTGAAGGATGTCCTGCAAGCTTGGTGCCGAGCAATATAGCTTCTTGTCAAGACCTGTAGGGGCCGGCAGAGACGCAGGAGAAACCCAGGAACGCTGAACCACGTCCGAGAATAGTTGCGGACACGGGATGAAATCTGCCTCAGCCTTTGGCACCGTAAACAGGGCCTCATGATGGGAAGAGGGCTCCTGTTGATCTACCTGCGTCGATGGATCTGCCAGTTTAGTTGCTAACTTAGCCTTATGTAGAAGGGACTTAAATAGCGACGGTCGGAAGAGGCCAGAAAACGAGGGCTTGTCGGGAGGCATATCCTCGTCCTCCGATAACTCCATGTCTTGAAGCTCCGCATCACCATCCTCCGAGGACGACTCGCCGCTGCGCCCGTAATCATGATTGGGTGAGTCCGGACGCAAGGTGGACTGGTAATGACTGGTCGCCAGATGAGCTAAGTGAGGTGGTGGGGGGGCGGAAGAAATTGCGTCTGGGGCCAGGCCACATAGTGAGTTGGTTGCTGAGCGGTGGCCGCTAAGGTTTTGGAAACGGTATCAGAAATTAGACGTTGAATGTCATATGCAGGGGGTGGTGGAGGTGCTGCGACCACAGCGCGCAATCCGGCTGCAGTTGGAGTAAATGTCGCCTCAGGTTGTCTTCTCTGAGTAAGAGAGGTCTTGTAGGATAGGTCAACGGGCCCCATAGGCAGGGCCGAACCCAGAGCAGAGCCCGAATCTTGGTCAGGCTGTGCAGGAGTGGCGAGTTGTTGTTGGTTAGCCGTCTCCTGTGAAGGGAGAGCCTCAGCCTCTGACACAGGTGAGGGAGGAAAAGGCAGGTTCGTGGCCTTGGACCTGTGGGACTGCTTACGTGCCTTTTCAAATTGTCTCTCCAGAGCCCTGTGTCTCCTGGAAGCGTCTCTGTCAGATGCAGCAGAAGATTTCGACCGTTTAGAGGAAGTAGCTGCAGAAGAGGACGAGTGATGATGAGAACGCTTCTTAGTTGCCTTGCGCGTCTTCTCTTGAAGTGGCCTTCTGGAGAGCACTGACCATCTTCAAAATCAGAGGAGAGCTCATGTTCCGCCATTACAATCAGGTGAGCCTTATTTAGTTCAGTATTTAAGTATTTACTTATATATATATATATATATATATATATTTTTATAGGTAACGCAACAGTAACAGTCAGCCAACAAGAAGGTAAGTAAGGAAGGTCAGTCTTGGACAGCCAGTAAACAAGAAGGTAAGTAGAAAGGTCAGGCTTGAAACTTCGATTCAGAGTAGGAAGGAACAGCAGAGGAAAAGGTTCATTTAAATTTGACAGTCAGGCTGAAGCGACGAACTGCGCATGTGCAATCAGTTGCCGGGCGGAATAGGAAGCCGTTGGCGCGCCAGAAGCTCTGACAGGGGAAAAATGGCGCGAATCCTCGATGATACGAAAAGCCGGATGCCTGGAGAAGGCTTGCGATCCCTTGCTAGGCAATCGGCAACGAGCAGTCCAGCAGTTTAGATTGGATTAGAGAAGGAGCGCGAGCCTTCAGGTCTCCGCTCCCAGTGCCCGAGGGAAAAAAACAGGCGCGCGAGTCCCACAGGCACTCCCGGCGCCGCCCGCAATCCAGATGAGCCGACGGAGGAACAGTCACTGGGCGCCGCCAAAGCGTGCGAACGTAGCGGCGGGCGAAACACAATTCTGCAGGTTTATTTGAGGCGCTCAATCCCTCAGAAGCGAACTCCGCGCCTTGAGAACGTACTTGTAAGAGGAGTGTGCCGCTGAGAGCAGGGCCTTAACTCCGCGCCGCCCAGGGAGGCAAGTCAATGGCGGGGGCGGTATTGCCGGTAGGCTGGGGAACCAACCCACACGCCGGCGGCAAGCAGGGGAGGGAACGGGCTCGCTCTAACAAGGAGATGATTTTCCTGTCTATGTAGTCCCAATCCACTCACCGCTGCTGTTATTAGGGAAGAATCCAAAGCTTCAGAAGAAACAATAGTCAAGTCACTAAGTGGAGAAAAATTCAGACAGTGTCACAGGCTCGACTGAGTGAACTAAACTGAGGCTCTGTCAAGCAAGTGGGCGTGTCTGAAGAAGAAATTTAAAGGAACACACTCAGTGTAGGCTACTCGACTATTGAATAACCCGAAGCTTTGGATTCTCCAAGCAGCGCGTTGGAGAACAGTGCCCATTATGTTATTTTATGTGACTTGTTAAGATGACATTGGATACAAATTTTGTTTGTTACATATGAAATCTATTAAATTGGACTTTGTTAAATGGAAATTTTACCAGTCTTTAAAAAAAAAAAGCAGGAGGAAAGTAAACCATAGGACTGGATAATGCTCCAAATTGATGCTTTAATTAACAAGGTTTTGGTCAAAACACATCTTTAAACAAAGTATGAAACTGAAGTCCTGCTTTGAGCTGGATACTAAAAAGGCTTTTTTCCATGTCTTGTCTTCGGGTCTCCAGTACTCCAGTGCATGTGAAGACTAGCTGGCAGACGTACATGCATGTGCCAGAAATCTGAAGACCAGCTGGCCAGCGCTTATGTACACCAGCCAGCTGGTCTTCAGGTTTCCAGTGCTCCGGCACACACACATGCACACATGTGCATTCCAATTTGGGCACTCTGTGTCAAAAAGGTTCACCATCACTGCACTCTACTCTACTCTACTCTACCCATACCTATACCTATACCCATACCATACTTACCATACTAACTAGTATGTCCATACTAGATTTTGCAGTCCAAAGGATTCTGGTTTTAAATTATTTAGCCTTTTCTTTTACCTATGGCTCAATTCCCATTTTTCTCTGGTGGAGGTTGTTTGCCATTGACAATAAGGACTCTTAGTTACTCACCAGTATTTAATACCTTTCATAGTAGATCACTGCTATAAGAAACATGGTGTACAGGAAAGATGTGGATTATTGCACTGACTTTGAGTGGCCTTAAAAGAGTTTGAAGAAAGTTCTTGCAGAGAAGTATATACATGAGGACTCACTTTCCCCATAGATTACTCTTTCACTGAATGGCTGAAGCCCTTCCGTTAAGCCCTTCCATACCTTTCCATTTACATTAATTTAAGAACCAGTTTTGGTGTTCTGTAGTTGTTAAGGTGCTAGCCTAGAAACAAGGAGATGGAGTTATAATCCCTATTTTAACCATGAAAGCTGGCTGGTTGACCTTGAGCCAGTGATTATATCTCAGCCCAACCCACTTCACAGGGTTATTGTGGTGGGGATAATAGTGGAAGGAAAATATACTAGGAATGTTAAATAAAAAAGTGGGATAAAATAAGATAGATAGATAGATAGATAGATAGATAGATAGATAGATAGATAGATAGATGGAAAATTGGTGGATGGATGGATAGAGTACTGTATTTTACTCATTAAAGAAGGTTTTTGGTAATGTGTAAGTGTGTGGTTTTTGCTTTGTGTATGAAGCTTTTTTAAAAAATTAAGATGAGCCTTTTTTTCATGAAGCTTCTACAAAATCTATTTTATAGGCAGACAAGAATCTTTTGCATATGAGTATATGATCTGAGCTACATACAATTCTCAGCATCTCTCTGCTGCTCTCCAGCAATCATCCACATATTTGCAGCTAAAATATAGGAGTCCCTTTTGAACTCTCTGTAACATCACCTTCAATGTAATACACTGAATTGCTTCAAGATGATCAAGTATGACACTAATGAAAATTACTTATGTTTCTAATTTGAAAAGGTTCATTTTGCAACAAGAAAAAGAACCATTAGTTGAATAAAATTTCTAGTTTAAATTAAGTTAGACTTAAAATATATGACTACATATTAAGTTCTCTTTTTTTAAGAGATTTTTCACTCCAACTGTTCACTGTCCTTCAGAAAAGGGATGAAAAAAAATAACATCAAAATGGATGTCATATGGGAAGCAGGGGAGAAGAGGTCACATTTGGTGTGTAAAAATGTGTGAATATTTCAGGCATTTCAGACTTCTACAGTAACATTATACTCATTTTGTAGTTATCAAAAGATAAGTTCAGGGCAGCAAGTTCAGTGGTTTTATTTTAGCCCATCTATATGATGCTGCCCAAAGGGATCCTTAAACTTTTCTTTCAAATTGATATTAAATAAGCCCTTGCAAGCATATCTCAAGGAAATCTTTAACCTGAATTTGCATACGTTCTTTAAAAAGGATTTCAGTGTGATTAATTTCAGTATAAAATAAGAAGCTATTGTCTATAATCCAACTTGCAAAGTCTGAATTGGCTTCAAATAAATCTGTAGTTCTTGAAAGCTTTAGCTGGCCTTCAGGATAGCGGCCTTTTTCCCCCCCGCCTGTATGTATAAGAACCTACTCAGATATTACAGTAGCAAAAGCACTCCACAGCAGGAAACAAGTGTTTTCAATTGCACTATGCATGATCTGAACATTATGCAGAAGAAATGCTTTGGAAATTGCTGGAATTTAAGTATGACACCTCTTTAAGATAGCCTTGTCTTTTTTTCAGACCTCCATTCAAGACCTGAGGAAAAGAGTCAGCTCTTTTAAGAAACTGCAGTTAGAATCTGTTTCTTCACTGACATGGAATACTTCCTGCAATGTATTCAGAACGAAGTTAGAATGTAAACTAGGTTCTAGAGTTGTTTTCAAAAGTATTATTTTTAATTCTCCAAAATAAGAAGAGTTGTTTAATGATGTCATCTTTGAAAGTCGTTTTATTTTTTATTTTCAAACTAATTTTGCTGAAATGTGGGAAGTCACAGAGGATGTTACTCACAAGTTAACGAAAGACATGAATTTCTCTTGCACACATATACACATACCCCATCCATTTGCACTTTGAAATTAAATAAGAACATCACACTTCACATATGAGGATTTCATTACAATTTTCTTGTTTAAAATGATCTCTAAAACGGAATATCTCTCTCTCTCTCTCTCTCTCTCTCTCTCTCTCTCTCTCTCTCTCTCTCTCTCTCTCTCTCTCTCTCTCTCTCTCTCTCTCTCTCTCAGGAGATGCTTCTTTTTGGGATTGCTTGCTACCTGACTCTGGTGGCAAGTCACACTTGGCTTGTGAGCTGTACATTGTTGATCCCTGTCCTAGTTCAACTACTATAGCATCAGAAAAGGGAAGACAGAGAAAAACACAGAGAGATTCCTTTATCCTGCGAAGTACTTATCACATTGATAAGTCAAGATCCAAGTTATCAGAAAACTTAGAATATCCAATGGACAATCATGACTGGTATGAATGTTGAATATTAACTTCTGATTGCAGAGGAAAAAAGAGGAGGATTTGGGGATGATTTATTGGTTTCAGAAAAATTTGTACAGAATTTTCATCCATTTCATTGCAACTAGGGGATGCACCAAAGATGACTTCAAAATCCATGTAGATTGTATATTCCGATTTCACCTCTGGCTTGCTAGAGCAATTTCTCTGGTGAACCTAATGCTATTTAATAAAACCCAGGACTTAAATATGGTTGCATTTGCTGAAAGTGTTCTGCCTGTATATTTTTATTTGAGGCAATTTATTATTTTTGTTTGCATGCATTCCAAGTAAGGGACCAGTGATCTCTTTGGTAATGTTTTGTCATCGTATAAAAACCATGTATCTTTATAGTCCTCTATAAATGCTTCATAACAGTTGTTAAACAGGGAATTAAAGCAGTTGCACACAAAATGTGTTCTGGATGTTGACTTAGAAAATTTGAAAAGCCCATTTCTCTTTCACACGAGAATGTGCACTTGTATATTCACAGCCTCATGCATTTTTTACTCTTCTCCCAGCCTGATTCCATGTAGATAGTTTGGAATTACCAGAATCATTGGTCAGCACAACTAAATAGAAAAAAAAAAAAACTGCTTTAAAAGATTTGTGTAATAACAATAATAAGGTAAGAACTCTAATTAGAAAAATAAAAATCTGTAGGAGCTATAGGAAATGGTCTCTTCAATGATGAAGAATTAAGTTTATGTTGATAGCCATGTGAGCTTTTCAGTTCATAGACCAGGGCCTTCTTCGCTTTTTATCAAAGCACTTGCATTAAAATAACTGCCTTTTCCTGCTAAATAAACAAACACTGGAAGTGATGATGTAAAATTTCATTCATTACCGTGTTTCCCTGAAAATAAGACCCTGTCTTATATTTTTCTGAACCCTAAAATAAGCGCTTGGCCTTATTTGCAGGGAGGTCTTATTATTTTGGGGTGCATGAAGCAAGATGGGGCTCCTCTTGCCATCTTACCTGAGAGGGTACAGAAAGGGACTCCTCAGGGTGCCGTCAGCCAGGCAATGTCGGCTGGCAACCCCCAGGGGGAGGGCTTTCTCTGTGGCAGCACCTGCCCTCTGGAACGATTTGCCCCAAGAGATACGAAGGATACCAGATCTCCAGGCCTTTCGCCATGCCCTAAAAACTTTTCTTTTCCATCAAGCAGGGCTGGTGTGAAACACCCCCCCCCCCCTTTTTTAGCTCTTTTTAGCTTTTTAGCTTTACAGCTATATCTGATATTTAATCAAATCATTAAATTTAAAAAAGTATCAATTATTTTACCTCCTATATTGTCTTTCATCTATACAGAGGACCTGTCTTCATTGAAAAGTCTTCTGTCAATGCAATAATTTTCCACAGGACCAAGAAGCCTGGAATCAGGATTCTACTGAACATTTCATGATTTTTTACAGATTTTATTTATTCATAGTTTATGGCATGTGATTGGGTGGTTTAACTATGGGTGAAAGGCCTTGACTGATAAAGGGACTTTCAACTGGAGACTATGGTTCTCTGTACTTAAAGGAAAAGACAGTGAGGGCAAAGATAGTGCACCTATTCCAGGTCTGTCTCTTCAGAATGGAATTACATGCTATTAAAATGCCTGAGGAAAGCCAGTGAAGTCTTACAGTACACCTGCTCAGCTGTCACTTTGCCTTCACATATATTTCTGAAATCACACAACCGAGTCAAAGAGTATAGAACCGTGATGGCTAACCTTTTTGCTATTGCATGCCAAAAGCGGGGGTAGCGCGCGGGGGGGTTCATGCGCACATGTGCCCACACCCATAATTCAATGCGCCCTGCCCCCTGCGCATTCACATGCAACCCCACCCGTGTGACCCCCACTTTTGTCACACAATGGCATGGTGGTCTCAGTAGACCTGTTTTTCACCCTCCCCAGACTCTAGAGGCTTTCTTGGAGCCTGGGGAGGGTGAAAACAGCCTTCCCCACCTCCCCGGAGGCCCTTCAAGGCTGGAAAAGGCCCATTTCCCGACTTCTGGTGGGCCCGGGAGGCTCGAAAATCAGCTGGCCTGCGTGCACATGTATGCTGGAGCTGAGCTAAGGCAATTCTCACATGCCCACAAATATGGCTCCATATGCCACCCGTGGCACGCTTGCCATAGGTCACTATCATGGGTATAGAAGGATCATTGCAAAGTGTTTAAATGGTGTAGCATGGGATGAAAGAAATGTCTTCTTTTCAAGGCTTTAAAATGACAATGATAGTTGCACATCAGCAGTTAATTAGATTAGATTAGATTAGATTTATTGGACTTCTATACCGCCCTTCTCCCAAAGGACTCAGGGTGGTATACAGCCATATTAAAACACATATAGTTTTACAAAATTTAAAAACAATTTAAAACTGAATATATATAAATTTGGCCCACAAAATTAAAAAACTAACATACACCCATTATAAAATTCATATTAGGCCAGCCCGGCTTGTTGGAACAAAAGGGTCTTCAGGGCGCGGTGAAAGGTACACAGGTCGGGGATCATACGAACCTCTAGGGGCAGTTCATTCCAGAGGGCTGGTGCCCCCACAGAGAAGGCTCTCCCCCTGGGTGTCGCCAGTCAGCATTGTTTGGCCGACGGCACCCTGAGGAGCCCCTCTCTGTGGGAGCATATTGGCCAGCGGGAGGCTGTCCGTGGCAGAAGGCAGTCTCATATATACTCCGGTCTTAAGCCATGGAGCGCTTTAAAGGTGGTGACTAACACCTTGAATCGCACCCGGAAGACCACCGGGAGCCAGTGCAGCTCGCACAGGAGAGGTGTTACATGGGTGTGCCAAGTCACCCCCATAATCACCCATGCGGCCGCATTCTGGACCAGTTGGAGCCTCCGAGTGCTCTTCAAGGAGAGCCCCATGCAGAGAGCATTACAGTAGTCCAGACTTGATGTGACGAGGGCATGAGTGACCGTGCGCAGGGCATCCCGGTCCAGAAAGGGACGCAACTGGCGTATCAGGAGAGCCTGATAAAAAGCTCCCCTGGCCACGGCCGTCATATGATCTTCCAAAGACAACCGTGCATCTAGGAGAACACCCAAGTTGCGAGCTCTCTCTGAGGGGGCCAAGATCTCGCCCCCAATAGTCAGCGATGGAACCTGCTGACTATACCGGGATGCTGGGAACCACAGCCACTCGGTCTTGGAAGGGTTGAATCTAAGCCTGTTCCTCCCCATCCAGATCCGCACGGCCTCCAGGCACCGGGACAGCACATCAAGGGCATCATTGGGATGGTCCGGGGTGGATATGTACAGCTGAGTGTTGTCAGCGTACTGGTGGAACTTCACCCCGAAACCACGGATGATCTCGCCCAGTGGCTTCACATAAATGTTGAACAGAAGGGGCGAGAAGACTGACCCTTGCGGCACCCCACAAACAAGGCACCTCGAGGTCGACCTCTGTCCCTCTGCCAACACAAACTGTCTATGGTCAGAGAGGAAGGAGGAGAACCACTGCAACACGGTGCCCCCCACTCCTAACCCCTCAAATCGTCACAGCATTATACCTTGGTCGATGGTATCAAAAGCCGCTGAGAGGTCTAACAACCCCTGTCCCGAGCCCTCCAGAGATCATCAACCAATGCGACCAATGCCGTTTCCATGCTGTACCCCGGCCTGAAGCCCGACTAGAATGGATCTAGACAGTCAGCTTCATCCAGGTACTGGGGAAGTTGTTGCACCACCACACTCTCAACAACCTTCGCAACAAAGCCAAGGTTGGAGACTGGACGATTGTTCACTAATACAGCCAGGTCCAGGGAAGGCTTCTTGAGGAGGGGCTTCACCACCGCCTCTTTCAGAGAGGGAGGGAAGAAACCCTCACTCAAAGAAGCATTAATAACCCCTGGAGCCAGCCTCATGTAATCGCCTGGGAGGCCAGCACCAAATTAGGGGGGACACGGGTCCAATAAACATGTGGCAGTGCTAAGCCTACCCAGAATCCTGTCCACGTCCTCGGGAGTCACAAGGTCAAACCCCTCCCAAGACCCACCTCCATCACCCCATCTGAATCTACCCAGTCAGAATCCAGACCTTCCCGAATCTGAGTGACTTTGTCATGCAGGAATTGCACAAAATCCTCAGCCCTGCCCTGCAAGGGGTCTTCCCTCGCTCTCAGATGAAGGAGGGAGAGGGGCACCCTAAACAGGGCTGCTGGGTGGTTCTCTGCTCACCCGACAAGAGCGGAAAAATAATTAGATTTTGCCACTTTTATCACCACTAGGTAGATCTTAATATGAGACCTCACCAGTGTTCTGTCAGATTCAGAGTGGCTGGCCCTCCAGTTGCTCTCCAGGCGTCTTTTCCGGTGCTTCGTCTCTCTCAGCTCCTCAGAGAACCAGAGAGCCAATTGAGATCGGCACCCGGTCAGAGGCCGCAAAGGCACGACATGGTCCAGAGCTCCAGCGGCCACCCTATCCCAGGCGGCCACCAGTTCTTCAGTCATGCCGTGAGCCAGAGCCTCAGGGAATGGCCGAAGCTCCATCAGAAACCTATTAGGGTCCATCAGGCGCCTGGGACGGAAACATCTAGTCGGTTCTGTCTCCCTGCGGCGAGGGGTAATGGTGCGGAAGTCCATGCGAAGGAGAGAGTGATCAGACCATGACAAGGGTTTGATGACTAAATTCCCTATTTCTAGATAGCTCTGCCACTGACCAGAGACAAAAATCAAATCCAGAGTGTCTCCCCCCATGTGAGTAGGGCCTTGAACTAACTGGGTCAGATCCAAGGCATCATGGAAGCCATGAACTCCTGAGCCGCCATAGACGTTTCACCCACAGATGGCAGGTTGAAATCCCCCATAACCATAAGCCTGGGGGTATCAATCGCCACCTGGTTATCATGTCAGGTAGCTTGGGCAGGGCTGCTGCCACACAGCAGGGAGCCAAGTACGTAATCAGCAGGCCCATCTGTACCCCATGACTCCACTTCACAAGGAGGGACTCACATCCAGCTATCTGAGGTACAGTGGCCTCCCTCGGACATAGACTTTCTTTAATAATGACCGCCACCCCTCTGCCCCTACCCTGGGCCCTCGGCTGATGGAATGCCCAGAAACCTGGTGGGCACATTTCAACAAGGGGCACCATCCCCCTTGCAGACCCAGCCAGGTCTCTGTAATACCTGCCACATCCGCTCCCCCCTCCTGAATAAGGTCATAAATGAGGGGGGCCTTATTTATCACAGACCTGGCGTTGCACAACATCAGCCGATGGCCCAGGCCCTAAGGATCTGTGCTACCTGGGGAACAAGAGAAGCATTGGGGACTGGAGTGCGCAATCGCTCGAAGATAGCGAGTGCGCACTCCCATAACATGATATGGCCCCCTGCTTCCACCATACCTGCCCCTCCCACCCATGGTACAAATCAAGCAGCCCTCATTAGATCGAGCTTTAGCCCCCTCCCTGATGTCCAACCTTGCTCCCCTTATGCCGCTGCCCTCCGCCGGACCCAGCCTCGACCCTTGTGGGTTCTCCCCCAATCCCACTCTGGTCATCCCTGAACCCCTTAAAATTTTGGTTAAAAATACATTTAAAAAACCCCTCAATCTCCTCTTTGCTGCATGCCATCTCTCGGGCTTCCAAAACCCGTCATCAAGATAGGCCCTCGATAGCGTGGAGGACCAAACCTGCGAGAGGGGGGAATCTTGCAGTACAAGAAGCTTGGCCTTTGATCATGAATCATGGGCAGTCCTCCTATAAGCACAAGTAAGTCTCTATCCTGGGACAGGTTGGAGATAACCATTAAAGCATACAGCTCATCCACCTGGAACCCACACTGTATTTCAGACATTAACATGATTGAGTGGGTTCAGAGGTATTTCACGAGAAGAGTATTCCACTCTACTCACAACAGAATTCCCTATGCCACCAGGCTTAAAATTTTAGACTTGGACAATCTGGAATTGCGCCGCCTGTGGTTTGATTTAAGAATAGCACACAAAATTGTCTGCTACAACATCTTGCCTGTCAATGACTTCTTCAGTTTCAACCACAATAGTACACAGGCAAACAATCAATACAAACTCAAGGTAAACCACTTCAAACTCGATTGCAGGAAATACTATTTCAGCAACAGAGTGTCAACACCTGGAATGTTCTACCCGATTCCATTGTTACAGCCTCAAACCCTCACAGTTTCAACCTCAAACTGTTTACCGTGGACCTCACTCTATCCTTAAGAGGTCCATAAAGGGGGGGTGGATAAGCACACCAGCGTGCCTACTGTCCCTGTCTTACTGTCCCCATTTATTTGTATTTACGTCCTTTGTTTATGTTCATACCTACACTTGTTATCTTGTACATGTTTGATAGATAAATAAATAAATAAATAAATAAATAAATAAATAAATAAATAATAGCTGACTGTCAAATGCTTAACTTTGCATTGCTATATTTGTCAGACAAAGATAATATGAAAATACGGTTCTAGCAAACTAAATTGTTTTGAAGTGGATTAAGATAGGAAAGGTAGGCAGTAAGGCATATTAATGAGGCAGAAGAGAAGATTTGGTGTAGAAACATAATGGAGAAAGATGAAAGAATGTGGAGACTACTGAACAGGATTCCTAACTTTCAGAGGTTCAGAGTTATAACTGAACCTTAAGTGACATGCTAGGAATCCTCTCATCAGTGAGTCTAAGGCAGTGGTGGCTAACCTTTTCTGGACTGAGTGCCCAAAGTTCGCGTGCATGCACATGAATGTATATGCGCGTGCCCAAACCCCCAAAATGCAATGTGCGTGCAGCCCTGCGCATGTGCTCCGCCTCCACGCATGCATGCACACGCAACCCCACGCATGCACAGCAAAGACCCGAAGACTAGTTGGGAGGCGCGCAGGCATGTGCAGCAGAGCTGAACTGGGGAGACAGCTCATGTGCCCACAGAGGGCGCTGTGTGCCACCTCTGGCACAGGTGCCATAGGTTCGTCATCACAGGTCTAAGGTGTTTACATTAAGTAGCTCATTGAATATGTAGCACCATGTATTTCAACATTTCTCCTACGGGTTATACCGAAAGTTGATAAGAAGGATTCAGGGACTCTGTCTTTATTTACAGTTTGGCCTTAATACTCTGTTCATGTTACAAAAAAGATTTTAATCTTTTTTTTAATCTTCTGAGAAGCCTCTCTGGACATATTAAAAGTAAGCTGCCCATAGCAGTTTTTGAAATTGTTATTGTACCTATAGTATGGTGTGGTTAGTTCATTTTCTTTTAATGTATTTGTATTTGTTGACTGTAATTCTTCTTGATGGGAGGGAGAAGTTTCACTGTGGAGAGCTCCTTCTCCACCCCCGTTATATTTTGGAACCAAAATTGGAAAAAAAAAAACCCTTTAAAGTCTACCTTCCATCCCCAAAATTCACAGTGCGCAGGTTGTATTTCACAATAATGTGCAACAACAATAATGAACAAAGAACACATAAAGGAAGGAAACCACAAAATAAAGCTTTCTATATTTCACTTCTGACAGGCAATTCTAATTGCTTTCATGAGAGACACTAATTAAAAATGAGCTCTTCCCCCCTCCCCATCTGATATGAGCTTGTAGCTTCCCTGTTTTTAAGACTGTAATGGATTACTGTTTCCCTCTAGCCAGCCCCCACCCCCTGCTTTGAGCTGACATTTAAAGCAGAGGCAATTTCCATTTATGCCAATTATCACTGCCAACCGTGTAGGGAATAAATTAGAGATATTGTTATTATTAGGCAGAGTGAGTATATTCACGTTAATGCTTAAGAGCCATAGTTCATAAGACTGTTAGCTTCTTGCAAGCAAACGGAGAACATAATCTTGGGCCAGGCTGTGCAGGATTTTGGAGAGGAAGCAAGCTGGTCTGTTTCCAACTGTGAAACTTAATTGTCAGATCTACTGACATGGACTAGGTTTACCTGTGAGGAATATAATATCAATAACAATAATAGACTAGCATTCTCAAAAGGGCAATGCCTATAATTTACCCAGAATAAAATGAATTTCAACATTAGTGATGTCAGCATCAGTTATGCACTAAAAATAAATTTGATTATTCCTTTTATATTTTCTATTAAAACATTCATTTATCATTCTGTTATTCATTCACTTGAACTAAATTCACAGTGTTATAAATTTCATTTGGGTTCATTATATCCATCAATTCTTATTTCTCATTAGTTTGGTGAAAATGAGACTCAGCTGGTCTGCTGCCTGTTATTTCAGTATTTTTCATTCTGATCACATGGCATAGTCACGTAGTCTATTACCATGTCATGATAAATTTTAGAAAGACAGGAGATAAGGTATTTCATGTGTTCACCCAGTGCAGAATAGTCAATGCTACATAAAGAGACAGAACTCAATGTCATGAAACATATGAGCTCATGTATGGAATATGGTGGTTTAAGGACCCATTAATTTCCATGAAAATTCCCTAAATCCTTTTCTTACAACCTTGTTACACCCTTCCAAAAGCTCCCAAGTTATCTAGGTATCCTGCCATTAACCACTTTATTCCAATGTAATGGTCTGAGAGAATAACCTTGGAAGGTAAGAGGAGGAAGAGAAGCCACAGCCTAGGGCAAGATATATCTCATGTCCACAGAAGGAATAGAGGTTTGGGAAGCATCCCAGAAAGGACCGTCTCTAGTTCTCTGGAAAGTGACACAAAGGAAGAGGAGAAATGCTTACAGACTTGCAGAACACTGGAATTATAATCTCAAATAAAAGGTAGCACTAATGCTCATGGTTTTGGTTACTTGTCTGGATTACCTTAAAGGGCTGACTGACATCCAGAGAAATTCCCTTTGCCCCCAGTGTATCAGGGAGGAGGTAAATAGCAAATCCACTTTCCCACCTAATCTGGTAAGAAGACAGATAAAGCCAGGTGGTTTTTTGAGCATAAGTACCATTTATTCATTAAGAATGCTATTTATTTATTTTTCATACAGCAAGACCAGAGATCTAGAAGAAAGCTTAGAAAAAAGGAGAAGGAAAAATGCATCCCCACCCCTTTCATTTTATGATCAGTAACAGTGGTATCAGCAGTCAATCGATCAATATCTCATATGATTCAACCCAATGTGCATGAGATGAAGAGTGAAGTTTGCAGTGTTTGATAACCCCCTTTCTTCTTATTCCCCAACAAGCTAACTTTGCTGTAGTTCACCTCTTTAATATAGACTTCATTGATTTCTTAATATATACATTGATGCTGGCAACACAACTATTTAACTATCAATGGGTTTCTCTACTTTTCAATTCTATAGTTAAAGGCAATATGACATAATCCAATAGGCTGCTATAATAACTTTCTCTTTATTACATACTTCAATTTCTTTCCTTGATTCAACTATTTGAATTTCCTTTTGCATGATGAATTCTTAGTAATAGTAGTAATAATAATAATAATAATAATAATAATAATAATAATAATAATAATAATAATAATAATAATAATAATAATAATAATAATATTTCTATACCGCCCTTCTCTTGAAGGACTCAGGGAGGTTTACAGCCTGATTAAAAGCACAAAGACAGACAAAATTTTAAAATTATTAAAATTATTAAATAATTGGCTCAATTATAAAACCCCCAAATTTAAAATCCCACATTTAAAACCAATTAAAATCTTTACATTGATAGCCCGGCCTGGCAGAACAGCAAGGTTTTGAGGGCACAGCGAAATACACGGAGGTCTTATGCATTTCTGGGGGCAGTTCTAGTTCAGTTATAAAAATGGACTAAGAATCACTGACACAATACAAAAATTCTTTTACCTTTTTAAAGTATTTTTTAAAATACCCTTCTATTTCACATAGTGAGTGGTAACATTTTTTGGATATTATTGCAGCAACTAGGAACTGTCAAACCATAAAGACACAGAAAGATCAAAATGATAAACACTAGGTGGGAAGTGCCACTTTTTGGCAGCTTCTCACCAAATCCTTGAGTGTTCAGTGAGACAGAAATGAACAGGAAGAAAGTTGAAGTTTGGCCTATTGATGCTTCATGTACTAGAAACAGAGATAAAAAAATCAGTCTGTATATTTTACAGAAATTTACTTTGCCCTAACCAAAATGAAATACATTTGCATACCAAAAGAGTACTTTTGAAATTTTATTATGTGTTTTTTATAATTTCGACTGCATTTTTGCACTCCTATACAAATGTTCATGACAAGTTTTACTGTTATTACTGTGGATGAATACTCAGACTGGTGCAAGAAGAACTAAAAGGAATGCTCAGAAGCTAAACAAAATGCCCTTCACTAGGTTAAATACTCAATGGTGCTTATTAACAAATAATATTCTTTCTAGGCTCCTTTGTAACAGAGAAAGGCTGAGTTTAACTCAGTTCTGATGGGTTTGTTTGTCCACTGACACAGACACACATTATGATGGTTGTATTTATATTTTAGGACTTGTGTTTAGTTTCAATCTGGTTGAGACTTCCAAGGAGGATGCAAAGGACCACTGACTAATTTAGTAGACTAATATTTTTCAACTTCACCAAGAGCCTCGGTGGTGCAGCAGACTAAAGTGCTGTTAAGTGCTAGCACTTAGCTGCCAGCTGCCTACAATTAGTGCAAGTTCAAATCTCACCAGGCTCAAGGTTGACTCAGCCTTCCATCCTTTCGAGGTAGGTAAACTGAGGACCCGGATTGTGGGGGCAATAAGCCAACTTTGTATAGAACAACACCGCTTTGGGGGGGGAGCCCTAATAAGCAGGTATATACAAAAAAGTATGCAGGCTATTGCTATAATGCATTGTAAACCGCCCTGAGTTTACGGAGAAGGGCGGCATATAAATTGGACTAATAAATAAATAAACTTTAGCAACCTTAAGATGTGTGGACTTCAGTTTGCAGAATTCCCAGCCAGTAAGCTGTAACTGAAGGCAACTGTGGGCAAAATATGAGGAAAATTTGTTAGCTTAAGTTTCTACCACACTGTGGATGGGATGGGGATGGGGGTGGGGGTTTACAACAGCAACTGCAAATGGAAGAAAAATTAGGAAAGGCGACCTTCCACATTTCTCTGCCTATGGAATGAACACTGAAATGGAACATCACTCAGGAAAAAGAAATTGAATCTATTGCATGCCACTTTTAGGTATAAGTGCAATCAGAATGATATATGTATCATCTTACGCAAAGTAATTTGCAAAGTTGAGGCCACAGGGGTTTCTTATATTAATACTAACACTAATGTTAATACTGATGCTAACAGAATAGTCCGACAGGCAATATAAATGAACCAGAAACTAGGAAACCTGAAGTGAAAAACCAATCTTTCATATTTCATTTTTAAAAATATGCATAGAATAATTGTTCATCTGATGTGGGTTCACACATTAAGCTTATTAAGTTGGTCTTTCCAAGAGATTTGATTTTTTTAAAAATGTAAAACTAGAATATATTTGCTATGCATCAGAGTCTGTTGCTCATTTTCACATAACACTCACTCAAGTGAACAATGTCTGAAATACCTTGATCCAGATATACAAGGCAAACAGTAATTGCTCTGCTTATTCTAAGTAGAGAGATGCAAGTTTATAGTTGCTTCTTGGATGACATACATAATTAACAAGGCCAGGAGCCCTGTGCATTCAGAGCTCCACACTGTGTGGATCACAGCAACTGCACTCAGATGAATGTACTTCCTGTTTCCAAGTAAATCTTCCCATCAGCACAGAGAGATTAATTACCAGTATCTCTTTCATGAATAATTTTTGTTTTAAATCTGAAGAGGCTTGTATGTTTCCATGTCTGCATTTCTAATGTGTGGTTGTGTATGTACATATTTAAAATATTCACTTATCTCTCAGAAAATAAACTGGCACCATAGTCAGGCATAGAATGAATGGGAATAATAATTAAACAGCCTATGCAGTTGAGACCCAAATTGTGGTAGGATTAGAGTATAACAGAAATGATCCTGCCTATATATAACCAAAACAAAACATAAAAGACAACACTCTCAAAATAACAGTAGAAGAATAAAGTACAACAAATTAATTTTTAGAAAACTTAAAGAGGTTAGGTTATGTTTGTACTGGTTAGGAGAGGATTTTAGAAAAAAACATATTTGTTACATAAGGAAGGAAATAAGTTCAGAAATATAAAATGGGAATGTTGAATAGTTGAGGCTTTCCAGAATGCCACCACGAATATTTAAAACTAGGGAAAAGAGCTCAGAGAACAGACTGGAGCTCTTGCATCATGAACTATTCAGTATAAATTAATGTATATTAATTCATACCAATATGTTAATACAGTAAGATGGTACAAAAGTTAAAATGCCAAGTGTGACAACATCTAGGCAAAGCTTTCCATCTAAATTAGGGTCTTCTTTCCCTCTCTTCAAAAAAACAAAACAAAAAAACCTTGTAACAACAAATTTGTAACACCCTCATCATGCTCACCCTAAGATGAATCACTGCTGTACACGTAACAAGTTGAAATGAAGCAAACAGCTGTTTAATGAAGTTTGTTTTGGAACATCTGTCACAGGAACCTCAAAGTAAATGGCAAAATTGGCTTAATGGTTTTGTTTATCACCCATTTTTCAACTGTTTATACCTGCCTTAAAGATAATGAACAAACAACTGGCAATTGGGACAGGATGCAATGGGAGTCCAGCTAGCGAGACATTAATATTAAGAGGCAAGATCTGGGAATAGAGGAACTTGATTGTATTCCTGGGCTGATGGAGTCAGCTCAGCTTTGTACCACTCATGTACAGTCAATCCCCACCCAATATATATATATATATTACACTGAAATTAGCAATATTGAATTTTTAATCAGATGTTAAGAAAAGCTATTGTGATTATCCAAAGTTCGGGAAGATGTTAAGATAGTGGAATATTGGTTTGCAACAAAGAAAATATATCTTATTTTGCATTGTGCTGATTTATACATTGTCTGCAGTTTATTTAATTTAACATTATTATGGGAAATAATCACCCAACTCACCAAGAACATTTTAATTATGTTTCCCTAGGTCTGAAAAGGAATTTACTGACTTCAATCAACTAAGGGTTTCAACTAGAAAAGCAGTAGAGATGGGAAATCATCTGACAATGCACTCAGAGAAGGTCCAATAGAATCAAGCAACAAAGAATCAGAAAGAAGAAAATAAAAATATTTATTATTGCTCTGTCATTTTAAAGATGGAACAAGGACACATAACACTATTCACTTGAAGTTCTTTATACTCCAGGTCTCCAATATTACAATGATTAGAATATTAACTAGATTCTTAATTCTAAGCATCCATGGGTAAAAGAGAGAACAAATCTCCCAAAAGCAGAATGGATGGTATTTAGCTAGAAATATTTCCCTTATATGGGTCCTTGAAACAAACAGTGTCTCCTTCTCCTTCTTCTTTTGCTCCCCTTTCCCCTTCTTCTTTCTCCTTCTCCTCCTATTCCTTCCCCTTCCCCTTTGTCAGCCCCTCAAGGTAGACCAGACTAGGAAACAAAAATCATCTACACTAATTTCTATGTTTATTATAAGGCTTTGTTAACAGGATCTTACAAATGTCAATGTGCGCTCCCACTCTTCATGAAAACTAGGGAGGGTCTTGTCTTATGTGTTTACTCAGGTTACAGTTCAGGCCCAGACTCAGATTTCTTTTTATCTATTGTCCTGGTTATAGCTCTTCTTCCTGTGCCTCAAAGTTATTCTTTCTGTTGATTACATCCTGATTTCAGGAACAATCTATTGATAATGCAGATAACTGACCAAGCAATTTTGCACTATCACCAGTCTTCAATTAATATTAGTTCTCTGAATGAATGGGAGCTTGTGTATTTTTCATTTTAAACAAGAAAAAAAAATTACGCTTCATCTACTTGCTCAAACATTTAGCTATTACACGCTCAGTCTTTATCTTTAGAGTTCTTTTCTGCAGCCACCAAAGATTGAATTTTACTGCTTCTTTACATGCACTTTCAAATTATCCCTATCTGGGAGATTCAACAATTCAAGCAATATTGTATAGCTAGCATTACATCCTTGAACATTCATCCATCATCAGCTACATTAGGAGAAGCTTAAGCAAAATACTTAAATTGTAGGTATCTACACAATATTTCTTTTATTTCTGTTGGCCTATTAATCCCTCATTTTAATATGGAAAAATATGGTTTGGTCCTAAGGTCCTATTTAAAATAGATGTTTTGACATTATTGATGTACAGTACATTTAAACAAAAGTTGAAGGGAGCTTTTTCTTAAAAATGTCAGCCGCATAATGAGTCATTTCCCCCCCTAAACTACAGGCCTGGTCAGAGTATTAGTTTATCCCTCTCTTCCCGTAAATAATAATTCCAATCTGGAGTAAGTGAGTACATATAGAAAAATAAATTTTCCTTGAAGTTGAGCTTGTCTCCTGGTATTTTATAGACGCAACTTCCTTATCAATAATATAGAAGTGATTTGCCACTATCTTCTTTCCATTTTTAACACTTCCCAGTTTAGAACATGCATGTGTTTGTGTGTATACATGCACACACACAGAGAGACTTATGTATTTATTTTTCTAATTTATACGGTCACTCGTTTTACAAGAAGTGACTCTGGATGTACACAGCAAAATAAAGAATAAAAACAATAAAGATGTCAAATGCAGTCATATTTTAAAACACACAAAATTTGATCAGCAACAGAGCCCCAGGCCTGATGACAGGGACTTCTAGAAGTTTAGAACATGTGGAGTTGACCTCAAATCATAAGGCCCACCTCCTTGAGCCTGACAAGTACAATTTGAACCGGAGATGGGAAGCAGCACATGTTTTTCTTGCCAGATCTGGTAGAAGGAGCATATATAATTGGGGAGAATATAAATGCATAAATATACATACATATATGGATACATACATACATACATACATACATACCGGGGATTTTGTAATATCCTCCCATCTAAATACTAACCAGGTCCAAACTTGTTTAGCTTTCTGAGATCACACCAGATCACTTTGATGGTGGCTTTCTGTAAATAAAAACAGGAGTGCTATTGCATGATATATAGATTTCTATATTGTTGACTTGGCCATCATTACCTAGGATCAGATTTTATAACTATATCTTGCTTGAAAATGGGAAAAAACACAATTATTGTACATGTCATAAAATTATTGGATGAAAATGTTGATGGTATAATCGAGAGTGCTGTACCTAGACATTCCTTATAAGGGCTTTGACATTAAGAGATTTTATTCTGCAGGGCATTCAGTTAGGGATTGCAGAAAATACCTGTTTAACAAGAGGAATGTGTTGCAAAATTAGAATACATTTACAAGAACTTAGAGGAGGGGATACACCAATCATTTTTTTTCCAAACTTGTTCTCATTTTGTTATGCATGAAGTGAATGTATTTAGAAATAAAGAGGATTTAAACAGGTATGGAATGAATGATCAGATCAGCTAATTGCCTTTTTACTGAAAAGGAACATGTGTAAGATTTATCACCAGGCAAGTTTACTAATTTATCATTTCGAATAAAATCAATAAACATTAACAACTGACTAGTTCCCATTAAGACACTAATGGGTCGGGCAGAATATCATCATGCAAAATGTTTCCACATTTTTGCATTAAAAGGTCAAAACCAATAAATCATGTCACTTTAGTAAATATATTTTCTTTTTAACTAGTTTTGAGTATTTCTGCTATCTGATTGGTTCTCATGCAGGGGTTCATTCACTCTGAGTTACTATGTTCTCTTTATGGTTTCTTTTATTACATTTTGGTATGGAGAAGATGAGCCACTCACATTAAGAGTGAACAAACCATGCATGACATCTGAAACCTATACGTTTTTGTGACCATATACCACTATTTCCCATCTTGGATAATTTCTAAATGTGTGAATTTCAGTTTCCAGATTTCCCTAGCCAATGTGCCCATTGCTGAGGACCTTGGGAGATGAAGTTCACTGTTTCAGGATCATTTTACACTAAGAATACACAATATGAGGCCCTCCAGCTTACACACATTGAAGTATTTTAAAACAAATAATAGAAACACACACACACATTTGTATGCATATACATACAAATAGCAGAAGACAAAAGAACAAAC
Source organism: Arizona elegans (assembly GCA_022577455.1). Taxonomy (NCBI): domain Eukaryota; kingdom Metazoa; phylum Chordata; class Lepidosauria; order Squamata; family Colubridae; genus Arizona; species Arizona elegans. Next base: position 212,925,640 of record JAKOOJ010000001.1, on the reverse strand, counting down.
CTCTTTTAGAAATAAAATATTGAACCTATTCCTAGATGATTGTTCCCATTGCACAGCTTTGTAAGGTCTTCCCTATGTCACCTATGATGTAAGATTTCTAGAGTTTACCTATGGTATTTTCTGGGCACGAACAACATTAGTTTTCTAATCCTGATCAAAGTGGGCAAGGTTCGTGTCTTTAACTTTTTCAGCATCAGAAAATCCTAAAAGTCACTATCCATGGGGTTGATGAAATTATTTATAATCAGTTTTCCTACATTCTTTTCCAAGGTGCTAATGACCTTTTTCCCCTTTCTTTTTGCAACCATTGATTGTGTTGGAAATCAAATATGAGTTCACTACTGAGGCAGTTTTATACATGCCACCTTTCTCTTAACCCTCCCACAAAGTAAGTGGTAAGCCTTTTCACCAAACATATTTGGTGAATTTGGTGAATAGTGGCCAATCTGTTTGAAAAACAACAAATGTTATGCTCAACCTATACTTTTGAGAAACTGGAAAATAGTGATGTCTTCACTAGGTCTTCTACCAAGCCACTTTTTAAGGAAAAAAAAAACATAAAACTTGGGGAAACTAAAATATTCTAGTACTTATAATAAGAATTGCAAAAAGGTAAGGAATATCTTCTGAGCCAGAGTACTAATAGGACCATTTTTTCCTTCATCAGTCCAGTCCTTGGAATTACTATTTGTTGCCTTCTTAACTAATGATCTCTTAAGCAGCTGAAGGAAGAGAAGGAGAAATTTTGTAGTTACTCTCTCTTATTTTCCTTTCCAGCAATTAATTTTACACTTAAAATTTGACTCTTGAAGAACCGAGACATGTTTTTGCCCAGCTCCACCATGCAATTTCTGAGAGGTTTTCTTCCCTTATGAAAAATGTTTGTTTTTCTATGAATCCTCAAGTGTAGGAAATGATCAAGCTGAGAAGAGTCAACTGTGTCATCAGTTTGCAGTTGCTATGCTCCCACAAGAAACCTAAGTCCAGCCGCCCCCCCACCCACCCATGAATTCCAGTAACTCTTATCTGACACCAATTTGCCTTGATTGTTAGTAGACCAGATTCTTGTATATAGTTGCATGGAATAAAGTCATAATACTTGGAACTCTATTCCGGCTCCTGGTTTCTTGTGCCTGAGACAAGAAATTTAAGAAATTCTGTTGATGGTGCTTTTGAACTTACTTTAAGAGATGGTGGAAAGATCTACAGTTGATGTTATTTTCTCTGAAACATCTTTCTATCACTCTAAAAGCTGCCTGACTGTTCATATATCCCAATTTTAAAAAGTCAAAAGGAAGAATTCCTCATACTTTATCATGGAATTCATCTGTGGGAAGCAAGGGAGTTAGTAAATTGCTACAGTAATGATTTTGCAATGAAAGGCAAGATACCTATGCACATAGTATTTAATTAAACAAATATAAGAATAATCTATTCCATTCATGATTTATTACTAAAATCCCCTTCTTGCTTGAAATAAATTATAAAAATAAATTTTCTTTCATCAAATTAAAATTACTATAGGGTATTAAATTAAGATCAAAATGAATTTCTGATATTTCAGGATAGCCAAGTTATCCACATGGAGAAATCATGTAGTCAAAATTTGAATATTTTATAAGATTTTTTTTTCTTTTACTAGTATAAAACTCCTCTTTTCTCCTCTTTCTTGATTTATCCTGAGAAAATTCCTGTTTAGTGGAGCCTTTCTCTCCCTTAGTAACTTTTTCCTTTCCCAACATCCTCTCCTTTTGTATATATATATATTGAGATCCCATTTTCTTGGATAATCACATCATCACCCAGCACTGCTGGAAAATGTGATCATGTCTCCTTTCAGAAATCTTTTTCTGCTCCATCGTCTTCCCAATATGCAACCTTCCTTCTCTTTTCTCTAATGGTCTTTTTCTCTCTGTGTTTTTCTCCTTAGTTAGAAATCCTTTTCTCTCCTTTTTACAAAGTTGCTCTCTATTCCCTCATTAAACCATGCCCCACAATATGCTCAAGTGCATTCTTTAGCATGTGATTATGTGTATCAATGAATGCAACATTATATGACATTATATGTCTCTTGCATTCTTTGTTCTAGCAAGAAATTGAATATGTCATCTGAAAATCTCTTCCATTTTTGCTATAGCCAGAAGTCTTAAGACTGCTCTCTCTCTCCCCTTCCCTCTCTCTCTCCTTTTGTTGAACTCCGTCTATGTGCCATTAAAAGGAAACATTTCTTGAAATCTTGTCCTAGCCTTTCATTTCTTGGATTCACCCTCTGTCTTTCTCTTGCAAAATGTATTAAATTCCCCACAGATTATTAACTGCTTCAGATCTGTGTTCACCTTTTGTTAGTCATTATTAATTCAGATCACTGTGTTACTCTTAGATTCTCAGCTGCTTAAGCTAGAAATGACTAGCTACAAATGACTAATTATAACTATTGATTATCAAATGATTATTTGATTACCCCAATGTCCGTTAATTTAGTTTCATTTTTGGACTTCCAGAACTCATGTGCCTGTTTATCAAAGTACTCAGTTACTCAGTTCCTGACAGAATATTTTCTGAGGAAGGGCCCCGTTTATTGCACCTTGATCTGTAGATCACAACTGGCAAGTTACCACCAGTCAGTTTCTCATTGATGGAAAGTGCCATAGCAGTCTCAGACCTAGTGATGAATGGCATAGCATCTCAGCTTAAAAAGGAGTGTGATTCCAAATTTAAACCTTTAAGAGTTTCTGTGGGAATGACTCTGTCATGCTCCTGATCAAAGTAGACTTGGGAATGCAATCAACTATCTGTCCTTGTTCTCAAAAATTGATTTCTTAGGCTGAAATAATAAAAAAGCATTGTAAGTTTACCAGACAAGCAAAGCAAAGTACCAAAACTGTGAATCTTAATCTTAACCAACAGCCATTTAATAGGAGGATGTATTGTGGGAAAAAGTTGAAGAAATAAGTCACACAAAGGTTAAGAGAGTTAGACTTCCTTCTTGTCCCTTGGAATCTGAGAGTTGAAGCTCTCTTTGTCTCTGTCACCAGAGACAGGCGGTGAGGCTCGTGAAAGAAGCTGCCTTGAGCAATGGCGTCGGAAGTCCACCACCGAAGGGACGAGGAAACTTGAGGGGACAACCGAAGGAGGATGAGCGAAGAACTGCGGCCGGCCCGTTGATGAGGAAGCAGGAACCACTGGAGCTGTCTGCTGTGCAATTGAGACCAGGGAACTATTCCAAAGGTGGAGACCATTTTTTCCAACAAACGGGACAGCTTTAGAGCAGTGCAGGAACCCTCCACCAAACACTGAGAAGCCAGCGAAGAAAGATTAACTTGGCGTTCCAGGGAGAGGGAAACTATTGAGGAAACCGTGTCTATAGCAGCCCCCAAGTGGATAATACAGGAACTAGGGTTAAGCTGACTCTTGGCCCAATTAATCGAGAAGCCATGAGCCTGCAAGATGGATAGCACAGTAGACAAATCCCATTGGGCAGAAGGGAGAGATGAGGAAAGCACCAAAATGTCGTCTAAGTAAAATTGCAAATGTATAGAAAGGGTACGGATATGCCCAATGAGGGCAGCCATGATCTTTGGGAAGACCCTCGGGGCAGATGAAAGCCCGAAGGGAAGGGCCCTATACTGATAATGCTGTCCCAAAAAACTAAAACGGAGATACTGACGGTGGGAGGGTGCAATGGGGATGTGAAGGTATGCCTCGGTTAAATCTATAGAGGATAGAAAATCCCCAGGGCGAATGTACTCCAGAATGGTAGCTAGAGAGTGCATTTTGAACCAGCGGTAAATAACGTACCGGTTCAAAGCCTTTAAATCCAGGATGGGGCGCCAACCTCCCAAGGACTTCTTAACAAGAAACAAATGGGAATAGAACCCCCGGCCCCACTGCCCCCGAGGAACCTTTTGGACAGCCCTAATGTCCAAAAGGTGGGAGATAGCTGAAGAAACCAAAGCCCTCTTAATGACATCCCAGGAAACGGGGCAAGGGAGAAAAACTGAAGGTGGAGGGGAAAGGAACTCCAAATAGAGGCCCGACTTAATGGTAGATAGGACCCAGGCATCAGAAGTAGAAACCTCCCATTGTTGGAGAAAAGGAGACAAGCGTCCCCCTATAGGGGCCGAACTAGCAGGATCTTTGTTGGAAATGACCCGTCCCCCCGGAAGGAGCGTTTTGGAAAGAATCTACTTTCCTGTCTAACCTGGGCATCCTGGGTCTGGGATCTCACAGGAAAGGAACGTTGGTAGCAATGCTGGTAAGAACCAGATTCGGGAGGACGAAAGGACTGGGTCTGGGGAAGAGCTGAGAAGCGAGAATCTGCACGTCTGGAAACCGAGGGAAGGATCTTACGTCAGTCTCTAGTCTCCACAAGTAGAGGTTCCAACGGCGGTCTGAACAAAGATCCTGCAGTGTAGGACGAGGAAGCTAACTGCCACTTGCTCCGCATGTCGGCGTTCCAGTTGCGCAGCCACAGGAGACGATGCGATGTTATGTTGGAACTGAGAGCTTTAGCCGCAAATCTTGTAGTATTAAGAGTGGCGTCCGCTGAATACTCCAGGGCTGCTGAGATCTTGTTTAAATCCTGACGGGAACACTAGTCGGAAGGCTAAAGGCGGTCCTGATATCAAGGCCATTGGGGCTGGAGCCGGCCCCTGGGAGACTCCACTGGTGTTGAAGGACATCTAAGAAGAGCTTGGGAGCCGGGATAGTTTCAGGGTCAACCGTAGGTTCCGTGAAAACAGCTGAAGCTGGATCTGGTGCAAGTGTAGCAGCTGTAGCAGAAGAGACTGTGCCCAAACGAGTAGTCACAAAGGCCTTGCACAATAAAGATCTAAAAAGCTGCAGTTTAAAAAGGCCAATAAAAGGAGTCTGGTCAGGAACCAGTCCGTCGTCGTCAGAGAGGGCCGAGTCAGGAACCTCATCCAACTCAGAGAGAGAACCATGGTTCGGAGATGCAATGGACTCGGTAAGGTCTTGCTCTGATACAGAATCCCCTGCCTGATCCGGTTGTTGATGTTGGCAAACAGGAGGATCAGGAGCCAGGTTGCCTGTTGAAGGCATTGAGCGAGGCCCTGCTTGATGGCCCTGGCTAGCATAATTTCAAAGGCCTCTGGGATGGAGGGAGTAGAACTCGCGGGCGGAGGCACAGGGGATGGATCGTCCTCAGCTGCCTCTTGGGGAGCCTCAGGAGTAGGCAAAGTCTGAAATAGAGGCTCAGAGCCTGGCAGATGACGTGGTTCAACCGAGACCGAACCATCTGGAGAAAGCTCCCGAACCGAACTGGTTGCTAGAGATGGAGCAGGAGACCGAGCCCTTGAGGGAGCAACTGGAACGGTGGGAGTGGCCTGGCCCACCGAGACTGGGCTTTGCGAAAAGCCTTTTCAATGGCCTTGTGGCGACGCTGCTCATCCTTAGAGGGCGCAGCCACGGAGGCAGAACTAGGCTTGCTGCTTTTAGCCCGTTTGGCCCTGGACTGTTTAGAAGAGGGACCCTCTAAGGGATCGTCCTGGGCAGGCCTCTTGCTTGCAGTGTCTGATTGAACTGAAGCTGACTGCTGTTTAGCCGCCATGTCAGAGAGCGATAAAACTATGTTTAAAATGGCCGCCAGATCAAAGGCCGACACAATAACAGGCTACAGCCGCTAAGTCGAGTACCAAAAGAATGAAGGAGGGCCAATCCACAATTAACAATCCAGGCAGCAAGGTATAAGATCGCTAGCTCAAGGGCTATTATTGTGATCGCAGTGAACCTATGTCAATCAGAGTCAGTCGATCAAAAAAGCACGCCGCCAGCCGAACGGCTGTTAAAGCAGCAACGAGGAGCAATTAGGAGAGCTCGATCACAGCGGTCCAAAACTCGATTGCAGACCAACCGGCCGAATCGCGATCTATAAAGCGCTCTCCTCGCCGGCTAAGAAAACCGCTCCAATTTAAATTGTTAAAGAGAAAACACCGCCCCGCTTTCCTGATGACTTGAAGGCTTCGGGGCAAAAAGCACACGAAAAAACGCCGCCGCGCTCAACCCGATGGCTGAGGGGAGCGCGAAGGCTGTGAAATCGCTGCATTGACAACTCAGCTGGCCAATTTTCGAAGAAAAAGGAATAGGAACGATGAAATAGTCCAAAATATCCAAAAATCAGGAAAACAGTGCTGAAGCAATAGTGTGAGGAAAGGCTACACTGGGAGACACGACTGGCCAGCATAGACTGAGTCGAAACACTGGGCCAAGAGGGCGGAGCTATGTTAATTTGTAGATTCGGTCATATGCTGCATGGAACTGTCGACCCCAAAGTGACAGCCGTTTCCCTCATATACGGAGAACAACACTGATTCAAAATGCAACACTAGGCTCAGTCCTGGACCACTAACATTGTTCTTTGAAGGTATCTAAATTGTAAATTTGCAGAAAAGTTTGATATCACACACATACATACACAAAAAAAACTTTGTTATCAGTATAATATGAATGCACTTTATGCATTAATTATTGCCCAAAGATTCTACCTCTATATATTTGAACATTGCTGGAAGTTCAGGTTCATTAGAAATCTAAACTATATATACAGTATTTTGTTATTGTTTTCCTATTGTTAACTGCCAGTTTATAAAACACGAGGTAAAAATGACCCAAGAACCAACCGCAATAATGTTGGATTTATCTAAAGAGACTAGTTTCTTTTAAAAGGAACTATTACACTGTACAAAGTGTTCCATCTATCACAAAGTCTCCTCACTCTAGTTTTATTTTAAGATTTTATCTTACTTGGAGGCCACTATATCTTCCAACTGTGTGGCTTTGTTACTGAACCGCAAGCCATTTCATTCTCCAAAACTCACATTTAACCTTCATGATTCCATAGTAAAATATTAATATTGTCAGATCCCGCTCATCTCTGATATCATTATTGTAGCTAGAGATAAGGATGCCTGACTATCTCCTAGAAATCTCAGCAAAGCATCCCAGAGATGAAGCTTAGCTTGTTTGAAAAAGGAGAAAATAAGCCAAAAGCCAAAGTTTTTAAAGCAAAACTCATATGAGCTTTTTATATCACGTGTAACTAGAAAATGACAGAACAGTTTATTATTATTCCTCTTGAAAAACTCCAATGAATGCCATGAGTTTGATTGCCCCTCACTTTTAAAAATGACTGTCAGTCGTAAATCCTCCAGACAAAACTAGAAGTTTACACAAGGTTTTTTCCCTCTTTTCTCTCGTGGAAAAGGTTCAGAGAATACAAGTAATTCTCAGTTTACAACCCTTCATTTAGTGACCGTTCAAAGTTACAACGGCACTAAAATGAATGACCTATGACCATTTTCACACTTACGACTGTTGCAGCATCCCCATGGTCATGTGTTCAGAATTTGAGTGCTTAGCAACTGGCATGTATTTATGACAGTTGCACGCCCAGTGGCCATGTGATCACCATCTGTTGCCTTCCCAGCCAGCTTCTGAGAAGCAGAGTAAATGGGGGAAGCCAGATTTTCTTAATGATCACATAATTCACTTAACTGCAGTTATTCAGTTAACAACTGTGGCAAAAAGAGTTGTAAAATGGGGCAAAATTCACTTAGCAACTGCCTTGCTTAGTAATGGAAATTTGGGGCTCAGTTGTGGTTGTAAATTGAGGACTACCTGTAACATTGTGGCCTCTAATCTTGAAACAATGTAGAGATGTTTTATAGGCAATGTCAAAAAAGATCTGTATATGTAGATATAAAAAGCTCATCCCTACTACAAATTCATTTTTTCTTCATCCATTCCCAGAGATTTAACACTTGGGGATGGTGAGAGTGATACAAGTGAACTTAACTCAATATGATAAAAGACTTTTAGCCCTTCTGAACAGCATTCATTGGTATAAAAGTGAAATATAAAGTTGATATATAAACAAACATAGACAGGCAATACCTTGCTTTTGCCTCAGGCTATAGGCAGCCTTATTTTCAAATTGGATGGTTATAGAGGTAGCTTGATCAGGAGTGTTGGGGATCCTCTTTATTAATTTAACACTGCAATTCTAACCCAATATTTAAACACAAGTCCTTGCTCTTTCACAATGTAGATATAACTGGAAAACCATAGACTGTCAATCTAGAGAGGGGGAAAAGAGAAGTATATTTGAAATTATCTTTATTTAATTTAATGTACTGCCATAGTTTATTATAAAAACCTTATCAGACCAGATATTAATATCTATATCTAATTTGAGATAGATACATATATTCTGTATCTATGTCAAATTATGGTTTGATATAAAAGTGGGTATGGCTAGGAATCAATCCAGACATAGAGACATGTTACTCATGTTAAGTAACATGAGATGTTACTTAAAGAGAAATGCATTTCTATTTACAAAGGGTTACTTTAAAAAAACTGGTACAATTTGTGTTCAAGCTCAATGTTTTGTTCCCATACTAAGTAGTATTCCTCTTAGCACACACATGCACACATACACAACACTTTAAAGTTTTATAGTCCAATAAAGCAATGAAAATTAAAACCTGATTTTGATTGAAGTGAATCTGACATAACTGATCAAATACATTAAGTACTTTGATATCAATTGTAGGAACGGAACAAAATAATATCTTATGTAAACATGTATAGGTCAAAAATCAGCACTTTGGCCAAGCTGAGAATTGTTCTAAATCATGAAGATTATCCCAATGCAAGAGCTAATAAAACTGTTTAAAGCTTCTTGGCTGCACTTGAATATACAAACCCCAATATGGTTTGATAGGAGCTGAAAATAGAATATCTCTGCACTGAATTCTTTTAGTTTTAATTCTTCTGACCAATTTCTGATTTCTTCTGTTTGTCTTCCAAATTGCACTAGCCCAGATCAAGAGGGGAGACTCCTATCATTTATTAATTTTCACTAGGAGAACTACAACGCATAACTTAGAATATTTCATTGGAGTGTAGAGTGAAAATCTCATTATCTTCAAGGAAAACAAGTAATGGAAGGTGAATGAAAACCATCACACTTACAGTATTCAATGCAACCACAGCTTTTTCCCAATGTCATGGTGGAATAAAGAAGTCAATATGACACTATAAACACTATCCAATAAATTTCAGCATAATCAGTCATAAATGATTATGTAACCTGTCATATGCCATTAGCAGAACTATAGAATGGGAGGTAGAGCAGGCACAACTAGCTATGGTTTATATAAATGCTCTGCATTTCTCCCTCAGATAACTGTCCTCTTTTTCTCCCCTTTTGCGATCAGAAACGTTCATAATAAAATTTGTACATTTGAAGCATCCAAGTCACATCTTCAATTTGCCATGTTTAAGGTCTTCAGCACTCAATTTAAAAAAATGAATTGTGCTAATCCTGCTAGTTCCTCTTATAATGGATCTTTCCAAATTCCAATTTGGTACAGGGAATTGGTGCTATATAACACTCCATGAACCATCAGCTGTATAATAATAATAAGAAAACCTTGAACTGGATTAAGTTACAAGCTACCATTAGGAGAGATTTAACATATAAAACGCCTTGCTTGATTTACTTGTTACTTTTTGTATTGCTTAAATACTTTTCATATTCCAGCAGTCCTATTAGGGGAATTGCATTTTATAGTTCAAAGAAAAGGTTGAGGAAGAAGAGTTATGAGCAGCTAGTAAAGAAAATTGTTTTAATTTACATGAAATTCTATTTCTATTTTAAAACATCCCATTGAAAATAAAATGGAATAGGTATTGCTTTCATATTTTTGTTTCTGCTGAGAAACCACAATATATTCACAGTTTCTATATTCTTAAAAATATTTATTGGTGTATTTCTTTTTATAACCTTATTGTACAACATGAAAATGTTAAAAACATGGTTTTTTTTCCTCCCCAGAGGAAAATTGCCATACAATTTTATACTATATATCATAAAAATAATTAACTTGGCCAAATCTGCTCTTGTGTATTTTACATGAATTACAATACATATGGAAGAATCAGAATATCAATAAATTCCCCTAGTATAAAGAAATGAAGAAAAAGAGGGGAGAGAGACCATTAGTTGATAGTATTTGCTTTTGATTGTACTTTAGGAAAATGAAATGGAAACTGCTTCCTTGAGGAAACAAAAAGTTAGAGAATGAATTCACTGATGGAAGCAGTAAAGATTTCAGAAAAGGGAATATCAGTGGCTAGAATACTGTAATACACATACAACCCCTATCCCCTACCTAGTAATGTAAGAATATGCAAACAGCAAAAACATTATCCTGGTCTTCTCTACTATCATAACAACCATTAATTTGTCCTTGCAAATTCACTAGACATCTCAAAACCCTCAGAGGAGATTATTATTTTTACTGTACAGTATCATCAATTGAAGATGATACATAGCCCTGTGCACATTTATGGATTCCTCCTATGAATTCAGTCACAGAATTCAAAAGCCTTTTGGATGAAGTGAAAATGTAAGAGTTTAAGAAATAAACTGCAGTGGCATGCATATGAAATGACTATGCATCTACAATCTATCTGGAATTCATCACTCGCACAAGCAGAAGACCATCTGTATAATGGGATCTTCAACTTCTCTCTTTCTCTGTTCCCCTTTGAGCAGAGCTAGATGATCTTTCTGTTGAATAGGAAATACCTTAAGAAGGCGGTGGGTTGTTTGTCTGGTTTTTTGGGGAAGTTTAAGAGCTGCAATTGGGAGGCCTACATCAAACATCTTAACTTTCTAGGTATTTTAAAAAATGGGAAAAGATTCAGGATTTTATTTGTTAAAATCTATGTTAAATATGATAAATAAATAATAATTCCACCTCCCTTTTCTACCTCAAGGTGAAGAGATATTACCCTGAAAAAAATGGCATGACACTGCCAAAATTCATTGTGTAGAAAGAATTCCCAGGCCACTAAAAAGAAATTCAGATTCTATGGGTGTTAAAATTGTGTCTCTTTATACAAATTCTCATATTCACTTCCATTTCATCACCAATAATGCTCAAATGCATGTGCAGGTTCTCATTGTATCAATTTACGCTAATGTATTTCCCACTTTTAAGAGTGCTTTTCTTAAAAACAAGTAGACTGTGTTCCAGATTTTTCAGGATTTTCATCTTGTCATCTTTGACCCTGCAGAAATATCACTTCTGTAACAGACAGGGAAGTTTGTTATTGCAGTAGCAGTATAGTATATTCAGGTCCTTGTGCATGTTCTGAAGGATCCCTAAATACTGGAGAAATATCTAAAGGGAGAGTGCTATCCATTTATCTACTGGGTATCTGCCTAAGCTCACTGCTGGGGTAACAACAATTGTAAAAGTAATAATAACAGTAATAGTAGTTTCAAGGAGTAGAATTGTAGGACTTAAAGAATATATACAATTCTAAGTATAACACTTAAATTAAAATTAAACAAATCTTACCTAAAAGCGCATCTTAAAAGACATGTTTCAAGGCAGGAAAGATAGAAGTGGAAAATTTGAGCCACACTATGGTTGCTTAGCAGCTGGAAACATGTCATTTCCACACATTCTCCTTTCTGTTCTTTCCAGCTTAAGCCTGGTTAGATGAACAAAAACCAGCTGTATCTCTAGTGCTATCATGCCTTCCTTTTTCAAAGGGCAGCAAAGACATTGGCATTTCTGAGCTCCTTCAAACCAAGTAAGTACCCTTAGGGCTTTTCTGCACTACAGTCTTCAGCTGCTTGACTACTCTGCACTAACTGGCTGGAAGTTTATGAAAGTTATTCCAAATTTCAACCCCTTTCTCTTTTTTTTGGCAACAATGATGGGCAGACATTGGTTGACTTTCCTGCTTCTTTTCCCTGTGTGGATCAAATGTCTGAATTTTAGACCGTCTTTGAATACTGCCATGAAAGCAGAATATAGCACTTTGTAAATTCCATTAATTCAGTGGAGAGTTAAGCATATGCTTAAATCTTTCACAGATATATCAGTGGGCAATTTCAGTTTTATCATACTCAGACACTAGACTACCTTGCTTTAAAAAGCCTGTATTACAATATCTTTTGGAACATCATTTGCATTATGTAAGGAGTGATATCTAAAATCTGCTAAGAAATTTCTCAAAACCTATTGAAATTCTTACTAACGCGTCAAAAACAATACTGTGAGCAAATAATTATAGATTAGTTTCAAATTGAGAAGTGAGGAACCTCAGGGACAAATATTTCTACATGTTGCTACCAGACCATGATGGCAGAGATCCTATGTTTTAAGTATTATGAAAATCCTATCACTGCGTTTGCGGTTTTTTTTTTCACTGCAAAATGAATCAGCTTCTTTATTCATATTACACCCTAATTTTTTTTCAAATAACTGTGTTATATGGTCTTGGGCCTTATCCAGTTTAAGGAAGGAGAAAAACTGTTTAGTTCACTTTTTTATAGTAAATCAAGCTTTTTAAACTAGTACGTGAGTCAGAAAACTATGATCTTTTAAGTCTCATAGTTCTCCTCATGTTGCAATATCATTTCAGCCAAAAACATGTGTAAAACAACCAGTTTGGTTTAATAGTTAAGGTCCCGGCCTAGAAACCAAGAGATGGTGAGTTCTAGTCCCACCTTTGCCATGAAAGCCAGCTGGAGGACCTGAAGTCATTCACTCTCTCTCAGCCCAACTCACCTCACAGGGTTGTTGTGGGGAAAATAGGAAAAGGGAGGAAAATGAAGCATGCTCACCTCTGAGGTTTTTCTAAATAAAAAATAAAAGTGGGATACGAATTTAAAAGAACAATCAATAATAATAAAGTTTAGGTCCCTAAGCCACTTGAAACCAGACCTCTGCCTGTTTGGTTGAACCACAGCAAATCTGAAGCCATTCTAACTAGGAGTTCCAGAAACTTCTCTTCCTTCTCATTCAGGCTTCCTTCCCCAGCATGAATTGTGTTTGGCCTAGTAGTCGGAAGGGCCAAGATCAAGTCCCCACCCACCCCTCTCAGTCATTGAAACTCATTGGGTAACTGCCCCTGTCACTCTGTGTCACGGGACAGTTGTGAGGGAAAAATGGAAGCAAGAGTGCTGTATATGCTGAATGAAAGGGAGGTTATTAGTCTATAATAGCAGATAAAAATATAAATATTTTGCATATGTGTGTGTGTGTTGTAAAATATTTGTTTTTATCCATTATTATAGGCTTATACTCTGCCTTTCATTCAGCATATGAATATACATATACATATCATACATTCATAGATAGATAGATAGATAGATAGATAGATAGATAGATAGATAGATAGATAGGCAGACAGATAGACAGACAGACAAACAGATACAGATTACAGATCTGAAAATATTCAAACCTTTCAAAAGTGCTTTTTATTTTGAAAAGGCAACTGGACTGATTTTTCTTGAGGAAAAACAATATATTTCGCTTCCTATTCTGGAAGCTTCATCATTTGTATTGGATGCTGTGGGAGATGGAAGGACAGTTATTGACAGTTGAGATTAGTTGGTGGGACGGGGGAATGATAGGTTCTGACAGGATGGTGGGGAGGGGGTGGAATGGAAAGATGGTGTTTTCTTTTGCAGTCAACTCTGAGAGCCATTGTGGTTACTTGAGGTTTTATCTGTGACTTCACGGTCACCTGAATCAGAGATGTGGAATCTTCTTGGAACAACCAAAAGGACTGTGTTGTAAATTGGGAATAGGTGGTGTTTTATCCCTCATTCTCTGCTGAGAGAGGGCTGCTCAATGTTAATATAAGTGGCCTCTTTTACCCCTCTTTCAAACAATGGTCCTTGCTATCCAAAATGATCTCCTATGTTCAAGCCTTTCCTATATTGAGAGGGTAGAGGGAATTTGGGTTCTTTCTTCTCATTCTTTCAATTTGGTTGTAAATGAGAGAAGTAGATGGAGAAATTTGCTAACTCTCATGAAATCTTCTATGCTAGAAAAAAAAAAGGATTCATATTCATCCCATAGTTTATGTTGTTGGGAATTCTTCTGATACCAGTGTAATTCTATTCAGCTATTTGTAAAAGGAAGGAAGGAAGGAAGGAAGGAAGGAAGGAAGGAAGGAAGGAAGGAAGGAAGGAAGATAGATTACTACCAACCTGCCTTCCATTGAGGACCTGTATATTGCATGTGTCAAAAAGAGGGCTGTGAAAATATTTACAGACCCTTCGCATCCTGGACATAACTTGTTTCAACTCCTACCCTCAAAACACTGCACATCAGAACAACTAGACACAAGAATAGTTTTTTTCCCAAATGCCATACCTCTACTAAACAAATTCTCTCAACATTACTATTAATCTTCTCATCATTCCTATCACCAATCTCCTCCCACTTATGACTGTACGACTGTAACTTGTTGCTGTATCCTTATGATTTATATTGATTGTTTCCTAGTATGATTTGATTGCTTATTTGTACCCTTTGACTGTCATTGTGTTGTATCTTATGATTCTTAATGAATGTATCTTTTCTTTTTATGTACGCTGAGAGCATACTGTATGCACCAAAGACAAATTCCTTGTGTGTCCAATCACACTTAGCCAATAAACAATTGTATTGTATTGTATTGTATTGTATTGTATTGTATTGTATTGTATTGTATTGTATTGTATTGTAAGAGAGAGAGAGAGAGAGAGAGAGAGAGAGAGAGAGAGAGAGAGAGAGAGAGAGAGAGAGAGAGAGAGAGAGAGAGAGAGAGAGAGAGAGAAAGTGCATTTGTGGCTTTTTGTTGATGAAACTGTTACTGTTCACAAGGGTTTTTATTGGGTTTCCCAAAAGACAGGGTGAATAGTGGTTTGGAAGAGGAATGGATTAGAACTGATTATTAATTAACAATAGAAGCATGAAGGAACTAGATCTAGAAATAGGACATAATTCGATGGGGATGATGGGGACAGAAGTGACTGACTTGATCCCAGGTCCAAGAGTTCTCATCAGAGAGAAAAAAAAACCACAAGGTGTGGACGGCCATAGGTTTCAAAGCAAAATAGTTCAGCAGTCCTTTACTTACAACCATTTGTTTGGTGACCATTTGAAGTTACAATGGCACAAAAAAGATGACTTATGACCATTTTTTCATACTTACAACCGTTGCAGAATTCCCATGGTCACATAATCAAAATTCAAATGTTTGGCACCTGGCTGTATTTATGACGGTTGCAGTCTCCCAGGGCCATGTGATCATCCTTTGCGACCTTCTGACAAAGTCAACCAGGAAGCCAGATTTACTTAACAGCTGTGTTATTAACAACTGCAGTGATTTATTTAATATCTGTAGCAAGATAGATTGTAAAATGGGGCAAAACTCACTTAACAACTGTCTGTCTCAGCAATGGAAACTTTGGGCTATGTTGGGGTTGTAAGTCGAGGACAACCTGTAGTGCTGTTGAAGTTTTTAAAAAAATCAGAGACAAATAAATCAATATTGCTCCCTCAAACAATATCATGCTGTAAGTCAGGTCCAAAATGATGGGAAAGGGCTCTAAAATTTAATTTAACTGAGGAGAATTTCTGAATGACTTATTGCACAAAAGCAACACATACATGCATACAACTATTTAATTATTAAGCAAAATGGCATTTGATGACATACTCACCTTCGACAAAAATTAATATTATTTTGACATGCAAGAATCTAAATAATAGTGATATGTCCTCAGATGTTTTAGGGAATAGAAAAGCAAGGTTGCATTAGCTTGCCATATGGCAAGTTTGAATATACTGAATTTAAAACACTACAAAATCCACTATTTCCTCAGGAAAAGAGAGAGAGAGATAGAGAGATAGATACATACATGGTCCCAAAATCCCAACATCAATTATCCTGTTTGTTCATTGCCATTAGCAAATATTTTATATTGTGTAATTTCCATTATAATCATAATATATGTTAGTTATAAAAATTGTATATGAGATATCTGCTAATGCAAATATTACTGATAATATTTTACCGTAATTGTCTTGCATTTTGTACTTGAATTACAAGTAGTTCTTGCTTCCTGACTGCCTACTTTAGTGACTGTTCAAAGTTACAATGGTGTAAAATATTAGATTTGCAACCAATTCTTATATTTATGACCGTTGCCATGTTCTGTGGTAACATGATTACCATTGATATGCTTCACAACTGATTTGCAACAAGTAGCGTTGATAGAGAAGGTGGAAATAAAATCATAGGTTGTGGTCACATGATGTTTCTTTTAATGACCAAAGGAGAAATAAGGTCGTCATGTTCACATGCTTTTCCAGTCAAAAACCATAGCTCTTAGTAACCAAGTTGCCAGTCCCAATTGTTGTTGCTAAGTGAGGAGTACCCATATTTGCAATACACAATTGGAAAAAAGAGCCATTTTAAACATTTGGTATTCTATATATTTAAAGTTTAGAATTTCAATCTATCAATTTATGAAACATATTTTCATTATCAAGTTTTCTTTTCACTATAATGGACAATGCAACGGTCATAAATATATGCCAGTTGCCAAGCACTCAAATTTTGATCACGTGATCATGGGGATGCTGCAATGGTCTTAAGTGTGAAAAATGGTCATGTCATTTTTTTCACTGCTGTTGTAATTTTGAATGGTCACTAAATAAACTGTTGTAAGTGGAGGACTACCTGTATAGGAATCATTGTATCATTCACCATACCTGTTGGGGAACAAGATGTGCTGTCATTGTACTTAATATTAGTAGGTAAGATTGGGGAGTTATGGAATTTTGAATGAGACACATGGATTTTTCAGTGTCCTTCAATGGATGTGATACCATCCGAAATTCTTTAGGTGCCAAAAAAAACCCACATTGGTTTGAAATGTGTCTACCTTCACCACTGCCCTCCTATTGTAAAAGCTCTGGTATGTTTTGAGGTGCGCAGCAATTTAGGTGGGTTATTTTTGCAGGTTGGCTACTCAGAATAGTATCAAAGTCCAGGAGATATAGTGTCAAGCATAAGTAACCAGGAATAGTTTAGTTCAAAGTACTTCAAGTTTATCCCATGCAACCTGTACACAAGAATCTGATCTACTAATGGTCAAGGCAAATTGGCACTAGATAAAAATGAACGGTATTCAAGTGGGGTGGACTTAGGTCTCTTGTGGGAGCAAAGGAACTGAAAACTGATGATGCATTTGACAAGAAATCATTTGCAAAAGTTTTCCATTGCTCTTCTTCAATATAGAATATAAAAGGGTATAAGAACACTTTCCTTTATAATTCTCATTCTTCTCAAATAGATTTCATTCTTTTATATGTTTGTTATTGCCTTTAGATTCTGCTTTTTCTAGAGAACTAAAACTGTGTATTCTTTTTATACGTGCAATATTTTAGATACAGGGTACTGATATTTCTGGAGCAATCATATGCATTGCATTAAATTAAATAAAAATATATCTTACCTTTCTCCCCTTCTCCACATCTAAAGTTTGATGCATGGTCCCTGGATATTATTAAAATATGTGGGAGAATGATGTAGGAACTGAGTTTTTTATAGGGAACTTGACTGGTTTCTTTTTGGTTTTAATGGATTGTTCAGTTTTACACTGCCCAGAGTTTCACTGGACAGATGGGCAGTCAATCATTAAAAGCCATTTATGGCCCTCATCCTTAAATTGTGCATTCCTGCTCTGAATTGTGCAGATTAATGGGGATGGCAAGAAGGATGGTGGTCTCCATTTGGACATACATTCTGCTCATGAAGAGTATTAGAATATTCCATCAATGTGATTTAATTTTTCTCAAAAAATATGTTCAAAGCAAAATAAAACATTTCTCCATAAGATAAGAGCAGCATTACCCCTCACTCATGCAAGAGAATTGGAAACCAGTCAGATCTGTCTGCCACCAGGCTGACAAAAAGCAGGGCTTGAGAGCTGAAGACTTGGCCTCTAGTTCCCTGCATTAATCCTTATATTTTCTATATTTTAAAGGGATCCTTTCATACCAAGTCTTTGATAAAAGGCTAGCTCATGTCTGTAGGCAAAGGAAGCTACAGTATAAACCCAGTTTCCTAAAATGTCAAGGCTATTAGACATTCATTAAAATATTCATGTGGCAGGCAAGAATACTTGCTAATTTATGTTCCATTTGTCAGCAGTGACCTCTAGGTAATTCTGTGCTGCCAGAATAACATTGTATTTCCCGTGGTGACTTCTTACACACAAGAGACAGAGGAAATGTATATACTAGCCATTATTCATTAAACAGATGACTTACCAAAGTGAAAACCTGAAATACGGTATACTACTGAAAGCTGAAGACAGGGAACACTCTCTTTTTACAAAGAGTGAGTCCATGTATTGTTTGAAAAAGATATAAGGTTGTAATCTTGGTATTTATATGGGGATGCAGCTGATTATAAATCTATTCTGAAGTATGATTCAAGTTTAGGGAGAAGTTTCCTGAACCTTCCCCCCTTTTCCTTTCCTTTCCTTTCCTTTCCTTTCCTTTCCTTTCCTTTCCTTTCCTTTCCTTTCCTTTCCTTTCCTTTCCTTCTCTTACCTTACCTTACCTTACCTTACCTTACCTTACCTTACCTTACCTTACCTCACCTCACCTCACCTCACCTTACCTTTCTTTCCCTTTCCCTTTCCCTTTCCCTTTCCCTTTCCCTTTCCCTTTCCCTTTCCCTTTCCCTTTCCCTTTCCCTTCCCTTCCCTTCCCTTCCCTTGCCTTTTGGACTTTTTTAAAAGTCTGCATGTTTTTTCATTTGTAACTTTTGCTAACTTATTTGGAATATATATAAGGCTTTCCCCACAAGATCACCTTTTCTCTTACATAAGTAAAATACCTTATAAATCAGTTCATGTAATTTTCCAGAAGGCCTTTTCAAAAATCATAAATTTTATTAAGGCATATTTTTAAAGTTAACTTTCCCAGGTCTACCTTTGCTTTTTAAGCAATATGAAGTCCTGTAACAAGCCAATGAAGAAAAAAAAAATCTTAACAGATTAATTCTCACTTCAAATACTGTATGTGAAGTGGTTCGGGAATGACGAGAGGCACAAGCAAGCAAGTGACAACAGCTCTTTAATATATGGTGAGACTTCAGCAAAAACTCAGAGGCTGCAGTCCTCCTTATATACAATCCTGGAGAGACTGTCAGCCAATCAGAAACGTAGGCAGGTTTGAAACTCCCGCTTAAAAGTATCAATACATAACACCCCTCCCTTCCCAGAAGGCACTAACACTCAAAAATTAACATATGTACAAACAAAGTCTCGCAGGTGCTTAGGCTGAGTTCTCGCCCTAGTTGACCTGCGCAGTTCAGTGTTTGGTGAGGCGTCGAGCTGGTCGGAGGGACTCTTTGTCTCTCCCGGCTCCGCCAATGGAACCTCCTGGATTTTGTCCGGGGCGTGGTTATTCCCGGCTGGGAGTGGCGACTCGCTGGGGCGGCGCTGGAACCAGGGCTTGTCAGCTAAGTATTCTCGCGGCCCCGGGCTTGAGTTAGCTGTTTTGGAGAAGTGGTCATAGTTAGGCTCGGACATGTCTGCGTTGATGTTTGCCTCGCCAACCACCCGTTTCCTCAGTTGGTCTATGTGGCGCTTCCAGAGTCTATCTACCCCCACATCCACCGTGTATGATTTTGGGCCTGTTATCCCCACTATGGTTCCTGCAACCCACAGAGGACCGCTGGCATAATTGCGAGCGAACACCGGGGACCCGACCTGAAACTGCCTTAAGCCACAGGTCTCTCCCTTAAAGTTTTCGTGCGAATAGTTAGGGTGAAGCCTGTCCAACACGCACCGGAGCTTTCTCCCCATGAGGAGCTCTGCTGGGCTTCTCCCAGTTGCTGTGCATGGTGATGCATGCTGAACCGCAAGGAATTGATCTATCCTGGCCTGCCAGTCCCCATTGTCTAATCTGGACAGTGCTTCCTTGGCTGTCCTGACAAATCGTTCAGCCAATCCGTTGGAAGCCGGGTGAAATGGGGCTGATAGGGCATGGCGGATCCCCAGGCCGGCCAAGTAGCCTTCGAAAAGGGTTGCTGTAAATTGGGGACCATTGTCCGATACCAAGGTATCCGGCAGGCCGTGGGTGGCAAACAACTTTCTTAGGGCCTTGATAACCGCTTCGGCCGTTGTGGATGGCATTAATACAATTTCGAGCCATTTTGAAAAGGCATCCACTACTATTAAAAACGTTTGGCCATGGAACGGGCCGGCAAAATCAATGTGGATCCTCCCCCATGGGCCTTTTGGTTTCTCCCACTCTCGGATGGGCGCTACTGGGGGATCGGGGCGAGACTCCTGGCAGGGTCTGCACTTCCCCACCCACTCGGAAATGACCTGGTCCATGTTGGGCCACCAGACATAGCTGCGGGCTAAGCACTTCATCCTAACGATGCCAGGATGCCCTTCGTGCAATAATTCTAAAACTCTATCTCGTAGTTTTGCTGGAATTACCACTCTGTCACCCCACAGTAAGCACCCCCCTTGCGTAAACAGTTCATTTCGTTTGTTGGCAAAACCTTGGTACTCCTCCCCGACCACCTTGTCCGGCCACCCTTTCAAAACCCAACCCATAACAGTCCGGATAACAGGGTCTCTATTTGATGCCTTCGCCACCTCGCCGGAGGAGATGGGCCCCAAGGTTAACGTGTCCAACAACAGGACGGAGGTTTCCGGTGTTGGGTTGTCCAGCAGGTCGGGAAGGGGGCAACGGCTAAGGGCATCCGCATGACCCAGGGTCCGCCCAGGCCGATGGACGAGCTGGTACGAGTAGGCCGATAAGAAAATCGCCCATCTAGTTAAACGGGGGGAGAGGGCAGCGGGGGTTGGCCTGTCGCCTGCTAGCAGTCCTAGCAACGGTCTATGGTCAGTCACAAGTTCGAATTTTCGGCCATAGAGGTATTCGTGGAACTTTTTAACCCCCGCAATCGCAGCCAGAGCCTCTCTGTCCAATTGGCTATAGTTTCGTTCTGTGCTGGACAGAGTTCGGGAGTAGAAGGCAATGGGTGCCTCTAGGCCGTTCGGCAGTCTATGGCCTAGGACGGCACCAACTCCTACGGGGGAGGCGTCGCAAACCAAGACGAGCGGCAGCTCTGCATTGTATTGGATCAGGAAACTGTCCTCAGATAGGAGTTTTTTTACTGCCTCAAACGCGGCCGCTTGCGGTTTCCCCCAGACCCATGGTACATTCTTCCCTAAGAGTTTGTGAAGGGGATCAGCGACCGTGGCCTTATCTCTTAGGAACATTGAGTAGAAATTTAGTAGTCCAAGGAAGGCTTGGAGCTCAGCTTTGGATTTGGGGGCTGGTGCGCTTTTGATGGCCCTCACCTTGCTTTC
The DNA here is from genome assembly GCA_022577455.1 of Arizona elegans. Classification (NCBI taxonomy): domain Eukaryota; kingdom Metazoa; phylum Chordata; class Lepidosauria; order Squamata; family Colubridae; genus Arizona; species Arizona elegans. The sequence goes on along the minus strand of JAKOOJ010000001.1, from coordinate 212,904,408 downwards.
GGTAGGGTGGATGCCTGTGCCGTCCACCCTGTACCCCAGAAATTCTACCGAGGGGACCGCTATCCTGCACTTGTTCTTTTTAAGTCTTAGTCCCGCTTCTCTGAATCTGGACAGGACGTTCCGTACCCTGTCCCCTAGCTGGTGTTCGTCTTGGGCGCTGACTAAGACGTCATCGAAATAGGGGACTACTCCCGGAAGTCCTTGCAACAGGCGCTCCATGGTGCTTTGAAATAAGCCGGGTGCGACGCTCACCCCAAATTGGAGCCTGGTGCATTTAAATGCACCCCTATGAGTCACGATCGTTTGCGCCTCTGCCGTGGCGTCGTCGACCGGTAACTGTTGATAGGCTTGGGCCAGGTCTAATTTGGCAAAAATTTTTCCGGGGCCCAGGGAGTGTAGTAGATGGTGCACGATCGGCACCGGATAGGCGCTCGGCTGCAAGGCCTTGTTGATCGTGCACTTGTAGTCGGCGCAAATTCTGATTGAGCCGTCGGACTTAACTGGGGTGACTATGGGGGTCTCCCACTTGGCATGGTCAACGGGAACCAACACCCCTTGCTTAATCAGTTTGTCCAGTTCTGCATCGATCTTTGGTTTCAATGCGAACGGCACTCTTCTGGCCTTTAGTCTTACTTGGGCTACGTTGGGGTCTAAGTTTAGTGAAATAGGGGTCCCCACATACTTGCCCAATGTGTCCCCGAAAACGTCCTGGAACTCGGACAGGAGGCTGTCTTTCAGGGTTGACTTGGACATCAGGTGGACGCCGGTGAAGCCCATGCCAAGGGCTCGGAACCACCCCATGCCCAGGAGGCTCGGCAGCTGCTTCGTGACGATGGTCAGCGGCAGGTCTCTTTCGTAGTCTCCGTAGGTGACCCGGAACGTGCCCACGCCTTCGAGGGGGACTCGGTTCCCCTGGTAGTCTAGGATGCGCAGTCTCTGTCTGGAGAGTTGATCCTTCCGGAACGACGGCAGGAGGGTCTTTAGGGTTGTCCACGACATGATGGAGAGAGCTGATCCGGTGTCGATCTCCATCGAACACGGTCTTCCGTTGATCTCGACCACCGTGCTGACTTTGTCCTCGACCGTTGTGCTGGCCTGGTCGATGTGTATGCTGCGGCCATCTCGCGGTTCAAATTCGCGCCGTTTTTTCGCGCCGCCTTCTCTCGTTGGCTGCTTCTGGCGCGCTGATTCCGGTTGGCTGCGGCGCTCACGTGGTTTGAGTCTTCTGGGCAGAGTGGCTCTGCAGACTCGCGCCAAGTGCCCTTTCTTCTCGCAACGCCTGCAAATAGCCTCTCTGTATTTGCAGGACAGTCTATCATGGTGCCCGCCACAGCTGGGACAGCTTCGCCGGGGGCTGCCAGTGTCTTTTCTCCGGTGCTCTGTTCGGAAGACGTCCTCATCCGACTCGGACTCCGAGCTGGATCCGGCGTCTTCTCTGTGCACCGGGGCAGACTTGGGGCTGTCTTTGCTGGTCGGCGGACGCTGTAGCGTTTCAGCGGCCTTTGTGGAGGCTTCGTGAGCCCTGGCCTCATCAAGGGCTCCGGCAAGCGTCAGATCAGGCTTGGCGAGCAGACGCCGTTGCAGCCTAATGTCCCGAACACCACAGATCAGTTGCTCAAGCAACGCATCATCCAAGTCTCTGTAGTCGCAATGAGTTGCGGCTTTTCTCAGGCTGGCCATGTACGCGCTGACCGGCTCTCCCTCTCGTTGGACGCGCTGCCTTAGTTGGTATCGCTGCACGAACTTGGAGGGGACGGGAGCGTAGTGAGCCCGGAGAGTTGCCATCAAGGTGTCCCATGAGACTGTTTGAACCGGCGTTGGCTCACACAGTGACTCGGCCATCTCGAACACGTCCGGTCCGCAGTGGCTTAGGAATAGGGCTCTCTTTCGATTAGCCGAGAGGCCCTGCATGTCGCTGGCTTCTAGCGAGCATTCAAACCTTGTTAGGTACGAGACCCATTTTTCGCGGGTCGGATCAAAAGGCTTGGGCGGAACGTAGGCAGACATGTCCGGTATGTCTCCTGTGGTTCGCCTCGTCGCCTAGCTGAAGCTCGTGGTCTCACTGGTTGGCTTCTTGTAGCCTCATCCCACCTTCGTCGCCAATGAAGTGGTTCGGGAATGACGAGAGGCACAAGCAAGCAAGTGACAACAGCTCTTTAATATATGGTGAGACTTCAGCAAAAACTCAGAGGCTGCAGTCCTCCTTATATACAATCCTGGAGAGACTGTCAGCCAATCAGAAACGTAGGCAGGTTTGAAACTCCCGCTTAAAAGTATCAATACATAACAGTATGTATAAAAAAACAAATAGATTTTATTTTTTAAAAATTCCCTTTAATTTACAATGGGTTACTTAGATTACAAAATTTGTGCTTGGCATTCATTGGCAACAAAGGTGAGTCTGATCATCCCATATATGTGATTAGTTTTTTACATGTTAGACATATTAAAATGATGTGAGCAGCACCATGCTTCTCTTGCAATTTCTATTTAAAATTTAATATCCTCCAATTTATATATATAAATCCAGCTATGATTATTCATTTCTTTCAAAGATATTTGAACTTCCTACTTCCATTCACACTAGTCATTTTTCCTTCCCAATAATGAAATTAAACTGGCTTTTAAAACATTTTAATAATACAATCAAGATCACTACCTGCTTTTTGCATGGCAAAAAACAATTGGAAAATTCCTTCTCTTACAAGCCCCTAACCATTTTTTTCCCAATCCAAGTCAATATCTGAAAGAAATACCATGGGGGAAGAAAGACTGAATTAAATAATAATAATAATAGGCCAAGTTTTTATGAAAAACATCTTCAAAAAAATAAAATAAAAATCCCAAACCCAGACGCAATTAAACAATGGCCCAGAATTCTATAGATTGCTCCATCCTAAGCCCATTCCTTTCTGATCACATGATCCAGATCACAGTCTATGCAATTTGACCTGTGCTCCCCATGCACAGAAGTATGAGCAGATGCTACGGGAGGGGAGAGCAGAGCTGCCTACACAAAAACATAGGAGAAAAAATGTACTTGAAGCTTTGCAAGCTTCCCACTTTATTCCCTGCAACATTCCAGCTGTACATTTTCTTTTACCAAAATCTAGATTTCATCTGGATCTTGTGTAAATGCATATTGTCTCATGAAGATTTTGACCAGGCGTGATATATATTTATTGCTACCATCTATACCATAACAAAGTCTGTTTCAGTGGACCATATCCATTCACTCTTAAATGAAATACATTTTTTAAAAAGCTTCATTACCTGTACACCCAGAGATTTTTAAAAAATCCAGACAAGAGTAAAGAAATGAGATTTAATTAGCCACAGCCATGAAGATCTTGTCAGAAGAAATACCTAGGTATAAATAATCTACTTCCTCAGCTGCAGCCACCCAACACATTGTGGCAAAGGGCCTTTTGGTTTTTCCTCTTCCATGTTTCTTTCTGTTTTGACTGTCACCATAGCATATCAAGCAGACCGGTTCACTTATTCATTCCAGTTATTACAATCAGATCTCAAGCAGCTGATGTGAAAACCCCTTGCCAGAAAATACTGAACAAATATTTTCAATAAACAGTTTATCTTGGTGTAAAACAGCTTCTTGTAGTTTAGCCTTTGCTTCAATAATTAGGGTTGCCAGGTATCCACTATTTGAGCGGACAGTCCACTTTTTTCACATTATGTTCACTATTTTTTTTTCACAAAATAGTGGACATATTTTTTATTCAAAAGCTTTATGATGAAATGGTACATAATCTAAAGCTGTACAGTCTAAGAGAATAAGGATAGGAGAATCGCATTTTGTCTTTTTTTTTCATAAATTAGAATGAGACAAAGATCGAATGCTCATTGCAATAATCATATTTTACACAACAGTGCAAAAATGCATTAAAGCAGTTATCTTTTGATATCAAAAATGTAGTGCTGAAGGTTTTTGCTGAATTTTTGAATTCTGCGAAGAAACGAGAAGAGTTAAAATCATTTTTTAAATTTTGCGAGTCAGAATTCCATGAAGTCTTGCGCCATGTTCCAACACGTTGGTTAAGTTCATTTAAAGCGGTCGAAAGACTTCTTTTAAACTGGATACCTCTAAAATCGTATTTTATTTTTCTTGGATCTGATGAGTGCCATAAGGTTATCTGGAAACTTATTTTGGATCAGGAAAATGAACTCGCAAAGGACGATGAACCAACAATTTCAGAATTGTATTTATATTTCATGCACTTCTTCATGTCAATAATGCAAGACATCCTACTGAAGCTGGAAAGCAAGAAAATTCTTCCATGTGATCTTCACATTATCATGTGTAAGCTGCGTGAGTCTTTGCAAAAAAAAATACGATGAGCAGTTTTTTGGAATGAAAGTTTTATTTGCCTTACGTAAAAAACATTTGCCTGAGAATGCCGTGCAAAAGTTCAAGAAAGAAGCCATCAACGTGTATCAAAGAGCCATTGCGTATCTAGAAAAGTGGTATAATTTCACCGATTCAGTATATGAGATGCTAAGTTGTTTCAATCACAATAATCCTCCAACGTTAGAAGAAATGATGAACATCTGGTTATTATCACCATGGCAAGAAGAACTTCCACCCAACACTCTCTTCGATGAAATTTCTGCCTTAGAAGAAATTTATGTTCATCTGCAGGGCGATTCATCCCTTGATAAATGGACGTACTTTTTCAAGAAAGAGCCAGCTCCGAGTTTACTGAAACTGTTCCAGTATTGTGTATCAATTCCGGTATCAAATGCAAACATTGAACGAATTTTCAGCATCATGGGAAATTTGTGGACTGACGAACATAACTGACTCCTTGTGTCAGTTTGAAGTGAACTTTGTATATTTTTTAATATTTCTCATCATTGTACTGAAATTAAAGAATTATTCCTTAAACACAAAGAATTGATCAAAGCTGCGCAGTCAAATAAAAAATACACACGGCAGCAAAGTAAAATGTAATTTAATATTTTACATATTATTATAATATATTTGATTTGAATTTTAAGTAAAGTTTTGAAGTGATTATTTTAATACATGTTAAAATGTTTGTAAGAAAATATATAATTTAATTGTATTTTTTTTATTACTTAACAACCCCCACCCCCACCCCCCCAGCTTGTCCGCTATTTTTTGGAAGCAGACCTGGCAACCCTACTTCAAATCTGCACATTCAGTTTGGAAAATGTTGTTCCGATCATAATGCTACACGGGATGGAACTCTCACTAGGCAGCAGATAGGTCCTTGATTTTAATCAAACGTTCACTCCCATTAGAGTTCTGCATTTCAATTAATTTTAAATGTGCAAACTATGTAGTGATTTTTTTTTTTTAGAAATATGACTGGATACAAATTTCAATTATGTTATTTTTCTCGTTCCCTTTCTCTTGTCTCATTGAATATAAATTAATGAATCCTGTGAAAGTATAATTTCAAGTATACAATGTAGTGAAAATAAAGAATTAAAGGCAGCAGTAAAAAATGTGGTATAAGCTATTAGATAAATGGTAATTAAATACTATATTCCAATCTGCTTAAATTAATGAAAATTAAAATAATATTTTGTTTACCCTTTTTGCTCTTTTGTCTCTTAATTTTGAACATGATGCATTTTTGTTCTTAGCATATAGTATCTTTTATAGTAAGTGTGCAAAAGGTATGAACAATAAATTATCAGAAAGGAGAACTGTCAGTTCATAAATTCAGAGTATCTATCTATAACTATCTATCTATTATCTATCTATCTATCTATCTATCTATCTATCTATCTATCTATCTATCTATCATCCATCCATTTATCTGTCATCTATGAGAGACTGACTGGGACAATGTCACCAAGATGCCTTTCTCCCTACTTTGGGACTAGAATTTATAGTTTCCAGGTTTCTAGTCCAGTGCTTTTAACCATTGCATTAAACCAGCTTTCATGTTCTACATAACATCAGAAATTGAATATACAGTAGGTGCTTTTAACTTTATTATGAAAAGTAGTTTTCCCAGATCACCAAAATTGCTATTTCTATTAACATAATTTAAGTTCCCATTTAAAACTTAATACCCTGGCACGCAGTTAAGGAATGAAGTACATGGCAAAAATAGACTTGGAGATACATTTAAAAGTTAAATATGTTTACTGGTTCAAGAAAATGCAGCTCTGTGTGTGCATACAGATACACAGAGAGAGAGAGTATATATGTATACATACACACACACACTCACACACTTATTCCAGATTGGACTGATGACTCAATTGGCCATTGACAGTTTGAATTGGATTGGAGTGAAATCACACTGCCTAATAAGTAAGTTGCCAAAATTAACTATAAACTAATATTTTCTTTGGGAATGCAACAATGACAGTTTTAATGGAAGTTGGTATACAGCCAAGAGAAAGCCTTGGTAATAAAGTAATTGTTTCATTTAGACTTCATATGTACTGTGTAGTTATACATCCATCAGCAATCATAGCTCTGACAAACATTTCCCCAGGATCACTTAACAGTCTAAAACCCCTGCAAGGGAAGGGGTGTTTGGCACTTACCACTTTTCCTTTTGTACAGGGGAACAGTAAAAGCAATCTCACAGTTGTCGGGCATACATGCAGTCTTCACACACACACTAACAAGTTGCATATAATTTGATAAACAAATCACATCTATATTTTAATATGCTTCTAGTTAATGGCATCTACATCTATATCATTGTTATTTTTCAACATTCTTACAATATTCATAGTTTCCTTTTCCCATATCTCTTTGCTACTATCTAGTGGTCATGCAGGTTTTTAGAATGGAGAACCCTCGTATCTGTAGTGTTTCTAATAATGGCTCTGTGAAATTTGAATGAAGATTCAGACTAAGCACCCCTTGAAGCTCCTGAAGTTCACAAAGTAACATGGTCCTCTCTTTTTCTAAGAGCAATCTGATTATTTACCTTACTCTTTCAGAAATACTCTCAGCCTTTTCCTGAAGAATTTACTGGAGATTGAGAGAATCCTTCTTCAGTGACTGCTATGGAAAAGAAAGGTGAGAGAGTTTGTTGTTTTTAAATTTGTATTGCCAGATGAAATACTTCTAAGAAATGTTTTGTCAAATACTGGGAAATGACCTGCATTGTGCACCAAAGAAAGTTAGCCTGCGTGCACTGAAGTATTTCTAGGCTGGATGACTTGAATATGGCAAATTACATAGTATTGTGAAGCTAGCCAGCTTGGAGCCCCTTGATGTACCCCAGGACTATACCAGTCTCAGCAGCTAAAGTACTGATGGGCACTACCAGTTTGTGACTGCATGTTTGGCTGAAAGTATCATAATTGTCCATATAATTATCTTTTTATCTCTAGCTATGAATTTCTGTATTCAAGCTGTATTATGTTTTACTGAGCTTTATCTTAATCCCTTGGCATGAGAAGGTGTTCAACAAAACTGCATTTCGTTTACTAAAGAATAAACAGAGACTGAATTATTATTCATTGTTCACAATAATATAAATTTCCAGCTGCCAGTTCTTTAGCTGCTGCTGCTGTTTATTGTTGTTGTTGTTATTATTCACACAATCAGCCATATGTTCAGACTGGATTTGGCATTTTTATCTTCTTATTGAATCCTTCCTAAGGACCTGGTATCGGCAGAAGTTGTTGTATGATGGTGTTCAAGTGGTGCTCCAGTTGTTTTGGGATTATACCCAAGGAATCTAGTACTATTGGCATTATTTATTGTATTTTTGTTTATTTATTTATTAAATTTATATGCTACTTACTGAAGTGACTCTGGGCAGCTTGCAATATAGTAAAACACAAATACAAAAACATTAAAACAACAAGAATTAGGGAAAACTAAGAGCCAAGTACAGGAGGTGGGATCTTCTTCCTTACTTCACCAGCCACCTCCAGCATAAAGTGCCCAGTTGGGACCCCAAGTCAACTGGCAGAGTCAGGTTTTGAGGCCCTTCTGGGAGGCCAAAGAAATGGGGGCAGATCTCACCTCCAGCACCAAGATTTTCCAAAGGGTGGAGGCCACAGCAAAAAAGGCTTTTTCCCTAGATCTTATCAGCTTGAATTCCTTGACGGATTGGGTTCATAGCAAGTCTTTTCTCCTGGAGTGAATGGGGCAGGCCAATTTCCTTGGGGAGAGATGGTTCCTCAGGTAACCTGGGGAACTATCTTTGCTCTATTTTGCCATAGTCATTCTACTTCTATTGCAGATGTGTATTGTAACTTTCTAAAATTCTTTCTCTTCTGTTGTCTCCAGGTACTGCCACGTTCTTATCGACAATTGTTAAGTATGTGACAGGTGCTTTCATGTTTGCATTCTAAAGTCTCAGAGCACTTTGCTTTTTCAATTGCTTTCTCTATGTTGTGGGCCAACCAGTTTTTGCTTGCAGGCAAATGGTATTTCTGGCACATATTCCACTGCACCATTGTTGCTATTTTGTCATGCCATTGTTCGTAGTCAGTCTGTGTAAGCTTCATGCAGCATATTCATAATAATTTATATTAATTATTTGTGATTATCGTTTCATTATCTATACCCTCTATATGTCAAACACCATTACATAGATTTCTAAAGCCAGAATTAAAACATGCTGCTGAAATGAAAACATACAAGGTATTATTATAATTTTAATAATTCTTTAATGGTGCTTTCTAAAGATATACCAATTTTAATGCAAATGTGAATAGGGTACTGAGCAAGTCTTTCTGACTTTTCCTTAGAAATAGACCTTTTTTGCTCTAAGTAGTGAAAAATATTTAACAGAACCGATTTTAAAAATAGCAGTCATAAATGTGATATTTTTATATAAACAGTGAAGTGTGAGCATATGGTTGAATAACCTTAGATCAGCAGGTGGTAGTTTTCAAAGGCATTTGTCAGAAGAATAATAGAATCTGTTTTTCAAATCTTTGGATAAAAAGCGAATAACTGAATACATATATTGGGGCATTCAACAGAACCAGATTTCAAGGTTAATTAGACCAGGTAAAGCTGAAGCCATCTACATCAATTATTTTGAATTAGCTCAGTCAAAGTGAATTCAAGTTAGTCCCTAGATCCAAATCTGATTATTTTCTTAGCTGCCCGCTTCCATACCATCTTTCTCTTCCAACGCGTGAAACATTTTTTTTAAAGGAACTAATGGCCGTGAGGTGTAAGACCTTCACAAATATGTCACAATAAAAAGACCCCCTGGGATCAACAATACTGGCAGGACTCTTGTATATCAAGCTAAGTGTCACAGCAGGTGTGACATTGGGGGGCATCATTAGTGTTTCTATGACACCAATGACTGTACAGTTGACAACAAACATTCCCCTAGTACATGCTTTGAAAGAATTTTCACATCAAAAGATGTGTCTCCCAATTTCTCAGAATGTTTCTTTCCCCGTGGAAATATTTTCCACCTTAATCTCAGGCTGCTTTCAAATTTCTCTTGATGAGGTTTTTGAGCCTTTTTTTTTTTTTTTTTTTTTTTTTGTGGCAAAGTGGTAACTCCTCTCTCAGGTAGTATCTTCTTTCCCATTTCAAAACTATAACAACTTTATTATTGGAAGCACGAGAGTGCCACTCTGTGTGCTGATGTTTTTTGTTATATGTAATATGGTTCTTGTGTGCTTCCCAGTGTGAAAACACTCCTTAAAAGAAGTTCCTGCATTGGACTCTCTCTCTCTGTGTTTTGATTGGAAAAGCCAGAAAGGATTCAATTATTCAAGGAAAAGAAAGCCACTAACAAACTCCTCTGGCTATCTTCTAATGAACATTGATTTAGGTAGCACAAAGGTAGTAAGTTGTTTTTTGAAAGCCAAACAGAATCCTCTCCAACAAATAATGGACCTCTTAAGCAAAAGTTTAACTTTGATAGTCCCATTATTTGTATAATTACTCTTGATAAATAAAGAGCTCCCTTTATCTCTTAAGATAGGGGTTGATAATGTGATGTAAAACTACAGAATTGAGAAGAAGAACAGAAAGAGAAGTATCTGCTGAAATAAATACCATAATGTATGGCTTCTGTAATTTTATTCTTTGCTGGTATTCAGAATTCATATCTGAAATAGAGAGATGTTTATTACTCATAAAATTGTTTATATAAAACCTGGGCCAAGCAGGCAGGATCTGCCTTGATTCTTTGGTTCAAGAATCAGAGATACACAATCCAATCTGATCTTGGAAATGAAGAACTGTTATTGATACCCACAATTTTGCATAGCACAAAGACCAGCTCCCTCTCAAAGCACATAAGCTAAGATGCCCTGAGAAATCAAAGAAACAGTGGAAGCAATAATTAATCTTCACGTTGATGCCATTGAATCGCTCACTGTAGCCTTGCTGACCTCCTTACCTACATTACTTGATTTGCCCAGGGTCAAGATATACAACTGGGTGTCATCAGCCTGACCTGTGTCACACAATGGCATGCCAAAGTAGCAACAATGGTGCATAGGAATATTTGTAAGAAATTCCATTTGCTTGCAAGGAAGAACTGGTGAGAACACAAAATAAACAAAGTAATTGGGGAAAAGAAAAAAGAAAACTGCTGTGACCCTTTAGAATGCAATCAGACAAACACCTGCCACATACTTAACAACTGTTGATATGAAAGACAAAAAAAATCTGGATATGGCGGTACCTGGGGATAGCAGACTAGAAGAGAAAGAACTGGAGAAGATAACAAAATACATCGTACATCGTACTGCACTACTTGGAACATCATACATCTTAAGGTATGTACATCGTACATACCTAGGACGCTGGCAGCAACCCGTATCAACCATTAGCACCAGTCAATGGTATTTGTGACACATTGTTGAATGTTCAGTTGACTGAGTTTCATATTTAATAAAGATAATAATAATAATAATAATAATAATAATAATAATAATGTGGATCGTCAACATTGCCATACCTGGTGGCAGCAGAATCGACAAGAAACAACTTGACAAAGTCACCAGGTATCAGGACTTGAGAATAGAACTGCAAAGACTCTGGCATAAACCAGTGCAGGTGGTCCCAATGGTACTTGGCACACTGGGTGCTGTGCCTAAAGACCTAAGCAAACACTTAAAAACAGTTGGCACTGACAAGATCACCATTGGTCAGCTGCAGAAGGCCACCTTACTGGGATCTGCTCGCATAATCTGCCGATACATCATGCAGTCCTAAATGCTTGGAAAGTGTTCGACTAGTGATTTGTGATACGAAATCCAGCATGGTTATCTCGTTTGCTGCGTATACTGTCATTTTTGTGTTAATAATAATAATAATAATAATAATAATAATAATAATAATAATAATAATAATAATAATAATAATAATAATAATAATAAAAAACTTTAGGATTCAGACTGACAGGCACTTGGTCCACAACACACCTGGCATAACAATAGTTGAAAAGAAAAAGGTATGGTTCATTGACATTGCAATACCTGGTGATGCAAGGATTGAAGATAAGCAGCAAGAAAAAATCACAAAGTACCAGGATTTGCAAATTGAAGTTGAGCGACTGTGGAAAAAGAAATCGTGTGTTGTCCCGATTGTAATTGGAGCCCTTGGAGCAATACCCAAAGGGCTACCCCGCTATTTAGAAATTCTAAATTTGCCGGACTTGAACATTTTGACTCTACAAAAAACCACCTTACTCAGAACAGCTTACATCCTCTGACGATACCTTAACAGTTCCTAGGTCCTTGGTTAGGACTCAAGCTGCTGAGTATTAACCAGCCTCAAAGGCTGTGAATCTCACTAAAGATTAAATAATAATAATAATAATAATAGTAGTAGTAGTAGTAGTAGTAGTAGTAGTAGTAATAGTGAACCATTATGATATGATGCTTCCCATTCCAGACCCCATAGTTTGTCCAGAAAGCAATAGAGGGCTCAAGAAGAAGGAGGTTAATTTTGAGGTCAAAATTTATCCAATGTTCTCCTTAGAAAGATTAGGCTTTATAAAGTGAAACTTTTTAGTACCATTGGACTTTTTTTCTTCTTTGGGAAAAGAAAAAAGTTTTATTTTGCAATCCCATATCTTAAAATCCATCTCACTTATTTTTACACTGAGAAGTTTTTTCTAGTATCAGAGAGACAGATCCATACTACTTCAAAGATGGAACATCCTAGGGCTTATTTCAGGTTAAAATAAGGTCAGTATTAGCAGGAAAATCCCTTCAGGAGTGTGTGTGCTGCAGACAGTACCATAATGACTTAGCCTGAATGACTATAACCTTGCATCCAGGAGTGCCCTAAAGAACTATTCATAGAAGAGGGACTCTTCACAGGAACACAAAGCTGTTTCTCTCAGACTAGAATTTACCCTGTGTCTGAATCATAACTTTTTACTGAAGGAAGAAAGGAAAAGACTTCTCAAGGACACTTGAAGAGATCAAAATTCTGAACTTCCAGGAGGGAAGTCTAAGTGTTAGGAGTTGAAATATATAGAAAATAAATGAATCTAAGTTCCAATATATCTGGTTCAAGGTCAGTCATGGTATTTTCTCAGGCATTAAGCCAGAGTACTCACATAATACTATACTACTTTTTCGATTCTTGTTTGTTTGTTTGTTTATACACAGTTAATTTTGGAGTGGAAAAGATGTATTTTTCCGAAATACATACAAAGAGAAACATCCTAAACTAGCATTTTGATTATGAAATAAGTATTGCCCACTCTTCTTCTCTCCCTCCCATTTTAGGCAGGTGATTCTGTTCTCAAGCCTATGACATGTATCCTCACCATGGTGGGTTGCCCCTGGTTCGGACCAGTTCACAAGAGTCGGTAGTAAAACTGGTGGGAGGCTCTGCCCACCGACCCAGATGTCGTCATAGGTGATCTGCGCATGCGCAGAAACTCGGCATGCATGTGAATGAAGCGAGCGCACGTGCGCAACCCCGTTGCAAACCGATAGTAAAGGTAAGTAGAACCCATCCCTGATCCACACATATCTTCATTTCAGTTTCCTTGCTAGACTATTAGTTGTGTGTCTTCTATCTCTCATTTTGCTTTTTTGCTGAACCTATAAATTCTTCAGCATTGATAAATGTGGAATAATTACTACATCTATACAGGAACCGTACAGCTGCAGGAAAATACATCTTCCTTGTGTTCGTAAGAGAGAAAGAGACAAAGAAGTAGAAAGAGGGAGAAAAAAATACTAAACATATTGGTTTAGATAAAAGTGCAACAAATATTATAAGTGGTTATTATAGAGATGGAAGCTATTCTAGGATTGTTATATTTATCTTGATTAACCTTTACCCATTTAAGTCTTTTTCCACTTACCTGAAAAGTAGTGATGTTAGAAGAAATAGAGATCTGAAACTTTGTCTACTCCTTCAGTCTGTTTATCTATCTGTCCACATGCAGGCCCACGTATGAACAAATATGAGATAGAAGTAGAGATAGAGATAGAAGAAGATGTAGAGGTAGAGAGGATCTTCTACCTATGCAGGTTAGTGTGGGAGCTACTATGGGACTTTGAGTTTCTCATGGCAATAATATCAGTTGTTTCAACAACCAACAATCACATAACACAAGAGCTTAAAAGCACAAAGCTAAATTGTTGTTAAACAAACAAAGAACAAAGATCAGCCCTCACCAGCCTCCATAAATCAGAAACCAGCTTGACTAAAGGCCAATCAGAAGTCAGGACCTGACTATAAAGACAGAAACCCATTCAGTCCTGCTCAGTTGTCTCTGGTCTGTATAATCTCTGAAAATGCTACCCACAGCTGCTGACAAAGATCAGGAAATCTGAGGTCTATACCATTGTCTCTAAACTCTAAACTGGACTTACTCCCCTCTTTGGCCTTTCTCTTATTTCTATTATGCCCAAATAACTTTTTAAAATCTCTCACAAATTTCTATTCACTCTGAACAGTAGCCAGTCTGACACAAGAAAGAAAATATTTTTTTATTATATTTCTTGTTGTCAATCACTATGACATGTCTGACTCTTCACAACCACATGGACCGTAGCATGTCAGGCCCCCTGTTTTCTACTATGCCTCAGAGTTTGCCCAAATTCATATTCATTGCATCAATGACACTATCTAACAATCTTGTCCTCTTCTGCCCCTTCTCCTTTTGTCCTCAATCTTTCCCAATATCAGGGTCCTTTCCAAAGAGTCCTCTCCTCATTTGGTGGCCAAAGTATTTGAGATTAAGAATTGTATACAAGATACAATATCAGCGTTCACAGTATTTCTCTGGTGGTGCAGAGATAAGAGCTCTGGTGGCGCTGTGGTTAGAATGCAGTACTGCAGGATACTTCTGCTGACTGCTGGCTGCCTGCAATTTGGAGTTCGAATCTCACCAGGCTCAAGGTTGACTCAGCCTTCCATCCAACATCAGTAAAATGAGGACCCAGATTGTTGGAGGCAATATACTGACTCTGTAAACCGCTTAGAGATGGCTATAAAGCACTGTGAAGTGGAATATAAGTCTAAGTGCTATTGCTATTGCTATTTCCACAGGTAAGAGAATGAGCAAAATATTTACATCTAGACATACCGTACTTTAAATCCTTTGTGTTCTTTTACAATCCTGCCTTCTATGAAGTCTTTGGCTTTTTTGTCACATTTTCCCATTGTTCAAGATAGTTCCATATTTGCATTCTCTGCATATCTGCTCTCTTGACTAGAGAACTCCCTCCAGTTAAAGTTTCTTGCCACTAATGGAGCCCTGGTAATTATCCTATCACCTTTATCACTCACAGATCATTACTAAATTAGCTGCAAGACAAGGGAGGATCCTCAGGACTGATAGTGTCAACAAGCCAGGTTGTCTCCATATTTTACCGTTCATCAAGGGCTTTAATAATATTACTAGCAGACAAAATAGAAAACTCCACAAGGTCATGCAGAAAACCAACTGGTTCCCTTAAGGAGCCTAAGAATAAACCATTTTAATCATTCTACCACACCAGCAGAATTTCACACTAGCTGTCAATATAGAACTGAGAAGAAAGTTTATGAACATTTCCTGTTCAGTAAATGTGATGGAATGAACTTGCATTCTTGTGGTCCCCCAGGCAATAGGACAAGGATATTGATAGAGCTGACTTAGCATGGCTGGTGGATGATTGTGAGTTTGTAACAGTGCCTTATCTATAGTTTATTGGTTTAAATGTTTTTTTTTTAATTATTGTAATGGGTTTCTGTTTTGTTCACCACCCGGAATTTATCTTGGTAGATGATTGGCTATATAAATTTGATTATACCAAAAATTACAGAATAACAGAGTTGGAAGTGACCTTGGAAGTCTTCTAGCTTTTTTAGGTCTTCATTTGTACAATAAATAAAATAAATAAACACTCCTAAAAACTGGCAAATATTCTAAGCAGAAAAAAATAGCAGCATGTTCAATGTTGGGTTGTTATAAGAGTTTGCATGAAAGCCCCTCATCCAACAATTCTAATTAAATACTTTGTTTATCTTACGCCTAGGTGAAAGACATTGTATGTGGAAGCTAAATTGTGGGTTAATGCTGTAAAGAGATGAAAACTGGCTCTGTTGATGATGGTGAGAAAATAATTATGAAATGAAAAAAGAATGGGAAAATGGCTTGTCAAAACTTTTCGTCTACACATTTCTTATGTTTTCGTATCTACCATATAATTGGCCAACCAACTATATAATCATGCCAGAGAGCATTAGCATTAGCATTAGAGGGCTTGAGTGAAGAGTGTGATTTTTATATACTATCTGCTTCAATACATTGGGTTCTCGATGTATGAAATTGAAAAGGTGCTATATAATTTTACTTTCAGTTATATCAGCAGCAAAGTAGAACATGCCACTGAAATAAATGTTGTTTTTCTGAATTCACACTGATTTAATTTGAGGCCCTTTCTTGCTTGGTTTTCTTTTGTCCTTTATCCCTAGTAATACAAGAGTTGCTGTTCTAACAGTTCTGTTTTGAGAAAAGCATGACCAAGCCTGCGGGGATCCTAATTCAATTAAATCAATGGCAAAATTGTCCCAGCTTCAAATGGACCTGCCTTTCTCAGTTGCTTTCTGATATGCCAAGATAGATTCTTTCTTATTTGATTATAAAATATGGATAGAAATGTTTAAAAAGCTGAAAGGCAATAAATTCTAGGCTCATCTGTTGTATGCTATCAAGCAATTTAATTATTATATGCTTTTCCATTCAAGCAATCTTTGGGAGAATATTGGGGCAACTAAAATTGTCTCAAACATCCACTAAATTCCACATTCCACTAAACTCTAACTAAATGCAGACTTATGACTGATTTGTTTGCACTCTTTCAGATTACGAGTTCTTAGAATTTGCCTGCCTGCCTGCCTGCCTGCCTGCCTAGCTAGCTGGTATAATGGTACAATAGTGGTACAATGATATATTGTATAATGGTACAATAAAGAAGATAGCTATTCCCAAGCCATTAAGTGAAAGTTACTTTCAAGAGATTGGATTGAGTCTTGCCTTTAAAAACGGGTTTTGCAGTTCAGTAGCAGTAGTTTTCCGTGCAAAGTATGAACTGTGTAGTATAACAAGAGTGTCATGAAAGGCAGATATGCCACACAGTATTCTCTCCCCTATCCTGGTCCAAAAATAAACTTCATAGGGTCGTGTAGCACTTTGAATTCAATTCCAAAAAGTTGCTTTGGAATCCGCAGTTTCATGAACAGTACTTTAAGCAGTGCTAGGTTAGCTGTGAAAACAGGCATTGCAGTTTCCTCATTCTTGAGAGGACCTTTTCTAATCAAAATCCTGACCTTTAATAGATTATGGCACACTAACAGAAATCATATTCACACACACACAAAAATAAAAAAAATAAAAAAATCAGTGAATGCAGCCCATTATTCCTATCCACTCCTTCTGCAGAATAGTTTAGACCCACAGATTTATAGATTTACTGTAAGCAAAGAGATCCTTATCCTCATTCCTCCTTATGATCTAACTATTGCAGACCTGCTCTTAGTGAATAAGGACAACATGTTCAACTATGAGCACATGTGCAAAGTTTTTACTGTGATTTGAACTAGGGTCTATCAGTGATAACAGGCTGATCTTTTGTGGACCAATATTGCTCTGTTCCGTGCATCTCATTATTGTGCTAAGATAACCAGGCAATTTCAATTCAGTTCAGAGATTTATCAAAGGCAGGACAATTATAACAACGTCAATCTCTACCAATAAAGAGGTTCTACATCCTTTAACTCAGTGGTGGAATTCAATTTTTTTTACTATCAGTTCTGTGGGCATGGCTTGGTGGGCGTGGCAGGGGAAGGATACTGCAAAATCCCCATTTCCTCCCCACTCCTGGGAGAAGGATATTGCAAAATCTCCATTCCCACCCCACTCTGGGGCCAGCCAGAGATAGTATTTGTCAGTTCTCCAAACTACTCAAAATTTCCGCTACCGGTTCTCCAGAACCTGTCAGGACCTGCTGAATAGCACCCCTGCTTTAACTGAAGGAAACCTGAGTTTATAGCAAAAACTTAGACACAGACTTCATTCATAGCCCTGTTCTTAGGTGAAAATATGTATGCCAAACACCCCTTTAGCTAGTTTTCTTTCTAATTGTTTTGGCTGGAAACACTGAAGGGATGTATCCTTATATCATGTTGATCAATACTAACAACAACCAAGTAAATTTGCCTTTAAAACAGAGTGAACATGGGATCCTGCAAAGTTTGGGAGACTGCCAGTAAAGAAAGCATTGGTCAATATCAATCTGTTTCATTTTATCCATTTTGGCAGATTTCCAGTTCAGAGAAAAAATAAATGAAAAATTACAAAAGAAAAATTATGGTATTAGACCTATTTTACTCATCATGTAATGGCTCTGTTTCAGGAATTGCTGGAAATAAAAGCCTAGCACTTCTATAAAAAAAACAAGATTTTTTTTTAAAAAAAATATAAGATAGGAAAGATAGAAGAGACTTCTTGACTCCTTTACATAGCTGCAGTATTAAGCCACATTTATAATATTGCTACACTATGAATATGTAACAAGCTTACAGGTCTCAGTAATTGCTGCCTCGGAATATCCATATTTCAAAACATGTGCAGAAATGCTGTAAAAGAGAAATTCCATTTTTGAAGATTTTTGTAGCCATAAATTTCAACGTTGTCCCTAGCCCTTCAATATATTTCTGTCCCAGGGTAGATGTCTTCATATGATTATGACTTTGAAATGCTAACCTTAGGTTTCAAAGTTTCCAATAGAAACTATAATGGGCATTTTTAGCCTTATGAAGGTAGCAAATAATTACCAATTGTGATGAAATAAAAACCTGTATTGATTTCTGCTGGTATTAGCAGCTTAACTGGAAAAATACTTCTTAATATATTCCAAAAAACCCTTTTTGTTTTCATAACAACTGTGATAAAAGGAATTGGGATTCAGATAACACCTTCAATTCTTTTTGTCTCGTGTAATTGCAGAATACAATATTGTCTCTTTGCAAAAGCTTTTTGGAAAGATTTTGAGAATGTAGCATCAGCGGCAGAACAATATGAGATACCCAACAGAATTCTCAGTTATTCCTTTCACACACCATACTCCAGCACCATAATATCAAATATCACTCTTGATGATTTTTTTCAAAACCTTTGTTGTTTTTTTATGTAAAGAAAAACAGCTACTATTTTGTGCTTCAATGCACAAATTTCGGGATACTTCAGTGGTCTCTAATCTATGTGACAGTAAAGGGCTTTTGCTCTCTGTAAAAGGGCTTTTTGCTATTAAAAATTAGTAGCAATCATCTTCTCATCAAAGGACAAATTCTCCATTATTAAGAATGGAGCCGCGGTGGTGCAGTGGTTAGAATGCAGTACTGCTGGCTACTTCTGCTGACTACCAGACACCTGCAATTTGGCACTTCAAATCTCACCAGGCTCAAGGTTGACTCAGCCTTCCATCCTTCCCAGGCTGTTAAAATGAGGACCGAGATTGTTGGGGGAATATGCTGACTCTGTAAAACTGATTAGAGAGGGCTGTAAAGCACTGTGAAGTGGTATATAAGTCTAACTTCTAGCGCTATTATTTTAGATGGGTCCAACTGCTATTTGGTGTTTCGCTCAAAATTATTTTCTTCTTTTTTCTCAATGGCCTTTCTGGGGAACAATTCCCTTTGCCTCTTATTTCTAGAAATGCCTTCTGCAGTGAACATATGCAAGTGTTATGTACTGTATCTTGACTATGGATTCCAATGATTTCTTTTTAAAATTCTGCTGTGACCTGAAAATGTCATTTCAGCAGATCCATGGAAGGATAAACACTAGCCAGTATGATTTGCAGATGGACTACAGGTAGTCCTCGACTTATAACCACAATTGAGCCCAAAATTTCTGTTGCTGAGTAAGACAGTTGTTAAGTGAATTTTGCCCCATTTTACAACCTTCTCTGCCGCAGTTGTTAAGTGAATCACTGCAGTTGTTAAATTAGTAACATGGTTGCAAAGTGAATCTGGCTTCCCCATTGACTTTGCTTGTTAGAAGGTCACAAAAGTCAATCACATGACCTGGGGACACTACAACCATCATAAATATGAGTCAGTTGACAAGGACACAAATTTTGATCATGTGGCCATGGGGATGCTGCAATGGTTGAAAGTATGAAAAACAGTCAAAAGTCACTTTTTCAATGCTGTTGTAACTTTGAACAGTCACAAAATTAACTCTTGTAAATTGAGGACTGTCTGTACCATCCTTCTCCAGAAAAAGTGCAGTGAAAATAGATGGGAGTGGCATCTATTTTAAGAGATGGTTGAGTGGTTTGTGTGTGTGTGCGTGCGCGTGCGTCCATGAGCACATTTTAATTTAAAAAAAAAAAAAACATGCTCGTGGTACTATGATGTTCTTTAAAGAATGCAAGTTTCTCTTCTAGTCCTAGAATAGACCCAGCATCCTATCCTAAATAAAATAAATTTAATGTCCAAACAGGTTAATAATGTTACTAGCATAAATTAATTCATGTTTCCTTGACTTAAAAAAGAAATTTAATATTGAGAAAGAAGCTGTAAGTGAATCAAATATTGAAGTTGCTATGTTCCATTTCTAAAATATCATGTTTCAGTTGGAACAGATTGAACCTTGCCAGAAGTCTCTTTCAGATGTCTGAAATTGTTTTATAACATACTAGCTGCATGCTCATGCTTCACTACGAAACTATGTGATTGGGCGTGATAACTTGACACTTAAAGCCTGAAATTTAATGTAGAATGTGTAACTCCGTAGCATCAGAGTGTGTTCATATAAGATAACTGGCAGTTGGAACAGACGGGAAGGAGGAATAGAATGCCCCAGACTGCAGGCTGGATGAGTCATGCGCTGGCCATGCCCATGCCCGGTTTAGCGAAGGGGTAGCATCAGAGCTTGTTAATATAAGGCAACTGGCAGTTGGGACAGAGTTCCTTTCAGGTGGGGAGTGGGACTAGAACATCTAACGCCTTATCAGAGTGTGTGAATATAATACTGTATATGAAATATTAATCATCTGATGGTGATTTCGAAAAATCCTTTCTTAGCAAGCACCTAGAAGCCAAGAGGAACATAGGTGCCAAATTTCAAGTTTGTAGGCTTTACCTTTCTGGAGATTTCGTGGTGAGTGAGTGGTATTTGGCTTTTATATATATAGATTTTGATCCTGAAGCAGACAATTGAAAGAGAGATCAGAATGATCTCTTCCAATGTTGGAACACTTCTGCTGAGGTCAAAATCATTCAAGCCAGATTCTGAGTGACAGTTACCAGGATTGGAACAATTCAGTCTCATTTCAATCTTTTGCATACTTTTTATGTACAATCTATCTGGGTCCAATCTAGGATGGCTTTTAAAATAGATTCTTAATTAAAAGAACAGAATGAAAATTTGCTGGATCTATCTATCCCTAAAAATAGGGAAAGCTGATATGCCAATCTCTGTACTTTAATTTGTGGTGAAGAGTTATTACCTTATGCCATGCTTTGTTTGTTGACTTTCCAGAAATATCTGACTGCATTCCGAATAGCAAAATGTTGGACAAGCTAGATCTTTTGTCTAATTCATATACACATACAGTACATACAGAGATAGAGGACCTGAATAATAATTGAAATAAACAAGAATCAGGCCAGTAGATAAGTGGGGTGGGGGGTGGGGGGAAATAATGCTTGATTATTTGAATAAGTAATGTATATGAATCACAATAGAATACTCTTTTTATTTTGGATATCTTTTCCAAGAACAGCACCTACCAATAAATCAAGACATTAAAAATTAGTTATTTCTTGAAATACAGTTGTATTTTTTTAAAGCTAAATTTAATTCCCTTTTAGATCTCATACATGTCTAAAATGGGAAACAATTATAATAATGCATGTATCCCACTGCTAAAATAAACAGGTTAATAAATCTTTTAAACTTCTACACTGGAGTTAAGTTCTTTTTTCTTTCTTTCTTTTTTTTTTGAAGGGGAAAAAAGTCAGAATAGGAAACTCTAGAAACTGCCTATACAGCACATAAAAATTACCAGTCTTTTATAGTAAGTTATATTTACAGTACTTCTATCAGACTGTTGATCGTTTTCTTTATAATGTTCCTTTCAACCCACTCCTGAGAAGCCTGAACACGGCTCCGAAAACTCAGTAGAGAGCTCTGTTGTCAATAAACCATAATGAATGCAAACTATAGCTATGCATCTCTGCTTGATCTTAAGCAGCACACAAAAGTGAAACTTCAGCTTAACTAAAACATAAATCTACTACAGAGCAATCATCTTGGTTTTATGCAAGTGACGAGATAGGAAAATGCATCTGCTACAAGCAATCTCTCTCTCCCTCCCTCTCCCCCCCTCCCCTCTCTCTCTCTCTCTCTTGCTTTATGTTAATACGGTCTAGTGATATATATTTTCCTCCAGCTGCCAGAAGGATGGTTGGGTTGAGAATGAAAAAAAAATATGGATGAACATAGGCACAGAGAAATGATGGCATATTACTAATTTTAAATTATACTCCAGCCAAAGTTGATGCAAGTTGAAATTCACAGTGCAACAATATCAATATATACCTCATTCTTAAAACAGCATATGCATGAGCAGGTAAGATCTGTGCTGAAGCTGGATTGGTATTTCAATTGGAAGAGGAATCATGTAGCATTTTATGGACAATATGATCCCTGGTTCACTTTTCTTAGCATGCTCAAAAATGCCTTCATTTACTCCAAACCTATTCCATACATTGCTGTTCTGGCATTTAATATATTAGCCAATTTTTTCCTCCGGATCGCTTGCATCATAATCAACACAGACAAGGTGAATCTTCCAGGTTATCACAGCACTGTAACTTTTACTGTATTATTGGGAAGGTCACTGGAAGAATTAAATAAAAATTAAATAAAAATGGTGATTAAATAAAAATTTGATAGGAAAATGATATTTTCATATTTGTACTATAGAATGTTAGCGTCATTTGAACTGTTATTTGTGAATCATAGAAAAACACTGAATATCTTGCCGATTTAGATCAGATTTAAGAAGGAAAATAATAAGTCCATCATGTTAAATTAACATGTATTGAATACTTTGAAATTTATATTCTGTTTTTTTGCAGATTATCCTGTTTCTCTGAAAAGAAGACATCCCCTGATAAAAAGCCCAATTGGGCTTTTGAGCTCATGTGCTAAAATAAGCCTCCCCCTGAAAATAAGCCCTCCCCAAAAATATTTAAATGCTGAGCTGGAAAGAGGAGCCCCATCTTGCTCCACACACCCCAAAATAATAATACCTCCCCAAAAATAAGGCCAAGCACTTATTTCGGGGTTCAAAAAATATAAGAAAGGGTCTTATTTTCGGGGAAACATGGTATGTTAGGGGGTTGTAAGCAAGTTGCTAGTCAGTTTGTTTAGTTGAAAATTTCTGGAAAAAATAGGGAAAACACCTAATAAATCCTGCTATTGATTTATTTTGCATCTTTCCTAAGACATATAAATAAATGCAGCATGACTAATGGTTTAAAATAGTTGCCTTTATTTTATTTTTTTTGCAAAAGAAAGATGCCCTTTAATTTCCCATAATGCATTCTTCACTGGATCAGTGGGATTTAAAAGCATGGAAAATGTTTGTGGCTGAAAATAATAATAATACAATAATAGAGTTTTGAGAAATCCTGCAATGAAGACTCAATAACTCAAAATTACTCACTATTTATTAGCTGCACAAACTATGATTTTCCTAATAAACTGTCCTTTCTATGAATATAAATCTCTTTTTGAGATGCATTTGATTTCAGTATTATTATTCGGTCTGCTTTCTTCTCTTCCTGCTTTGCCCTATAATCTAGTAAAATAAAACAAACAAGCATTTAGATTTAGGATCACTTGACAAAGACATATATCTATTGCACACATAAACAGACACGTATACATAAGTTCAGAAAAAACATCCTAGTGAGTCACATCAAATTCACTAAAGGAGCATTGTTTGCAAAAAAACATATAAATCAACAGGAACTAAAAAGCTCAAATTAATAAGTGGTTCACTAATAAATCTTTAGGTAAAGGTAAAGGTTCCCCTTGCACATATGTGCTAGTCATTTCCGATTCTAGGGGTGGTGCTTATCTCCGTTTCAAAGCCAAAGAGCCAGCGCTGTCCAAAGATGTCTCCATGGTCATGTGGCCGGCATGACTAAATGCCAAAGGCTCATGGAATGCTGTTACCTTCCCACCAAAGGTGGTCCCTATTTTTCTACTTGCATTTTTACGTGCTTTCGAATTGCTAGGTTGGCAGAAGATGGGACAAGTCACGGGAGCTCACTCCGTTACGTGGCTCTAGGGATTTGAACTGCCGACCTTTCAATCGACAAGCTCAGCATCTTAATCACTGAGCCACCGCATCCCTAGTAGAGCTTTATCTACTGCCAAATATCTTTATCTTTGCTGTTTTTATCTAAAATTACTCAGTGTTCATTAAATGTTAATGAATGTTCTTAAGATTAGCAAATAAGTTATGGTTGATAAAGTAGAAAGCAATATTTGTACATTTCAAGCTCATTTAAGTTTTGTCATTAGTTGATTGCAAATTGGTAAAGAAATGCATTGAACATGCAACTGGAAAGGATGCTGAGATTGAAGACCAAAGACGACAAATTCAAACTCTTCCTTCTAACCTGTGTGGAAGAGGTTATGTATTATTTAAAAAAAAAAAAATCAGGGGAACATGGTGATTTGCACACATCTCTCAGTTTTCCAGGACTTCAAATAAAGTAATGATATTGTTTGCTTTTGCTTACCAGTTAACCTGCTATATCTCACATGCCTACATTTCCCACTGCTTCATAGGATGTGGAAATTGATATGAATAAAAAGTTGTATTTTATTATTTGTGGATAGTGGTTGTGGTGGCATGCATGTGTTATGTTCACAAAATATAAAAGGTGAACAATAACACCAGAAAGCCAAAAAGCCAGAAATGTACCACTAATTTCTTCAACTAGTCCCGATTTGTATAATGTAAACTGATACATGTTGTATTAGAATAGAACAGAACAGAACAGAATAGAATAGAATAATTAATTTGAAATACTGAAAATTGTTAGCACAATGTATAAGATGGTACAGAATTCTGATTCAGTTCATGCTAATTCAGAATCATCAGGGATGGCTATAAATAAATAGGAGAGTCGCAACCTGTCATTTTGTGCCTCTGCCTGTTCTGTTTTTCTCTCTTGACTTGAATACTGATTGAATGCAATCAATACTATTGGCATAAGGGAAAATACGAAAAGAGATAGCATTATAGAATCATCTCTGGAGTCCCATGCGCAATATATTATGTGAGTCAGTATGATCATATTTATTTATTTGATTGTTTGATTAATTGATTTAAGACCATTCGAGTCCAGAGCGACTTTGGCTGACTTAAAGAAGCAATAAACAGAGAAAATAAACCAACTGTTTATTTAATGCTCCAACTGTGAGGTGACAAAGTACATCTGAAGGATGTTTTGATCCAGGAACAGGACAATTGGTGCCTAAGGTGGAACTTTGCAAAGGACCTCATGGCCACAGATACCATCTGCTCTTTGAGCAGGAGTTGTGGATCCAAGATGACTTCCTTTTTGCATACCAATTTTAAATGAAGAAATGCAGCTCCATCCAAGTCTAAAAATGTAAGGTTGCTAGAGCCAGAGGACTCTAATATCCAGAGACACTTGGTTTTGGCACGATTGAGGCTCCTCATCCAAGTTTATGCAGCCTCTAGATGCTAGGAGAGGACATTGACTGTATCACTTACCTGCTCAGGCCAATATGTTTGTTTGTTTGTTTGTTTATTTATTTAATGTATTTATATGCTGCCCTTCTCCAGAAGGACTCAGGGCGGCAAACACAAGTTAAAAACATGTACAACAAAATCCCATTTTAAACCAAATTAACTAATAAATAATAAAACCCAGAATCAGAGTCAGCCTATTTGCTTGAACAGCCAAGTCTTCAGGTCCCGACGGAAGGAGTGGAGATCAGGAGCCATCCGGAACTCAGTAGGCAACTCATTCCAGAGGGTGGGAGCACCCACAGAGAACGCCCTACCCCTGGGCGCTGCCAGACGACATTGGCTCGCCGTCGGAACTGTGAGGAGAGCAGCCCTATGTGAGCAAACAGGATGGTGAGAGGCAGGCAGGAGAAGGTCCTGAAAATATCCAGACCTAAGTCATGTAGGGCCTTATAGGTGAGAACCAGCACCTTGAAGCAGACCCGGAGAACCACTGGTAACCAGTACAGCTCACGCAGGAGAGGTGTTATATGGGAGTAACAAGGGACTCCCATAACAACCCGTGCGGCTGCATTCTGGATCAGCTGGAGTCTCCGTACCAGTATATATAATACTATATATATATGTGTGTGTGTGTGTGTGTGTGTGTGTGTGTGTGTGTGTGTGTTTGTGTAGTTAATATTTCAGGTTTCTTCCCGTGTAATTGTGGATATATCCCTAAAAGGGTAGAAGTGATGTTTCAACAGAATCCCATCTGCCATCATCAGGCTTATGTCAGAAGTCGCTTCTACCCTTTTAGGGATATATCCACAATTACACGGGAAGAAACCCGAAATATTAACTATACACACATACATACCCGTGAAAACTTACATAAATATATATATATATATATATATATATATCTGGTATCATCAGTACATTGGATTCATCTGTGACCTGAGACAGACCTTATCTCTCCTCCACTTTTACCCATGATGCATCTAGATCATTTGCCACAAGTGGTGGAAGTTCCTTAATTGTCTAAAACAATATCAATTTATATGTTGTCTTGTTTGTGCAGTCCTTTTTCTCCTGGATTATTTTACAGCATATGACCTAGAATGTTGTAGACTAGGGGTATCAAACTCGATTTCATTGAGGGCGGCATCAGGCTTGTGTTTGACCCCACGGGGGGGGGGGGCAGCGGCTGGGCATGGAAAGCTTGATGTCACTCATATGGGGGGGGCACCTGTGCTGGCTAAGTGCTAAGGCAGGACTTCCCTGAGACTCTCCCTCACTCTCATAATCTCCTTCCTTCCTTCCTTCCTTCCTTCCTTCCTTCCTTCCTTCCTTCCTTCCTTCCCTTCTTTTCCCTTCCCTCTTCATTCTCCTTTCTTCTTCCTTCCCCTCTTTCCTTCTTTTTCTTTTTCTTCCTCTTTCCCTTTCTCCTTTCCTGTCACTTCTTGCATGCTTAAATGCAAAAGGGGAAATGTTCTGACCTAGGCTCCCTTAAAAAGCCTGAAGCAAAGTCTTGGTCCCGGCAAAACCTCTTTTATTTACACAACTGTGAATTCCTTTCATTCACAGTCAGCAAAGCCTGTCTAAACAGTTTTTCAAAGGAATATTTATCAACACAGACCTTATCTCACTTGGAAGGCTGCCAGGTAACTAGTTTCCAACCACAATACAAGGCAAAACTTGGAACAGAGTCTCTCAGAGTCACGGAACGAACAAATTGTTTCCTACAAAAGCCCACTCCCTGTTCGCTCCTCTTTTGTTTCTTATGGGAGGGGCCAATCACATCCAAGATGTGGCTTTGCTCCCAAGTTGACCCTGCTTTCTTAGTTGTTCTTGGCTTCTGGCAGCTCTGCACATGAGCACACTGGGAAGAGGCTACAGCTGTTCCTCTGCCTCTCCGCCTCCAATGCAGAGCCCTTGTCCGAGCTTTCCCCAGCCCCATATTGGACTGGCCCATATTCCTCCCCAACCTCCTCACTGTCAGACTCTGCTGCCAGCTCTGCGGGCCGCCAGCGGGCCACAAACATTTCTCCTTTTGTTTTGCTTTTACACACAACCCCGCCTCCAAGCTCCATTTTCACTGGAGGCACCACATGCTGGTCCTTTGCTATTTCCAGGCTGGTCCCACAGGCCAGATCTAAGCACCTCATGGGTAAGGTGACCAGACGTCCCGCTTTTGGCGGGACAGTCCCGCTTTTGAGCAATTTGTCCCGCGTCCCGTGGTGTTTTAAAAAAGTCCCGATTTTTCATTCTGCCTCCTGAGTCCCCACTGATGGCTAGAGGGAAAAAAAAACTGTTTAAACTCTTGCCGCGGGGCTTCAAAGGGCCGACCTACAGCTGATCAGTGTTAAAAAAAAAAAAGAGTAGATCCATGCCTGCAAAAATAGAAAAAACAGCCCCTACATCTTCCGCTAGGTTAATTAGCTGCAAAAAGTTCCTGGAGCAATTTTTTTCCCCCTAGCTATGCTGAAAACAAAGGGCGAAAGCGAAAGCAAAGCTGCAACGTGACAAAATGAGGCAGAGAGAGATTTCTTTCTTTTTCTTTTTCTTCACCAAAAAAGGTAGGTGCAAAAAACTGCAAACAATGGGAAATTTAGGGCAAAAGAGGAGAGTTCAAGATTTTAAAACACAAAAGAAAAAAAGCTCTATTTAACTAGGGAATTGTAATAATTGAGATACTATTAATAATTGTATATTGTGTTGAAAGCAGAAATGGTTAAGTTGTGGTTTGGAGGAATATATGGGGGAAATTATTTGGTTTATTATTATTGGTAAATATAATTAATTGATTTGTAAGAAATTGGATTGCATGGAAATAATTGGAATATTCATGTTCATATTGATTAATATACAAAAAAGATAGTTATATAACTAATTGATTTATATTAAAATGTTGAATTTGTATTAAACAACTGTATTACATAATTACATAATTAACCAATGTGAGGATGGATATAAAAATAGATGACAATGGGAAGGGGTATAATATAGAATAGAAGGGAAAAATTGAATTTGATTAAGATTAGAGATAAGGATGAAGGGTAATATTGGTTTTTTTAAAAAATAGATGAGGAATAAATATGGCAAAAAGGAAATATAAAAATTGTAAATTTAATTGAAATGACTAAACGCTGTTTAAATTTGTGAACCAGCCAAATATTCTGTTCAAAGAAAATACATTGTATGTTTGTATGTGTGTTTCTAATTATTGCTATTTATTCATATTTGTTCTCTTTTATTCTTTAAAGTTTAACAATTCATTCTTTATCTTAATATCTTTATATTTGCTTGGGGTTGGCTTTCTTCCCTTTCATCTTTTTTATTGTACAGCAATCTTTCTCCTCAAACCTACCACCTCTCTCTTTTCTTTCCTTCTTACTTTCTCTTCCTCCCACCCTCTTTTTCTCCTCCCTACTTCCTCTTCCTTTCTCCTTCTCCTCCTCTCTTCCTCCCTCTCTTACCCTCACTCCTACTCTAATTTCCATTCCTTCATCCCTCTCTATTGCTGTATCCTTTAATGCATATGGACTACTCAAGAGGGCTGAAAAAGTTATTTTTGATGGGTCCTCACCCTTTTGACCAGTCCTCGAACTTACGATTGTCCTCACATTTTACGTTTTTGCCCTATCTTGTCACCATGGTGAAGAGAAGCAGTTGTGAAATGAGTGACATGGTTGTTAAGAATGCTGCACGAGCATAAATGTGAGGATGGTCATAAGTGTGAGGACCAGTCAAAAGTGTGAGGACCTGTCAGAAATGACTTTTCAGCCCTCTGAGTAGTCCCTATACACATAGCCATGGCCACCCGGTCACATGACCAGCTAGCCACGCCCACCCAGTCACATGGCCTCCAAGCCACGCCCACACAATAAGCCACGCCCACAACAGTGTCCTTACCAATGTTAAAATCTGTTCACCTTACCCTATACACATAGCCACGCCCACCCAGTCACATGACCAGCTAGCCACGCCCACAAAATAAGCCACGCCCACAATGTCCCTCTTTACCAATGTTAAAATCTGGTCACCTTACTCATGGGCTGCATCCGGCCCACAGGCCTTGAGTCTGACACCCTGGTTGTAGACAATAAGATCACTTAAAATAAACTTTCTATAGTTCTTTTCTTTAAAAATAGAGCTAAGAATTTGTGCATAACTCCTCACACTTATTTCTCATGAACAATTTCCCTAATTAACTTTTAGAAGATGTTGAGCAGAAAAAAACT
This sequence comes from Arizona elegans, assembly GCA_022577455.1. Classification (NCBI taxonomy): domain Eukaryota; kingdom Metazoa; phylum Chordata; class Lepidosauria; order Squamata; family Colubridae; genus Arizona; species Arizona elegans. Next base: position 212,874,964 of record JAKOOJ010000001.1, on the reverse strand, counting down.
TTTTGACTCATTCATTATTAATTTTGCCTGTGAAAAGGATTTAAGTTATTACAATGTGTCCTATTAATCAGAGTTAGATATAACCATAGGCCACATTGTTAAGAAGTTATTTTTGTTGCCTAGGCTGTGATCTAGATGGTGAAAATTTAGACAGTGATTTCAAGATGCTAGGTAATGTGCAAACATCAATTAATTGATCACAAGTGTATAGCAGTGGTGGGTTTGGTTCATACCCTGAAAGTTTTCCCTCTGTCTTTTAATTAATGTTTAACATTGCTTGCCTTTTATATTTTATATACTATTTTTATATTTTTAATATTTTTGTACAACACATAATCCCTCTGTGAGGCACTTTTAAATTTTGATGAACAAATGAACAACAAATTATTACCAAGTTTCCTTGATGGTGTGCAGCATCTTCAAAACAATTTTGAACAAATGGGCAGTATCATTTGCTTCCATGGAAATTCGAATACCAGGAGCTTTGTTGGTACTAAAAAGTTTGGTCCAGCTTAATTGCAAACTGTTGATACAGTATTTTGTGAATACTTTTTACCCCAAGAACAGCAGCATAATGAGGGATTGATATCTTCCATTTACAGAATTATGATGTCATATAATATGGATATCAGACATGATAGTTATATGCCGCCTTTTGGTTCAGAGGCCAGAAAAGAGATTGTGAATTTTGGGGAAAAGCAGCAGGGAAGACAAATATCTTCATTTGTCCTGTAGATGAAAAATCCAAAATAAGAATATATGGGCTTAGTCCTTCTGTGGTTCTCTCTGTCATTTTTATCTTTCTGTCTGTCTTTCTGTCTGTCTATCTGTCTCTCTCTCTCTCTCTCTTTCATCCATTCAACTACCTACCTACCTACCACCTACCAAGCTACCTATCCAGTAGTGCGTTTCAATTTAATTTGCTACCAGTTCGCTTGTGCACGTGCGATGCTTCTGCACATGCGCAGAAGCATCCGGGTGGGTGGCAGAGCTTCCCGCTGCCGTCCCTACTGGTTTGCCCAATCCAGGGCGAACTGATAGCAACCCACCATTGTACCTATCTGTTTATTTACATAGTTACATTATTGTCTCCAGACCACTGAAGATGTACAGCAGCTGGAAAGGAATTATGTTCAGGCATCTCTAATGGATCCTACTGGATCTCTAGTGGATCCTACTGGATAATGACACAGCTTTCAAAGGCCATTAAAGGGTATAGTCTAATTCACTTCATGTAAAAGGGGAAGAAGATATTTTATTTTATTTTATTTTATTATTTTGTTTATTTTGTTTTTTTTATTTTGTTTTTATTTTTCTGACTCTGAAATTGAAAGGCATCAAGGAAGGTTATTCTTAAATTAGTGTAACATATGGATAATAATAATAATAATAATAATAATAATAATAATAATAATAATAATAATTATTATTATTATTATTATTATTATTATTATTATTATTATTATTTTATTTCTATACCGCCCTTCTCCCGAAGGACTCAGGGCAGTGTACAGCCTATTAAAAGCACAAGACAAACATCAATTAAAATAATTTAAAATTATTAAATAATTTGGCTCAATTTAAAACCCCAGAAATTTAAAACATAATGGACTCTAACCCTCTTTAAGGTGAATGGGACAAATATATGCCTTGGATTGGGATCCTTGACAATCTATGTGGCTATTTAAAAAAAAAAATAGTATACTGAATCTGGCCTTTGGCCCAAGGTATCAGGATCTTTTTTTCTCCTTTTAGGAGTTTCCATAAGGTTCATAACATGCCTACAGCCACAAAATGGGAATGGTGGCATTGTTATGTGAATATATCAATTGATAATACAGTAGATGAGACAATAAAAAGTAAAGTTGACGTATTTTACTGTGGTTCAGAATATTAAATATTTTGGGCTACTGTTTTATATCAGTATTGGATTTTATTTATTTTAATAACTTGGCATACATGGCACTATATTAGGATGACAAACAGACAAGGTTTATTCAATATTCTCCATGTAGCATACTGTCCAAATCCCATTTATTTTTCCTTCTCCCAATAAGAATCTGTCTCTGAAGGTATAAAAGGTTTCATCCAACAGAACAAAACATTTGTAAATGAGGCTGAAACAGTATTTCCAGTGTGGAATCAGTGTTTCCTCAACCTAAACTCAAAATGCATCTGAATAATGAAAGTGAATTGCCAATCTCTTTGCTGAAATTGTCATTCCCCACAAACAGCAAATGATTCTGCTATTTATTTGGTTCTGGTTTGTTTGTTCTTTAAAACAAACTGAGAAGCCAATTCTGCATTCCCTGTCATCGGACTGTGGGGATTAGACCAAGAGCTCATCAATTCTTTGGAGAATTTGAATCTTTCAACTTTCTGCCTTCACCCAATGCTTGACTGTAGATTTGTGCTGCTTTATTTTGTCAATCTCACCTTTGTTCTTGTTTGTCTATCTGTTAAGAAATAGGGAAACAATAAAATTTTGAAAATGAAGTGGTTTTTTTTTTCTTGATAAGAAAACACTTGAGCAGGTATTGAAAATAAAATACTGCTCTGGATAGAAAAATCTCAACTTCAGTTCTGCAGCAGTTTTTTGGAAATAAAACTTTGTTCTGGATCTGAAAGGCTCTTGAATAGAGCAATGGTTTTCAACCTGTGGTCTGTGGACCCTGGGGAAGCCGTGATGACATCACAGGGGGTCTGTGAAGGCTTGAAAAAATGTTATGATTTAAATGATTGAGTTAGATGATTGAGTTAAGTCTTGGTGGTCCTTGGCCCCAAAAGGTATTTAAAGGGGGTCCATGGTAAAGAAGAGATTGAGAACCATTGGACTACAGTACTTAAGGAGATTTTGAAACACTTTTTAAAAAAATTTGGGATCAGTTGTATCTCTTAAAAATTTGCCAAATTTATTGTTGGTGAAATAAACTTTATACTAGAAAAGTTTTTCTCCATATTATTATTATTTTACTTACTGCTGGCTACCTCCTGCTCCTTCCTTCCTTCCTTCCTTCCTTCCTTCCTTTCCTCCTCCTCCTCCTCCTCCTCCTCCTCCTCCTCCTCCTCCTCCTCCTCCTCTTCCTCCTCCTCCTCCTCTTCTTCTTCTTCTTCTTCTTCTTCTTCTTCTTCTTCTTCTTCTTCTTCTTCTTCTTCTTCTTCTTCTTCTTCTTCTTCTTCTTCTTCTTCTTCTTCTTCTTCTTCTTCCCTCTTTTCTTTCGCCTTCCTGGTCTCCTTCTGTTGCTTGCACTTCCTGCTCAGCTATGTTTCCCTCCTTGCAGAGTTCTGAACTGGTTCAATTCATGAACGGTGTCCTTAAAAAACTAGCTAGGATAAGGAATGAATTACAAAAGTCATTCTGGAGAGCACCTTATTCTTGAAATGAAAGCCAAGTACTCCAACTAGAATAGTGATGGCTAACCTTTTTCTTTCATGTGCCAAAAGTGCTCGTGCTTGTTTGTGGCAGCATGCGTGCGTGCCAGCACCCATAATGGAATGTTTGCTCCCCCCACGCATGCATGCATGACCTCCCTGCGCATGCCTTCCGGAGGCCAGAGATGGCCCTGTTTCTGGACTTCTGGGAGGCCTGTTTTTCACCCTCCCCAGGCCCTGCACTTACCTGGCATCCAAAATGGGCCATGTAGAGCCACCTGGGAGCCTCCTGGGACCAAAAATGGGCCGTGGGGGGACGCCAAGCTTCTCCCACCTCCCACCTCCCTGCGCATGCGCACATGACCCCCAGCCCTTCCCGCATGAGCACATGACCTCCCCGCGCATGCATCCTGCCCCCTGCACATTCCAAAAATCAGCTGGCTGGCAGGAGGTGCATGTACATGGGCAGTGGAGCTGAGCTTGGTGACAGCTCGCATGCCCACAGCCATCACAGAACTAGAATAAAAGACATAGATTGGATTATATAACCAATCATTCTTATTTCTTTTTTAAAAATTCACATTTGTTTGATATCTTTTTAAAAGTAAAAAAAAAACTCTCAAAAAGTAAAGCTTTCCTTTCCTGAATGATGGCTAAGGTTTATTTCCTTTGGGCAGTAAATATTGGCCCTGAAAACAAACCATTTTATCCCATATGAGATACAGTGTCTTCATGAAAAACATTCCTCATTACATTAGAGTAAAATCCTTAACATCTTTATTCCTAAGGACAGAAAACCTAACCAGATATTACTGAGATGTCTGGGAAGAATTTAATGTGGTACACAAGATGCAAAAGTACATAGGGTGAAGAATGTGAAGTAATAATGTAAAGTCAGATGCATTATTGGAAATAGTTGTCATGAACATTGCAGGCACATTTGTAAAAGAATAAGGGATGTAAAGAATTTAAATTTGACTGAAATTTCTCTTTTGGAGAAAGAATGAAAGAAGTCCCTACATTCAAACTTTTTACATTAGCAGTATTAAATTGTTGCTTTTTCAGCATGAACTTTTAGTTATATAGAGAATGTTTTACTTCTTTTGAAGGACACAGTGAATGCATTTCTCTGCCATCGTTATTATATATATAACAAAATATACAGATAAAAAGTAATGCTTGACTTAAAATGCCAGCCTCTTCCTTCTTTAATTTTTTTAAAAATTTATTAAATTTATATGCCATCCATGTTGCTGTTGGTGAATGGTTTATAAACTTGCCATTAGGACTATAAGCCATATGAAATTGAAACATCTGTGGGCATAATAGACACTTTAATAAAACAGATTTGTTAGAGAATGAAATGCATATATTTTAGAGAAACATAGGAATGAACCTAAAAACTGAAACAGGTTTTCTAAAATACATTTTCTTAGAAAATGAGAGGAATAGATCTCTAATCTGAGATAGGCAGGACAATCTAGGTACAAAATATACTCAATAATGGATCAGCAACCATTTTTAAGTATTTTTTTTTAATAAAATAAAATACAGCTACTCTTTTGGAGGTCTAAGAGTTGTCTTTTCCCAGTTAACACACATTACCTTAAGTCGTCTTTCAAAGAAAAATGGGGGAAAGAATGTGGTTATGTTCATTAGTCCACATACTAGGTCCTTCCTTGCTAACTAGCTAGAGATCTTCAAATATTTGTAACAGAATCTGAAGGAACATTTTCAAGACTCCTCCTCAACTGTTCCATAGAGTCATTTGCTGAGATATGTGGTTATAGAAATCAATCAAACAAGCAAGCAAACAAACACATAAAGTAGGTTCTTGACTACATGGAAAATTCTAATTATAACAAAACCAATGCATTTTTCTGCTAAATGCAAAATGGTGCAAAAAAACTCTATAGAGATAGCATTTCTTTATTATGGTTTTCGACCAGCATTACAAATAAGGAAAAGGAAATATATTTCTTCAGAAAACTCATTACTCAGCATTTTGACTAATATTAAGTAGTATTAATAGATATCTTGTGGAGATAAATTTGTTTGCTAGGAAATGTAGAATGGGTGGAGAGTTTGGTACTAAAACTTGACAAATAAGAAAGGAACAGAATTACATGAAGAAAAAAAATCACAAAATATTAAGATCTGCAAATAGAAGTAAAACGACTGTGGCAAAAGGAAGCAAATATAATACCAAACCTAGTAGGTGCTTTGGGTGCAATCCCAAACAACTGGAATATCTTGAATACCTTTAACACCATCAAACAACAACATATGCCTATCTCAGGAACTTAAATGTATTTTTGAATTGTGAGACATTCCTGTGCCTCACTATATCATCAACTCCAATCCTCCGTTTGTCCATTCTTACATAATAACTCGTATCCTTTAAAGCTTGCCAGTAATAACCTATAGTGGAATCAGGGTTACAGAGTTAGACTACGACTGGAGACAACCAAGTTCAAATCTATCCTCAGCCATGGGAATTCACTGAGTCATTTTGGGCCAGCCATTCACAGACACTCCAACGTGAAAGGAGTTGCCACCGTGAATAAAAATGGAAGGGAAAATACTATGAAATACCTGCAATGCCTGGAAAAATAAAGACTGAGAAATAAAGAATAATATGTATAATTTTAATTTATTAAGAAAAAAATAACCCAGTGAAAGGTCCTTGGTCTTCAGTCAAAACCTTTCTGTTGAGAAATTGAGAAAATTTTGCTAAAATCAATCTGAAAATGTGTTACATTAATTTATTTTTAATATTCATCCATAAATATGTTCTTTATAAAATATGCAGTCTCTTTTTCTGCCCCCAAATGTCTTAGTTAATAGTTAATATTTCGGGTTTCTTCCCATGTAATTGTGGATATATCCCTAAATGTCTCTTTTGGTTTTAGGATTATGGATATAGAATTTTTGGCAATTTATTATTCTATTTCTCTGTCCATAGAATTTAAGAGAAATCATATTAGCCAGACATTATGCTGGTAGAGAGAGAGAAAAAATACCATAGTTATTATTGTTTGTTACCGCTAGTGATTGATTGACTGTATTTTCCAATGTGCTTGATTTTGACTTATTTTCTGATAGTTCCAGCCCTTCAAGGTAATCTAGACAGGATACCAAAACCGTGACTACAATACTACATTTATTGTATAGTTACAGTAACAGAATCCTGTAAGGCTGAAAGCATTTTCCCCTACCTTTACTCTATGTTCCTGAGAACTAGAGAGAGTCAATTCTGAGACACATCCTCCACCCTGACCCCTGTTTTGGACTCAGGTTTCTCTTATCAAATCATTGTCTAGACTGATGCTCTTACTGATGTCTCACAGCCCATTACATATACCCAACTTTTATGGTTTGAAACCAGGGCCCATGGTCTAGTATAATGCAAACATAATTAATTTTAGTTTATCAATAAACTATGGCTAAGCAAATCATGATTTTAAAGTTCCAGAGATCTGTGATCAAGCTCACAAAATTTACAAGATCAAAAGATCTGTGATCAAGCTGATAAGAGAGCCCTTACCCTTTTTGAGAAGGAGCAAGGTCCTTCTTTAAATGAGCTGCTGCTTTACCAAAAATAAATAAATAAATAAATAAATAAATAAATAAATAAATAAATATCTAAGACTCATTAGAGATTATTTCATTTGATATTATTTACTGATTTGTTTATGTACCCTAACCCAACCCAAAAGATTTTTTCTCCCCAAAACCTCTGTGCCAAACACAAATCCAAAGTATTTATGACTCTTTAAATGCTTTTACACATTTCATCAAAAGAATAGGTGTTCGATCCTGACTGGCTCCAGGTTGACTCAGCCTTCCAGCCTTCCAAGGACAGTAAAATGACAAGCCAGATTGTTTGGGGCAATATGCTGACTCTATAAACTGCTTAGAGAGGGCTGTAAAGCACTGTGAAGCAGAATATACATGCTATTGTTATTACTAATAACTGTGACAATTTATCATAATGACAGAGTTACAAAGAGGACACCTAAGAAACTGTATTTTACCATTTACCTATAAGAAAGTGAAGTACATTAAGAGATGGCTTTTGTTTTTACCATAATAAAGACAACTCTCAAAATGTTCAGTAACAATTGTCCATGGATCAAAAATGTCTTGTTTCTGTTGCTATCCTATATAGCCCTACAGTAAGTATGGGGGCATTTTGGCAAATTTTCAAAGTGAGATTAAACAAATTGTTTCAAAATATGGTGGCGGATAAAACCAGTTATCTGCATTTTTTTTAAAGTAACCAGTTGCCATGGGTTCCTAAAATGATTTGATTTAGCCATCTGTTTTATCATTCAAATACCTAAGTGTGAACACTATCCAGATGGCTTTCATGCATGTTCTACAAAAATATGGAAAACAGTTGCTGTAAAAGTGAATTATGATAGGGACGTCCACTCCCCCAGATATTGTTGGACTGCAATTCACATAATTTATTAACCTTGTTGGCAAGATGTTCAATCTAGAACACACAAGGCTATTGAACGAGCAAGCTGATAAATGTACCTCACAGCAAGTTAGATGTAAGATTAAGCTTCATGCAGAAGTATGGTAACACATTACATAAGGCCAAGTCCAGAACCAATATGAGAATCAGTTTCTTACTAAACTACAGAAATCAAAATGTAATGAACTTTTCAATTTGATCACAAGAAAAGGTCTCTCCTTCGCCTTGTCCTGAGAGACTTTGATCTCTGAAATCCCAAAATTCCATCACTCTAAGCATATACTAAGAGCCTTTACAACATGGCAGATATTAGAGGAGTCACAATTATTGCAGGGCAAGTCTTAGAAGGAATCCTCCTTCCCTTTCTTTCTCCTTTTCCTCCATCACTTATATATAAGTGACTTTTTGCATTTTGCATATATGGCTTTTTAATTCCAGTGCTGCCTATGGGGATAAAACTTCCATTGTGGGAACATGCAGCAAACAGAGAGGCATCCATTGGTAAAGTTGACCGGATTACAAATCCATCAGGGCTTCACTTTGAATCAAAAAGAAAAGGATAGCACACAGAAGAATCAGTGCCTTTGGGTGAGGCAATGATTCAGCAGAATTTCTGAATAAATTATATTGGGCTGTCACAATATAAAATTGGGAGGGAAAGTTGCCCTACCGGAGAAACAATCCCCCTCATTTTGAATTCTTCTATCTCAAAGGGAAATGGATCACTAAGGCAGCAGCTCTGAACATTTTGTCCCCTTGCAAGCTTTGTTTCTCTGAGGCAACTTGTCTGAGTGATCTGAGTCCAGGGTTCCTAATGCCCTTGTACTAAACTTGAGCCTAGTCAGTATAGCCCAGGGGTGAAATCCAGTAGGTTCTGACATGTTCTGGAGAACCGGTAGTGGAAATTTTGAGTAGTTTGGAGAACTGGCAAATACCACCTCTGGCTGGCCCGAGTGGGGTGGGAATGGAGATTTTGCAATATCCTTCCCCCAGGAATAGGGAGGGAATGGGGATTTTGCCGTATCCTTCCCTTGCCATGCCCACCAAGCCATGCCCACCAAGCCATGCCATGCCACGTCCACCAAGCCACGCCCACGCCAACCGGTAGTAAAAACATTTGGATTTCATCACTGGTGCAGCCTCAAAGCAGACAGAAGATCATTGGGATCGTCTATTGACAAAGACTTGCAGTCTCAGTCCCAAGAAGGTTGCTGGGCCTTCCAGTGTCTCACCTTAATTCCCCTAATTCATTTCATTGGTAGTCTATGTCAAGCGGAATCCTGCCAAATGTGACATAGTAAGCTGTCAAAACAACATTTTTTAAAAAGTATTGCTAACCACAGAAGTGTCAGAAAGACTAAAGTAAGTCAAATTATTCATGGCACAGAGGGAAAAATGCATAAAATAAGGTCTTCTATATTTATATATAATATTCTCCTACAGAAAAATTGCAGACAAGCTTTCCCTTCAGTTCAATTTTGGAAAGGAAAATGTTTAGCTCCCTGTCTAATACTGGGAAGCAAAGATTAAGAAAGAACAGAATCATCTCAGCTAAATACAGGTTTGGCTTAGCAATGAAAACCAATCTCAATGAGCGCTCAGAACTACTTTCTCTGTTTCTAAGAGTTCTTTCCAATACAAAGTAAAGATGGTTTGGTGGGCAAGAGCTTTATCCTATTGCATTCTGGGATTTAAAGTTTTCAGCACAAGTTTGCGGGGGATTTAAAGTTTTCAGCACAAGTTTGCGGGGGGCGGGGAGCTGTAATTCTATCAATATCTCCTTTCTGGAGTGGGAAAGTGAGGAGGAGGAGGTCAAGGAAATGAAATAAGGAAAGCAAGATGATATTTAGACATGGTAAGTACTGGTAATCACTTAAAATATATGTATTTTTTAAAAATGACCCAATAAAGCTCACAATGCCTTTACAATCGTTGGCAAGTTTGATCTAAAAGTTGAATCTATGGAACAGATTTTTCAAACATAAACAAAATGGCCTGAGGATGACACATGGATCAGAAGAAAATTTAGCATCTTGAAACCATGGTTAATAATTTCAGGTTAATTTCATGTTAACAGTGTTGTTAGAACTGACAAATAATAAAAGAAATGACATGCTACAAATAAAATTATAGATTAGCATGTTATAATAACATTGACATTACAGATGTAAATCTTAAAGCATCAACTTTCATGTTCCTATATCTCACCATCCAGTTCTTTTAAGTTCTTCATAAATATTTCTATTATTCACAGCCTAAGGGCTGTGAAATATTTACAGACCCCTCACATTCTAGACATAAACTATTTCAACTCCTACCCTCAAAACGACACAATAGAGCACTGCACACCAGAAGAACTAGACACAAGAACAGTTTTTTCCTGAATGCCATCACTCTGCTAAACAAATAATTCCCTCAAGACTGTCAAACTATTTACTAAGTCTGCACTACTATTAATCTTCTCATCGTTCCCACCACCCATCTCCTTCCACTTATGACTGTACGACTGTAACTTTGTTGCTTGTATCCTTACGATTTATATTGATATTGTTTCCTGATTGCTTATTTGTACCCTGTGACTATCATTAAGTGTTGTACCTTTTGATTCTTGATGAACACGTCTTTTCTTTTATGTACACTGAGAGCATACGCACCAAAACAAATTCCTTGTGTGTCCAATCACACTTGGCCAATTAAAAAATTCTATTCTATTCTATTCTATTCTATTCTATTCTATTCTATTCTATTCTATTCTATTCTATTCTATTCTATTCTAGTAAATAAGAAAGGGGATATATAAAAGTTATACTTTCTTCTATTTCCAAAAATGGCATTGGATGTATTAATGGCTTTGTTGTTCTTATCTGCAAGGTCTCTTATATCCTAGTTGCTTCTTTATTCAGCATATCACCTTCTGATCCCATCGCTAAAGCCTCAGTGTCAGATTTCCTTAGTGATCTGGACCTTCTTTCTACATAACTCACTGAGGCTGAAATTCAGACTGAAAACAGTTAATTTGTCATGAATCCAGAAGGACAAGGAAACATCCCTTGCCGATGATATAAAATGGTAAGTTGCATTTGAGTTTTTAAATGATTAAATTACATGGCAGTATTTTATCTATGGTGTACATGAAGAACAGATGGTGGCCTGTCGTATTCATCCTGAGATTAGATAGATAAAGTCTAGGCCTTATGTTAGCCTCCACCTGTTCTAGGATTTATTTATCAGCAAAGAATAACAGGTTACAGAATTTAGACAAATATGTTTCTTTTTTTAAAAATTAAAGTATATCTTAAAAACTCTATATTTAATGCAATCGGGAAAGGTTTCTACAAACTATTTCAACTAATGGCAGCTAAAGAATATAAAGGAATATAAGGTTCATTGGCTAAAAAGAGAATTAATCATCTCTGCTCTCATTATAAATATTAGCACTAACTGCTAATAAATAACAGCAGGTGGTTTACACAGGACAAGCAGCAAAATACAAGGAAATTTGAAATAGTGGTTTGGCTTGTTTGTTTATTTTTATAGTAGGCAATGGCAAAGTTATATTCTGCATTTTATATGAAAGTAGCTTATTCTGCACACTGGCAAGATGTTTATTTTGAAACAATCAAAAAGTCAGTTAAAAGAGAATTTACAGTTAGAAAAAATAACACAAATCCTTTATTTCCAATGCATTCATGATTACTTGTTTTATTTGAAACAAAATAATGTTTATGTCTATATTAATTTTAATGAAAAGCTAGAATTCATTTTCCAACTTTTGGGCAGGGTCTTATACAACTTCCAATGATTTTCATTTTATTTTATTGTGCTACCTATTTGGGAAAAAGTTGAAGAATAAGTCCATTGGACTGTATATCTTTTATATTTCATTTTAATAAGGACATGTTTTTTTAATAACATGTCCTTAACATGTAAAGATTTAAGGTAACAATTTCCATAATTTTCCTCCATACTTTCCTTCATGGCTATACCATTAGAGAACAGAATGCTGTGGGCATTCTACTGAGGAAATTATATGCACTGTGTATCTTCCTTGTTTTTAATTAACTCTAAACATTGCATACAGTAATTACTCATAGTATCTAATTATATTTTTGAGTGATTTGTTTATTGCTATTGTTAATGAGGATGAAGATTTCAAGGATCTTGATACACAGTATGTCCATTTAATTATAGGTTAAAACCTTATTCCAAAGTAATCAGGGAGGATTATTAAAACTATTGTGGGGAAGCAGAGGGGCTGCTAAGAATAATTGTCTATCATAAGCTTATACTGGAAAAAAAATGTCGAAGTTGTATCCTGGTTGGTATAATTTTATTTTATATATTGATTTAAAGTTTATAACATACTTTTGGGACATTGCTTAGAAAAGCCCATACCATACCTATAAATTAGTTTTAATTTTGTTCCTTCTTTCTTTCAAAAATTCAGAGGAGCATCTTCATTTTCCTCCTGTCCTCCATTTTATGCATATTGACACCAAAATATAAGCTGTGCTTGCTTCATCCTGAGTGTTTCCTCGAAACCTGGGATTTAAATGATTTGAGCATTTATCTACCATTTCAGAATATCATGCCAAATGAATACCGCTGTGTCACTCTGAAACAGACAGTTATCTTGGGAACTTATTAATGTGAAAGTTTGCACATGGTTTTGAAAGTCCCTAGTCTTTTGCACAATTAACAATAAAATATATTGCAAAAAAGCCATTGGATTATCTCCAGGGTTTTTTACACATCCAGTAAGATCACACAGAATGGAAGTGCTCTGGGTCCCCTCAACTAAACACTGTCACATGATGGGACCACAGAAGTGGTCCCTCTTTGTCACAGTGCCTAGCCTTCAGAATAGCATTTTCCCCCTCCCCCCATAGGTCTAGACAGCTTCCATTTTACAAGAGTGAGGAATGTGGCCTGCAATCCACAGGTGCAGTATTTTGTAGCTGGGTCAGACATGTGAATTTAGTTTTGCCATTTCTGGCTATATAACTGAGAGCACTGCAGCGAAAGCATACATTTTTTTTCTCTCCTTCTCTCTTTCTCTCCTGATGATAGGGATTTTTTGATTGTGCAACTTCGTATGACTTGTCTGGTTCTGGACTCCAAGGAAACCATTGAGTGAAGAGAGGGTTTAAATGCCTTTCTACTTGCTATTTCTCCCCTGGCTCAACTCTTTCAGGTGGTCATCTATTACAATGCAATATTAGAACAGCTCTTTCAAATTATCTGGGCTGCCTTGTCTTACTAGTTCATCTCTTAGTTCCTCAGGAAGCCCTTCTTTAAATTGGTCAGTCAGAACCAGTTCATTCCATCCCATATCTAATAATTTAAGATCCAACATTCTTTTGCTGATTCTTTTGCCTGAGTAGGCAAATTTCATGATTTCAAACATTGAATTGTGAAAGCAGCTTCTAAATCTTTGCATGAAATTTTGATAATTATCCAGACCAAAGTTATCCAACTCAGCTATAGGTGTGGCCCATCTGGCTGCCCCTTTTTCAGGAAATTCAGTGTGAAAGTTACTTTGAAGTGATCTGTGGAAACCCCTTTGGGCAACCCACCATAAACAATTCACCATGAGTTATGAAAGTTTGGGATTGGTCTTGAGCTGCTCAAATTTCTCTGGTAACAGAAAAACCAGCATTGCTACAGACTACTGTACTGATGCTGGCTGAGATAGATTCCATTCCAACTGCTATGATAGTTACATCATGGCATATTGAAAGTTAACTATTTGTAAATCTATCTGTTGTTGATATTGCAACAAAACTTGAGCAAGGTGTTCTGAGGATAGTGGAGTACCCTGAGGATTGGAGGCCATCCACTTTCAGTCTTGTTTGAAAGAGACCATGAGACTTGAAAGTCTAATGCCAGTCCTACTATGCATACAAGACCATGAGATCAACTTCACATGAAAGCTAAAACTATTTTTTATTGAAATTGGCTATAGTATCAAAATCTTGAAAGTTTGATTGTACAGTATGTGCTCCTTATTTCAATAGTTCAGTGAATTAGATAGATGTCTGATCCAAATGTTATTTGGCCATTCTAGTCTTTAAAAAAGCTTTGCCTAAATAACAGCTTCTGTATATCTCCAAAGCCATCTTCTTTATCTTCACAATAGGCTGGAAATAACAGAATCTTCTTACTCTGCTTGTATTATACTTCCCCTCCCTCTTATATTCAATGAATCAGGGAGGTGTTTGCCCAAGTCCCTGCAAATATTATCTTGCTTCCCAAGACTTAAATATTTTTTCAGCTTTTTGCAGATAACAATGTGTGTATATTATTGTGAAAGTCAAACATGCAAAATTCTGTTATTGTTATCTCAAAGTGTAGTTCTAATCTTCCTGTAGAGTTGAAGTTTTGGTTTGGTCTACCTAATGGTATTGATTCCTATATTGTAGTAGGAAGACTTGATGTAGCCTGTCCAGATCAGAATTCTTCATTGTTAAGAGTTACTATTTTAATTAGGAAATGATTTTCTTGAGCATTTGAGTGCCTTACTGTCAATAGGGCTAGGATATGATGTATAATTTGATGCATCTACATTACAGTGAAATTCTAAAATGCAAAGTGAATTGCCTTTGCCTCATCTGTTTATCTTTATATATGGACTCTTTTGGTGTTTTGCAGAAAAGCTTAAAATGACCTTCTTAACAAATACACTTCAACCCTGATACAATACTCCAAAATCTCAAATAGCATAATTTGATCTAATTGTTTCAAAATTTGCTAAATTAGAAGCACAGATCTTAAGCAATATTCTTGGTGAGATTTGGTTTTGGGATTCCCTCATTTTTCAAATAATGCCCTCTACATTTCCTTCCTTTTTCCTTTTTCCTTTTTCCTTTTCTCATGACATCATATATGTGTGGGGATAGAAAAATGCCTAAAATAAGGTTTCTGAGTTTTGACCGTAAGCTCAGATTGATATTAATGGAGCTATAGACCTAGAACTAGCTGGAAGCTAGTTTATGCTTCCAGGTTTGTTTGTTTTTTAAGCAGTGTCAACTATGTCTACCTCCTAAGTCTTTTAAGAGAAGTACAACAACTTTGATTTGTAGATCTTGGAATCATTGTTTTCCTACATAATCACAGTTGGTACGGAAAGATTTATTATGTGGTATATATGTCACCATGCACTCAGGAGGTAGGCAAAGGCATGATGATTTCATTTCTGCCATGATATATAGGTGTTGCCATCTCACAGAGACTTACTGATTATAAACCAGTTGTATTTTGCCATTCAAATGATCGGCATCAGGCCTCCAAAACTGGAAGCTAACTTGATTTTGGCTTCAGAGAATACTCAGTATGCATACACAGAGTTAGATACACAAACAAACAACCCCATCTACCAAATCTTTCTTGATTTGTCAATCCTAAACATTCTGTAGAGAAGGGGAAAGAAAGAAACAACTATTTATGATACCCTCTCCACCCGAGAGTAAAATTTGTAATGGCATTGTGTTTTACACTGCAAGCCTTCAGTCATTTTGTATAAAATCACTTTTATAAGGTTAACAAATCAAATGGACAGATGATCAATGTCAGACCTATTGAGAAACTGCCTGTGCAAACAGAATACAAGATTAGCTTCAAGTCTATCCACTCAAGGCATTGATTTCCATGTGTATATTAATGCACGACTTGGATATGTCTTGTAAAAGTGACCTTGATCTTAAAATGCATTTAAACACAAGTCTCACATTAAACTCTGAAAGATATTTAAGGTTCATAACTATTCATATATCATGAACATTTTCAATATTAGCCCAATTTATTGGAGCAATTCTAAAATATTAATTTAAAGCTAAATTTAGTGAAAAAGAAAAATAACACAGATACATGCACAGACGTATAATGTGTGTTTATGTGTGTATAATATGCAATGTAAGAAAAATTAAAATAAAACATTTCAAAGATGTGTGGTAAAAGAAAAATATATAATGAGGACTATCATATAAATTTGGTTATTATATTAATACATATGTTCTTAACCAAGAATGCAAAGATTTTTGTCAAATCTAAATCCAAAATGGTTTTTGTTCTGTAGGGGATAATATTCATAGGTAGTACATACTTATTAGATTTTCTTAAATTTATCCTTCATTTATTGAATTTTTATATTTCTTGTTGGTTGTATGTAGAGTATATTTTCAGTGAGAGAACAGTCATGTTGTTAACTTTAATTCTACACAAATCTCTTTCTTTCTATACATTGTTATTATGTACACTGAAATCATAGCTATCAATTCTTTAGCTGGTGGTAGTTTATGGATCAGAGGTTCTTCCCAAAACCTAGGATGTTGTAATGTATTTGTGTGCATATCCAAGCAGTGTGGCCTTTTGTAATTGATAGATGGAATTTTTTTCAATTGTTTTAAACAAACTTTAAAATTATTAAATGCAGAAAAGCAAAGCAAAATAAGAAAGACATTGGGCCAAGAGCAGATGTTAATTACACTGGAGCCATCTAAATGTTTTGACAATCCTTTGGGATCCCCAGGCTTGATGACACAATCAACTCTTGAGGGACCCCAGAAAGTTAAAAGGGATGAAGTCAGCCTCACTATGGGGTGCAAGGATGTTCCACAAATTAGGGGACACAGCAGAAAGTCCACTTATGACAGGTCAAATGAATCTCCCTATTGGACCTGCAGCATGCCTCTGCTGGATCTGGTGGGAGAGGCAGATGTAATGGGGGAAAGGCAGTCCCTTAAATAATCTCATACTCCTTCTCTAAAATTATTAATATTAAAATAAATAAGGCAGATGTGTAGAGTTTCCTTTTCTAATTTTTGTAGTCTCTCTTTTTTGTGTGTTACATTTTAATTTTTTTAAGTACAGTTGCTATATTTATAAATCGGTGTTCAATATAACATCAAGCTGAAGTTCCGCTTGATTTTTATCTTGAAAGTACTTTTTAATTCTTCTGAAATTTTATCCTTAGCCTAACTATTACACAGTATCAAAGGATTCAGTCCCCATTTAAACTGTAATGAGGTGAAGAAAGTGGGCTATAGAGATGTAATAAAAATGGAGTATGATTAGAAGTTGTCATTCTCCCAACTGAAGATATAGTTATCTATGCTCATCACTCTATTCACTTTCAAGGCGAGGAACATTATGCAGCAATCTTAAAAGGAATAAAAATATTTAACTGACCAATTAAAATAAACAAACAAATGATGTAAGAAATAAGAGCAGGGAATCTAACTAAATCTAATTCACTATTCTATGTATCACTCCATATCTTTCTTTGTGAACCTTCTTTGTTTCTACCATATCTGTTTATCAATTCATATACTATCATTTATTCTTTGTTATATAACAAATGAATAGTACATTTATTATCTGCTTGAGTAGGTATTTTAATAGGCTGAGTAAGATGCAGTCTTTAATAGTTGAAGTACTTGTGCAACATCAATAAGCTGAGGAGTTTTAAGCAATTATAACTTTTACAAATTGAGGGTTTCTAGCTTTAAATTTGCTTATGTCTAAATGTCCAGTTTTGTTTTTTAATGGCACCTGTTTTTATAAAAGCACACATTTCAATATTTTGCCAGATTTGAGGCTGTAAAATATCCATAGGCTTGGTTCCCTTTTCCTTTTCCTTTATCTTAGTCATTCAAAGCCAAGATCCAGGTGAAATATTTTCTAATTTTGCTTGCCTATAGTCTTCAATATATAATGACCTTCAGTATATATCCATTCATTTTATCTAAATCTATTTTTGGCACTGCCATCAGACATTTTATAATTTATTCATTTTTTACTAGTATTATTATTAAGGTTTCCATCTAAATTGGATATCAGTGTTAGAACTTTAGTTGCCATCATTTCTATTATGATATATTTAAAAAAATAGGTCAGATGCTTCTCATTTTAATAATACTAGCTTAATTTCCTTGTTTTGTATTGCCTATTTAGGAATTAATGAGACATAGTATCTTTGTACAATTGAATCTAAATTTCAGTAGGTTGTCTCTTCTGTCATTATCCCTTGTGCCATATTATAAGTTATATTTTGAACAGTTAGGCATTATCACTGCAGAGACCTTCCCAGACTATGATATCATTTAAAAGTAGGACAACTGAAACTCTTGAAGAAAAGTCAATTAAGAGAGTAGAAGGGAACTGTGAAAAAAACGAAGTGCTACTATGTACATCACTATTATATTTGCCTTTGAAAAGAACCCTTTTGAGGGAACTTCAAAAGCTCAGCTTGTACTAACTCTTCATGCTGAGTTCTTTAGAACCTCTGGCTGAAGCAATATAATGTGAGCAACTATATATCACTATCCAATCTTATCTTAGGTTTGGTGTCTGCAAATGGTGCCTCAAGTTTTAAATAACGGAGGACAGTTATTTGAATTCATGGAAAGAAAGAAAGGGAATATCCATATGCTTCATTAAATGTGTATTCTTATCCCTGTGAAAGTATATGGTCAAATCCCTCAAGCATATCTATATTAGTTCACACCATTGTCCTAAGTTCAGATTGACCCATTTTGTATTTGTGAGATGCAATTTACAGACTGATTTATGTCATGGATGTTGTAACCTCGGTACATATTTGCTTTGTTAGATTGAAAGATTTTAAGTGCATATTTGAGGGGTGTCAATGGTTTGGTCTAATGTAAAGAATTTACGTTGTATATGTCGTAGTAAGATTAAAATGGCACTTGCTATACTTGTGTAATTTTAAACTATATATTAATATTATAATAAAGGAGGACACATTTTCCTTTGTACATTGCAAATAGTTGACCACCATGCTTGCTATAACATATTTTCTAAGTGTAATATGTGGAATATAAACCTGTGGTTTTCTTCAGGGGAAAAACACATTATGTTATACCGTCATATAGCTTGCTCGCAATGTCAATACCACAGGTATTCATATCCTATTTCATTACTTTACTTTTTTATTATATATTTTGTTTATTTATTTTTCACATTTCTGAACCACCCATCTCTCCTCCCATACACATACACACAAACACAGTTCAGATCCAGAGAGAATGTTTGATCTATAACCACCTGCATTTTAAAATCTTACTACAGCTACCATTATCCTTCATACCTGTATATTTGTTACAGTATCCACAAATATATCTTTTTTTTTTTTTTTGCTTCATCCTACTCGCATTTGCTTTTTGGCACAGATTTTTATAGAAAAATATTTAGCTTGACAGATGAGATAGGTAAGAATAAGTTGTAAAATCATCCCTGCAATCAAAAGAGAACAGGTGACGAAGGCACTTTAAAACAGAATAAAACATTACGAGGTTTCTATGCTTGAAGGCAACAGCAGCAAATATAACAACTATTCGCCTCTGTTCATTTAAATAAAGGAAGTGAAGATTTGCACCAGATGTGTCAGCTTTATCAAGTTAGGCTTTTCATCTCTTATCTCACGTTATGCTAAACTAAATTAAACAGCTTCATCCACAGCCACCTCTTCTTGTCCAATTTGCATAAGTAGCAGTCTTTATCACTTTCACTACAATTTCTTTCAATGTACTATAATTCACTGAGCTGAAGCCAAGTCTTTTCCCTGTGATTGATACGATATTTCCAAATAGTCACTTTCCTTATGGCATTTAAAAAGGACAGCGGATGACGGTATCAAGATTATTAGGAGAGGAAGTTTAATTTTGTACCATGTCAAAACCCTTGCTGTAATTTCCATCACAAAAAGGATGCATGTGGTGTGATTGCCTTTTCTCATTACAGTCATTGTCAAAAGAATAAAATTCCGAATTTAATTGGCTAAAGTAGTTTATGGAGTAGAATTCTATAATAAGCAACCATTATCAGCATTCACAGTCATTCTGTAAATATTTTAATATTTCAATCTGCCACTGTGTCTGAGAAACATCGTATGTGCAGAAATCATAAGATAAAAGCAAGAAAGATAATATAATATTGTTCAGGTAATGCAAACACAACCCATTTTTTTTCTTGCAATGAGAAATTCAACTTCACACTGAAACCATGCCCTTGTGACTCCAGCAATCATTGGATTAAGTGCTGAGTCAGAAATGAAAAGTCGTAGAAGGATTTCTACCCACTAGGCTCTACTGCTGGTTGACTGTTACTAACGCCTGTTCTCTGCACATTCCCTCTCATTTTCTTCTAGAAGGTCTTCTAATCTCCTCATCAAGTGGGTTAAACAGGGATTCTTAGAAGAAAGGGAAAATCAACAAACATCACTTCCTATTCTTCATCCAGTGGGAGCATCCTTTAAAGCTCATTCCACTCATGAGAACCTCTCATACAAGCTATTTGCTTTCAATTGGAACCCAATTCCATTGCAGATAAATGACTAGAATATGAAAGAGACAAAAATACGATATCACTATAGAGGTTGCAATTAAGCCAGTTTAGTCTAATAGTTAAGGCAACAGGTTAAAAAATGGGAGAACGTAAGTTCTAGTTCTGCCTTAGCCATGAAAGCCAGCTGGGTGACCTTGGGCCAGTCATTCTCTCTCACCCCAACTCCTCTCATAGGGTTGTTGTTGTGGGGAAAATAAGAAGAGGAAAGTGTGTTGGATATGTTCACCTCATTGAGTTATTTATAAAAATAATAAAGTTGGGATACAAGTAAGTAATTAAAAAAAATAGATAAAGGAGTTGTTGCTGACTATAGGGGGAGGTATTTATCTCCATTTCAAGGCCATTGAGCCAGGGCTGTCCGAAGACATTTCACGTCATGTGGCCAGCATGACATCCCAGAGCACTGTTATCTTCCCTCTGAAGTGGTACCTATTTATCTACTCACTTTTGCATGCTTTCAAAATGCTAGATTGTCAGGAACTGGGGCTAGGACAGGAACTCACCTCTTGGGTCTCAAACCTGAGCTGCCGGCTTTCCCACTGACGCCCAGCACCTTTAACCAATGAACCACCATGCTGCCCCAAGTAAGTAAATAAATAAATAAGCAAGCAAGTTTACTGTCTAACTTAGCCATATTTTAATAATATGTAATAATGTATTTTTGTCTAGTGAATATTTCAAAAGCCGTGTGCATGTAAATATAAATTTTGTGTTGCTGTTCTTCATATACAATGGTGCTTAAAAGTCTGTGAACCTTTTTGGATTTTCAATATTTCTCCATAAATGTGACCTAAAGTGTGTTGTATTCTTTGCACAAGACTTAAAACTAAATAAAGAGAACCCAATTCAACAAATAAGTCAAATATGCAGATATATTAAACATTCTGAAACGTTCACAAACTTTTAAGTTCCACTGTACCTATAGTGAATCAAAACAGTCTCTCTTCAGCAGCACCATACCAGAATTATTATTTTTTTAATTTTTATTTATTTATTTATTTAAAACAGTACATCAAACAAAAAAGAAATAGTCAGACAAACGATTGTGACAGAAACTTTACATGATATTTACACTTTCTACGGTATGTAGGCTTCAGTCAAATTTAACAGATATTAAGCATAGTCCTGGTTATACTTGACTTTTTGGGTGTCTGTTGTTCAACCAAACATACCATTTGTCCCATTAGATGTGTCTAATGTCTGTGAATATCAATGGATTGAATAGTCCAAATAAAAGGAAAAAGGTTTTTACTAAATTAATGAAAGCACGTTTGAACATAGTATGCCTCCAAGAGGTACATATAAAAAGAGATCACCTCCACCTATTGAATTATAGCAAATTGGGTCAACTATATACATCCCTAGCAGAAACAAAAAAAAAGAGGAGTAGCTATTTATGTACAAAAACACATAAAGTCGAGGCTGGTTTTTGCAGACGAAGACGGGAGACTGCTGATGGTTGAGGTAGAAATATGTGATAAAAAATGTTTATTGCTTTGTATATACCCATCTAATGGAAATCAGAAAGTTTTTTTTCAGATCTTACACTCTAAACTTGTTGAATATGATTACCCACATATCTGTGTAGTGGGAGACTTTAATGCTATAGAGCAGCGGTTCTCAACCTGGGGGTCGCGACCCCTTTGGGGGTCGAACGGCCATTTCATAGGGGTCGCCAAAGCCCTCTCTCACCCCCCCCCATGCCTTCACTCACCCTCACCCTCTGCCTCTGTTAGATCGCCCGGTCGCCGTTCGCTTACCCCGCCCACTCCCAATCTATTGCTGCCTCTGGAGTCCCAGCTGGTGGCTAGAGGGGAAAAAAACTTTAAATTCTTGCCGCGGGGCTTCAAAGAGCTAGCTGCAAAGAGGTAAATTCCTGGAGCAAGTTTTTTTCCCCCTATCTATGCTGAAAAAGCGAAATTGAAAGTAAGCAGGCTGCAACGTGACAAAATGAGGCAGAGAGATTTCTTTTTCTTTTTCCTCACCAAAAAAGGTAAGTGCAACACTGCAAACAATGGAAAATTTAGGGCAAAAGAGGAGAGTTCCAGGATTTTAAAACACAAAAGAAAAAAAGCTCTATTTAACTAGGGAATTGTAATAATTGAGATACTATTAATTGGTTAAGTTGTGGTTTGGAGGAATATATGGGGGAAATTATTTGGTTTATTATTATTGGTAAATATAATTAATTGATTTGTAAGAAATTGGATTACATGGAAATAATTGGAATATTCATGTTCATATTGATTAATATACAAAAAAGATAGTTATATAACTAATTGATTTATATTAAAATGTTGAATTTGTATTAAACAACTGTATTACATAATTAACCAATGTGAGGATGGATATAAAAATAGATGACAATGCGAAGGGGTATAATATAGAATAGAAGGGAAAATTTGAATTTAATTAAGATTAGAGATGAGGATGAAGGGTAATATTGTTTTTTTAAAAAAATAGATGAGGAATAAATATGGTAAAAAGGAAATATAGAAATTGTAAATTTCATTGAAATGACTAAATACTGTGTTGGAAGAAATATCCTTCTGGGTTCTGCTCCAAGCGGGGAAAAAGACACTGGAAACATGGAGACTGCTTGGAAAGATGGTTTAATGTTGGACAGGATCACATGGCTTGATGGGGCCCATTGTGTTAGTTTCTGTTGCTATTGTGTTGCAAATGTCCTTTGACAAAGGATTGAGTTTCTGCCTCTGGCCCATTAACAAAGGGTGGGGGGCAGGAAGGTGGGAGCTGCTTTGTCTGTAAAATATGCTTCTCCATTTCTCATACAGGTAGGGAAATATAATATTCTTCCTTTTTAATATTTCCCAAAATATTTCATTCTTCTAGGAAAGGGGTGGGTGCTAACCTCCTACAACTGTTTAAATTTGTGAACCGGCCAAATACTCTGTTCAAAGAAAATACGTTGTATGTTTGTATGTGTGTTTCTAATTATTGCTATTTATTGCTATTTGTTCTCTTTTATTCTTTAAAGTTTAACAATACATTCTTTATCTTAATATCTTAATATTTGTTTGGCTTTCTTCCCTTTCATCTTTTTTATTGTACAGCAATCTTTCTCCTCAAACCTATCACCTCTGTCTTTTCTTTCTTTCTTACTTTCTCTTCCCCACCTCTTCTTCTTCTCCCTACTTCCTCTTTCTCTTTCTCCTCCTCTCTTCCTCCCTCTCTTACCTTCACTCCTACTCTAATTTCCCTTCCCTTCCTTCATCCCTCTCTATTGCTGTATCCTTTTATGCATATGGACTACTCAGAGGGCTGAAAAAGTTATTTTTGACCAGTCCTCGAACTTACAACTGTCCTCACAATTTACGTATTTGCGCTATCTTGTCACCATGGTGAAGAAAAGCAGTTGTGAAATGAGTGACACGGTTGTTAAGAATGCTACAATGGGCATAAATGATGACCAGTCATAACTGTGAAAACTGGTCATAAGTGCGAGGACCTGTCAGAAATCACATTTTTCAGCCCTCTGGGTAGTCCTTTTGTGCACAGGGACTACTCAGAGGGCTGAAAAAGTTATTTTTGACTGGTCCTTGCACTTTTGACCAGTCCTTGAATTTACGACTGTCCTCACATTTTACGTTTTTTGCCCTATCTTATACCATGTTGAAGAGAAGCGGTTGTGAAATGAGTGACATGGTTGTTAAGAATGCTGCACAGGCATAAATGTGAGGATGGTCATAAGTGTGAGGACCAGTCAAAAGTGCGAGGACCTGTCAGAAATGACTTTTCAGCCCTCTGAGTAGTCCCTCTACATATAGCCATGGCCACCCGGTCACATGACCAGCTAGCCACGCCCACCCAGTCACATGACCTCCAACAAGCCACGCCCACAAAATAAGCCACGCCCACAGATCTGGTAGTAAAAAAAATTAGAACCCACCCCTAGTTGGGGGTCACCACAACATGAGGAACTGTATTAAAGGGTCGCGGCATTAGGAAGGTTGAGAACCACTGCTATAGAGGATAAAAGCAAAGATTATATATCTGGAAAGAGGAAGCAGGAAGGAGAAAAGAATATGGTAAAGAAAGGGTTGCCTTTTATCTGGCAGCAAATACAAGAAGAATTTGGACTTAGAGACATTTGGAGGGAAAAGCACCCAGATGATAAACAATATACATACTTCTCTGCCAGACACTCATCTTGGTCGTGGATAGATGCTGCGTGGCTGTCAGGGGAATTGAGTCAGGGGATACAGAAAGCAGAAATAGGCGTCAATGAGCAGGCAGATCACAACCCTCTTTGGATAACATGGGGAAGCCGGAAAATAAGGCCTAAGTGGAGATTGGACATAGGAGTTTTTAAAGATGAGCCATTCTTAAAACACCTAAAGAAAGAGATGGGGTTCTTTTTTCAGGAAAATAACAGGGAGGATGCATGCCCTTTCAACGTATGGGACACAGCGAAGGCTATGTTTCGTGGTTTGGTGATTAACTATATGGCAGGGAAACGAAAGAAGGAAAGGGCTGAGCGTAATAAATTATTGGATGACCTGGTAAGAAGTGAGGCTATGTTACAGCAGGATCCAAGCAATATAGGATTTAAAATGAATTTGAAAGTAGCAAGACACCAAATTAATTCATTAGATCAACAGGATTTGGAGAAAAAAATAAGATGGATGAAGCAAAGATACTTCGAAAGGGCAAATAAACAAGGGAGGTGGCTCACTTACCGTCTAAATAAAGAAAAGGAAAAGAACAGAATCCATAATTTGAGAGATAGGAAAGGCAATTGGATTACAGGGGAAGAAGGGAAGAAAGTAATTGCACAGGAATTTTATACTAATTTATATTGTAAGGAAGATAAGTCTAAGCAGGAAATAAAGAAATACTTAGAGGAATCAGACATACCCAAAATACCAGGCTTGTCTAGGGAAGTATTGGATGAAGAAATTACGGAGGGGGAAATTGAAAGGGTCATGGGAAAACAAAAGACAGGGAAAACTCCCGGTATAGATGGCCTACCGATTGAATATTACAAAGCACTTTGGGAAATATTAGGTACGCATATGACTGAACTATTTAATGGGGTAATTCAGGAGGGACAGACCCCAAAATCATGGACAGAAGCACTAATAACTCTTTTGCCAAAGGACGATAGCGACCTATCTCAGATTCAGAATTATAGGCCCATTTTGCTTCTTAACGTGGATTATAAATTATTTGCAGCGGTTTTAGCAGAGAGACTCAAAGGGTTTCTTAACCAATTTATACATGAAGACCAAAATGATTTCTTACCAGGCAGACAGATTAGAGATAACATAAGAATAGTCATGAATGTTTTGGAATATTACGAAACCCATACTGATAAACAATTGGCCCTGGTGTTCATGGATGCACATAAGGCCTTTGATCGTGTGAACTGGAGTTTTTTAATAGGTTTACTGCAATATATGCAATTTGGAGAAAAATTTATTCGGGCAATCCGTGCGATTTATTCGAAGCAGACTGCTAACATTTCAATTAATGGTGATGTATCCGGTCAAATTGATATTGAGAAAGGAACTAGACAAGGGTGTCCGCTTTCCCCGTTGCTATTTATTCTGTCATTAGAACCCTTATTGAGGGAAATTAGACATAATATGGGGATAAAAGGTCTTTATATCCAAAATCAACAATATAAGGTGCAGGCTTACACTGATGACATAGTATTTATATTAGAAGATCCATTGATATCGGGACTGTGTCTGACCCAGGAAATAGAAAAATATGGTAAGGTGGCGGGATTAAAAGTCAATAGGGAAAAAACTAAAATTATTGCCAAAAATTTAACAGTAAAGCAAGGGAAAGAATTAGAAGTGAATTTGGGGTTCCAAATTGTAAACAAACTAAAATATCTAGGCATTATTATATCAGCCAAATGCTCTACGATCAAAGAAGATAACTATCTGAACCTTCTCAAGAGAACAGGTCAGGATCTAGAGAAATGGAAGAACATGCAGATATCCCTACTAGGTAGAATAGCAATTATAAAAATTTATATACTTCCGAAATGGATATACCTATTCTACACAGCACCAGTTAGACTGGATAACAATTTTTTTAAAAAATTAAATTCCTATGTCCTTAAATTCATTTGGCAAAATAAAAAACCCAGAATTAAACTTAAAATGCTTCAAGAACTTAAAGAAAGAGGAGGATTTGGTGTTCCAAAATGGGAATACTACTATCAGGCCACAAATTTAGTCTGGATCAGGGATTGGATATTGCTGAGAAGAAGGAGGTTGTTGATTTTGGAAGGTGAGGGGTTACATCAAGGATGGCATTATTTTCTTTGGCAAAATAAAATCCCAAAGCACAGATGCCTTGCAGGACATTATGTGAGGAATATTCTAATTGAGTCGTGGAGGAAAATTAAGGGTAAATTTTACTTTTCAATCCCCTCCTGGCTGGTCCCACTCGAAGCTATAACATATAGGCCTCTATATAACAAAGAAAATCACCTCTCTTACCGGGAACTTTTGGACCCCCATGGTAGTCTGAAAACAAGAAATGAGTTGGAGTTGCAGGGAAGACAACTGGATTGGTGGGCTTATGCCCAAATTTGCTCGAAATTTAAAAAAGATAGGGAACAAGTTGGTATTAATTTGAATCAGCATGATCTGGACAATATCATTCTAGGAAAAGAGGATAAAATGTTATCAAGGATATATAAACTTCTAATAGGCTATTGGATAGGGGATGAAATAGTTAAAGACTCTATGATTGACTGGGGGAGAAATATTGGCTATCCAATTGATATGACCAAATGGGAAGAAATCTGGCTCAAACATATGAAACTCCTGTGGGCAACATCATATAAAGAAAATGTGTACAAGATGCTGTATAGATGGCACCTTCCACCTGCCCGTCTTTCTAAAATGTATTCAAATCTCTCACCAAACTGTTGGAAGTGTGGGGAGATTGGCACCTATTTTCCACATGTGGTGGACCTGTTCCAGGACGAGGGAATTCTGGAAAATCATACAGGCATGGATTATGGAAATCACAGGTTATAACCTAATTCTGAAACCAGAGTACTATCTACTGAACATTAAGCCAGATAATATAGGCACAAATATATGGTGTCTGTGTGTATTTATCACCACGTCAGCAAGAATATGTTTTGCCCAACATTGGAAGGGGAAAGATCTGCCAGCTGAAGAATTGATTTTGGAGAAAATTTTGGATTATGTGGAAGCCGACAGACTGACTAAAGCATTGTGAGATCAAAAGGACTCCTTATATTTCCATACCAGAATTATTTTTTAATCACTGTTATTTGCCTAAAGGAAATAAAGGGACGCGGCGGCTCAGTGTCTAAGATGCTGAGCTTGTCAATCAAAATGTCAGCAGTTCAGTGGTTCAAATCCCTAGTGCCGTGTAATGGGGTGAGCTCCCGTTACTTGTCCCAGCTTCTGCCAACCTAACAGTTTGAAAACACGTAAAAAATGCAAGTAGAAAAATAGGGACCACCTTTGGTGGGAAGGTAACAGCATTCCGTGTGCCTTTGGCCAAATGACAGCCACATGACGGCCACATGACGGCCACATCACCACGGAGACATCTTCAGACAGCGCTGGCTCTTTGGCTTTGAAATGGAGATGAGCACTGCCCCCTAGAGTCGGGAACGACTAGCACATATGTGCAAGGGGACCTTTACCTTTACCTTTATTTTCCTAAATGCTGAATTAAGTACAATAACTATTGTTAGTGCTATTGCTTTCTTGTTACGGTAAAGCAGTGTGGCAATACACATCTTTCTTCAGATACCTTGATTTGCCACAAAGTACCAGTAGTTCAGCAACACTATCTACATTTAAAAGAAGTTCATAGATTAAAGTAACACAAAGGTGAATTTTTTTAAAAAAACCTAAAAAAAATCCAAATGGGAATTAGAATTACTCCACCACAAGAGACCTTTACTTCATATCACAGTCCTTAGTTTCAGTGGGTGAGGCAGAGTGAGGAGGAAACCACACAATTAGTCAAACCAGTGTGGCAGCAAACCTTTCGGTGTTACTGCAGTGCTTAGGAAGAACCTATGGAAAAATGTCTCTTATGATGAGTTCTGGCATCAGCATATATCATTTTCTGGCAACTGATAGAGCCCCAGCAGGTTAGCAGTGTCTACTGCTGACCCCTGTCCTTGCATTCCAGAACAGTTTAATGAATCACCTTCAAACGAACAGCAGTATCCCAAGAGCTGTTTCTTACTCGGTGTGCCTATGTAATAATGCACTTTCTCCCCAGCAAATAATGCATCAATTTAAGTGGATGCCCTGACAGACAGTTAATCATTCCTTGCTCTGTATTCATTTAGCAGTGAACAATCCATTCTAATTGTTATCTTAATTTGTAGAACTGGCTACTTAAAAAGAGTCTTCCAAAAATGATGTTCACCATTGAAGGAATGTATCATAAACCATCAATCCAAATTTGCTATCAGAATGTAAGCATGTTCACTTTTCAGTCTTTCTATCTTTTGAAAGAGTGCTGAAACCAAAGATTAATGAGAAGTTAGAGGAGACAAGGTATGTTTTTCTTTTGATTTTTTTTCCTAATTTACTACAGATCTGGACAGTTGTTTGTCGATATCTTTTTGTTGTTGTCAATATTTGTTTGATATAGATGTTCTGAAGTGGTGTAGTTGTACACATTCAACAGTAACTTCATGTTCCAAAGTTCTTAAATAATGCCAATAGATAGAGTGACCATATACAGAAAGTGAAGGTCATAGACTTTTGAAAGCATTTTTTCCCTATACAGAATCTGAAAATACTTTCTAAGGAAACAGGAAGGATATATCAAAAGTTACTGATGAAATCCTTGGTATCTCTAGCTAGAAAAACCACAGCCAAAGATTCCTGCTGTCAATCAAACTAGATAATACTGGATTAGTGAAACAGACCATCTGCTTACCATAAAGACATTTTCTATGATAATTTCTTTGGGGGAGTCTTAATAATCTGAAATTTTAGAAATCTGAAAATAGCAAATCTATGCAGTAGTAAATGACACAGTGCAATGGTTGTTACAACCTATGGGAAAGGGTATCGGTTCTTCTGGAAGATCAGATACATGAAATGAACAGCTCTGCAGAAGTGATTAACTGTGCAAAACCAGAAGAGGGAGTTTCACTTCAGATAAGGTTCTATTGAAGTAAAACTTCAAACTAAGAAATCTGCACCCTTGTTTCTAATAATAAACTAAGGGATCAATTTGTTTCATGTTACTCATAGAACATAGAATAATAGAGTTGGAAATGACTTTGGAGGTCTTCTAGCCCAACCCTCTGCTTCGAGCAAGAGACGCTATACCATTTCAGATAAATGTTTGCCCAATCCCATTTTGAAAACCTCCAGTGATGGAACATTTACAGCTTCTGAAGGCAAGCTGTTCCATTGGTTGATTGCTCTCACCATTAGAAAATTTCTCCTTAGCTCTAAGTTGCTTCTCTCTTTGGTTAGTTTCCATCCATTGTTTCTCATCTTGCCTTTTGCGGCTTTGGAAACTAGTTTGACTCTCTTGTCTTTGTAGGAGATTCTCAAATATTGGAACTTTACAAATACTTGTGCTCAACTTTACAATCTCTCTCAGTCTTCTACTGAAGTAGACGTACAGAAACCTCTTTGATGAGTGCTATGGAAGAAGACTGAGATATGTTTCTAGGACAGATAGCTCTGGCAAATACTGCAGAGGTCCCTTCAGATTGCAACAAAACTCTTTATTCCAGAGTTTCTATCCAAAAACTCTTCCAAGCTAGAGTTACCAGATGTCCGGCAGAAAGAGAACATGTCCTCCTTTTTCTCCTCATGTCCTCTATCCAGCAGGCATAGCTTTACTATCAAATATTGTCCAACTTTTTGAGTAGCTGTTTCCTGAACAGCTTTTCTCCAATTCCCCGATAAATGCTCTTTGCAAGTTAATTAGTTGATTAGTACTGCTGTTGCCTGAAATTGACAAGACCTTAATCAGACACTGAAAGCTTTTTTGCTTCTCAACTGTCTCTAGCCATTTCCTGCAACTGAAAAAAAGATATTTCTGGTGCAGGAAAAAGTACTTTCATATACATATACATAAACTTTCATATAAAACAAATAAGAACTTTTTGTTGTTATTGTGGATGTGAAGAAATTTCTACAGTACATTCTCTTTTCCCCCAAGTGACTTCCTTTCCAATTGTCCGCAACCTTGTTTGCCTGTTCAGATATCTGGAAACCTTATTCTATTTATTTATTGGTTTGATTTATATGCCGCCCTTCTCCGGAGACTCAGGGCGGCTTACAATGCATTAAGTAATAGCCTTCATGGACTTCCGGTTGGTGATTTGCAGTGAAATGGTGTTGGGTGAGTGACTGCTGCTCCTCAACCCCTTCATTCGCCATGTTTTGGGGATCCCCTCGGGGGCGCGGTGCCCGAAGAGCCCCGCGGACTAGAGAGCGAGCTCGGCGAGCATGAAAGCGGAGCGCAACACTGATCGTGAGGCCGGGCAGCCCTGTCAACTCAACACGTGCGAGTCAGCCTGTCAATGGCTGGCCTGAAGCTGCGGAAGCCAACAACAAAATAGGAAGGATCGGAGATCGGAGGTTACAGTGAGAGACAGATTTGAGCAACCGGGCGATTTCCCCGCTGTGGTGCAATTGGCCTCTGAAGAAGAGCCGGTGGAGACAGGAGAGAAGTGCTCAGAGAGGGAGTGAGCAGCGATTACTAGGAGAGAGCTGATCGGGAAGATAAAGTGCCTGACAAGCCGGCGAGAAACTTTAAAAAAAAAAACTGAGGTGGTGAAAATACGTGCACAGGGTGAAGATCGGAGAAAAGAACAAGGAATTCAAGAAATATTGTTTTCTTTTTTTCCCCTGGTGAATTAGAGCTTTAGAACAATCGGAGGCTGCTGCTTGGAGTTTGTGGATTGCAGTTTGGAGTTTGTGGATTGTGGATTGTGTTTGTTCAACTTAGAGACCGGAAGTGCAGCCATCGCAGAGACTGGCTGAAGAACGATTGAAAGTGCTGATTCACTGACAGTCCAGATCTAAGAGATATTATTGAGCTTAGGCTGTGACAATCTGCCTTTGTGAAAAAAGAAAAAAATTCTATATGCACAGTAACTTCTATATTTATATATCTATATTAACGTGACTAACTTATAGTTTATTATCATATTATTTAACAATGATACTTCTGATATTTTTATATAGATACTGATCTCTTACAGATAATATATTAATTGTTTATGCATGCTTTTGATTATCTTCTTAGGAATTAATTAATTAATTAGAAGCTAATTTTCTACCCTATTTAATTATTTTCTTCACTGAATTTTTATAGTGAGTATCCAAGTATATTGATTCTATCGTATTTATCTAAGCTATTAATAGATTTAGGTTAAAGTTAAGTAAAACTTTTTAGATATAATATTTAAAGGTACAGGACTAGATTGCCAAAAGTGATTGTTGTTTATTGGAAACGTTGAACTATCCCATTATATTAATTTGGAAATTAAGCATTAACTAAAATTTATTAAGAGTCTACTGGGAATTGATAAAGGAGGTTAATAAGGATTTAAGATAGTGCCCCTGAACAAAAAGTGGCGAGTGCCACTGGATGATTATCTGGAGAAAGATAGAGAATATAATAAGAGACCAAAAATTGCTTTTGAAAGAAATGGCAAGTTTGACATCAACAATTGCAAAAACTGGTAAAAAAGTGCCATCCAATCCCACATTAGCAATGTCATCCCCTGCTACCCAGAAATCAGTAGAAGGTCTCCAGAAAATAGACAAACCCCCAGTAACTCCAATGCTGCAAACGATACAATCTTCTCTGCTATCAATACAAGAAACCATGCTTGCGATGCAAGAGAAACTATTGAATAGTCATTCTGAATTAAAATTAGACATCCACGCACTAGATTCCAAAATGAATGAGATTCAAAACTCTATTGCCAGTAATGAAAATAGAATCCAAAAAGCGGAACAAAGGATTGAAAAAAACGAGAAGAAATTGGACATAGTTGACCAAACTCTGTTGGCGCAGAACAAAGAAACAGAAGACGCCCTGATACAACTCGAGATGGATAAGGCCTCGTTTTACCTTCAATTCCAAAACATACTGGAAGACAAAGAAGAGGACCTAGGAGACAAAATGGCCGAGTTGATCGCGGAGACCCTCCAACAAGACAAGCAGGAAATAATCCGAGAGATTGACGAGGTGTACAGAGTTCAAACAAACTACGTGAGAAGAAATAGGCTCCCTAGAGAGGTTCACGTTCGGTTCGCTAGAAAAAAGGTGAGAGACATTCTGTACAATATAGCCCGAGAGGAAAAAATTATCTATGGGGGAAAAGAAGTGAACATCTTAAAACAAATCCCAAGAAGAGTGAGGGAAAGGAGAAAAAACTACAGATTTCTGACAAGTCAACTAAATAGGAGAAGCATATTATTTAGGTGGCTCTTGCCAGAAGGATTGTTAATATCATGGCAAGGGAGAAAAATTAAAATCGACTAAGTGCTGCTCAAGACTTCTTAGATCAGTTAAGGGGAGGAGAAGAGGAACAAATTAGTAAGGAGGAAATTGAAATAGCAAATACGGAAGAAGAAACATCTCAAGAACAAAGCACAAGGGAAGATATAGAAGAGGAGAAGAAAAAGGAAGACACAGAAGAAAAAGGGAAAAAAGCTAGACCAGTAAGAGCAATAACCTTAAAGGTAAATAAGAACTAGAGACCAGAGATCAATATCAGGAATGAACGATAAACGTTAATGGCTTAAATGATTATAAAAAGAGAAAGATAATATTGTCCAATCTGGCGAAACAGAATCCCCATATAATTTG
The DNA here is from genome assembly GCA_022577455.1 of Arizona elegans. Classification (NCBI taxonomy): domain Eukaryota; kingdom Metazoa; phylum Chordata; class Lepidosauria; order Squamata; family Colubridae; genus Arizona; species Arizona elegans. The sequence goes on along the minus strand of JAKOOJ010000001.1, from coordinate 212,841,903 downwards.
TATTCAGGAGGTGCATATAAAAAAAGATGAAGCCAACTATCTAAATTATACCAAATTTGGTAAAGTATTTGTTTCACTAGCTGAGAAAAGAAAAAGGGGGGTTGCTATCTATGTCAAGAAAGGAATAGAAGCAGAATGTAAATACAAGGATGAAAAAGGGAGAATACTAATAGTAGAAATAATGAGAGGTAACTTTAAGATGTTATTGGTAGGGGTTTATGCCCCAAACAAAAAACAAGGGAAATTTTATCGGAAATTGCATGAACAGCTTGCAAAATGGGCACATAATGAAATATGTATGTTAGGGGACTTTAATGGAATTGTTGACCCAAATAGAGATTATAAAAGTGATATAATTAAAAAGAATAAAAGATCTCCCTTACCAAAGACCTTCTTTGATTTGGTGGACGAGATAAATCTAATAGATATGTGGCGCACTCTACACCCCCAGGATAGACAATTTACATTCTACTCAATGCCGCAGAACTCTTGGTCCAGAATAGACATGGTCTGGGCTACCAGGAAACTGGGCCTGGAAATCAAAAAGGTTGACATGTGTACAAATGCCTGGGCAGACCATAAATTTCTTGAAGTTAGCTGGCACCACGATACTAAGAGAAAACAACAGAGATGGAGTTTAAGGACCAACCTGCTAAATGATAAAGAGTTTACACTGAAACTGAACGAAGAAGTAAAGCGCTTCTTCATAGAAAACGGGAAACAAGATACAGCTAAAGAAATTGTTTGGGACACCATGAAGGCTTATGTGAGAGGGGTAGCCATCTCATATACAACCTTTATAAACAAGGAAAAAAGGAAGATCAGGGAAGAGCATACAAAAACGCTATTACAAGCTGAAGATGAACTTCAGCAACGTCCAGGAGATGAGGCAATTAAACAACAGTGGTCGATTGCGAGACATAGACTGACTCTATTAGACCAGGAGGAGATGGCACAAAAAATAAAAAGATCCAAACATTACTGCTTTGAGAATGCCAATAAGTCAGGGAGATGGCTGGCTTATAAATTAAAAAAAGAGAAAGAAAAAAAAATCAAATATTGGTATTAGAAGACTCTCAGGGCAACCTTCTGACGAAGGAAGAAGACAAATTAGAAAGTATAAGAAAATTTTACGAATGCCTATACAAAAATCAAGAAATTGAGTCAAATAAGGTAGAACAGTATTTGATGGAAGCCAGCTTACCCCAAATTACAGAAGAAGAAAAGGAAATGTTGAATGAAAAGATCACTATAGAGGAATTAAAAACCGCCCTCTCTAAAATAAAGAAAAACAAAACCCCAGGCCCAGATGGTCTTCCTGGGGAAATATATCTAAAATTTGATGAAGCCCTGAAACTAGAACTATTAGAAATATTTAATGAGGCTCTGGCTGGCATAACAATCCTGGATACCTGGAGGGAAGCGTACTTGACACTCATACTGAAAGAAGGTGACGACCCGAAACAGATATCTAATTATAGACCCATCTCCTTGCTGAACGCAGACTACAAACTGTTCATGAACATAATTGTGGAGAGGGTCAAAAAAATTTTAAATCGGTGGATCCACAAAGATCAAAATGGTTTTCTACCAGGGAGACAGATCAGAGACAACTTGAGAATAGTATTGAACACCATAGAATTCTATGAACAACATCCTGAAAAACAGCTGGCCCTAATGTTTGTCGATGCCCAAAAGGCGTTCGACAATTTGAATTGGACTTTTATGATCAACCAAATTAACCTAATGGGATTCGGGATGAATTTTAGGAAGATGATCGAGAACATCTACCATAAACAGAGGGCAAACATATTAGTGAATGGAGACAAAACTCAGGTATTTCAGATCCAAAAAGGAGTGAGGCAGGGATGCCCCCTATCTCCCCTACTTTATATTCTGGCGCTAGAGGTGCTACTTAGAAAGATTAGAGCCAATAAAGAAATTAAAGGATTAAAGATCAGGAAGGAAACATTCAAAACGCAAGCTTTTGCAGATGCTGTAGCCCTCATAATAGAAGATCCACTAGAAACCGGTTTAAAATTAATGCAGGAAATACAGGATTATGGAGAAGTGGCGGGCCTTAAACTCAATAGGAAAAAAACTAAAATAATAGTGAAAAATATGACAGATTCACAAAAGAAGGAATTGGAAGACTTATTAGGCCTCCAGGCAGTTAAGAAAATAAAATATTTGGGAATATGGATCACTGCGAGATTCTCCTCATTAAAAGAAGACAATTATATCCCCCTACTGCAGAAAATATATCAAGACCTTGAAAGATGGAAAAGGCTAAAATTGTCTCTGATCGGTAAAATAGCAGCGATTAAAATGAACATCTTACCTAAAATTCTGTTCCTATTTCAAAATATTCCGATAACCTTAGATAAAAAATTATTTCTGGACCTGAACAAACACATTAGAAATTTCCTATGGGAGGGTAAGAAATCGAGGATCTCCTTTAAGATACTCCAAGGGAAAAGAAATTTGGGAGGATTCGGGCTCCCCGATTGGGAAATATATCAAAAGGCGGCGAAAATAATTTGGATCAAGGAGTGGATCACGTTACGAAATAGGAGAATCCTGACATTAGAAGGACATGACCTATTAGAAGGATGGCATGCTCACCTGTGGGATACAAAGAACAAGAAAAAATCCTACTTTCATAAACACAAAATTAGGGAGACTCTTATACGCACGTGGGAGGAAATCAGACAGAGGATTTATACTAAGGTACCCAACTGGCTTTCTACTATGGAAGCGTTGGCGGCCCCAAACAGGAGTGACGATTATAAATTGGGCACATATAAAGACATTCTTGATGAAAAGGGGAAGCTCAAACCTTTGGATTTATTGAGGGACCAGGGTTTCAACGTGGATTGGTGGAATTACCTGCAGATTAATTCAAGATTCCAAAAAGACAGAGACCAATTTGGTATAGAAGCTAAATATGGAAATTTTGATAAAATTATTTGGGGAATAGACAAGAAAATGTTAGCAAAAATATATAACTTCTTATTAGATGAGGATAGGGCAGAGACTATAGCAAAAAATCAGCTAAATATTTGGGAAAAAAAACTGGAATATAGACTAAATTTTAACGACTGGGAGATGGCCTGGAATAGGAATTATAAAATGATGAAATCGGCAACATTTAGAGAAAACCATTATAAAATGCTACACAGGTGGTACCTAGCACCAGCTAGGTTAGCGAAAATGTTTCCCAATCTCTCAGCTACGTGTTGGAAATGCGGAAAAAACGGTCAGCACCTTCTATCATCTATGGTGGACCTGTCCAGAGACCAAAAGGTTCTGGTCAAAAATTCGATATTGGCTTTGTGAAATAACGGGACAGGAGATAGTTCTATCTCCAGAAATCTTCCTCCTGGGTATAATCGGAGACGGCTTTAACAACAACAAAACTCAACTCATAATCCAGATTACAACTGCGGCTAGATTAGCTTTTGCAAAATACTGGAAAAATAAATCCATACCCTCAGAAGAAATACTAATAAACAAAATCCTAGAGTGCGGAGAAATGGCAAAATTGACGAGTGAGATAAATAATGAGGAGAAATCTAAATATTATGAAGTATGGGGAAATTGGTACAATTGGTTGAAGAACAAGACAAAAACATGATTTCAGGATATGACTTGTTATGCACTTGAAATACGAGATATATTGTATAGAATATTGAACAGATAAAGATGAAGTTTATTTAACGTATGATTCTGTAAATTGTATAAACACTCTACCTCTGAAGGACATAGAGATTATATATTTTCGTTTATAATGGAAAAATTTAATAAAGTATAATAATAATAAAAAAAAGTAATACCCTTCATACTTTTGTATATACTTATTTTAGTAGGGCTTTCGGTCCCCCCTAAGCGGTGTTCTTTTTTATACAAAGTCAGCTTATTGCCCTCACAATCCAGGTCCTCATTTTACCTATCTCGAAAGAATGGAAGGCTGAGTCAACCTTGAGCCTGGTGAGATTTGAACTTGCAGTAATTGCAGGCAGCTGGTGCTAGTTAACAGCACTTTAGTCTGCTGCGCCACCAAGGCTTATTCTAGACTGAGGTGCTTCAATAAACACCATGGGTAACCCTGTCTACATAGCTGGCCATCTAGAGGGTAGTTAGTACATGCTAAAGGTTTTCTAGACTGGGTGTTTTGGGTGCAAGTGCTAGCACAAGTGACCCAACCTGAAGCAAACATAGCAAAGACTTTACAGATTAAAAAAAACTTCTGTGAACAGTGTAAGCAATCTCATAGCTCCAGTTTAGAACATAAAGTCCGAGGTCTTCTAAACTGGGCAGCTTCAGGGAATCCTACAGGCAATCCCTTCAGCTACTGAAACTTCTCTGATTAAAGACTTTGGCCAGGTTTGGTGGACAGATAAGTTGAAAGGTCCTTCTGTAACTGTGGCCTGAAGTAGTTCAAGGTAGTACAGAATTCTGGGATTTAAGCAAATCACATCATTGGTTCATTCTCTACAATGCAAATGCTTTTGTTGAAGTTGAAACTATGCTTTTTGTACCGGTTCAGTAAGGACAAAATTTATGCTTAGTAGCTTCTATTAGGATCTCTAGCGGAAAGTACTTTTAAATTAGATAAAATTTGTGGCAAAAGCGATAGAAGGTTTCAGACACTGTGATAACTAGCAGGAAAAAACAAATTTGTATCTTGCCAACTGCACCTTTTCATTTTTCCTTAATAAATTTTTGTTAACTGATTGTAGTTGAATATATTTGATTATTTGAACTGCAGCGTGAGGAAGTTGTACAAGTGATATGTGCGTATGACATTCATCTCATCCCGAAATGGAGTAACTGAGTTATCATCTACTCAAAATGTTCAAACAAGCTGTCAGGAGCCCATCAGCCTAATTATATTCATGAGCCAAACACAGTGTTATTTTAAACATGCTTGCTTCAAAGGAATCCCATCAATTTTCATAGGACATATTCTGAAATAATTGTAAATTGTGAAAAATTCTGAAGGGAATGCATGTTATAAAGAAGTTGCAAAAATAAAAGCAAATGTTGACACATAGGATTATAGGCTAATAACTTATCTCAAACATTTTTCAAATATGTAAACACATTAATATTTATGTCAGCAGAAGTAGAAATAGTTTTGGACTAGCAAAGTCATACATTCAAATACACAATCGAACTTTAGCAAACTTTCCTAATCTTTATATGTCTAAACAAATTGCTTTTGATGATATAAATGCTTTGTTCCTCATTCAGTTATTATATATTTCTTGCATGTATCTCCCAAAATATGACCTAGACAATCCCTTCAGTGTTGTGGAGCAGACTTAGATACCAGGATACACAACGAAGGAAGAATCAAAGATAAAATTTTCCAGTGTTAAGGGGGGAAGACTTTTTCTTTTAATTTTGTAGCTCAGCTAAACTTCAAAAGAGTTTGCATCTTCTAATACTTCCTTAGAACCAAGCAGCTTTAAAGCGGAAAAACAAATCCCTATCACTTAACAACACTTTAATTGCCATGATTTGGGATAGTGCCAAAATGTATGTGTATTAAAAAAAATAAATGCATTGATGTAGATGAGATTACCTTAGAAAAAAGAATACAATGGGCAATTTTGTCAATTAATAGCAATGCTGCATAAAATCTTGAATTATTAAACCAAAAGAATTCTTAGTCCATAATGAATGATCGAATTAAATGACAGCATACTTCAAAAAAAAAAAAAAGAGTGAAAGTATCTAGTACAAAAATGAAAATGCACATGCCAGATGAGCTTTCAAAATTACTCATCTCCAAGGACAGTAAATAATTTAATTTTGTAAATGTACAGGAAGCCGAAATCTAAAGTCATGATTTAGCAACACCTATTATAAGAAAAAGTTAAAATGTCGCAAAATGAACAGTAATAATACTTTTAAATTCTTCACAATATTTCACTGGGCTGAGTGTTAAACTTGATGGTTGAAGTTTAACACTCAGTTATCGAATAACTTATTGAATAACTTATAAGTTATCGAAAGTTATCGAATAATTTTCAAGTATGAAGTTTCTGACATTGGAGTCCCCATTATATCCAAATTCCAGCAGGTCTTTGCCAATAAAACATATTATGAGGAGCTAACACCATAACCTGCTCTGTTTAGTTTGTCTGACTATCCTTTTTTCCCAATTTCCATGCAGAGTAGTATGAATTTATCACAACTCCAAGGATAGTGTAATTTCTATTCCGACTTAATGTCAGATAGAAAAATAGAGAGGTTTGGAATCTAGAACAGAGATGTAGTAATTGTGCTTCTGAAATATCTTGGAATAGATCCCTGGAAGTTGTGACTGTACTATATTTTTAGCGTGAGAGAAGGGAAAAGAAGATAATGTGACTTCATAATAATCACATTAAATATGTTTATACTTAATTAAATGAAATGAGAATGTAATCTCTGATACTCTCAAAGGCCTCTGGCCTTGTAAATGTTATGCACCAGTCATCCCTTAAACCAGGGGTGTCAAACTGGCGGCCCGCAGGCCGGATGCATCATGTGCAGGCCACACCCACCCTGGCTCTGCAAAGGCAAAAAAAGTCGTGATACGTCATGTGATATCATGTGACACAATCGAGTTTGACACCAGTGTCATAAACTCACAGTTTATCTCACCCTATTTTCTGACTAATCCTTCTTTTTCCCCTTTTCTAACACTAGTCTTTCCATAATATCTTCAAGACAAAAAGGCTACTGTAAACTTTGTGAGAAAAAGCCAAACAGTTTTATGGCCTCTTAGATTCCCATCCAGAAATCATTGGCTTGTAGTTTAATGTCTTAGCTATGGAAGCTCAGTTCATGTTTAAAATTCCCAAGATACAAACACATAAAGGCTGATCCTCCATGTTTGAAAATATAATATTCAGTAGTTAATCAGATCTTTATATGGACTCAAGTAAATTTCACAGGTGTCTTTTTCAATTAGAGAACAGATTGAGAGAGTTTTTATAGTTGGAGAGAGAAGTTGGTGTCACTGGTGCTTTGTCAGTGTTGATGGGGTGTGCTTAAAGCAGAAAAAAAAATACCCTAATCAAATAAATGTCAAAGAAAAAGCCACATCCCTACCAACACTGGCAGGACAAGCTACTGTATTTAAGGAGGGAATAAACCCCACACCCATTAGCATTCCATTGCTATACATAGAGATAAAGGTATCAATAAAGAAGAATATTTGTACCTCAGGGTTGAAAGGAAGGGTTCTTGGTACTCTCTGAGCTTGCTTGTTTTCTTGTAGACATTTCATTACCCTAACTAAGTAACATCTTCAGTGCAGTGATGATGTTACCTAGTTAGGGTAATAAAATGTCTACAAGAAAACAAACAAGCTCAAAGAGCACCAAGGACCTCTCAGATAAAGATATGGAAATACCGTGTTTTTCAGAGTATAAGACGCACTCCCCCCCCTCCGCAAAAGTGGGTGAAAATTTTGGTGTGTCTTATACAGTGAATGTTGTGGTGGGGTAGGGGAGTTGGTGCGGAGCCAATCATCTGTTCTAGAATGGGTGGTGGCGAATGGGCCACACCGAATGGGTGGCAGCAAACGGGTCGCACCAAACAGGCCGCGCCAGTGGTGAACGGGTTGCACTAAATGGGCCGCAGCGGCAAACAGGCCATGCTGAACGGACCACATCAGCGGCAAATGGACTGTGGTGGCGGCAAAGGGGCTGCGGTGGCAACGAATGGGTGGTGTCAAATGGGCTGTGGCAAAGGGGCTGCAACAGCGAAGGGGCCACAGTGAATGGGCAACAGCGAATGGGCCAGATGAATACCGGATGGATGTTGGAAGGCAGAGGCAGATTTTTTTTTCTTGTTTTCCTCCCCAAAAAATGTAGGTGCATCTTATAGTCCGGAGCGTCTTATACTCTGAAAAATACAGTATGTTTGTGTGTATATAGATGTGTTCATTTTTGGAACTAATTCAAAAATATTTGTAAAGAGAAGCACAAATTAACTCACAAACTGTCAGCCTCACTATGTAGACTAGCCCATGAAATTCATACCATAGGAAGGTTAAAACTACTTTTATTGAGACTGGCTATAATAACAGGATCTTGCAAGTCTGTGCTGCAACTCCTCTTCCTTCTTCATTGAATTTGGGAGGTGTCTGTCTGAGCCACTTCCATATGTAATCTGGATGTTCTGTATTTAAAACATATTTCACCCTTTATTGCCTTGGTAATAGAGAATATGTCAGACCTGGAAGCCATCTTTTGCATATCTCTGTCAAGGTCATCTCCCTTATTTGCTACATAAATGCTGGTTCCTGAATGTTTAGAAGCATATACAAATTTGGGGGTGCTTGCCTATATGAATTAACCATGGTACTGTTCCTGCATACCTCTGTAGTAAGAAAATAGTGTTACAGTGATTTATGAAAGCCTAATAGTTAAGTTACAGGCTGGAGTCATTTTCAAAATGATCACATATTTCTTTTTCAGGACAAAATGAGCATTAGATGTAATGTATTCTCTATAGTCAGCTAATTGGAGCACATTTAAATATTAGAAATTATTGCTAACTGCTCTAATATTTCCTCCTTTAGAGAAATGAGAGTGCTTCAGGGTTTATGTTGTTTTTCAGGTTCCTGTTGAAATTCTATTGATGCTAGTCAAATGCTTTGTTTTAATTTTTATATATTTAATGTTATTAACAGCTTTGTTGCACAAACATTTAGGACACAGGTGCGTGTCAGCTACTATAAAAGAAAAGAAAATCATCTGTCTGTCTGTGTATCTAATCTAATATATCTACTGTTGTCATCCATCCATCCACCCACCCACCCACCCACCCATCCATCCATCCATCCATCCATCCATCCATCCATCCAATCTTTTGGTACCTAATGGTACTGCTTTCCTATTGTTCCACCATAAACACTGCATGTCCCATTCTTCTTTTCAGCTTAATATCCAAAATGCAATTCTGTCCCACAACATTCACTGTTAATATATCAGAAATATAAGCTTTCTTCAGTGAGACACTCATAGCCTTCTTTGAAATGTGGTGTTTTGCCCCATGTGGAACAGTGCCCTTTGTGCGGATGAGGTAAGCACTTCCTATCTGTGTCTGATGTCACACTACCTCATCAAAAACAGCTCCATTCACTTCACCTGCCACCTTGCCTCAATGAGCAAGACTTCTGGACAGCCCCATTTGTCCCTCAGTCAAAATGGTATCGCCCTTTCTCCTCCCATTTTTGGAAATAAGACGGAAAAAAGCACTTCAATGAGTCACTTTCATCAAAGGTTTATTGTAGCAAATACCCCTTTCAAAACTTCTAATTACTCCTAAGGGTCTGCTATTTATTCATTTTCTCAGAAATCATACTTATGACTTACACATGGTTAGATTAGGTTAGGTTTATTAAATTTGTATACTGCCCTTCTCCCGAAGGACTCCAGGTGGTGAACAGCCAAAATTAAAATACATACAGTATAAATGTACATGGCTCTACAATAATTTTCTTCCAAGATTGAGGGGGGTGGGGAGGAAAGGATATCTTTCTGAATAATGTCCATGATCAGCTTTTCATTGGGAAGCAGAAACACAGAAAATGAAAAGGTTAAGAAAGTGGATCCCAATCAAATAAGTTCTTATATCAGATCATAGCCTTAGTGGCTGTTTGTTATTTCTATTTATTAAGCTTCAAGGGATAACCCCTACAAGCTCACCCCCTCAAAACAACAACAACAACAACAACAACCTATTAACACAGGTTTAGTCACAATATGAACAAGTAAAAAAGGTAAAGGTTCCCTTTGCACATATGTGCTAGTCGTTCCCGACTCTAGGGGGTGGTGCTCATCTCCGTTTCAAAGCCGAAGAGCCAGCACTGTCCGAAGACATCTCCGTGGTCATGTGGTCAGCATGACTAAATGCCAAAGGCGCACGGTACGCTGTTACCTTCCCACCAAAGATGGTACCTATTTTTCTACTTGCATTTTTTACGTGCCTTCAGACTGCTAGGTTGCCAGAAGCTGGGACAAGTAATGGGAGCTCACCCCATTATGCCGCACTAGGGATTCAAACTGCTGAACTGCCAACCTTTCAATTGACAAGCTCAGTGTCTTAGCCACTGAGCCACTTATGAGCATCCCTTATGAACAAGTATAATGTCCCTATTCTCAGATTTGTATAAGGCGTTGATATCATTTCATTGGCAACTGTAATTATGTAAGTTAATTATCATCTTTTTTTGCTAAATATAAATAATAATGCCTACTGGATATAAAAATCAAGAACAATTAATAAAGCAACTCTTCCCATATAGATAATAGTATTACCTTCCAAAAGTAAGCACTTGATTTCTTCTGACTTGCTAACCTAGTAAATATGGAATTGATTTGTACAGTAAATTTACTTATTAGTAAAGTGTCATATACAATATAATTCTTACTTGTTCACGGCCGTCTTTGAGATGTGGTGTGACATCTACTATGCCAACTAGTCTAAATATCTGCAGGAAAAAAATGTTCTATTGTACAACTATATGCATGTTGATACAAATCAGACATTGTTATTTTCACCTGGGAACCCAGAGTCATCGTTTATTTATTTTGTAACTACCCCTCCTCTTCCTTTCCCCCTCCAAAATAATCTTTCAACTCAGGCTGGTAAACAACAATGAAAATACCAAAAAAATAAAAAATAAAAAAAATAAAAGTAAGTTATACAGTTAATACAAATTGCCCAGTTGTCCACCAGAAACACTCAGAGCTGATCAAATGAGTGAATCTTAAGTCCAGTTCAAGAAGCTAACTTGAAAAAAAGGCCTCAAGACAAATCTATTTTTAATTCACCGGATGATTCAGTGAGAAAGAAGGGACACATTCAGACTTGCAATTTGTGGTTACTATAGCTGTTTTTAGTTTTAGACTGTTTTAGACTGAATGACACTGGTTTCTTAGTCTGATCAACTATATGCAGTTGTGTTTTTCAACCTTAGCAACTGTGTGGACTTCAGCTCCCCAGCCATCTGGGGGATTATGGGGAATTTTGGGACATTAGCAGAACATACCTACACTTGTTAGATTTCCACAATATAACTCCTGAAGGTAATGGGCAGTATAGAAACACAAAACACACACACACACACACACACACACACATTTCAAAAGGGAAGTGTTGGAAGAAATATCCATCTGGGTTCATTTCCAAGTAGGGAAAAAGATACTGGAAACATGGAGACTGCTTGAAAAGATGGTTTAATGGTGGATAGGACCACATGCTTTTGAGGTCCTGGGCAAAAAGAGTACATGGGAGGGAGGGAGGGAGGGAGGGAGGGAGAGAAAGAGAGAGAGAGAGAGAGAGAGAGAGAGAGAGAGAGAGAGAGAGAGAGAGAGAGAGAGAGAGATTTATACCCTCTGTTGGGCTTTGAATTTGAGCTTGTCTTCTGATAGGTTGTCAGACTCCCATGGGGCCATGCAGGGGTAACTTTGTAGGTTATCTGTGTCCCAGGTTTGGTTGAGCCTTGCTAGGTGATGATGTAATGAAGGGGAGCAATTCCTATTATGACTCTGCTTGAAGAGGTAGATCTTTGTTATGTAGAATAGACTGGCCCAGGCCTTAATGGCCCATTGACAAGGGGAGGTGGAGGGGCTGAGTTTCTGCCTCCCTTTTAGAGGAAATATTCTGCCCTTTTAATATTTCCTAAAATATCTCATTTCCCTAGGAGAGTGGTGGGTGCTAACTTCCTACAGAAGGATTGCAACAGTGTAAGAATGCAGTTTACATGCTTGCACATGTTCCATTGCCGTTTACTTATTTTTTATTTTTTATTTTTTATTTATTATTTATTGAATTTGTATACTGCCCTACTCTCGAAAGACTCAGGCCGGTGAACAGCCAAATAAAATACATATAATACAAATGTTAAAAAACCATTAAAATACAATTAAATAATTGGCCCGTAATTGTCACATGATCAGGTGAATAACAGTAACAGTTTTTCAGTAAGGGATGAAAACTACGAGCACAATCTCACATTGTGATACTGAGAGTTGGGGGAAAAATCAATTATATTTAATAGCACATATTTTAAATATACTGTATGTTGACTTTAAATATCCTAATAAATATTACTCTCTTTTTTTTAAAAAAAAAAAGGCCAAATATTGCCAACTCTTCCATGGTGAAATGATCACATCATTGAACATGGCCCTGTGATCAGAGAGTGTAAGAATATATAAACTTAAAGCTGAGTCTGTGCTGGTAAATGGATTCCCAAAAGCCTTTTTTTAAAGTCGCTTGCTATCTGCTGCTAATAATTTCTGCACACTAGAGTTTTTGCAGTAAGTTTTGTTCTGTTTTGTCTTCATTTTTGTCTTCAAAAATTGATTTATTTTTTCCTTGCTGGGAAAAAAAAAAGCACTTTTACTAAATTGCTGGGCAGGCTGTGGCTTATTAAGAATAGATTCATTGTAACAATAAGCCATCAGTTAAAAAAATTAATCTTGTATATTGATAGTGAAGGCTTGAAGATTAGAAAATTAAGTTGAAGTTAAAACAGATGTGCCTATGCAAAGAATGCAAATACAAAGTGTAATATTAAGGACAGAAATATAGGTGTGTGCAGTTAATTAAATATTCACTTTATCTTCCACTTTTCTACCCATAAGAGATTTAAGGAAACAGAGTACTGTACACTACTTATAAAATTTCTCACTCAAAAGGACTTCAGTTTGTTTTTAGACTAGAATAGAGGAATCCTGTGATAAGTCTTAGTCTGTCCACATGTTGTAAAATTAAGAAGTGTCTGTTTAAGGTGTCTTCTGATTGCTGGTTGGTGCTCACAGTACATTCCACTAGTCTTCTGCCTGATTATCCTACATAGTGGCTTTAACAGTCCTTACACCCTATATTACTAGAGAGACGTGTTGGCATAGTGCTGAGAATGCAGTATTGTGGGCTAATTCTGCTGACTGCCAGCAGTTCGAATCTCACCAGGCTCAAGTTTGACTCAGCCTTCCATCCTTCCAAGGTCAGTAAAATGAGGACCCAGATTGTTGGGAGAAATATGCTGGCTCTGTAAAGCACTTAGAGAGGACTGCAAAGCACTGTGAAGTGGTATATAAGTCTAGGTGCTATTATTGATAGTGTTATGGTATTATAGATGACTCCTGGGTTTGGGGTTTTTTTTTCCATCTTGGTCTATTGGGTCCTTTGGCTTATTTAATATGTTTTGGGGGGCTTTAGTTGGTTTTGTATGCTATGGTGATGCTATGAGGTTATAATAGTCTATCAATGATTTCTGAGATGTTTTTGATATATGACAGTGATATCCTTTTCATAGCTTGCATTGGTTATGCTGTAGTGGGTTGAGTGGACAGGCGCTTTGTTTCAGCCTCCACTTCTATATTGCTTGCTTGCTATGGCTGCCATTGTAACGGGGGGAGGGGAAGCTGTCTGGGTAGTTGGGAGGGAGGAAGCGAGCTGGTGGAGATATCTCGTAACAGGGAGTGAATTGGAGAAAGTTTTCCTCAGCGCTTTCTCTGCAGCTGGGAGGCGTGCTGATAACAAGTCAAGGTCAACCGTCCTAAAGGATGGAGCCATCTGAAGCTGCACCCACATGACACCTTGGGGGGGGGATGTGGATTGGATAATCCTGACTAGACCCTTGGGGGGAGGGTTTTGGGGATGCTTTCTATATGTGATTTCCGCGCCTATTGCCTCAGACCTTGCTTTTCTTTGGTTGCATTCAGTTCATACTCAGTAAAAGTACCTTTCTCTATAACAGTGGAGTCAGGGTTTTTCTTTCTTGAGTACTGAAAGGAGGCATACCTGACACTTTGAGATAAAATTGTGTGGATATCCATTTTATTGGAAAATGTTGTGTAAGTGTTCGGTTTCGTTTTGTTGGTGTTCTGGCTTGCTGCAGTGCATATATGCTTGTCTGAATAATGTTCTTACATAGCTCCTCTTTTGGGAGTTATTACTTTGGTATTGGAATATTTGATTAATATGGGTAGTTTTTCAATAGACTTGTGTTTCTAATTTGCAGCAATTTCTTCTGCTGATGAGGATATCCAGGAAGGGCATTGTATTGTCGTTTTCTTCTTCCCTTATGAATTTTTGTTTCTGTAATGGGAAATTGATAGAATATTCACTCTATTCTATTTAATGTCTAAATTTTTTTAATAGGGTCTTTAGGTATGTTTTGGTGTCCCTGGTAATGATACAATTAGATTAGACTATTTCAGGCTTGTGTATTTTGGGAACTGAGAACTGTGAAAACTATTTCAATTAACAGATTGTTTCTCTTATTACTTAATAAATATATTAATACAACTTTGTGTACAGAGATATAAAAAGCACACACAATACATCACAAAGATTAAAAATACCTAAACTTTTGTCTCAAAGATGAAGGAGGGAAAATGCTCCCACTTTCAAGAAGAGTAGGCTTTGGGTGAAGAGAGAAGTCTTCAAAAGGCATTTAAAAGTTATGTGACAACAGGTTGCCCTCAAAAAATTGGATGTCTGTCACCACAGAGAAAGTGTATCCCAGGGCAGCCCCAAAATGGCACTCTGTACTTCTTAGAACAGCAAAATTTCTCCAACATTCTCAGTGATCAAACAGCTGAATGAGTGGCTTATGGAAAAAATTAAAAGAGTAGGCCTTGAATACTCAAGCTACAATTCATACAGCCTATTCAACCAATAGTAGATCCCAGAACTCTAAAATGAATGAAAGTTTTTGTCCAATTTTGCACTCCTTTATTGTAGGTAGGATACATAATTCATTGGTATAGTGATGTTGATGTAATCCATTCAGTCTTGTTCGACTCTTAGTGGTTTTATGGGCCAGGCCTCTCAACATCTTCCATTTACACTGGTAAAGTATGGGCAAGCAACAAGAAAGAAGAAAGAAAGAAAGAAAGAAAGAAAGAAAGAAAGAAAGAAAGAAAGAAAGAAAGAAAGAAAGAAAGAAAGAAAGAAAAACATTACAAGCATCAGTCTCTTTCTGAAATGCCAACATTTGTGTTGTTAATAAGAACCATGCTGGCTAGGGATTCTGGAAGCTGAACCATCATTGTGCTAAAATAATGGTAATGGAAACAGGTGTTAATATTGCCTGAATCATAACTGATTGGTGCTATAAATGGGGAAACAGCCAACGCCTGGTCATATGTACACACATATGACATATCCACACTTTTGCAAACACCTTAACTTTTTGTGCCACTTGCTCTTCCACAAAATATCCTTAAAACTAGTAGCTCAATGTTAAATATTTGCAAGGTGAGTGACACCAGTTCCATTATAATTAAATCATATTAGAATCACTGAACTGAATCATTTTATAGCTTTACAATTATCTTGCAGACAATGTACTCGGTAATTTTTGCTAAATGCTTAAGTATCCAATTTGACCCGAAGGGTGCTACTTTCGACTTGCATGACGGCTAAATATATTAATGTCCCAGAAAATGTTTCATACTTCATTTATTGTAAAATATTCCATTTTTAATAGATGGTAATGTAAAACTAATACTAAGATGTATTCAGCTCTAATTGCATTTAAAGAAAGTTCAGGCATGGATTTTTCCCCCCAAAGTTTTCTTTATATGTCCAGCCTTCATAATTCTGCAATTCTGAATATTAATACACATTAATTTAGTTTAAACATACTAAACGTTAAGCTTCCAAATTTAAAATGAGAATCCTTTTCCTATTGAATTACTATCTTCTGTTGCAAATTCAACTGTAGTGTTTATTTGTACCGTATTTATCAATTCCCCCAGAGTTGCGTACAATAACAGACCTCCGGATTTTTCGTCGGGCCCTGAAAACCCATTTATTCCAACTAGCTGGGCTGGCTTGAGCCAAATTTTACATTTTAAATTTTAAATTGATTTTAAATTGGGTTGTTTTAATTCACGGCCAAATATGTAATTATTTTAATACTGTTTTTAAATTTTGTATGCTCTGTTTTTACCTTGGCTGTGCACCGCCCTGAGTCCTATTTGGAGAAGGGCGGTATAGAAATTAAATAAATAATAATAATAATAATAATAATAATAATAATAATAATAATAATAATAATAATAATTCATATGCTGCTTCAGTGACAAAGTGACTCTAGACATCGTATAGACTAAGACTATATATTTTTTCAAAAAAAAATTAAAATAAGAACAAGTAAAAATTAACAAAAGTAAAAGAGGCTGGAGAATTTTTCAATCTGTTCAGCTATTTATGATTCATTACAAAACTGTATCTGTGAAGCAAAATAAAGAAAATTAATGTAAACAATATTAAGAAAATATCAACCACACATCTTGACTAAATAAAATGGCTACATACTGTAAATAAAATTTTAAAATCTCAATTTGTGCTAGCAGATGTCTGCTCAACGTATGCAAATTCTGTGTTTCCTTCCAATACACCCTTTTTCTAAATTTGCTGAGAAGGATATCCACAGTCTATAGAAAAGTTGAGGGGAGCATACATAGCTGGGGAAAGAAAATAAAAGTCATTATTCCAATATTGATTTTTCTGGCAAGTGCACAGCTGGAGAAAGTTCAGAAGATCACTTTGGGGAAATTATTGATTATGATTGGCTTTCCCTGTTTTTAATCCTTGAGCATTAGATACAACATTCTATTCCTAGGATATGATCGTATGAGTGATCAAGGCTATTCAATTCTGAGCAATGATCTTTATTCAAAATTTATCCATGAGGCCTTCCTGAGTTCCTGATATAAACACTCTAATGCTACGTTTCTTCTCAAATCAAGTCAAGGAGATTTTTATTAGCAGTTCTTGAGTTGAATATTATTTTTCTCTTCCACCTGGAATTAGAAAGTAAAAGATTCCGTATCTGAGTGCTTCTTACAAATATTTTGAAATTACATCCAATGTAACAAATTTACCATATTTTTCAGAGTATAAGACACACCTTTTTTCCCCCTAAAAGGGGGTGAAAATTTGGGTGTGTCTTATACACCAAATGTAGCACCGCTCACCCAATGGCCCTATGGCCTCTGCTCCTAGCAATTTACCTCCTTGCAGCAAGCAGGAAGAAGAAACAGCCCATTTCAGCTTCAGCACACTCTAATTAGCACACGTTGATTGTCCATTGGATCGGCCTCCCAACTCTCAGCTGTTTCAGGCTGCAGGGATTGTCATTGCCTATTGCTGCGCAGGCAATATATATGTAGGTCTTTGGTTATTTGGGTTTTCTCCCGCATAAAATTGGAAGTGTCTTGGCGATGTTTCAACGAAGTCTCATTCATCATCTTCAGACTGGTGTTTTCGGCTTCGTGCTTCTAGGAGCAATGTGTGATCGCAGCTGTTTCTTCCTTTTAACTTCCAGTGGGGATGTGAACTGATTGGGTGGGAGCTTGGCTGTGTTCTGATTGGGTGGAGGTGTGTTCTGATTGGGTGGGGGCTTGGCCAAGCTCCCATCCAATCAATTCACACCCCAATGGCAGTTAAAAGGAAGAAACAGCTGCGATCACACATTGCTCCTAGAAACACGAAGCTGAAGATACCAGTCTGAAGATGACGAATGAGAGTTCATCGAAAATCGCCAAGACACTTCCAATTTTACACGGGACAAAACCCAAATAACCAAAGACCTACATACAAACACCTGCAAAAACCTTAGAAAACACACACACACACACACACACACACACACACATGTAAATACTAATTAGGTAACAGTATATATGGGCTGATATTTGTTTAATAAATCAAAGAATAACCATCCGGCATGATTTACAAAACTAAGTCAAATAATTATTTTTCCTCATTTCTCAGTTTTGAAAATGAAAATAACAATTTCCTTGCCTTTCTCAATTTACAAAGGCTGCACATTACAATTGATATGGTAATTTGAACAAAAGATTGTTGGTCTACCATAATGAATAAGACCCAGTTAACTGCTATTTGTCTGAAATAAATATAATTTATGAATCTAACTCACCCTAAGGATTGTTCATTTTGCCAACTCAAAAACCTACTGCTAAATGGTACATTATACTGTAGTACAATTAATTGAACAAGCATGTTTGAACACATACTGCTCCATAGATGCTATAAATCAAACTAATCCTAGTTTGCTAAAAGCAAACTTATTTTACTGCCTTAGATGAATTTTAATGAGCTTTTTTTTTCAAATTCTGTAGTTCAATTACTCTGAACTGCTCTGAACTACAAACAACAAGAAGCTATTTTCCTGAAAACCATTTTTTTTCTTTATTTCATTTTTTTAACATTAGAGTTATATATTTTATCAGGTGTATATTTGTCTGTATTATTCATTTAGGAAAAGACAATCATTACTAATAGAACTCTTGATGAGTCTCTTGTGATAAATTCTAATGATAACGTACAACCCATTTGCACGTGTTAACATTGCACCTCTATATGGAGGCAGGTGAGAGATTTGATAGTTGTGACTTCCATGTGTTGCTTTGTGAGATCCCTTGAGGTGCCTCTGCTATTTTTCCCATTTGCCCTGGATTTTTAGACATACTAATTAAATAGGAGATTTTTTTCCAGTAGGTTCAGAGCAGCTGTAACTCCAAGGCTTTCCTTGCTGCCATCTAAGGGACAGGAGGAGGAAATGGAAGATAAAAACTCCCTTTAGAAAGCAAAGAGTAAAAATCAGAACTCATTTGAGAAAAAGAGGGCAAATTTCTCACCTAACTTTTGGTTGAACCACTAGTAGGCAAATAAAGACTGATTCTTTTATTCTGGAAAGGACAGTGTAGGTATCTCATTGTCTTTTGTTTGTTTCTTTTCTTGAAACCAGCATATGTGAACTGCAAGAAGAAATGAAAAGCAACATGGTAATTAATTATTTACCGATGCATTACTACTGTATCATACAATAAACACCTAGAGTCAAAACATTCACTATCAGTAATGACAAGACTAAATAGTTACAAAACAGCAACAAATCAATGGGCTGTGATCTTAATTTGTCTAAATCTGACTGCTAAATCACTAAGGCCATCTTGAAATGCCTATTGTTACTTTGCAGTCTGAACAGCGTGATGCTGGATGTGGTTTGCAGGCACATTTCATTTCAATAACTATTCAATGTATACCACCTCTAATGTATAAAATTCATTACAGCTTATTTACTTTCAGACATTTAAACTGTTGTTCAGTTAGATGCTTATTTATCTTTAGGAAAGATTCCTCCAATTATATTTTGTCCATAATAATGGTGAAGTAAAACAGCTGCTGATGCTCCTGTCTCCATACAGTATGTAATGATTGGCTTGATAAATAATAATCCCAAAGGGGATTGTAATTTGGAAGACATTATTTGTGGCAAGAGTTTAACTTGCTTTGCTTTTGTAATTAAAGCAGACTGCTCTTATGCTACAAATTCCTTTCACCATTCTCAAAGAGGATAGGAAAGCTGTCTGACTTAGGTTATTAATAATGCTTATTTAACTGTTCAAGAGCTGAAAGGAAGCCTATGCTTCAATTCCATATGTTAACTGGGGATACTGTACTTTCTATAATATTTGTTTTAAAGCTATCTGTTTCTATGTCTGTTTCATGAGTTGGGTAAATCCTGAGCATTCCATTTTTCCTCCTATAAAGCTACAAACAGCTGCTCTTCTTTTCCTTCCCAATATAATGTTCAGTTGGGTCATGAATACAGTGTTTAACATTATTGTACACAGTTCTCCAGAGTTAAAATTAGTCTCTTTGGAGGCCTTCTTCAGATTCAGCAGATACGTCAAGCTCTGATGATCAGAGTAAGCTAGAAATTGGCATCATGATCCCTGTGTGCATATCAAATTCATTGGATCCCCAGAGGGTGCCCTTGGCATTTTGCAGAAAAGGTTCTTCAAAAATGCCCTAAGCCTGCAGTCTCACCCAAGAATTTGGCATCCTTGTTTGAGAACTTGCTAAGTTACCATCTCATGGGCATGAAAGGGCATCAAAGGGCATCAAAGTTTCAAAATGCTCTTTCTTTCTTTCTTTCTTTCTTTCTTTCTTTCTTTCTTTCTTTCTTTCTTTCTTTCATGCTTTTATCACCATTTGGTCATTTGACTCTAAATTTAAGCTGCTTGTATATTATTAGCCATATGACATAGCAATAAAGTACAAACCTTATTGTTTGCTTGCTCTTTTTTTTTTTTTTTTTTGTGAGTATTGTAAGCCACCCAAAGTTTTTGGAAGTTAGGTGAATTAATAAATAAATCAACAATTAGCATTAAACCCCAACAATTTACATAATAAAGTAACAGAAAATAATCACACATGCTGATCTCGATACTCACTCTTGCTTCAGTTCTCATATTTAAAACCTTCATAAATATAAAAACTAAAATCTGGTCATATATTTGTTGGGAAGGCATTTAACAAAAAGAGTGTCTGTAGGATTCTGACTATTTTTGAGGTCAGAAAAGTAATAAAGTGATTGTGAGAGATAAAAACAATAGTGTCCAGAAGCAGAAAGATTCCTGACCTGATCACTGGAACAGATGATATAAAGTGGAAATGAAAATCCTTATTTTCTTTTACTTAGAAACTCAGATTTGCCCGGAGTTGAATTCCAATAAGGAAAGGTCCAGATATGGTCCTTTGTTCCAGATATGGTCCAGATATAGCCAGATATGGTCCAGATATGGCCTGAGGTAAACCTATACGGTTATCTGGAGCCAATTTAACTCTGTTGAAATAGACAGAACCCTCCAACCTGTGAGCTTGGCTACTCATAGCCTCTTTTAAGGCTGTGGGGACAATCCCATCCTGCAGAAAAACAGGCACCACTTCATTGGCCCTATCAACTTTTTTTAACCATCTAGAAGGGGTTTTGTTCCCTTCTTGGGAGAAGTGATAAAGAGGGTTATTGGGCTTCAGCTCCAGAAGAACCTGGGATGATTTTTTTTTTATTATTTCAACCAGTTTCAGTCAGCATTCAGGCCAGTTTGTCTCAGTATGGAAATGGCATTGGTTATGTTTGTCAATGACTTGCAATGGAGTTGGGCTGCAAGTTAGTCAATTAGTCCTGGTGTTTCTTGATCTCTTAGGAGTTTTGATACCATCCACCACAGTATCCTATCGGGTTGATTTTATAGATTGGGAATAGGAGGCAATGTTTTGCACTGGTTCTCCTATTTTCTCTGTGACTGGTTTCAACTGGTGTTGGAAAAGATGAGACCAAGTGAGTTTTCATTCCTGTAACCCTTCACTTGCGCACTTTTGTTTAGCATCTATATGAAATGGCTAGGTAAAGTTATCAGTTTGGATTGGGGTTGATCATATCCAGTTATATGTCTTGACCCCAAGATGACCAAATGATTCTGTTGAGGTCCTAACCCAGTCTGGACCATCTAGGTCCATTTAGGAAGTTGTCGTCCTGGAAGCCATCTTTTATTTTGGATCTTCAGGGCTGCCACATTTAGTGCTGTGGGAAACTGGGAGAGGGGATTGTATGGAGTTGGGGAGATATCTAGCCATAATAACATTCTTTTCGCTGAGAGTCAAGGGCATCCTGCCCTGCACCTGGAGTGCTGGGAGGCATCTCCAGTTGGGACGGTGCATTGATTGGACCATGTGATGGACATGCGGGTGCTGGGGCAGGGACTTGGAGTTTCTTTTTGGTGGAGAAAACCTGGAAGCTTTCAGATTTGGGTTTTCCCAGATGTGCCAATATGACATTTCTAATAAAATGGAACTTTGAGGAACTTCTTGCCTTGGAACCTTCTTTCATTGGGGGTGTTACTTGGAACCCTGACAGAAGTATCATAGTTCCTGCCTTGGAGATTTTTCCTGTTCTTATCCTTCTCATCTTTCATAAACTGCTTAGACCTGGTTGTTTTCCCAAGCCATGGGCTAGAATGGTGATCAATCCACTTTGGTTGGTTATAAGTTGTTTGACATTCAGGGGTCTGTTTCCATTTATCACCCTTCTTTTTCTTCTTGAAGTATTTTGTTTTAATTTTTATCTTTAAGCCATCCAGATTTGTTATGGTGTAGGTAGGCTTGAAATTGAAATAATAAATACATTAATAAATAAATAAAAGTTTGAACCTCTGCAAGTACACAGAGTCACCCCCTTCCATTTGGGAAGAAAATCATTAACAGTAAAGCCTACAGAGAAACTGGTTAATAAAGGGAAGAAACTATAGCAACAATTCTTAGTTCTGTCTGTAAGAAACACGGAGTGAAAGAAAGAGTTATTTGAAGACTTTCATCTTTATGAATTTTAAGGCTTACTGAATGGATCCAGAACTCCCACAGTAATATAGACACTGGAACCAAAATCATTTTTAAAAATGACACTACTATTAATGCAGAAACAAAATAGAAAAGATTTAGGAAATTGCACATATGCTATTCACAAAGAAAGACAGGTTGTTTCATACCACTTAAAACAGGGGTGATCTTTATAGTTCTTTCTGTTTTCTGACTATTTCCAAAACCCAAACTAAGGAAAAGAAACTATCTACACATTTTCTTTCAAGAGAGTTGATAAACTCAAAAGGCTATTTGGTGAAATAAAATTGGCTTTGAATCATGTCTCTTTTTTAAGAAGATCCCTCAGTTGTTCTGAACACTAAAAATAATAGCACACCCACAGGCAAATCATTGTTGACTGCTGGGAAGTATACATAACATTGTCTAAATGACTTTGTCAATGGGAAATGCACACATGGACATGCTTGTTACAATAGTGCATTGCATTTTGGGAATTCATTTTAAAATGCCCGTGCTAAGAAAATTCTGCAGAGAAACATACTTGGAGGCCAAGT
Source organism: Arizona elegans (assembly GCA_022577455.1). Classification (NCBI taxonomy): domain Eukaryota; kingdom Metazoa; phylum Chordata; class Lepidosauria; order Squamata; family Colubridae; genus Arizona; species Arizona elegans. The sequence goes on along the minus strand of JAKOOJ010000001.1, from coordinate 212,819,128 downwards.
GTTTAAAATGAAGGAAAAATGCACAGAAAAATGCATAAAGATTTTAAGGCTTTCTTACAATACTTTTTGCAAACTAATGCAGAAATGGGCCAAATTAAATTTATATTGGCTCATTTGAAAAATCAGTCCTGTCAGACTTAGTTTAAGATTACAGATAACCAAGGAATGTAAAGTCTGTATTTGGAAGTTATAGCTGGTGCAAAATGCAGCTGAATTGAGAGTTCTAGGGGCTTCTAAGGTGGCCCATATAACACTGCTGTTATGTGAGCTGCTCTGGTTGCTGGTCTGCTTCCAGGTCCAACTAAAAATGTCAGTTATCACTCTTAAAGCCCTTCATGGCATTTGTCCAGGCTACCTGATAAACCATCTCACCCCAATAGGATTGGCCCACCCTACTCACTTCAGCAGACCCAACTGGTCAAGGATTTCCAGATGGCAATGTCCTGGAGAAGAGCCTTTTCTGCTATGGCTGTCGTCTTCTGGAACATCATACCCCTCAAAGTGAGATCACCCTCTTGGCTTCTGAAAGGGTCTCAACAATCTGGCTTTGCCAATTTGCCTGGAGTCTCCATGGGATATGCCAAATTGGAGATGGCTAGCAGATTAGGAAAAAGATCCCACCTCTACCCCACTGTATTCTGATTCGTAATTTTTATTCAATGCTGATATGTAATGCTCTAATGTTTTAATATTTCGTATTTGCATTTTATCATGTTGTAAGCTGCCCAGAGTCACCTGAGAGATGGGCAACATATAAATGTAATAACTAAAACGATAAATTAAAACAATACAATTATACAAGAAAGAATCATCCTCAGTCACTTCATCATGGGTCACAGACTGATCAAGGATGGACCAATAATGGACTTATCTGTATGGGAAACAACTAATTGGTAGATTCCACAATATATGTTTAATGTCTGAAATAACAGAATATTTATGGTTATCTTCAAGGTGGCTATGAATCATAGGTGAAATTCAGCCGGTTTTCACTGGTTTACCCAAACCGTTAGTAAATTGCTTAGGCAGTTCGGAGAACCTGTTAAAAAGAAAGTGCAAGAGAGGTTTTTTTCTCTCTCTCTCCCTTCAGTTAATAGTTCCACTTAACAGTTGCAGCTGGAATGTAGCCGACACACGCTGAATCAAGTCAATAAACAACAGAAACTGACAGGATTAGAGCAGGGAAACCCATCAATCACCCATCTAGGAATGGGATTAACCTCTTCCTTTCAGGAAGAAGGATAAGATTACAAACATTTTCCTTATAAAGAATATTAAGTAATACTTGTGTGATCAGCTGATACTCCCTGGAGTTTCCCAAGACCTTTTATAGCTGCTACAGTGTTGGCTACTTCTTGTTTATTCCTGGGGGGAAAGATACAGGAAGGATAAAGATGCAGCTTGATCATACAGGCTGAGAATTTAATGCATGTTTGGTCCAGACAGCTGTATTGCTTCTGCTGTGAAGCACCCAATTTAGAACATAGAGAACATAGAATAATAGAGTTGGAAGGGTTAATGGCTTTTGGCAGAACGCCCAGGCTTTCAATTAGCCTGAGCAGCTGCTCTTAGTTTCCCTCTCACTCACTGTGTTTGCTTTGGGATTGACCTTTTTTTAAAAGGGGAATGGCTGTTTTAAGTTTTCTGCATTGTTTTAGTGGCTCCTGGCACTGTCCTTTTGGGGTGTACTGCCTTCACTCTTTTTGAAAGCCTCTAGTGATGGAGTGCCCACAACTTCTGAAGGCAAACTATTCCATTGGTTAATTGGCCTCACCCTTAGGAAATTTCTCCTTAGTCCTCGGTTGCTTCTCTCTTTGGTTAGTTTCCATCCATTGTTTCTTGTTGTGCCTTTTGGTGTTTTGGAAAATAGATTAACTCCCTCATTTTTGTAGGAGCCTCTCAAATTTTCTGACAGGACAAATAATCAGTGGAAGAACTTGCCTCCAGAACTTTTAAATGCTCCAACATTAGAAGTTTTTAATAAGAGATTGGATAATCATTTGTCTGAAGTGGTGTAGGGTTTCCTGCCTAAGCAGGGGGTTGGACTAGAAGACCTCCAAGGTCCTTTGCAACTCTGTTATTCTATTCTATTCTAAATATTGGAACAGTGCTATTTTATTGTGCTATTTTATTGTGTGTTGGACTAAGGAGAAATTTCCTAAGGGTGAGACCAATCAAGTTGGCCACGCCTACTCAGTCACATGACCCATTTCCCACAGAAAACACCGGGAGCCACAAAACCTGGGTAGGTGTGGCTGGGGGGGGGTTTCATGTGACTGGGTGGGAGTGACATTGAATCCAGCCACTCACATGACCACCAAGCCACACCCACCAAGCCACGGCCACAAAACCGGTAGTAATTTTTTAAAAAAATTTCACCACTGCTATGAATACAAGCAGAACTTTCGCTTTGTTCATTGGTGCTGAATATGTGATCAATAGTCCCAAAGATGCTTTTTTGGGAGGCAAATGAACTTTTTGATTTTTCTTTGAAGACATTTTGCTTCTCATCCAAGAAGCTTCTTGGGTGAGAAGCAAAATGTCTTCAAAGAAAACCCCAGAAAGTCCAGTTGCCTCTTGAAAAAGCACCTTGTGATAACCACCTGGATGACTGTGAATCTCCATAGACATGTGATCTATATCATGCACAGGATAAACCTAGTTCCCTCCAGTGTACTGATGCAAGTTTTTATATATTTCTCATGAAATATATATGCATGAACAGCAAATCAATAGGACAATTCAAATAACGGAGAGACATCATCATCATAGAAACAATGGCAGAGGGCATATCCTGATGAGATTTTAGCAGTGTGGGGGAGCTACTAGCAGTAATCAGGGATAGGGCTAAAAGCAACGTTGCACAGTACTTACCAAGATACGGGCACTTAACAAAAAACCTTGAGGATGTAAACAAGAAGTATTTTAATGAATGTATGCTTTGGGATAGGTAAAGATTGGTGTTAGTGGAATTCCACCTGAGAGACTTAATCTCTTCAACATCAAGGGAAAAATCCATCAGAGTTGAGGATGCATTGAAACAACAGAAGAGAGGGGATTTTAACAGCAGAGGAACAAGAAGGAAGAAAATATGGAGTCAGACTTTTACTTTCTAAATTTCAAAATGGCCATGAGTAAAATGAGAGGAAATGTGAAGAGGCTTTTCTGCTTAAAACTACAGTAGTATAAAATCTTAGAAAATTAATGGAGAAATGATGCAAGAATATAAAACATCCACAATGGTGCCTATTTACAGCAACCTATGCAAGCCAACAAACCTACAATGGATACATACTTCTAAAGGCTGGATGTTTCTGAAGATAGTCCACAAAGCTGTCCTTGCTGTAAAAATAAAGGATTAACTTACTTTGACAGAAAATTAAATATGAACTGCTGTTCTGGTATAGCCAAAGACCACATTTAAAGTGTGTGTGACTTCCTTTTTTTTTTCTTTTTTCTTTTCTTTCCTCTTCCCTTGCTCTCAGCTATTTAATTGTCTCCAGCATGGCTGGCCTTTGTGATGGAGCTCAAACCTAATTAAGCTTGAGAACTACACACAAGGCCTGGAGCAAGGATCATCGGTTGCCTGTGCTGCATGTCCTCAAAACATTCTGGCAGATAGCAAAGCGCCTTTGGTTATTCAGATGAAGTTGAAAAAAAGTTCCTTTTAAAGCTCCCTTCGCTCTAACTTTTTCTAGCCATTAGGATGATGAACATAGTGCTTCTGCAGTATATTGCTTTAAGTAAAGGAGCAGTCTTGAATGCAGAGATTTTCTTTATTTGAAGAGGAATTTTGTGCTGTGTGAATCTGTGTGTGTGCATGGGTATTTCAGCTGGAATTTCCATCTGCGCCATGCTGCTGTGGTTCAAATGGCTTGTCACATTTTAAATGCATTTTCTGGTATGTCATCTGAGGAAACCAAAAATGTAGCTCATACCGGTTACTCACAAGGTCTTCTGCATGTTTAATAGAATTAAGACATGTCAGACTGTTTTGATTGAAGCTAGGACCCAGTTTTCAGAGACCAAAATCACTGAACATCTGTTTCTGGAAAAAGAGAATAAAAACTGTGGGCATCAAATAACCAGGTCCATTACAGTCATGTCCACGAGGAAGCTAAATTTCAGAGTTTTATACTTTACTTTAAATCAGTGGTGGGTTGCCCCCAGTTCGGTCCGGTTCTATAGAACCGGTAGTAAAATCGAAGGGAGGCTCCGCCCACCAACCCCGACGACATCAGGAATCTTCTGCGCGTGTGCAGAAGTGGGTGCGCGTGGCCTCGTTGCGAACCGGTAGTAAAGGTAAGTAGAACCCATCCCTGCTTTAAATGCTCTCTCTCTCTCTCTCTCTCTCTCCCTCCCCCCCTCTCTCACACACACACATATGACTCATTTATGCCATGTTTGAAGAGTAGGATGGTCTCACAAGCTGGTGTTGTGGCCCCGCCCTCTGAGCCTATCCCATCGGAGGAAGAAAGCTCCGAGCATGAGGAAGAGGAGTCAGCCAGGCCTCCCTCTCCAGGCCCCTCCCCTCTAGCACTGTCTCAGGTGCCGGCCGAGGGAGAGGAGATTAGCAGGGAGACAGGTGTCTCGGATGAGAGTGAAGGAGAGACATCATTCCTGGACGCACGCCTCCGAAGGTGTGATAAACGATTGCAGCAGCTCAGGAGGCGTGCTAGGGATTAGAACTGAGTCACTGGACCACACCCCAGAGACTATATAATAGAGGGTGGTGGCCAGTGATCCCTTGGATAAACCTTGGATAATCACTAAAGCCTCATCCGAAACTGCTGAGAGGAATATTTATTTCTGTTGGACTTTTGTACGCTGAGTATATTATCTTTCTGTTTCTGTGGGAATAAAGCACTTGGCAGACGGTGTGTATATCGCTGCCAAGTTGGAGATAAAGACCTGGGTGTGTACCAAGTGCTTCCTTAACCCTCGGCTGGCTGTGTTTGTGTGTGTGTGTGGACGGGGACAGATCAGCTGGGGGACAAAACATATTTTACAAATGGTTCTTTCAACAGCCATTTTGAAAGATCAAACAGTGTGTAGTGGGATAGAATCAGAGAATCGTAAAATGTAAAAGTTGGAAGATATTTCATTCAACCTGCAGTCCACTGCAGAATCCACTTTTGCTGAAGTTCTGAAAAACTACACTTGTCAGAGGAAACAAGGTTAGGAATAGATGAATAAATAATTTGATTTAGTACAGGCAATTTTCTGATTTCTTATCATGTCTTTTTTGCTTTAAAACAAGTCCCTTTCATTGTATAATGCATATGCAAATACATCTAATACATTTCTCCATACAAACTTTTTTCCATTAATTTTTATTAACAAATTATAAATTGTTAATAATTAAGTGTATACAGTTTCATTGCTTATTTGCACTATTGTAACTATTTCTAATTGTATATCATCATATACAAACCTTATTCAGCAGATGGAAATGTCATATTCTACTTAGCATATACACCTTATGCTACATTATTTTATATAGGTACCTCAATATTGCTGTATAAATCTTACTCATCGACCTGAGTAAGTTTGAATACTGTGCTGAATTTATGAATACAGGGCTAGAAATGTATTTTTTCTTTGGCAGCAGTTATTTTTATTGATTTATTTTTTATTGTTTGCTTCTTGGAAATTAGCAATAAAAGGAAGGAAAGGAACAATGCACTATTGAAGAAAGGCTACTGTAAGAAGTTTCATTAGAATAGCCACTTGCCTAACTTTAAAACTGACATTTGAAATGTACCAAACATGTTTTTACAAATACATTCCTCACTCTCCTCAGTTATTACCTTGAGATCAAGGCCATTGTTTCCAGTATTTAGATAATGAAAAGGAAACCTGTTAGAAGGCTCTCTCTATTGATTAATTATGTGCCATCAAGTCATTGTTGATGCTTAAAAACCACATAGATAGATTTTTCTCCAAGACACTCTGTCCCTGACCTGGTCTTTCAGACCTTTCAACACTGCAATCATTATCATTGTGACTGAGTCCATTCACCTTGCTGATGGTCATCCTCTTCTTCTCTTTCCTTCCACCTTTTCCAGCTTTAGAGCATTCTCCAGGGAGCTCAGTAATTACATAATGTGTCTGAAGTAGGATAATTTGAGCCTGGTCATTTGTACCTTGACTGAGAATTCTGGGTTAATTTGTTCCATGATTCATTTGTTTTCTCAGTCTTTTCCAGCACCAAACTTCAAAACCACCAGCAGTCTTCCTATCCTTGCTTCTTCAAAGTCCATCTTTTATTTTTACTAAGCAAAATGAGAATATCATGGCTTGTACTTAGCAGAATAGCCTTGGAATGTCTATGGAGATTCTCAGTCATCCAGATCATGGTTGTCCCAAAGGTACTTTTCAGGAGGTAATTGGACTTTATTGTTTTTCTTTGAAGACATTTCACTTGTCATCCAAGAAGTTTCTTCAGCTCTAATTTGGATTCTTTTAGAGAGTCATTGAGGCCACTTGGGAGTTTATCTGTGTCCTCAGGGTCACCTGAGTAGTGCAAATGTGTGTGGAGCCTTCTTGGCTGCAGGATATTTTCTGTCCTGTATTTCCTTCACTGTTGAAGACAGGTGCAGGCTGTTGGGGATGAGTCTGTGTTGATCTACTCAGGAGACCCTGAGGACACAGATAAACCTCCAAGTGGCCTCAATGACTCTCTAAAATGATGCAAATGACCAGTTGTCTGCAAGGAATATAAATCCTTCTATTCTCCATCATCCAGTCAGAACTGAAGAAGCAAAACATCTTCAAAGAAAGACAAGGAAGTCCAATTGCCTCCTGAAAAAGCACTTTTGGGAAGACCTTGGAAAAGATATTAATCAAATGCTTTTTGATTAATGCCTTTTTGATTGTTCAAATCACCAAATTGAACTGTCCCAAATATCACTTGACATACCAAATGAGGATATATTTTCCTTCTGTACAAAAAAACAAATCAAGAGGTCTAGTTTGCTATTTTTCTGAAATGGTGGAGGAAAAAAATCTTCCTTTTCTCTTTAGTTTTAATACCTTTTTTCACCTAAACATAACTCACTGGGAGAATAAATATTTTGCATTTGATCTCTTTTATCTTCAGAAGCAAGAAATCCTGGTAGCATGACTAGAGTAGACTATTCTGGATTAGATAAAAATACAATATACACTCAATTTGTGGGCCCATTTCCTTAGTCTTCCATGTTAAGTGGAAGACTTAACATGGAAGTCTTGATATACTATAGATCAATTCTTATCTACATCAAAGCAGAGAGGGAAATACGATTTTATCTCCCTTGATTCTGTAATTCTTCAATGTCTTTTTTTCAAGAGCAATGTTTGACAGAATGCATGCAATTAAAATCCAATTGCCAGTTTCCCAATTCCAGGAGCCAACCATGCAGTTTGTGACCTTGTGCAGATTTACTGTGTGTATGCCTTACATGATTAGTATTCCTTCAGACAAGACAATTACATTCAATGGGTAGATTACCGAAGTTTGTTTGTTTATTTGTGCCAGAAGCATCACAATTAAAATAAGGCATATTTATATAACATAACATTTAAAATATAAAATACAAGATTAAAATCTTTACAAATTAAACACATTTTACCCAGAAACAATTAATGTTGCAATAATTACAACATTCCATCATACTGCCATGAGGTTCTAAAGTATACACTGAGGGCAGGTATACATATGGGTTGTTGTCTGCATGTCATCACAATTGTAAAGAGTAGAAGCAACTGGATAGCTGCATTTGTTCAAAGTGTCTCTGGATCTTTTTTTTTTTTTAATTGCAAAAGTTTTACAATTACATTTTCGCCCCTTTCCCCCCCCTCAACCCACCCCAGACTTCCCAACCTCCCTAACCCACCCTAACCCTCCCCTCCCCCCCAGACTTCCACACAGTATACTCATATCAAGTAAAAGGAAAAACCCACCTTTGTATATAAAACTCGAACCCCTCCCTCCCCCTTATAAATTTTGATCTTCATTACATTAACATATTTCTATCTTAATATAACTTTTTCGAATAAATTTTTGTCTTCATTACCTTAAAATATTTCTATCTTAATATAACATTTTCAAATAAAAGCTATTTGATACTTCCTAGTTTGATATTTGTTCTGAACATAATCTATCCACTTCTTCCATTCCCATTCATAAGTCTCTTGTGAACAATCTTTTAAATATGCTGAAAATATGCTTTTTTATACAAAGAGGTTCTTTTTACAGATGTGGGCAGATGGCAGCTGAAGACATTACAGACATTGTTGGCTGAAGGGATTAATTTAACTTGGTTACAATATAATCAATTGCAATTGAGATGGAAAGAGGACCAAAAAACTGGTATTATGATGTATGAGGAAGAATTGGTCAGACATATAAAAGAGAAAGGTCCAATGCATATTAAAAGACTTTATAATGTTTTGTTAGAAAGGGATTCAGAAACTGAACTAGTTAAAGATTGTATGATTAAGTGGGCACAAAATTTTGAGGAACCAGTGATGTTGGAAACATGGGAAAAAATTTGGGTTCAGAATGTTAAATTTACACAGTCGCAGAATCTGAGGGAAAATTTTTATAAAATGTTTTATAGATGGCATTTAGACCCAAAAAAATTGTTGTGTATGTACCCAAATGTGCAGCCTAAATGTTGGAGATGTGATTGCCTAGATGCTACATATTATCATGTTTGGTGGACCTGTAAGAAAGTCAAGGCTTTTTGGATAAAAATTTGGTGGGTCATGCAGAATGTCTTGAAGAAAAAAATTCAATTTTCTCCACAATTGTTTTTATTGGGTATAGTTAAGGGTTTTACATTGGGTGAAACAAAATTGATATTGTATATGATAACAGCAGCAAGATTGTTGATAGGTAAATACTGGAAAAATGAAGTGCTGCCCACGATTGAGGAATGGACTTTGAAGATGGCCAGTTTTGCAGAGATGGCGAAAAAAGTGTCTCTGGATCTTGTTGTACCTGTGCACAGACTATTCAACGATTTTCATTCTTCCCAGCTTTCATCAATCCCAGGTCTCAACTCCTCCCTCCGTTGTTTCCATCCAGTGTTGGTTTTTTGTAGATTTCCATAGATCTATTCTGCTTTCAAATTCTTCAAAAACTTCTGTTGACCTAAAATCCTGGATTTTAGTCTCTGCTGAGCTGGTTGGTTCACTTTGGTTACCAAAGTGAAACATCATTTTTCCATGATCACCATGTTTTGAGACTTGGGAACTGAAGACAGATTATCAGTGAAACTATATCAGTTTCACATGTCACCAAATACTTGTCATATTATTCTTGGCCAATCTCCCACCTTCTGATCTTGTTTGGTCCTTGGTTATAACAGATGAATACCTTTTGAAGCAGTAAGGGCAAATACAGGATTTTATTGAAAATGGAGTGCTATGTCTGTTGATTCCAAAAACAAAGTTTTTGTGACAGAAATGAAAAACTATTTCACTTGGCCCTAGATTGGATCCTCTATCACTGCCTTTGTTCTACACAATCCTTCGTCACCTCTGAGACCTTTATTTGTTTTTGGTTTCCCCCCCCCCCTCCTGGAATCCAGTTTAAGTTTGCAGATCCATTTTATGCTGAAAAGAAATCTGAAGCTCACTAAATTTGTTCTCAAGAAAGCGTATATACAGGAGATCCAAATCTGTTTTTTGTTTAAAGGTAGTAATTGTCACCTTTCAAAATGAACTCTACAAATTATAATTTCCCAGATTGCCAAGGGGTGGGGGGTGGGGAGGAGAGGTTAGGACCAACAGAAGTGAGAAATCTAAGCTGTACAACTATAACATTTGTTGTTTTCCTGTCTGAGCCCTTTATTGCTTTGTTAATTTGATAAATATTTCCCTGTGGGAATGAGAAGTCTAACAAGTAAGGAAATCCAATAAGAGGCAAGACAATAAAAGTGTTCAGGAAGGTAACAGCACAAAATGTCAACACTTTCTTACAAGCCAGGGTAGTCAATTCCCTTTTATCTATTTTCTCTTCTTAATCTTTCATCAGTTTTTTTTAAAGAAGTTCTCATCTAAGTATCTTACAGTGACAACTCAATTTTTCTCAGAATAAAATCTTCTTCACACTTAGATCCATTTAGAAACTTTCTATTCTATTTAAAACGTTGGTTTTTTTTTTTTTAATACATCCTGCCTACACAAATTTTGTAAAGTGTGACCTCAGGCTATTTTAGATAATTAAAGAAGTGAGACATTTAGAAAATTGTTAAGTCAAGCTTAAGGCACCATAGAGAAATGCATGGTAGGCAAGATGGACAATATTTTTAAAGCACTTTGCATAATTAATAATAATGAAAAGAATGTTATAAATTCAATGCAAATTTATTTTTTTTAAAAAAAGAAAATGATAAGGCAGAGACTTTAATATTATTCTCCTGTATGAATAAATGATGCATTCATGTCAGAATAATGTGATGAAGGTCAAGAAGTAGCATGTTGATACATTATAATATGCTTTAAGCTGTAATAACTTTCTATATTATCTCCTATTCTGTAAAATACAATTTTATTCACTGAGATAAGCCACTACAGGTATTCCTCATTTAGCAACCCCAATGGAGACTGGTAATTTGGTTGCTAAGCGATGCAGTCACTAAGTGAAACCACACATGTGTTTATCATTTTAGTTCAGCTTTCCTTTGCTTTACAGACCTGTAAAAATTATAAAAGTGAGGACTAGTCATGAAGTTCCTTTATAATCACCATTGTATGTGAACAATGTGAACAACTGTGAAAGATGGTTAAATGCTGCAGCCATTACCTGTGGTACCCGAAAAATACCACTTGTTTTCTGAAGGTGTTATGATTATACAAGCCAGCATGATCATGGATAAGAATGTTTAAAGGCACTTCACCTTTCAAACTAAAATAAAGTTACTCTTTACCAAAATGCTTTGACTCTTTAGCATTGTTGCATTGACGTATAGTTAGAACACAGAGGATGAATAGACATGTACACACACACACACAGAGGGAGAGGGAGGGAGGGAGGGAGGGAGGGAGGGAGGGAGAGAGAGAGAGAGAGAGAGAGAGAGAGAGAGAGAGAGAGAGAGACCATTCACACACACACACACACACACACACACACACACACCCTTAAGTTATGACCAAATTTGACACGGCAAATCTGCCAGGGCTGCTGGAGTCAGGCAGTATATTCATTTGAAAGAAAATAAACTGCTTATTTATTTTATTTTATTTATTTATTTTAATTGTCAAGAACGTATTTGGTAATAAGTATAAGCATGGACTGGAGACATAAAATAGGTACAAATAGAAGAATAATTATATACTTATAATAAATAATAAATTTATAATTTATAATTATAGGATAATTTATGGTGTAATTCATAACAGTAAGGGTGAGCAAATGTAATATTTTTCTGCCTTTATGATATCCACAGGTGGCCACCCAGGGGCCTATTTCCGTCCTTTCTAGGCGGGAGTAATGCTGGGTTAGATTTTCAGGATCACTGTGAAGAATATGCTAAGCATCTGGTGGATAAAGTGGCCCAGATGTACTCTGCATTGAATGCTAGCCTTGATGCAGGACCAGTGGAGGTTGTAGGAGCTGATCCTGCATGGTTCTCTCACCCCTTTTGTTCAACATTTATGTGAAGCCGCTGGGTGAAATCATCCATGGTTTCGGGGTGAAGTGTCACCTGTATGCTGATGATACTCAGCTGTACATTTCCACCCCGGACCACCCCAATGATACCCTTGATGTGATGTCCCGGTGCCTGGAGACCGTGCGGATCTGGATGGGGAGAAACAGGCTCAGGCTCAACCCGTCCAAGACTGAGTGGCTGTGGCTTCCGGCATCCCAAGTCAGTTGGTACCATCGCTGACTTTTCGGGGTGAGTCGTTGGCCCCCACAGAGAGGGCTCGCAACTTGGGTGTCCTCCTGGATACACGGCTGTCTTTGGAAGAGCATATGATGGCTGTGGCCAGGGGGGCTTTTTATCAGGTTTGCCTGATCCACCAGTTGCGTCCCTTTCTGGATCAGGGTGCCTTATGCACGGTCACTCATGCCCTCGTCACGTCCTGCTTGGACTACTGTAATACTCTCTACCTGGGGCTCCCCTTGAGGAGCACCCGGAGGCTCCAACTGGTCCAGAATGTGGCCGCATGGGTGGTTATGGGGGCGACTCGGCGCTCCCATGTAACACCTCTCCTGCACGAGCTGCACTGACTCCCAGTGGTCTTCCGGGTGCGCTTCAAGGTATTAGAGCGCTCCATAGCTTAGGACCCGGGTATTTACGAGACCGCCTTCTGCCGCCGGTAGCCTCCCACCGACCAGTACGCTCCCACAGAGAGGGGCTCCTCAGGGTGCTGTCGGCCAAACAATGCCGGTTGGCGGCCCCCAGGGGGAGAGCTTTCTCTGTGTGGGCACCTACCCTCTGGAATGAGCTGCCCCCGGAGATACAGCGGATCCCAGACCTGCGCACTTTCCACTGTGCCCTAAAGACACAGTGTTTCTGTTTCATCAAGCCGGGCTGACCTGACCTAACTTTTTAAATTGTTTTAATTTTAAATTGTTAAATTATGGGTTTTAATATAGGGGTGTTTTAACTGTGGGCCAAATTAATTTAATTGGATTTTAATATTGTTTTAAATGTTGTATTTTTTGTATTTTATCTGCTGGCTATTCACCACCCCGAGTCCTTTGGGAGAAGGGCGGTATACAAATATAATAAACATAACATAACACAACACAACACAACACAACACAACATAACATAACATAACATAACATAACATAACATGGTTACCAGGGAAGAGTTTGAACCTGTTGAACCTGTGGAAGTGAACAGGGTTCTTGTACATGTTAGCTTGGCCACTTCTATGTTCAATCTGTGCCACTCCTAGCTGGTCAAGACTGCCTGGGAGAGGGCACATGATTGAGTCTGGGCAGTGATTAATTCCTTTTTGAGATTGGCATTTACTGGTTCTATGAACTACTCAAAATTTTCTTATTGACTCATCATCAGATCTTTTTGCATTGTCAGACTGGAAAGAAATCTTAAGCGCCAGTCCTTCTTGCATGGCTATTTTTCATGTGTGGAGGTATTTTTGTTCATTCAATTTCTGATTTGTGTTGGCAGGAACTGTTAGAGCACTACCTGCTACTGCTGAAATGAAATTAAATCCAAAACATAATCTGCAGTGAGCGGATTTGGGAATACAGAAAGCTGTTTTATAGTCCATCAAACAGTTGGTCCATGTAACTCAATAGTATTAATGCTGAATGATGGTTGTCTTACAGAATTTCAGAGATAAGTGTTTCCTAGGATTGATTCTTGGACCCTTTGTATCAGTGGTGAAATCCAAATTTTTTTACTACCGGTTCTGTGGGCGCGGCTTGGTGGGCGTGATGTGGCTTGGTGGGAATGGCTTGGTGGGCGTGGCAGGGGAAGGATAGTGCAAAATCTCCATTCCCTCTCCACTCCTGGGGGAAGGATATTGCAAAATCTCCATTCCCACCCCACTCTGGGGCGAGCCAGAGGTTGGCATTTACTGGTTCTATGAACTATTCAAAATTTCCACTACCAGTTCTCCAGAACCTGCTGGATTTCACCCCTGCTTTGTATGCAAAAATTACTGTAGGCTGAGTCAATCCCAACCTAAGAAAGTATCATGTTTTTACCTTAATTCTTAACTTTGTCCCAGGCATTCTACATCCTGATATATTATTATTATTATTATTATTATTATTATTATTATTATTATTATTATTTATTAAATTTTTATACCGCCCCCTCTCCCGAAGGACTCGGGGCGGTGAACAGCCAGAATTAAAAACACACAATACAAATATTAAAATACATTAAAACAAAATTAAATTATCCTAGGCTTCTCCAATTTAAAACCCCGTTACCCATAAAATTCACCCAATTAAAAAATTTTAACCCAGCCCGGCTTGCTGAAATAAAAAAGTCTTCAGGGCCCTTCTGAGTTCTGCTGGTCTATAAAGCCATTAGAAGTCTAGTGATAGCTATTGGATCATTATTGGACACCTGTCTGGATGCTCATGTCAAGCAGGCAATCTTTAGGAAGAAATGATGTCATCCTAATAATGTTTACTGCTTTGAAATTGATTGGCTTGATATTGATTATACCCTCAGTAATGACTCTGGAAATCAACACAACAATGTCCGTGTATTTATAGCACCACATTTCCATTCAGCAAATAATCCTGTTGGAAAAGCTGTGAAGTTTGCAGATGTGTAGTCTGATTAATTATCAATAATCACCAACCAAGTGAATTGTATTTGAATTAGCAAGAGGACAATAAGAGCTGGAGCCTTACTTGAGATTCAGCTGTGAGATAGAGTTGCTTAATTAACTATTACTATTACTTCTGGCATGACATTTTCTCTGGCTGAGACAACTGCTTACTTAAATTATAAACTCATGCAAGGCTTGAACTAATATTCAAGCCTTGGACAAATATTGTCAATTTACTTTATAAACTTTTTCATGGTGTATGATGCTTGTGCACTTATTTCTCTTTATAGTATTAACAAAGGTGATGTAAAATAATAAAGACTTAAAAACCAATCAAACTAAAGCATACAAGGGCAAAATCCAATCAAAATGAAACACTAATAAGCACAATAATGCAAATAATATAGTTAGATGTGAATGATCTTCCCTGAAATTATCCATTGTATATTATCTCTATTTTAAATACATTTTGCCAGCTCATCTTGTTCAAATGGGGAAAAGTAATATTGTATTATTCAACTTAAATAATGCTTACTATTTATAATCTGGTCATAAATGTCAAGATAACATAGCATCTGTGTCCATGTATCTCATGCACACAGAGCTTCTCTTGGTGATTGGTAGCACTGTCTGCACTTCAGTTCCTGTCTAATGTGGTAGACCTCTGCTTCTGTGGATCTGGTGTTTAGTATCTGTTCTTGTGCTGCTATGGTCAGTGACTTAGTGCTATCTTTTAGTCTAATCCGAGTACTCTGCCAGTGAAAACGGGCTCCCGAGTTCCGTTTTTGGCAGTGACAGCCTCCTGCAACCCTCTGTCAGCAAAAACGGAGCATTTGTGTATGTGTGTGTCAGGGGTGGGTTCTACTTACCTTTACTACCAGTTTGCTTTGCTCGGGCACGTGCATGCACAGATCACCCATGATGACGTCCCGGTGGGTGGGCGGAGCATCCCACCGGTTTTACTACTGGTTCTATAGAACTGGACCAAATCGGGGGCAACCCACCACTGGTGTGTGTGTGTGTGTGTATGTTTGTCTGTCTGTCTCTGTGTGTGTGTGTCTATATCTATCTATCTATCTATCTATCTATCTATCTATCTATCTATCTATCTATATCTGTATATATATCTATATCTATACAGGTTTTCGCGGGTGTTTTTATGTAGGTCTTTGGTTATTCAGGTTTTCTCCCACATAAAATTGGAAGTGTCTTGGCGATGTTTCATCTTCATCTTCAGGCTGGTGTCTTTGGCTTCATGCTCCTAGAAGCACGAAGCTGAAGACACCAGCCTGAAGATGATGAATGAGACTTCATCGAAACGTTGCCAAAACACTTCCAATTTTACGCGGGAGAAAACCCAAATAACCAAAGACATACATACATACATACATACATACATACATACATACATACTTATTTCTCTTTAGCCATATATATATATGGTAGCCATCCCAAACTACAAGCACCCGATTTGAAATAGTAACGGCAGTTACTGCAAAAGACTCCTCACATAAGCCTGATGATGGCAGATGAGATTCTGTCGAAAGGTCGCTTCTACCCTTTTAGGGATATATCCACAATTACACGGGAAGAAACCCAAAATATTAACTGTACACACATATATACCTGTGAAAACTTACATAGACAAATATATATATATATATATATATATATATATATATATATATATATATATATATATATATATATATCAATTTTCTTACTTCTTCGTAGGGTCTATGTGTGTTTTTCTTCTAGCCAGGTTTTCCCTACGTAGCCAAGGGTTGTTTTTTTTTTTTTGTACTGAGCTGGAGCTACAAAAAAAAACCTTGGCTACATAGGGAAAACCTGGCTAGAAGAAAAACATATATATATATATATATATATTTCTGAATTATATACACTAACTAATGTACTGACATCAAATGGGTTCTGTAGAAATAAAGTCATCAATATGATCAAACATACAACACCAAGACAGAATAAAAAACAACAAGAGGAACAAAACAATGGGAAAGCCATCTTGCCCTATATAAGGGGAACAACAGATAAAATTAGCAAAGTACTACATAAACACAACATCAAAACCATATTTTACACAGATAGAAAGATATCGTCCATTCTGAGAAACCCTAAAGACAAAATAGAATTAGAAAATCAAGGCATATACGAAATCCCGTGTGCTTCCTGCCCATCAACATACATTGGACAGACCAACAGAAGAATGAGTGTGCGCATCGAGGAACACAAAAACTCAATACAAAAACAAGAACACACATCATCATTAGTTCAACACATAAATACAACAGGACACAATATTAATTTTAATAACACAAAAACAGTTGCAAAAATAGAACATTTCAATGGCAGGATAATCAGAGAAGCAATTAAAATAGAAAAAAGACCATATTGCATGAATAAACGGGATGACACTTCACGTCTGCCTACTATTTGGAAACCTGCTTTCATAGATAGACGAATCTTAACACCAAATATAAAACATAGACCAAACATTAATCAAAAAACAAATCCCAACCAAATCATATTCAAACCAGCCACAAAGATGAAGCCCTGCCACCTAGTGGAGAAAAACCGACCATACACCCGAAGCCAAGCCAATAAACACATACTGGGACTCCCAACCAATCAGAATGAAAAGGTGGAGCCATCCCAGAATACCAACACCAGATTTCAAATAGCAACGGCAGTTACTGCAAAAGACTGCTGACATAAGCCTGATGATGGCAGATGGGATTCTGTCGAAATGTCGCTGTTTTAGGGATATATCCACAATTACACGGGAAGAAACCCGAAATATTAACTACACACACACACACACACACACACACACACACACACACACACACATAATTTATATTTTGCTGATAAAGAAATAAAGGGAGACTAGTATAGAACTATTTCAAGCTATTTAGCTCTCATCAGCTAGCTACCCTTACTCGGATTCAAACTGTATATTAGGCAGTTGTATTAACTTCTGAGCCACAAATTCTCCTCCCTTTATCAGCTTGATATAATTTTTTCTTTATCAGCAAAATATAAATTTGGTATAAAATGGTTTGTCGTGAATGCAACTGCTTGAAGGCTCCTGGATTGGAGCTGAAAGGCGAAAGGGAAGCAGTATGCTCCCTCCCATATTGGGGTAGACCAGGTGCTTCGACAGAAAAACACTTAATATATATATATATATATATATATATATATATATATATATATATATATATATGTATGTATGTATGTATGTATGTATGTATGTATGTGTATATGTATATGTATATGTATATGTATATGTATATGTATATGTATATGTATATGTATATGTATATGTATATGTATATGTATATATATGTATATTATGGTAACAAAATTGTGTGTGTTTGTTTATTCCTGTTTCCATTAATGTTTTACTACCTCTTTTCATTCTCAGCCTGGCAGACAATTATTCGGTTTACACACATATATTTATGTTTTTCTATCTCCTATCTTACTTTATTTCTCCATTCTAAAATAGTTTATTCAAGAAAATCATTGAAGCAATTCCTTAACTCCTAAGCTTTTTTATCTGTTCATGCATGCAGTATATGAGGCAATTTGTTTCATTCCAGGTGCACTTATAGAAATAATTATATTTTGTTAGTAAGAAATGCATTATAAGTGATTGATTTAAAAGAGGTGTTAGTCTGAATAAAGAATGGAATATAAATTATTTCTGTTCACATATTTACAAATGTTTTGTGTTGTACCATCTTTTAAAATAAAAAAAGGATACTATACAGTATTGTATCTTAAATTCTGTGAATGTGTGGATATATGTACATAACAGTGGTGAAATGTAAAATTTGTTACTACCGGTTCTGTGGGCGTGGCTTGGTGGTGGTGGTAATATGACTGAGTAGACGTGGCCAACCTTTTTTTTTTACTTTTGAAAGCATTTTTTCTACACCCTCTTCCGCTGAAGGTTGTAAAAAAAATGCTTTTAAAGCCTCTGACGATCCCAGCTGACTTGCCTGATCAGCAGAGGCTTTTTTTCCTTTTAAAAACATTTTTTCTATAACCTCTTCAGATGAAGAGGTTGTAGAAAGAGATGCTTTTAAAAGCCTCTGATGATCCCAGCTGATCATCAGAGGCTTTTTTTTTTACTTTTAAAAGCACTTTTTTGGCCAAAGAGGTTGTAGAAAAAATGCTTTTAAAAATAATTTCAAAAGCCTCTGATGATTGCGTGGCTCAGCTGGGCAATGGGGGGGGGGCAGGGATTTTTGCTACCGGTTCTCTGAACCACCTGCCTCCATCGTTACCGGATCGGGTGATCCGGTCCGAACCAAGAGCATTTCACCCCTGGTATATATATATATTGTTTTCAACAATCTGCACATTTCATGTAGCATCCAATGCTGACATTTTTGGTAGAGAGAAAATACCTAGTAGATTTTCTACTATTTATGTCTTTCTGGTCATAACCCAATTCTTCTGAGTAAATCAAGGTGATCTAATTCAGTTAATGGAGTCACTTCTTCAAAATTTCTGCTTCATAGTTTTTAAGAGGATTTAGCTCGAAGCATTAAAAATTTAAAGATTCCTGGGATTGGTAAAGGATGCTAGAATGGTTACAAATCAATAATATATTAATTGATAAACATGCCACCCAACAAGACTATTTTATGCATAGAAATGGAAGGTCACCTCGATCCCCACAATGGATGAATGGCTACAAAAACTGATGGAGTTAGCAGAGATGGCTAAATCGACTGTTTTGATCAAAGAAAAAAAAATACAAATACTTTTATTTCTACTTGGAAACCACTTCTGTACTTTGTGCTTGAGGTGGGAAAAAAATGAAATTTTGATTTTGGGTTTTACCGAGAAATGTAAAAGTAAAAAGTTGAGGTTTGATGTTAATTCTACTGCACCAAAGGGAGTTGGAAGTCAATGCCTTATTTTTCCTTTCCCCTCCTTGTTTTACTTTTACTTTTACTTTTGTATTTTCTTTGTATGCTATATCATAAACTAATAAAATTGTTTCAACCTAAAAAGAAGAAGAAAAAATAATGAAAAAGTATAAAGATAAACATGTCACTCCTCTAACTCTGCATGTCTTACTGAGAAATATGATTTGTTTGTAAGGACTTAGCTGTGGTGGCACAGTGCTTAGAATGGAGTATTGCAGCTAATTCTGCTGACTGCTGGCTGCCAGCAGTTTGGCAGTTCAAGTCACACCAGCTCAAGGTTGACTCAGCCTTCCATCCTTCCAATATTGGTAAAATAAGGACCCAGACTGTTGTGGGCTCTGTAAACTGCTTAGAGAGGGCTGGAAAGCACTGTGAAGCGGTATATAAGTCAAAGTGGTATTATTGCTTTTAAAAAGAGACATCTAAAAGCTTATTGATATAATGCAAATGTCTCATTTATTCCATTCCCTCTTCTGAGGATTCAGCTAGATACCTTCTGAACTATTTATTCATGCATTAGTTAACTTCATTACACAGCACTTGACATCTGGTTGTCAGATGCGTGAATTATATTGCAAAGCATTGCAATATTGGGACTGATAGGACATAATGTGAGGTTTCACATAATTCACACATTACCACCATGACCTGAAGCTGAAGTACAAATAGAAAATCCAAAAAACAAGGCAAAATTATTGCTTGAAGTATTTAATAGATTCATCACAAAATAACGAAAATAACTGGCATGAAAGAAATAGCTTCATTTGCAGGACACAGACAAAAGCAACTGGATGTATGCTTGCAGTTGTTACAAACTGATTGATGTGAAGACTGTGTTGGTTACATCTGTGATATCTGTCAAAAGCTTTAAGAGTGTTTTTAAAAAATGCAATACAACTGAACTGCATTTTAGATAGCCAGCCCATCAAGCTGCCACCTTAATTTTTTCACATTTAATTCTGTAAAACCAATTATGTAAAGGCATATTGCCTTTCAATGATAGAGACACATTGTGATTTAAGATGGCCTCAACAAATATGATTTTGTTTGTCAACTAATAAGAATTCAGAACTCTGAGTCTAATTATATGTGCCTCTTAACTAATTTGGTGTGAACAATAGAATATCCCAAAAGCGCTGTGTGAAGAGTTATATTACAGTGGATCATATTCTGTCTGTTTGTACAATCTGTGTAGAAATTTTGTTTCTTGTTTATGTTTAAAAAAATCTATAAGCAGGAATAATGTTCAAAGTATCTTGAAACCCAAGTGATATTCATGGAAACAAAAATAACTTTTTCTGAAGAATTGCACAATGCAGTAGTTCACAGAAATAGATGGATGAAGTCTTGTTCTCCTACCTTTGGTCAATCAATCAATCCTCTGCACAGTTTTATTAGTAAATAATTTGTTGGTATGTTTACCCTGATGGTTCAAATGGCAGCTTGAGACTGGGGATATGGAAAAAAAAATGGAAGTAGACCTTTAATTTTGATCCAGGATCACCCTACTAAAAATTAATACTCATTATGACAGAATCAATTTAAATCCTACAATTTAAGTAAGACTGACTGTAGCATAGGGGCTTAGTGGAGACGGGACAAATATAGTGAGAAGGGGAAGCAATGCTCAGTAGCAGAAAAGCTCAAGTTCAATAAGTGGCATTTCTAGGACTGGAAAAGCTGCTCCTTGTTGATGGTGACACTACTGATAAATGCAACAACTCTCTCTTAAGAGTGACACAATCTCATATATTTCTTTTAGGAAGTGAAACTTTCTCTGTTATGGATAGATTTCTGAGTCATTCATTGACATGGATGATGAGCACCATTATTCCATTCCCATCATATTTTCAAGTGCAACTGTAGAATGTTACATCTTACAGGCTTTCCAAAACGTTTCTTAACAGCCACTTAAGAAGTGTCTTTTAATTTATTTTCAGAATGAGCCACAAATAGTGATTAAAACCCACTATATTATTTCATCTCCTTTTCATAGGTGAGGGCAAAGAACAACAGTCATAAAGTGAATCAGAAATCCTGGAGATTTCCTAGACTAGCTTTCTTCAGTATAGGCACTTTCCAGATCTGTAGACTTCAGCAACCTGAGTTCTCAAATAGTATAACCATTGATGAAAATTTCAGGGAGTTGAAGTCTTTAATCAAGAGGGCTTCCTATCAAATCAGCCAGACAGTCAATTGATGAAAACATCAAATGTTTGCTGTTATGTCCATTTAAAAAAGCAAAAACAAGGAAGGTTGGAGTCTTTCTTTCCAAACATCTGCCAGTTTTGATCTCAATTGTTGTGATAATCAAGAAAGAAAATGTGTGATATAAAGAAACAAACAAACAAACAAAAAGATAGGGGTTATAATCCACACACCTGAACAGTGAATAATAGTAAGCGCACATTACCTTCCCATTAACATCAGAAAAGTTTTCACGCACCAAGCAATGACCCTAGTCTTCTGCTAAACTTCAGAATTATGTGATCTGTCCTCTTATTCGCACAATTCCGTTGACCCTAAACTTTGTCAACTAAATCTATATTACATCTAGATCGCAGCCACAATATTATTGGGAATTTTGCTTTAATCATAGGAGCACGTTGACCATGAAATGTCCCCACATAAGGACTATAGTATTGTTTTGTTTTTATAGCAGATGCTATTAGACACATTTACTGTTTCAATCACACCCATTATTCTTTGTGCTCTCTCTTAGGCTTTCTATGAGATTGCCATCTACTGATCAATAGTTACTGAGTTTTATTTCAGAAGTAATTCCTGTAAAAGAGATTAAAAATACCTTTCCCAAGCCTATAGAAAGCAGAGATGCTCCAGAAATGAGTATATATTTTGCAACCAGACAGTTTCATTGTTTTCTTCCCCCCTTCATGCAAGCAGTTATCCTATATTAAAATGAGCTTCATATAGCTTTCAGTAACCTGGCCTCAAATAATTACTTGACATTTCTTTGTGCTCTAATTCTGATTCTGCTATTTGCTTCTGCTTGATATTTCTTCTTCACTTTGGGCAACCAAGAATATACTCAATATGTCCACATAAAAATGTTTTTGTGTTATGGACAAAAATAAGATCTGGTAGATGGGTACGTGCATACATGACCACCTTTTATCAAATAGTTACATAGACGTTCAGAGAGAAGAGAAGTGCATTATGGAAAACAGTTCATTTTTGTATTATTATGGTTCATCACACAGACAGCAGGATGTTTAGACTGGATTTGGCATTTTTGTCCACCTACCAAGTCCTTTTCAAGGATCTGGGACAGGTAGATTTTTTTGGTGGTGTTAGAGGTATCGTTGCAGGAGGTATGATGCTCCAAGCAAAATTGCCTATTGTAATTGACTGATGGTGAATTTGTCAATGCCAATGGTCCAGTTGTTTTGGAATTCCACCCAAGGCACCTATTATTATTGATACTATCTTTGTTTTCTTTTGCCATGGTCATTGTAATTCTATTTGCAGGTTTTGTATTTTGTGATTTTCTCCTTTTTTTTCTCTTCTACTCTGCTACATCATCATCATCATCATCATCATCATTATTACTATTATATTTTGTTCATTAAACATGAAACTCAGTCAACTGAACATTTAAAAATGTATCAGAAATACCATTGGCTGGTGCTAATAGTTGATACAGGTTGCTGCCAACATCCTAGGTATCAACCAAGTATCTTCTTAAAATATACAATGTTCCAAGTAGTACAGTTTTTTTGCAATTTCACTGGTGTTATTGCAGGAAGCTGCAATTTCTTGATGTGGTTTGTAAAATTTTTGGACATGGTATCAAGTGCCCTGATGACAATGGGTATCAATGTTACATGTTTCATCCATAACCGTGTAGTTTCAATGGCCAGATCACAATATTTCATGATTTTTTCCAGTTCTTTTTCTTTTTTTTTTATTGAAAAAGTTTTTCAAATACAATTTTCCCCCTTTTCCCCCCTCCTCCCTAACCCCCCCCTCCCCCTCCCCTCCCCCTGTGGCTTCTTCAAAGTAAAACCCAAATTCATAACAGATTATATAATAATTTACCATCCCCTTGCTCCATCCCCCATATACTGACCCTTTCTTTCTAATAATATTATTATATCCCCCTTATACTATACATTTCAAAATAACATTCTACTATAACATTATATAATAACTCCTAATTTAGCATAGTAATATTATTATATCCCCCAATTTAACAATTTCTACTCATAATCTACTCTTTTCTCCTCTCCCATACATATATCTCTTAAATCAAATATTTTTTGTATATTAATATGACATTTCAAAGCAACCTTCCACTATAAAACTATGTAATAAATCCTAGTTTAACATTTATTCAACTCATAGTCTGCCCATTTCCTCCACCCCATAGATATATCTCTTAACTCAAATCTTTTACATATATTCATATCTAAACATAATATCCCTTTTCTTCAACTAAACAATCAATAAGCTAACCTATCTCCACCCACTTTCCTAGAGGACTACCATACATAATAGTTCTTAATATCTTTATTCTTCTGCCCACACCACTAAGAAGTATTCCCTTATATAAATAAAATCCTCAAGTGACTTTAAGCTTGTAATCCATATAATATCTTCTGTAGTATCTTTCAGCTGGATTGTTAACTCCATCACCCATATTAGGGTAACATCACATCCTAATTTCAACAGTATGTTTGGTATCTTCAATTACCATCTGCCCCCATCAACAATAGATGTCTTGATATATAAAAAACAACCACCCGAGTGACTTTATATTTGTATTCCATATAGTGTCTATAGTAGTGTCTTCCATCTAAATTATTAATTCCAACCACCGTAATAGGGTAACAACCAGATCTTCTGCGTGCCCCAATCCCATAACTCTCTTGCCTTGTAGCTCAGCATAAACGTAATACATTTATCAAAGAATCCAAAATAGATAATTCCAATCCATTCAGTTTAAGGCCCTTTTCACATCCCAAAAGTACAGCACTGCAGAGGTCTGTCACTCTCCTCAGGATAATATAAATCAATACTTTGCCTCAGCTATCTTTTCATATATTCAATCATCTCTTAAATAACTGGCATTATACTGTTGTTTAGTTTAAAAGTTTTTGTTTTTGTAAGACCTGCTTCTTCTTTTCTTGACTTTTTGTGGGTTAGATCTCCATCCTGATTTCCTTTCTATAAATTGTGTATCAACTATTTGGTTTTCATGCTGATCTACAACTTGATCTTGTTGGTTTTGCTTTTGTGGCTTAAATCTCCCTTCTGGTTTCTTTTCTATGAGTTGTATGTCAACTGATTGATTTCTATGCTGGTCTGTAACTTGATAAATCATTACATTAGAATCCAAAGCCGCCTCTCTTTTATTTATAAATAGTCCAGCTGTAACCTCTGAAGGAGAATCCAGAAGCGGCTCATCTACAAAGTCCTCTGTAACTTTTTGTTTTTCCATTACTTTCATCTCCTTCTGCTTATCCTGAATTTCTATCTCTTGTTGATTTTGCTTTTCTTTATTCCACTCATGTATTATACTTGAAGATGTTGAACCCATTTTAAGAACCTTATAGTAAAATTCTTCCGCTTTTTCAACAGTATTTAGTTGGTATCTTTCTCCTTGATATCTCAATATTATGCCAACTGGGACATCCCACCTGAATGAGATGTTTTGTTTCTTTAGCTCAGTCACCAAAAATCCGAATTTCTTTCTATCTTTTAATATCTTGGGCGGCAACTCTTTATATATCCAGATCTTTCTTCCATACGATTGTAGAGTGGAATTAAAAGATTTTTGCACAATATCATTTCTTATTTCTTTATCTGTAAAATAAATCACCACACCTCTAGGCAATTGCTTTTGCTTTGCAATCCAAGAATTTACTCTATAGGCCTTGTCAATCTTACAAGATACCTCCTCTGGATGAACCTTTAAAATCCCAGCCAGAACTTCAGCAGATATTTTTCTTAAATCATCTCTATTATTTTCCTGTAACCCTCTTATTCTAACTGCAAATTATGTGAGCCTGTATTGCATCATTGTAACTTCTTTTTCAATCCCTTGTTTTATATTTTCTGCATTGTAAGTCTCGTGATCAGCTTCCTTTTTAGACTTTACTTCAGAGCTATTGTCTTGAATATTTATCAAATCATTTTCCATTCTTTGTATTTTATTGTTCAAATTATAAATCTTATCATCAACTTCCTCCATTTTAGACTAATAACTTGATATTTGTATCCATCTTTATAACTATTTCTGAAAAAGCATTAGTCACTGTTACAATCTTTCGTTGTAAATTATCATACTTTAATTGTATGAATTCTTTAATTTCTTGCCTAAATTTTTCAAAATTCTGGTTCACAATCTCGTCATGTCTTGCCATTTCATTCAAAACAAATTCTTTTAAATTAAAACCATTCTTCTGAGTCTATAAACTCGAAACTTGTTCACATAATTGTAAATGGGGGAAACCCACCCCCCCGCTGCCTGTTTGTCTGGTTTTGTTAATTTTAACGCCATCCTGCCCCACAGACAAACTCTTTTTGAAAAAAGAGGACTTCTCTCCATGCAATATCAATATCAAACCTCCAAGAAAAAAAGAAACTTAGAATAGAAATTTTTCTTTTCTCTATTCTAGCCAGCACAATTTATTCCACTACTTTGTAACTTGTTACGGAAGGACTTTCACTTTCGGCTACTTCTCAAGCCTCAGCGGTCGCCATTTTAAGCTTTTTTTTCCCCTTCACATAGAAACGCTTATAAAATCGTTAAAAATACTTGCAATTTAGGGTCCCAAGTCCAGATCTCATCCTCTTTAATTAAGCAATCTGTTGTTTTTCGTTGAAAGGTTTGATCTCGTTGCCTGGCTCTGCAAAAGGCAGAGGTCTCCCGAAGCCCGGAGCAGTGGCGAAGGAAATAGGGAGCCTCATCCTGCTTCATCCCCAAGAGTAAAAGAAAAACTCTGGGGACTTCGCAGAGGGCTCTACCTGCCCTCGCCTGCTCTATCTCACATTTCCTTATGGAAGTGGAGTTTTTCGAGCCGCCTTTCAGCTGTAAAGGCGGCTCTTTACGGGCGACGGGACTGGCGGTCCCAAGGGACCATCTGACAGCGACGGAAGTCAAACCGGAAGCCCCAGTTCTTTTTCTTCAACTCTGGCATCTCCTGGTACAGTGATAATAATAACTTGCCTGCGACAACAGTGATATCTGGTGTGTTGTGTTCCAAATGATGATCTATCTGTATTCAAAAGTCCCACAAGATCTTCACCATCTCAGTTTCAACATTTTTTTCCATTTTATGTTCCCATGACTTTTTGGATACAGGTAGGGCGTATTTTTTATATAAGGACCAGTGGATTAATTTATTATTATTATTATTATTTACTTTATTCATTAAACATGAAACTCAGTCAACTGAACAGTCAAAAATACCAACCAAGTGATACTCTTTCCATGATGTCAAAGTGCTTGGAGGTGGTGCAGGTCTGGATGGGTAGGAACAGACTCAGACTCAACCCCTCCAAGACGGAGTGGCTGTGGATGCCGGCATCCTCTGATCTAGTGGCCCCATCACTTGTGATGGGAAGGGAGTTGCTTACTCCCTCAGAAAGGATTCTCAATCTTGGCATCCTCCTGGATTCACGGCTGTAGCTAGCTGACCATCTGATGGCCGTGACCAGGAGGGCCTTTGCACAGGTTCGCCTTGTGCGAGTTCTACTCCCCCTCCCCACCTGAAAAGAAATATGCTCCAAATGCAAAACACAAGCACAGGAGTTTCACTTTCAGTTTTACTTTAACAGTAGCAACCAGGGATAGGATAGGTAAGGCTTCAGTCGGGCAAGGCTGAGGGAGAGAAGGAGATAGGATAGGGGAGGCTTCTGTGGAGCAAGGCTGAGGGAGAGAAGGGGATAGGATAGGGGAGGCTTCTGTGGGGCAAGGCTGAGGGAGAGAAGGGGATAGGATAGGGGAGGCTTCTGTGGGGCAAGGCTGAGGGAGAGAAGGGGATAGGATAGGGGAGGCTTCTGTGGGGCAAGGCTGAGGGAGAGAAGGGGATAGGATAGGGGAGGCTTCTGTGGGGCAAGGCTGAGGGAGAGAAGGGGATAGGATAGGATAAGGTTCTGTGGGGCAAGGCTGAGGGAGAGAAGGGGAGAGGAGAGGCCAATTGTAACTACTCATTAATTTTCAAGCTGTAAGTGTCGATTTATCAAGCTCAATCATATAGTTTTGTAGCGAAGCATGGGTATCTAGCTAGTAGATGGATGTCTGTCTGTCTGTCTGTCTGTCTGTCTGTCTCTCTCTCTCTCTCTCTCTCTCTCTCTCTCTGTGTGTGTGTGTGTGTGTGTGTGTGTGTGTGTAAAATTGGATTAAGATGGGATATCATAATTGATCAGTCAGGGTGATGATAATTATAAATACATTACAAATAGACTTAACACCTTATCACTTTAATAGTCTCATGGAACTTAACAAATATGACCATTATCACCTACTTTCAAATTTTGTTATCAACAGCCTTTCTGTCATTTTTTTTTAATATAGATAGATAGTGTAGAGAAATGCAGAGATAATCTTTGAAGAAGTTACGCAGGAACAGTTGAGGGAAAATATGATACAATTTTAGGCAGGTTGTGGCATAGCAAACTTCAAGAACCCCTGCTGTAATAATATTCACTTCTAAGCTTAATAGAGGCTTTTAATTATCATGTATCTAACAAAAAGGCTTCCCCCCCAAAAAAAAAAACCAATTAGTTGACATAATCAATTCCTAACTGGAAGAGGGAAATTAGAAAGACAAGTCATCCCAAGATTTTCTGTTTGATAGAGAAGAACGGATTATTTTGGCAATGGAGGTTGCAAACCCTCCTTCAAAATAAAAATATTTTTTTTAAAAAAATAAAGGGATAGACAACTAGGAAACTTTTAAATAGTTTTCATGATTTAATAGATAAAATTAAACCAATTACAATTTCCATGGTCCTTTGCTATTGGTTACACAGGCTGAGATTCCTAGGAGTGAAATTGCTTAATAAAGTATGAGTGATTCCTGAAAGCCAAAATTAATCCTAATTAATTAATAACTAATTAATTTTGCCTAATTAACTGCTTCATTCTGCCCCTTGATCCTTACAATGAATATAATGACTAGGTTCTCAGCATTAGAGTCCTATGGTGTATACATAATCATGACAGATTTTTCCCATGGTTTTATTAAGCCAGGATTATATTACAATCTCATTATGGAGGTTTCACATAGTACTTGCAAGGGTCCTAGCCATACCCATAGATCCACACAACTCTCAACTCACAACTGAAAGACAGGAAAATGAGTCTATGAACTCATCGTTATTGCAGGATTAGTTGATAAATGGCAGGACACTTGTAAAACAGATTTTATTTGTAGTATGCACTTGGCAAGAAATTAAAAGACACTTGCTCCTGAGGAGGA
The DNA here is from genome assembly GCA_022577455.1 of Arizona elegans. Taxonomy (NCBI): domain Eukaryota; kingdom Metazoa; phylum Chordata; class Lepidosauria; order Squamata; family Colubridae; genus Arizona; species Arizona elegans. The sequence goes on along the minus strand of JAKOOJ010000001.1, from coordinate 212,790,453 downwards.
AAGCAATGGCAAATCAAATAAAAATCAGAGACATCACCATGCCAACAAAAGTGCATATAGTCAAGGCTATGGTTTTTGTTGTGACTCCGACCCCCCGAGCCCGTCTTATCGGAGGGAAAAGACTCCGAAAGTGAAGGAGAGGAGTTGGCAAGGCCTCCCTCTCCAGGACCCTCCTCTCTGGCAATGCCTCAGGTGTCTTCCGAAGGAGAAGAGATAGGCCAGGAGCCAGGCACTTCTGAGCAGCCGCAGTTAGACAGCGACAGAGATAAGTCTTGGCTGGATCCCCGACAGCATTGGAAAGTCAAGCATGCACAGCAGAGAAGGAGGCGTGCCAGAGATTAAGCTGAGTCACTGGACCACCCCCCCACAGGGGATAAAAGGGGGTGTGGTGGCCATTCAGGCTTTGTGACAGACAAAATGGAAAGCTAGCAAGTCATTCTGCATTTCTGGGACTTTGTTATACACTCTGCTTGGACTGATTTTTTGGACTGGACTTGACTATTCTTTGGCTTTTGTGGACTTTGATGTTTTCGGTCGGAGGAGATAAACCTCCCTTTGTAAGTAAACACTGTTGGCAAGCAGCCACTGGGTTGCTGCCAATTCTGTTATCAAAGGAAATTCTTGTCTGGTGATTTATTTTAACTCTTGGTCGACTGCTGGTGTGCATGTGTGAGATAGGGACAGAACAGTTTTCCCAGTTGCAATGTATGGCTGTGAAAGTTAGACCATAAGAAAGGCTGAATGCCAAAGAATTGAGGCCTTTGAACTATGGTGCTGGTGAAGACTCCTGTGAGTCCCTTGGACTGCAAGGCGATCAAACTGGTCAGTCCTAGAGGAAATCAACCCTGACTGCTCTTTAGAAGGCCAAGTCCTGAAGAAGAAACTCAAATACTTTGGCCACCTAATGAGAAGGAAGGAATCACTGGAGAAGTGCCTAATTCTGGGAAAGATTGAGGGCAAAAGTAAAACAGGATGACAGAGAATGAGGTGGCTGGATGGAGTCACTGAAGCAGTAGGCATGAGCTTAAATGGACTCCAAAGGATGATATAGGACAGGAAAGCCTGGAGGAACGTTGTCCATGGGGTCGCAATGGGTCAGACGCGACTTCGCGTCAACAACAACAACAACAACATGCACTTGACTGAATTGCCTAGAGAGATGGATTTGGCCAGTAGGGTTATACAATAGACCTATATCACCACCAGATTCATAGACCACATGCCTTAAATCCTGGTTTCTAATCAGGAGATCTTCTTTCGCATGATCTGTAATGGTTTGTGACAAAGTTCTTGATAGACAGAAACAGCAGGAGGGTGAACTGTGAAATAGACAACTGCCAGATAAGAGGCAATTTAGCCTGCAAAAGCACTGGGTGCCTGGCAACTTCTCAAAAGAGACTCTCTCTTGAGCTGTAAACATGAGAGGGAAAGATGTACTTTCAGACTTTCAAGATTCAATTACAGTAACCTTACAATGAAAATAATATTAGTACTCATGGTTGATGCTTCTTGTCTGGACTATCCCTAATGGCTAATAGGAGCTTACATGAAAAGCTCTCCAGATGTATCTGATTGGCCACAGGATACTGAACTGCTTTGATCTGGCCCTGAAAAGCTATTCTTACTGTAGGCTTTTCAGATATTATTACTTTAACATCTCCCCTATGGTTTGAAGTACAGGTTTTTTTTTTTCAGTTGGAAAATGTTTTGCAGTAGAACATGCCTTGGGGAGGAGATGGGGATGGGGACTGTTTCTTTTCCCAAATCCAAAATAAGTAGAATACCAAATGCCTGTAAACCTTCAGAGCTAATAAAATCCATGTAATACTGTATTTTCCCCCATTCCTTCAATTACATCATAAATTTTCTGCATCTGTTTCAACAAACTGGTGAGGCATTCCATTTTTCTTCAGTTGGGTATGTCGTCCAAATATGTAACATGTAAATTTGTAATAGTAAGGAATTACAATTGAGTTTATTGGATAGATGGATGGATGGATGAAGAGCCTTTCTTTGAATTAGTACTCATCTTTTCAGTATGTGTTAACAAATGTGAGCCACAATTCAGAAAGAAATTGACTTGATTCTCCACTATTGCATTATTTTATAATCCTGGTCTGAATTGTTATGAATATTTTAATATACAAGAAATAGTTCACAACAAGTAGTGTGACAAATGGGTCTAATTTTCAAATTCTAATTGTACAGGGAGATATCAGTGGCTTTTTAAAAAAAAACTGACACATTTTACTGTCCATGCTTTTCTTTCATATTCACAGTAATTATATTTTTCCCCACTAGGTTATTATATACTTGATAAAGAATTAGTTACCTGTTTATTGTCTGACTTCTATATGTGTGGCACAGATAAACACAAAGTTATAGGATTTCATTCCTGAATGGTTGTACAGTTTCTAGAAAATAATTACTATTCACTAAAGAGTACAAATTTTGGAGCTGGTTCACATTAGAGTAAAGAAAGGCAATATAAATTAGAGCCGTGCAAAACATTTGAGAGGTGACTCAAAAAGTATGTATTGCAAGTATGAACAAATTACACATACTATTCACTTGACCTGTTTAGCAATCATTCAAAGCAATCAGTATGGTGGCCCTTAAAAAAAAAAAACTTTACAATCAGTCCTTGCATTTACAATTGTTTCAATTGTGGTCATATGATCAAGGTTCAAACTCTTTGCAACTAGTGGGTTTTTGCAACCATTGCGGTACCCTGCAGTCAGATGATGGCCATTTGCACCCTTCACAGCAGCTTGCAACAAGCTGAATCAATAGAGAAGCTAGTAGTGAAATTGCAAGTCAACAACATGAGATGTCCCACTTAATATCCACAGGGATTCCCTTAATGACCATGATGGAAATGAGGTTGTAAATCATCACAGAGTTGTCAATCTCAGTTATGGATTGTTAAAATAGAGCTGCCTGGATACTATGAATGTAGTTTTGTTGTTGTGTTCGTTATAGTTTGCCCATTGTTTGGTTTTCTTTGTTGTTGTTGTTTAGAATGGTGGGGGAGATTGATATCTATTTCCTGGGGATTTCTCAGCTGATCAAATCTGCCTCTACCTAAACTTTTGATATCAGTTAAGATCCACTAAATGCTTCTATATTTGAACTCTAACGTAATGCCACTTTTGTTAGAGTTAAATACAATTTATATTGTAATTCATACACCCTGCATAGCCAAGCTCCAATGAACATATTTCTGTCTCCTAAGGATATTTGGTATTCTGTTTCAAGCTCCTGGAAACAATGCAACTCAGTACATTATCCTATCTACTATTTCCCTCACTGGTCTTTTTCCTAGGATTTTCAATCTGATTTGCTTCCTTTTTACTTCAACTTTAAACTGGATCCTGCCAGCTAGAGATTGTTCCTTAATCTTGGATTAGCCTTGACTATATTGATTGGCGAAGTGGCAGGAAAATAGTCTGTGAAGCTTCAGGTTAATCGCTTTTCCATTCAGACTGTGTAGGATTAGCTAATGCAATGGGATTTTATGTGCAGGATAAGAAAAGGTATTGTACACCACTGCCGGTGTTTTATATTTGGCTATTGGGTGTCTTTTTGAACTGCTTCACGATAGAATTTAAATTAACCTTTCCCAGCCTAAATGACTGACTGACTGAATGAATGAATGACTCGCTTCAACGTTTTGGTTACCACCTTTAGAGTGCTCCATGGCTTAGGACCTGGTTATCTATGGGACCGCCTACTACCACCAATAGCCTCCCACCAGCCGGTACGCTCTCATAGAGAAGGGCTCCTCTGGGTGCCATCGGCCAAACAATGTCGACTGGCGGCCCCTAGGGGAAGAGCCTTCTCTGTGGGGGCACCTACTATCTGGAATGAGCTCCCCCCGGAGATATGGAGGATCCCAGATCTGCACACCTTCCGCCGCGCTCTTAAGACCTTTTTATTCCACCAGTCGGGCCTGGCCTAATCTTTTCCCTCTTTTTAATTATGCAAATTTTAATTGGTTTTTAAATGATTGGGGTGTTTTAATCTGTCTGGGCTAAATTGTTTAATTTGATTTTACTTTCTTTTTAAATTTTGTATCTATGTATTTTTCCTGTTTGGCTGTTCACCGCTCTGAGTCCTTCAGGAGTAGGGCAGTATATAAATCAAATAAAAAAAAAAGAATACACACACACACAGAGAGAGAGAGAGAGAGAGAGAGAGTACACATACATTAAACATATACATATATATGGATTAGAATTGGCAATTCCAATTAGAATACCAAAGGTTTATGTCGTGTTGTCTTTTACTCTCAGTTACTTGCTCTGGTTCATTCCTTTTTCCTCTCCTGATTTCAGTTTTGAAAGCATTTTGCAATGTTAAAAACGGCATATTTCATCTGCCAGGATTAACATAAGGATATGCATATTTGACTAGTGGCTAACTAATGAGTAATTGTGCTTTTTGAAGTGGGAAGTGCACCTCAGAAGAGGCAATCAAATACAGTTATCATATACTCAAATTATATTATCTGCCCTTCTATTGCTAACCAGTAATGGAAAAGCAGTTAAATGATTGGTTTCTGTGTGCATGATGGCTTTATAATAAATACTGATGATCACTTTATGTTCACACAAGGACTAAAATGTAAATGAGCTAATATATTACTCCTCTGCAGACATTCAATCTGCAGAATCTGAAATGTTAAATATATGTTTGGGGTGAAAAGATACACTGAAGCCTGGTATCCATGAAACTGGCATCTTTATAGACATTTTCAGCTTGAACATTAAAGTGCCACAGAAAGATACATACCAGTAGAAGAGAATATCTATAATTTAGGGTTGAATTGTGGAATCCTTGATGCTCTCTGAGCTTGGCTGTTTGCTTCTAGATGCTTTCTTACTTGACTAGGTAACTTCTTAGATAGCCCACTCCCTTCTGGCACTGATGAAGTTACCTAGTCAGGTAACAAAATGCCTGCAAGCAAATAACCAAGCTCAGAGAGGGACAAGTATAAACTTTGGCAAAATTCTCTGAGAGGTCTAGCTTCTCTAGCCTCATAATCATGGGGAAAGTTGTATAAACATGCTCAACAGGATCTCTGCAGACTTTCTGCTTCGTGACACAAAGTTCTGGAGAACCAATAGATCTCTGGGAACTTTAAAATAGAACTTTTTAACAAGGCATCCAGCACCTTTTGCAAAACTCACACTGTAGTTTTCTGAATATTTATTTCAGTGTCAGATCAGGAAGAAAATAACAAAATACTCACAGGCTTCTCTCCTCCCCACTAAATTATAATAATTCTAAATAGGGGTGGGTGGGTTTTTTTTTTTTTTTTAGTCTTTACAATTTTTGGGGAAAGAATAATCCCGTGGATTATTTCACCAGAATCAAAGTGAGTTCTCTGCATGTTGAAGTTTCACTTAGAAAAACCTTATTTGCATCAGTGGGTCATTTTCTCAGAAGTTCTCTATGTGGAAGATCCAATTCGAATAAGGAAAACAAACAGGGGTGAAATGCTATCGGTTCGGACCTGTTTGCCCGAACCAGTGGTAATAAAAGCTACCAGTTTGGGTGAACTGGTAGTAAAAAATGCTACCAGTTCAGACAAACCAGTATTTCCGACGATCAGCTGTGCCGTGCAATTTATATTCGCTAGAAAACAGGAAATCCTGCTTTTTAGAGAATCTAAATCACGTGGCACAGCTGTTCCCCCTCCTCGCTGTTCTACTTACCTTAGAAAAGGCTTCTTAAACCTTTTTCAGCACTGCATGGTAACACCTGTGATGCACATGAGCATTTGACACGCACTGTGCATGCGGTTGTGCAGTGAACCAGTAGTGAAGCAAACTGGTAGTAGACCTTGGAGCATTTCACCCCTGAATATAATATAGGGAAGGCAAGAACTTCATCCCCAGTAATGATTCCAATTGAAATTGTAAGCAGCCCAAAGGAACTCAACCAGAACATTAACATTCAGTCTACCTTTTGGTGCACACACTATTTGAAGTAAACCTTTTTCCCCAACCTTCCTTTAAAGGAAGAAAGGTTTACTTAAGGTTTCCCTAAATATCCTTTTTGAGTTTTATAGGAATTAAGACCATTTCCCCAAGCAGGCAAATGTTTTTTTTTACCAGCAGAGCTATAAATAGAGATCCCCTTGAGACTTGGGAGGTTCAGTTACAGTGAGAAGTATTATCAAATTCTTGTTCCAACGTTGTGTTTTTCAGTTCTCAGGCTGTCATGTCACATCTAATTAGTATCACCCTATGAGTAGTTCCATGATGCCTGAAGCTTTGATTTTGCTTTCTTTGGACTATTTCTTTGAGCCAAACACAGCAGCTGACTGTACAGTGGAGATGATCAGGATATTATAACCCAAGAATCATATAAGACTGTCATTCAATGAAAGTACCCCCCAAAAAACCCTCATACTAACTCTATTGATCTCAAGAATATGCATGTATTTAACCCATTTAAAATCAATAAGTAAAAAACCTTTCCATATTATCATTCTGTAGTAAGGATTTACTACTGGTATTTGATATTTAAAACATATGCCTGGGTATAACTGGCCTATGTAAATGTCAATTGCTTATTATCAGAAATTGTTCACAGGGCTTTAAAATTTACTATATTTTAAACTGAAAATATTTAAATTAATAAAAGCATAATGAGTAGATGTTTAACTGTCATCGCAATAATTTCATCAACAAGGACAACAACTTTACTTAGGATGGAAGTAAAAATACAGTTTAATTTTTCTTGAGACATTTTATACTGCAAACCTATAGCCCAGTCTATATATATTGTTATATATTATATTATATAATGCTATCTGGCAAGATAGGTCTTTCTCTGTATTCAGATGTGGTGAAGACTTGGTAGAAGAGATCAATAGGTTTAACAATTCAATTTCCTTCTTCTCTTGTTACAGACACACCACAAACATTCTTCTCCAAAATGAACCTTTTTTTCCTCCTTGTTCTTATAGCCAGACTGAATAAGAAAAGCCAACTTACCCAAGTTAATAATTATTTAGAAAAAGGCCCACCTCGCTTGGGTTGAAATCTTATTAGCCTCAGGTAGGACTTCAAAAGATTTAATTTAATTTAATTTAATTTCCAATTTATATACCGCCCTTCTCCCTGAGGACTCAGGGCGGTGTACAGCCAAGATAAAAAACATAGAATACAAATATTAAAACATTTAAAAATATATATAAATTTGGGCCGAAAGTTAAGAATCACAAACTAATTAAAAAATTTAAAAATTTCTTCTAAGCCAACCCGGCTTGCTGGAAAAGATGGGTTTTCAGGGAACGACGGAAGGCATTGAGGTCATGGATTCTCCTTATCTCCGGGGGCAACTGATTCCAGAGGGTGGGAGCCCCCACAGAGAAGGCCCTCCCCCTGGGGGCCACCAGCCTACATTGTTTGGCTGATGGCACCCTGAGGAGGCCCTCTCTGTGGGAGCGCACGGGTCGATGGGAGGTCGTTGGTAGCAGCAGGCGGTCTCGGAGATAGCTAGGCCCTATGCCATGGAGCGCTTTAAAGGTGATAACCAACACCTTGAAGCACACCCGGAAGACCACCGGGAGCCAGTGCAGCTCGCGCAGGAGCGGTGTTACATGGGAGCGCCATGTTGCTCCCATCACTACCTGCGCTGCTGCATTCTGGACCAGCTGGAGCCTCCGGGTGCTCTTCAAGGGGAGCCCCATGTAGAGAGCGTTGCAGTAGTCAAGGCGAGAGGTGACGAGGGTGTGAGTGACTGTGCACAAGGAATCCCGATCAAGAAAGGGCCGCAACTGGCGAATCAGGCGAACCTGATAAAAGGTCCCCCTGGTAACAGCCGTCAGATGTTCCTCCAAGGACAGCTGCCTATCCAGGAGGACTCCCAGATTGCGAGCCCCTTCAGTGGGGGCCAAAGACTCGCCCCCAATAGTCAGCGATGGAGTCAACTGACTATATCGGGATGCCGGGAGCCACAGCCACTCAGTCTTGGAAGGGTTGAGCTTGAGCCTGTTCCTCCCCATCCAGATCCAGATGAAGGAACTCTCTCTCTCTCTCTCTCTCTCTTCTACATTTTCTATTAAAGTTTTTTTCCATGAAAAAGGAGACACAGTTTTCATACTATGTTCATCTCTGGTTAACTTAACAGTGATTTCCTCAATCAGATTTTCTAGATTCATGGAACAACTGAATCATAAACTAACCAAACAGCACACTAAGATAAAGCTAGTGGTAATTAGCAACGATTTATGGAATAAAGTAAAAAGGTAAGCAGTATAGCTAAACATGGGGTTATCAGGGCAGAAATACTTTATGTCTCACTGGATCTCTAGATCACTATCCTTTTCCAAGGGAGAGAGAGAATTGGAAAAAATATTTCTTCAAGCTTTTTTTTCCCTCCCCAGATTAAAACAAGAGTAGGAAAGGAAATTTGAAAAAGGGATGTTCCATGGCTCCACCAATTTCTGAGTCATTTCTTGAGCTAAAGTGCCTAAGTAATAACAATACTAGTTGTCTAAGAAGGTCTGGTGTCAAAGGTGGTATTCAGCTGGTTCAAACCGTTAGTGGAAATTGTGGGTGAGCTGCCTACCTGTCCCAGCTCTATGCCATCCTATTTAGGCACGCTTTTGAGGCCGAGCACAGGCGGAAGGCACACTCGTGAGCAAAGCGAATGCACGGAAGGCCAAGTGCATGCGTGGAAGGCAGACACATATATGAACTGGGCGTGTACGTGCACGAAACAAGCATGTCGGACCCCCTACAGCCAGCGACAATTCCCAATTGCCCGGTGCGTACCCACAGACAGGGCCTCTTCAGGGTGCCGTCGGCCAGACAGTGTCGGCCGGCGACCCCCGGGGGAGAGCTTTCTCTGTGGGCATACCCATCCTCTGGAACCAGCTTCCTTTGGAGCTCCGGATGGCCCCTGACTTTCGCTCGTTCCGCCGCGATTTGAAGACCTGGTTGTTCCTCAGCCTGGACTGATGGGGGGGGGGGTTAATGAATTTTAAATTGTTTTAAATTGGAATTTTAATTTTATATTGGCTTTTATGAGGAATTGTGCATTTTACAGTTGTGAGCCGCCCTGAGTCTTCGGAGATAGGGCGGCATATAAATTGCATTAAATAAATAAATAAATAAATGCACACGTGGGACAAATCGGTAGTAACATAATGTGAAACGCACCGCTGTCTGGTGTAGTATAGGGTGGTATTTAAAAAAAGAATCAAAACATAGTATTAGTATTCTAATTATGTACTGAGCTGTTGCTTCGATGCTACTCCTGAACTTTTCAATTCAAAAATTGAATTTTTTTCAATTATTATTATTATTTTTTTTAGATATTACACCTTTTAAACTTTAAAAAGCTTGAGAAGCACAAGAGATTGACTGAATGTAACTGTAAGAATGTTGACAAGAAAGCTGAAACTGGGTTACTTTTGCTCCCTGGAATTGGTCCTGCAACTTACAAGAGGTATTGATAGTGCTTCCTGTTACATTACAGCCTCTCAACAAGATGAAAGAGTAATCTGATTAGCAGATATGGATTCTCATCATGAAATGTATCCATTTGTTTTTAAAAGCTGAATGCTGAGATAGGGAAGGAAAAATAAATTCAGTAGGTAAGAAGAAAGATTTTAGGGCTGATCTATCTAAAAGCTGTCACGAGTCAGAATAGGTTTAATAATGGCATAAACAGGAAAAGAGAGGGTTGCAATCAGATTGGTACAACTGAATTTCATTTTGATGTAGGGATGAATGATGAGGATAGAATTGCAACCGCATTATGGCAACTGTGCAGCCATGTCTGTTCTCCTTCATTAAAATGAGGTGAGATCCTCCTAGCTGCTTTCTCATTTTACACATTTTACTTACGCGTTACAGTATTTCTTTTTCTTTTTGCCCTCAAAGAAAACATTCCCATTTCATTAAGTGAAAATTGCAACTGTTAAAACAATAGTCTGGATATTAATCAGCAGTATATGTGTGTCTGTATATTAAAAAAGAAATATTAAAACAGATTTTGTTTTTGTTTTTTTTTTAAAAAATCAGTTAATTGCCTCTAAAGCATATCCAAACCTAGATATGCTAAATCAAATCAGTTCATTAGAAAGCTTCTATTCCTTCTCTTTTAATTTAATTAGATGGGATAGCATGTTTATCTCCCAGAATAATTGGAGCCAAAATGATTTTTTAAAAAAAACCCTTTTGGGTATTCCTTCCTCTATTGTCTCACTGCTAGATAAGATCGTCACTTTAACTGCACTTATTATGTGACAAAGAGTCCTTATTATGTCTACACATTAAACACTTTTTTAAAGTTTTATTGGATTTTTATTTTTAAATATACATCAATCTCAATACATGAACAGTGCGGCCTCTGGGTATAATTCATTTTGATACAAACAGCAATAATAATAATAATAATAATAATAATAATAATAATAATAATAATAATAATAATAATAATAATAATAATTCCTAGGTCCTTGGTTTGGACTCGAGCTGCTGAGCTATTAACCAGCCTCAAAGGCTGTGAATCTCACTAAAGATTAACCAATAATAAGAATAAGAACCAATGATTAAGGAAGTAAATAAAGGAGGCTTTTTAAAGACAACTAAAACAAAAGCAGAATATAAGAAAGAAGTAATTGAGCAGCGAGCTGAAAATTGGAAAAGCAAAGCTCTGCCTGGCCAATACTTGAAAAGTATTGAAGGCAAAGCTGACCAGAAACTAACTTGGAACTGGTTAAGATCAGGAGTACTGAAAAAAGAAACAGAAAGCTTTATTTTGGCAGCTCAAGAACAAGCCCTAGCTACAAACTGCATGAAGGCAAAAATTCAACATGTTACCACCAACAGCAAATACCGCCTCTGCAATGAGAAAGATGAGACAGTCAACCACCTGATCAGTGGATGCAGCAAAATTTCACAAACTGACTACCTACAACACCATGACCGTGTTGCTAAGATCATTCACTGGAAATTGTGCCAGAAGTTTGGATTTGAGTACAGCAAAAACCACTAGGAACATCAGGTTGAGAAAGTGTTAGAGAATGAGAAACTCAAGATCTTGTGGGACTTCAGGATTCAGATTGACAGGCACTTGGTCCACAACACACCTGACATAACAATAGTTGAAAAGAAAAAAGTATGGTTCATTGACATTGCAATACCTGGTGATGCACGGATTGAAGATAAGCAGCAAGAAAAAATCACAAAGTACCGGGACTTGCAAATTGAAGTTGAGCGACTGTGGAAAAAGAAATTGTGTGTTGTCCTGATTGTAATTGGAGCCCTTGGAGCAATACCCAAAGGGCTGCCCTGCTATTTAGAAATTCTAAATTTGCCGGACTTGAACATTTTGACTCTACAAAAAACCACTTTACTCGGAACAGCTTACATCCTCCGACGATACCTTAACAGTTCCTAGGTCCTTGATTAGGACTCGAGCTGCTGAGCTATTAACCAGCCTCAAAGGCTGTGAATCTCACTAAAGATTAACCAATAACAACAACAACAACAACAACAACAACAACAACAACAACAACAACAGTCAAACAGAACCTGTAGTACAGTGGACTAAAGCACTGTTATTAACATCAGCTGCCTGCAATTACTGCAAGTTCAAATCTCACCAGGCTCAAGGTTGACTCATCCTTCCATCCTTTCAAAAGTAGGTAAAATGAGGAGCCAGATTGTGGGGGCAATAAGCTGACTTTGTATAAATATACAAAAATATGAAGGCTATTGCTTAACGCATTGTAAGCTGCCCTGAGTCTCTGGAGAAGGGCAGCATATAAATTAAAGCAAAAAAAAAAAAACCTTATATAATCCTAGTATTGATATACATGATAGATTTAGAATAGTTATTCAATATTTCAATGTTCCATTTAATGCCAATGGATGGATGGAAAACAAAGCTCTGTATGGGCAGCACTTGAAAATCATTGAAGGAAAGTGTGATAACAACTTGACATGGGCATGGCTTAAGAGAGAAACCATCAAGAAAGAAACAGAAGGTTTAATACTTGCTGCTCAAGAACAAGCACTACAAACTAATGCCATGAAAGCGAAGATACAAAAATCCACTGACAATCCAAACTGCCGACTTTGTAACGACAAAGTTGAAACTGTTTCACATTTAATATGTTAGTGCAGCAAAATTGCACAAACTGATTACAAAGCTAGACATGATTGAATTGCTAAATTAGTCCACTGGTCATTATGTAAAAAATACGACATACCTGTATCTGAAAAGTCATGGGAGCATAAAGTGGAAAAAGTTATCGAAAATGAGACAGTGAATATCTTGTGGGACTTTTGAATACAGACAGATAGTCATTTGGAACGTAACACGCCAGATATCATGGTTGTTGAGAACCGAAGCATAGAGTTTATTGATATTGCTGTACCAGGAGACGCCAGAGTCGAAGAAAAAGAACTGGAAAAAAATCATGAAATATCGTGACCTGGCCATCAAAACTACACAGCTATGGATGAAACATGTAACAGTGATACCCATTGTCATCGGGGCACTTGGTACCATATCCAAGAATTTTACAAAACACATCAAGAAATTTCAGCTTCCTGCAATAACACCAGCAGAACTGCAAAAAACTGTGCTACTTGGAACATCATATATTTTAAGAAGATACTTGGTTGATACCTAGGATGCTGGCAGCAACCCATATCAACCATTAGTACCAATCAATCATATTTGTGACACATTTTTAAATTTTCAGTTGACATAGTTTCATGTTTAATGAATAAAAGAGATAATAATAATAATTGTTACATTAGTCAAATTTATATAATCCTAGTTTTGATATACATGATAGTTTTAGAGTAGTTATTCAATATTTTAATGTTCCATTTTAATGCCAATTATATTATTAAGCATACATAGTAATATCATCTTTCAGCCTCTAATCTTTCCATCTAATTATTATTTATATTCTATAATATGAAAAATATATCTGCTAATATTCCCCTTATTTCTTATTTCTACCTCTATTCTAGCTTGTAGTCAGGCCACCATTACTAATCCTAGTGTTAATACACATGTTTATATTAAAATATAGTCCTTCATTATTTGGTTGTTGAAAGTCACAATACATCATTCAAGTACCAATCATCTTATTGTTTAAACATACCTAACAATACCATCTTTCAACTGCCAATCTTTCCATCTAACTATTATTTTTTATAAAGGTCTGTATTCTTATTTCTACCTCTATTTCAGTTTTTAATCAGGCCATCATTATATTAGAAAAAAAGAAATAATAATAATAATTCCTTTCTATCCATCATCTCTTGCCTGTTTTAATACTTCAATTCTTATTCATTTTTTGGCTTGCCTCCCATACTCCTCACTTGGATCTTTCTCTATCAACATCTGTGTCTTCACCATTCAGTCTGAATATTTCTCCCATCTTTATCCTCCTAAGCTGCTAGGTCTCCAGAGTGTCCACCCAAGCCCCTATCTCTCTTTCAAAAGTATCTTCCAGATTATTCAGTTCCATTTTTAAATCTCTTAAAGTACTTTTCCCTTGGTTTATTTCATTAGTCAGTATTATCTTTATTGTCTTCTTCTTTTCATCTTCTTACTTTGTTTCCTGGTTTGTCTCTTCTTTATTTTCCTCCATTCTTTCTACTGTCTCCTCTCTTTCCTGGACTCTTTCATCTTCATTCATTATCAGTTGTAGCATATTTTCTATTTTCCCATTTATGCCTTGCATTAGGTTCTTTATCTCTCTGTGGTTCTTTGTCATAGTACCCCTAATGCTTTGAAACATCAGCACCATTTTTCTTAAAATCTCACTCATTTCCCCCTGAGGGGGCATCTTGTCTTATTTTAATATGTCCGTCTCTTACCCAAGTACAAAAACAATGTATTCAAGTCCAATGTTGCTCCTCAGAAAGTTCAATAATCATAATTCTTTACATCTCAGGATTATCAATCAATTCCCTTTAAATAGTCCAGGCAGCTTTCACAATCAAAAGTCACTTTACTTTACTTAAGAGTCTTTCTTATTCTCACAATAGAGACTCCAGTAGTCATAAAGTAGATAGTTATAGAACAGTAAGTATCACCACAAACCTCCAGATGAATGTTATTTATTTCTCATATCAGGAATCCTAGATTTATAGAGGTATGTTATATTTTCCATTCACCAGTAGATGGCACCCTCAGATTAGGTTTCAGCATTGTTTTATGTCTGATAAATTGATTAATCCAAATTTAGTTCAATTTATGGAAGCAAAGTTGGTTATTCAGGTAAATTCAAGTAGATAGTTCCAGCATTTTATAATGCCTTTACAAAACAACACCTACACTGTTTAAAAATCCAATTTTCTATGCTTTAAAGGGTCTTTAGCTTTCTCCCCTTGGTTCCTTTATTTCGGGGCTAGGATTTTTCTCTCTATGGTTGTTCGCTGCTTTAAGAAATAGTTCTAAGAGTCTCCTTTCCTGAATTTTCCTCTTTCTTTCTTTTTTTCCTTTTAATGTTGGGGTCTAAATAAAAAAGGAATCGTCTCACACAGCTCCAGCCACTATTTATTTATACCACTCCTGCACATTCCTTGGTTGTCCTCGCTATCCCAGCTTCATGGCAGCCATGATGGCTGCCTCTTCTCCTTGTCATGGATGAGACGAAAGAAGCCCTGGGTCAAGCAGGAGAATTGCTGCTCTCTGTGACCTGCAGGGTGCTCCTCTTTTCTTCACCACCTCTACAGGGTGGCCTTAGCTCCTTTCAGAGCCCTCCAACAGGGAGAACTCTGTGTAGAAGCACGGAGACCTGCTCCTCACCTCTGATCTTACCGCAACATTAGTCGGAAGTCCATTAAATGCTTATTTTTTATAAATGTATTTGGAATGGATCTTTTTCATTCATGGTTCAAAATACAGAAAAGGTGGCTTTTGGTATTCAGAACTCCTTCTTCTTAGATAGAGGGAAAATAATGAATTGTAACTGAGCGCTGTATAAATTATTTCTCTGGATTACATAAAGATCTTGGGGATCGCCTTGGGAAGCTTACAAAATAATTGTACAATACCAGGTGATTTGCAATTCTTCTAAAATCTTAGCTTTTTTTTAATGTTTTGGTTTCAGTTTATGTTTAAGTTTAAGTTTAAGAGCTGCGGTGGCGCAGTTGTCAGAGTGCAGTACTGCAGGTTACTTCAGCTGACAGCCAACTGCCTGCAATTTGTCAAATCAAATCTCACCAGGCTCAAGGTTGACTCAGCCTTCCATCCTTCCAAGGTCGATAAAATGAGGACCCAAATTGTTGGGGGCAATATGCTGACTCTGTAAACTGCTTAGAGAGGGCTGTAAAAACACTGTGAAGTGGTAGATAAGTTTAAGTGCTATTGCTATTGTTATTATGTTTAGTATTTTAAAATTGGTTACATTGTTTTAATTGTAGCTGTGTTTGTCTGCTGTCCAGAGTCATGTCATGTAAGACAGGGGTCCCTAAACTATTTGGTTCTGTGGACTGGTGGCCATGGCAGCTTTGGTGATTTTGGTGGCAGGGGAATGGTTTCTATTCATGCAAGCTAAATCCTGCACATGTGCAAACGAAGCTTTGCACGCTAGCCCACCGCTTCAGTGACCTGGTTCTAATTGGCTGCGGCCGGTAGCAGGTCACAGCCTGGGGATTGGGGACCTCTGATGTAAGATGCCATACCTTATAAATATGCTAAATAAATAAATGAAACAAATAAGTCACATTAGAACCAAGATCAATATAAGGACATAAGGACCCAGACATTGTTTCTATTAAATAAACGGTTGTCTTTTTAAAATTATTATTAGATCAGAGAGTTTAAAGGGTTTGGGAAATGATGACATAATGATGCAGATGCACTGATGCTCCAAAGAGTGTTAGGCATTTCAAGTAACTGCAGGTAACATACTATTCAGAAGCAAAGGTGAAATACTGGTTCAGATGTGTTACCTCAATAATTTTGAAAACAGCCAAAAGAAGTTTGTAAGAGTACAAAAAGAGTTACTCATTTAAAGACTTCTTAATAAAAAACATGGCACAGCACAAGTTTTCCTGATTTACATGTCTAGTAACAGTATATCTTGCAAATGTCATCTAAACTCATGAACATAGTTGAAAGAACTAGATACATTTTAAATGGAAATTCTCCTTGCACTTAAAAGAGGTGTTCTACACAACATTAACTCCACATGATATAAATATGAGTTTTGTAACCAGCAATTTAATTTTCTTGATTTTGAGAGTAGCAAATAAGACTGAAAATTCTATTAAGAATTCTCCTAATGAAACACACGCCAACATTCCCTAGCACATTTAATTACAGCAAGTTCAGTGCAGAGAATTACTGCCTCTGTGTATTTTGAGATATATTTATATACATTTGATTATAGAAGCATAAACATAGCCTATGTAGCTGAGTTCATTCAAACCTTAACTCGAGCAAAGATATCTATCTATCTATCTATCTATCTATCTATCTATCTATCTATCTATCGGGGTAGAAAGTGATAATTCACTTTTTACTGATTTATTCCTCATTGCTACAATTGAAAGGAGTCTTGTCTTCCAAATCTATCACATTGCATTAATATTATCTTCTAGTTTGTTTCTATGTTGTTTTTATTTTAATAAGTAAGCCACTTAGAGTTATTTTGGTAATTGAGTAGACAGATGATAGATAGAAAGATAGATAGATAGATAGAAAGATAGATAGATAGATGGATGATAGCTAGCTACCGTGTTTTCCCGAAAATAAGACCTAACTGGAAAATAAACCCTAGCATGATTTTTTCAGAATGCTAATAATATAGCCCTACCCCCAAAATAAGCTCCAGTTAAGATAATTTCCCCAAAATAAGGGGGACCTTATTAGACCTAACCAGAAAATAAGCCCTTACGTGTCTTTTGGAGCAAAAAAATAATATAAGACAGGGTTTTATTTTCAGGGAAACACAGTAGCTATCATCTATCTATCTATCTATCTATCTATCTATCTATCTATCTATCATCCATCCACTCAATTACCAAAATAACTCTAAGTGGTTTATTTATTAAATAAAAACAACCATAGAAACAAACTAGAAAACAATATTAATGCATAGTGATAGTTTTGGAAGGCAGGCACAGTCATAGAGAATGGAAATCCCACAAGATGGTAATGCTAGGACTTCAGTAATATGAATCATCTTAAAACCAGACACTATTGCTTTAATTGCTTTGACAAGCTACAAAAGCCAATTAATTTCTAGTCCTTCCAAAACTCAATTCTTCCAACAGTCCTTCACATAGTGTGCTACTGCATCCGTATCATGATTTAAATTTAATTGTTATCAGAGGGAAATCCTATAAGTAGGTTTGATTATGAAACACATTTCCATGGTGGCACTTTATCATGGAAACTAATTACTCATAACATGCTTTGTTAATTATTCTTTAACTGCACTTGACTACTAAAGAGGTTTTGGACATTCAAAGCACCTTGAATGTTCTTAAATAAAGCAATCAGAATTTCCACCATGCTATATAATACAGTAGTTAAGAATGTCAGAATATTTTATTTGGTTCACATTTAAAAGTAGACTGACTTTATTTTCTCTTCCAGTATTCCTTATGGATATCAGGGCTCAATCATCCTCCTGAATACCCAGATCTTCATATTGTGTAATTTAACATTTTGGGTGGGCAGAATGCAAGAATAGGAAGAATGGAACACAACAGTGTGTATGTCAAGTCTTGTAAAAATAGTTATCTTAGAGGGAAATTATACCAGATGAAATGGAACAGAATTAGAAAAGAAAAAAAAAGTCTCTTTCTAAAGTTATGATTGATAAATTAAAGGAAGCATGGTGGCTCGAGTGGTTGAAAGCAAGCACACATTAGCAAGCATACGTTCAAGACCTGAGAGCTGCTACGGGGTGGGGTTGACTCTAGTCCTTTACTCTAGCTCCTGCTGGGGACATAAAAGGAGCCCACAATTGGGCATCTCCAAGCAATGGTGATGGCTAATCCTTTCAACCAGAGGTGGGTTTCAGCATGTTCTGACCAGTTCTGGAGAACCAGTAGTAAAAATTCTGACTGGCCCCACCCTCATCTATTCTCTGCCTCCCAAGTTCCAGCTGATCGGGAGGAAATGGGGATTTTGCAGTAACCTTCTCCTGGAGTGAGGTGGGAATGGAGATTTTACAGTAGCCATGCCCACCAAGCCACGCCCACAGAACCAATAGTAAAAATATTTGAAAACCACCACTGCTTTCAACCCAGAAGCACCTTGGTGCTTCTGACATGAGTGCAAAACCGGCAAATTGTGATTGAGGTCATTTCATTATTGTTTGTTTATAAAAGTGATAGACTGAGTCAATCACTTGGTATAGATTCATGCTGCTTGTGTGTATGTATGTTTGTGCTTGTGAGTGTGCCTTCAAATCAGTTATGATTTTTGGAAATTGTATTGACTGACCCCTGCAATTTTCTTGGCAACATTTTTTGGGGGGGAAATGGCATATTGTTGGTTTCTTTCTAGGGCATAAAGAGATAATTGGTGCTAAGTCCCCCACCTGGCGTTATGTGTAAGGCAGGATTACCAAACACAGTCTCACAATTTCTAGACCAGTGCTTTTAAGCACTACACCAACTTGTCTCTATCTAGGAAGCAGAAACATTAGGCAGAGGGGAAACATATAGGAAATCCTTGAGTTACCTCCACTCGTTCAGTGACTTTTCAAAATTGGAATGGTGTTAAATGAAACCTATGACTGGTCCACAAAGTTGTGGCTGTTGCAGGATCTCACATCATTGAGATTTGGGCACTTGGGGCACTTGGCAATCAGCATGTACCTATAATGGTTGCAGCATCCCGTGATGGCACAGTGGTCAGAATGCAGTACTACAGACTACTTCTGCTGTCTGCCAGCTGCCAGCAGTTCAGCAGTTTGAATCTCACCAGGCACAAGCTTGATTCAGCCTTCCATCCTTCCCAAGTCGGTAAAATGAGAACCCAGATTGTTGGGGGAAATATGCTGACTCTGTAAAATACTTAGAGAGGGCTGTAAAAGCACTGTGAAGTGGTACAGTATATAAGTCTAAGTGCTATTGCTATTGATATCTAATGGTCATGTAATTACCATTTGCCACTTTCCCTGCCAACTTTCCATAAATCAGTGAGGAAGCCAGCAGGAATAATCATTCCTATCATTTTTTCTCATAGGGACCCCACTAGGGTCCCCACTCTGTAGAGTGAACCTACCTGCAGCACTTCCCTGCCTCTTTGTGGCCTTGCCGGCAAGTCCCTGCTCCTTAGCACTCTCCCATGGCCCTTGCTGGCTCACCCATGCTCCCTGTGCCTGCCCATGGCATTCCCCATAAACCTATTAAAGCAACCTGAACTGTGCCCCCCCCAGCATTGTCTCCAAATTACAGCTTCAGCAGCAAAAGAAGAAGGCACAAGAGTATTGGATTGTTCATCGCTGTTCTTCAAAACACAAGCAGTATTCTTGCTGATAGACAGCTGAGAACAGCTTGAGAATAATCAGGGTTTTTCATTCCTGTTACCTATTTGAAAGATGGATTATTTCTATTAATTACACATGATGGCCATTAGTATAGAACAGTGACAGTGCCTCCTTCAGCAAACATGGGGGTATTCACATTGCTTTTTTCTTCTCTCGGCTTTGTTCTGGGTCCCTGGAGAAAGCCCTGCTCCGCAGAGACTAGGAGGCATGAAAAGGCTGTTTCGTGAAAGCCTAATTTCCCTGACTGTGAGTTACCTTATGACTCGCTAATGCTTGTTACATTAATATGTTATTAAAATAAGGTCAGCTTTTAGTGATCTGATTAGCAGCTAACAATTATGTTCCCTCTTGCTGTAAAAAAGGCAAAATAATTTATGGCGTAAGGAAGGAGTATTTCAATGGGGCTATCAGAGTAGAGAGATCACTTCTTTCTTTCTTTCTTTCTTTCTTTCTTTCTTTCTTTCTTTCTTTCTTTCTTTCTTTCTTTCTTTCTTTTTAAAAAGGAAAGATCTCTCTGGCAATTCCTAGTATTTTTAGTATGCAGTGAAAAACTTCTGTTCTACCTACAAATCAGGGGTGAAATTCAGCAAGTTCTGACAGGTTCTGGAGAACCGGTAGCTGAAATTTTGAGTAGTTTGGAGAAACGGCAAATACCTCTGGCTGGCCCCAGAGTGGGGTGGGAATGGAGATTTTGCAATAACCTTCCCCCAGGAGTAGGAAGGGAATGGAGATTTTGCAGTATCTTTCCCCTGCCATACCCACCAAGCCACACCACGCCCACAGAACCGGTAGTAAAAAAAGTTGAATTCCACCACTGCTACAAATACTCAATGTACTTGATCCCACTCTTCACGTTCACAAGCACTAACCTTACCCCACCCCAAGAACTGGGGTTTCAACTCTGGTTGAACAATTTCTCCCACCAAAGATATCCATGGAGTCTTCTAATCAGCCTCACAATCGGCATCATTTCCACAGCCTCCTGACTCAAAACCAGTTAATATGAGTACATGATCCAGGATGAGCATCAAGCCCCCACAATATTTTTCTGCAGAATTCTCTCCTTTCAAATGGAACCTAAGGAGGTACAAAACAACAGGTTGGAAACCTATCAAGGTGTGACATGAATATGGAGGCCAACCAGGATCAGTTTATCCTAGGGTTAGGCATAACTTCATTGACATAGAAGTCTGCAGTGTGGAGAAGCTGGAAATTGTAGTTTGGTAACACCTGGAAGACCAGGGATCACCTATTCCAATCTATCAAGTTATATTACTAAATAGGTTACTCTGTTGATCTCAAGAATGAGCATATGTTTAACCCATTTGAAATCTATTTGTTGTAGAAAACTTTGCCTCCATCTAGCCTTCATTTCTATACTATAGCAGTATACTAGAAATACTATCTACTGTTGTAAGAACTTACTATGGGAATATATTTAAAACATATGCCAGAGTATAACTCTGATACAAATATCATTGATACAAATCAATATATCAATATCATATAATTGATACAAATATCAATTGCTTATTATTGGAAGTTGTTTGTAGGGCATTAACATTACTATATTTTAAACTAAAAAGATTCAAGTTAATAAAAGAATCATGTCTGGGTGAGTAGATGTTTAGTGGTCATCACAATAATTTAATCAATGATAACAAATAAGGTTACATATCAAAATACAGTTTAATTTCCCTTGATACATCTTATATTGTACTATAAATCTATATGCCAGTCTATATATAAAACTAACTGGCAAGATAGGTCTGTCCCCAAATCGAATAACTTTTAAAAACATTCATTGCTTTTCAACAGAATTTTCAAATATCAAGTATGGTTGGGCTTGATCTTGAATAGAATGGTGGCAAGAACAGCATCCTGAATGCAGGAGGGAACATGCTTCAACAGAACTCTAAGCCACGAAAGAAAAACAGAGGAACCAATGCCACATCATCCTTACCAGTGGTGAAATCTGATATTTGTTACTACTGGTTCTGTGGGCGTGGCTTGGTGATGGTGGTGGTAATGTGACTGGGTGGGCATGGCCAATATTTTTTTCTTTTAAAACCATTTTTTCTACAACCTCTTCAGCGAAGAGGTTGTAAAAAATGCTTTCAAAAGGCCCTGATGATCCCAGCTGAGTTGCTTGATTGGCAGAGGCTTTTTTTCTTTTAAAAATCTCTGCTGATCAGGCAACTCAGCTTGGATCATCAGAGGCATTTAAAAGAAAAAAAGCCTCTGCCGATCAGGCAACTCAGCTTGGATCATCAGAGGCATTTAAAAGAAAGAAGCCTCTGTCGATCAGGCAACTCAGCTGGGATCATCAACTGACAATCCCTTTGATGATCCCAGCTGAGCTGCATGATCATCAGAGGCTTTTTTTTTACTTTTAAAAGCATTTTTTCAGCCGAAGAGGTTGTAGAAAAAATGCTTTTAAAAGTAAAAAAAAAAAAGCCTCTGATGATCGCGCGGCTCAGCTGGGCATGGTGGGGAGGGGGCAGGGATTTTTGCTACCCGTTCTCTGAACCATCCGCCTCCATCTCTACTGGATCGGGATCCATTCCGAACTGGGAGCATTTCACCCCTGATCCTTAACCAGACACAGAAAACAAAGTGACAAAGCTAAAATTTAATTTAATTTAATTTAATTTCCAATTTATATACCGCCCTTCTCCCTGAGGACTCAGGGCGGTGTACAGCCAAGATAAAAAACATAGAATACAAATATTAAAACATTTAAAAATATATATAGATTTGGGCCGAAAGTTAAGAATAACAAACTAATTAAAAAATTTAAAATTTAAAAATTTCTTCTAAGCCAACCCGGCTTGCTGGAAAAGATGGGTTTTCAGGGAACGACGGAAGGCATTGAGGTCATGGATTCTCCTTATCTCCGGGGGCAACTGATTCCAGAGAGTGGGAGCCCCCACAGAGAAGGCCCTCCCCCTGGGGGCCACCAGCCTACATTGTTTGGCTGATGGCACCCTGAGGAGGCCCTCTCTGTGGGAGCGCACGGGTCGATGGGAGGTCATTGGTAGCAGCAGGCGGTCTCGGAGATAGCTAGGCCCTATGCCATGGAGCGCTTTAAAGGTGATAACCAACACCTTGAAGCGCACCCGGAAGACTACCGGGAGCCAGTGCAGCTCGCGCAGGAGCGGTGTTACATGGGAGCGCCATATTGCTCCCATCACTACCCGCGCTGCTGCATTCTGGACCAGCTGGAGCCTCCGGGTGCTCTTCAAGGGGAGCCCCATGTAGAGAGCGTTGCAGTAGTCAAGGCGAGAGGTGACGAGGGCATGAGTGACTGTGCACAAGGAATCCCGATCAAGAAAGGGCCACAACTGGCGAATCAGGCGAACCTGATAAAAGGTCCCCCTGGTAACAGCCGTCAGATGTTCCTCCAAGGACAGCTGCCTATCCAGGAGGACTCCCAGATTGCGCGCCCTCTCCGAGGGGGCCAGAGACTCGCCCCCAATAGTCAGCGATGGAGTCAACTGACTATATCGGGATGCCGGGAGCCACAGCCACTCAGTCTTGGAAGGGTTGAGCTTGAGCCTGTTCCTCCCCATCCAGATCCGCACAGCCTCCAGGCACTGGGACATCACTTCAAGGGCATCGTTGGGGTGGCCTGGGGTGGAGATGTACAGCTGGGTGTCATCAGCGTACTGGTGGTATCTCACCCCAAAGCCACGGATGATCTCGCCCAGCGGCTTCACATAAATGTTGAACAGAAGGGGCGAGAGGACCGATCCCTGCGGCACTCCACAGATGAGAGGCCTCGAGGTCGACCTCTGCCCCCCTGCCAACACAAACTGCGACCGGTCGGAGAGAAAGGAGGAGAACCACCGTAACACAGTGCTTCCCACCCCCAACTCTTCCAGCCGGTGCAGCATGATACCATGGTCGATGGTATCAAAAGCCGCTGAGAGATCTAATAGGACCAGAACAGAGGAATAACCCCTGTCCCGAGCCCTCCAGAGATCATCCACCAACGCGACCAATGCCGTTTCCGTGCTGTGCCCAGACCTGAAACCCGACTGGAACGGATCTAGATAGGATGTTTCCTCCAGGAATTGCGGAAACTGTTGCACGACCACACTCTCAACAACCTTCGCAATGAAGCGAAGGTTGGAGACAGGACGATAGTTGGCCAATATTGCTGGATCCAGGGACGGCTTCTTGAGGAGAGGCCTCACCACCGCCTCTTTCAGGGCAGCGGGGAAGTGACCCTCACTCAAAGAAGCATTAATGACGCCCTGGAGCCAGCCTCGTGTAACCTCCCGGGAAGCCAGTACCAACCAGGAGGGACACGGGTCCAGTAAACATGTGGCCCCACTAAGTCTCCCCAAAATCCTGTCCACATCATCGGGAGTCACAGCATCAAACTCCTCCCAGATAACATTCTCAAGACTGTTCCTCGTCACCCTGCCCTGATCTACCCAGTCAGAGTCCAGATCCCCCCGGATCTGAGCGATTTTGTCATACAGGTATTGTCCGAAATCCTCCGCCCTGCCTTCTAAGGGATCCTCCCGCACTCCCAGGTGGAGCAGGGCGCGGGTCACCCTAAACAGGGCGGCCGGACGATTCCCTGATGACGCAATAGAGGCGGAAAAGTAGTTAGACTTTGCCGTCTTTATCGCCACTAGGTAGGCCTTAATATGCGACCTTACCAGTGTTCGATCAGATTCAGCGAGACTGGCCCTCCAACCGCTCTCCAGGCGTCTTTTCCGGCGCTTCATTTCCCTCAGCTCCTCAGTAAACCAAGGAGCCGCACGGGATCGGCATCGGGTCAGAGGCCGCAAAGGCACAACTCGGTCCAAGGCCCCACCAGCCGCCCGATCCCAGGCGGCTACCAGGTCCTCGGCCGAGTCATGTGCTAGATCCTCAGGAAATGGCCCAAGCTCCGTCTGGAACCTATCAGGATCCATCAGGCGCCTGGGGCGGATCCATCTAATTGGGTCCGCCTCCCTGCGGCGAGGGGTCGCGGTTCGAAGATCTAGGCGAAGGAGTGAGTGGTCAGTCCATGACAAGGGTTCCACGTCTATATCCCCTATAACAAGACCACTCAACCACTGGCCAGAGACAAAAATCAAATCCAGAGTGTGACCTCCCCTGTGAGTAGGGCCATGAACTAACTGGGTCAGGTCCATGGCCGTCATGGAAGCCATGAACTCCTGAGCCACCTCAGACGTTTCACCGACGGATGGCAAGTTGAAATCACCCATGACTAAAAGCCTGGGTGTATCTACCGCCACCGTGGCTATCACGTCGAGTAGCTCAGGTAGGGCTGTTGCCACGCGGCAGGGAGCCAGGTACGTAAGCAACAAGCCCATCTGAACCCCACGGCCCCACCTCACAAGGAGGGACTCACATCCGGCTATCTGAGGCACAGTGGTCTCCCTCGGACTCAGATCCTCGTTAATAATAACCGCCACCCCCCCCGCCCCTCCCCTGGGCCCTCGGCTGATGGAATGCTCTGAAGCCTGGTGGGCACATTTCCACCAGAGGGACGCCACCCTCCGGGCCCAACCAGGTCTCCGTAATACCCACCAGGTCCGCTCCTCCCTCTTGTATAAGATCGTGAATGAGGGGGGCCTTATTGACCACGGACCTGGCATTGCACAGCATCAGCCGAAGGCCCAGCTCCTGAATATCTAAGCCACCTAGTATCCGAGCGGAGCCTTGGGGACCGGGGCAAGCAATTGCTCTCAAACAGCAAGTGCGAGCCCCCAACACCTGATGTGGTCCCCTGCTCCCGCCATATCTGCCCCTCCCATTCACCGTGCCGATGGTACAGCCCTCATAGATATCGCCCCCCATCCCTTTTCCAATCCCTCGTCCGGTGCCTCCCGGATCATTACCCTGTGCCGGGCACGGCTCTGACCCAGGTGGATTTCCCCCCCCCCATCCGCCATAGTCGTCTTCCCGGTATCTTTAAATGAATAATTACAAACCCCCCCCCCCAGAACCCCTTAAAATCTTTAAAAATTTCCATAAAAAGCCCCATAAATTCTTCCTTGCTCCATGCCATCTCTCCGGACTCCAAAGTCCGTCATCGAGATAGGCCCTCGATAATGTGGGGGGCCAAACCTGCGAGAGGGGAGAGTCTCGCAGGGCGAGGAGTTCCGACACCGAATACATATAGCCATCAGGGGAGACAGTCCAAGGGTGGGGGACCGCTGATGTTACAAGCGTAGGGAAAATTCCAGTCCAAGGTCAGGCTGCCAAGCTCCACTGTCCTCTCACGACAGTGGCTAAGGAGGTACATATCATTCAGCCCCGAAAGTTTCCAGGGCGGCCGTCTCTCACCAGGCCAATCCATGGAGACTTTGATAGAAAGCTCAGGGTGAGGATAGCAATATTCCGCCTCCTCAGGCCTCATGTCCATAGAACCAGAATCCCTCCTGGGATTAGCAGCATCAGGGAATCCAATATCCAGCTCAAGGGAGGTTTAAGTTCGTAAATGTTCGTCAGAGAAGTTCTACATGGTAGGGAATCCAGACAGGCCAGATGGAAGTGGGGAAAAAATTAGGAGTAGTTCAGCAGGCCAAGATGAGTGGGAAGCTATGGTCGTAATTCGCCAAAAGGCCAAACTCAGTCCGAAGGAAGGGGGGGGGAGATTCAAACCGCATAAGTTTGTAGTCATTTTCCGGCCCCAGTAACCCTCAACCTTCCATTCTAGTAGGTGAAGCTCCCCTATTTGGCCCCCCCCATCCAGCTCACCCTGGGGGGGGGTCTCAGGGTCTCCCTGGAGGTAACCCTTCCCTCAAGGGTCATATACTCTCCAGTCACCCCAAAATCAGATCTAAAACCACTGCTGAAGAGTCCTGGGCCGTCTGTTTGGAAGTCTGTAGGCCCTTGGGAGCCGCCCCAACCTTAAGCGCCCCCATCACAACCACCGCCGCGGCCTCCGCAGTCCCCGCCGCCATCGTCGCCATCGGCCCCCCCACGGACGTCCCCAGCCGCCCCCTGCCTCCAAAGATCCACCTCGAGGCATCCAGGGGCGTGGGGAACCTCCGTAGGGGCCTCACAACGCCGATGTCGTCCAGGAGCTGCCGCCGCCGCCGCCGTGACCGCCCGCGACCGCCGCCGCCGGTGCCGCTCCCCTGCAGGCCGCAGACTGCCGTCGCCCACTGCCGTCCTGACGTCATCCCCCTCAGCGCTGGGATGGTCCGGGGAGCTGCCAAAGCTCCCAACGGGCTCCTTAGGTGTTGCTTCGCCCGGGCGGGGGGTCATAGATGTTCGAAATGACCCCCCTGAGCCCCCCCAAGCCGAGGCATCACCCCCCAAGAAGCTGAGACTCAGCGTCGGAGCGCCATCTTGGGCATGCGCAGAAGGAAGAAGGAAAAGTAAAGATATTACCCACACTTGCTTTCCTGGAGCTCTGCTCTGTTCAGCTCTGGTCTCACCATCATTTATCTTGTTAGATAATCTGGTTAGTTGCATTCTGAAGATGCAATTTATTAGTTTATAACAAGCTTATTAGTTTATAAATTAAAAAAAAGAAAATAGTTTATCTCTTTGAAAATAAGACATAGAAAAGTGGGAACATGATTTAATTGGATGAGATTTAAAACCTAATAACCATGTTTATTTCATAAATCTGTACGATTATATAAAATAATAACCTGTTCTCAGCCAATATTCAAATTAAAAATGAACATGAAGATTAAAATAACAATAAAGATTTGTATAGCCAGTTTAGTGTTGTGGTTACGATGGTGAGTTCTAGTCCCACTTTAGGCATGAAAACTGGCTAGGGGACTTTGCTCAAATCACTGTCTCTCACCCCAGCCCACCTCACAGGTTGTTGTGGTCAGGAAAATAGGAGGAGAAAAGAGTATTAGTGTGTGTTTGTCACCCTGGCTTACTTATAAAATAATAAAGGCAGGATAAAAAAATCTAATAAAATACACAAATAAAAGGAATAATCTAGTCAATGGCCTAGTCTACACATTTAAAGTTGACATATTATGAAAATGATTAATGTTAAATCCCGTTGATTTCAGTATGTCTCAGTATGATTGATGCAACCCATAGAATTCCTACCGATTTAAATGCCATCGTTAAACTAATCCTTGATTTTGCAGGTGAAAACATGAGTACATAAGACATTGGTTTAACCAAATCTTCCATTTCATAAAACAGGAAAAAAAACTATTTTAAAAAATCAAACAATGTAATAGAGGCAAAACCTGAGAGTTTTGTTTTTTTGGCTTTAAAATAGGCTCCCCACAGACTTGCCAATTCAATTTTCTGTTTCACAGATACACTGGCTTTCTTAAGGAGAGAAATCACTGTGCAGACTAGGGGGGAAAAAAAACCCTTTCTGTAGCATTGGATTGCATCACAGTCTCAATTGTAAGATAATCTTCTCACAACAAGCAATGAGATGTACCTATCTTAACAATTGTTTCTGATCTCACTCTACTGAACCCTACAGTTGGAGCAAGGGATATTTGACTTTCAAGAAGCTATTGGACTAAAATTCCCATATATTCATGTTGTATTGGAATATAAACATTTGGAAAACTTATGCTTTATCTAAGACTTCCATCAGACTTTTACTCTCCTCCATTCCCCCCCAAAATAAGCATTTCTTTTGGATAACAAACTTTATAACTGAAGTGAAGGATGACTGAGATCCTTTAAATATTTTTTCCATAGCATTATGGAAACGAGAACGAGGCTTGAACATTTGTAGAAAAAAAAGGAATTATTATTTCACGTTAGTAAAAGATAGCACTTCATCACTAAAGTACATCTATTTCAGTATAAAGTTCCCTGATAGCTAGATAACACCCAAGCAAATACCCAAGACTGTGCTGAGTTATTTTAGATGCAATTGTATTACTGAATTATAGCAGTGGTGGGTTCCAACTGGTGTTACTACTGGTTCTCTTCATGCACATGCTTTGCGCGCAGAACCTTCTGTGCATGCGCAGAGCATCCGTGATGATGTCTGGGCGAGTGGGCGGAGCCTCCTGCCACCGCCACTATCAGTTCGCCCGACCCGGGGAATACTGGTAGAAACCCTCCACTGAAACAAACTCACAAAAGTTATATTTGAGTTAAAATATTAATTACATTTCAAGACTTGACTGAAATGTGGTAAATGGGTTTATTTATTATGACTTGCCATTCTTGATTTTCTGCATGACTTCTATATGATATTAAGCAATAAGTCATGAGTATAAATGGCAAGTCCTGCTGAAACCAAACAAATCTTCATTATCATTTATGTGTAACGTGAACCAGGGTTTTTATGAAAGTCATGTTGGCTTTGACAGGGATCACAGAAGAAACATAAATTTTTATCCCGCAACACCTTCAAAGTTAATAGGAAACAATCTGAATTCATTTTCTTTTCCCATTTGCACACACTTTTAATTGATATTTATGTGATTGGCAACATCAGAATATTTAAAATATAATTCTCTGTGACTTGATGTCTCAATACTTATCAACAATTTAGCCAAGCTTGCACAATTTTGAAAAAAAAAAAGGTACATAAATGGAAACTATTAGAAAATCTCAGGTCTGAAAACTGAATTTCAATTAAAGAGAAACACACATAGAAAACCCCCAGAAGAAAGGAATGGCAAATCACTTCTGTAAAGTTGTCAAGAACATGGGAATGTAGTCAGAAATAGTTGAGTTTGATTTGAAGGAGACTTTATTTTTAGTTATATATTTATTATTACATTTATACTCTGCCTATCTCAGTATAAAAATTATCTCAGTTTAACTATTAGTAATAATTTTTAAAAGCACAAGATGCGATCATAATCATCGGATCAATAGAATTAAAATCAAAATTATTAAAAAGTAACAGTTAACATCTTAGTAAGTATTGTCTTTTGCACACATAGGCTTAGCAACACAGCAGTGCGTAAGTAAAGCTATTTATTTTATTTAATATCTGTTTTATTTCCCCCATAGAACAGAGTAAAGCAAATTACAAAAGAAGGGGTAAGCCATATATCATACAGTGACAATAAAAGCTGCAATGCTTAAAAAGTAATAACTGCAAGTATTAAAAAATAAAGTTGAGATTCTTTTAGAAAAGCAGAAAAGTGAAGTAGATAAGCAAACTTACAAGTAGACCAGTTTTTTGTTTTTTTGTTTTGTTTTTTTTAAATTTGATTTATATGCCGCCCTTCTCCGGAGACTCAGGGCGGCTTACAATGCATTAAGCAATAGCCTTCATACTTTTGTATATTTATACAAAGTCAGCTTATTGCCCCCACAAACTGGGTCCTCATTTCACCTACCTTAGAAAGGATGGAAGGCTGAGTCAACCTTGAGCCTTAGAGAGATTCGAACCAGCAGTAAATTGCAGGCAGCTGTGTTAATAACAGGGTGCTTAGACCACTGTACTATCAAGCTCTTTAAGTAAACAGTCACATTTTTAGTTATTTTCTGAAATTTTAGCTAAATGTTTTTTGAATGAGAGTTCCATAATTGGGGCGCTATTCCTGAGAAGACCTCGTTACTGGCCATCACAAGCTGGATAGTATTGGGGAAGACAGACTTTTAAGCATATGGGCCCAGTAGCTGAAAGGGCCCAGTTTGAGATGTTAACATTAGTTTTTAAATGAAGTAGTGTGATCTTTGATAACTAGTATGATGCTTTCAGGAATGGGTATTTGGTGGTTCCATTTAGCTGCCCCTGTATAATACTCAAGCATAAATCTTTCTTTTCTTTTCTTTCTTTCTTTCTTTCTTTCTTTCTTTCTTTCTTTCTTTCTTTCTTTCTTTCTTTCTTCTCTTCTTTCTCTATCATCTATCTATTCTATCTATCTATCTATCTTTTATCATCTTTCATCTAATCTTCTTATCTCCTGTCTTTTTATATGTGTTAAACTCACACATTTATTCCTATGTGTGAGTTTGTGTACACACACACACACACACACACACACCTTCCTATATAGTTATTAGGCTCCATATGGTGTCTCCATGCACCATTTTGTTCTCTTTTTCACTTTAACATTTTATTGCACTTTTTATTATTTAGCATTTCAAAACCTGAGCCTTGGGCTCTGTCAGAAACCTGCTGTCATATAATGGTTGAATTGCTGGTGCTCAGTACGCATACTGGGCAAAGTTCAGCATTAAAACTGTCTCGCAATGTATGAGATGTATTGTGATCTTGTGGAGGAAGATTTACTGAGTGTACAAACTCATGATTTTTGTTTTTAAATAGTAAGTAAAGAAAAGAAGAGAGATTTAGGGAATGTTCTCAAATATGTGTCTCCAGAGACAGGTTTTTTATTTTTTTATTTTTTAAAAAAGTCAGGTGATCTGTGTCAAAGCCAGCCAGCCTCATATTGGCAGTAATGGTATATTTATCATTATTATTTCACACCTTACATTCTATATTGTCAGTGAAATCTGAGTCCTCTGCAGTCTAGTTCATAGCAATCTGGGATTTTTAAAGATATTTTGTCAGTAGAGAAAGGCATTTGAAAAAAAAAAAATCAGTCAAATTTGAAGGATCTACTCAAATACAGGCCAAGGCAGAAAGCTAGAATATGAATATGCAGCAGCAAATAAAGTTGAGAGATATTTTAAAAAGTATTTGCTTTGATCATGTATTCTAGCTGCACTACACTCTTACAAATTTATGCCTCCTTGCACAGCTCGGTTCTTATGTTAATTATTACTTTCCAACACATATTGCGTGTTCCAAAAACTCTTGGTCCTTAAGCACAGCCTAGTTTGCTTTGGTCAAAACAAGAGTGGTTTTCTTTCAAAGGAAATTACTTTGCCAAATGAAAGGAGTTGCTGAATCTAGGTAGCAAGTGGGGCTGTACTCCAACATGGTGAGAGTTGGAGCAGAGTAATTTTAAGCTTCATTGAGGCAGAAGAAAACTCTAATTTCTGTTGTACACTGCTCAAAATTGTTCAGGAAATGTGGCCTCTTGATTAAAAAAAAGAATGTATGAAAGGTTGACATTTAGTCTCTTAAAGGTTTCTGGAATGAGAGAAAGGGGGAATATTGTATTCAATGGTTGATAATTGTCCTTCAAGTAAGAGTAAGCATTGGACTCAAGCTGCCATCTACCAACCCAGCTTCCTTGGTGGTAGAATGAATGGAAATTAATTTTTTATAGTTAATAGTTGATTCTCTACTTTTCATAGAAGTAGAAAACTTAATGATAACAGTGAAAATGATGCTGATGTTGAGGATGACAAAAATTATCCACTTTGCTTTTGCTCAACTTCATATTGTGCACTAGTTATGCCTGGTTAGGGAGGATCTTTGCTCAGTCACTCCTAGAGGGGACATGTTGTCGCCCGTCAGTGGCCTGTGCAGCTAGTAGCTGATTCAGACAGCGAGGAGGCTGGTGTGGTGCTGTGCCAGCAGCCTGGGCACTTGGCACTCGAGTCAGACAATGAGGAGCCTGGAGAAGATGTGGTGCCAGACGCGGGGATTCAGCCAGGGCCTTCAGAACCTCCAGAAGCTCCCTTAAGTGAAGAGGATGAAGAGGAGGAGCCTCTTCTTGATGCATGGGTGCGCAGAGCTGCCAAAAGGCAGGAGAGGCTCCTCAGGAGGAGGTCTCCTCGAGAGTAAGGCTTGGGGCTAATTGGCTACTCCCTTAGCCTATTTAAGGAGGGACGCTGATTGAAGCAATTTGCAGGGAACAACTTCGTTCACATATCTTTGTGTCTTGTCTTGCTTATCTTATCAGCTTCCTGCAAATTGCTTCTGGGCATTCTGCCAACCACAGTAAGCTTTCAGTATTATTCTTTGAATTGTTGGCGGCTGTTAATGCAGTTAATTAACAGCTGTTGTTGTAAAAAAACTGGTTTATTTAGTAAACTAAGGTTTGAACGGAATTTGTGCGTGCTGCGTTCTTTGTGGTCCATAGCTGGGGCAGAACAGGACAATAGAGCATAACGTGTTCCATCAATTCAATTATCCCACTGCCACATGGGCCCAGTCTTTGTTCAAAAGGGATTTTTTTTTTTTTTTTTTTTTTTTTGGTATATCCCTTCAGTAATGGATGTTGGAAGGGCATTGAATCTGATTAACGAAAGTCTGAATCTGAATTTTGGAAATCTTTATTGTTATTTTAACCATCTTGTTTCTTCTTAATTTATTCACAGCTTTTGAACATTTGGTTGAGAATAGCTTATTAGAATTTATGATCCCTGGTTTCTAGACTGGTGCCTTAACCACTAGATCATATTGGCTTTCCATAGTGAGATTTTCAGATTGATCTTCATACTGAGCTCTTGAAGGAAGGGTAGTTTATAACTAATGAGGGAGGGAAAGAAAGAAAGAAAGAAAGAAAGAAAGAAAGAAAGAAAGAAAGAAAGAAAGAAAGAAAGAAAGAAAGAAAGAAAGATGAAGGAAGGAAGGAAGGAAGGAAGGAAGTGATGTGTGGCAATTCCTTACTATTTTGCGTGGCTTAATTTTGCTTGATGTGTACAAAACAATATACAATTTTTTGAGAAAAAAAAATATTTTAAATGCTGCCCAGCTCAATTTGACCAAAGGACAATTATTTAAATCTGGAGTTTTACCTGAAAATCAAATAGCCATGCAAGCACAAATGTTGTGCTTAAAACTAGATTGGAAACTAAATGGAAAAGCATTTGTACTGGTGTTGTAAGATAGAGGGATGTAAAATATTATTCATTTAAAAAGAAGATAATGTTTAAACTCCATGGGGGATTCAGGATATTCATGACAAACAGTAGTTCAAACACAATATAGCAGACAGTTAGTATCCATATATAGAGGCACTTTAAAGGAGTACTTAAGAATTATGTATGTAGCGTTTTACGTTTTTTGCAAAATACATTCATTCTACCATAAGAATATTTATAGAAGAAAACTGAAATCCAATTGTTGTCAATGTAGACCTTTTTCCTTTTAAACCACTAATGGAGTAGATTTTACAGATCAAGTAACTAGGAGGAAAGATATAAGCTTTTCCAACTGCAATACCTCTGGTCAAGATCACACTTTACCATAACCTCACTAAAATATAGAAAAGGGAACACAATTGCTCTAACCTAGAGTGTTGCTTAATCCCTCCCATTCTGTTCTGCCAGTGGACCTAGATCTTAAATCCTCCATTTAAGGATCATATAATGCTACTCCTGATTAATTCTAGAAAACCTTATAAGATGATGCAAGATCTAGAAGCATCTATAGATAGAGAGAAATGTGTTTGCTTCCACATCTTGAAGCACAGTCTACAAATTAATCTCCATTTTTTTCCTGAATTTGCTGCTGATATTCAAATGGATCCCTTGCCTTCCAGGCGAAGATACATGTCTCCTCCCTTGGTCTTTACATTTAATATTTGAATTTAAATCTATGTTTAATGTTTGCCTATATTTTTTTAAAAAATATTTGGCATGACTTTACACTGAATCAGGCTCCAGTTCAGTTAATAATCCAAGCAGCTCTTTGGAAGGGATCAAGGTGAATGCTTTGGCTGAAAGGTTAAAAAAAACTCAGATACGGACATCAGACCCAACTGTGTACAAAATCTCTCTTCTGTATCCAACAACTCCCAGAATCAGTCTTCAGCATCTTCAAGGAGAGCTGGAAAAAATAAAATAAAACACTGCTTAACACCAAGGAGAGCTATTGTCAGTCAGGGTTGAAAATAGGATGAGAAGGACCAGCGGTGGGATTCAAAAATTTTAGCAAGGATTCTCTGCCCAGTTGCTGGGTGGGTTTGGCATGGCCTAGTCAGCCTCCTGCACCAGGGTGGGAGGGGGCATTTTTACCTTCCCAGATTCCAGAGGTTTTCCTCGAGCCTCTGGTGGGCAAAAATGGCCTCCCCAGGCTCCAGAAGCCCTCTGGAAGCCAGAAACAGGCCCATTTCTGGCCTTCTCAAACTTCTGGTAGGCCCATTTTTCACCCTCCCTGAGCCTCTGCACACCCCCTATACTTACCTGCATCCAAAACAGGCTGCGTGTTTTGGATGCAGGTATCCTGGGAGGGATGGGGTGGACAGGGACAGCTAGGAGTGGGATTTGGGGGTTCTCCGAAGTATACAGAATCTTAGCTAGAGGTTCTCCTGAACCCCTGCAAACCCACAGCAGCCCATCCCTGAAAAGGACCTGCAGTCTGACTTGGGATAAACTGCTTCTGATGTTCCTGCAGAGATGCTGTTGCCAGGTCCAAATATTAAACCTACCTGACCTTTCATCTGCCCTGATCAAGTCACAACAGTTCAATTTACATCTTCTTCAGCCAAGGCAGACCTTAGACAGGGTTTCTAGGAAACCTTTGGCTTGTGATTAACTGCCCTTTCCACTGGATTAAATTGGTGAAATATTCATTGAAAGAAAGCTGTTCTCTATTGTTGCATTATTTACGCTTCCCATCTTGATAAATTAAAAAAACAACAACAATAAAACAAGGCCACCTGACATTTAGGTCTCTAAATGCAAATTTACATTGAAAACCTGTCCTTTGTACTCTTCAATACATCTGATAGGTGAGAAAATATGCATGTGGATCCTTTTTCTTGGGTATTAGCAAGGTGAAATATCTGGTTCTAAAACCACAGCTGTTGTATTTCTCTCTGAAGGAGATGGGCGGTTCAGAAATGTGAAAAATAAATAAACAGAAACAAATTTGCATTGAGAAGCACCAACACAGACTTGGAATTCTTAGATGATCTGTTTAAATGCACAAGGAATCAAAACAGCAGAAGACAAATATAATGTGCGTTATTAAGTTTTATTTAATAATATAATGTGTTTCTAAATGGAATAATAAAATCAGCAACACTTGTGATAATATTTTGACCGCAGAGAGAAATATATTATCATAGAAATTATTCAGAACCAGTCACCATAGAGTCTGCACAGCAGCAGACCCAGCACTTGGTTAGAACAATCATCCAGAGAAGTTTCTTGGATCCTACACAGGGATCCCAGGATAGTGTGTGATAAGCAATTAATGTAAATTTGTTCTTTTTGCCAGGGTTTTCCAGTTGCATCGAGAATTTCAGCGCATTTTTAATGACCATATTATTCTAATTGCATAAATATAGGTTTTTATTCTGAGTATGTTCAAAATAAACACTGACTTAAATATCCGGCACCAAACTGGCAGGCATGAGTGGATGAATCTTATGAGTTGAGAAACAGCAATTAATAATTTGCTCATTGCTCTAATCATGAATATGATATCTTCCTAGAAATTCCCTGCTTTGAGGGATCCAGTCCATGATGAGTTTAGGAAGAACAATTGTCCTAGATCATTATAAGAGGCCATCAGTCTCAACTAGCAGTATGTCTTCAACCCCATGTGGTTGAGTGGTTCACTTTTATTTTTTATGACAGCTAGACCAGGGGTAAAATCCAGCAGGTTCTAACATGTTCTGGAGAACCGGTAGGGGAAATTTTGAGAAGTTTGGAGAACCGGCAAATACCACCTCTGGCTGGCCCCAGAGTGGGGTGGGAATGGAGATTTTGCAATATCCTTCCCCTGCCACACTCATCAAGCCACGCCCACAGAACCGGTAGGGAAAAATTTTGAATTTCACCCCTGAGCTAGGCAGTAAGGGAGAAGTGAACAAGAATACCAAGGATATTAAGAAATTCATTGTTTATGAATTCTGGACTAATTTGAATTGATTCGTACTTCCCAAATCGATGTATGAATTTTCTATTAAAGTTTCCTTGTGCAATAGTTCAACTCCATAAATATTCTAGCACAGTTCAACTAAAACCAAAATCTAAGACATATAACGGTGTGTACTTCAAAAGGCGATGTTAGCTTTAAAAATTCATACTTGGAGAGAAAGTCTCCAGAAATGAATATTTTAAGGAACTTCAAACTCCATATTTGCTGTACTTAACATATTACAGTATAAACTGGATTTTTCTTTGATTCAGTGCAGAAATGGAATGGAATGAATTCAGCAATCAATATAATTGAAGCAAACTGATCCATCAGTCCCTTGAAAATGCTACTGTAGTCTCTAATGTTATTTTTTTTTCCTTGTGATGTTTTGATTTAAGTTTGCGAATTCCTTAAATCAGAAGCCAGAATCCTGATATCTTGCAGATATTTTAAATTACAAGCCTGCGAACTATTAATTGCATGAGTATAAAATTTTTTGCATGAGATACTTTTATAACCTTAACTGATAACTTGCTTCCACTGCTGCTTTGTGAATATTCACAAGTTAGCATATGAGTTATAATCACTATTCCATGTTGAGTCATTTCAAAATTGGGGATTAAAACCATCTAACTCATTATTACTAGCCTCTGCCTTTTACCATCCAGCGTCAGTTCACATGGGTTGAATGAGATGGGTGCCCTATAAATATAATAAATAAATAAATATTCAGGTCTCTCATTTATGTATTTTTCATAGGTAGCCACAGTGCAACAAAAAAAGAGGCAACAAGTGAGACAAGCTCATATTGGAAGAAATCCATTCTGTCCTCAGGAATCAAATCATCAGAGCAGGCTGGGTGATTCAGCTTCAAAAACAATGAAACTAAAGTCATTTGTTGTCACAATAGCACTTCTTCAAATTTCCATGGTAGGAGGGCAAACATTTTGTAATAGATCCTTGATGTCTGAATGGAATACCCAGCCAACATTACATACAGTGAAATGGTCACTGAGCCAAGACATCTGCTCCAGCTTCTTCACAGAATGTTGGAATATTGATTCATACCATGGAAGCAGTACTGCAGACAACGTGCCTCTGAGATTATCCCAGATTTGTCCTCTGCAACTTCAGCTGGGAGATGTGCTCTTTGTTTCATTGGAGCCATCTTTTCAGGCTTATGACATGAACCTGGCAAATGTTTCCTTGGAAGAATTTATTCGATGCCCTCAACCAAGAGATGTCCATCAGCATCAGCTTCTATTTGACCATGGGTTAAATGGAATGCATCAAATTGTTCCAAAGTGGCTTGGCGTTGGAACACATTATTTTGCAGAGGTCCCAATACGAGGACCACTTTTATGTCATTTTGGACTTCGATTGAATGTGACAGTGAAGCCACATGCTTGTCAGAAGTTTTCAAACTCAGCGTTTTGCTCTGGTCATGGCAAATGTTTAAGTCATATCTGGGATGCAGCCTATCATTGCCACTGTAGTCATCCCTATTCTGGACAGTTCTGCCAAGAAGTTGATAAGTGTTCCAGTAAACCTTGTCACAATAGTGGCATCTGCATTAGCAGAAAGAGCCAAAGAGAAGATGCTGAAGATTCATATGAATGTATCTGCCCCCCCTCATTTACAGGTAAGATCACATGGATTTCTGAAACTTTAGTGCTTCTTCCGGCCATGTGTTCTGAGCTTATCTTTCTGTTGTGCAGAAGCAAAATGTGTTGTTACTGTTCTTTTTTTTTTTTTTTTTTTTGGTACAACTCTCAAACTGCTCTCAAACTGCTCCTGTTGCCTTCTTTGCTACGGTATCTATGTTTCCCAGCCTGCATGTTCCCTTGCAATGTCTAGCATATGTTGGTTACAGCATTTGACTTTGTGTAGATCTTAAACAAGCAAGTAAGCAAACAAACAAACAAGCAAAAGACTGGATCAAAAACATGGCATAGGGGAACAGGTACTCAGCTCTCGACCTAAGACATGCCTGTGGTAAATGGATGTCTCCTGCCATTACTACCATCAATAGCAATAGCAATAGCACTTAGACTTATATACCCCTTCACAGTGCTTTACAGCCCTCTCTAAGTGGTTTACAGAGTCAGCATATTGCCCACCAACAATTTGGGTCTTCATTTTACCCACCTCAGAAGGATGGAAGGCTGAGTTAATCTTGAGCCTGGTGAGAGTTGAACTGCCAAATTTAGTCAGCTGGTAGTCAGGAGAAGTAGCCTGCACTCTAACCACTGCATTACCAAGGCTCATCAATAATGTTCTCCCAACATGAATGAAAATACCGAAAGGCCATTGTGATTTTGATCACAGTACAGAAAGAGTTTAAAGCTCTCCCTTCATTCTAGCACACAGCTCTGCCTTTTCTCATTCCAGCCACTGGTTAAATGGAAATCAGTTAGATGAGAAACATTGTTTTCAGCTCAGCTCCTACTAGGCTTAAGATTGGAAGCAACCTCTTGAAAAATGCAATACTAGATTGTCTTTAAGAATGAACTGACAATATGTAGTAGACAGCATAGATCCCTTCGGCATCTACTTTAAATGCACAGGGAATAAAAACTTCCTTGATCCAGTTTTATCACAAAGGTCAAAAAAAACCTTTGAATATGTAAAGAGTCAAGCACAGTGTGAGCTTTTGAACAGTAGCATTTTAGGTAAAGCCCAAGCAAACAATGTGAAAGAATCTGTTTTGATTAAAATGTTAGGATAGTAGCTTTAGTTATAGCTGACAGGTGTGAGCGAAAGAATAATGGTTCCTGTAGTGTTAATTTAAAAAAAAAAAATGGAAAAAATGCTCAAGTGTGAATAACCGTACAGCAACAATTCAAATGACAAGCGTAATTATATGGTATTTAGTCCCATATACTGGAAAAACACAAAAGCAATTTGTGATTGGTAATTTCCAGTAAGCAGCATGTTTAAGCAGAATTCATCCTGAAACTGTCTTTCCAGGCAGCTGTTAAATCATGTTGAAAAGCAAATATTAGAATATGTCTTTTTGTTCAAATATTGGAACGTTGATTTTCCCATGAAATTTGACCATATGCAGCTCATCTTATGTATACGAGTTCAGTGAAACTGCCTTGGGGGGGAATTTTGACTAGGATTATAGCTTCATTTGTGCTAAACATTTAGATATAAATATCTAAGAACTGTCTCTTTGGTGCCATCCGCAACACATTTAAATCAGCATCCTGCCAATTACAGGTCTTTGGAGCTTCACAGACTAAATATTGTATCAAGATCCATTCCTTCTTTTGTGCAGCATTTGGCAATTGGAAATTCCTTTCACTTGTGTGGTTAACAGTGAAATCCATCTTCCTTCCTTCCTTCCTTCCTTCCTTTCTTCCTTCCTTCCTCCCTTCCTTCCTTCCTTCCTTTCTTAGTGTTAACATCATATACAATCCATTGCTTCATGCTAATAATATTAAAAGAGTCATTTAAATACAACCATGGAAACAACAGCAATAAAATTGCTTTGGATTAATAATAAAAAGCGAAACATGTACTGTACACTTTATGCATGCTAATTTTAATTCCTGTATTTCCATCTTCATTCTTTGGTAAAGCTCCATTCATTTTGAAAGTTTAGATTAAATGTGGTGGTCTTTTTTTTCTGTCTTGTTTTATAAGGAAGAAACTGTTCAGAAATAATTGGGCAGTGTCAGCGACATTGTTGTGGCAACGGTAGCTGTAGCAATACTTCTCCAAATACTTTTAGATGCCGATGTGATAAAACTGCTACAGGTAAGAAATGCATCTATTGTACACAATGATATGCCAACTAGGGAATGCATATATTATGCTCCTTTTGAAACACAATTATATCTTTTCTCTGGGCTGACATTAGCCAGTGAGTTATGAATCAAGAATGTACATTTTACAAATTCCGTGGAGGCTTCTTTATAGTTTACTCTTCCATGTGGTCTTCCAGAATGTAGATTAAATCAGTTCAAATCCATGCAACTTTATCGGGCAATAAATTAATTTAATTCCATGGAGTTGTCATTCTAATGACTAATTTTGCATCCATTTCATCATGGTTTAATATCTACATATAAAATGTTTTGCTCTATATGTCATAATATAAAACTGGTGTTCTCAATTCAGCACTTACATACACATATCTCCTTTAGTGTCAACCAATAGAAGATAATATTTGTAGCTCAGGATTGAAACTATGGGATCCTTGATGGTCTCTGAGTTTGGTGATTTTATTGAAGACATTTCATTAGCATCATCAGTGTTAGACAAGGAGTGGGGTTTACAGTCTTTTTATACACTAGTCATTTGCCCTGTCACAGTGTTGGTGGGAGTATATATAAAAAGAGAGTAAAGCCCATCCACTTGTAGAATTGATAAGGTTACCTAGTTGGGTAATGAAATGTCTGCAACAAATTTACCAAGCTCTGAAAACACCAAGGACCCCACTTTGAGTGTCTTCCCAGGTTTATACCCAAAGAGAAAAGACATCTTTTTTGAGAATGGGTATGCCCATTGCCTCCTGCTAAAGCAGAAGGGGGAAGTCTGCTCTAAGTATTCCTCTTGTAAAATGCATGAAATGAGAATCCATCAGCGGTCCACAATTATTGCAGGTAATGCTTAATATAATGATACTGCTTTCATTGAAGAGGGTTGAAAGCACTGAAGTGGCCAAACAATTGCTTTCTTTTCTAACTGGAAAAGACACCATTATGAGTCGGCCACAGAGAAGAATAAGATATGTGTTTTTGTTGAATGAAGGGTATCTTGAGGGAGCCTTTCAAGAATGTTGCTATATGCATCACAAAATATCCATCATGAATAAAAATATTCAAGTATTCAAAATT
Organism: Arizona elegans; assembly: GCA_022577455.1. Lineage (NCBI taxonomy): Eukaryota > Metazoa > Chordata > Lepidosauria > Squamata > Colubridae > Arizona > Arizona elegans. The sequence continues at coordinate 212,749,484 of JAKOOJ010000001.1, read as the reverse complement.
ATGTGGAGAAGATCTTTAGATTTAAATGCATATTTTGAGAGAAAGATGGATCTAAACAAACATCTAAAGAGTATTTTTTTAAAAAAAAAATGATGCTAAAATGAAACTGGCCTAAATGGAAATCGGGTTGTTTTTCTTTTGAAGGAAACCATACACTTTGCCCTCATATAAAGCATTTATGCAATGTTTTTGTGTTCATTTCTGATGAAAATGAGTAAAGCCATTCAGTTGAATTGAATTTTGCTTCTTTCACTCTAAGGAAAATTGATCCACTCTTTTTTGCCACAAACTTCTGTAGCAATCTTTCTCAAACCTTGAAATAATTTTCACTTCTTGAGAAAACCCTTGCATAAAAATTACAAAAAACATGCAATTCATGTTTTCCAACTTTAGCAAGTGCAAACAAAACAAAACAAAACAAAAACCTGGCAATTGAGTTGTGGCATATAAAATGTCCCACTATTGCAAAAGCTAACATTGCATTATATGGGAAGTTGCAAAAACAATGTTTGCTTTTTCTAACCATGATCTCTGCAGAGCCCCTAGTGCGTCAGGTAAAACTCAAAAAAAGAAAGAGGAGGGGGGAGGGAGAGGAGCAGGAGGAGGAGGAGGAGGAGGAGGAGGAGGAGGAGGAGGAGGAGGAGGAGGAGGAGGAGGAGGAGGAGGAGGAGGAAAAGGAAAAAAAATAGCTGGACCATTAAGTAATTTTTCAATGGACTTTACAATATTATTGAACAATTTGATTGTAGGTAGCAATAGCACTTAGAATTTTATACAACTTCATAGTGCTTTACAGCCCTCTCTAAGCGGTTTACAGAGTAGCATATTGCCTCCAACAATCTGGGTCCTCATTTTACTGACCTCGGAAGGATGGAAGTATAAGTCAATGTTGAGCCTGATGAGATTTGATCTGCCAAACTGCTGGCAGCCGGTGATCAGCAGAAGTAGCCTGCAGTAAGAGGGAGGATTCATAGATAATTCATACATATGGGAGAATCTAGCTTGTTGAACTACATTACATTAAGACTGCATTAGTTTTATCTGTGATAGTCCCTTTTGTAATATGTGGGAATAACTTTGAGAGATGAGGGAAGAGCCAGAGTTATGGTGAGGCATTTTAGCACATACCGGTAGTAGAAATGTGGGCTTGGCAAATGTCTCAAAAGGGACCCTCCCTACTTTCCTAGGCTGTAAAGGCTACAGGAGAGAATGCCCACTTTCCTTCCAGACCCTGCTCTTCGTGAATAGAATGCAGAAGACATATTTTTTTGTGGTGAGCTCATGAATTGAGTAGATGGGAGTCAAGAGTTTTCAATGAAGTCCACAATTGTATTGCAACCCTTATGGACACAAAGTTTGAATGAGCCTCATTTCTTAAACACTTGTAGATGTAATTAATTTACAGAATATCTAAGGAATAAAATTTAGCCTGTATTACATAGGAATAAAGGCAGATTATAAATGGACCAATATAAAAATAAGAAAAATTTCTAAAACTATTAAAAATATTAAGCCAGGAATGGTGCTTGGACCAGATGAATTATCAGCTTCTTATTGTACATGTTTTGAGGATGAACTTTTACAATCTTTACAAAATACAATGAACTCTAACTTACAGGAAGATGTCAGAGAGTTGAAGAGGTCAATATAGCACTAATACCTAAAGTCGAACATGATTTGACTTTAACCAGAAACCAATATCATTTTGAGATTATAGTATGCCCAACGATGGGGAAATTCAGTATTACCTATAATAGAGGAATGGTAAATGAATATGATGGAAATACTGGCTAAAGTGACTTCATTAATCAGAGAAAAGATAGTATTTACATCTATCGCTGATTGGAAAGTACAGAGTTTTTGCATAAAATAGAAACAAAATGAACTGATTATTTTGGTTTTGGTGATTAAATAAGACAGATTATAGAATAATGACAGTGATGTAACTATAAAGTAAGAGGTAAATTCATAATTGTACTTATAAGTGCTTCAAAGAAGATCAGAAGCTACTTCATTGTATCTTTTTTTCTTTCTATTCTATTTTCCTTTTTTTCCTTTCTTGTACTTTTAGTTTTCTATTTCGTTTATTTCTTTTTTTCTTTTCTTTTCGGTACTTTACATAATTTCCCCATCGATCCATCGATTGTGGAATGTGCATAGGAAAATGAGAATCCCAGAATATCTTATTGTCTGGGCATCTTATAACATTTTTCTCCCCCCCCCCCCCCCCCCCCCCCCCCCCCCCCGGTTAGGCTGCTTTAACCAGGGAATGAATATGGATATAATTGTAGGCATTTTGCCATTGGAAAAACTATTTTCTTTTATAAAAAGATGGGAAAGAGTTTAATATACTCCATAAGGTCAGAGACATTCATCCATGTTGTGCTTTAAATAATCATAAAACACAAATGCTTCTTGGGTGGGTGGAGGTTGGTCTTGGCTTTACAACTTTCTATTATCTTCATCGTCTCCCTCTCTGTCTTCACATTAAAAATGCTGAAATGGTTTTTTGTTTGAAGCTAATGATGTGGCTTGCAGTCAGTGCTGCATATTTATAAATCAGTTTCCCGAAAAACAAGTGCAATAGATATGATGAGGTGATCCTGTATAGAATTTATCTTTAGCAACCAGTTCATCCATTTTCCTTGAAGCTGAGCTAATAGAAGAGTGTGATCAGCACATTTCATTCTGGACATTGGTAAAAGAGGGAAAATACCATAGCAAATGGTTGACACCCTACTGATTTTTTTTTATCTTATGTATAATAAATGATAGGAATCCAAGCATTCATGAGCAGTAGAAACCATTAATCACATTTGCATTTAAATATTGCCCTAATATGCATTTGAATGAGCCTTATATTTAGGAACCCAGCCAGCTTACACTGCCAACTTCCCAGTCCATTCTTGAGATTTTCACCCTGACATTCCTTTATGTGGAAGGCAGCTAAGTCTCTGTGGGGAAAGAGAAAAAGAGCTAGAACTATCTGCCCAGAATTGCTTGAGAATCTGACATTACAGTCAGGCTCTGCACCTGAACAGTATTAGTTCATGGAGAAAGTGGAGAAATGTTGTGCCCAGCCCTCTTTAAATCTGAAGCCAATCCAAATTTCCAGGGACATTTAGAACATCTCCATATAAAATTGCCCTCACCAAGTACTTAGATTAACTTCAATGTAACTCTAATTCATCTCAATCAAGTGAAGAGAGATGGTTTAAAGCGATTCACTGCAGGATGATCACTCAAGCCAGGATTCTTTAGGCATATTTGTTCCCCCAGAATTGAATTTTGAGATTTATAATCTTGCATTCATTTGATGTTTACAATATCAAGTCATATGTCAAAGGCACTAGAAGTATCCATCCATCCCCAGTTATACAGTGAGTTGGCATATTACATACAGTATTTGTATGTGTGTATCTTCAAGTCAGTTTTTGACAGCCTGTACTAGTCCCTGCATTTTTATTGACAAGGTTTTCCAAAAGCAGTTTTCCATTGCTTGCTTTCTGGGGCTGAGAGAGAGGGACTGGTCCAAGATCACCCAGCTGGCCTAAGATGGAACTAGAATTCACAGTCTCTCAGTTTCTGGTGCCTTAAACACTAAACTGGCTATTTCTCCTGCTCTAGATTAAATAAATATGGAAGTGTTTGCTGAAGGCACCACTGTTTCTTTTCAAGAAAAGTTTCCTTTATGTCTTTGTAATGTAACTGAAACATGAAATGCAGCTGAGGAGGTTGTGATTAATAGCCATGTCTTTCTAAGAATGGTAGCTTTCCCCTGCTATTTTTAGTATTTAAACTGGGAATGAGGTTACTTTCATGTTAAATTCTATTTCTGGTTCCCACACCTGTTATTTCATTATGATTCAGTATGTTATTATGCAAAGAAAACCAAGGAGAGAGAAAAGTTTGGGTACTATTTTGTTAAACAATTGGGTATTAGAAACTTCTGAAGATTAATTACAAATCAACCTCTTATCCTGGTAATTTTTTTCTGTTCAATTTGGTAGCAGTATGGTAAGAGAGGCATATTGTGTGAGTCTGTGTTGAGAACCATAGATCACTATAAAAAAAATAAAATAGTAATTTATTTATTTATTGTATCTTTGAGACAGCATTGATTCTTGGCAAGTCCCTAATCAAATCCCTGCAGTTTTCTTGACAGGGTTTTTCAGAAATTGCTTGCCATTGCTTGCTTCCTAGGGCTAAGTCAGAGTGAATGGCCCACGGTCAGCCAACTGGCTTTCTGCCTAAGATGGAACTAGAACTCACCATCTTCTAGTTATTACCTACATGCCTTAATCACTAAACCAAATTGGCTCTCTCCATCAGTATTGCTAATAATTTTAACTAAGAAGTATTGTATTAGCATAGACAAGTAACAATGCATTTTGGAGCAGAATTCAGATCTAAAGTAGGCAAGATTTGACCTTCCAGGTACTTTTAGATTGCAACTACCATCATATTTCAGGTTAGCTAGGGATCCCTAGGTGATAGGGAACTTCCATGCTGGCCGTATCTGTCCTCTTCCAATCTTGCTTTATTTATTTTGTTCTTATCCACTTTTATTGTTTAATTGATTTTATTAAATGTTTCATACTCTAGTACACTGCCCAGTCATTTTATATGAGATGGGTAGACATATACATTTGATTAAATACGTAAAAGAAAATAAGTAAGTACGTATGTACATAAACTTTATAAGAACTGAAATTCCATATTTGAAATGCCACATTTTGTTCAGTTGTATCGTAAACAAAGAATTTAAAAGTTCTTTGATCATCCTTCTAATGCTGGTAAATGGGTTTGAGTTGCTTGGAGGACTGAGATCCTGCAAAAAAATTCTCAAAATAATGTTCAATTATAGCAGAACACAATATTTTCTGCTGAAAACTCTCTCCCCCCCCACACCTCTCTTTCCCTCCTCCTCCCCCTCCCTCCCTCCAAGTGCTCCACAAAAACACTTGGCTTGCAGTTACTCCATGATTTCTAACTGCATTTGATTTTTTTTCCCAGTTTGTGGAAACTGGAAAAATGGTGCCATTGAAAAACATTACTTTTGCTGTCAGATTTCAGTAGTAGATTTTGGAGTCCATACAATGGACATTGTAGGCCATGTGTTAGTGGATTAATCATTTCCCAGATAGCACTTCACAATTGTTCTCAAAAATATATTTGTAGAAAGGAAGATAAGATCTAAACTGGTAGGTAGAGGGGTAGGAGCAGCAGGGATTGTGTTCTAATTTAAGGGGTCTTAAAGAGTAGAAATTGTGATGTTGTTTTTTAAGGCAAATACACATAAAGATAATTGAAAATGTAAATCTCTGGGACTTTCTGAATACAAAGGATGTGCTCTGTGAATGAATTGTATGTTGACTTCTCTCAATACATGCCAATCAAGTGTCAGCTAAGAAAGCTCTCACTTTGCTAATGTACCATTTTTGTGTGTCCCACATTTGGATTATGAATCACATAAATGTCTCTCAGCTTTCTGCCATCTAGTTTACTCATTAATGGAGAAATGTTTGGGGTCCATAACTTCTGATCTTCCAGACGTGGTTGAGCTATAACTCTTGGCATCGCTGGCAGTTCTGGATGAAACTTCTGCGGCTGTAGTTCACTAAAATATTTGGAAAAGCATTTGTTCTTTACTTCTGCTCAACGTGCTATTGTTGTGTCTCCAATAAAATAATAATGTACAGGCCTAAATCTTTTATGAATCCTAGCATGCTTAGAACATTTCTAGAGTTTGACAAATCTTATTTTACATTTGAAGGACCAATAATTCTGCAGATATTCAGACTCCAAAGTATCTGCCCATGTGAGAGATAGAAAATGGTACCCGTCACTTTTGAACTTTTGTTACCGCAATTCACAGAGATAGCAAATCCCCCTCCCCAAAGAAATTTAGTCCATTGTGGGCCAATGGTCTTCACTTCTAAAACATTTACTTATTTTTTTGCTGAGTGATCAGAGGAAGTTGTTTGTTTATCTTCAATGTATTTGTTACAAATGAAGACTTTTGTATAACTTCTACACTGGTAGCAAATACATTTACAATAGTTTTGGCTTTCAAATTAGCATTGAATCTTCATGATTGCCCTGAGAAATCCCTGAGGTTTTCTTGAGAAGGTTTTTCAGAAGTGGTTTGCTAATGCCTGGTCCTTAGGGCTAAGAGAGAGTGACTGGGCCAAGATCACTGAGCTGACTTTGGACCTAAGGCAGGACTATAATTCACTACCTCCTGACTTCTAGCCTGGTGCCTTAACTAGTACAGAAAATGGGCTCCGCTAAATACATGTTATTGGAACAATTTTTTTTGTTTTGTTTAACAACTGTGGGTGCAGACAATCAGATCCACAAATGAAGAGTTCAGTTAGCTATTTCATTGCTCAAGTCTATAACACAAGAATCTTCTCAAATTGGTGATTTCCATCTGGGTCGGACTAGAGAAGGTACAACGGCTCTTATGCCCATATAGGGATTCCAAGCTAATTCATTGCTTGACTACTCTCCTGGCTTGGCCAGTGTCTCTCCAATAACCATCTATTCAGATGTACTTTTTATGTGTACCTGATTTCATTAACTTTGTAGGTACTGACGGTTTTAATGGCTTATGTGCATTCAGAAGATTTCAATGAAAAAGAAAATGCTTCCATAAAGACAGGATTCTGGTTTTTACAGGCAAATGGTATCGTGCTTTATAATATTCACTTTATGTATTATGTATGTAACAATAATTTCCTTGGGGTATGTTTGATAGTGAATTTATTCGTTCATTTGCTTGTTTGATTTGATGCCATCTGAGTCTAAATGATGCACACAATACACTGGGCAATATAAAAAATCAGAATAGGAAACCATGCAACAATCAGTAATGCATATAATTTTCAGTTTCAGAGGCAGCAAGCATTTCAGTACCTGGGAAACAGAAACAGCAGGAAACAGTTGTTGCCCTTGTAGATTGGGAACAGAATATTGCACTAAATGGGTTTGGTTTGAACTAGTAGGACTCTTCTGTTGTACTTGCCTTCTTACTGATTCATCGTCTTCTGTACCAGACTAAACCATCTCTGCACATCAAGCCTACTAACAATATTGGTGTAAATCTTCCATAATTAAGAGGCCAAAACTAAGAAGTCATCTGAATCATATGCTTCCCACTTTTTCACCAATATGATTTCCTCCCAAAATTCTTAGCATAAGACCAGAGGTTGGAATAGTTGAAAATAAAGCAGATAAGGAGTAGATTTATTACTACTGAGAGGGGGGGGGGAGAGAAACACACTATAATAAAAAGTAAGGAAGTGGGGTAGGAGAAATGCAAGTTGACAAGGAAATGGAATGCAAAGGTGACTTGCTGAAAGCTGACAAAACAAATGTGAAGAATAATAGGAATTCTGTAACAAATACAAATGCTGCAAGCATGGCAGAGTAAAACTGTCATTGGAAATAAAAACATACTTGTAATGTATATCAGGCAATGGGTAAAAGTGGAGACATGTTTTAAAGAGCAATTGAGTGGTTGTTTTGCACTTCTGAAGAACAGTAAAACAGGCTTACAATATTTGGAGAATAGGGGATAAAGCCTTTCCCTCTTCTAATATCATTCTTGTCACTCAGGCAGCAAGTCTCTGCAGTAGAGAGGTTCTCCGCATGTTTATATCCTCATTTTCCAAAATTTTCAACTACATGAAAATTCTCAATGGATAGGAGAGATTATTCCCTACCCAGATAATAGGCATCCAATTTTGGGATAAAAATATAAAATAGATATATCACTTCATTAACTATAGAAAGATCAGCAATACGGAGGCATCATTAACCAGAGTTTACCACAGAGGAATATTTAAGATACAATGCTTTTAACAAAATGATGAAAGCAATGCTCTACCATCAAACTCTGCTTTCATTATTTTTCTCCCTTGACCCCTTCTTCTGAAGAAATATCTAGTTTACCATCACTTACATTTCCCTCTCCATCACACCATTCTAGTACTAAAGAATCAGTAAAAATCATCCTATTTATTACCCTTTTACCAGGGGTTAAATCCTCCCGGTTCGGACTGGATCGCCTGATCCGGTAGTGATGGCGGCGGGTGGTTCAGAGAACCGGTAGCAAAAATCCGTGCAGCCCCCCCCCCCCATGCCCAGCTGAGCTGCGCGATCATCAAAGACTTTTAAAATTATTTCTAAAAGCATTTTTTCTACAACCTCTTTGGCCAAAAAAATGCTTTTAAAAGTAAAAAAAAAGCCTCTGATGATCGCACGGCTCAGCTGGGATCGTCAGAGGCTTTTAAAAGCATTTTTTTCTGCAACTTCTTCGGCCGAAGAGGTTATAGAAAAAAATGCTTTTAAAAGTAAATTAAAAAAAAGTTGGCCATGCCCACCCAGTCACATTACCCCCTACCTCACCAAGCCATGCCCACAGAACCGGTAGTAACAAATTTTACATTTTACCACTGCCTTTTACCCATCTATCGCAAATGGGGCAGGATGATCCTTTAATTATTCCATACTACATAACTTAGAAAGTATAGACAACGGAGGGTACACCCTTACCCCATCAAGCCAATGAGTTTTGCTACATGATACCGTATTCTCTCCGGATATTTTAGGACACACCTGAGCCACATTATCAATCAGCAGACGTACAGAATCCTATCGGACAAATTATGACATTTTCCCAACCCAACTAACACAGGTAGTGCTGACTAAGTAAATAACTGAAGTACTTTGTCAATCCTGAACCAATCTGGACACTGCCTTTTCTGTGTTGTAAAAGGTAACCTGAATGGATTAAAGATTAAAATTGTTAGAAGTGAAAGGAAGGAATAAAATATAAAATAGATATATTGTTATTTCCTGCAACTGGACTCTTGCTGACACCAGGACTGAAATGACAATGCTTTATAGATTTGTTTTTAGATAAGAGGTGGGACATGGGATAAAGAGATTACTGTTTGCAAATTAAAAGGAGATGAAAAGTTACTAACCACTGGTGGCACAGTGGTTAGAATGCAGTATTGCAGACTCTGCCAACAGCCAGGAATTCCATCCTGATGGACTCAAGGTTGACTCAGTCTTCCATCCTTCTAAGGTTGGTAAAATGAGGACCCAAATTGTTGGGGGCAATATGCTGACTCTGTAAACTGCTTAAACTGCTGGGCTGTAAAGCACTGTGAAGCGGTATATAAGTCTAAGTGCTATTGGTATTAAGATTGTTTATACTTTAAATGACCTATTTTCCTTCCTTTTGCAGTTTTACCCTTTCTTTCTACACTTCAATCTTTCTTTTAGTTTATACTAGTTCTTTTTGTATTTTGCATTTATAAAATTATTATTATTATTATTTTTTAATTTGATTTATATGCCGCCCTTCTCCAGAGACTCAGGGCGGCTTACAATGCGTTAAACAATATTTAAACATGAATGGAGTATAAACAGTAAGATACACTGTTTAAATGGCAGACAGTATATGCATAGTGTATATGTGAGTGTGTGTATATGTGTGTGTGTGTGTCTATATATATATATATATATATATATATATATATATATATATATATATATATATATATATATATATATATATATATATATATGTCTTCTTAAGTTATCATGGGTGTGTATATGCTAAAAATTAAAATCTCGGGTGTTTTCCCGCATCATGTTAAATAAGTTAGTTAAAATGTTTAAAATTCTGGTTAAAATCCTACCTTAAAATCTTCCAAAAATCCTTACAGAGCACTCTGCAAGGTCCTTTAAAACCTTAGCTAAAATCCTACCAGTACCTTAAAAGTTTTTCTTTCTAGCAACCTTTCAACAGGCTCACAACCCTGTCATCTTCAGGCTCTTGTTTAGTTTAGAAGCTATGGATGTGTTGTGAGGTTGTAGCTGTCACTTTTCTATGTTTGCTGCTGCTGACGTATGCTGGTTAGCCTGTAACTCTGTGTCCTGATTGGAGGACAGCAGTTTTTCCTCCTGCTTCCTCATCCTGGCTGTTTGGCTGCGTGTTACAGGCCTAGCTTTCTCAGGTTCTCTATTATTATCTGTCTGCTGTAGAGGGGAAAGGATTCTGGTAGGCATCCCAGCACCCTTGATTGTTAGTTGAGATCTCAGCCTGTCTTAAGCTCTGTACAAACAGAGCTTAAGACCCTCACAGAAGTATTAATGGAAAATGGGTTCCACGAAAATAGAATTAGAACTATAATCCAGCAAGGGACAGTAGGACAGAGCAAAACCCAAGAAGAAGAACAGAATATGGGAACTGCCATCCTGCCCTATATAAAAGGGACCACCCTTAAGAACTTAACTTAAGAAGACAGATACACACACACACACAATATATATATATATATATATATATATATATATATATATATATATATATATATATATATATATATATATATATATATATCTGAAACACACACATATTTGGACCCTGTCTTCAAGAGAATTCATCAAATGGCCATAGCTGCAGACAATTTAGCAATAGAGGGGGTGGGGATCACCTATCAAACCTGGTCTCTTAGCAGGTGGTGAGATGACATCCCGATAACATGATAGCCCAAACAAGTTATTTCTTTAAAATAAATAAATAAATAAAGAGAAAAGTATTGCTCAAAACCTCCAAATAATTGTACTATACTTTAGCGCAGCGGTTTTCAACCTGGGGGTCGTGACCCCTTTGGGGGTCGAACGGCCATTTTACAGGGATCGCCAAAGCCCTCTCTCGCCCCCCCCACGCCTTCACTCACCCTCACTCTCTGCTCTGTTGGATCGCCGGGCGTTCGCTTACCCCGCCCACTCCCAATCTATTGCTGCCTCCTGAGTCCCAGCTGATGGCTAGAGGAAAAAAAAACTGTTTAAATTCTTGCCGCGGGGCTTCAAAGGGCCGCCCTATAGCCAGTGGTGGGATTCTGCCGGTTCTAGGGTGTTCAGCCGAACCGTTTGTTAAATTGCTGGCTTGCCCCGCCCCTCCGCACCACTATTTATTGCCAATAAATAGTGGTGGGCAGAGGCGGTCAAGCCAGCAATTTAACAAATGGTTCGGTGTTTTTTTGTAATTTTATTGGCCCGTGGAGCTTCAGCATAGGCTAATTAGCACTTGATTAGATCGGTTCCCGACTCTCAGCTGATTTGCTCTCAGCTGTTTTGCTCAGGGCTTTGCTGCTTGCTGGAGCAGATTTTTTTTCCCCTAGCTATGCTGAAAAACGAAACTGAACGTAAAGCAGGCTGTTGGCTTTGCTGTTGCTGCAACGTTGGAAAATTAGGCAGGCAGATTTCTTTTCTTTTCCTCACCAAAAAAGGTAAGTGCAAACAATGGGAAATTAGGGAAAAAGAGGAGAGTTCAAGATTTTAAAACACAAAAGAAAAAAAACTCTATTTAACTAGGGAATTGTAATAATTGAGATACTATTAATTGTTTATTGTGTTGAAAGCAGAAATGGTTAAGTTGTGGTTTGGAGGAATATATGGGGGAAATTATTTGGTTTATTATTATTGGTAAATATAATTAATAGATTTGTAAGAAATTGGATTGCATGGAAATAATTGGAATATTCATGTTCATATTGATTAATATACAAAAAAGGTAGTTATATAACTAGTTGATTTATATTAAAATGTTGAATTTATATTAAACAACTAATATTACATAATTAACCAATGTGAGGATGGATATAAAAATATATGACAATGGGAAGGGGTACAATATAGAATAGAAGGGAAAAATTGAATTTGATTAGGATTAGAGATGAGGATGAAGGGTAATATTGGTTTTTTACAAAAATAGATGAGGAATAAATATGGCAAAAAGGAAATATAGAAATTGTAAATTTAATTGAAATGACTAAACACTGTTTAAATTTGTGAACCGGCCAAATACTCTGTTCAAAGAAAATACATTGTATGTTTGTATGTGTGTTTCTAATTATTGTTATTTATTCATATTTGTTCTCTTTTATTCTTTAAAGTTTAACAATTCATTCTTTATCTTAATATCTTTATATTTGTTTGGGGTTGGTTTTCTTCCCTTTCATCTTTTTTATTGTACAGCAATCTTTCTCTTCAAACCTACCACCTCTCTCTTTTCTTTCCTTCTTACTTTCTCTTCCTCACCCTCTTCTTCTCCTCCCTATTTCCTCTTCCTTTCTCCTTCTCCTCCTCTCTTCCTCCCTCTCTTACCCTCAATCCTACTCTAATTTCCCTTCCCTTCCTTCATCCCTCTGTATTGCTGTATCCTTTTATGCATATGGACTACTCAGAGGGCTGAAAAAGTTATTTTTGACTGGTCCTCGCACTTTTGACCAGTCCTCGAACTTACGACTGTCCTCACATTTTACGTTTTTGCCCTATCTTGTCACCATGGTGAAGAGAAGCAGTTGTGAAATGAGTGACATGGTTGTTAAGAATGCTGCAAGGGCATAAATGTGAGGATGGTCGTAAGTGTGAGGACCAATCAAAAGTGCGAGGACCTGTCAGAAATGACTTTTTTCAGCCCTCTGAGTAGTCCCTATACACATAGCCATGGCTACCCGGTCACATGACCAGCTAGCCACACCCACCCAGTCACATGACCTCCAAGCCACACCCACAAAATAAGCCATGCCCACAGAACCGGTAGTAAAAAAATTTAGAACCCACCCCTGGTTGGGGGTCACCACAACATGAGGAACTGTATTAAAGGGTCACGGCATTAGGAAGGTTGAGAACCACTGCTTTAGAGCCACCTGCTCCATCAAAAGAGGATCTGGGAATGAAATAAATTTACAGCTGTTCCTTTCTGTTAAAGCTAATTTTGTCACAGAGCTTCCTGAAGAAGGAATGCATGTTCTCCTGTCTTTGTAACATTGCAAACAGATGGGCAATAGCCATAGCAACAGGGAAAGGTGGGGGGGGGGGGAGACTAAGGTGCAGATATCAGAAACACATAGCCTGCTGTTAGAAATGCAAAGGGTAGCGAGGATGCAGTTAAACACTTGCATATGAAAAGGCTTGCTCTTTCAGTTTTTCCCTAACGCCCAAGGGATTTTTCTGTGAAGATTAATAACTGTGACTTAAGCTTATTTGCATATGTGTTCCCCCTCCATTTTGTAAGAGAACATCTGCCCTGTTCTGTTCCCCTGTTCCCAGGATTCTTGCTTTGATATACTTGCATTGCAAGGTGGAAGCAGGGGATGATATACATGCTATATACTTACAAATCTAGTCCTTAAAGGATTTGAAGAAGAAGAAGAAAAAAAAGAAGGATTTTAAAAATAAATATTGTGAAGAAACCAAAACTTTTCGAATCTAGAAAAGATTCGTGGCAGATTGATTTTGCATACGGTAACTGCAGCAAGGCTCAATAATGGAAGAATAATGAATTTCCCACAGCAGAGGAGTGGATTGTGAAAATGTCAGAACTCACTGAGATGGCAGAGCTGACCCGTTTGGTCAGAGATTAAAAACAACACAAAATTTTGTGAAAGATTTTCACTTTATATGGACTGTTTTGGCTAAAAAGAAAAAAAAGGGGGCGGGGAATGATGTAATGATTTTTGTGTTTGAAGATTTCAAAAAAAAAGATGTGAACTACTAAAAGTCTGTAGATATTCTCAGTCATTTAGGTCATGGCTGTCCCAAAGGTGCTTTTTTTCAGGAGGCAACTGGACTTTCTTGTTTTTTCTTTCGAAGACGTTCAGGCGGACCGGTAGTAAAAAAAAACCCCACCAGTTCAGTTGAACTGCTAGTTAAAAAAAGCTACGATTCAACAATCAGGTGTGCCGCTCGGTTTAGCTTTGCTAGAAAGTAGGATTTCCTGCTTTTTAGTGAAGCTAAACCACACAGCACAGCTGACCCCTCCCTAGCTGTTCTACTTACTTTCCCAAGCCTCCTTTTGGCCCACAGTGCACATGCACAGCCAACAAACCAGTAGCAAACTGGTTCAAATTTGCCCATTGATGCAGTCCTATCCCTAGTTACACAAGAATGAGGCACCCTTTCAATATAATAGGGCTTGCTTCTGAGTAAATGTGGCAGCCCATATGTCAAAGACGGTTAGCAAAAGGCAAACGGATAAACTACACAGTTGACAGGAAGACACTTATGTGGAGACAGTCCTCAAAATATACTTGATTGATTTTGTCTCTTCCGTAAAAGCTATGGCAATAAACACTTGAGCACTTTGATAGGCGCATGATTTGGAATCCCAGCAGTAAAACAGGGGCAGAAAACCAGCTGATGTTAGCAGAGGTTATTATTCCACAATGCAGTGGTACTTATGGACATATCACAATATTATGCGAGAAGCCTTATTGTGGAGTAAAGGGTTATTACATTTGTATATTGTTGTTATGATGAAGACTGGAAGACATGTCCTTAAATATTATTTTTAATCTTACTTTCTTGTTCTCTTTCTCTTTCCTTGTCCTTTTCATTCTCTTTCTCTCCCACTCCCATCTTTTAAGTTTGCATTTGTTTTTATTTTTGCAATATTTATATTTTCAATATAATATCTTATACAATACAGGCAGTGGTGGGATTCAGCCAGTTCACACCACTTCGGGAGAACCAGTTGTTAACTTTCTGAGCAGTTTGGAAAACTGGTTGTTGGAAGAAATCATTACGGCAGAGAACCGGTTGTTAAATTACTTGAATCCAACCACTGAATTCAGGTAGTTCTTTGAGCCCAAATTTCCTGTTGCTAATAATTTATATTTATATATGTTTTAATATTTATAATATTTATTGTATTTTATTTTTTAAAAAAGGATGGTTTTAGGGACAGCTAGCCATACCATTAAGTAGTCCTTTTGTATTGTAAATGTTGACCCAAATTACGTGGCAGCTGTCTAGTAATTCCATCTGCATGTACCATTATACCCATTGCTCTTGAACCAGTAGTGGCAAAGCTATTTACGATTGGTTCTGTGCTTGAATGTGCCTCTAAATTACCTGATTGTATTAGATGCAGTAAAAAAAGAAACCCAATTACCAATATAATCAGGGGTGAAATCCAGCAGGTTATGACATGGTTCAGGAGAACCGGTAACGGAAATTTTGAGCAGTTCAGAGAACTGGTAGCAGATATTTTGAGTAGTTCGGAGACCCGGAAAATACCACCTCTGGCTGGCCCCAAAGTGGGGTGATAATGGGATTTTGCAGTATCCTTCCCCCAGAAGTGGAGAGGGAATGGGTACTTCCCAGTATCCTTCCCCCAGGAGTGGGGTGGGAATGGAGATTTTGCAGTATCCTATCCCTGCCATGCCCACCAAGCCACACCCACAGAACCGGTAGTAAAAAAAATTGGATTTCACCACTGAATATAACCCACTATATTTCCATACACGGGTTGAGTTTCTCAGAGACCCGCTCTCCTTGTGTGGAAAACCCTTCCCATTACTGCATTATTTTTGTCTACGGTGCAAGAGCTCTGGTGGTGCAGTGATTTGGAATGGAGTATTGCAGGCGAATTCTGCCAACTGTCAGGAGTTCGATTCTGACTGATTCAAGGTTGACTCAGTCTTCCATCCTTCAGAGGTCAATAAAATGAGGGCCCAGATTATTGGAGGCAATATGCTGACTCTGTAAAATGCTTAGAGAGGCTGTAAAGCATTATGGAGTAGTATATAAGTCTAAGTGCTATTTTGCAGAACTGAAGCTTTCACAACATATCAGGAACCCAGGGAGGTACAAAATCATGCAGAGTGGTTGTTATGAGGAATCCTCTTAACCTTCCTTCCTCCCTTTCCCCTGAACCATTAACAAATGTGACCTTTTGCTGGAGTTTAGTACCAATCCTACCTATAGGAATAAACTTTTTGGAGAACAGGAAGAAGCATGAAAGCATCCTGTTGAAAGGCTGAGTGGATTAAAACTAATCTGATCATGCCAAATGTAAGAAGAAGATAATCCTGCCAAAAGTCGCAAAAGGACTATCAGAATTGAGAAGCTTTTGTGTACTTGCCCCTGGGGTGTGGAATAAATTCTGAACAAACCCCCAATAGGCAGAGGCAGTCTAAGAACTCTGCCTTTTTGACTAACTAGTCAGAGTAGAATTAAAAGCAAGCCCATTCTGAGATCTTCTTTCTCTCTCTGGCTGAAGTGAGTCACTCTAGACAATATGTAGCAGCTGGAAACTCGGTCTGAGTTTTTCTTGTCTTGATCAGGTTTGATTTATTCCAAGGAACCGTCAGTAGATCATGTTCAAAATGACAGTTCATCAGCCATGTTGGTGCTGTGTCAACCAGCCTGTCTTACAGAAAAGGGAAGACTGGAAGCAGTCTCACTACTCTCAACTGTTGTGCAGGTTGTTGACAACAGATTATTAACGGGCAAAGTCCTCACTCAAGCATAGACAACAAATAGAAAACTCAGGCTGAAGCCCTGGAGGAATTACTCTGATTCAAACCAAGAGTTTAAAAGATGAAAAATACTTTGTAATCTAAAGATGTTTTTTGCAGTGATCCTTCCATACAGACGTAATAGGGAATTTTTCAACAGAGAAAATGTGCTATCTTCCTCAACCTCCTCCCAACCCCAGCTTTGCTCTAAAGTAGGTAGGACTGCACATATTTTGGTGTGAGATTATATTGAAATTTAAGGCTTAGAATTTATAAATTGATATGTGGTGTTTATGATTGCTGAATAGTGTACATTATTTCTTTATTTCAAATTCTTGGAGTACTTATGTGGGTTGTTTTTTTTTTTTTTGGTTAAGTTCCCACTAAAAAAGAAGGAAAATTCTTTCTGCTGTCTAATGAACTTCATCTCATGACCTTTTCTTTGTACAGACATTAACAGTAGCGGTGAGATGGGTGGCATTTACATTTAATTAATAAATAAAAACTAAATATACTACCTCATGCACTAAAGCAAAATGAAATCAAAGGTTGTAACTTTTCATATGCATATTATCTATTGTGTGATTATATCCTTGAATTTTCCTGGTCTTTAGTAATCACTCCAGAATGGGGACTGAGTAGAAGTGTATAGTTAGTCTTTGATCTTGAATCATCCGAGTCCAAATCTTCTTAATGAACTGAACTTGAATAATCAGAGGACTAAGGTGGATACATAGGTATAGCCCTGAGGAGGTTGCTGGGCCCTCCAGAAAGTGATCCTGAATCTTTTCAGGATCATCTTCAGGAATAAAGTCAAAACAGGCTGGATGGTGGCCATGACCTCACAATTGGAGCCCTTAACCCCCCTTTAAACAAAGTAACAGTGCTGCATACACATTCAAAGGTTTTCAGTTATGATGCCCATTTGGTGACCCCATATTGCCTGCATCACACACAGAAATGTGACTGATGTTGCCTCTTTATACTTCATAAGCACAGACTTTCTGAGTCTCTGGAACAACCTTTCTAAGTTATGTTTAACAACCTAGATACATTAACTAGTTTCATTTGATCACCTGTGATCATTAAGGTGATTGGAGGAAGGTTATAGCAATGCCATTTTTGGAACTGTAGAGTCTCCAACACCAGACAATCATAGTGTCAACTCGCGAAGCATTCCTGACCTGCTCTCGAGTTGCCATAGGGAGGGGTATGGGAAAACTGAGCCTCGCAGCTGCATTGAAGAACCTGCATTTCAGTCAAAATAACACACATTCCAGTGCCAACATCAAGGTCATCTACAGAGGGACCCACAGTGGCCATAGGGAGTGACTTCTACAACCCATGTCGGAACCCTGACACCGCGAAATTGCTTCGTTGGGGAATGTGACTGATGACATAACTTGGGGGGGAACAGGGTCAGAGCTGGGGCGTGAATTAAGTGAGGTCAGAGTTGTCTTCACTTGGATTGTGCTGACACGAAGCGCCTAATAAATAACTGGATTTCTTCTGAAGCTTGGCTTGAGGCTCATGATTTAATTAGGGCATTGGTCAGAACCCTGACACATAGTTTCAGGAAATCAATGAATGTGTCAATGTGACTCAGACCAAAGCATTGGTGATTGACAGGAACCCTATCCTACTTTCCTTCCACATACTTCCAGATGTTCTATCTATTATCAATCTTTACCAATCAGATCTATGCAACAGAAATATATATCAGTTTTCCTGCTTCTCCTGCCAGATTCCTAAAATCTCTTTAATCTCTAGTTCTCTCAATACTGTTTAAATGGGTTTTTTTTTCTTCAGTGAGGGGTAATTTTTTCCATTCCATTCCTTCATGATTGATAGTTTATCCACTGCTTTCATTGTGTTGTCCCTCAGAAAAATCCAACACCTTTCTCTGAGGCCCTTGGAGGCACCATTTTGAGACCTTTATTTACTCTGGAATATAAGATCTCACATCTATCCCTGTCAGAGAGTTCCAGCATAATAGGTGACATTATCTTGAATTTTGGCCTAGAAAGAAAGTAATTTTGGATCAACCCTTAGTATTAGGTACTGAAAGGAAGGAAGGAAGGAAGGAAGGAAGGAAGGAAGGGAGGGAGAGAGAAAGAAAGAAAGAGAGAAAGAGAGAGAGAGAAAGAAAAAGAAAGAAAGAAAGACAGAAAAAGAAAGAAAGAAAGAAAGAAAGAGAAAGAAAGAAAGAAAGAAAGAAAGAAAGAAAGAAAGAAAGAAAGAAAGAAAGAATAATATAGTGGACGTTTCCTAAAAGGATTAGGCGTTAATAAATGGGGGGCGGGAATACAAGGAGAAAAACAGAGCTAAAACAATGAAGATAAAAGATGGACAAGACTACAAAGATTTATAGGTGATATAACAAGATATTCCAGAGGAAATAATTGAGTAAAAAGACATATAGAAACTATAAAGAAAAATAAATAAACAGCAAAAAACGTAACAAAAAAATAAAAGATGAAAAACAGCATAGGTCTTAGAAAGATCAATGCATTATAAAGTAGACTGAACAAATACCATATTATAAAAAACAACAGTTGTGTATCGAATTCAAAACCATTGTCTCAAACAGAACTAATTTAATTAGCAGAACCAAAAATAAGAAATGTTCCATATATAAACTTCAAACCTATTCTGAGGATTGGGAGATCTACCGGAGCAATTTGGAAGATAACAAGGGCAATGTGGAGGAAAATAAAAGGAACAGATTCATAATGCAAATGATAGTTTGTTAGCATGATATTGGCTTTCACATTATTTATATTTCCATGAAGTTATGTTTAATCCTACATACCGTAAACCACGTGCCCAGAGCTAACGTCTTAACTTCTAACATAGTGTTACTAATATAAGGACACAAAAGTCAAGTCTAGGAGAAAGCTTGGGGTTTTTTTTCCCAGCATATCTTCTGAGATTATGATTTGATATCTTCATAGATATTGCTGTACAATGATTTGAAATACTTTCAAGGACAGAGAAAGTGAAGAAGAGAAGGGAAAGACAGAGATAACAATGATAAATATTCATAAGAGGCATACCGTAATCCTAGGGAAAAAATGCCACAGGGAAGTAAAGTTAAGGAAAAGAGCTCTGATACTGAATTTTATTTATTTTAGTTTGTTTATTTATAGATCACCCTTTTTATATAAATAATTCAAGGCAGAGAACATACCTTATATTCCTTTCTTTCCCAATTTCCCCCACAATAACAACCTATGAGCTGAGTTGGGCTAAAAGGGAGAGAATGTTTAGAGTAGAATAGAGTTACTCTAGGAAGGGATCTTGGAAGTCTTCTAGTCCAGCTCCTTGCTCAAGCAGGAGAACCTATACCATTTCAGATAAGTGACTGTCTAGTCTCTTCTTAAAAGTGATGGAGCGCTCATGATTTCTGAAGGCAAGCTGTTCCACTTGTTAATTGTCCTCAATGTTAGGAAGTTTCTCCTTAATTCCAGGTTGCTTCTCTCTTTGATTAGATTCCAACCATTGTTTCTTGTCCTGCCTTCTGTTGCTTTGGAGAATAATTTCACTCATTATTCTTTGTGGCAGCCCCTCAAATACTGGAACACTGCTATCATATCACCCCATTTCTTCTTCTTCTTTTTTTTAGACTAGCCAAACCCAGATCCAGCAGCATTCACATGTTTTAGAGAGAGTTACTGGTCCAATGTCACTCAGCTGGCCTTCATGTCTAAGGCAGGACTAGAACTCACAGACTCCTGGGTTCTAGCTTGGTACCTTAACTACTAGACCAATCCTGGCTGTTGGAATTGTTGTGCAAGAAACTAAACAGGGTAAAGAATTATGAGTTACTTACAGTCATGCTGTAGAATTGTTTCAGGGTAAGGAACTTGATTACCATTTGAGTACCATGTCAAAGGCCTATATTGCATAAAGTAGGGAGTCAATCTGAATAAAAACAAATGTCAATTTTATTTGTAGAGATATTTAATACAGATGAAACATAATTCATATGAACTCTCCCTTCCAATCATGCACTTAATAATTATATTTTCTGTCAAATGACAATTAAAATTTGGTAACAGAGCAACTGGTGGCGCAGCAGACTAAAGCACTGTTATTAACATTCAGCACCCCGCAATTACTGCAAGTTCAAATCTCCCCAGGCTCAAGGTTGACTCAGCCTTCCATCCTTTCTAAGGTAGGTAAAATGAGGACCCAGATTGTGGGGGCAATAAGCTGACTTTGTATAAATATACAAAAGTATGAATGCTATTGCTTAACTCATTGTAAGCCGTCCTGAGTCTCCAGAGAAGGGCGGCATATAAATCAATTTTTTTAAAAAAAATGGTAAGAACAAAGTCTCAGGTTACACACCTTTATTTTGAAATAATGAAATATGAGGCAAGTGAGAAAACAGTTCATTAAATTTAAAACTATGAAGAAAACTGGAAAAGTAGGAGAACTTTCACAGAGACTTCTCAAGGAAGACAAAGCAAGTGCTTCAGAGAAAATAATGTGATGGTTGGGACAACTGATACAGAAAATATTGAAAATCTGAAATTATCTACAACAGACAAATGTTTGCCTAGAGTGTCATTCAGAGAAAGACAATCAATCATTGTGAATATAAAAAATAGGAATCACTAGAGTCTAACAACACAACATAGGAGAGCAAAAATATATATGGTATATTTCCCTAAAAGCAAAGAACATGAGGATGTAGTGATGAAATACGAGTCTCTGGAGCCCTTTGGATTTTTTTTTCTTCTTCTTCTAAAGGTTGTCAAGCAAAGTTGTAATAACCAATTACAGGGTGGGAGGGAAAAGTTATATTCTTTTGAAATCTGACACTTTTTCCACTGTGAAAATAAATCTGTTGAATTTTATTTCATGCTAACATTTATCAGTGGTGATGGAAACAGTTGTGAATTTTGCCTCTTTGCAAAAGGCATCCAAGATGTGCTAAAAGAGAGAAAGAAAGGCGTGTGTTGTTAAGTTTAATAATATACAGTGAAAAAGTGTTAATAAGCATCAAACAGTCAAAAAAATTAAAAGAGGAAAGTGTGTGGGGGGTGCATAGTTATCAAATCTAAGAGGGTTTTATAAGGCTAGACTGGGGGTGGGGGGGAATTCAAGAAAGAAATCACTTAGAAATTGTATATATTTCAAATATGGAAAACTTGCCGATTTTGAAAAACAATAATATAGGTTATACTGGGAATGAGATGAATTATTTTAGCTGGATCTCAGTTGCTTTAGATCCAGTCTTTCTTTTTTGGTGATGTCCACATTTTCTTCTCTCTGTCAATGAGAAAAAAGACCAGGCTGAGTATTCTAGCAGCTTTGTTGTTCTCTTTCTTCTCTATTATTAAAGATGACTCACTTTAGTAAAAAAAAACAAAAAACAAAACCCTTCCTGATCTAGAGGAATGAAAAACAAAAAAACAAGGGTCAACAACAGACTCTTGATTTAAAGCAAATACTGACATTCAGGTGTGTCATTATTTTATCTTTATGGAGTTTTTTCTCAATATCTGAAATTATACTTGTTGCTTTCTTTTAAAATATATTCAGCTTTTTTTTTTACACAAGTCTCTGGCTCACAGTGTAAATACCTAGGTGCTTTATTATGTATAGATAATACAATCCCTATTATAATAATATATTTATATAATATATTTAATATATACAATCCTCATTAATATCATATCATCATATCTAATCCCTTCTCACCAATGGATGGTCTGCATCTTTTTCAATCTTATTATTTATTTATTATTTTTTGATTCATATGCCGCCCTTCTCCGGAGACTCATGGCGGCTTACAAGGCGTTAAGCAATAGCCTTCATACTTTTGTATATTTTATACAAAGTCAGCTTATTGCCCCCACAAACTGGGTCCTCATTTTACTGACCTTAGAAAGGATGGAAGGGTGAGTCAACCTTGAGCCTGGTGAGAATTGAACTCGCAGTAATTGCAGGCAGCTGGAAGCTAAATACTACCTTTAACAGTAGCATTAGTCTGCTGCGCCACTCAGGCTCTTGCGTCTTCTACCAGAGGCTTGGGAGTTTGAAAGTCCTGTAGGGTATTTTTATTTTTTTGTATCCCACCTTTATTATTTTTACAAATAACTCAAGGCAAAAAATATATCCAACACACTTCCTTCTGCCATTTCTCCCACAACAACAACTCTATGAGGTAGGTTGGGCTGAAAGAGAATGACTGGCCCAAGGTCATCCAGCTGGATTTCATGACTAAGTGAGACTAGAGCTCACAATCTCCCGCTTACTAGCCTGGTGCCTTAATCACTAGATCAAACTGGCTCTCCTAGTTGTTCCTACCAGTGACCTCTTCTGAACAGAATGTTTTGATATTGTTCTTGAGATTGCTGGAGCCAAGGTCCCATCTTAGGAGTCACAACCTCAAGTGCTGTTCCATAACTCAGACCATTTTTACATTTACTTTCCACATCCATTCTAGTTCCTCCTTCGGGCCCTGGTATTTATCCAGTTTCTTATACACCTTCTTCCTGATATTGCTGTTACTTAGCACTGCTACATCTATCACCTCTGCTATCTTCTGGTCCTTCTCTGATGCCATGGTTCATTGGCCAGTACTTACCTTTAAATCTGATCTGGAAGTCCCACATGATCCTAGCTCTGTTATTCTACACGGCTTTCTGTGGAATCTCCTATCTGGACTTGGGAGAATTTAGTTCAGATGTTCTTGTACACAATCTCATTTAGTTGGTGGTGCTACACTGAGTCATGGTGGCACAGTGGTTTGAATGCAGTATTGCAGGCTAACTCTGCCCACAGCCTGGAATTTGATCCTGACTGGTTCAAGGTTGATTCAGCCTTCCATCCTTCCGAGGTCAGTAAATGAAGACTCAGATTGTTGGGGGCAATATGTTGACATTTGTCAACTACTACAAACTACTCAGAGAGTGCTGTAAAGCACTTTGGGGTGGCATATAAGTCTAAGCACTATTGCTATTGCTATTGCTATTCATTGTTTGCTGTTCCTGTCTGCATCTCACTGTCTGCATCTCACTGTGTTGAATTGTCTCTGAGGCATTAGTTAGCATACTAACTGATGATAGTTCTACAACAAGTTTTGCTAATCAATCTCAAAGGTTGATTTAGCTAGTATATCCATTATCTTAAACCTCAGCTGCTATGCTTTGCAATGGAGTGGGTGGAAGTGACATTGCAACTTCAGGAGTTGGCTGCACATCCAGTTATTCTTTCAGGTCTTCTTGAGTCCAGACTATAATGTGTTGTTGGTATATCTCAAATTGTGAAAGCATCTTCCTCTTTACTATGTAGTGTTGGGTAAATAGCTGTTTCTTAGTGTGGATGCCAGGTTTGCTATCCATGCATAGTTCCCTCATATATATCATATTTTTGTTGTTGCGAAGTCATGTCCGACCCATCACGACCCAATGGACAACATTGCTCCAGGCCTTCCTGTCCTCTACCATCCTCTGGGTTCCATTTAAGCTCACTCCTACTACTTCAGTGACTCCATCCAGCCATTTTGTTCTCTGTCGTCCCCTTCTTCTTTTGCTCTCAATCTTTCCCAGCATTAGATTCTTCTCCAGTGAGTCCTTCATTCTCATTAGATGACCAAAATATTTGAGTTTCATCTTCAGGATCTGGCCTTCTAAAGAGCAGTCAGGATTGATCTCCTCTAGGACTGACTTGTTTGTTTGCCTTGCAGTCTAAGGGACTCACGGGAGTCTTCTCCAGCACCATAGTAGAAAGGCCTCAATTCTTTGGTGCTCAAGCCTTTCTTATGGTCCAACTTTCACAGCCATATATTGCAACTGGGAAAACCACAGCTTTGACTATACGCACTTTTGTTGGCAGGGTGATGTCTCTGCTTTTTAGAATGCTGTCTAGATTTGCCATAGCTGTCCTCCCCAGGAGCAAGCGTCTTTTAATTTCTTGGCTGCAGTCCCCATCTGTGGTGATCTTGGAGCCCAGGAAAATAAAATCTGTCACTACCTTCATTTCTTCCCCATCTATTTGCTAGGAATATATCATATATCCCCTCTCATTAGTGTACTGTTGAAGTAGCACTCCATCAATTCTCCAACATCTGATGTAGACCTTATTAATCTAGTATGACTGTCTTAGTTCATGTTATTTTCATATCTGAGATAGGCAGGAGAAGCATTAAGGGGTCTTTGCTCAAGAGCGTCTACTGGTAAAGTAAGTACCAGCCGGGATTCAAACCCATGTCAAACTCCAAAGCTCCCAGGTGTGCTGTAACCACTATGCTATCCAACCACTTTGTATGCTATACAGATAGTCCTTGACTTACAACAGTTCATTTAGTTTGAAGATACAATGCCACTGATAAAAAGGAGTTATGACCGCTTGTCACACTTATGACCCTTTCAGCATCCCCAGGGTCACGTGATCAAAATTTAGATGCTTGGCAACTGACATGTATTTATGATGGTTTTGCTGTGTCCCAGGACCATGTGATCACAAATGATAGTTAAAGCCGTTAAAATACACTCTTTTAAAAAGGGAAAAGAACGGGCATTGTTCTTGTTATACTATATATTCGCACTAGATATATGAAATGTTTTCTTCATTAACCAGTGCTCAATTTTCATCATTGGAATAGGAAATTCTTAACAGTGCAAGCCTTTTGATCTAATTGCTGAATTTTGGAGTTAGTTATGAGAGCATTCAGATACAGACAAGATGCTTTGTAATGAGACTGAACATATGTTACCAAAGCAAATAATACATAAACAAATAGTATTTGTATTAACATGGACCTCGAGTGGCAATCTGATATAAGGGCTAAAATAACAGACTAGAAGCTGGGAGACTGTGAGTTTCAGTCCCGTCTTAGGCCCAAAGCCTACTGGTGACCTTGGGCCAGTCCAGTGGTGAGTTTCAATTTTTTTTACTACCAGTTCTGTGGGCATGGCATGCCTTGGTGGGCATGGCATGGAAGGATACTGTAAAATCCCCATTTCCTTCCGATCACCTGGGACTTGGGAGGCAGAGAATAGATGGGGGCAGGGCCAGTCAGAATTTTTACTACTGGCTCTCCGAACTACTCAAAATTTCCACTACCGGTTCTCTAGAACTGGTCAGAAACCCACCTCTGGGCCAATCAATCCCTCCCAAATAAGAAAGGAATGACAAACCACTTTCCAAACTCTTGTTGAGAAAACTTCATGACTTGAAGGTAAAAAAAAAAAAAAAAGTAAGAATTATGGACCTCAAAGAGTGGAGAGAGTTGGTCAAATACTGTGTTGAATCCTCAGTGCTCTCTGAGCTTGGTTGTTTGCTTAGAAATGTTTCATTCCCCAACTAGGTAACTTCACCAGTTCAAATGAATGTAGGGTTTGTTGTCTGTTCATATGCAGTCAAGTTCTCTATATAACAGTGAAAGCTCAGGGGATGATCTGATTTGATCAGGCTTGCTTTTGTAATCACAGTTATGCTACAATGAGCTGCAAACTAGAGGCAACCTTTTGGTTGGTCTTTAAAATAAGATATTATTTCATCAGTCCTTATTTCTGATCTGGTCCTTCCCTTGCTCACCTTACATCATTGCTAGGAATGGGTAAAACCTGTCCCCCTTTTTATCCTACGCCAATCAAATCTGGAAGTAAAGTACATTAAAGCACACAAAACTCCACATCAGATTTGTCAGACGGATCACATGGCACATTCTGAAATCATGTCCCTTGTCTAACATGAGGTCAACATGAAGGTAAAAACGTACTAGGCAGAATATAAATTGAAAAGGATGGTTCAGAGTAAAGTGAGCATATAGATAAACTAATCTGATATTTATGTATTGCATTATGTGAAATTATGGTTCCCCCCCCCATTTTTTAACTGTGATTTCACTTTTCTTTACTTTAGCCCTACTCTTCATTGTCAACAGTACTATTGTATCTATCTCTTCATCTATCTATCTATCTATCTATCTATCTATCTATCTATCTATCTATTTTGGTGGTCCGCAGAAAAATTATTTGCATTTTTTTATATTGCACTAAATCAGAGGTCCTCAAACTATGGCCCCTGGGCCAGATACGTGCAATCAACATTTGTGTTGCTGCAGAGAATCTCCCCCTTCCGGTTCTTTTTTTGTGGTTGGAGAGGGGCAGAAATTCCAACTTGGGGTCTGCTTCAGCCTCCTGGTGCGGGGCTTTGGGCGAAGGCTGGAGGGAAGTACTGCTGGTGGCAAGGAGCTGGAGGGCCTTGTTCTAGTGGGATTGCATCATGGCCTGTAACTGGCTGACCATCTGAGCCTGCTGAGCCTCCAGGTGCCGGTACCTGGTCTTACACTTCCGCAGGTCTTCCCTCTGCTTGGAAAGCCTATGCTCATAGTCCTGAGTGGTGTTTCTGCTGAGCCTCCTTTGAACTGAGTCAGGTGTTTTGTCAATTCTTTCTCACGATGGTTGCTTAGCTCCAACAACAGCTTTCTGTTGGGGCCCTAAGGAGCCCAGGCAGGGAGGCGAGGAGTGGCTGGCAGGGAAAGGGTGAGTAGAGGCTGGTGAAGCCCTCTCGATGTGAGTGACATGGAGGTGGCCATCGAATTGGCCATGCCCACCCAGTCATATGACCACTTAGCCATGCCCATGTCATTAGGCAGATCATATTAGTGGTCCGTGGAATTTAAAATTATGAATTTAGAGGTTTGAAAGGTTGGGAACCCCTGATCTACGGTGTCTGTCTGTCTGTCTGTCTGTCTGTCACCTATGGTATCTATCTATCTATCTATCTATCTATCTATCTATCTATCTATCTATCTATCTATCTACCCTCTTTTCCCCAAAATAAGACATCCCCTGATAATAAGCCCAATCGGGCTTTTGAGCGCATGGCAATAAGGCCAAGCACTTATTTCAGGGCTCAGAAAAATATAAGACAGGATCTTATTTTGGGGGAAACACAGTATCTATCCATCTATCATCTATCACATGCACATGCACAGAGACACACACATTCCTGTGATAAGTAGGTATTTATTGGTTTTTCTGCTTATGTCTGCTTATACCACATAACACCTATCCAAATATCATCAGGAAATCTTAAAAGTATACATGAGTTGGGAAGAAGGCAATCATATTTATTTATTTATTCTTGCCAAGAAAATTAGGTGAATGGATCAATGTAATTATCAGGAATTGAGAAT
The DNA here is from genome assembly GCA_022577455.1 of Arizona elegans. Classification (NCBI taxonomy): domain Eukaryota; kingdom Metazoa; phylum Chordata; class Lepidosauria; order Squamata; family Colubridae; genus Arizona; species Arizona elegans. The sequence continues at coordinate 212,721,992 of JAKOOJ010000001.1, read as the reverse complement.
GTTGAGGACATTTCATTTCTATGACAAGATAAAGGTATGAGAGAGGACAGGGAAGAGATGACACTAGGCATATTGCTATTTTGTTAACAATAACCTCACTGTGATTCCTATTATCAAATTATTTGCAAACAAACCCACAAACAATAATGCATTACATAGAACTATTTGCATGTATAAATCCAGTGTGTTATTCCCTTTTTAATCAATTGCTTTAGTCTATGCTGTTTAAATGGCTAGCAGATTGCCGTTTTAATTAATTCAGTCTTGTAAAATTGAAGTTAAATGTTCAAATTAGCTCGTTGTGGGAATCCATTCTTTCTCTCATTTAAGGCCAAGCTGCATATTTCAGTCTGTTGAAATGAGCTGACTTATTAGGTAATAAAGCATGTAAAAGGTAATGTGACATTCATTTGACAACTAAACAGGAGAACAAGATCATATCAGGGAGATGAAATCAGGAAGTATATTGTGGCCAGGGCTTCTTTTGTTACTGTGACTTGTTCCTTCCTTCTGCCTTTTAAGTCTTCACTTGACTTAATGGGTTCTTAACTCTGATACTTGATATCTTGTCTTGCCATTAATCATTCTGAAGTTAACAGCCAGTACCTCTCAGTACTGATCTTGACTTAAATTTCATCCAAAAAGCAATGAATCAAAGCCTGGGAAATAAAAGGTAGTGCCATTTGAAATAAAAACTCTATTTAAAAAATGTTTCACCATGTCATAGAGTTCAAATTTAATAAACAAAATAAAATAAATGTTTTTTTCTATGGCCATGCAATGTTTGTGAAACAAGTGTTTTGGCCAGGGTATGGTTATTAGATAGTAAAGATGATCAGTAATAAAATTCGGATCTTATTTTTTTCATCGTGAGATCTGAGTTTTCCCTGAATAAAGCAGAAACATAGGGAAAAATGTTGATTAAAGAAAAAAAAATTGAATGAGAAGCAGAGATTATATAAGAATGGCGGTATTGTACATTTATGATGATCATCAGAACATATCACATATTTTATTTTAGGATAAGATTTTTTTTTAATCAAAGCACTTCAGAAGAGCATCCTATATACCATTAAATATATGTCACTCATTCTTGAGATGACAATTCAAGAATTTTGGATGCCCCTTCCTTAATGTCACTTGAAAAACAGAATTTCCATATCTGTAATATGGATGAACAATAAATCCATCAGGTTTATTATTTTTAGGCTAACAGTAAACTGAATATTTCAGCTGTCTTATTGTCCAATAACCCCAAGGAAACTTGCAATCTCCTTTCCTAGATTTGATTATTTGGATGAATAGGAAAACAAACAAACACAGAGATGAAATCCAGGCAAAATGAAGGTGCTATTAGAAACCTGGCTAGAAATTGGAGTTCAACCAGGGGTGAAAAGCTACCGGTTCAGGAGAACTGGTAGCGGAGATTGGGGCTGGTTTGCCAAACCGGTAGCAATCGCTGGCTGGCCATGCCCCTGAACCAGTACGTGGCCCGCAGCCCTGCCATGCTTCCCTGCCTTCCATGCGGCCTTCCCGGAATCTCCATGGCCAGCTTGTGAAGGCAGGCAAGTGGAAGGCCACGTGGGAGGCAGGCAAGCATGGCAGAGCTGCAGGGAAGGGAGCTAGGAGTCTACTCCTTTCCCTACAGCCCTCCCATGTTTGTCTGCCTTCCATGCTGCCTTCCCAGCAGTCCCCCATGTCCGCTTGCCTTTTGAGGTCAGCATCCAGCCTGGCTTGGCCAGTGGGTGGGCAAGCAGCCCTTGGTGGAGATGCAGCTGCTGCTCTGGGGCTGAGAAGGGCAGCGGAGGTGGTGGTGGTGTTCCGGGAGGGCGAGGCTGCAGCCATCAGCCTTACCAATGCTCCCTGTCAAAGGATCCCACCACTGAGTGGTTCCTCCCCTCCCCCTCACTCTTCACCTGCCCTGAGAAGAGAAGGGCTACTGTGGCGGATTGAGACTCGCTCCCTATTCCAGAGAGGAGTGAAGCGCCCTTCTACTTGCCTCTTTTTCTGGCCTCTCATCTCTCTCTTTCTCTCATCTTTCTCTTTCTCCCTCTCTTGTTTGTGTGTGTATGTGTGCACGCGCATGTTCCCTCTTGAACCATTTCCAAAAACAGGTGAGGGTTGGGTTTGTTTGGGTTTTTTTTTGCTGATGTTGTTCTTTCTTCTTTAGGTGCTTTTTACCATATGATTTAAATCAAGAGTCATTTCAGGTTCCCAGATGAATGAAGCTCTTTTGTCCCCTTGCTGTGGTTCCCTGTCGGCTGGCTGTCCCCCCTCGCCCTTCCCTCCTTCTCACTCCTCGCGTGTCCTGAGAAGAGAAGGGCGGCGGTGACAGATGGAGACTCATTCCATATTCCAGAGTGGAAGCAAAGCACCCCTCTACTTGCCTCTTTTTCCAGCCCTTGTTGGGAGACCATGGAGGCAGCGAGAGGAATATGGGGACTTTCTCCACCCTGAGGCACTGGCTGGGGCGCATCTCCCCATATTCCTCTCACCGCCTCTGTGGCTGCTTGCTGCTTTTGCACTTAAACCTACGGCACTGCACAATGGAGGAGACAGCATCCCTTCCTCCTCCTCCTGGAGCCCATTATGACATGGAGCATTGGCTGCAGCTGAGCAGCCCAGCCAGTGTCTAGGCATGGATAAAAGCCGTGCATCTCCCAACAAGGGCTGGAAAAAGAGGTAAATAGAGGGGCACTTAGCTTCCACTCTGGAATTCAGAGCGAGTCTCCATCTGCCACTGCTGCCCTTCTCTTCTCAGGACAGGCGAGGAGTGAGGGGGAGGGAAGGGCGGGGAGGGAATGCAGCCAGCCAACAGGGAACCACAGCAAGGGGACGAAAGAGCTTCATTCATCTTGGAACCTGAAATGACTCTTGTTTTTAATCATATAGTAAAAAGCACCCAAAGAAAAAAGAACAACAGCAAAAAAAAAAAAAAAACAAACAAAAACCAACCCTCACCTGTTTTTGGAAATGGTTCAAGAGGGAACACGCACAAATGCGCACGCACGCACACACACACACACAAATGAGAGAGGGAGAAAGAGAGAGGGAGAAAGAGACAGAGAAAGATGAGAGAAAGAGAGAGATGAGAGACAGAGAGGACTGCCTGCCATTTCCTGCTACAGTCAGGCAGTGAGAGAGAGTGAGAGAGAGTGAGAGAGAGAGATTCAGCTCCGTCTGCTCTCCTTGAGGCAACCTCATGGTGCTGTACGGTAACAGCCTGACAGTCACTCCTTTTGCAATGCAGGTTTATTTTGGTATCTTTCCAGAGACAGAAAGAACATGGCCGAATTTCTTTACAGTTATTCCCTGGGTGTGGGGGAGTGGGAGGGAGGAAGAGAGAGAGAGAAAGAGAAAGAGAAAGAGAAAGAGAAAGAGAAAGAGAAAGAGAAAGAGAAAGAAAGAAAGAAAGAGGAAGGAATTTTTAGATTTCACCACTGGTTTCTATGAAGGATTGGCGGGGGGGAATGCGCGGCCCTCTGGGATGGAAAGTAGGGCAAAAGAAGGCTCCAATGTTTGCTTGGGTGGCGGAGGGAAACTCAAAGCATTGGGGGCTTCAGAAGGGACAGAATGTGCTTCAAAATGTACAGCTCCTGGTTCTAACAGTGAGTGACATCAAGTTGGCCGTGCCCACCCGGTCACATGACCACCAAGCCACGCCCATCAAGCTACGCCAATAGAACCGGTAGCAAACATTTTTACATTTCACCCCTGAGTTCAACATATTGCGCCACTAATGGTATTTCCATTGGAAGATCAAGTTGGATACATGGGCTACACCTTGAATCTACATTCAAGGGGAATTCAAGGGTATATTGAATTCAAGGGGAATTCAAGGGTATATTGGGTATATTTTCACAACTGTGTTTCATATGCTTTGATTCCATCATGTCTACATTGTTACAATGTGCTTAATTGTTGATTTGCTCCTGCAAAGTGTCCCGATTTTTTAATGGGTGAAAAATGTGGCATCTACAGTAATAAACAGGCCATGGATTTCCCTTTATATCACTCCAATACTGAAAGATTTTCACTAGTCACATATTTTTTTTTCCAGGCTTAAATTTAGACTGTTGATCTTAGCTATAAAGCTTAAACAGCTCAAAGCATAACTTTGATGGACCATCTGTCTTGCTATGACTCTGTTTCATTTTTAAAATCTGCAGAAGAGATTTATTTGCTTTAACTCAGAGAGGCCTATTTATCAGATGCAGATAATAGCGCTTTTCCCAACCTGTGAAATGCTCTGCCTTCAAACATAATGTTGGTTCTTTGTGTGTGTGTCTGTGTGTGTGTTTTTAAAGATGGACACATAAATGGATAAATCATGAACCTTTTAGAACCACGTTATCCCTTATCTACCTCCGCTATCACTCAGGTTTCTGTTCTTCATTTTGTCATACTATTTTTCCCATGCATCTTTGTTTTCGCAGGAACATTGTCTCTAGAAACGATAATAATATTTTTAAAATAAACCTGCATGTTTGACAAGCTGCAAATGAAACAAGATAAAGAACATTATTTCCTTCTCTCAATTACCAACTAGGAGTCACAAGCACTATGATCTGTGAGCCCGAAATCCCAGAGGCTTATATGGTAGTCATATTTAGAAAATAAATATTCATTGGCCAAAACAGACAGATAGTCTCCCTAGCATTGCAACACAATGGTTTCAGCCTTCTTCTCTTTCATTGCATAGGCCCGTGATGGCGAACCTATGGCACGGGTGCCACAGGTGGCACATGGAGCCATATCTGTGGGCCCGCGAGTGCATGTGTGCACTGGCCAGCTGATTTTTGGGCCCACCGGAAGTTGGGAAATGGTTGTTTCCGGGCCTCCGGAGGGCCTCCAGGGGGGTGGGGAATGCCATTTTTGCCCTCCCCAGGCTCCTAGAAAGCCTCTGGAGCCTGGGGAGGGCAAAAAAATGGGCCTACCGGGCCCTCCATGTCATCACGTGTCAAAAGCAGGGGGAAAGCGGAGTGGTCATGCGTGCATGTGTGGGGAGATGGGGCACATTGAATTATGGGTGTGGGCACACACGCGCGCAATTCCTCCCCCCTCCGCCCGCTTTTGGCACACAATGGCAAAAAGGTTAGCCATTACTGGCATAGGCAGTGGCAAGGAACTGCTACAACCACTGTCATATTATTTCTTCTGGTCCCTCTTCTCAGCATTTCCACGCAGGGGAACCCAAAGCAGGCGTGTCCAACCTTTGACCTGAAGTCCACATGCATTCTTGGATAGCTAGTAACCCAGGCCCATAAGTTTATAAACTTTTAACATTATTATTTGATTTATCTGTATTAACTAGATTAAATATTTTATATGTGGCCCAAGATAATTCCTCTTCATTCACCGTGAAGCTGAAAGGTTGGACATCCATGACCTAAAGGGCAGATCATCATTGCCTATTTTTTTAAAATTATAAAAAAATAGTTTGTATTAGTTTATAATATAGCATACAAAGAAAATACAAAAGTAAATAGTAGAGAAAATGGGGAAGGGAAAAGTGAGGGAAAGAAAAGGGGAAAAGGAAGAAAAAAGGTATTGACTTCCAGTTTCCTTTGGTGCAGTAGAATAAGGCATTAACATCAAACCTCAACTTTTTTTACTTTTAATAGTATAAACTAGCCATTTCTATAACAATAAATCTATCTAATCGGTAAAACCCAAAATCAAAGTTTCATTTTGTTTCCCCACCTCAAGCACAAAGTCCAGAAGCGGTTTCCAAGTAGAAATAAAAGTTTTTGTATTTTTTTTCTTTGATCAAAACAGTCAATTTAGCCATCTCTGCTAAATCCATCAATTTTTGCAGTCATTCATCCATTGTGGGGATTGAAGTGTCCTTCCATTTCTGTACATAAAGTAGTCTTGTTACTATCAACATACACAGTATAACATCAAAGTTCCATTTTTTTCCTAGGTCTTTTTCCATTAAACCCAAAAGAAAAGTCTCTGGTTTTCTTTCTATATTTACTTGAAGAATTTTCTGTATTAAGATATGTACCATACTCCAATATTTCTTTGCTTTATCACATGTCCACCAAAAATGTTAAAAAGTCCTTTCCTTGCCTTTTTTTAAAAAAAATATTATAAATAAACAGTCCTTAAATTCCCCAGATATTTCCAGGCAATAGGCACACAAAACCACATCTTCAGTACCATAAAAGCAAGGCAAAAACCAAACAACCCTGCAAATTATTATTGCGATGTGTTCACTGTACCTATCTTTTCTTGCATGGAGATAGCGTATGCTAAAATATATCATATTCTTTATGAACACTTGTTTGTATTTGTGCTTTGGAAGGAATAATGGACTGGCATTCCATCTTTGGATTTTTAACTGCTTAAAAGGTCAGTGCTCCCAATGACAGACTCCATTATTCTGTTCAATCATTCAATCTACTCTATCTCAATAGAGATGAAAGTTCTGTGTTCTGAAAAATGGAAGGATCAACTGTGGGAAGGATAAGAAGCCTTACAGAGTAAAAGTCCTATGCTCACTGAAAAGGCAGCAGCTAGCAAATGAAGCTAGGGGAATATGATGAGAAGGCGTTTTTAAATTAAAATATTAGCTCATAGAATTGGGTTCATAAAGAATTTGAGACGCCTTCTCAAAGAGGTTCCTGGGCTTTTATAGAATACCATGTTGAAATCTAGCAGTTCATTATTACTTCAATGCTCCTGTAACCATTTGAATGTGGCAGCTCATTAAAGGAGAATGAGGTTGTTTTTGTAACACAAACTAATTTACTTGAGTTTGCAGAGTTTAGCTTAAATAAGCAGCAAAGTTCATGCAGGCCAAAATATTATGAACAGGAAATTGAAATACAGGGCAGTTGCTCATTTTATTAAAAAAATAGTTTATGGAACTTTTTGAAGAGGATAGAATGTCAAATAGGGAAGTAAAATAAAAATCACAACCAATATAATTTCTATGATATGGAATCAGTATTAAAAAGTTTTACATAGTTTATGCAATCCACTACATGATTACTTAAAATTGCTATTGTTTATAGGGCCTATTCTTAATAGATCCTATAAATTTAGAAATAGGCCTCAAAGGAATGCAGTCCTAATTTGACAGAACATTGAATTATTATAGAAACAAATTATGATAACAGTGCTTGAAATCAATTAACTTTAGAAAAAAGTCATTGACCGAATAAGGCATGAGTAGAGTAACACCACTACAGTGCTACAATATGTTGTGTGGATCCTTACAGGAATGCAGTTTTATTACTATCATAGTCCAAATTATTATTTCATACTAATATAACCAAGGAAAGAAAAAAAGTAACAGTTACTGTATATAATTGTGTGTGTGTGTGTGTGTGTGTGTGTGTGTGGTATATGTGTCTGTGTAATGAGTACTTACTGAATCAAGAGACAGCATAAATTATGGAGAAAAGTTCTGTTTGACAAATTTTAATAGCTTGTTAGTCATGATATAATTTACACCATCAACATATAGATTAAAAAACTGTGGTGGCACAGTGGTTAGAATGAAGTATTACAGGATAACTAACTGCTCATTCCAGGAGTTCAATTCTGAGTGGGTTGACTCAGCCTTCGAGGTCAGTAAAATGAGAACCCAGATTATTGGGGGAAATATGCTTAGAGCATATTTCTCTAAGATGTAAACTGCTTAGAGAGGGCTGTAATGCACTATGAAACGGTATATACATCTAAGTGCTATTGCTAAAGAATATTTACCATTTTTGTTCATGTTTTTATGTTTATATGATACTGTGCAATGGCCTGAATTCTCTGGTTCTTAAAAATGGGATGGTGATGCTAATAACAATAGTTCGAAAGACAGAAAAATTTGGAGTTCAGACAGGTTAAGGAAGAGGTTTCCAGTATATAGAAGGAGAAGTTAAAAAGAATCTCTTGCTATGGTAGGAATAGCAATAGCAATAGCACATAGACTTATATACCACTTCACAGTCCTTTACAGCCCTCTCTAAGCGGTTTACAAAGTCAGGGTCCAACTTGACTTTTACCAATTTCTGAAGGATGGAAGGTTGAGACAACCTTGAGCCGGTGAGATTTAAACTGCCAAATTGCAGGCAGCTGGCAGTCAGCAGAAGTAGCCTGCAGTACTGCATTCTAACCACTGCACCACCATGGCTCTATATCAGAATACCAGAAACGTGGGGGCTTCCTATCATGACAACAAGGGAGAAAATTTACAACATATTTGCACACACACACACACTTTAAGGCAGGAGTACATTTTGCCTGTACTACATGGCATGGATACTATATTTTTTGTCATTCATGATGGATTTAAAACAGGGGTGGGTTCACTTAACCTTTACTACTGGCTCATAATGGGACCGCATGCTTCTGCACATGAGCCGAAGCTTCTGCACATGTGCAGAAACTCCCTGATGACATCCGGGTCAGTGGGTGGAGCCTCCCACCGGTTTTACTACCAGTTCTTTCAAACCGGGGGCAACCCATCACTGTTGTAAAAGTGGTAAGAAATGTTGGGATCAGATATGTTTGTTTTTCCAGAAGATTCTTAAAGTCGATGTATAATTGAAATGAGAAGCTTTTTTTAGGTTTGGTGGATAAACAGACTGAAAGGAAATATGGGCTTTGCTTTTATACTTGACTTATATTTTATATTACTGCTGCAAGGCACCTGTATACACAGAGGTGGAAACATATACAAATTGCCATAATGAAGAATTGGTAGTGAAATTAACAAAAATGGTTGAGATGGCAAAACTGACCGCTTTGATCAAAGTCTAAAAATTGACTAATTTTCTTTCTACATGGAAAACACTTTTGCACTTTTTGCTTAATAAAGATAAACATGAAGTTTTGATTCTGGGATTTGATGATTACCTTCCTTATCACTATAAAAATATTGCGCAATGCTGGAATGTAATAAATGTATGTGTCCAATTAAAAGAAAAACCAAACAAAATGCATTAAAATAATCTATTTTGGATGTTGACCTGATCCAGCTGGCTATGGGAGATAATAAATATCATATATACCTCAGATAAAGGTACTCAATCAGCTAAGGAGTTTTACTGCCATACTGCAAAAAAAAAAAAAAAAAAAAAAGTGAAATCACATATATAATTGGGAAAAAGCTAAATGTATTTATATCCCATTGTGGACTAATGTATGTTAGTTAGAATATCATGATATTGTGCTATAAAAGGAGATCAATAGAGTTATAATCCTTTGATGTGGAAAACCCAAGTCAAATAAAATTAACATTACTCATATACATGCATTCAGAGTGAAAATCATAAGATGAAATTGAGATGAAGTTATAATACAAAACAAACTATGTATTTTTCACACTGTACAGAATAAATAATAGTCTTCATAGGGGTTGTACATTTGCTGGATTAAGATGGATGAAATTAAATGAAATCGTTTCTTCTGCACATGAAAGTGAATAGTGCAGCTTTCAGAGCCACACGAGCAAAATTTATTTTGATGTAATACCACAAGTTTATCAGGAACAGATAATCAATACCATAAAAAAATATGGAACCATTAACGTAACTTCTAGATGAGGAAAAGTCAGTGCGGAAACAAATATAGCCCAATAAATGAACTGTGTAGTCCTTAGTGTTTTCTGAGCTTAGTGGTTTTCTTGTCAACCTAGGTAACTGTTGTGGCCCATCAGTGGCCTGTGCAGCTAGTAGCTGATTCTGACAGCGAGGAAGCTGGTGTGGTGCTGCGCCAGCAGCCTGTGCAGCTGGCACTCGAGTCAGACAATGAGGAGGCTGGAGAAGATGTGGTGCCAGACGCGGGGATTCAGCCAGGGCCTTCAGAACCTCCAGAAACTCCCTTAAGTGAAGAAGACGAAGAGGAGGAGCCTCTTCTTGATGCAAGAGTGCGCAGAGCTGCCAAAAGGCAGGAGTAGCTCCTCAGGAGGAGGTCTCTTCAAGAGTAAGGCTTGGGGCTAATTTGCCACTCCCTTAGCCTATTTAAGGAGTAATTCCGACTGAAGCAATTTGCAGGGAACAACTTCGTTCACATACCTTTGTGTCTTGTCTTGCTTATCTTATCAGCTTCCTGCAAATTGCTTCTGGGCATTCTGCCAACCACAGTAAGCTTTCAGTATTATTCTTTGAATTGTTGGCGGCTGTTAATGCAGTTAATTAACAGCTGTTGTTGTAAACAACTGGTTTATTTAGTAAACTAAGGTTTGAACGGACTTTGTGTGTGCTGCATTCTTTGGGGTCTGTAGCTGGGGCAGAACAGTAACATCATCAGTGCTAGCAAAAGTCTGCAAGAAAACTCCATCAGAGAGCACCAGGGACCCCACAGTTCAACTCTGAGTTACAAATATTCTCTTCTATCAGTAAGTGAACTTTGATCGAGGTCAGGTATCAAAGGGGCTCCTGGGATGTTGTTCTGTTGGAACATGCAAATTTACACACTTCTGATTTCAGCCAGAAATAAAGTGGCACTGAACATGGATAGAAGCATAGAGAAAGAAAAATAATAAGATTTTTAAAATTCATTTAATTAACCACCAGAATAAATATGAGTACAATACCATTGGAAAAAAGTTTAGAAACTCTTTTTTTCCTACCTATGTTTTAGGTTCTCTCTCAGTTGTCCTTCTATTTAAGAGAGAAGCATAAAGTAAGAGTTTCAAAAATGAATTCTAATAAGAGGAAATATTCTGGGGATCTCCTGCAAAGAACCTATCTTCCAAACATGTTGTTGAATTCAAAACACTGAAGCTTTGATATGCAAGGAAAGCATTCAAGTTCTGTAAAAACTAATCAGTGGAACCAAAGCCAGAAATATATCCTTTTCTAAGACCCTGGCTGACTTTGTAAAGTTTAGGTTTAGGTTGCCACATTAAAATACAATCTACAGAATCATCAGTGTGGATTTTGCTATATACTTAACACTTAGATGTGTGTTGAAACAGAATTCAACCTCAAGAAACAGTGGTCGATCTAAATGGCTTTGGAATGATCATTTTTAGTTATTATTTTTTTAAAAAAAAAATTGTACGACTGCTCATTGCAAATTCATGTTTAAATCTGTGCGGGCCACCTGGCAGTGCAATTATAGTACAGCCGTTTTATGCAAGATAAAAGCTATATTTTGTTTTAGGTTGTATTTTATATAAACAGTGAGAACCAATGTGCATGTTTTCTATGCCATTACCCTTTCTCTTCACAGTTCTTTGGTGAAGCAGATGTAGTTAACTTTGTGATTGAGCTGGTATTTGAATCAGGGGTGGGTTCTACTTACCTTTACTACTGGTTTGCAACAGGATTGCATGCGCAGATCGCCGATGACAACATCCGGGGCAATAGGTGGGGCCTCCCGCTGGTTTTACTACCAGTTCCAAACCGGGGGCAACCCACCACTGATTTGAACCTAGGTGGACCCACTATTAATATGGTGTTCTAAGTTATAAATTGTTTGGAATCACATATATAATTATTGAAATATCACTAATAAATGCAGTTAGTAAGGCATCTTGGTTGGTTGATTGGTCCAGAATGCAGCCGCGCGAGCTGTCATGGGTGCATCTAGGTACACCCACACTACACCAATTCTCCGCGGGTTGCACTGGCTCCCTATTGGTCTCCGGTCACAATTCAAGGTGTTGGTTATTACTTTTAAAGCCCTACATGGCTCAGGGCCAGGCTATCTTCGAGACCGCCTTCTACCGCATGACTCCCAAGGACCGGTAAGATCCCACAGAATTGGTCTCCTCTGGGTCCCGTCAGCTAAACAATGCCTGCTGGTGTGCCCGTGGGGGAGGGCCTTCTCTGTGGCTGCCCCAGCTCTCTGGAACCAGTTACCTCCTGAAGTCCGGACCATCCCCACCCTATTGGCCTTCCGAAAAGCGGTGAAGACCTGGTTTTTCTGGCAGGCCTGGGGCTGTTGATCTCGCTCTTGCGATCCGGCAAGATCTGGCCATGAATGATGTGAATGAGTTTTAATGTTTTTAATTTTTAAATGTTTTTTATAATGATTTTAAATGCATTGTGAGCCACCCTGAGTCTTCGGAGCGGGGCGGCATACAAATTGAATTAATAAATAATGAATAAATAAATCTTTACTTGGCACAGCTTACATCCGTCAATGATACTTTAACACCATCAAACAACATTTGCCTTTCTCAGGTCCTTGAGAGGGATTTGATAAATGGATAAAGGTGCTAAATCCAGTCTGAACATCTGATTGCGAGACTAACCATAATAATGATATCAGTCAATATCAATAATCCTAGGTTCTTGAGAAGAACTCAATGTGTATGAAGAAAAATTTCAGCTAAAGAACTGGCAGCTGTAACTTCACATTTTAGCATAATATCAGTCAACTGCAAAAGGCAGCTTTACTTGGAACACATTACATGCTGCAAAATACCTTCAACACTATCAAACAACAACAGCTGCCTATCTCAGCTCCTTGGGAAGGACTCGTTAGGGGGATAAAAATGCCAAATCCAGTCAGTTAGTTGCCAGTGTGCAACCAACAGAAATAACAATTTCAACCAAATATTTGATAATGCCTCTGTTTGTCATGTGATGCTGTACTGTTCTGAGCATTAGACTTTTTAAAAATCCGTAATTGATGTTTGACAATTTTTCCCAAATAAATATTCTCTTATTTCATAAAAAATATTTAAACATCATTGGGAAAAGATTGTAATATGATTATTGCATATTCATATTCATAGAGCCATGATGGCACGGTGGTTAGAATGCAATACTGCAGGGCTAATTCACTGTTCACTCCAGGAGTTCAATTCTGAGCAGCTCAAGATTGACTCAGACTTCCATCCTTCCCAGGTCAGTAAAATGAGGATTCAGATTGTTGGAGGAAATATGCTACTCTGTAAACCATTTAGAGAGGACTGTAAAGCACTGTGAAGTGGTATATAAGTCTAAGTGCTATTGCTATTAGGGAATGTATTATTTTAGGGATAAGAGAACTTTCCTTCAGATTTTGAGAAGTAAAAAAAAAAAAAAAACCTGACCGGAGGAGAAAAAAACCTTTAAAAAACATACTACCTTTAGCGCTATTAATAAAGCATTTGTCCTAAGAAGGGAAGATACTCACTCAACTTTAGATATAACTGTCTTTGCTCTTTTTTGCTGTAACTCTTTTGCTGTAAAGATAGTGTCTTTATTAGATATACTTGCGAAGTATTGGATCAATATACTTTGTAGTAATACTAGACTTTATAAAAATGTGTTTTTTGCAATTTACTAACAATGTGTCAGAGGTGCAAATCTTTACTGTAAAACACCTTTGATTGATGATATTTAACATTCAAACATTTACTTGGTTTAAAAAAAATGTTTTCCTTAATAAATTATCATTGCATTTCTTCATTATGAAACTAGAAGTTTTTAATCAAACCGAGAGCTACAATATCAATTACTTATGAGAACTTGTCAGTTTTACAGTATCATTGTGTTCACTTTCCTAATTGGCTTAATGATACTTGATAACTTTAAGTCAATCTTAAAAATATCTAGTTGTATAAATTAGTATCTGACTGGGAATAAACACATCTAAAACCAATATTCATTCATCCAAATTTGCATTTGTTTTTCATAAAAATTTCCTGGGATGAGTAATAATAGCAAACAAATAGCAATAAAATGTCAATCAATCAATAACTGACCAGAGCAAAAGAGGGTGAACACCAATCCCATAATAATTGATATTGTAATGGTTGAGTTACAATGTTTACTAATAATTCCTAAATGCATAGTAGAACAGAGTGGCCTCAGTTATGCCCCGAATGTGTTAGGATGATCAGGGCACTCTTTGAACAAGAATGGCTTCTGTCTCCTCAGTCTCTGTCTTCAGGTAGAAGCATTTTATTTCAGATTATCTTTTACTTCCTCATTCAAAAATAGGCCAAAAATAAAAAGTGCATACCATAACATAGTAAATATAATAACTTTTTGAAGATTGCGAATCTGATTTGACTGTGGAGAGAGTACAGTTAGAATTTGGTTCTATTGGTCATTGCTCCTGTTCTGCAATAATGTGAATATTAAGGGAATGAAAGGTCAGTACATTAGTGCAGCTCACATGAGTTAATCTCAAAGAGGAGATTAAAATTATGCTCTGAATTCAGCCACTGATTCAGTACATAAAATGTATTAAATCTACAATTTTATCTACACAACACCTTAAGGCTATTTCTCCAATGATAGTAGATGACTTGCTTTACATTAAATTGCTAGAAAGTAGTTTCAGTGCTTTCCTCAAATCAGGAAGTTTTACTTGAAGATATCTTAAGATTTCTCTTGTTTAATTAATTACAGGAAGAAATTGTATGGTGGGATAAATACTATAGTTAAACTAACTGGACTGGGGAAAAATACAAATACAATCTACCTATACTTTGACTATCGTGTTTAACCATTATCAACTAAAAGTGTATTTTTATGGCAATACATTTTCTTGAAAGCTTTACAGTACAGTGAAACCAGAGGCAGGAAGTATACAGTTTGTGAAACTATGTTTTATTGGGGAAGAAAAAAAATCGTACTTGATTGAGTTCCCAATTCATGCTAAATTTACAAAAACATGAGAGCTATGTTCTTTCAACAAGCAAATCAAGTACCTAGTGAATTTGTTCACTGTGTGAACTCAGGTGCAAAGGCAGTATGAGAAATGTTAGATTAATACCACAAAACACACAATTTATGAAGACAATATGGAAAAAAATCATGAATATATGCTATTGTTTCATCACTATATTCAGCTGATCATTAGATAAATGATTTGAGTTAGCACCTTCACCATCTAAATCTGTGAGAGTGTCTGGATTTTTCCAACTGTGACTCAGATATTACCAAGGTTTTTAAGATTTCATCTTGAGTAATGTAGGGAGGGCATATGATCGAAAGATGGCCTTCTGGATAAGAAATAAGTAAATAAAATAAATTAATAAAAATATAAAAGATTATCTGAAACCTCTATAATGTGTAAAATTTATTTGCTGGCATGTATTAGGATGAGTTTCTAAAGGTATGGAAATGTATCATCGTATTTGAATAACATTTTCTTCTAAGGATCAGGGCATCATTTGATTAGTTTTTTTTTTTCTTTTTCCTTAGCAGTAATAAGTCATTACAGAAATGTAGTCTGTCTCTCTGGCTATAAAACCAACCAGCTGAAAAAAGGTTATTTTTATCAATTAGTTTTCCAAGCCTGCAACAAAATGAGTTTCTTTGCAGATAAATCCTGGGCAATATTTTATTTTCAAATTAGTTTTCTTCTATTTTTCCTTGCTAACAAACACTCAGTTACTCTTCAGGAATATGTGTTGTGCTATATGGGGATTGAAAGTTCAACTTCAGTGGCCTGAATATATGTTAATATTAGGCTATCAGTTATTATTCTCCAAGGCAATGTGTGCAGTGAGAATAAACATAAAAGAGTGTTTATTGGAGTGTATATTACAGGCAAGCTTTTTCCCAATGCTACCAATATGATAGCACACTGATTATTGGAAACAGAGGTGTCCACATTTTTCCATTCCCCCTTTTTATGGATTAGAAACCTTTTGGAACAAAGAAATGTCAGAGAGTTAAGGAATAAGAATTTAAAGATAATTTATAAATCCTGCTTGACTTAATCTACACTTAGAAGGTAAACGGACAAGATCCCATCTTGTTTTGTATTGCATTTTGTTTTTATTGTTTATTATTTGGTGAGCTGCCCAGAATCAGATGTCTAATCAGAGATCCATCCATCCATCCATCCATCCATCCATCCATCCATCCATCCAAGGCACTAGGTCAGTCTGGGAAATATAGAAATAATCCCAGAAGAAAACTATTGTTACCAGGAATAGTGCACTAGTATATTAATGAAATCTCAGGACTATGGGATTTTTTATATACATAAAAATGCATTCATAATTTAAACCTCTTACAATGTGACAAAACCAATTCCCTCTCTTTCCACCAATTTGAGCTTGAGTGCTACCAGTTAGCCATACTACTAAGAATGAGGGGGGAAGGAGACTAAAAACTGGATATAACACTGGATATGGCTGGTGAGTTGCATGGTAACTTTTTTTTTATTGCAAAAGTTTTACAATTACATTTTCACCCCATTTTTCCCCCCAACCCACCCCATACTCCCCACCCTAACCCTCCCAAACCCCCCTAACCCTCCCCCCTGACTTCCACAGAATATAATCCCATCAAAATCCCCTTTTTGTAAAACCTGAACTCCTCAAACCCCCTTATATTTTTTCATCTTCACAAAATTCATACATTTCTATTTTCATATAATATTTTCAATAAAAAGCTATTTGATACTTCCTAGTTTGATATTTGTTCTGCACATAATCTATCCATTTTTTCCATTCCCATTCATAAGTCTCTTGTGAGTGATCTTTTAGATATGCTGAAATCTTCGCCATCTCTGCAAAACTGGCCATCTTCAAAGTCCATTCTTCAATAGTGGGCAAAACTTCATTTTTCCAATATTTACCTATCAATAATCTCGCTGCTGTTATCATATACAATATCAACTTAGTTTCATTCAATGTAAAACCCTTTACTATACCCAGTAAAAACAATTGTGGAGAAAATTGAATGTTTTTCCTCAAAACATTCTGCATAACCCACCATATTTTTATCCAAAAAGCCTTAACCACCAAACATAATATGTAGCATCTAAACAATCACATCTCCAACATTTTGGCTGAACATTAGGGTACATACACAACAATTTCTTGGGATCTAAATGCCATCTATAAAACATTTTATAAAAATTTTCCCTCAAATTCTGCAATTGTGTAAATTTAACATTCTGAACCCATATTTTTTCCCATGTTTCCAACATCACTGGTTCTGCAAAATTTTGTGCCCACTTAATCATACAATCTTTAACCAATTCAGTTTCTGAATCCCTTTCTAACAAAACATTATAAAGCCTTTTAATATGCATTGGACCTTTCTCTTTTATATGTCTAACCAGTTCTTCCTCATGCAACATTATACCAACTTTTTGGTCCTCTTTCCATCTCAATTGAAATTGATTATACTGTAACCAAGTTAGATTAATCCCTTCATCCAACAGTGTTTCTAACGTCTTCAGTTGTCATCTGCCCGCATCTGCAAAAAGAACTTCTTTATATAAAAACCCTCCGAGTGACATTATATTTGTATTCCACATGATATGACCAAGATCCAGCCATAGCGGTATTTTGTAATCCCATTTAAATCGGTGCTTCTTCCAAACTCTCATCAAAGAGTCTCTAAGTATATGGCTTTTAAATACTTTATCCACTTTGTTTTCATAAAATAAGTAAGCATGCCATCGAAATTCAAGATCAAAACTTTCTATATTCAATATTCCAGTCTTTTTCCTTCCAAACCAATCGCTTGTTTGAGTCAAAGCTGCTGCTTCATAATATAACTGTAGGTTTGGAAGTTTAAGACCTCCCCTTTCTGGAACATCTTGCATAATTTTCAATTTCACTCTTGGTTTTTTCTCATTCCAGACAAACTTGTTCACTCCACTTTGCCATTCTTTCAGTTGTTTATCACTTTTAAGCACCGGAATCATTTGAAACAAAAAAAGAAATCTTGGCAAAATGTTCATCTTAACTGCTGCTATTCTTCCAAGTAGAGACAGCTGCAGTTTTTTCCAAGTCTCCATATCTTTCTGTACATCTCGTTACAACACCTCATAATTATTTTGAAACAGTTTCTGCAACCTGAACTCCTAGATATTTAACCTTTGATACAATCTCAAAACCTGCCCTCCTTTCAAGTTCGTGTTTTCGATCTTGTGTCATATTTTTAACTATCATCTTAGTTTTTTTCTGGTTCAATCTAAATCCTGATACTATACCATAATCTTTTATAATGTCTTTCATCTGGATTATTGATTCCATCGGCTGTGCTAGGGTAACAACCAGATCATCTGCAAATGCCCTTATTCTGTAATCCTCTTGCCTTATCACTATTCCTTTCAAGATATTTGAGTCCCGTATTGTATTCAATAAGACTTCTAGTGTTAAAATAAATAACAATGGGGATAACGGACAACCTTGTCTTGTTCCTTTTTCAATATTGAACTCTGTTGTCAAACATCCATTAATAATAATCTGTGCCTTTTGCTCTTGGTAAATTGCTGAAACCGCCTGTAGAAATTGATCCCCAAAGTCCATCTATTTTAAAGTCTTTAATAGAAAATTCCAGTCCACTCTATCAAAGGCCTTCTCCGCATCCAAGAAAACCAGCACTGCAGGGATCTGTTTATTCTTCTCAAGATATTCCAATAAATCTATAACTTGCCTTACATTGTCCTTCATATATCTGCCCTCTATAAATCCCGCTTGATTATCATGAATCACCTCTTGAATTACTGGCATCAACATGTTGGCTAATACTTTTGCATAAATTTTATAGTCATTATTCAGAAGAGATATTGGTCTATAATTCTCCGGTTTTTTAGGACCTACTTGCTCTTTTGGTATCAAAGAAATATAAGCTGTTTTCCATGATGGGGGTATTTTACCCCCTTGTTGTATATTACAAAATAAGTCTCTGAGTTGTTCCACCATTTCTGCTTGCAAAGTTTTATAATACACTGCAGTCAAGCCATCTGTTCCAGTTGCATGGTAACTTGATTGGAATAGAGTCAGTCAAGATTACAACATGCTGAAAAGCAAAAGAAAGAAAAGAGTGTATGTTAAAAAAGCTGCTTCTAGTTGGAAATTCACAGTATAGAAAGAAAGCTAGTGACTCCTTCTCACAGAAGGCTTAACCGAAGTCTTAACAGAAGGCGTTACAGAAGACTTTAACATACAGAGACTTTACATACATACATGCTTTACATACAGAAGACATACAGTCTTTAACATACAGAAGACTTTAACATACAGAGCGTATGTTAAAAAATCTGCTTCTAGTTGGAAATTCACAATATGAAAAGAAAATTAACTGGAGGATAATGATGAACACATTAAATTAAAAATAGTGGAAGGAGGAATATAAATCTACAGCTGTTTTGCTGTTTACTATCACAGATACTTCTAAGAGGTATGAGGGGGAATTTTAATATTCCAGCATTTGGTGAGAGACAAAATCTCCCACTTGTGATCATTAGATGACATTCAAATTCCTGAAATGAAGTTGAAACAAAGAGATCAACTACCTTTGACTTGACAGTGTACTCAACTAGACTTGACAATAAATCACAGATTGGCTGACACTTCACAGCTAGTGATTCCTTCTCACAGAAGGCTTAACCGAAGTCTTAACAGAAGAAGACAGAAGACGTTACAGAAGACTTACAAACATGATTCCGCTACATTAGAATAACACCATATACAACAGTTGATTGCCTCTGGCCAATGAGAAGATGTAAGCGACTTTTACAACCTTGGGCCTTCTTGCTCTCACCTTTCAAATGAATGGATATGCGGTGTGCGCTTTGTGATCTAATGTCAACAAGTGTCAGGATGCTGAGGCAAGAGTAAAAATATGCAACATGATGGGTATGATGGCCACATTGCCACACACACACACACACACAGTTATCACACATACAAAATGGAATGAACTTTGGGCTGCTTTACTCATCAATTTGTAGATTTTTACACACACATACACAGTTTATTTATTTATTTATTTTATTTTATTAGTTCGATTTATATGCCGCCCTTTTCTGGAGACACAGGGCAGCTTACAATGCATTAAGCAATAGCCTTCATACTTTTATATATACCTGCTCAGTAGGGCTTTTTGCCCCCCCCCCCCCGGAGCGGTGTTCTATTTTATACAAAGTCAGCTTATTGCCCCCACAAACCGGGTGTCAAGCCTTGCAGCACGCTCGACAATGCTACCACGCGATGACAGCAGCAAGGAACATACATACGATATACATACACACGGGGTGATGGTGGCACTGGGTGCAGGCGGTCGTGTGCGGGGTGCGGGGTGGAGGTGTCGTGTGCAATGGGTGTAGGGCGGTTCATGAACGTTGCTGCGGAAGAACGCTCCAGATCACACTGTAGCCCGATACGCTGATGAGGGAGGGTGTGGTACTAATAACAAGGGCGTGGTATTAAGGAGGAAATGGAGGTAATGAACGGGCGGGCTATTTAAACGCTCACCATCAGGGATCCATAGTGCTGATTTCATTCATTTTTGCAAATCACAGCATGTGTCTGGAAGCCAACGTGAATAAACCATCATTTTGCAAAGAGCTGAACTGTGTTTGCTGAGTTTTGCTTGCATCTTGCACGGAACTACTGAGACCGGGTCCTCATTTTACCTACCTCAAAAGGATGGAAGGCTGAGTCAACCTTGAGCCTGGTGAGAATTGAACTCGCAGTAATTGCAGGAAGCTGGCAGCTAAGTGCTACTTTAACAGCAGTTTTGTCCGCTGCGCCACCAAGGCTCCTTATTGTTATTGTGGAGACTGCTTCAAAAAGCTGATGCTTACATAATATCCATCTCTAGCTTGGTTAACTGTTAATTTGCTCTTCAGCCTTGATCCTAAACCATATAGAAGACTTGGCTCAAAAAAACAAAAAAAAGAAAAACAAAACCAAACAGAAATAATGGAAACTTTTTTTTGGGTGGGGGGGAAATAACCATACAATGTTCATCCCGAAGGTGCTTTTTTTTTTTTTTTTCAAGAGGCAACTGGACTTCAGCTCTGAGCTGAAGATGCTTCTTGGATGAGAAGTGAAATGTCTTCAAAGAAAAACCAGAAAGTCCAGTTGCCTCTTGAAAAGAAAAAAAAAAAAGCATTTTTGGGACCATCGTGGCCTGGATGACTGAGGATCTCCTTGGACATACAATGTCATACAATGTGAAACTATATGCATTTATCTCAATAAGAAAAGAAATTACTGGTTGCCGCCAAGACGCTGGATCCGGCAGTTTTGGCTAACTATCGTCCAGTCTCCAACCTTTGCTTCGTTGCGAAGGTTGTTGAGAGTGTGGTAGTGCAACAGCTTCCCTGGTACCTGGATGAAGCTGTCTATCTAGACCCGCTCTAGTCCGGCTTCCGGCCTGGGCACAGCACGAAAACGGCATTGGTCGCATTGGTGGATGATCTCTGGAGGGCTCGGGATAGGGGTTGCTCCTCTATCCTGGTCCTGTTAGACTTCTCAGCGGCTTTTGATACCATCGACCATGGTATCATGTTGCACCGGTTGGCGGAGTTGGGGGTGGGGGGCACTGTTCTGCGGTGGTTCTCCTCCTACTTCTCTGACCAGTCGCAATCTGTGTTGACAGGGGGGCAGCGGTCAACCCCGAGGCACCTTGCTTGTGGGGTGCCACAAGGCTCGGTCCTCTCGCCCCTTCTGTTCAACATTTATGTAAAGCCGCTGGGTGAGATCATCCATGGCTTCGGGGTGGAATTCCATCAGTACGCTGATGACACCCAGCTGTACATCTCCACCCCAGGCCACCCCAACAATGCCCTTGAAGTGATGTCCCAGTGCCTGGAGGCCGTGTGGGCCTGGATGGGGAGAAACAGGCTCCGACTCAACCCCTCCAAGACCGAGTGCTGTGGCTTCCAGCGTCCCGATATAGCCAGCTGATGCCATTGCTGGCTATTGGGGGCGAATCACTCACCTCCACGGAGAGGGCTCGTAACTTGGGCATCCTCCTGGATGCACGGCTGTCTTTAGAAGATCATTTGACGGCTGTGGCCAGGGGGGCTTTTTATCAGGTTCGCCTGATACGCCAGTTGCGCCCCTTTCTAGATCGGGACTCTCTACGCACAGTCACTCAGGCACTCGTCACTTCCCGCCTGGACTACTGCAACACTCTCTACATGAGGCTCCCCCTGGGGTGCACCGGAGGCTCCAGCTGGCCCAGAATGCGGCCGCGTGGGAGATTATGGGCACGACGAGGCGCTCTCACGTGACACCTCTCCTGCGTGAGCTGCACTGGCTCCCGGTGGTCTTCCGGGTGCGCTTCAAGGTGTTGGTGACCACCTTTAAAGCGCTCCATGGCTTAGGGCCGGGGTACTTACGAGACCACCTTCTGCCACCAATAGCCTCCCACCGGCCAGTACGCTCGCACAGAGTGGGCCTCCTCAGGGTGCCGTCTGCCAGACAATGTCGGCTGGCGACCCCCAGGGGGAGAGCCTTCTCTGTGATGGCGCCCACCCTCTGGAACAACCTCCCCCCAGAGTTACGTACAATAACAGACCTCCGGATTTTTCGTCGGGCCCTGAAAACCTATTTATTTCAACTAGCGGGGCTGGCTTGAGTTAAATTTTAAATTGATTTTAAATTGAGTTGTTTTAATTTATGGCCAAAATATTTAATTATTTTAAACTGTTTTTTAAATTTTGTATGCTCTGTTTTTCTACTTCGGCTGTTTACCGCCCTGAGTCCTATTTGGAGAAGGGCGGTATAGAAATGGAAACAAACAAATAAATAAATAAATAAATAAATTTGTTTCTTTTTTATATTCTCATTCAACCACTGCCAATATAAATAGTCCTCAACTTACAACTATTCATTTAGTGACTGTTTCAATTTGCTAAAAAAAATGACATAGCCATTTTTCATACTACAACCATTGCAGCAGGGGTGAAATGCTCCCAGTTCGGACCAGATTGCCCGACCCGGTAGCGATGGTGGCGGGTGGTTCGGAGAACCGGTAGCAAAAATCCCTGCAGCCCCACCCCCACCATGCCCAGCTGAGCCACACGATCATCAGAGGCTTTTTTTTTTACTTTTAAAAGCTTTTTTTCTACAACCTCTTCCGATGAAAAAATGCTTTTAAAAGTAAAAAAAAGCCTCTTATGATTGTGCAGCTCAGCTGAGATCATCAGAGGCTTTTCAAAGCATTTTTTTCTGCAACCTCTTGGCTGAAGAAGTGGTAAAAAAATTGCTTTGAAAAGTCTCTGACGATCCCAGCTGAGTTCCCTGATCGGCAGAGGCTTTTCAAAGCATTAGAAAAAATGCTTTGAAAAGTTTTTTTTAAAAAAAGTTGGCCACACCCACACAGTCACATTTTCCCCCACCAAGCCATGCCCACAGAACCGGTAGTAACAGATTTTACATTTCACCCCTGCATTGCAGCATCCCAACGTGATCAAAATTTGAATGCTGGCAACTGGCTTGTATTTATGATGCCTGCACTGACACAAGATCATGGGATTGCCTTTTGCAACTTTCTGACAAACAAAGTCAATGGAGTAGCTCAGGAGTGAAATCTACTTACCTTCCTTACCAGTTCGGAAGTGCATGTGCCGCACATGTGCAAAACCTTCTGCGCATGCACAGAGGGTAAAAAACACATTACTCCCTGCCCCCCCCATCGCTACCGGTTCTTCACGTGCCACAATCGCTATCGGATCGCCTGGGAGCATTTCACTCCTGCGGTAGCTAGATTCACTTAACAACCATGTTACTAATTTAACCATTGCAGTGATTCACTTAACAACTGTGGCGAGAAAGATTGTAAAACTTTTACATGGGTCAAAACTCAATGCATTTGCTTAGCAACAGAAATTTTGGACTCAATTGTGGTCATAAATCAAGGACTACCTGTAATCCAAAGATGTTTCTGAGTATTTCTAGAAGCTTCTTCTGGTATTTTCAGTAGCTGCCTGCAATCACTGAAAGATTATATACCTCTTGTATAGTTTTTCCATTCAAACTTTTGTCAGTGTGAAGAAGCAGTTTAAGGATCTGCTGGAATTCTTGACATTAAAGCTGAATGCAGTTTAAGGCTTATCTTATATTTCAGGAGGGCAGATTTTAACAAAAAGTGAGCAATAATTATAATTCCAAGAAAGAAGAAACAAATGGGAACAGGAAACCAACATGGGTAGGAGAGGCTAACAATCAAATTTATTTTATTACTGATTAAATGTATATGCATCCATTTCACCAATAAAGTAACTCTGACTTACAAACAGTAAAAGAATAAATATAAAAACAATTAAAATTAAGAAGTTGCATATAAAAAACTAAAAGCAAGGAGATGGATGTGGGTGAGATCTTCACCTCCAGTGAAGAGTGCCCTCCCTTGGGGCCCCAAGCCAACTCATAAAAACATATTTAATGCCCTGCTAGACGTGTGGGAACAGTTAGACATCCAGTGGCAGAATGTCCCACAGGATGTAGGCCACAGCAGAAAAGCCTGCTGTCCTTTACCTCACCAGCTAAAAATCCTTAACTGACGGGGCCCGTAGTAGGCTCTATCTACTGAAATGAGCAACATAGGCTAGTCCCATTGGAAGAAGATGCCAATGTAATTTCACTGTACTGAAAGCTTAGAAAAGCTCTAAAAAGAAAAGAAAATATCTTAATTCAAAACAAAACAAAAGGATATTTCTCAACTTTATTTAAAAACCTTCAGGAAGGAAAGTCTATCATCTCCAAAGCAGGCTGTTCCAATGCTGGACCATTCTCATCGTTAGGAAAAAAAATTTTTTTTCTGGAAATCACATCAGTTATCAATGTAGAAAATATAAAGGGAGGCCAGAACATCTGATTGCTCTTTCTTTTCTTTTTATTCTGAACATACCTGAAGAAGGTCTCTTTGTTGTTCTTTAGTCTTTAGTCACAGCATCTCATTCTGAACTTGATCTTTTGGATGCTACTGATAGCCTGATATCTTTTGCTCATAAGGTTGCATATGCATTTGGCTCAAAAATGTCCAAGCATCCTTCTCTATATCCTCTAAGCTTTTATTTAGATTACAGGTTCATGTTTTCCCTGAAAAATCAGCATTCTTTTCCTAATGGCTTCTTTAGAATCTACTCTGTGTGCATTTGTGTAAGTGTATATTTACAAACCTAAATTACTTTTTAGAAACTATAAGAAGTTATTACAGAAAAAGAAAATGCTGAGACATTTGACCTACTGTATGTTCTAAAGCAGGGGTGTCAAACTCAAGGCCTGTGGGGTGCTTAGATCTGGCCCATGGGGCTGCCCTGGAAACAGCGAGGAACCAGCCCACTGTGCCTCTGCCAGTGAAAATGGAGCCTGGGGAGGTCACACATGACCCACCTGGACTCCGTTTTCGGCTGTGATGGCCTCCTGCAGCCCTCTGCCAGCAAAAATGGAGCCTGGGGAGGTCCATGTGCAGCCTCCCTGGCTGCAGGAGGCCATCATGGCTGAAAACAGAACCTCAATGAGTGATGTTGAGCTGGCCACACCACCCCTGACTCCCTGAGGTCAAGCACAACCCTGATGTGGTCCTCAATTAAATTGAGTTTGACACCCCTGTTTTAGAGAGAGAAAGATCAGATTAGAAACGGGTGAAAAAAACCCTTTTCAGGCTCAAAATCAGTTCTAATGGCCTAGAAATGGAGCCCTTGCCTCACAATCAGGAGGCTGTGAGGCTCGATCCTAAGTAGAGGCAGATATTTCTCTCTCTAGGTACACCGATAATATATTTGCTGAACAAAAACTCCGCATTGGTGACAGGAAGGGCATCCGGCCATTAAAACACTCTGCTTGCTCCATTCAGTTGCCCAGACTCCATCCCGCAAGGGATTGTGGGGTTGTTAAATGAAGATGATGAATCAGTTCTAATGTTTATAATATAACTTATTTGTGCCTACTTCATAGCCACAAAGACACATTTAGAGCTGTCCTTTTTTATTTACTTATCTCTCAGTACAAATTTCTCTGTTTTTCTGCTGTTATCCACAGGGCAAATGAAGGAACTGGAAATGCATCGCATTCATTTCTAGAAAGGTTTCTCAATTACCGTTGAAATGATGAGCCTACTTTAGGTGGATAGCAGAAAATCAGCATGAAGTTATCATGCAACGGAGACAAGCACTTTTTGTTTATGGAGAATACATATGCTAGAATTTACTTCACATAACAATATTCAGAAAGAATGTTGAAAATTGCAGGCGGATGCTTTTATATGCCAAGTAACACTTTTGTTATTTTTTTTTAGCACGGTGACAGAAGGGCCATTGGGGACACTAAAATTAACATGTGCCCACTTTGCCTACTCTGTCAAAGCAGCTCTGCAGATACCGTACATGTTTAGGGATGAATAGGCCCAAGGAGCTTCCATTTCACATCTGCCTGGCTGTGAGAGCTAGCAAATTTTATGTGGAGTTTGTTTTATGACTTCAGCAACAGACCAGGATGTTTCTTAATGTTTAAAATGCCCAAGGCAACGAAAGATCTCTTTCATTTTTCTCTCATTTTTAAAAAGCTTAGCAAGAAGCAATCACTGGGTCTTTGCAAACTGGAGACTTCATTTCTAGCATTTCCTTGGAATGGCCATATGATTGCACAATGTTTTGGTTTTTTTAAAAAAAATCAAAGTCCCCCTTTTTTGCTACTGCGTTTCCCCGAAAATAAGACATCCCCTGATAATAAGCCCAATTGGGCTTTTGAGCGCATGCCCAAAAATACCCTCCCTGAAAATATTTAAATGCATGCACAGCCAGGACTGGCTATTTCCTCAGGTTAGGGTTAGGGAGACAAAGCTGGAAATCAGATAAGACAACAAAAGGAGTCCCATCTTGCTCCAAAATAATAAGACCTCCCCAAAAATAAGGCCAAGCGCTTATTTTGGGGTTCAAAAATATAAGACAGGGTCTTATTTTGGGGGAAACATGGTACTTCATTTATTTTGGAAAATGTCTATCATCTGTCCTCAGCCTGCATTCCTGTTTCTCCACTCCTGGCAAGATAAATACTAACTGGACTTTATTCCTGTGATCTTTTGTTCCCAGATGGATCAGCTAGGAATGAAAAATCCCTGTTTCCTCCTTACAACATCTGTGACCAATACATTGTAATACTTAGCCTGGGCACTTTGAAAATGTGATTTTGCATGGGCTGTGCTACATGTAGTGAATTTCCTTCACACAGAAGATAGCTGCCCACACAAAGCGACCTGCAGATAAACACTGATGCATATTTGATCATCAAAGCATTAGTTTCTACTTTATGCTTTGTTTTAGCTTTTTGGAGAAGGGTATGGAGAAATCTGAAATGGTCAGAGAATCATTGTTAAAAATATAGGGAAGAATGTCAATAATTTTCATAGAAAATATTTATTTAATAATGACTTTTCATAGAAATATCCCTGGTGCATTAGCTCTCTGGAAGACAGGAATCTTCCAAATTTTTGTGTTCTAAATCTGCTTATAAAAGTATAATCTATCTGGCTTTTATCTCTTTTGGTACAGGTAGTCCTTGAATTACAACAGTTCATTTAGTGACCGTTCAAAGTTACAACAGCACTGAAAAATATGACTCGTGACCATTTTTCACAGTTACGACCTTTGCAGCATCCCCACGATCATGTGATCAAAATTAAGATACTTGGCAACTGGTTCATATTTAAGACTGTTGCTGTGTCTCAGAGTCATGTGATCCCCTTATCACAAGCAAAGTCAATGGGGAAGCCAGATTCACTTAACAACCAGTTTACATATTTATCAACTGTAGCGATTCCTTTAACTACTTTGGCAAGAAAGGTCATAAAATGGGGCAAAACTCACTTAACAATTGTGTTGCTTGGCAATGAGTCGCCATGGGCGAATAGGCAGCAATATAAATTCAGTGAATGAATCAATGAATCAATGAATGAATCAATAAATAAATTTTGGGCTTAATTGTGGTTGTAAGCCGTGGACTATTTGTATTTGTTTAAAGTTATTTTTTAAATGATTTTTTCAAAGTATCCTTTACACAGTTGTTCATAAATATAGATGAATAAAACTAGTATTATACAGATTTCTTCCCTCTTTGAGAAAGAGGAACAATTGTG
Source organism: Arizona elegans (assembly GCA_022577455.1). Lineage (NCBI taxonomy): Eukaryota > Metazoa > Chordata > Lepidosauria > Squamata > Colubridae > Arizona > Arizona elegans. The sequence goes on along the minus strand of JAKOOJ010000001.1, from coordinate 212,694,252 downwards.
TCTTTCTCCAAAGTAGAGAAAGTTGTCTGTAGCTTATTAACTTTACAAAGTAGACAAGAAACACTTTTCTTTCTCTATTTCATTGATAATAGTATTTTTTAAAAAACCACTACTCCTATCCCCACTTGCAGTGGCAAAGTTCTCTCTCCCTACAAAGTTTTTCAGCAATATTTTTCACCATATAATGTTTAGGTAGTCATGAAATACTGAAGAAAATGAGGCTTAAGAGAACAGTGTTAAGTAAAACCCACTAGAAAATGCATACAGTAATCTAACAAACAATACAGAATAATAATAATAATAATAATAATAATAATAATAATAATAATAATAATAATAATAATAATAATAACTTTATTGTCATTGTACGTATATACACAGTATACCCATGCAATGAAATTCACTTAACACCCAAAGACCAGGTCCAACACACATAACAATCCCCAAACACCCCCCACCCCCCACAAATTCCCCACCCCTAAATCACCCAAATATCCACACAACAGACCAAGTAATCCTGTCCAACAGCTCACTGATGGTGGCCCTTTAGTTCATTGTTGAGTGCAATTATAGCTCTGGGATAAAAACTGTTCAGAAGATGTGTGGTCTGAGTTTTAATTGTTCTGTATCTTCTGCCAGAAGGCAACAGTCTAAAAAGATTTTAAGCAGGATGGGAAGAGTCTCTGAGAATGTTATGCAACTTCCTCAAACAGCAAGATTCGAAGATGTCATCCAGGGCTGGTAGCTGGAGCTCGATGATATTCTGGGCAGTTTTAATGATTCTCTGTAGAACTTTTTTGTCCACTACAGAGCTGCTCCCATACCATACAAGAATGCCATATGTCAGGACACCCTCAATGGTGCTGCGATAGTAGGACAGAAATAATGCTGAGATAGATTTATCTTCCTGAGCATTCTCAGAAAGTACAGCCTCTTCTGTGCCTTCTTCACAGTAATCTGTGAATGACTAAGACTCAAATTTACCAAACAATAAATTTGAGTCTTAGTCATACATTATAATCATAATCATAAGTTTATTTTGTCAAGCATATATAAGATAACAGGTAAAAGTATAAACATAATTTGAACACATGAAAAGAGTAAGTAAAAAGGAATATTAGGACAGGGACGGTAGGCACGCTGGTGAGCTTAATCACACACCAGCGTGAATGGGGTGACCTCTTAGGAATGGGGTGAGGTCAACAGTAAACCGTCTAAGGTTAAAGTTTTGGGGGTTTGGGGAAGAAACTACAGAGTCAGGTACTGCATTCCAGGCATTGATCACTCTGTCATATTTTCTGCAATCGAGTTTGGAATGGTTTACCTTGAATTTGTATCTATTATTTGCTCGTGTATTGTTGTGATTGAAGCTGAAGTAGTCATTGATAGGAAGTACATTGTGGCAGATAATTTTATGTATTATGCTTAGGTCAGATTGAAGTCAGCGTAGTTCTAAGTTGTCTAAGCCCAAAATTTGAAATCTGGTGGCATAAGGTATTTTATTGCAGTTAGAGGAATGAATGGAGAACTCTTCTCGTAAAATATCTCTGGACTCTCTTGATTGTATTTATGTCCTGAATAGTTCTCAAATAGAGTTTGTTCCATGATGCAGTGCTTCTGCTGAAACTAAACAGGTAGTCCTTGACAAAGGTCTACCAGTTTGGTAGTCCTTTGTTTTGTTTGGGTACACTCAGAAGACTAACTCCAAGTGAAACTTTATTTGTGTATTTTGGGAATCAAGTATTCTTCCTTTGATAAAATAGGATGTCTTCTAAAATGCCATCCAGGTAAAAGTTCTATATGAATGAAAAGCTGCTGAGAGATCTAATAGGACCAGGACAGAGGAGCAACCCCTGTCCTGAGCCCTCCAGAGATCATCCACCAACACGACCAATGCCGTTTCCATGCTGTACCCAGGCCTGAAGCCCAACTGGAATGGATCCAGATACACCGTTTCATCCAGGTGCTGGGGGAGCTGTCGCGCAACCACACTCTCAACAACCTTTGCCACAAAGCGAAGGTTGGAGACCGGACGATAATTAGACAACACTGCCGGGTCCAGGGAAGGCTTCTTGAGGAGAGGCCTCACCACCACCTCTTTCAAGGCGGCAGGGAAGTCACCCTCACCCAATGAAGCATTTATAATGCCCTGGAGCCAGCCTCGCGTCACCTCCCGGGAAGCCAGCATTTGTTGCAAAAGGTACAGTTTATTAGGGGTCAAGTGAACTACAATAAAGCAAAGCCAGAACTGAAATTCGCACACCAAAATCCCCAAGTGTAACTTTCTCCCTTCATAGGTACTTCCCATCTGGCCCCCATCGCCCAATCATTTTCAAAGACAATGTTTTCAAAATGATCATTCCAAGTTTGAGTTTGAACTGGTATGCAGCTGCATTCTTATCCATCCAATCTAGAAACCATATCTCGGGAGATGCAGTGAAGACTTCCCTCTTTCCATCTAGCTCCTCCCAATCCAGAGTTTATGGTAGATTGGTACCAAGCAATTGCAGAACACAGGCGTGAGGTAGCAGTTCTGACAAAAAAAAAACAAAACAAAAAAAACCCTTAATATCACAACAGATGGACAGATTCAACTTTAGTTTCAACTGGAAAGTTGACCATCCTAGACTAAGCTAAATCCAAAAACATTAGAGAATTCTTGGAAGCCTGGCATTCAGATAAATCTGCCATCAACAGCACGTAGAGATAAGTAACATGTACACATCATCCAAAAGAGGCAATAAAAAGCTAAAAAGTTTAAAAAAAACCCCACTTCCTCACTAGCAATCAACACCCAGATAATACCAAGATTAACAACTAATCAAACAGTAAACCACAGCCTTATCAAGGAACCACCAAGGAGAAAGAGAGAGCAAAACCCACTCCCTTTTAGAACTGAAGATGTTAGCTCATCTGGTAACAAAACCTTTGCAAGGAAAAAACCAAACTCAGAGAGTACCAAGGACTCCACAAACATTAATTTTCTGCTTCATTATGTCTTGTGCTGTTTACTCTTCAGTACAGCTCCTTTCTTCTTTTAATCATGCTCATTACATATATTCATAAGAATGCAATATATATAGCTTATTCCTTTACATAACTGCCTCAGAAATCTTTCTATTTAATTTGAGGCTGACAAAATACATTTATTCCATAAAATATTAAGGCACAACAGATTCAAAGTAATCTCCATATTTTAAGTGAAAAGATCTATCAATGACAACATAATATTATTTCAGTTCAACCACAAGTAATTTTCTTCTGTACTATATTGCTAGATTATTATTTATACAGAAGTATAAGTACATGATAAGGACCATCTATTTAAATAGGCAATCAAAGTGTATAAGCAGCAAATAATAATGTATTTATGCCATGACAAAAAATAAGCAGATGGAAGCATGGGGTATATTTTAATTTATGATATGTTGCAGCTCTAACTTTTAGAATCTGCCATCTAGAAAAAGGCTAAACAAAATAGATAAAATTAGAAAGCGTGGCACTATAACATTAAGCGATCAGCAATAAATCAAAATAAGGGTCATTTTCATAAAAATACGTAAACAAAATTACCTATAAAATATATCACAGATTTGTGCCTAACATCTTGTGGCTTGTATGGTGCTGACTGTTGTAAAACTTGCTTTGGATGAAGAAATGAATGCATGATCAACTTTCTCTCTCATACAAATATGGCCACATCTAAGTTATTCTACAAAGTTTCTTTACCAAATGCACTTTTGGGGAAAAAATGGAACAAAATCCAGACAAAAAAATATTTTAACTGCTTTTTTGATGTCTGTTTTCTTTTTTCTTTTCCCAAGACAAGGGTCACACAAAGCATAGTAAGCATAGTACATAAAATCATCTGCTACAGTGTCCTACCAGCCAATGAATACTTCAGCTTCAACCAAAACAATACAAGAGCACACAATAGATACAAACTCATGGTAAACCGATCCAAACTAGACTGCAGAAAATACGACTTCAGTAACAGAGTTGTCCACACCTGGAATGCACTACCTGACTCTGTGGTTTCTTCCCCAAATCCCCAAAACTTTAACCTTAGACTGTCTACTGTAGACCTCACGCCATTCCTAAGAGGTCTGTAAGGGGCATGCATAAGCACACCAGCGTGCCTACCGTCCCTGTCCTAATGTTTTCTTTTATTTGTATCCTTTTAATGTTTTTATAATTATGTTTACACTTGTATCTGTCATAAAATACATGCTGGATGAAAATAAATAAATAAAATAAATAAAAGCTAGGAATTCTTTATCTTAGAAGAGAATATATATATATGTAGCTCACAGTTGAACTGTGGGGTACTTGGTGTTCTCTGAGTTTGGTGGATTTCTTGAAGGTGTTTCCTTACCATACTAGATAACGGTATCAGTGTTGCAGCACAGATGATGTTACCTAGTTAGGTAAGAAAATGTCTGAAAGAAAAGCATCAAGCTCAGAAAACACCAAGGGCCCCATAATTCTTCACCATTGAAGAATGGTGTGCCATTGACTCCTTTGAGAGTGTAGTGACATCTCCAGACCTCTTCTCAAAAAATAAATCAATAAATGCATAAAATGTATAAGGACTCCTAGTTAAGAACCTTTGTCTTAGTCAGATGGAAAATATAGGTCTTGCAGATGGAAAATGATCTATAAATGCCCCAAGATATAATGTGATATCTCTCCTAGAGATTATTCAGCTGGGCAGCCACTTCAGACATTTAGGGGATAGTTTTTTTCTGACATATAGCTAGTATCAGGCAAATATCTTTGCATGATTTGATGAAACTTTGGATGTGTAGGGGTCTGTGCAGATCAGAAAAGTCTGCTTAAAACATAGACCTAACATTTGCCATTTCTTTCTCTACTAAGTAAGAATGTTTAGGATTAAACTGTTTACAAAACATGACAGCCATGAATATTTGGGATCTTGTATAGTGGTCTTATGTGATGTTCTAAATATAGATGGTACCTTTTCATCAAGGACCTTCAATGCCTGAATTAATTTTGCTAAACTCTTGAATCCGTAGGTCGTCTTTAACAGGAAAGAACATATGAAAGATGCCTCTTCAATTGTCACTGGCAAAAAAAAGCCCTCCACTTTTTCTGACTCTCTGTATTTTCTATCTCATCCCAATATTTCTGTTAAGAATTGGCAGACTGGATTAACTGAAGATCCATATATTTTTCCAAGAATAGCAAGAAATAAAGAAGTTACTGTTTGATGCTGCGGTATCTGAGAATTGAAAATTATAATTATCATTCTAGAACTTTGAAGGCCCATTTGTAGCTATCACAAATGATCATTATTCACCTGCTGTAATGAACTATAAATATTTAAAATGCTCTATGTCCATCATCAAACTATTCTATTTTATGATGCAAGCAGAAACATGGGAATGGGATTTTCCAATGATGGGAAATATGAAGTTGGGATAATCTGTTTAATCAAAAAGTCTTCAACAAAAGCCACTTGAATTTTATGTTCTTCAAGACAACTGCAAGAAGTTTTCCATCTGCAAAAAAAAAAAAGTAGAATAATAGAACAGAATAGAATAACAGCATTGGAAGGGACTTTGTAGGTCATCTAGTTCAACCTCCTGATCAAGCAGGAGACCCTATACCATTTCTGACAGATGGCTGTCCAGTCTCTTCTTGAAAACTTCCAGTGATGAAGCACCCATAACTTATGAAGGCAAGGTATTTCATTGGTTAATTATTCTCACTGTCAGAAAATTTCTCCTTATTTCTAAGTTGAATCTCTCCTTGATCAGTTTTCATCCATTATTCCTTGTCTGGCCTTCAGGTGCTTTGGAAAATAGGTTGACCACCCCTCCTCTCTGTGACAGCCCCTCAGATATTGGAAGACTGCTATCATGTCACCTCTGGTCCTTGCCTTCACTAGACTAACCATGCCCAGTTCCTGCAACCATTGTTCATATGTTTTAGCCTCCAGTCCCCTAATCATCTTTGTTGCTCTTCTCTGCGCTCTTTCTAGGGTCTCAACATCTTTTTTTTTTTTTATCTTGAAACAAAATGTTTCTGACATTTCCCATATCTCTGGGAGAATTATTTGTATTAAGAAATTAATCAATATCTAGTCTGTACAACTCCAAGAACAATTGCACGAAGGGATTTTTTTTTCCTTACATGACACATCCAAGCAAATATTGGGAAGAAAAGCTAAAAGGAGTTTTCTATACAGATATAAATACCTTAGAAATCCGTGATGATCTCTGCCCATTATTTTGAAAGCCTAATGCACAACTTTTATCCTTGATACATTGATAGGACACAATAAAAGCTTTTGCCCATTTTCTAACAAATAGTTTTCTCTCTCCTGCTGATTGCTTTTAAGGTCCATTTTGTGAAGAGACCATGAAACCGTGTAGTTCTCAGCCATGCCAGAATGAAGCTGTCTGCTACAACAATCCTTCCGGGTACAGTTGTGCCTGTCCTCCCGGATTCCTTGGGCCCAATTGTGAAACTGATATCAATGAGTGCTTTTCTGGACCATGCCAGAATGGAGGCATATGTCATGATCGGCCAAATGTGAGTATAATTTCTATATAATGGATGAAGGTGTGCCGGTGGGGGGGGGGAGTTTGGCAAAATATATTTTCAGTTAGTCCTCAACTTACAACCATAATTGGGACCAGATTTCCCATTGCTAAACAGTGGTTGCTAAATGAATCATACCCAGTGGTGGGTTGCTCCGGTTTGCCCTGGTTCAGGCGAACCGGTAGCAGCAGCGGCAGAAGACTCCGCCCACCCACCTGGACGTCATTAAATATGATCTGCGCATGCGCATAAAGTTCTGCACATGTGCAGAAGTGTTGGGCGCACGAACCGGTAGCAAAGGTAAGTGAAACCCATTCCTGGTCATACCCAAATGTATGAACTTTTTGTGTCACTTGTTATGCAATCCACTGCAGTTATTAAGTGAATCTCTGGCTTCTCCCATTGACTTTGCTTCTTGAAAGCTAACTGGGAAGGTCACAAATGGTGTTCCCATAACCCTGGGACACTGCACTCATTGTAAACACATGCTGGTTGCCAAGCATCCACAGAGTAACATAGTTGGAAGGGACCTTGGAGGTCTTCTAATCCAACCCCCTGCTCAAGTAGGGAACTCTATACCACGGGTGTCAAACTCGCCGTGTCACATTGCCATTGGGTGACGTTTCATGACTTTTTCCCATTCGCGGAGCTGGGGTGGGTGTGGCTTGTGCATGATGCATCCAGCCCACGGCCACCAGTTTGACAGCTCTGCTCTATACTATTTCAGATTCAAACTGATTATGGGAAATACTATGATAGTCATAAGCACAAGGAACTTTATGTTACTTTTTTTAAAATACTGCTATAACTTTGAATAGTTACTACATGAGTGGTTGTAATTCGAAGACTACCTGTATTAGCATCTAAGGGACATTGACATTTATCCCATAAGATAGTAAAACATGCTTCTGCAATCTCCCTTTGCATTCCCATTCTTCTCCTTATTTCATTTAATCATCTAAATTATTATTATTATTTCGCTTTAATCATGAAAAATCACAGCAACAACAAATTTACCAGTCTGTGATACTTTTTTTTTACTCTTTATTAGTTATTGATTGCTCCCACAAATGGTTTGTTTTTTAAAGTAACAAATATAAATTGAAGAGGGGGGGGGGGACAGATAATAAAAGCATTGTCCGGTAAAAATAACCAGGAACTTTACTGAGTTCAAAGCACGGAAGATTTTATTACTGCTACCTATAAACAAGAATCAAGTCAACTAGTGGTCAAAGGTTAATTGGCGCTTGATAAAGATAAACAGCCCAGAGTTGTTTTGATATGAAATGGGTGGCACCAGAGCCTGGTGGCTCAGCAGACTAAAAGCATTGTGATTAACACCAGCTGTCTGCAATTACTGTAAATTCGAATCTCACCAGGCTCAAGGTTGACTCAGCCTTCCATCCTTTCTAAGGTAGGTAAAATGAGGACCCAGTTTGTGGGGGCAATAAGCTGACTTTGTATAAATATACAAAAGTATGAAGGCTATTGCTTAACGCATTGTAAGCCGCCCTGAGTCTCCGGAGAAAGGCGGCATATAAATCAAATTAAAATAAAAAATAAATAAATTTAATAAATAAATAAAGTAAACAGAATTTACAGTGGGTTAGACTTGGTTCTCTTGGGACAATACAAAGACTCCAAACAGATGGCACATTTAACTCCGCCTTCCAGTTCAGCCAGCTCTTCTTGTAAAAGTATATTTTCAAAGGGTTTCTTTCTTTCATTGTGAATTTGATTTCTACATTTCAAAATATTGAAACGACGTAGAAGCAAACATATTAAAATCAATTGGTAAAGTCTCAAGCACTCAAAAGAAGGAACTGGAGACTAAATTGGGCTAAAGGAAATTTTGAAGATTTGAAGAGTAGAATTCAATGGCTTTGTATAAATATTTCTCTTTCAGGTACTATCTTGAATTGAGAATTGTGTTAGTAAAATAAGAGGTGAACCATCTGGCACATATATTAATCCAGGAAATAGGAAGCAAAATGGAATGAAGTTCTCCCCCATTCCTAGCTCCTACTTGCTATTTTCCTAACAATCAATTTAAGGAAAAGGCCTATAAACCTTTGACTCAAAATATGATTCAATTCCACAAAGCTTCTTTACATTTATATGTGGCAGTTAGAACAACAGAACTGTTGTTGTTTATTCAGAAATACGTCCTGATATATTTAGAGGCAAGAATTCTTGGCATGGCCACCCCAAATTTTTAATCACCTTTGAGTGTATAATCTCTATGTTTATGATATTAACTGTTTATTTTCCAGATGGGTATTCAAGATAGAGCATGCCCCCTAAATGATGTAACAATAAAATGCAAAAACAACATTTAACAGAATAACAGAGTGGGAAGGGACATTGAAGGTCTTCTAGTGGGAGCTTCATCACTTGAGATTTTCAAGAAAAGATTGGACTGCCATTTGTCAGAAATGGTGTAGGGTCTCCTGCTTGAGCAGGGGGTTGGACTAGATGACCTATAAGGTCCCTTCCAACTCTGTTAATCTGTTAGTCCAACCTCCTGCTAAGGAGGAGACTCTATACCAAACTCTTCTTAAAAGCCTCCAGTGATGGAGCACCCACAATTTACAACTTCTGGAAGCAGCTCGTTCCACTGATTAATAATTGTTTATTTCACATATATAAAACCTCAAAAAAGGAGCATCAACAAAAACTTTTTTTAAGAGAGAGAGAGAGAGAGAGAGAGAGAGAGAGAGAGAGAGAGAGAGAGAGAGGGAGGGAGGGAGGGAGGGAGGGAGAATAACAGGAAATAAACAGAAAGAAACCATTAGGATAGCCAAACCTGAAATGGAGTATATTGTTCCTAAGGTGAAACCCCTGTATAGACCGGGGAAATGTTGAATTTCAAAATGCTTCCATTGCAAATGAGTTTTTTCTTGGTGCCACAATTCTCAAATAATCAGGCAAACAATAAAACAAAAAGTTTATTCTGAGTGCATTCCCTGAAGTATTTTATGATCCTTGGAAAAAAAACGCAATTTAAATGTTCTCCTTAGGCCTGTTTATTGGATTTACAAAGGAGATTAAAATTACCTCTTTAAAACAGTATGAAGGTAGAGCAAATCATTTGTGGCCCCTTTCCTTGTAAGTTCTTCAGTGAAAAGAAGAGAAATGTATTTATGGACCTAAGTATTCTCTTTTTATTGAGTGAAGGAGGGAGATTTCATCCCTCCAGAAAGTCTAATTTAGAGCTATTTTTGCATGTTTTACATGGTGGGTTTTCTTATCGTTACAGAATAGAAATTTAGTACAAGGAAGGGCAGTGTATCCAATGATAGAAATGTGTACTGGGGTTCATTTTCCTCATTTCTGCCTTAGAACGTGGTGGGATTGCTTTTTTTGACAGTTGTTCAATGATTTTCTTTTAGACAGAAATCCACTTAAAGCTCTATGTTTTGTTTTGTTTTTTTTGTTAAAAAAATATTTAAAATATTTTGCTGACAAAATATGAATATTGAAATGCCGTTTGAAACTATTTTTCCTCTAAATAAAGAATCTCTGTTAAGTAATGCAAAATAGCTTAATGGTCACCTGTAATTAATTGCTGGCTTGAGAAGTCCGTTTATTATTGGAATTTTCAAAGGTCGAATTGTTCAAACATCTCTAAAATTAGCGCTAAAACATTCATTGAGTTAGATGAGAGCAGAAATATGTTTTTTCATTAAAAAAAACAAAACACCAAGTACATCTGGCCAATCTTGAATTGCCGGTTTGTAATAACAGTGTTAGACCCATGGCCTGTTCATGTTGATTCTTTACTATTCTGAATTTATGATGTTGTAAATTGCCCAGAGTCACTTGACAGTGAGATGGGCAACATATACATTTCATAAATAAATAATAACTAAACAACTATGAAAAAGCTTTTCCCCCTTTTTAATTATCATGCACCTATTTTTCCTCCCTTTTCTTGGATACCTTATTTAAGGAAGATTAGATTTCAACTAATACCAACTAACAGTCAGAAGACATGATGAAAACTGCACAACAAACCAACAGACTTTACCAGTTTCAAAAGGGAGATGGTGAGCATCCTTGATGAAGATAAATCCCAAAAAAAATAGAGATTTCCTGGAAGCCTGGTGTTGAGTCCTCGCAGATACGACACCAGCGGAGTCTGCTTGTTGCTGCCCTCCCGCAATTGGCTAAGACGCTCTAGGCTGCCAAGCGGGAAAAGCGCGCCTCCATGATTGGACGTTCTGTTTGACAGCTTGCTATTTAAGCAGCTGTCAGGCAGCTTGTCGTTCGTTCTGAGGCACCGTTGTGCCAGGTGTTGTTAGTTGTCTTAAATAAAGTTGGTTAGCCTAGCCTTGTGTCCATGCCTTTGTTCTACAAATAGAGCACCTGGCATTCAGACAAATAAGCCATCGATGAGCACATAGAGATAATTGCATCTGCAGAAAATCGCCCAGCAGCCCTGTTTAGAGTGACCCGCTCCCTCCTTAATCAGGGAGCGAGGGAGGACCCCTTACAGGGCCGTGCTGAGGACTTTGCACAGTTTCTGCAAGATAAAATCACTCAGATTCGGACCGGGTTGGACTCCGACTGGACAGAGTCCGTGGAGGTGACAGGGCCTAGTCTCGGTGGAGACATCTGGGTTGAGTTTGAGCCTGTTTCATTGGATGACGTGGACAGGATTATGGGTAGGCTGGGGTCTTCCACATGCTTACTGGACCCTTGTCCCTCCTGGCTTGTTTCGGCAGCCAGGGAGGTGACTGGAGACTGGATCCAGGCTATTGTCAACGCTTCACTAAAGGAAGGGGTCTTTCCCACTGCGCTTAAAGAGGCGGTGGTTCGACCCCTCCTTAAGAAGCCTAACCTGGATCCTGACGTACTTAACAACTACCGTCCAGTCTCCAACCTTCGCTTTTTAGCAAAGGTTGTTGAGTCCGTGGTGGCACAGCAATTCCCTCAATTCCTGGAGGAAACTGACTACCTGGATCCTTACCAATCTGGTTTCAGGTGTGGCCACAGCACAGAAACGGCATTGGTCGCCCTAGTAAATGATCTCTGGCGGGCCAGGGATGGGGGTTGCTCCTCCATCCTGGTCCTTCTTGACCTCTCAGCGGCGTTCGATACCATCGACCATGGTATCCTGCTGCAGCGGCTCAGGGGGATAGGGTTAGGAGGCACCGTTTTACGGTGGTTTTCCTCCTATCTCTCAGGCTGTCTGCAGTTTGTTTGGGCAGGGGGTCAGGGATCCTCCCAGAGGCCTCTCACTTGTGGGGTGCCTCAGGGTTTGGTTCTCTCTCCTCTGCTCTTTAATATCTATATGAAACCGCTGGGTGAGATCATCCGTGGTTTTGGGGTGAGGTATCATCAATATGCTGATGATACCCAGCTTTACATCTCCACCCCTGACCACCCTAGGGATGCCCTTTCCGTGATGTCCCACTGCCTGGAAGCGGTGCGGGTTTGGATGGGGAGGAACAGGCTTAGACTCAACCCATCCAAGACTAAGTGGCTGTGGATGCCGGCATCCCGGGATCTGGAGGTTCCATCCTTAATGATCGGAGGTGAAACCCTTGCTCCCTTTGATAGGGTCCGCAACTTGGGTGTCCTCCTGGATTCTCGGCTGTCTTTAGATGACCATCTGACGGCTGTAACCAGGGGGGCCTTCGCACAGGTCCGTCTTGTGCGCCAGTTGCGCCCGTTCCTAGACCGGGATGCCCTCACCACGGTCACTCACGCCCTTGTTACCTCTAGGTTGGACTACTGTAACACCCTCTACATGGGGCTGCCCTTGGGATGTGTCCGGAGGCTTCAGCTAGTCCAAAATGCAGCCGCGCGGGTAGCTACGGGGGCGTCTAGATACTCCCGTGTAACACCTCTCCTGTGTGAGCTGCACTGGCTACCGGTGGCACTCCGGATACGTTTCAAGGTGCTGGTGCTCACCTATAAAGCCCTTCATGGCTTAGGCCCAGGGTACTTGCAGGACCATCTCCAGCCGTTCTCCCATCGTCCTGTGCGCTCTCACAGAGTTGGCCTCCTCAGGGTGCCGTCGGCCAAACAATGTCGGCTGACGACCCCCAGGGGGAGGGCGTTCTCTGTGGGAGCCCCGACCCTCTGGAATGGATTGCCCACTGAGCTCAGGACAGTCCCCGACCTTCTTTCCTTCCGTCGTGAGCTGAAGACGTGGCTCTTCCGCCAATTAAACTGATCCGTTTGGGGGTACACTGGTATAATTTTAAATCGTTTTTTAATTGGGTTACCGATTTTAATTTGGAATTGTATTGTGATTTGTATTGAAGTTGTCATTTTGTAAGCCGCCTTGAGTCCCTAGGGAGAAAGGCGGCATATAAATCGCAATAAATAAATAAATAAATAAATAAATAAATAAATAAATAAATAACACATACATCCCATTCAAAAGTGACAGTTAAAAAGCTAAAAGATGACAACACCTCCTAACCAGCAATCAGCCCTCAGCTAAGCAGAAATTAACTCCAAGCAATAAACAATGGAAATAACAACTCAGTAAACAATAGCCTAATCAAGGAATTGCCAAGAACACTCACCAACATTGGCAGGGCAAACCACTATTTATAAACAGAAAACCGATCTCACTTCCTTTTAGTACTGATGATGGTACCTAGTTGGGTAAGAAAACAACCAAGATCAGAGAGTACTAAGGACTCCACAAAAGTAGGTTTGGGATTAGTTTTTTTTCTAGAAATTTTCTAGAAATCTTTCTTTAGTATATTACAGAACATACGATGGACATTTAAGAACCATCCTTCATTTTGGATTTTTTTGCAAATGCGATTTAAGAAGTCTTTTTCTTTTGCAGGATGTGTCATGTACCTGCTTGCCAATGTTCACAGGTAAATTCTGTGAAAAGTCAGTGACCCTTTGTGAACCTTCTCCCTGTCTAAATAATGGCAGTTGCATAGATGAGGTGGAGAGCTATCATTGCAGGTAACAACTTTTTCAATATTTTCTAGTTTACATTTCATCTGGATTTTAGTGGGGGGAGGAAATTGCAATAAAATAAGGATGATTTTATTAGTCCTGCCTGTATTCGGTTGGAGAAGTTCTATAAAAAGGCAACTTTTGTTTTCAATAGCCAGGAGACGGAAAGCAGGAGACTAAAAAGTAAAGACTGGAAGGGATTTTACACTATTTCATCATGAATTCTCTAAGATAAAATATATACTTCTCTAACTTGAGATGAAATTTAAATAAGTTGGAAAAGCAGATCCCCTGCTCAGTGCATGTATAACATCATTTTTGGGAAAAGAAAAATGTAGATACTCATTCTTAATTCATAGACTTCTGATAATAATTCACAATGCAGCTCATCAATCTGCATGTTGGAAATAGATCAGTGCTTTTCTACAAACTACAGAAGAGGACCAGGTACACGGATTGCTAATTCTAGCCCATTTTTATATAGATTTATAGATCTTTTCCTCAGACCATTAAGATGTAAAATTTGTAGTCTTCACACTTGCTTAGTTTTTATTTGGATGCCTTAGAGAAGGTTCTATCATGCATTTTTAAAATGTAGTAAACAAACACAACTTTTTAGAGTATCCGTAAAAATAGAATATTAAAATCTCTGCTAGGTAAAAGGATGGTAGTCCACTGGGATTCCTAAGAAACTTGATGATGATGTCAGATGCAACACCAAATTCTGCAGGGAATGTCAAGTTGAAAAGGAAATTTACACATAGAGACATATCAGTAGAGGTCTCCTCCTCCTCCTTAAATGAGATAGACATAATAAAGTATCTAAACATTTTTTATGGAATATTAACCAAATAGGATTACAAAGTGTAACTAGATGGTGTATTTTTCTGTGCCTGCATTTATTGGAGAAATCCAAGTGCAAGTATAGAAAAGAAGATTGAAATTGGTTAATTACAAATCCTTCCTGCTGCTACTAATTCTTCCCATTGTATCCTGCTATTTTTCAGGAATTGGTGGACAGCATTAGAAAAAAATATTCAAAGGTATAGTTTAAAACAATGCATGTATTTCTCATCTCTGATCCCATCCTTAACATATTCTCTTTAAGGACATTTTATATGTTTTGTTGGCTTCATCATTTCAGTAATGACATTTGGAATGAATACTATGAAGGAAAAAAAATCCTTGCTTTTGTTTTAAAAACCAGTCCTTATTTGATTTAATGAAAAAAAAAATTGTGTCCCAAAGTGATTTGGGAACATGTGACACCTGACTGTTTATTTTATTTTATTTATTTATTTAGTTTGTCAAACGTGTACGAGATAACAGATATAAGTATAAACATGGACATGAACACAGGAAATGTGTACAAATAAGTGGGGACAGTAGGACAGGGACGGTAGGCACGCTGGTGCGTTTATGCATGGCCCCTTACAGACCTCTTAGGAATGAGGTGAGGTCCACGGTAGACAGTTTAAGGTTGAAGCTGTGAAGGTTTGAGGATGTAACAATGGAGTCAGGTACAGCATTCCAGGCATTGACCACTCTATTGCTGAAGTCGTATTTTCTGCAATCGAGTTTGGAGCGGTTTACCTTGAGTTTGTATCTATTGTTTGCCCACGTATTATTGCGGTTGAAGCTGAAGTAGTCGTTGACAGGTAGGACATTGTAGCAGATAATTTTGTGTACTATGCTTAGGTCAGACCGTAGGCGGCATAGTTCAAGGTTGTTCAAGCTCAAAATTTCAAGCCTGGTGGCATAAGGTATTCTATTGTGAGCAGAGGAGTGAAGTACTCTTCTCGTGAAATACCTCTGGACCTGCTCAATTGTATTAATGTACAATATATAGTGTAGATTCCGGGCAGACGAGCTGTATTTGAGGATTGGTGTGGCAAAAGTTTTGTATGCAGTATAGTGTTACTGGAGAAGAAGCTTCGCAAAATTAGGTTAACAACTCTTAATGCCTTTTTGGCAATGCTGTTACAGTGAGCTCTGGGGCTTAGATCATTTGAAATGAGTACTCCTAGGTCATTGACAGACTGAGGGTCATCTACGAGTCATATCCGCCCAGCTTGTATTTGATGTTCTGATTTTTGTTGCCAATGTGTAAGACAGAGCATTCAGATTGTGTTTTAAACAATCTGAGGATCCTATCATTCTGGGGATGATTTTGTAAAGAAGCACAGAGATGGAGAAATTATGCAGCAAGAGGGGGGAGTATAAAAAAGGAACTCAATCTGTGTCACCCCCCAACTTCCTGGAATGTAACAGGGAGGTAAGGGAACATACAATCAAACATGCAGAATCTTTTCCTGACCTGGACTCCATTAAAGGGCTAACCAATTTTTATTTTTATTTTTTTGGATAAAAATCTTTTATTCTAGCAGTTTGTGAGCCATGGGTTATTGGAATCTACTCAATCCTACTGTATAGGAGTGATTGCATTAATTCCAATTAGTGTACACTGAGGATGTGAACAATATTTTAGGTGCTTTGTTCCACTACCTTGGCTTTGCAATTTGGCCCATTTTTTTGCTTGTAACCTCTACTGTAGCTAAGACATACCTTAGTTCAGGCCTGTCAAACTGGTGACCCGTGGGCCAGATATGTCACATGCAGGCCACGCCCACCATGGCTCCTCAAAAGCAAAAAAAAGTTGTGATATGTCACGATCCGGCCTGTGATGTAATTGAGTTTGACACCTCTGCTTTAGTTGATGAGTTATGCCATGACATCATTTGTTTCAGATGCAAATCCAGTCTAAGAGCTTTAAAAACAATCCTTGTATCCTTACTATGTATTGATTTTCCCTACATGTCAAGCATATTGAGTTCAGCATGAACCTGGGGCACTGATGTTATTGAGTTGGTTTGTAATATGTCGCGAGAGCCAATTGTTAAATTTGGGGGAAGTTTACAAGCAATGGCAGTGCTGAACCGTGATGTCTACATGCCAATCAGTTCTGTAGTAGCAGTAATGGAACCAGAAGAGCTGGTTTTTACATTTTTACAGCCACCACTGGCCTTGATAGCATTGTTAGTAAATCATTTGTCAGTCCAAAGTGGCCTACAAATAAATTCTGAGGATGCCAGACAATCAATGTATCCTGTCTTTCCTCCGGATTGCCAATAGTGTTTTTTCACAAGGTGACCGAACTTCCTTTATTTTTCCTTGAAGACATTTCAGGGGTGGGTTCTACTTACCTTTATTACTGGTTCGCAACAAGGCCGTGCGCACGCTCTTCTGCGCAAGTGCAGAAGCATTCTGATGACGTTGGGGTTGGTGGGCGGAGCCTCCCGCTGGTTTTACTACCGGTTCTATAGAACTGGTGCAAACGGGGGGGGGGGGGAACCCACCACTGAGACATTTCGCTTCTCATCCAAGAAGTCTCTTCAGTTCTGACTTCTTGGATGAGAAGTGAAACATCTTCAAGGAAAAACAAAGGAAGTACAGTTGCCTTGGAACAACCATGACTATTTCAATTTCAAACCTTTATTGTCAATGCACAACATGTGTACAATGAGATTGGCTGAGCCTCCCTTAGTGCTGCCCCCAACACAATACATCTCAATAGCTCACAGTGAAGAAAAAAAATCCCTAACCAGGGGTGGGTTCTACTTACCTTTACTACCGGTTTGCAACAGGAGAGTATGTGCTTGCTTCACTCATATGCACGTGCACGCTTCTGTGCATGCACAGATCATCAATTATGGTGTCCGGGCAGGTGGGCGGAGCCTCCCGCTGCTTTTACTACCAGTTCTAAAGAACCGGACAGAACCAGGAGCAACCCACCACTGTCCCTAACCCAGTAAATCATACTAACAAACACATAATCCTCTATACATATACTGTATGTGCATAACATTACATCAAGGGTTAAATCCAGCAGGTTCTAACAGGTTCTGGAGAACCGGTAGCAGAAATTTTGAGTAGTTCAGAGAACTGGCAAATACCTCTGGCTGGCCTAAGGTGACCAGACGTCCCGCTTTTGGCGGGACAGTCCCGCTTTTGAGCAATTTGTCCCGCGTCGTTTTAAAAAAGTCCCAATTTTTCATTCTGCCTTCTGAATCCCTGCTGATGGCTAGAGGGAAAAAAAACTCTTTAAACTCTTGCCGCGGGGCTTCAAAGGGCCGACCTACAGCTGATCAGTGTTAAAAAAAAAAATGAATAGACCCATGCCTGCAAAAATAGAAAAAACAGCCCCTGTTAACAGCTTCCGCTAGGTTAATTAGCTGCAAAAAGCTGCAAAAAGTTCCTGGAGCAGATTTCCCCCCCCCCTAGCTATACTGAAAACAAAGGCGAAAGCGAAACTAAACCTGTAACACGACAAAATGAGGCAGAGAGAGATTTCTTTCTTTTTCTTTTTCTTTTTCCTCACCAAAAAAGGTAGGTACAAAACTGCAAACAATGGGAAATTTTGGGCAAAAGAGGAGAGTTCAAGATTTTAAAACACAAAAGAAAAAAAGCTCTATTTAACTAGGGAATTGTAATAATTGAGATACTATTAATAATTGTATATTGTGTTGAAAGCAGAAATGGTTAAGTTGTGGTTTGGAGGAATATATGGGGGAAATTATTTGGTTTATTATTATTGGTAAATATAATTAATTGATTTGTAAGAAATTGGATTGCATGGAAATAATTGGAATATTCATGTTCATATTGATTAATATACAAAAAAGATAGTTATATAACTAATTGATTTATATTAAAATGTTGAATTTGTATTAAACAACTGTATTACATAATTACATAATTAACCAATGTGAGGATGGATATAAAAATAGATGACAATGGGAAGGGGTATAATATAGAATAGAAGGGAAAAATTGAATTTGATTAAGATTAGAGATGAGGATGAAGGGTAATATTGTTTTTTTAAAAAAATAGATGAGGAATAAATATGGCAAAAAGGAAATATAGAAATTGTAAATTTAATTGAAATGACTAAACGCTGTTTAAATTTGTGAACCAGCCAAATATTCTGTTCAAAGAAAATACATTGCATGTTTGTATGTTTGTATGTGTGTTTCTAATTATTGCTATTTATTCATATTTGTTCTCTTTTATTCTTTAAAGTTTAACAATTCATTCTTAATCTTAATATCTTTATATTTGCTTGGCTTTCTTCCCTTTCATCTTTTTTATTGTACAGCAATCTTTCTCCTCAAACCTACCACCACTCTCTTTTCTTTCCTTCTTACTTTCTCTTCCCCCCACCCTCTTTTTCTCCTCCCTACTTCCTCTTCCTTTCTCCTTCTCCTCCTCTCTTCCTCCCTCTCTTACCCTCACTCCTACTCTAATTTCCATTCCTTCATCCCTCTCTATTGCTGTATCCTTTAATGCATATGGACTACTCAGAGGGCTGAAAAAGTTATTTTTGACTGGTCCTCACACTTTTGACCAGTCCTCGAACTTACGACTGTCCTCACATTTTACATTTTTGCCCTATCTTGTCATCATGGTGAAGAGAAGCAGTTGTGAAATGAGTGACATGGTTGTTAAGAATGCTGCATGGGCATAAATATGAGGATGGTCATAAGTGTGAGGACCAGTCAAAAGTGTGAGGACCTGTCAGAAATGACTTTTCAGCCCTCTGAGTAGTCCCTATACACATAGCCATGGCCACCCGGTCACATGACCAGCTAGCCACGCCCACCCAGTCACATGGCCTCCAAGCCACGCCCACACAATAAGTCACGCCCACAATGGTGTCCTTCTTACCAATGTTAAAATCTGTTCACCTTACCCTATACGCATAGCCATGGCCACCCGGTCACATGACCAGCTAGCCACACCCACCCAGTCACATGACCAGCTAGCCACGCCCACACAGTCACATGACCAGCTAGCCACGCCCACAAAATAAGCCACGCCCACAATGTCCCTCTTTACCAATGTTAAAATCTGGTCACCTTAGGCTGGCCCCAGAGTGGGGTGGGAATGGAGATTCTGCAATATCCTTCCCCTGGAGTGGGGTGGGAATGGAGATTTTGCAATATCCTTCCCCTGACACCCTCACCAAGCCACCCCCACAGAACTGGTAGGGAAAAAATGTGGATTTCACCCCTGCATTACATTATAATATATTGCGCCAATATGAGCATGTTACATGTTGTGCCGGCCCTGCAAGTCTATCATACTACATACTTATGATGTTATGTGGCATTCAGGAGTCTGACAGACTACAGATAAAAGCTGTTCTTCAACCTGTTTGTATGACTGGCTATGCTGCTATATTTCCTGCCCGATGGTAGGAAAGTAAAGAGGTGCTGACCAGGGTGTGACTTGACTAGGATGACTGAGAATCTTCATCGACACCTCCAGATTGCCAGTTACAGACTTTCAATTCCTCCAAGAACTTCTAGAACTCTGTTAAAAAAAACACCATCACCAAAAAGATTTCAGGTCAACATGGCGCAATTTTAAGAAATCCTGTGGATATATCTTAGCAAGCCAAAAAGTTGCATTCTAGAGCTTTTGCTATAACATATTGAATAAAGAGGAGCTGCAGATACCGCTTCTCAGCCTTTTGATTAATATCAAATGGTGTGGGGTGGGGGTAGGGGAGGGGTCAGGGAGCTATTCTCAGTCTGTCCAGTGAGAAAGAAAATGCCCACAGATAGATTAACCTCATCTGAATGCAAAATTCTATATTTGGTTTTTGGAAACTTGTAAGCAACAAGAAGTTTTTGAAATTTAAAAACAAATAAGGGGTGATTTGTTGTTGGCATCAGTGATTATTGGGAATGCCTAATATAACAGGCCATAAAGGACGTGGGAGGTAGGATGACGCCTTGTTTAATGAGGCAATTATTAGATTTCCAAAGAAAGGCCAATCTCAAACCTTCCATGGTTGGGTAAAAGAGAGAGAGAGAGAAGAGAGAAGAGAGAAGAGAGAAGAGAGAGAGAGAGAGAGAGAGAGAGAGAGAGAGAGAGAGAGAGAGAGAGAGAGAGAGATATGATAGATAGATAGATAGATAGATAGAGATAAATAGAGATATAGAGAGATAGAGAGTTAGAGAGATAGAGAGATAAATAGAGAGAGAGATAAATAGAGATAGATAGATTGAGATAGATAGAAATAGAGATAGATAGATAGAGATAGATAGATAGATAGATAGAGATAGATAGATAGAGAGATAGAGAGAGAGATATATAGATAGATAGAGATAGAGAGATAGAGAGATATAGATATAGATAGTTAGATAGATAAATTGATAGAGATAGAGATAGATAAATAGAGATAGATAGATATAGAGATAGAGATAGATAGATAGATAGATAGGGAGGGAGGGAGGGAGGTGGTAGGAGAGGGGAAGGGAGGGAGGGGGGCAGGGGTGAAATCTAAAAATTTTCGCTACTGGTTCTATGGGCGTGGCTTAATTAGTGGGTGTGGCTTAGTGGTCAGGTGACTGGGTGGGTGTGGCTTGTTGGTCAGGTGGGCGTGGCCAAGTTGACGTCACTTCTTTGCCTTTTTTTAACCTACAAAACACAACACAGCACAACTGGCTTACCCACAATGTAAAAGCAGCTGTGCTAGACCCAAAATGGCCCCTGCAACAAGAAGGAACCTCACACAGCCACAAAAAGCCACAAAAAATAAATTTCACACTTTACACACACACAACACAACACAACACAACTGGCTCACCCACAATGTAAAAGCAGCTGTGCTAGACCCAAAATGGCCCCTGCAACAAGCAGGAACCTCACACAGCCACAAAAAGCCACAAAAACCAACTTTCACACTTTACACACACAAAATTCCACATACAGCTTTGTAAGATTTTGTGTGTTTGTGTAGTTAGAGTGAAACACTACAGAAACACACTAAATTTCAGAAAGCTGCACAAATATTATTTTATTTTATTTTATTTTTATTTTTATATAAAAGCAGCTAAATTTAAAACTTCCTAAACTTTAAATGGCTAGGTCTAAAAAAAGAACTAAAAAACCCCCCAATTAACTATTTTTTTTAAAGCTCCCAAAGGGGAAAAAAATTTACAGGCAGGCAGAAAGAGCTGCTCACCGATGAGCTTGATTGCAGGCAGGGAGATTCAGTTGCTTGCTGATGCAATGGGGTGCAGGGATTACAGCAAGCGAAGCAAGGCAGGCGTGCAAAGGTAAGCAAGCTGGAGGCTGGGGGGGGGGGGGGGGAAGGGATTTTTGCTACCGGTTCTCCGAACTGCCCACCACCATCGCTACCTACTCGCCCGAGCCGGTCCGAACTGGAGCATTTCACCCCTGGAGGGGGGAGAGAGAGAGAGAGAGAGATGGTATTATTCAGTTACAGGCACTCCTGAAGGAAGTAAATAAGTTCTGTGTTTCCTGCACGTAAGTAAGAAAGTGCTTCCAGGCCTACTCTAATGGCATCTCTGACAGCTGAAAGATTCAGCTTCCTGTTTAGGGTTGAGATAATTGGTTTCATATCTTTGAATGACTTTTCTTCTTTGGGTTTTAAAGACTAATTTAGAGCAGAAGAAGGAAGAAATCTTTTTCAGATTGAAGAAGCCTACCCATTTCTGAAAAGGATGGCTGAAGTGCTCTTGTTGCTACTTCAAGCCTTCTTAAAGAGGATTTAAAAGCCAGGAAGTTGCTCCGGTGTCATTTATTTTTTGCTTAAATATACCTTTCCAGAATCATATCATTTTGCATTGCATTTCTTTCTGACTTGATCTGGAATAGACTAGGATATAAAATAACCCTTTTGAGAGGTCATTTAGAAGTCTGCAGATTAAGGTCAATTTCTGACTTGTCTCCCCTCACTCAATTCATTTGTTTTTCTTTCAAAGTGTATCAAAGTATGTAACAGATACTTACAAGTGTAAGAAGATGCTCACGCTGTAATTTTCATTTTACTTTCTGCTCAGACTTAGGGATTTTATCTTGCCATATCTAATTTCCAGAAGCACCAGTGCATTATCAACATATCACTCTTCCACTTACAATTTCAGAGAAATGTCTGATAGCATCTCCATCCATTGACTGGAGAGGGGAGGGGAGGGAAGAGGAAGGGAGGGGAAGAAAGGGAAGGGAAATAATGAGGAGAAGAAACAAAAGCATCCTTCTCTGTGTCAAGCAGACAAGATGGATAGATGAACTCCTGATGAGATGTGAGATAGCAGTATTCCAATATTTGAAGGGCTGCCATAAAGAGGGGTTCAATTTATTTTCCAAAGCACCAGAAGGGAAGGGAAGAAACAATGGAAACTAATCAAGGAAAGGGAGCAACCTGGAATTAAGGAGACATTTCATAACAATGAGGACAATTAACCAGTGGAACAGCTTGCCTTCAGAAGTTGTGGGTGCTCAATCACTGGAGGCTTTTAAGAAGAGATCGAACAGCCACCTTTCTGAAATGGCATAGAGTCTCCTGCTTGAGCAGGAGGTTGGATTAGAAGACCTCCGTTCCATGATATTGTATGTTCTATCATATTTGGCTTTTTAAATAATAAACCAACACTTTGATTTGTATCCAGAACCAAACTGGTAGTACTGGCAATATTGTTGTGGCATTGCTAGGATAGCTTGGATTCACTAGCACGTGGATTGCTATTCTGTTAAACTTTAAATTAGTCTGCAAGGGATAAATTAAAGTTCATTGCAGTAATCCAAATTTGAAATAATAAGAGCAATGGGTAGTTGTTGCTAGGTTTTTCTATTTTAAAAGCATGTAACTAATATACCAGTTGAAGCTGAGCAAAGAATAAGTTGGCCCTGATTCTACCTGCTTCTTTAACAGGAGCTGTGAGTGGAAGAAGAAGATGCTGAAATTGTGTCCTTGATCATTTCATGGGATTATGACTGTCTACAGAGTTACGGTAGATACCTCTAATAACCCCAAGTCCCAAAGGTACTTTTTCACGAGGCAACTGGACCTTCTGTTTTTTCTTTGAAGACATTTTGGGTCCCATCCAAGAAGCTTCTTCAGGTCTTCAAAGAAAAACCAGAAAGTCCAGTTGCCTTGTGAAAAAGCACTTTTGGGACAACCATAACCTTGGATGCCTGAGAATCTCCATAGACATTAACAATCCCAAGGTTTTTTGTATAAGCAAGCAGTTCTTTTTCTGAAATTCTCAATTTTAGTCAGTTTCATTCCGATTGAAATCCTTACATCTTCCAGACCCTGAAAATCTACTGCATCTTCTGCCTGTCCTAGATGGAATGATAGACTGAATATCATCAGCCTATTGATGACCACATCTCTTTTTATTTTTTATTGTAAATTAAAATAATATACTGAAAGTAACACAAATACTTTTAAGTTAAATGATATGAAAGAGAACATTTCAGAAAGGGCCTGGTGGCTCAGCAGACTGATTGCATTTTGATTAACACTAGCTGTCTGCAATTACTGTAAGTTTGAACCTCACCAGGCTCAAGGTTGATTCAGCCTTCCATCCTTTCTAAGGTAGGTAAATTGAAGACCCAGTTTGTGGGGGCAATAAGCTGACTTTGTATAAATATACAAAAGTAGGAAGGCTATTGTTTAACGCATTGTAAGCCGCCCTGAGTCTCCGGAGAAGGGCGGCATATAAATCAAATTTTTAAAAAAAACGAAAAACAAAACAAAACACCAGACTGTATCTCACAAAAGCATAAGTGATACTTCTCCAGGATACATCCAAACTTAGTCTTGTTGTTATGTCCATTTGTATTCAGATGTTGTTGGGCTTTTTAACTGCATAACTGCCAATCTGCAGGGGTGGGCTTCAAAAATTTTAGCTAGGGGTTCTCTGCCCAGTTGCTGGGTGGGCGTGGCCTAGTCAACCTCCTGCACTATGGTGGAGGGGCATTTTTGCCCTTCCTGGACTCCAGAGGCTTTCTTTGAGCCTCCGGAATGGCGAAAACAGCCTCCCCAGTCTCTGGAGGCCACAATCAGGCCGGTTTCCAGCCTTCCAAACTTCCGGTAGGCCTGTTTTTCACCCTCCCCGAGCCTACACACGCGTCCTGCACTTACCTGCATCCAAAACGGGCTGTGAGGGGACTCCTGGGAGGGACAGGGCAGGGTGGGTGGGGCCAGCCAGGAGTGAGATTTGGGGGTTCTATGAACTGCACAGAATCTTAGCTAGAGGTTCTCCTGAACCCCTGCGAACCCCCAGCAGCCCACCCCTGCCAATCTGACATCATTTTCTCCATTTCATCTTTGAAGTTCCTCCAATTTCCTCCATTTGGTTCCAGTTATCTAGTTTTATCTGTAGTTGATTACCTGTCCGGTTTTCTTGCCTCTAACCATCTGCCTCATAACCTACTGGTTCCTTTTACTTGGGAAGAATTGTTTTCTATTCTAAACATATAACCAAAAGGATTCAATTTAATTTTCTTGACTTCAGTTCTGATATATGATTATCCTGTATCCTAATTTCACCTTTTCAGTCTTTTTATTCTGACTTGATTTAAGAATCTAATATAACACTTTCTTCCAGTAAATGTCAAATGCTATGGGGAGAAACAGGTAGCTAGGGGTTAGAAATATGTATCACAATAGATTACGGCAATTCTTCAATCCTTTTTGATTCTCATATTTTCTAGACCACTAAAATATCATAAAAAGACTTTAAGAAAATGTGATAAATGCTTTAAACGCTTATGGCTCAACCATTTTTTCTGCTTCTTGTTCTCATTCCATTTGAGAGAATTTACTTAGAACTTTCTTTTAATAGAGAAAGTGGTTTTTTGAGACATTCTTATGGGTTCCAGAAGCACTGATCTTTGCACCTTTTATCCTATTAATCAGCAGAGATATTAAGAATTGAGACAGCAAGAAGAAACTCCCACTTAGTCTCTGCTTTACTTTCCTTTGATTGGAAGGCTGATACGCTTAGATATATTTCATGCAATTAGGGCCCTGACTGAATGAAAAGTAGTGGATGTTAAAAAGAAAAAGCTTCCCTCTTCCAGATATTAATGCTGGATCTGAAGTTACCAAAGGCAAAGATAAGATAATTAGTGTTGCCCCATGTTCATGTTGTCTGCATGTGTGGATATAAATTGTGGGGTTGCTGGTGCTCCCTGAGCTGGGTGATTTTCTTGCAGACATTTCATTACCAAACTAGGTAACATCATCAGTGTTAGAGGGGAATGGGGTTCACTCTTATTGCATATAAATTGTAAAAAGACAGTTACATAAAATAACGTGATTCCAAAGGCAAAGCAAAGGAACACCCATTGATTGCAGCTCCTTTGCTTTCAGGAATCTTAAGCACCAAGAGGAACTAGATAAGAGACAAGGATTGTTGTTGAGGATTTGGGAAATCTTGGAGCCAGGAGATTTGGGGAGCTCAGACTGGGGCTGGGGGAGCTAACAAGAAATTCTTTGTGTCTTAAAAAAGAACGTGCACACATCTTCAGGCGTTTATGAGTGTCTCCCTGTTTTCATTTCTGCATAAGTGTGCAAACAAGCATATATCTGCATTTGCATTGCATTTTGCAAGATGGAGATTGGTTCAGAAATGTTGGTGATGTTTATTTACACATTTGATTTAACCATATCTCCAGTGGTGGAATTCAAATAATTTAACAACCGGTTCAACCATGTGTCAGGTTGGCTGTCATGGGATGCATAGCCCATCCCTTTCCTCTAGCTCTGTTGCACATGTGGGACGAGCCTCCTGTGATGGCCAACCTGACCCTGGGCAAACCGGTTGTTAAATCCCCCCACCCGCTATCAAAGTGGATCCTGGGCACTGCACTGTGCTACAATGGAGAAACAGGCAATGGAGTGGCCCGCATGAGAGAAGGAGGAGGGAAAGTGGCCTTCTCTTTCCCTTGCGCCAGCTGCTCCATCTCCTGTTTCTCCATTGCAGTGCAGCGCAGTGCCTAGGATCCACTTTGGTAGCGGGGAGGTGGGTAATTTAACAACCGGTTTGCCCAAACTGGTACAAACCGGCTGAATCCCACCACTGCATATCTCCCAATCCTCCCTTTTCAAAACCAGATCTTTGGAGCGATCCTGGTGCTCTTGAACTATTTATTGAGTCCTGATTTCCACTGAAAACGGAAGGATTCTTGAAACTGACAGAGTGGTAAAACAGGCGGGCATCACCATTTGAACACTGATACTAGAACAGAACTGATGCTGCAGTGAAAACTGCCAGCTCCTATTCAAGAAAATGGATGCTGCTCCTGAGTTACTGCAGATAAGAAATATTTTTTCCTCTTAAAAGAAAATCTATAATTATAACAAAGGAAATAGAATAATACTCATATCATTATCCACTCATCATTGCTTCCTCAAGCCAGTGTCAGTTATTGACAACTGTTAACATACCAATTATATAGTGATCATTAGCTAAGTGTCCTAAATCTCATTTGTCATTACTTTCCTCCATTTCTCAGTAATATAGCCATCTATTCTAATAGCTTCCCCAAGGTGCTGTACAGTTTGTTATTATCTATTTAGCTCAAGGTTGATGATATATATATGAGTTCCAGAAGGTTGTATTTAACACTGACATAAAGGCATTTAATCAATAAAGGGTGGATGGGTGGGAAATCCTTTTTACCAAAGTGTACCTCACCTGGCTAAATTATTAGCAGCAGGGAGCCTGAATTTGTTATTGTTCTGATCAAGTCCTGCTGAAATTACAAAAAACACACTGTGGAAATGTGGTTTTTGGTGGAACCTGGAATGAATGAAATAGAATTAAATGAAATTTAATTAAAATTTCAGAATTAAATTTCAGAACTAAATGAAATCGAATTAAATAAAATAGCACCAAAAGGCAAGACAAGAAATAATGGTTGGAAAGTAACCTAGAACTAAGGAGGAATTTTCTAACGGTGAGAACAATTAACCAGTGGAACAACTTGCCTTCAGAAGTTGTGGCAGCTCCATCACTGAAGGCTTTCAAAAAGACTGGGCAACCATTTGTCTGAAATAGTATAGGGCAGGGGTGTCAAATTTAAGGCACACAGGCCAGATTGGCCTGTGGGGTACTTACCCTGTTTTCCCCAAAATAAGACATCCCCAGATAATAAGCCCAATTGGGCTTTTGAGCGCATGGCAATAAGGCCAAGCACTTATTTCAGGGTTCAAAAAAATATAAGACAGGATCTTATTTTCGGGGAAACATGGTAGATCTTGTCTGTGGGGCTGCCTTAGAAACAGTGAAGGATCTGCCCGACGGTCCTCCTAAGCTCCGTTTTCACTGGCAGAGCATTTGGGCTACCACAGGCACCCCTGACATGAGTGTCTTTAAGCTGGCAACGCCCCCCCTTCCCACGCCCCCACCCTCCAAGATCAAACACAACCCTGATGCGGCCCTCAATGAAATCAAGTTTGACACCTCTGCAGCCTCAATGAAATCAAGTTTGATACCACATAGGAACAGGAGTCCCTATACCCTTGGTATAGGGACTCCTGTTCAAGCAGGGGGTTGGACTAGAAGACCTCCCAGGTTCTTTCCAACTCTATTATTCTATGTTCTATGAATTTGCATTTCAAAATTCAAGTCTTCTGAACTCTGTTGCTGTATTTACAGCTGCATGCCAAGCTACACTGGAAGAAACTGTGAGGAAGTAATTGACTACTGCAGGTTACTCAGCATCAGCTGTCTGAATGAAGGATTGTGTCTCAATATAATTGGAGGATTCAGTGTAAGTAATTTAATATGGTAAATAAATTTCTGGGGTTTGAAAAATAGGAAAACTTCAACCATAATCTGAGAAATATATTATCTGTTCGAGAATCAAAAAAGAACAACACATTGATGTATTTGTTATATATATATATACATACATATATATATATATATATATATATATATATATATATATATATATATATATATATATATATATATACATACATACATACATACATACACACACTTCACTCAGTAACACAAGAAGCATTCACTCAGGTAATATGAATTTTTACTTGGTTATCTGTTAGGATAATTAGATATCAGTTTTACTCTTGAAAGAATATGTAGCTAATCTTTGGAGCCACCCCCCCACCCCAACATTCCCACTGAGATAAAACTTTGGTAATATAATATTAATTCTACGTAAAGGGGGAAGAAAACCCTTTGTGGACAGATCTTTGCATTTTTCACCAAAATTTAGTTGGTAACTTAATCAAGCACTTAATCCAAAAAATTGTAGGGAATAAATCATATTTCATCTTTCATGACCCCACTTCAGTAAAGGATTGAATCATGTTGCTTTCCATTTCTGTCTGGCATGCATAGGGATTAAAATAAGAGAGAGAAAGAAATAATAGTGAGGATAGCTCTTGAAAGGGTAAAATTGATTCCTTGTGAATTTGGCCTGTGCCCTGACTAGGACTAAGTCCTATTCAAATGATGTGGAGGAAACAATTGGAGGCTTATCTTCCTTAAATGCATCTGCTGTGCTTGGAGTTTTCTGTAGGTTTTGTCAGGTCTTACAAACATGAGTGTAACAGACAGCCCTCTTGTTGCTTAAAAAAAAAACAAAAAAAAAAAACTTGTTCAGCAGTCATGAGTAAAAAATAACTCTGGGTACCACAAGGAGTCAGAAATTTATTCCTTCATCTTTCTGTACCAGATCAGACATTTCTTCAGCCCTGGCTGAGGGCAAAATTCACTCAGTTATCATGCTTGTGGTCTACTACCTAGGCTGTTTAAGAGTAGTGCTTTTTGGAAGAAATAGCATGACTGACAGGTGCGGAGAAGGGATTACATGAAGCAAGAAAGAAGGGAAGTTTGTCTCTTGACCACCTACCATCCTTTTAGTCCAATCTTGTCTCACCAAAAATTAAAGGGAGTGATCAGTGGTTGTTATTTTTCTTAAAAACATTTTTTGTTAAGTTATTAAGTGTTATAAAATACAAAAGTAAATAAAAGAGCAGTGAGGAGGGAGGGGAAAGGGGAAAGAAAAGTGAGGAAAGGTAGGAAAAAGGAAAGAAAAAGAAGCATTGACTTCCGACTCTCTCTGTTGCAGTAGAATACGGCATGAGCATCAAATCACAGCTTTTTGCTTTTCCATAATAAAATGTGTAAGGCATTTCTATAAAGATCTATCAATCTAATCTAAAAAACCCAAAGTCAAAGTTACATTCTTTTCCACCTCAAGTACGAAATTCAGAAGTGGTTTCCACGTGGAAATAAATACTTATGAATACTTATGTTCTTTTCTTTAATCAGAATCAGTGGTTGTTTTTTTAGACTGGAATGAGATGCTTGGTAAGATGGGAAAGCAAGCCAGGGAAATGGCTTAAATGTCTCACATTAAATCATTGAGGACAGCATCATTTGCCAGCTTTATTGCTTGGAAAGAAAAAGATTATTGGAAGACGTATAGCTTAAACTGGCATAATTTTCTTCAAATTCAAGGAAAAGTCTATCCCCCCACCCCCTCATTTACAAGAAACAAAACTTTATTAGACCAAAACCTTACATGAATTGGTATATGGATGTGTCAAATTGTGGAAGGCCAAACATTTTACCATTCCTTTAAAGCTGCATGGATGTCCCTAAATGCCTCTGTCAAAAGGAGTGGGAAACAATTTGAGAGAAATCTGTAAAAGGCTTAGCTCATGGTATATATTCTTCGTAATGTCACAGGGCAAAAGGGTAGGCTAATGTTCTTTGACTGCTCTCATTTTAAGAGAGAGCGTATCTTCATCATTCTGTAAGTAATCTTCAAATTGCATGGCCGAAGGGCAAATATAAAGTGTCTTAAGAGAGAAAAAAAAGTCTTTAAAAGTGAGAAATTAAAATGTGATACGGCAAATGGTAAATAGCCTATTAAATTGAACTGCTAAAATGGAAATCCATTCGTCAAGTCATCTTCAGAAGTTCAATGCAGAGCTAATACGGACGCACATAAAACACCCTGCCTCTTGTAATAATGAACAAATTGCCATCCTTTTTTTGGCTGTTATTAGCAAGAATGTTTTTGAGAAGGATTTGAGAGGATTTTAAAAGCTACTGCTGGCTACTGCTTAGAAAAAAAAATAAATCTCAGTTGAGAAACCAGGGAAAAACAAATCCTTATGCTATCTGGTAAACAGACCCTAACCCTGAAAGATCTACCAATTTCACAAAATCCTGCTGCATTAACATTTACAAGTTAATATTGATTTACCAATTGTTATTACAATGCCCGGCACTGATGAACTTCATTTTGTTTCTCAACAGCTGTAAAACTGTAAATACCATTGTCCTTTGAAGTTAATCTTGACAGATCATCTTTGCTTAAAGCTTAATCGCATTTTCTTTTCTTTTATCGCTAGAGTAAATCGTACAGTACCGAATATGCTTCTTGTCTAGCAGGGGGCTATTTGGTGGAAATGTCATGTTACAAAACTGAAAAATGATTCGCTTGTGGTACCTTGACTCTGGAAGAGAATCTCAAGGGAAGACCTTCTGGATGTCTTTAAAACAGACCCTGGGAGACTTTATTACTTTAAATACATTTTTTCTAATTTTTCTATTCTTATTCATATGATTCCTAAAAAGGTTTTCTTGCCCGTAATATTTCCTTTCATTTATAATCTGCCTACAGTATGATTTATGAGGAAAGAAGGTGTAAAAATGCTGAAATTAATAGCATACTGTATCTGAGTGTAATAATGCCCAAAGGACTTCTTTTCTGCACAATGCCTTTAAGATGAACTTATTTTAAGAGATTAAAACACAGAACTGTCCTCCTTGAATTCTTCCCATGCCTTTAACATTTATTTTAAAATGTTACTGTTTTCCAAAAAAGCTTATAAATATTTATACTGAGGGAAGAAAAATAATAATAAATCACAGCAAAAGAATGCATAAGGGCAAGCAAACTGCAAATTCTTTTTAAAACAGCTTGACAAAATGGGATGTTTTCATAAATTTTGAATCTTCTCTGGAAGACATATCTAGCTGGCCTTGCCTGAGCATACAGTATATATCCTTCCACCATTCTGTGTCACTGTAGCCAGTAGATTGAATGGAAACCAGGGGTGAAATCCAGCAGGTTCTGACAGGTTCTGGAGAACCGGTAGTGGAAATTTTGATCAGTTCAGAGAACCAGTAGTGGAAATTTTGAGTAGTTCAGAGAACTGGCAAATACCACTTGTGACTGGTCCCGGAGTGGGGTGGGAATGGAGTTTTTGCAATATCCTTCACCCAGGAGTGGGGAGGGAATGTGGATTTTGCAGTATCCTTCCCCTGCCACATCCACCAAGCCACACCACGTCCACCAAGCCACGCCCACAGAACCAGTAGTAAAAATATTTGGATTTCACCACTGATGGAAACTGACCGAAAAGCCAAGATATTTGATCTTATAAATAATGAAAGGTGCCATTGTTCTGGAACCATGTTATGTCCCACGTATATTTTACTATTGAGTAAAAGACTTAAGCACAAGGAAATTGATAAGGCTTCTTCACTTCAACCATAGATAGAGTTATAAATGTTTTCTGATGGTTAAAGACCTAAAAGCAGGCCATGAAATGTCAGCAAATTGCCAAGGAAAGAAGATAGCATTGTCCACTGTTGTCTAAAGGCTGGATCAAGGCAACTGGACTAAACTTTGTAAATCTGAATTGTTTTGTTGCTCATCCAAGCAATTTCATCAGTCAGAGCAAAATTAGTTAGAGAGCCAGAGAGTTGTTGGAATATACCAACTCTTGCCACACCAACTTTAGGGCTTTCTCCCCAAAAGGGTTGCAATATGTCAATGAAGACTCAATCATCCAAGCCAAAGGTATCTGAAGGTTAAATCAAGGCAACCGGACCAAACTTTGTAAATCTGAGATGTTTCATTGCCCATCCAAACAATTTCATCAGTCAGTGCAAATTTACAAAGTTTAGATTAGATGCCTTTGGCCTGGATGATTGAATCTTCATTGCCATATTCCCCATTGTTTTTTCAGTGGAAAAACAATTAAGCTAAGTGTGTAAACCTTCTTTTAGAAGTTAAGTCACCAATACACACTTAATGAAACATTATGTACAATAACCTACGAAAGTCTTTTGTGCCAGGTTAATCAAAAATTATCTTCCAGGTTCTTAAATCCCAAGAAAATAATGAATGTATTCAGCATATTACTTAGCACACTCAGTTTGTTAGAATGATGCCATTAGTATAAAGACATTTCTAGATAGTAAGATGGAAGAGGAAAACTACCTGCATCTCTTAGTTGTCTGTAAGTTTCAAATTACTGCTTTCATTTAAACAAAACAAACAATAGGTTCTGTTTTTAAAGTGTCTCTACACACCCTATGATTGTTATGTGCCCACCCACGGTACAAGCAATATGTATCGTTGCTGATAAATGTTCATGCGGTATTACTTTGAACTTGCTGCTCAAAGTCACTTCCATATTCATTTGCTAGCAGTAATTAGTCTGTTTTCTGTGACAAAAGGCAAGTAACACTCCCTGTAGGAATTGCTTAGAAAGATAACATTTTAGAGTTGGTTGTGCAGTTTACAGAATCTATTGCATGCTATATGATTTGGGATTTCAAAGTCATCAGAAAATGCTGCTGACATCCAAAGATCTGAGACCTTCTATTCGTCAATCCGGAGCTCTTTTATTGGCTGCTGAGACCTTTCCTGGAGGCCTCTGATGGCTAAACGAGGCCAGGGGTCAGCAGGCATGTCAATCTTGAGCCCATTTCTCAGCCGCAGATGGCTTTCCTGAAGGCCTCTGACAGTGAAATGGAGGCCGGGGAGACACACGCAAGTGGCAGCAAGTGGCTCCAGAAGAAGCAGGCTGGAAAGGCGAGGCCTGGCTGCAACTAATAAGCAGCTCCACCCCACCCCACCCATCCTCACCCTCACTTTATTTTTACTAGTGCACCTCGCACCACCCCCTGAAACCAGGTGCAATGGAGTGGGCTGGTTCTTAAGTAGGGTTTATTTTGGGGGTAGGGCTTATATTGGGGTCACGTGTAAATATCAACCTAGGGCTTATTTTCAGGATAGGTCTTATTTTCAGGAAAACAGAGTAGTGTTTAAGTAGCAGGACATTTCATTGTAGTAAGTAATCTTTTATTCACCCTCTTATGAAGACAAAACAAGTTTTAGACAAAGAAGGTGAAGATGCAAGAAATCAGTCCATGGCTATTATTACTCTACCTGAATTTGGCAGAGGAGGGGGAGACAAACTAACAGCTGGTATGCCATGTAGCATGTCACAAAAATTTTGGATATCCAACCTATCTTCACTCTTCCTGCCCCAAAGGATGCTAAATGCATGCATCCATTCATTACAAAGGCCAACGAAATTGAGCAGCTCTAAATGGCATAATATGTCCCAAACCTCCCTAGAAACCTTTGTGCTGTCTTTTTTCTTAGCGAGAAGAGAAAGCCAATTCCATTTTTGACAACTGTATGGTTACTGGGGCCTTTGTAAAAAACAAAAAAACATGCAACAATTATATCATTACCACTTCAGTTACTCAGATTATGGGGAAGTGCAGCAGGAGATCAGCAGGTGCAGCAAGAATAGAGCTGCCAGATGGCTGTTAGATGAATTTGTTAAGGAAAATAAACAATTCCTGACAACTTTCCTCCAGATCTAATACTGGACAGGCCAATTGGGAAGCAGACTTCAACAGATGAATTGCCCAGCTGCCCAATATGGGAAAAAAACAAAAACCCAGGGCAGGATAACCCTTCCTTTCTATCAACTAATCGTAAATTTGGATTGCAGGTTCTGTTTTGCAGAAAATTGAATTAAGCATCTTTCCAATACTGTACAAATCCATATACCTCCCCCCTGGTCTCAAAGGAAGGATGGTATTCCTCACTAGTACTTACAATCTAATAAACCTTGCTTAACCTGATAGCAAAGTGGGCATGGAGGGAGAGGTTAGCATATATTCGCTCCGAGCCAACAGATGATTTTGATTTGAATTTAACACTTCTCTTCAGTTTAAGAAACTGGACAATTTCGTTGTGATTTTTTCATTTTTTAAGGGGTCTTGTGTCTATATCAGTAGTGGGTTTCACTTACCTTTGCTACTGGTTCGGAATTGTGAGCATGAGGTGCTTCTGTGCAGAGCATCTGTGATGACATCCGGGCGGGTGGGCGGAGCCTCCCACAACTGCTGCTACTGGTTCACCCACCACTGGTCTGTATATGTACAGTATATGCATGCATACATGCATCTTCAAACAGCATTGACTCCTGATAACTTCCTGATTAGTCCCTGAATTTTTCTTGGCAAGGCTTTTCAGAAATGGTTTGTCCTTGTCTTCTTCCAAGGGTTGAGAGAGAAGGACTGGCCCAAGGTCACTCAGCTGGCTTTATGCCTAAAGTGGGACTAGAACTTCCGGTCTCCCAGTTTCTAGTCTGATACCACCTCAATGTCTTAATCACCAAATTCTAAGGTGTAATAGCTTAACAGGATGATAATAATTTCTTGAGGAAACTAAGAAAAATCAATGACAAGCTTTCACAGGTTTGAATACTGTTACTATTCTATTACCATTTTTTTTCCTTTTTATTATTCTGGTTTTTTTGTGCTTTGATCTTTGAGAAAGGTATTTTTCTTAGATATTTCGACAGTTGATCATTACCTTACGATTCCACAAATATAGCCCTGGTCCAAAATTACAGAAGCCATAATTGCTATTGTTTGTGAAAAAATTAAAATATATTATTCATATTATCCAAAGCAAATGTGCACACATAGAGATGTGCACAACATATCTCATACGATTTGAATAACAGCTTGGATAACAGGTCTCTTCTAGAGGGTAATTTTTTAAAAACTATTCCAGTTGTGAAATGCTTATTAATACTTTATAAAGTAGTTGATACAGTAAATAAAAATAGCCATCTTTCCTCTTATTTACTGAATATTAAACTAAATGACTTACAGTAAATGAGTTACAGTTAGTTTCAAACCCTTCTTTGGGTTAAAGAATGGGTTTTGTACCATTTGATTAATAGATTGTAGGTTGTTTTCGTTCTTTGTTTCTTTTTGTTTTTCTCACTCCCCAATAGCATTTCAGCCTTCCAACAAGGAAGATGCCAATTTTTCTTCCTTCCAACAAGGAAGATGCCAAATTTTGCTGCACCTTAGTAAAGATGATAGGTGCTTTACTGTCCTTTTAATTTGGGTCTTTTAAACATTTTTATTCAACCTTGATTCAAAGTTCCATTCCTTCAGGCTAAATTCTCAGTGGAATATGCAAAAAAGATAGGTTTCTTTGAGATCCATCTTCTTATTTAAAAAACAGACAGGCATCTTAAGACAAAGATCAGAAGTGTTACATTAATGCCCATTTCATGCTGAAGTTAGATTTTGGCAACTGCCTCCTGAGGCTTTGCCAAACTCATATCAAATAAATATATGTAACTTTTTTTGGTGTGATGCCAGCCCATCCTCCTTACAAAAGAATATTGAGATTTATGTCTGATTAAAAACAAGTGATAGGAAGAGCAATGAGTTCTGTTCATATACAGCTTTGCAGAATAAAATTGTTACTGCATCATTTCTACTTTTAACCAAGTCAAACTTTCCCCTTCCATTTTCTCCTGAACTACTTACTAGCCATGGTTCCCAGAGAAAATTATAAATTGCTGTATCAAAATTTAATAAATCCTAAAATCTAACCATCACCAAATATAGGAAATAATTTAATTAAATTTCCAGCATAATAAAAATATAAACAAAAGATCAGAAATCACATAGGAAATAAAAATGGTACTAGTCAAATTTTGGGAATGGTAATTAAAAAATTGATATGGCAATTAAAAAACTATGGTAGATCCATTGGAAAGTCCCAAAATATGCCCACTAGGAATTAATAAGAGTTTTTATAAGAAACTGAAAACAATTATTTTCAGTGATCTGTCATTTTACTCTCCAAATGTTGAGAGGGAAAAATGTGAAAATTTGACAAGTGATGCATCAACAAGGAGTTATGTAAATATGCTGAAATTAAATCTGAATTTATATCACAGTGCATTCACATGGTGAGGTGCCATTTCCAGACTATATACATATCATATAACCTAGAATAAATTCTGATGCTTGCTTTAAAAGTTTCTCAGTGAATTTGAATAGATTTGGATTGAGATAATGTAAAGATCACAACAACATACAAGTTTAAATTACAGCACACAATGAAATTTATGTTGGAAATTCTGTAATCTCAAGTAATTTCAAAATGGAAAGCAGAATTGGACCTGGTCAGTTCATAGACTGGAGTCTTCCAGGACATATTAGGCAATAAATTGGAAAGTTAAAAAAAAAAATATCTCAAGAAAACGATGCTAAATCATTCACATATTGTTGCCAAGAAAATCCCTATTATGTATTCATCATGAACTGAATTTCATTAGAGGAATGTTTTAGCCCAGCTAGTCAACCTTAGCTAATATTAAAGAGTTAAGCAGGTTGAATTAGTTAATTCTTGACTGCGGAACCATCAGCATAAGGACTATAATGAGTGGGTTCTGCTTACCTTTACCACCGGTTCGCAACGGGAAGCTTCTGCTCATGTGCAGATCTCTGATGATGATATCCGGGGCGGTGGGCGGGGCTTCCCACCAGTTTTACTACCAGTTCTTGTGAACCGGTCCGAACCGGGGGCAACCCACCACTGGACTATAAGATTTATAAATAATCTGGAATTATTTTTTTAAAAAGGTATCCTTGAATATAGTCATATCAAACAATTTTGATAATGTTGCCATGATAACAGCATGGATGCATCCATGAAAATTCCAGGAGTGAAGCCAAGATCAAGGTATAAGTTTTATCTTTAAGCATCTATGCTCAGAATGAAATCCTAAACTATCTTCTGGAATTTAATGCCTTGGAAATATATTTAAAATTTTTGATCTAAATCATATTTCAGTGAGCTGCTATCACAGTTTGTCATCTGTCACTAATATTCGTATGTAATAAATTTAAGCAGACATGATGTTTATTAATTGTCTGAACATCCTAGTTCAATTAACCTTTGTTTCTTCTTTAAGCTAAGATAAGTTATTCAACCAAATTATTTCCTTCTCTTTAGTGCCTCTGTGCTCCTGGATGGACTGGACAATTTTGCCAATTTGTAGAAAATCCCTGCTTAATTTTTCCAGCCAATTGCCACCCTGGAGCTACTTGTATTGATATAAGCCAATCAAAGTTGCAACCACAGACTAAATGCTTGTGTCTACCTGGTTTCACAGGTAAGAAAGATTTCTCTTTTTTTTACTCTAAGGGGAAAAAGTACTTTAGTGCTTAGAAATGTTATGGGTTATGTTTACTTGTAATCAGAAATAAATATACATTTTTTTGGGGAAAAACCCATCTGAATGTGTACAGAATGCTATTTTAGTGTAAAAAACTAGAAGACATTCTTAAATATTATTTTTAGTGAGCTCATGCTGAAGTAGTAGGAAGTCTGTATCTTGCTTTTTGCACAAAAAGCTAATAATAATAAATTGCTGAGTGATAAAGTACATGTCAGGCTTCATTCATGATTGATAATACCATTTTATATTATGCCATCCCTTCAAGGTTACTCAGTCCATATGTGTGTTGTACATTAATGACAGTAATTCAATTTGGGCCGTTAAGTGCGGGATCAAAAAAAAAATCATACAATTATATGAGACTTTAAAAGGTGATCAATTCCATCTGCTTCCTTTTGGACAAAGATAATTGTATCTACATTTATCTCTTAGATGGAATCTGTAATGCCTGCGTGAAAAGGGGACATTCTTGCTGCAGGACAAATCAGATGCTATTTTCTCTTTGCTTATTTACCACACTTAACTTTCTTACACATACTGTGTAGCTCTGATAAGAAGAACATGTACATTTTGAAAGTGTTAATTCGACAGATTACATTTATGAAAATCTATCTCTTTTACCGTGTCCTGCAAAAGCTACTTCTTAAAATAAAGCTGGAGAATTAACTTGTATTCTGAATTTTGGTTTAAAGGAATTGGTGGGATATGACTTTTAAATATAATTTATACACTAAGTCCTGTCAGTTACACATAGATACATTCAATCCAAGTAAGTATGCTGCTGGCCTGTAGACTATGCACCATTGTGTGGCTGTGTGCCCCATTAAACTCCAGAGCCATAAATAAGATTTTTATGTCAAGTTCCATCTGTGCTACTGCCCCATCTTACATTTCTTCAGTTAATTTCCCTTCCATTACATGAAGAGTCATTCCTATTCTGGTCTGTTTTTTACACTATCAGTCCTCCAGTGTCCTGTAGCACATGGAAATCCAAGAATGAATTACAGAATAATTGATAGCAGGCAGTGTCTTACCTGATTTATTCATGGTTCTGTCACTACACCAGCCTGCCTTCTGTGCTAGAAATCTAGGACGTTGGATCAGTTTTAATTACCGTGAGCCGATACTGGGCATCTCTCTGTATTTTTAATGAACGTTAATATTAAAACTGCTCTGAGGGTCTTACTATAGCCACAATGGTACAATGAACAGAACAGAATTGAATAAAATGGAATAAAATATGTTCTATGGTCAGGCAAGACTGCAACTGGATTTCCAACCTTAAGACAGACTGTCCCTGTGGGACTGCTCCAATTTTTCCCCCCTGTTCTTAAAGTTTTATAACATGAAAGTTATCAGTGAAGAAAAAGAAAAGAGAGCTAGAGAGAAGGGAAAGGAAGAAGAGATTGAGAGAACATGTGCTGTGTAGTACAGGCTGGATCTCAGCCTTGGAAAGACTATAAATCACTATATCAGGAATGAAAAAGTAAAATGGGTGAACATGATTCAAGCTGCAACCTTAAACAAAGTTATTTAGCAGCATGTCTAATTTAAATAAATAAGATTTACTTGTAGGTAGACCGCTGATTACTGTGAATGAAGAATGCACTTTGCTGAACATGTGCTTCACATGAATGATCAATGTCCAGCAAAGACTGCAATCAATTGGATACTACCAAATGGTTGGAGAAAATGAGGAAGGCCAAAAAAAACTTGGTGCCAAATATTTCAGGAAGATCTGAAAAACAGATCCCTCTATTTTGCAGAGGGATCTGCAAATAAATAGAGGGATGCAGAGTGTAGTTGTGGACCAAGAACTGTGGAGTATCCCAATGAGCTTTGCAAAGGATGTGAGAATAATGTGCATCTAACATGAAGAAACCTGAATAGGATAAGAGTGTGCATGCACTTATGCATGTGTGTGTGTGTGTGTGTGTGTTTGTGTGTGTGTTTCCCTAAAAATAGAACCGGGTCTTATATTAATTTTTGACCCAAAAGACACATTAGGGCTTATTTTCCAGTTAGGTCTTATTTTGGGGAAAATACAGTACTAAATGTATCTGTCTGGCTGACAGTCTTAACTGGGACTTATTTTGGGGGTAGGGCTCATATTATGTGCATCCTGAAAAATCATGCTAGGACTTATTTTCAAGTTGGGTCTTATTTTCAGAGAAACAGGGTATATAAATACATATACATATAGTTTAATTTTAGTTTTATAGTTACATGTTATTTAAATGTAAACTTTCATTTCAAGGGATGATGACAAGGTCAGCCTTATTTTAAAGAGATCAAAATAACATAGCTGGTCTTGTAAATTGATAGGATTCCATTCCAGGTTAGGATTCCATTGATAGGATTCCATTCCAGGTTCCAGTCCAGGTTAGCTCAAGAATGATTACTCTTTTACCAGACCTCCCAACTTAACCTATTGAAATGAATGTGTAGAACACAGGCTGGGGAAGATTAACCTTGAAATAAAAATAAATGCAGTGTTAAGAGGAGAAATACAACCAGCATCTGGTTTATAATGATTTTCTATTCAATCTCATTGTATCTGAGGCTTAGTTCATGCCTGAAGTAGAAATTTTGGAAGTGAAATGAGGCAGAGTAGTCAGAGAAACTAAATAACGGATCAAAATACTTATTGAAATACCCCTTCTCCCCTCTCTATCTTGGCTATGAGTTGATAAGCTGCTCAGGTTTATTTGGTTATGATAAATCATAAATCAAATTGTGAATTGACTTTATTTTAAATTTGGGTCAGGTGTTCAGTAGAGTACTATAAAGATAGGTGTTAATCCAAATGTTACTTAGCATTTTTATTAATGAACTGGAAGTCTGTCTAAGCAGTACATTATTCATATTCAACCTGTTGCACCAAAATGGAGGTGTGATAGAGGGTTGTGCCTTGAATGTGTCTAATATACAATCTAGCGATTGTATCAACCATTATACCAAGTACTTTTAAAATTGTAAGACATAAGCATAAGGGTTTGCATAACCTCTCACCAGTATCTGAAGTATGAAAACTCAATTTAAACTGTAATTATGAGATGGCATTAATCTGAGAAGTGAGTCTTCTCCTCCCTAGAATATGACGATTAGGACTGTGCAATCTAAAATGACAACTCTATTCGCTAAACAGGAGGTTCAGTAATAGATTGGAGGGATTCTAGATTTTGTACTCTGTGTGTTGTATGTGTCTCTATGTTGGTGTGCATGCACATATGAAAGAGGAAAAGAAGAGGACCATTTAAAAATGCCTTGTGCATTGAAGAAATAATATGAACTGTTTCCTTATAATGTGAAGATGTAACATGATTAATCTGTTTCTTTTGGAACTGCTACATTATTAAACGTGCAATGGAACCTTGTGCCTTTGCTATAATCGTGGACATCAGTTCTACTTGATGATGATTTTTTTTTTTTTTGCCATTTTATTTATCTATAATGTCCTGGATTTAACACCCATCAAAAGTGAATAGGATGGCTCTTCTGTGTCTCATTTTAGTTGCCTTATTAAGGAGGCCATTCATTTCACTGTTTGTTCCTGAGCATCACATTAACATTGTTCACTTCCATCCTTCTTTAACCAAGAATCTAAGAAACTACAAAAAAGAGTAACAATATCATCTGATTGCTACAAATGTATAAAGAAATTAATTGGGGGTGTTTAATAAGGATGAAGTATTGTAATGTAAAAATATATTACTAATATAGTATGCCATTGCGCTACAAAATATTTGTCTAATCCTCAATAGGATTGTACAGTCAGTTCCTCATTAAGTACCTTGGATATGTGATGTAAAGAATGGATATTTTTTCCTCTGAAACTTTGTTTGGCTAAGTGGCAGCACCTAACTGATCTTGACTATCTTGAAATACAAAGTGGGATTAGATACAGCTAGGTCTTAAATTGGAAATGACCATGGGGAATAGCAATAACACTTACACTTATATACCACTTTACAGTGCTTTCCAGCCCTCTCTAAGTTGTTTACAGAGTCAGCATATTGCCCCCAACAATCTGGGTCCTCATTTTACCAACCTTGGAAGGATGGAAGGCTGAGTCAACCTTGAGTCTGGTGAGATTTGAACTGACAACTTGAGGCATCTGGCAGGCAGCAGAGGTAGCCTGCGGTACTGCACTCTAACCACTGTGCCACCGTGGCTCATTTATAAGGATAAATAAGAATAAGGACAACAGCAAAAGAAGCTATGTTGAAAAAAGCAGTGGCAATTCAATTGCATATTATTGCCAATTAAATTGCCTGGCTAGGTTCAATTCTCTTGATTGAAGAGAATATTTGTAGCTCAGGGTTGAATTGTGGACTCCATGGTGCTCTCTGAGCTTGGTGGGGTTTTTTTTTTTTGCAGGCATTTCATTACCAAACTAGGTAACATCATCAGTGCTTATTATCAGTGAACCAGTGACCAGAGAGAGAGTGAGTACAATTCTCATTCTCAAAATGCCGAAGCCTCAGGATCAGATCTATCAAAAATACAGAAGGGTTTGTGAGTGGAATGGCTTCATTATTTACCTAGTAAAAAAAAAAAAAGTAAAAATAAAACAGGTTGAGTCTATGTATGGAAACATAAACCAGCATATTAATAGCAGAGAAACTAAGAGGAAATAGTGACTGTATTATTCATCAACTCTGTGAATGTTAAACAGCTAAGGACCAGTCCATGTAGTCCATGCAGGCAATATGCATTATTTAAATATTCTACAATTAGCAACATAACATAACATAATTATTAAAAGTGGCTTATGGGAGGGC
Source organism: Arizona elegans (assembly GCA_022577455.1). Lineage (NCBI taxonomy): Eukaryota > Metazoa > Chordata > Lepidosauria > Squamata > Colubridae > Arizona > Arizona elegans. The sequence goes on along the minus strand of JAKOOJ010000001.1, from coordinate 212,651,781 downwards.
TATAGGTTCAGCTAGTAATAGTTAATATTTAAGCACTTATCAGATCTGACTCTGCTTAGCTGTTTGCGAGCAACCAAAGTTGCACAGCAAAGACTTTTTCTCTACGGTATAAATATTCTTATCCTCATGATATAAAACCATACAAAATCAGCTACAGATAATTTGAATTTCCTTTTTTTTTTCTTGTGCTAGCCACATAACTTTTACATAAAACGTTTACATAAAAAAATAAGTTTATCGTTGCACTCTGATAGACATTTATTCCAAAATTTATTATTGTACTCCAAAATGATTTGCTGAAGCGTTATTCTAGAAAGAGCCAAAGAACCATGCATTTTTTTTTATTTCCTGAAATAAAATGAAAATGAGGCAAATTTTTTTGATATTATTATCATTGATATTAAAATGTTCTGGTTCTTTCTTTTGCACAAAATTATCGTTGGGCCTCAAGTATATATTCAGATTGATGAAGTTAAACAGGACACTGTTATGTTGTCAGTAATGAGATAATTTTAATTGAAGGGTTTTTCTACCTTTAAATCAAGTGCCCTCATAATCAATTCCTGCCAATATGGTCATTCTACATGCAAGGAGAGATAGTAATTAATTAAAGGAAGCGCCTTCAAGGACAATTGGTTGGCTATGTGCTACTTTAAAAAGAGCTGATGGGCTAGTTTTTTCTCCCTTCTTCTCCTTCTCTCAATGTCAAAAAATGGCATGCATTAAATATAATCTATCACTACTATAGTAGTGGCAAAATCAAGTAACTCTACTATAATACTCTAGTATTAGGCAGAATCAGGTGATTCAACCATCAGGTGTGGCAATTAAAAACCAATAAAACTTTCTTGATTGAAAAGCAGGGGTGAAATGCTACTGGTATGCACTGGTTCGGGTGAACCAGTAGTGATAAAAACTACAGTTCGGGCAAACCAGTAGTAAAAAAAAGCTACCAATATGGGTGAACTGGTAGATAAAAAGCTACCGGTAAAGAAAGCTACTAGTTTGCCCAAACCGGTATTTCCGACGATCAGTTGTGCCGCACGGTTTATATTCATTAGAAAGCAGGAAATCCTGCTTTCTAGTGAAGCTAAATCGCGCAGTACAGCTGTTCCCCCCTTCACTGTTCTACTTACCTTCCCAAGCCTCCTTTTTTCGTGCAAAGTGTGCATTTGATGTGTACTCCACATGCATGTGCCGTGTACTTTTGGCACGCACTGCGCATGCATGTGCCCAGCGTGTGTTTGGTGTGCACAGCGCATATACGGGCAGTGAACCGGTGGCAATCCGTGGAGGATTTCACAGCTGTTGAAAAGTACATTCTTTTCTGTTCTGCAAGTAGCTGCAGAAGAAGTGGACCAGCAGTGGCCACATGGGCTCCTGCTGGGTGGGGCTGTCAGTGCCACCGCCACGAGGTGAGAAAGTGGAAGATATCCCTCAAAAAGAAGACCTGGTGTCTCTTTTGGAGGGAAAAAATATATAAAACCGTGTCTTATATACTTGTACTTAAATCAGGACTTGCAGTAGTTATGATTGAACTTAACGAAGGAATCAGTATTTTGAGCATAGGATGTTCAGCAGATCATAGGACTATATGATGCACTGTCATATTTTCCTTCACAGAGTTACCTAAACTCCAAGTAGAATGATCCTCTTTGAGGCAGCATCTTGACTCAAAAATGTGAGCACTAGATTCCAGCATTTCCAGTCATGAGCACTAAATTGGTCTGCTTGGGTTCCAGCAACCACTTTGAATCAATGAAAAAGTATTCTATGTGCATTTATACACAAAAGGTAATAAAGCAGCCAATTTAATATCATACAGTAGCTTCCATTCAGTACCTAGTAGAGCCACATGGAAAGGGTACTTCATCAAAGCCATGACTGAAAGAAAGTCTTTCGAAACTTTTGCCCAGGCCTAATGTTATATATTATTTAAAACTGAAATGATTTGTAATACTGAGATAACTAGAGTATTAGAAACTCCCCCCCCCCAAAAAAGTGGGGGGATGAAAAATCTGGAGACAGTCTTAAGGCCAGTTCATGTAATGAGCCCTACTACAACGCAACCTATTGCACTCACAGTATGCCTGCAGTACAGAGAAAATTTAGCCTATTTCCTTTATGCCGGTCTTCCCTACTGCTTGCTGCAATATGCAGAGTGGGAATTGAGGAGCATACTGATGAGTCAGTCTTTCCAATTAAGAATGCATTGAAGGCATGAGTTATGCCTCTGAAAATACGCTCTTTGTGAAGTAGAGGTGCTGTTGTTTGATAGTGATCAGCCAAATAATTTGCTTACTTCTAACAAGCCACTATCAGGGGGGCTGGAAGTGCTGTTCACACCAAGCATAGTAGCTCTCTCTGAGCCCCAAGAAGAGAGGTAACTGGGAATAATATTTAAATCCAACATTACTAAGGATCTCTCCAGAGAAAATGTCTCATTCTTTTCTGTCTGGAATCAGGATATGATCCAGACAATGCAGGAGAAGAATAAACAAGGACAGCATTATTAGAGGGTTGGTCGTGAGAAAGATAAATAGGATAGGATAGAGTGAAGAACTATGCAGCAGGCATGGTTGAGAGTAGAGCGGGGTTAAGAAGGAGGAATAAGCATTACATAGCTAACGTTCCCAGTTTGATAGATGCTTGCAAACCATGAATTATGGATTTGAATGTAAGAAAACGTGGCATAGTGTTTCATCTGAATGAACCCATTAACATCTCAATAGAGATGTTCCAAAATTTCAAGATGTTCAGTGGAAATTATTTCCAGGCTGGGAAGGATTGTTTAGAGAAAGAAGCCAATTGAGCTCAGTGGCACATATGTCAAAGTCAATATGCTTAACAACTACAATTTCCTATTGGATTATTTATACAACATTTTGTTTGCAACATCTAACTAAGCCAAATAACGTGCCAGATTTTATTATGATAAGCATTGTTAAAACTAAAGCACAAGCAAAATGGTTTTAAAAACAAAACATAGACTGTGTAGTAAAAAGCAAGTAAATCACTGAACTATATTTGCACTTTCTTTTTTTTTAAGGGTTATAGCTTGCTTTAATAATATTTATTTAACTACGAAACATGAGAATCCAATGTGTCTTTTACAGTAGTTCTATGTCAGATCCAATTTAAACCTTGCCCAAATTTTGGTGCAGCTACATCGCTTGTAATTTATAAATACCTCACTATTAAGAGCAATTAGTTATTAAACAATTACATTGCTCTCAGTGTTCTACAAATCAGAATGTATTTGAGCTAGTTTATTATGCTTTCATTTCTGAACTTTGTGGCAGAGTGGAATAAATGCCAAAGCAAATCAGATGTTAGTGATGAAATGGAAAGCTTCATCCAGCTCACCCCTCCCAGTTAAGAACAATAGATAATGATCTAGAATTCTTCTTTTCCATTTGTTCATTGTATAAAAGAAAAGAGCTTCAAGGAAATATAAAGAAAAGACAAGAAGGAAATGAAACAGAATTGAAAATATGTGCTTTCATATCAAACTCACCAAAGAAGAATTATAGTCTCGAAATAGAAAACACAACTTCAACGTCTGATTAACTCATTCGTAGCATTTATAATATCTTACTGAAAAAAGTACATTATACTTTTAAGGTTAATACAGGTAGTCCTCAACTTACAACCATTCATTTAGTGGCCATTTGAAGTTAAAATAGCACTGAAAAAAGTGACTTATGGTTGGTTTTCACACTTACAACCATTGAACCCATCCCATGGTCACGTGATCAAAATTCAGGTGTTTGGCAACTGACATGTATTTATGACAATTGCATTGTCCCAGGGTCATGTGACCATTATTTGTAACCTTCCCAGTTGGCTTCTCAGAAGCAATGGGAGAAGCCAGATTTGTTTGAAAACTGCATGATTTACTTTAAAACTACACTGAATCGCTTAACAACTGTGGCAGAAAAGGTCATAAAATGGGGCAAAACTCATTGAATAACTGCTTTTGGGTTCAATTGTAGTCATAAGTTGAGGACTATCTATAATAAATTAACTTACATTAACTCAGTCTTTCCCAGGTGTGCCTTTCCTTTTCCACTTCCTCTTGAGTAGAATGGAGGGGACAAGATTGCGAAAACCACAGTTGTGTCATGTTAGGCAATTTCTTTGAGGGCAAGAGAGAATTAGAAGATTGTGCTTGTTTTCTCTCACATTTTAGCAAAATAGCAGAAGTGTATCATGAGATTGGTGATGGTGTGATGAATCTCACTGCTCAGTAACGGAGCTTCCAAAAATGTTTTTTCACCCTGGCTCCAGAGTGATAGATTATAGCTTTTTTTTCATTCTGATAATGACCAGTTCCATGGCTATATATTCATTTAGCAACTTTATATTATCTAAATCAGAGCTGTCCAACCTTAGCAACTTTAAGACTTGTGGGCTTCAATTCCCAGAATACCCCAACCAGCGTGGCTGATTGGGGAATTCTAGGAGCTGAAGTCCACAGGTCTTAAAGCTGCCAAAGATGGACATCCCTGATTTAAATATATGGTTTTGCCTGTGTGACAAAGAATCCAACACCTAAAACATTTCTTTCCCTTCTTGTTTTTCGACTATCACAATTTTCATGGGATTAGCTTTTCATCGTCACCATCACCATGATTCACTCAGCAAACTGTGCTAACTCAATTTGCTTTATCTGGTACCCTGTGTTCAGGAATAAATTTTCCTGATGATGATCATATACAATTTTCAAGGTTATATTTAGCGAAGGAAAATTAAGGTAAAAGGGGAAAGAATATATATACAAAAGGATGAAGGCTATTGCTGAGCACATTGTAAGCCGCCCTGAGTCTCCGGAGAAGGGCGGCATATAAATCAAATTAAAAAAAAAAAAAAAAGTAAAACAATTTCAAAGTATCTATTTTCTCCACAGTCTCTCTGTTTATGTTCCACCTACTAAAATGAAATGACCACTGTTGTATTGCATAAGCAAAAAGCCTATCTGTTTCTTTTGTTGCAATTTCCTATTATACAACCCTCAGTCAAGAATGATAATTAGGTATCAAAAGCCATGTGGATTACTGTCAAGATCTCCCCTGACATTCATTTAATACTTAATCAGATTGTAATGCTGTAAATTATGCATTTCCAAGTAGTAATAAGAACTAAGGGGAAAGTATAACTTATCTTAGCATTATCTTGACTTCAATATAATAGGGGAAAGGTTCTAAACTTTTATTAGAAGAATCAACTATATTGTCATGTGGCTATTTGTTTCAAAGTATGATATGAATTATATACACTACAACATTGTATATTCTATTAATGAAACTGAAAAGGGGTAAATATATATTCTTCATTTATGCCAGGGTTCCCCCAAAGTGGTCAATACTGACCCTTAAGAATTACTGAGACTATCTATTGTTGTTGTTGTTATTATTCTTAGTACTATTATTTAAAGTAGTATCAATTATATTTCTTTTCATGTAATAAATGTTTTGGGGTCAGTGAACAATCTGAAATTTCCTGAAGAGGTCAATGTGCTTAAAAGTTTGGGGACTCCTGATTTAGGCCCTGGGAACTGGTATTCTTGACTAAATGCCAAGTGTATTCTGTGTTTCATTTTAAAATATGCCATTTTCTCTTTTTGTCAACTCTCTGAAGTCCTTGCAGTCCTTGCAGATCTGCCCTAGGATATCCTCTTAATTCTTGGGAATGTATTAAGAAGACAGGACTAGATAAATCAACTGGATAAATCCATCTTTGAGGACATTTAGTAATTATCATATTTTCTGCATTTTTTTTTCAGTTACCTTGTATAAAAGAAAATATTAGAAAGACCAGTTAGTTTGGGTTGTTTTTTCTTTAAGACATTTTATTGTTTTATTATTCTGGCTCTTTTGTATCTATGCCTAATCTTCTGGATTTGATATTTCTTGTTTGATAATAATATTCTACTGTTCCACTTCTCCTAAACAGAACTCACTTTTGTTCTATTTTGCTAGACATAAAGAGATCACTCTAAATGACAATGCAAGATATGGGGGAATTCTTTACACCTAAGAGTCAGATTATTTATATAGTAGAAAGATTAACAGCAACTAATCATCAGATATTTGGATGGTGCCAGCATTTCAGTCTTAATCAAATCTTATCAGTAGGGATTCTAAATATTTCCACATTTTCTTCTTGCTCTAATGTTTGTTTATCCACCTGAAAAAAAATCCTTTATGCATTTTAATGTTTCCATGAAAGATTTTGATGTTTAAATATTGAGCAGTTGAAATTCACTGTTATGATGTAAAGCCTCAAATTTAGCATTGCATAAAATTGTTTCTTTAAAATATTATTCAGGAACTTTCTGTGAGATGGAAATCAATGAATGTGACAGTAATCCCTGCAAAAATGGAGGCTCCTGCAGAGATAATGTAGGCCTTTATAAGTGCATCTGTCCATTGGGTAAGTCTTTTGTGGATAGTAGTTGTCTGCCTTTACTTTTTAATTTTGATTCAAATAAACAGTGTAGCAACAAAACCTTGAAAATGAAAATGTACTGTATATTAAGACACAAAGCAAACATTTTCCTGAAATATATCCCAGACAAGAGTAATATAAGAAATTTGAAGAACTGCTTAGAGGATGGATACATGTGCACGCCCACACAACACAGCTACATGCTGCCTCAGGAATTCTGGGAGTTGAAGTCCACCGGTTGCAATGTTGTCACACTTGTCCACCTCTTGTATATATTGAATCATTTCTGATTTCTTGTTTCCATAATGCTAAAATAATATTCCTTTCAGGATCCCATATGTATATTCACAAGAAGCCAACAGTAATGCAACCATTGAAATGCTAAATTCAGTTAAAGTTTTAAGAAATCTTGAACAGATGTGGTCTTGTTTCTGAAACAAAAAAAAAATATTGTTCCATAGGATTCCAAGGTCAGCAGTGTGAAGTAAATATTGATCCCTGTTTGTTTCACAATATAACTTGCAACTCTGGAGCTCAGTGTGTGGACAAACCTTATGACCTGGCATATATATGCAGGACAGCATGCAAGGAAAATTCAGAGGTAAGGAAAATATAAATGGTGACAATTATTCTTCAGAGAGAAGAAAAATATGAAACAAATCCACCCACAGTATTCTGTGATAAGATGGGTAGCCAATAAATTTAATAATAAAAAAATGTTGGAACTAAATATGCTATATGCTAAACATAGATAGACCTCGATTTATAACCATTCATTTAGTATTATCCATTTTCAACCTTGTATTAAAATGAAAGACCCCTTGATTTTTTTTTCTAACAAAATGCAATTTTCTAACAAAATTTGCAAGATATCTCTAGGAATATTTCTCCACCTGGCAAAGCTGGAATTTATTCTATACATTTTATCAGTTTGTGCTTTCGTATCTTCCTCATCCAGAGCCAAAAAAAGAAAAAAGAAAAAAAAGGTAAAACATTGATAAGTTTTCATCTGGAAGTTCAGTTGATGAAATTTCACCTTTGTCTTCTCTTTTCAGGATTTGTATGTAACATCTGAAGGTTCTGTCCCTCATTTATAGATCATTATGTACTAACTGGAAACCCAACTAAATGATATCACAGCACCAAGATATTTTTGGCAGCTCAAAAGAGTCAGATAGATGACATAGACTTGTTGGGATACCATCAAGTAATTCCAAGGGCTGTAGATTAAGTTGCAAAGACAAATGCGTCAACGAAAAGCAATCATTTATGTATTGTTGCCAATTAAACTACATATACATATACCTATGAAATCACCCAAAACAGAACAACTGCAGGAGATATATTTTTTATAACTGAGAATGTCTGGCCTAATATGATCAACAGAGTTGATCAATATATAGGGGATCCTAAAAATCATACCCCTATATATGGTAATGCATTTACCAATGAGATATTTGATTTTGAAGTCTATTATTTAGTCCTGAATATGAAATAACCTATAAATCTTACACAGATTGCTTCAAAATATTTAATGCAAATTGTCTGCCATGTGAGAAAAATGTTATGCATTTCATTTATCTCTAACAGGGTAAATATCATTTCCCCTGGCAATATTCTGAAATGATGAAGTAATCATTATGGACATTTCAGCTAGTGAGTGACAGTGGAAGTGAAGGTTTTTAGTGTAATATTTGTAAGAAGTTCTCATACTTGCTTTATTTTATTTATACAGATTATAATGTACATTTATGTTAGGATTCTGGGCATTTAATCAGATGAATCACTTTTTTCTGAAATAAATGAGAAGAGAGGTTACAAGAATTTATGTTTTTAAGATTCTAAACGTTAATGGCATTTGCTTAATTAAATGAAAAATTGCTAAAAAAAATTATTCAGGATTGTATTTGGCACAATTATGAAAAGATTATCCTATGATTATGCTATAAAATATGCTGTATCATTAATAAACAATATACTGCATATTTCAAAAGAATGTGCCCTGCTTTCAAGATATTATGAGATTTACACAGTTTCAAATGTGGAGGATACCATGTTAGCAGAAAACTGGTGAAGATGACCTACGGAACACTTCGTGTCTAGTGTAACAAAAAAAAGGACTGGGGTGACATGATATCAATCTTCTAATATTTGAGAGGCTATCAGAAAGAAGAGGGGAACAACTTATTCTCCAAAGTACCTGAAGGCAGGACAAGAAGTAATGGATGGTTGTGAGTTGTGAGTTCTCCATCACTCCATCACTGGAGGTTTTATGAAGACATTGGACAGCCATTTGTCTGAAATGGTATAAGGCTGTGATGGCGAGCCTATGGCACACGTGCCACAGGTGGCACGTGGAGCCATATCGGTGGGCATGTGAGCATTGCCCTAGCTCAGCTGTAGCGCGCATGTGCGCACTGGCCAGCTAATTTTCGGGCCTTCTGGGCCCAATGGAAGTTGGGAAACTGGAGGTGGGTGCCAAGGCAGGGAAAGCCGTTCTCCTAGGACCCACTAAATGTAGGTCCCTAGATGATGGCACCTAGAGCATGCCTTCTCTGCCAGATCTAATGCTGATGTAAGTGAAAAGAAGTGGTCCCTCAGATAGCAACTGAATGTTTTTGGTTGCCCAAATAATTATCCAGCCTCCATTTGGGAATAGTTGTCCTCTCAAAGACTTTCACATTCATCCTATCTTCTGCACATTTTGCATTTATGAAGTCTGATTTGCTGTTGGATGGCAGTTTGAGATTTTCACAATTTGAGATACTAAAGGTAAAGGTTCCCCTTGCACATATGTGCTAGTCGTTCTTGACTCTAAGGGAGGGTGCTCATCTCAGTTTCAAAACCAAAGAGCCAGCGCTGTCTGAAGACCTCTCCATGGTCATGTGGCTGGTTTGACTAAACGCCAAAGGCACATGGAACACTGTTACTTTCCCACCAAAGGTGGTCCCTATTTTTTTACTTGTATTTTTTATGTGCTTTCAAACTGCTAGGTTGGCAGAAGCTGTAACAAGTAACAGGAACTCACCCCGTTACACGACACTAGGGATTTGAACCGCTGAACTGCCGACCTTTTGATCGACAAGCTCAGTGTCTTAGCCACTGAGCCACCACATACCTAGAGCTATTAAGGCACCTCTTTTGACTACAATCAGTCCCTTTTGATTGATGAATTGACTTTCTTCTTGGATTCTGGCAACTGATGCAATGTGTCTAGCCCCATCACTGTGGCTATATATATGGCCTTTCTAATTCCAGTCCTTCCAGAGTGCTTTTATTTCCTTTCCTGCTTTTCTCCGATACAGTGGCTGACATCCTCTTGATACCTTCCATCTTTCTTTCTTTCTTTTTTCTTTTTGGCAGTGCAGAAAACCTTTAGGGTAGAATATCTTTGTTGGGTTCTCTGAGTATTTTGGCTCTGGAGCCTCAGTTTCCATTTCAGGAAATTGCTCTTGAATTGTAGATGTGTGCTGAATAGCTTGCTGGAAGACCTTTTAAACTCAATTTGTTGCTCATCTAGGCATGGAGAACAAAATCTATGACTTCACATTTATTCTGTTGTTTCCTTTCATCAAAACAAATAGTGCAGTGCAGTGTTTTAATACTGCGTGTAGGGAAATCTAGGGTTCTTTATTCTTAAGTATTCTAGCTGTGCCCCTTTTCAGAATTTCCTGAAATTCCGTTTTATCCTCTTCCATTTGAGCATGTCGGCACAACTTTATTGCCAAGCGTTTGTCCTAGTCTGGGCTTTTTCCCAAGCCACAACTCACAGGGAATTTAACTTTAATTGTTTAACTTAATTTAATATTTAAAACATTTATATGGCTGCCAAACTCAATGAAGGTGACTCTGAACAGTGTCTTAACAGTGAAAAGTATACAAAGCCACACTATATAACCTTACAGTCATGAAATAACAAATGAATTAAATAAAAATGTGATCCAGAAATGAATGACACCATTATCCAATCAGGGTTCCAGTACATCTTAGGAATGAAGTAGAAAGGCCTGGGAAAAAGAGCCTGGGAAAACCATATTCTTTGTTTTATGTGCTACGTTCTATATGTCAGAAGGAACCCAATGCCATAAAAATATTTTATTTGTTTATTTTACAAATAGGTGGCTGTGTTGACAGCTTCTTTCCAATATTTACTTCCTCATTCTGCATGATTTCAATTACAAGAGTTTCCCTTTCTGCTCTGTCATTCTATTCTGTGGTAGAGTGCAATGTAGTCTTATGTAACTAGCGATAAAGGCACCAGGCTAGAAAATTGGGAGGCTGTGAATTCTAGTTCTTCGTTAGGCATGAAACCTGGCTGGGGGAGTTTGGGCCAGTCATTCTCTCTCAGCCCAGTCCACCTCACAAGGTTGTTATTGTGGAAAAAAATAGGAGGAGGACGGAGTACTGTATACTTTCACTGCCATGAATTACCTATAAAGTAATAAAGTATAGATAGATAGGTAGGTGATAGATAGATAGATAGATAGATAGATAGATAGATAGATAGATACTGAGATAGATAGATACTGAGATAGATAGATACTTGATAGATAGATAGATAGATAGATACTGAGATAGATAGATATAACGAATGAATGAATGAATGAATGAATGAATGAATGGTTATTCAGCCATATTATCTTACCATGGGCTGGGAAAATGGTTAAGTTGCCTACTAATGAAATCGGTTGTTTCTCAAAGCCACACATTTTTTTGAACTTCTGTAATACTTGAATTCCTACTGAGCAATTAAAAACAAGTAAACCTAGAGTAATAATTCATAAAAGTCAGTACGTTTCCATCTTATGTAATGGCATGCATTGATCACAGATGTCACTGTGGACCAATTCCAGCGGATTCTTTGTCCTTTTATTATATCTCTTTTTTGTGCCTTATAGAAATCAAGGTGTGGCCCTTTTATTTTTATTCAGAAGGACATGTTGACTGGGCTGCACATCATTACAGTCTAGGTCCTTTTGCTTTAATTTGGAAAATCTGTGTCCATCCTTCTGTGACAAAGGCTTAAATGTTTCCCGTGGTTGGACTCTTCTACTACTCTATCCTTATTCCAATTAGTCTATCACCTTACATGGTGCCTTTTATATCTAATTTTACATTTGGAGTCAGGGTAGCAGCAACTTTGCTTCACAGCCTTTTGGTGTAATACATTTTGCTGAGAGCAAGAAAGACAATTTGTGGCTGCTTTCTTATCTCTTATTTTTATCAATATTTCTGGCTATCCTCTTAACTTTTAAGTTGCTTTATCATCTTTTTATTTCAATCCCACTGATCCTTTTTCCATTTTTATAATAATTGTATTAGGGCTTACAAGTATAAAGATAAAAGACTAGCACAAACTAAAAAGAATATAAAAGGTAATGAAAAAAATAAAGTACAAAGAGATAGAAAAAAGACTTCTCCCTGCTTCCAGACAAGTATGAACAACTTCAGTAACAGTAACACTTTTGCCAGTATTTCAGGGAAAAAAAAATAAGCTATTTGTCATCACCAATCAATAATCAAATTGTAAAAACTTATCATTCAGTCCTAATTAGCAAAAGCTATTAGAAACTCAGATAGATGATAGATAGATAGATAGATAGATAGATAGATGATAGATAGATAGAGAGATAGATAGATAGATTAGATGATAGATAGATAGAGATAGCGAGATAGAGAGAGATTAGATGATAGATAGATAGATAGATAGATAGATAGATAGATATAGAGCTACATAGATGATAGATAGACAGATTAGATGATAGAAATATTAGATAGATAGAGATAGATAGATAGATAGAGATAGATGATAGATAAGTAGATAGAGATGGATGGTGGGTGGATGGATATAGATATAACTTTAATCAAATACATTCATTCTGTATTTTGACTTATCACTTTCTCTAAAAAAATAAAGCAAAAATATATTTCCTCATAAACCAACCTTTAAAGCATTGCTACTCAGTCCTAGTTAAAAAAAAAAAAAACCAGAAACCCCAGTATTTTTATCAGGAATTTAACCCTAATAAAATAAATCCATTTTTATTTATATTTATATATTTGTTCTGTTTATTTTTTTAAATATTTTTTTAAAAAATAATCCCTTCAGAAAATATGTCACAAATCTATATCATTAGATAGATATAGATACAGATACAGATACAGATACATATACAGATACAGAGAGAGAGATGATAGAGATAGAGATAGAGATAGAGATAGAGATAGAGATAGAGATAGAGATAGGGATAGGGATAGAGATAGAGATAGAGATAGAGATAGAGATAGAGATAGGGATAGAGATATTCTTTTTCCATTTTTTCCCTTCAGCTGCCAGGATGACTTACTGTAGTCTGCTTCCTGTTTAATCATCTGTTGAAGAAGTGATCTGAGTGTGTTCTGCAATAGCTGAAAAGCACCATCCATCATAAACTGTGACAGTGTCAAAAAGATGACACCCATGTATTGACACCATCATGGAATTGCTTCAGTTAGGTACTTACATCAAAACATCTGATGCATCCATGCAAACAGAAGTATTTGAATGATATAGATCCACCATGGACTAATCTCCTATTTTGCATGCAAGACTTCAGCTGGTTCAGTCACACTTATTTCTATAATCCAATTTAATTAAATATTCCTTTGCTGATATTAAAAAGCACACTGAAGAAATATTTTACCAGAATTAAAAGGCACTGAACCACTTGGATGCAGAAAGTTCATGCAATGTGTCAGACATCCCTTGTAGCAATCAGATTGCAAACAGTTAAGCCGAAATGCAGTTTTCTCAGAACTTTCATTAACTAGAATTATTTGAAAGAAATCAACACTGAAATCCCACAAATTACTGTGTTTTCAAGGACAAATGTCGAAGTCAAACTTGTGTCATCCTGGACTGGAAGTAGTTAATCCTGAAAAATAACTCTAGGAGCTCTGATTAGTTATATTCCTTAAGAAGACGAAGGTGAAAGTTAACACAAGAATTTCAGCAAGTACTCTACTTTCAAATGACATATGAATACAAATTAAGTCAGTAGTTTTGAGTCTTTTTCTTGCATTCTTTCTGTGTAAAAGAGTAAGACAAGGAGACTTGTTTGAAGGAGGGGCCGGATCACATTTATTGATTGCTCTGGAGATGGCTTCTAATCAATGTGGGAATAAATTCTAGCCCATTCATATTTCACATCCTGTTTTGGCATCCAATATTAACTTTTTTGGCTATGAGGGATCATGGCCCAGAAATAGGAACAAAGAATGGCAAACCAGAAAGCAGAAAGGGAAAAGTCTTTATAGGCAGATGAAACATTGGTGATTTTTTTTTTCCTTTGGATCTAAGCCCAAGTTTTCATCTCAAGTTATTGGTAATTAAAATTGTCCCAATGAGATCTTGACTAGGAACGAAATGTAGGCTATGGAGAAAGAGTCATTTTCAAATATCCCCTTTGCCCTCACTTCTTTGGAGACCTTGTTTACAATCTATGTTGCATGCACTTAGATTGAAAACAATAGTTTTAATAATTATCAGGGGAAGACTATTTCCATATTTCCTAGTAAGGGATTCATTTTGCAAGCTTTGATCAAGCTGAGGAGTGTTTTCTATGAGAAACAGTCTAGGCATAATTTCAGAACTTAGCACTAATGGAATAGCAAAAAGATTCAATTTTAAGGTCAATTTAAAACTTAATCAAAGACAAATTAAGACTGCAGATTTTTGCCAAGAGTTGTTGTTATTACACATCTCAGTAGCATTTTAAATAGGTTTGAGTCTCAATCAAACTGAGGGAGTGAAAAGCAAATTATCTCCACCTGAATCACCCCTTTCTTTAATACTCAACTCATTGATTAGAGGAGGCAGATATTCCTCTTACATATATCTATTAAACAGTCCTGATTTTTATTGTATACAGGTTCTCTTAATGGTTTAGATGAGTCATTTCTCAGCTTTTTAAATCTATAGACCACTAATACTAACAGGCATTATTAGGAAGTTTCAAAATAAATATTTATCTACCACTATATTCACACACATACCTTATAGCCAATATATACATTTTATATTCATCCAAGATTCTGGAAAATCAATTATGTTGCCTTATATGTTTTTTTACCATATCTTTTTCTTTTATATATCACTAGTTAGAGATAGATTGGTGTAATGCTTAAGGCATCAGACTAGAGACTGGAAGGCCATAAATCTAATCCTGTATTAGATACAAAGCCAGCTGGGTAACCTTAAACCAGCTACTGTTTCTCAGATCCAGAAAGCAGACAAAGGCCAACCATTTCTGAAATCTTGCCAAGAAAATTGCAGGGACTTGTCCAGGCAGTCAGCAGGAGTCAAAACCTGACTCAAAGGCACACAACACACAAAATCTGACTCAAAGACACACAGCACACAAAACCTGACTCAAAGGCACACAGCACACAAAACCTGATTCAAAGACACACAACACACAAATAGGCCAGAAAGGAATAATGGATGGAAACTGATCAAGGAGAGATTCAACCCGGAAATAAAGAGAAATGTTCTGACAGTGAGAACAATCAACCAATGGAACAGCTTGCCTTCGGAAGTTGTAGGAGCTTCATCACTGGAGGCTTTCAAGAAAAGATTGGACTGCCATTTATCAGAAATGGTGTAGGGTCTCCTGCTTGGGTAGGAGGTTGGACTAGATGACCTACAAGGTCCCTTCCAATTTTGTTAATCTGTATCAGCTAATATCACTAGCAAGTGGTTTTCATACTATTACATTACATGAGTAACTTAACTGTCCCCCAAATCTCTTGGTTTCTGGCTTTCTTAAATCATGTCGGAATTAGAAAAATAGGGATTGCAGATCATCTCATTGTTCTCAGGCAAAACCAATATGTAAGTCAGGAAGCCATAGCATGGTTGGAATATGTCAGCCTAGCATATTGGTCCAGTCAGGAAGCATGACCAGATGGACTAATTCTACTATATTATAAGGTTACATTGATAGAATCTTGCAAGTCTGAAAGTACTTTTATTCCTTCTTAACCTTACAACCTCCCAAAACTAGGAAGGGTCCTTTCTGAGACATTTGCCATGCCCATATTCCTTTTGTAGGCTGATCTATCTCTTCTACCACAATTCTACTAACTGCAACTTTTCTCCCTCTCTCCCAAGATCATTTCCACATACACAACATGATAAAGCAGACTGGCTGGCAAGAGAGATACAAGGCTATATATTTTCTCTTTGCTTATCCAACCTATGTGCTGAATATATGCAAAGAGAAGCTTCAGTGGAAGAAGATGAATGTAAATTTAAAATGGGAGGGAGAAACATTCATAGCCTGCATGATGCTGAGAACACTACCTGAAAATGAAAAGGATCTGCAAGCTCCAGTAATAAAAACCAAAGAGCATAGCAAAAATGTGACTAAAATTAAATATAAAAAAGATCAAACAAATGACAGCAGGCACAACTGCCAGCTTTATGATTGACTGATTACTGAAGTCTTTGGAAAAGATACTCAGATGCAATGATGTGTCTATATCGTCAAAGATCAGAATTGTAAAAGCAGTGGTATTCACTGTGACACTCTATGGAAGTGAAATTTAGACTATGAGGAAAGGATAAAAAAAGTGTTGATGCTTTTGAGCTTTGGTGTTAAAGAAGCCTCCTGAGAATATAACTGAAAGTCAAGAAAACAAACAAATGGATAATTGAACAAATCAACCTTGAGTTATCTCTTGAGGCACCAATTACCAGGCTCAAATTATCTTACTACAGATATATTATGCAAAGACCTAGTTCTCTGGAGAAGGCTGTAATGTTGGGAAAAGTGGAAGGAAAGGAAAGAAGACAATGAGAATGGATGGATGGATAGATGGATGGATGGGTGGATGGATGGGTGGATGGATGGATGGGTGGGTGGATGGATGGAGTCCCAGTGGTAAAGGGTACTCCATTGGAAGATCTGAAGGACCAGATTAGAGATAATGGAGAAATTGTGGTAACTAAGAGTTGGTACATAATCACTCTAAAGACTTTCTGGCACATGAAAATTTTCCTTACCTTTTACATGTAGCAAAAAAAAAACAACCCTCAAATTGGGTATATTTCAGAGTTTTAGCAAAAAACTAATAAGAACGTGCAATTAGTTTTGAATGGAACAAAAAGAAAATTGGTAACTGAAATCATCAATAAATTCAGTGTACCAATTGCATCACTACCACAGTCCTTGCAACCTTTGGCCACCTAAGACGTTGAAGGGAAAATATCAGCTCTGGATGCAAAAATAATTGCTCAACTTTTAATCATGATAGATTTTCCTTCTCAAAAGTAACTTCCCTAGATTTCCATGGAATATAGACTGACAGATGTCAGGTGATCATGAAACAGCTGCAAGAGAGTTGACAGAGCATGTTTCAAACTTGCAACTACTGGAATTTGTGAACACCAACATCTTTGTTTCTAGAAACTTTTAAGAACGAAGATGATAGAACTGTCATGAAATTTCAAACAAGTGGCACACTGATTGAAAGAACTTTTTCCTTCTCTTCCAGACTTATCAATTGATGGAACAGTATCAGAAAAATAAAAGAGAAATGAGGAACACTGGTTATCTTACCAGTTCCCACTGCTGAAGTTCAAAACAAGTAGTTTATGGAATTTATTCTCATAGATGCAATGACTGCCACTAGCATTGATGAGGCAAGACAATGTAAGATAAGCAGTGGCTACATCTATAGGCAGCAGATCCATGGTTGCCCACACTTTTAGAAATGAGTAGGACAGTACGAACATTTTAGGAGATAGGGAACTGAATTGACCTTTGCCATCCTAAAACAGATTGTATGTTCAAAATGATGTCTTTGAAGTCCACTGAAGTCCATTGAAGAAATACCATTTTGTAGCCTTTATTCGGCAGCAATCTTAAAAGTAATTTTGTTTGTTCAGACTATCCACATTTTGCCTTAAAGCAAAGGTGGGGAAATGATGACTTTGACTTGTGGACTTCAACTCCCAGGTTTCTAGGAGTTGAAATCCACAAGTCATAAAAGAGCCATTGTTCCCCAGCCCTGCTTTAAAGGGTAGCCAGTGTTTATATGGCACTTTAACTGATCTGACACTAGCAATGTCTGGCTGTGTTCCTTGGATAACTAAGTCAATTTTCTTCTGGTTGGACTGTAGTACAGCTCAAGCTGCAAAAGTTTCTGAAACACTGGAAATCCTGAGAGCCTGGAGCCACCTCATTTCTCTTTTAGGAACTCTTAAATCCTCCTGAACCTGGAGTTCTTCCATAGATTGCACAAAAAATATCAACTAATCAGACCTGATATTCAGCCATTTAGTTTCTAATCAGGAATCTGATAGTATCTTTTCTGACTAACACATTTGCAAAAAGACAGAAGCTTTCATGCAAAGTCACATTATCAGATGCCTAGAACTGACATCTCACAAAAGCTTAGGACGTTTAATAAAAAATTGTTAAATGGAAAAGGTGCTTCCAGATTTGAATGTTCCACCATCATAGAGTGCTGTTACAGTTTCTAATCACTTTTACAATTTCTCTGGGATGTTTGTTTTGATTTTTAATGCTGGGTGTGATCCAGAATAACAGGGATGGAAGGGAATTTAGAAGTCTTAAATCCAACATCCTGCTCAGGCAGGAAACCCTATATCATTTCAGTCAATGGTTGTCCAATCTCTTCTGAATCCCTGCTTATCAAAGCATCAAGCACCTGCTTCCAGCCATTGGCCTCAAGCAGAACAGAGCAGTAACTGCTGCTGCTCCCTTTCAGATGTTCAATCTTGGTAACCATAATTTCAGCTCTTAAGAAAAGTACCTGACTGAAAAACTAGTGTTATGGCATCAACACATCTTGGCTAAGTTTATATCAATAGCTCAGACGTTTCGGACAATGATAAAAATAAATGCCTACAGTGTTCTACTGCCTTATTTTTCTTCTTTCTTTCAGAAATGTGGACAAGTGGATTTTTTTTTACTTTAGGAAGATGGCAAACTGAGGGACAGAGTACCGATGGAATTATTATTCTCCCATTGGTTGACCAGAGGAAATACTGTGTGTGATGGGCTGCTAATATGACCTTGCCTGTTCTCAGTGTCGTGAGGAGAGCAGGGATAAAAATGATAGAATGGCTAATTCTACTTTTTTTTTTCCCAAGAAACCAGGGAGTGAAAACAATGTTATGTGGAAGGGTTACACCAAGGAGGCACCTTAGGAAAAAAAAGATAGCCAAGTGCTATTTTTAAACAATTGTTTAAATATTGAATTCTACTCTTCAATGACTCCATCTCTCTCTCTCTTTGTCTTTGTCTTTCTCTCTCTCTCACACACACACAGAGACACAAATATTCACAAATACAAAGAGAGAAATAGAGGTAGAAATGAGAGAGAGAAAAGAAGGATTCAGAGGGACGGGTTCACTCTTCTGTGATGTATCTTATTATTGATGAAATTAAATTTGCAGGAATTTTCTTCCCCTGCTGTAATGTATGTTATGAACATCCTTAACCTCAATATTGTAATGACAGAAGCATTTCCTGGACTCTGTGTAATTCTCACTTCCAGCCCTGTGTGAATGGAAGATGTTTCCATGATGAAGACAACCAGAATTATCTATGTGTTTGTGCGCCTGGGTGGACAGGACCTACATGCCTGGAAAATATTAATGACTGTGAAATGAGCTGGTGCCAGAATGGAGCTATTTGTGAAGATGGAATCAATGAATACAGGTACTAACATGCCTTCCTTATGGCAGATTTCTCCATAATCCTCTGGGATGTTAGAAGGCATGATTGAAATACTGTTTTCCTCTTGCTGCTTTCAACTGCTATTAAAATGTCATTGCCATTGCATTTATCCTCTTCACTTTCTAAAATGTTATGGGCAGTAACTTGCAATAAACATGGCTATTTAAGTAAACAGATTGATTACCTAAGTCGTATTTCACAGACATACTTTATTTATTTATTTTAAAAAAAGAAGCATTGATTCAAGCAGAAAGTAAAGCAACTAAGGTACACCACTAATGAATATATTTACTCCTTCTAAGTAAATAACATTAGCTTTTAGAAACAGATTTTACTTTGAGTTACATTGGTTTAAAAACATTATATGGTAATAATAATAATGTGAAAATAAAATAAATAATTATAATAATTTAAAACATTAAAATGATAAAAATTGTAAGATCTGAAAATTTAAAGTTTATGGCATAAACCAGTTGGGCTGATGATTATGAGCACACATTGGGTGCCATACCAAAAAATATTGGATGAAAACCAGTGACAAAAACTTTCCTTTGTCAATTATAAAAATCCAGTCCTTAGATCTGCAAATAATAATATTTTTCTAGGTAAATTTGTGGATATTGTAGTTCTTCTAATTGATGCAATAGTGTCTTACTTTATCATAATCTTAAGAAGCTCACTTGATTTAAAAACAGTCACCTTGGTCATTTCCATATAACATCATTCTTGGGATTAGTCATTCAGAATATGTACTTCGTGGTTGTTAATTGTTCACACATTTATTCAGTCTTTGTCAGAGTAACTGAAGTTGTCTGTGATCAGATCATCTTCTTCACCATGGTTTATTCTCCATCTGAAGATTACTACAGATCTTCTCATTAAAAGAAAAGTAGCATAGTTCCAGTGTTAAATTATTTTCAGGAAGGGATGGGGAAAATGATGTATGTTTTTTGTTGGTTTTATTTTACTTTAATGTAAAAATATTCCAAATAGTAAGTTCATGTACTGTTTAGTAACATTACTTTACTTTATTTAGTAACTTTATTTACCCTCTGGCCTATTGGATTGAGTACCATGTACACTACTGCTCTATTTTTATTGTCAGTTTCTAGACAGTGTCAACCCAAAATTTTTCATTTCATTACCTAAGGATGATTCAGTATTATCCACAAACTCATTAGCTCCTATTCTCTTTCTCAGCATTCAGTTGAAAGATTAGCAAATATATTTATCTTCCTTTTTTAATGCAAGGGACGCCCCTTCCTTTCGTACAACTGTTTTGTTCATCCCCAGATGTTACCACATAACTTTGCAGAAACCACAGAATTGCATGAGCTGTAGATAAAATGTTGGTGGGCACTCTTGGGATGTTTTAGGTCATGTTCAAAGTTTTTTTTTTAAAAAATTAATTAATTAGAAAAAAATCAGAAAGCAGCTAGAAGAACAAGTCTTTTGTGACTTTCTGAAACCAGGATCACCATGTTGGAAGTAGGCAACAACTTCTCCCATGGAAGCCATTTCATAAGAAGTGATCATGGTTTTGGAAAGTCACAAAATACTCATTCCTCTAGCTGCTGTCTGGTTTTATCTAATTAATTAAAAAAAACTCTGGAAAAAAATCAATTGGGACGGGGAATCTGGGACACGTAGAGCGAAGTACCATATTAATTAAGAATGAATATGATAATCTCTTTGATCATTTCTTATTCCCCTACTTATGAAACTGACATCCTTCGCTGAGAAAAAAAAAACCTTAGGCCTCAACTTACAAGGTTCACTATTTTAAATTTTAAAATAGGCTCTAAAGAGTTTTCTCTATCTCTCTCTTTCTCACATGCACGCACATATGTCCTCATTACCGATGCACTTCAACGTAATTTGATTTTATTAATTGCATTATAGATCATTACTTCTGCTCATTTGACTTTATTAGCATGTTTCATTTTAAACAATACCAAAATTAAAAAGATAATTTGAGTTTTAATTGTTATTTCTTCACCTTAAGGATCTTTTCCTTAAAGTTAAATCACAAATCCCCCACCAACAATGAATAATAAATGAATGAATGAATAAATGAGCAAGCAAGGGCTAGATAAAAATGCTTAATTTATGATAACAGGTCAGTGACCTTGTTCCCAATTAAGTCATCTACACGAGAAAAACAAATTATCAGTTCCCGTGTGAATTGTTTATAATGTTGTATTCTATTGCTTGGTAGCACAAAATAAAAATGCAAAGTAGCATGCCTTTCAACTAGAAGTCCAGATCTCTGTTTCCAGAAATTAGTGACTTTTGAAATAATTAGCTGGTTGAGCATAGTATCTTGATCTTACTGATTCTACTGTGATTTGCATAGCACATATTTTTGCTAGGTTCTGCCTCGGAGCTTTTGACACTAACGCGAATTAGAAAGCAATTCAGATTGGTTCAATATTCAAAGGAGGTTATTGTTCTTCACTTAGTTTATTTG
The DNA here is from genome assembly GCA_022577455.1 of Arizona elegans. NCBI lineage: Eukaryota > Metazoa > Chordata > Lepidosauria > Squamata > Colubridae > Arizona > Arizona elegans. The sequence goes on along the minus strand of JAKOOJ010000001.1, from coordinate 212,630,112 downwards.
GAACCAAGTGTTCACATCCAAAATAGAGTTTTGTACACTTTTGTTTGATAATTTCAAGAATGTCAAAACCACAATGCTTTCAAAGCCAAGCTAAAGCATGAAATTCTACAGTGATAGCCATGTTGGGGACTTGATATGGTTGGCTTTCATTGTGCAAAAATTTCAGTAGCAAACTAAGTAGGATTACCAATGATTTTATAGAAGGGAGTAGACCTCACTGTTTTTAATGTGTGCCAACTCGGTCAGAGTTGTAATTTATATATTTGTTTCTGATTGGCCTACCTGGCTTGGTTGGCTGCATTGTTTCAATTTAGAGTGCTCTTACCTATTATATTGGTTCTCACTTATCCATCTGTTGATTGCTGAGTGTGTAATAAGCAGGATATTTGTTTCCTTCTTGGACTTTTGTTTGCTTTTGGTATAATTTACAGACAGGGTATATTTAGCAGCATTATACATCAGAATCAGGGATGGTTTATTTTTTTTATTTATTTATTTGTTTTAATTTGTATACCGCCCTTCTCCAGCAGGACTCAGGGAGGTGAACAGCCAGAATAAAAACAAAACATAAAAAATTTAAAAACAGTTTAAAATAATTAAATATTTTTGGCCACAATTTAAAACAAACCCAATTAAAATCAATTAAATTTAACCAAAAACTGTGGGATCAAGCCAGCCCAGCTAGGTGAAATAAATAAGTTTTCAGGGCCTGACGAAAAGTCCGGAGGTCTGGTATTGTACGTATCTCTGGGGGGAGGTTGTTCCAGAGGGCAGGCGCCACCACAGAGAAGGCTCTCCCCCTGGGGGTCACCAGCCGACACTGTCTGGCGGACGGCACACTGAGGAGGCCCTCTCTGTGCGAGCGTACTGGCCGGTGGGAGGCTATTGGTGGCAGAAGACAGTCTGGTATTCACTTACCTTCACTACCGGTTCACAAATGTGAGCACGTGCATGCGCAGTTAATCAAAAATGGGACGTGATGATGTCCGGGCGGGTGGCCGGAGCCTCCCGCAGCCGCCACTATAGGCTCGCCCGAGCTGGATATAATCAGCTGAATATCACCACTGATCATAATGCTCAAGAGCCACAGTGGCACAGTGGTTAGAATGCAGTACTGCAGGCTATTTCTGCTGCCTGCCGGCTGCCTGCCATTTAGCAGTTCGAATCTCACCAGGGTCAAGGTTGACTCAGCCTTCCATCCTTCCATAGTCAGTAAAATGAAAACCCAGATTGTTAGGGGCAATACGCTGACTCTGTAAAACCGCTTAGAGAGGACTGTAAAGCACTTTGTAAAGTCTAAGTGCTATTGCTATAATGCTCTGTTACACAGCTTTTGTGCAGTACTAAAATAATAATAGCATTCTAACATTTTCTTTTCCCCTGCAACCTTTGGCAACTGGCTCTCCTTATGATCTAGTTTCTTGGGAAAAACAGTAAATATTCAGTTCCCTTCAATCTATGCACCTGAACCTGTTGCAGTTATTGAATGCTAAGCTCAGGTGAAGGGCACTTCTTTTATTGCACTGTGGCACACATTAACAGTGTCATTTTATCCATCTTCAGTCTAGTGTAGTCGTTATTTTTTGCTATGATTCTGAGCTCTGTCCCTGAGTAGGTTCCATAGGTGAGATTTTCATGGCCCTCACATTAAAATGAGATAAATATGTGCAGTGAGGCAACAGTGCACAAAATCCCATAAATGCCAGAGCAAGGTCTAGCTGGCTATGTTCATGTTCTGATCCCCATTAACCTTCTGCGGTAACAATGCAGAGAAGAAATCAAAGCTGGCCAAATTTTATGAGTCCACACCATTAATCTGGGTTACAGATAAAGATGTCGACCTCACCAATATTTTGTTCAGTTTCAAAGCATTTCTGAATTAGCAGGGGCATGGAATGCAAATATTTTCAGCAGCCTTTTACATGAAAACGGTCATTAATAGGAGTACTAGATCTGGGAAGCAAAAATAGGAATAAGCTCTATATGAGAACAAAGAGATTTTTCTGCATTTCTTTGCTGCTATCCATTCTACAACCAAGATATAATAGAATTTAGAAATACTAAGTATATGTATATATGTGTGCGCGTGTGTGTGTGTGTGTGAATTTATATTTGCTGATAAAGAAAGGGAGACTAGTATAGATCTATTTCAAGCTATTTAGCTCTCATCAGCTAGTCATACCCTTATTCGGATTCAAACTTGGATTGGAGCTGAAAGGCAAAAAGGAAGCAGTATGCTCCCTCCCATATTGGGGTAGACCAGGTGCTTCAATAGAAACACACACACACACACACACACACACAGTTTTGTAAATTGGCAAAAAGGAAATACACAGAGATCTCACTGTCATGTAGTTAATGTTTCAATCAAATAAGAACATAATATTTTAGGGCACTCTCTCATAGTCACAGTTAAGTGCTTTTCATAGTTTGTAAGGGGGTACATATGTATGCTAGCATACATTGACTCGCCCATGCTGCTGAGCTGCATTCTTCGTCAGCAGGAAAGCCAGCAACTTATGGGTCTTCCCAGGTTTTATGTGAGACAACTTAAGAAAGGTAATTGATGGATTTCCTCAACATCACCTACCATCAGGAAAAACAATAATAATAACTAGTCACTCTGAATACAAGAGTTGACAGATGCCTCAATGATCTGTCAGAATTTGGTAGATGAACCAAGAGGGGGGCTAGTCTGCTGGTAAAGTGTCTATGGAGATTCTCATTCATCCAGGTCATGGTTGTCCCAAAGGTGCTTTTTCAAGTGGCAACTGGACTTTCTTGGGGTTTTTTGAAGACGTTTCAATGACTCTCTGAAATAATGCAAATAACCAGCTGTCTGCAAGGAATATAAATCCTTCCATTCCCCACCATCCAGTCAGAGCTGAAGAAGCTTCAACTTCTATTCATTTTAAAATAGTTCAAAGTTACAACTGAACTAAAAAAAAGTGACTTATGACCATTTTTCACATTTATGACCGTTGCAGCATCCCCATGGTCATGTGATCAAAATTTGGATGCTTGACAAATGGTTTATATTTATGACAGTTGCAGCATCTGAGGGTGATATGATCACCTTTTGCAACTTCCAACAAGCAACGTCATTGAGGAAACCAACCTAACAACCGTGTTGCTAACTTAACAACTGCAGTGATTCCCTTAACAATTGTGACAAGAAAAGTCATAAAATGGGGCAAAACTCACTAAACAACTATCTCGCTTAGCAACAGAAATTTGGGCTGCTGTTTGACACCTTGCAACCAACGTAACAAATTAGTTATTCAGCCTGAAGTAAAATAAAATTCATTTATTTCACTGGTGATAAAGAATGGTCAAGGTGTCCATGTTTAAATGCAAATATAGATGAAGAAAAAGTAGTCCTTGTGGGGGGGGGATAGAATTGTAATGCTAAAATGATTAGATAACATAGTGAATTTAATCCCATCGGCCCAGCAAAAAAAAAATCTTGGGCCTGCTGCCTGGAGGCCTTGTAGAAAGCTGGCAACAGTGGTGACAATATGTGCCAGCCTATAGGATGCTTCTTGCAGACAGTGTTTTGGGGAGCATTGCAATGATTTTATTATTTTACTTTATTTTATTCATTTGTCAAGAACATATTAGATAATATATATAAGCATGAATTGAATACATAAAATAGATACAAATAGAGAAAACATTAGGACAGGTATGGTAGGCATGCTGGTGCTCTTATGCACACCCCTTACAGACCTCTTAGGAATGGGGTAAGGTTAACAGTAGACAGTCTAAGGTTAACATTTTAGGGGTTTGGGGATGAAACCACAGAGTCAGGTAGTGCATTCCAGGCATTGACCACTCTGTTGCTGAAGTCATATTTTCTGCAATTGAGTTTGGAACAGTTCACTTTAAGTTTGTATCTATTGTGTGCTCGTGTATTGTTGTGGTTGAAGCTGAAGTAGTCATTGACAGGTAGGACATTGTAACAGATAATTTTATGAGCTACGCTTAGGTCATACTGAAGACGGCATAGTTCTAAGTTTTCTAGGCCCAGAATTTCAAGTCTGGTGGCATAAGATATTTTGTTGCAAGCAGAGGAGGGGAGGACCCTTGTTGTGAAATATTTCTGGACACTTTCGATAATATTAATTTCCAATATGCAGTGCAGGTTCCAGACAGATGAGCTGTATTTGAGAATTGGTCTAGCAAATGTTTTGTATGTTCTGGTTAGCAGTGTGATATTACCAGAGAAGAAGCTATGCAAGATTAAGTTTACAACTCTTAATGCCTTTTTGGCAATGTTGTTACAGTGGGCTTTGGCACTTAGATCATTAGATATGAGTACTCCAAGGTTCTTGACAGAGTGTGGGTCATCTACAAGATCATGTCCACTCAGCTTGTATTTTGTGTTCTGATTCCTTTTGCCAATGTGTAAGACAGAGCATTTGTTGGTTGAGATTTGGAGTTACCAATTGTTCGACCATTCCAACACAAAGTCAAGATCTTTTTGAAGGGACGCAGCATTGTTGGTGGTGTTAAATATTTTTACATCATCGGCGAAGAGAATGCAGTTGCTTATAATATGATCACAAAGGTCATTTATGTATAATATGAAGAGTATTGGTCCTAGAATGCTGCCTTGGGGGACACTGCTATTAACAGGTGCAGGATTTGATAGGGTGTTCCCTATTTTGACCACTTGTTGTCTGTTTGACAGGAACACCCTATCCAATTATGTAGGGGTCCGGAGATTTTAGTTTTAGAAGTAGTTTGTCATGTACCACTGAATCAAAGGCTTTACAGAAGTCTATGTAAATTGTGTCTATTGCTTTGCCCTGATCAATATTTGTAGTCCATATGTTTTTGCAGTGTAGAAGTTGTAGATTAAAAGGACTTTTTTTTTCTGAAACCAAATTGTTTATTAGAGAGGAGGTTGTTTGTTTCTAGGTGGAGGGTAATGGATTGGTTAATGACTGATTTCATGATTTTGCACATGACGCAACATAAAGAGATTGGTCTGTAATTTTCAACTAGGCTGGGGTCTCCCTTTTTGAAGAGAGGGATGACTGTGGCTAGTGACCATAGTTTGGGTAGGGAGCTGGTCCTGAAAGATTTTTCAAAGATTATGCTTAGGGGTTCTGCTATACCAGTGGAAAGCTTTTTTAAGAAGTATGCATATAGTCCATCAGGTCCTCACTTGCCTCTCCCTGGAAGGCAAAACACAAACAACCCAATAAAGACAGAGAAAGCTCAGCATCAGTAGCACACTTTAATTTGTTGAAAATCACAGCTTGGCTATTTGGCAGACATTGGTGCTGGTGTTTGTGTTAAATGATGCTTTTGTGTTAGAAGGCTAGCTGCTTTATTTTAAGTATGGATTAGCACAAGGATGAGGGAAGAGCAGACAGCTGTGAATATCGCCTGATTAGTGTGCAGTTGAGGCAGGAGCAGAGGTATGTCAAAGAACTCATCCTATGTGTAACAATTATCGATCAGACAAGCAGTTTAAATCTCTTTTTTTTACCCCCTCACTTAAAAATCTGAAGAGAGAGAAAAAGAATGAAGACCACTTTTGCCTCCTCAACATACCTCAAAGGTATGTTGACCTTTTGCGAAGATCAACATACAAAAGAGAACATGCTTTGTACATGCTACTGTGGAAAACAGATAATTTTGCTCTTGTTTCATACATTTTATCTTATCGAACAAATAAAACACAAATCTGAACAAAACACAAGCATGCCTGAAAAGAATTCCAAACTTTCCATAATTTGGCAGGGAAGGCTATATTCCCTTTTGTGCTAACCCCAAGGGATCAGTGTGATTCAGTCATGGAAAGCAACCCCAAAACCAAAGTGCTTACACAGCCAGGAGATACACTATTTGTGCGACAGCACAAAGAGATCAGTTTCAACTGAATGAAAACAAGGTCGATCATTTGTGTTGGATCAATAGCTGTTGGACCTTAGGATATGCTCTTTGACAAACTTCTACTCTGGCACAGACTGCACACAAACTAAATTGCGTTCATAGCCACAAGATACTTTTATTCATCATTCTGGACTTCATCCTTAAAATCAACCCTCTGGCATCCTGACACAAATGTTCAGGTAAATGTCGGCCAAATTCTTTAGCTATGTCATCCAAGCTGTGATTTTTGACCTAAAAAAAAACAAAAACAAAAAACTATGCATGCCAAGAATAGCAAAACTCAGCAATAGTTATGGTACAGTTCTCTCACATATCCCTTTCACCCTTGTATGTTTTCCACAATTCATCACTCTGAAAGCAATGAAATGTGTGTGGATTTAGAATGGTATTTATGTTGGATCAGCAGTAGAGTTATGACATTGTCTTTTGGTCTATAGGAAGTCCATGCCAATGCTGGTTCTAGGTTCCTTTGCTAGCCACGCTGACATGATTCTCTTGTTTTCTGTCTTTAGTCGCTATAGCTCCAGATGAGATTGAGAGACAGACAAACAGGCAGGCAAGCAGTAGAGCCGAGATTCTGGCAGAATAAGAGAATGGATGGTGCCAGGACAAAGGATCAGAACTAAATTTGAAACATTTACCTTTAAATGCCATTAATTAAACCACAGCTAATAAAACTCTTCCCATATATTAAAGGATTCATTTTTTCACTATGTTAGATTAAAAAATTATATTGAAGGATTCATTTTCTTCACTGTTAGATTGAAACATTTAGTGAAAACGTTACAGAGGCACTTAACTGCTACACCTGAGGTTTTTGAGACTGGCATATAATTCTAAGTAGAATTATATGCCAGTCTCAAAAACCTCAGTAGAGTAGAGGTGTGAATGAGGATAATACAGTAGCAGTATGAGCGCTACTAAATTAGGGTTCTGCAGAAATCTACTTGATTTTTATTATAGTTACTAAAATGTTTACACAGTGCTCCGCTATTTGAACTGATAAAAATAATGAGAATAAAAACAACTGGTTGCATTCTTTAATGCAAATTTTGGTATTAATAACTATTTCCATCTTTATATGTAAGAATAAATACATAAAATATCTAATTAATTCTTTTGTTCTTCCTCACATTTCCTGTACTTTTATTTGGTGATGGGCATGCCCAATTTTAAGATATATATGATTTGGAATCTTGGGAAAAATACAAACTTTTAAAATCTAAATATTGTTATATACAATGGCTATGCTATGGAAGATTTGCCATATGACAACCTTTTCCTTCTACCAGTGGCAACTACTTTTAAGAAGATTCAAATGTTTGTCTGAAAAGTGTGGAAATTATATGGGAATTGAGGCAATCATTTATGCACTAACAATTTAATCCTATTCAAAATTATAACAAAATAATTAATTTTCTAAAAATGTTTTAAACCATGCCACACCTCTCAGAAATTCTGTTAGAACGTGGAGTTCAGTGTAGCAAAATAAATGTAAAATTCCAACTTCTATTGCAACTCAGCAATCAGAGATATTGACATTCGATTGGTATTGTATGTCAAGCTGTTACATAATCAAATGCAGATTGCTTATATTCAATGCTGTCAATTGCCAAATTCCCCAGTTTATCAGCTGTCTAATGCTATATCACAACTGCTGTCTGAAATGGACGGTGTCAATATGATGCTCGGTCAGATACCTGTCAACAAACGTTCATTTGTACATGCTAGATAATGATAATTAATACAGAACAGCTGTCAAATGTTACTAGCTTTGTGCCAGATATGACTACTGTTGCATATCAACTGTCAGAGAGCATCAAACATCCTTTAGAACTGTAAACTCTTCAGATATCAATTTCCAGTTCTGAATACAAAATTTGACTAAAATGTTATCTCTAGAGAGTATTTAATCATTCCTATTTGCAATTGGGAATTAGAGCATGTTTGCCTCTCCTCTAAAGGTTTCTTAAAGCTTCTTAAAGGTCACAGATACCAGCTCTCTCCCAATATTAACTGAGTATGCAGTATGTATTATTTATTTAATAGAGGGCTCTTATCCTTCTTCAAGGTGGGCCTGTCTGAAGTTATATAATAAAACTCTGTGAGCTAGACTCACTGGGTAAGATTGACTGCTCCAAAGCTAACCAGTTAATTCTATATTCATGTAGGCATTTGAATCCAAGTCACCTCCCCAAATTTCACTATACCATGTTCCCTCTCTGTTTATTATGAAAAACAGCAGAAATATGCTGTAACTTTTGCTTTTGTAATGGTTTAGCAAAATATGTAAACAACCTAATTCCCAAAGATTGTCTTTTAAAACCCCAGCTCTCAGAGACATCTTTTGGAAATTGCTTAGAATTTAGGTTTCAACTTGTTGCAAAGTTAAATAGCAAATTAACCCCATCTCAAAGCTTTTAATATCACATTTAGTATACTGCAGCTCGAAAGATTTAGGACATTAATGCAAGGTCATGTTCATTAGAGAACAACATGATTATTTCCCCGAGAAGAGCAGGCATGTAATCACTCCTTATGCATCTTTTACACAGAGTTAAGATTGCTTGGCATCATTCAAAGTAGTATTTAATAGAAGAAACTCTTCCTCTCGAAGCTGTGGAAGCAATGCATTTCGCACCAAAAAGAGAGAGAAAAAGTATGTGTAGTAAGGTATTGGCAAAGATGTCTCCATACCAGTTTGTTTATTGGAAAATATGAAGACCATAGTTAACAAATCTGGATTAATATTTATTTAAACTCAGATTTGCCAATCCAGACAGAGAAATATGCAACAGAATGGGGATGCTTTTAACTGAAGCTGCACTAAATTATGCCTGTCTAGAAATTAATCCTCTTTATTTATTTTATGCAGTTTAGGTATTGCCCAATCCAAATGAACTCAGATGGTCTTACTATATAAAAAAGGAATTGCATCAAATAGGATAGGAAAAAAACCTATTGAACATAAGACAAGATGGCAAATCCAAATAACAGCAACAACACAGTAATATACTCTACGAGCAGGTTCAACTAGCTCAGAGTCTGAGAAAACAGCCAAGTCTTTAAGGCTCTTCAGGATGACATCAGGTTGGTGAGTTAGGCAGATTTCAGTAGGAACCTCATTCCAAAAGGCAGGTGCTACAATAAAGAGAACACAATTCAGGTGTCCTGATGGCATGGCACTGCTTGATTGAAAGAATCTGGAGCATATTAATTCTGTCAGATTGAACCCGCTGAGTATTCACCACAGGAGTTACAGTAGATGGTCCCTCAAGTCACCATGCTCATGTGAGCTTACTGAGGCATGCCCATCATTGCCGTATCACTGCACTATGGATCAATTGAAGCTTCTGAATGCTTTTCAAGGGCAACCCCATGTAGAGCATATTGCATTAGGTTAAGCCATGAAGTGCCTACTATCCCCCATTCTGTTGCATATATACCTGTTTAAATGTGCAAACCTGTGTTTAAATAAATATTAATCAAGATTTGCTAACTGTGGCCTTCATATTTTCTAATAAACAAACTGGTACTGAGACAACCTTGATAATGCGTACTACGTGCATACCTTTTTCTCTCCCTTTTTGGTGCTAAATCTGGCCCTTTGGCGTCTTTATCTGGCCCATGATGTCAGTGGTGCTGGAGGGGTGGGGGCAGCAAGAGGCAGAGTGGCATTGGTGGAAGAGAGGAATCATCAGGGGGTGGGTGCTTCTGTGGGGCAGCAGGGCAGTAGCAGTGAGGGGGACGGGGCAGCAGTGGCCCTCCACAACAATGTCAGTTTCTCATGTGGCCCCTTAGAAAAATAAATTGCCCACCCCTGGACTAGAGCATGAGTGCTGTATGAAGTCCCTCTCAATCAAGCAAACAGCACAGTTGGCGTACCAGATGAAGTTGTGAAAGAACCTTGCTGGCTACAGTTGCTTCTGGCTCATTGAAAAATGCTTGGTGCATATCCAATAAAATGCCAAGTATGTTGTGTGTAGAGACTTCGATTGCAGAGCTCCAAGTGTCATATTTTAGTCTCTATTCTCATAAATAGATGTAATCTAAGTAGATGGTGGGTCTATTGCCATCATTATCTGAATTGGGAACCAATTTCTGAATCTGTTGGCATCCAATGAGCATAGCTTCTATCTGTATCTGTATTTTTGTCTCTGTCTCTGTCTCTGATTATCTATCTATCATCTATCTATCTATCTATCTATCTATCTATCTATCTATCTATCTATCATCTATCTATCCAAAAGAGGTTACAGTCCACTTAAAATTTAGAAAGAGCAAATTGTTGTATTTAGTGACTGCTTCATGTCACCTAATGATATGCCCCAGCATAAACCATGGCTTACAAATACCAAGTTGTTTACATATTGCAGTAAGCCAAGCCAACTGAACCACATCAGCATGAATCATAGTGTGTAACCCAAACCATTGAATAAGAGAGAACTTTGAGAAATGAGGTAAACCTTATTTACCCCAGGAATTCTGCTTATTGGCTTCCTTGGAGAGAAAAAAGAGAGAGTTACGACCATGAGTCCTTGGAGTCATTTCCCAGTTAAAAATAACTGGGAGAAAAAAGAGTATAATTTGAAATCTGATTGGAACATTGTTAGAAGAGGTATCATGAAAGGCCAGATTAGGAATATTGTGGGAAGGAAATGCTTCACTGAGGGCTATTCTTGAAATCTTTGTAATGTAATACTTGGCTTTACAAAAATTAGATAAATTGTTGACAGATGGAACACTCTAAAAAAAGTTTATTTTCATATCATCTCTTATGAATTCATTACCAGGAATAAAATCAAATCCTATTACTGAGATTAAAAGTATTATCTGTTTGTATTATCAAATAGTAACTTGGAAGGGTTTTTTTTTTTAGTACTATTAGATTACAGATTATAAACAGTAGATGTTAATTGCAAGTGGGAACACATATATCAGCTATTTTTAATCACATGTGGTATGGAGAACCTACTGTTTATCGTGCTTTCTCCTAATTATGTTTTACATACAAGAAATAATTAGCAGTTAGTGCATATTTGACAAAGCAGTCATCTATATTTAACAGATTGGCTGAGCAAATGTTCCATAATTAAGGGGATACACAGAGCTCTTTCTTTGAAAGTAATATTGTAAACCGAAGGGCCTAACCAAGCTAATGAAAAGAGGGCAATGGACCTTTTTGTATTAAGCTGAAAGATTTCCAATTATTATAATAACTCTGGGGAAAGCAGAGGCATCCTTTTCTGGTATTAGTCTGACTTTCCTCCAGATTTCTGTAAACATTGATGAGTTTAGAAATATGATAGTTATAGCAGCACACACAAAAAACGCCATTGCATTTTCCCTAAGTGGGAATTGCCACTCACAGTAAGCAAAGCACTGCTAACCTCATATAAATTCGATGAGGATTTTAAGGGCAGAGTTAATAAGTATTTTTTTTTAACTTCAGTTCAATTGCATTGAGACTGTTAAGAAAAATCCCTGCAGTTTTTTTGGCAAGGATTTTCAGAAATGATTTGCCCTGGCTTCCTTCCCAGGATGGAAAGGAGCTGACTGACCTAGGCAGGAATACAACTCACAGTTTCCTAGTTTCTAGTCTGATACCTTAAAAGCACCACACCATACCAGTCTTAGTATGTCTTAGTATGGATCAAATTAAATCAAATTAAAGACTTCAGATATTTTGTAATATTGGCAATAGAACAATACAGTATTTCAAAAGGTGTGGTTCTCTGCTTTTTGTGAGAGATATAAATATTCACTAGGAAAAAGGTTTACTCTGTGCTTGCTCTCAAAGATAGAGAAGTCCCCCATGGCATATGCCTTCTTCAAAGCATGATTTAAATAAATCATGTATTCTTGCTATAGTTTAATTTACTAGTTCAGGATTGAAACACATTTTCTCAATTGAGGACCATTTTGATTTATGGTAATGTATAGAAAACCACCTGCTGGATATGGCCAGAGTCAAGAGATTACAATTGCAATTGGGAATGGGTTTGCCATCGCTATGTGATGATGTTACGTGACCACATCGCTTAGTGACAGCAATCCATGCAGTCCTGGTTGCCATTGTAACTCCAGGATGGAACAGGTTGCTAAGCACAAAGAGGAGGGAGTCTCCGGTAAGGAAGGAGCACAGAAGGATGGGAGGGTGGGCAGGTGGGCTCTATGGAGAACAGACAGGCCAACAAGAGCAGTGCCTGGACTCTGGGAAGCACAGGTAAACAGAGCTATGGAGTAAGAAATCCCTCCTTTCCTTCCCTTCCCTTCCCTTCCCTTCCCTTCCCTTCCCTTCCCTTTCCTTTCCTTTCCTTTCCTTTCCTTTCCTTCCCTTCCCTTCCCTTCCCTTCCCTTCCCTTCCCTTCCCTTCCCTTCCCTTATTTTATTTTATTTTATTTTATTTTATTTTATTTTATTTTATTTTATTTTATTTTATTTTATTTTATTTTATTTTATTTTATTTTATTTTATTTTATTTTATTTTATTTTATTATTTTCCCTTCTTCCTTTTCTGGGTAAACATCTTGTGTTTTAATAGGTGCAGAGTAGGCAGAAATTTAGCAAGTTTCTTTGTTTGTTTATTCATTCATTCATTCAGTTTATGAGCTGCCCACTCCCAGAACAGCTCTGGATGACTAACAGGGTTAAAAAAAAAACAACATTCACAGTATAAAAGCAAAAATGATTTTGAAAAACACTGTGTTGGGAACAAAACTCAGCACTCGTACATTTATATAAGGCTTCTGTGTCATCCTAACCCAGTGTCTGGGAGAATTAGGTCTCCAAGGCCCTCTGAAGGACTACCAAGGTTAGAACTAGCTGAATCTTACAGGAAGCTGCTGTTGTAGAGGGCAGATGCTGCGATGGAGAAGGCACACATTTTGCATCCCAACAGTTGTCACCATTTAATTGGAGGGACCTGGAACATGCCAACCCTGTCACATTTTATAGGCCACCCTGATGGAATATTCATCATGAGAAAAACTCCTTTTATTCTCCAATAACCTTTCCATCATCATTTATTGTATGCCTGCAAGACGTGGTTTGTATTTTAAAGGAAGTTGTGGCTAAATAGGATCATATTCCCCCAAGATAAGATTACTAAACTGAAATCTTAATTACTGCTGGAATACTAAACATAACTTGGAAGGATCCCTATTAATAATTTGAAGAATTATTAAGTGATCATGTATCTATAGGAGGGTATGTATTATATTGAACCAATGTGAGGTTGCAATAAAGATGGTTGAATAGGAGCAGGAAGATCCCAATTCCAATCTCCCTTCTTCTGAGGGACTTTGAGCAAAGCTGTTACTCTCAGTCTAACCTTCTTCACAGATCTGGAGAAAAATCACGTAAAGGAACACTATATACTATATGCCACCCTGCTGTTAAAAAAAAAAAAAAAGCCAAGACCTTTTTTTTTTCTTTCTTTTAACGTCCCCATAATCCCTTGCATCGGGGTAGACTTTGGGTAACTGAATTTTGCTGAGCGTTTACTGGCTGGATGCCCTTCCTGACACCTATGTAGAGTTCATAGCAGACAATTACTCATCGTGCCCAGAGTGAGAAATATCTTCTGCTACCAAGGATTGAACTCACAAATATTCCTATGCTGGAAGATTCCCCAGTTACAGTCAATTAGAGAGGGATAGTATTTACACTGAATAATAAACATAAATAATAATAGAATAGAATAAAATAAATAAAGTAATAAAATAAAATAATAAATGAAATGAAATGAAATGACATCTTTGTAAAACTTACTGAATGTTGCAATGCATGTATTTTTTGTTTCTGATAGAGAAGCTTTAAAGTGGTGATTTACCCCAGGAAGAGATTTGCCTTTTGCTTAGTTTTGAATGTTGCAGCTTTTCTTTCATATGGTTCCTCTTCCCACTGGAGTAACTCACAAAAGTGTGTTGTTCAGCATGTAAACTTAAAGAATACTCAGCAATGGCAAAACTAACTTTGTATATACCCAACAGAAATGTAACTAGATTTAGGTAAGAATGGTTTCCATACGTACAACGTATCATTCAGAATGGTAAACATAATGATTTGCAGTTTGGCTTCCAAGAGGGCCTAAATGTCTACAAATATTGAAAATTTGCAAATGTATAATAGGGGGAAAGTTAGAAATGTAATATTTTTATTTTAGTTTGTTAATTTTATCCTATTTTCTCCTTTTCCTTTTTCTCTTTTTCTAAGTTTAATTCATCTTAAATTTTCTCTTTTCGTCTATTTTTTCTCATGTATTGTATAGATATAGTTGTACCATAGCAGTACCATGGTGATTTTAATATTAAGTAGCTTAAGACTGACATCTTTATTTATCTAACAAATACTTTGATGTAAATTGCAGAAGATCCCCCCCCCCTTAAAGTTATACTTAGGTGTGAATGAAAAAGTCAGATAATTTTAATGCTTGTAATAATGATATTCTAAATTGTAATTAATATTGATGGAATATTTTTTCTCTTTGCTATGTTCAACATTGTAAGTTATTTAAATAACAGGATGTGCATAGTCTTTACTTATATTATATAAACCTCACCAAATTGAAATAAGATTTATATCAACTCAATTAAAAGGAAAACAAAGACAAAGTAGTAGCCTTCAGCTTCAGGAGAAGCTTTTTTTTTTTTTTTTTACTCAAAGCTGTTCTCTGTCCCAAATCTTTCTGAAGAACACAGTTTTGATGGAACTTTGTCCCTACTCGCATTGAAAGTTGGTTTATCCCATTGCAGTGGTTTTGATATGGATGCATAAATAATTTTAATTTCCTATAAGAGTAATCAGAGTGTAATAGACAGTTCATCCTAATCAGATTAAACTTTAGTTCAGTTTTCTTCATATAATCTGGCAAACATTTTAAGCCCTAAAAGGGTATAGTTAACCAAGAACAAAGATGGTGAAGGCCTCTTATCTGATTAATCATACTCTTATTTCGATCTTCCTGGAACTATCATCCAGTTGTGAATAAGATGACACTGTTTTGAGAAGAAGCTAGGATGAAGTTCTGGTAACCATTGCCATTTGTTTGTGGAGTTAGATGGCTAATTTCTCATCCTATGTCTTGTAGGTGTTTGTGTCCTGCAGGTTATTCTGGGGCATTCTGTGAACTTGGCTTAGACGTGTGCCTTCACCACCGTTGCTCAGACCATGGCTTTTGTGTAGCTAATCAGAATAATTACACCTGCCACTGTATGCTTGGCTACGAAGGACCATTGTGTGAAGTGGAAGCTAACGAATGTTCAAATTCACCCTGCAAAAATGGGGCCACCTGTTTGGATTTAATTGGCCACTTCTTGTGTCACTGTGCCACCGGCTTCAAAGGCAAGTTTCAGTGCTCACCTTTTCCTTAGCATATTTCCTAGCCCATTTCTTCTTCACTGCGGCTCAAATGGTCATTATTTTTAATTAGGCGTTTTTCTTAATCCATTGCTGTGTCATTATGCCCCCAATGTTTGTGAAAATGTAATGTCTTAAACACAAAAAAGGAGAAAACTAAAAACTATTTCGATGATGTAATCTTCGAGCTACTTGAAATAATAACTTGATAAAAGAATGTTTAGCCACTAGAAAACATTCTGCACCTACTAGATAATGCATAGTTATAGAACAACTACACAATGGGCTACTGTTGTATACTTCAGTGTAAGGAGAAGCAAAATAGACATAACAACATAGGTAACCTATTTTACTATAAAGTTATTAGATTTGAGTTGTAACACTGAGTTGAAAAAAAATATGGGAATCGAAAAATTATTGCATTAGCATTGGATTTGTAAGCATTATAATTACATTATTTATAATGTATTACTTATAAATAGGAATGTGCACTGGTTTGCTTCACTTAAGAATGAAATAGAAGCAGGTCAGTGAGTCACGGACTTCTTCATAGATCCCCTGATTCAATTCAGTTTGAGAATTGACAAATAAAGAGTTGGCTATGCCTATATATTTCAGTGTATTTTGTAAACTGATGGAAATTATTCCTCAAAAACACTAAAAATGAACAACCTGAACTTAATACTTGATTATTTTATTTTTAAAATACATTTTATTTAATACATATTAATATATAGTTAAAGACTGCATTAGTTGATATACGATTGCATTGTGATGGAATCTTATGTAGGTTGCATATTAAGAAATATGTAGCTGGTACCTTTTTACTATATAATACGCATTTCTAGCAACATTTTGAAAAAAATACAAATACATTATGACTTACCAGCATCGTTATTTTGTTTGTTGCACAATGAGTCAGACGTTTAGTCTGGATTTGACATTTTTATCCATCTATTGAGTCCTTCCCAAGGACCTTATTATTATTGCTATTGATAACAAACAACCTATTATAATTCAAAGGAATAGCACTTTATACTAAAACATATATATTAATATTTCAGTGACATTAGTTTTATGCTGATGGGTTAGTGAGGATTATCATTCTGAAACATTTTCTAAAAGAGAAAAGAAAAACTACTTTCAAAGATTAGTTATCCTATCTCTTTATGAATCTCAAAGAGTAAAATATTTTGAATTGCATTAGAGAATTTATCAGCATTCCAGTAAACTAACAACCTAGCCATTATTGTCAAATATTAAACAGTTTGCTTTGTGATAAATTGTTCTGCAGATGGTAGCACCTGGTCAACTTTGACTTGATTTGGGACCTAAGCAAGGGTTAGACCTAGTTTTTACATGGATGGGGGCAGTGGTGGGTTGCTATCGGTTCTCCACAGTTCTTGTGAACCGGTAGTGGAAATTTTGAGTAGTTCAGAGAACCGGTAAATACCACCTCTGCCTGGCCCCACCCCCAATCTATTTGCTGCCTCCAAGTCTCCCAGCTGATCGGCTAGAAGGAAAAAAATCATGGCTCACTTGACAAAGAAGAGAACAAAAAAAAAACAAGACACCTTAGCTTTAAATTGAGAAGTCAAGAAGCCTCTCAACTGATCAGCTAGAACCAATCTGCGCCTTGGAAACCACTTGGTGGTGGTAGATTGACAATTGAAGCCAAGCTGCTTGAAAGCGGTTTCCGATGCTCTCGGTGGTGGCAGGGTGGCAAAAAACTGTTTAAACTCTTGCCACGGCGCTTCAAAGGGCCGCTCTACAGCTGATCAGCAGTATAAGGCAGTGTGGTGGTAAACCAGTGTGCTCCAAAAGCAAATAGGTAGACCGGAACGCTCCAAAAAGAAATGTGTAGACCGGTACAGCTCTGCAAGCAGTTAAAAGCCTGGTAGACCAATACTTCTGCTAAATCCTAAAGAATTGCTTGTCACATGACCATCAAACCATTCCCACAAAATAAGCCACGCCCACAGAACCGGTAGTAAAAAAAAATTTAGAACCCACCCTGGATGGAGGCTCATCAAGAAATCTCAGGGCCAGGGACACACACTGGGGAGATCCAGTAGTCAAATGAAAACAACAACCACAGTAACCACATTGTACTGGTACAATGCAGGTTCTGCCTGTTTTGTACATGCTGTATAGGCTCACACATATTGCAGTACTGCAAGCATCGAATATTGCATATGGATCTGTGCAAGACTTCAGGCTCAAATGGAAAGTCAAAAAACTCCTCTTCCAAAGCAATGGAAACCCCCTTACTGGCATTATATTATTTATAAGAAGGAGTGTACACTGAGTAGACACATCTTTTAAGACCCATCTATGTGAGAAGGTTGGTGAGTCAAAGACTTCTTCAAGAGAATTCCTGATCAAATAGAGTTTAGGAATTGAAACACAAAGAGTTGACTATATCTCTAACTCAGTCTTTCTAATATACTTGCAGAAACAGCTACTTATTACAGAATCAAATCTTCCGATTTTAGACGAATAATCACCTTGATTTTTCTGCGATTGTTCCAAGTATCATCATTATTATTAATTGCAAAGAGAACTTGTCTTGTCTCAATGGATTTTTTAAAAAATCAGTTAAAGTTTGCCATTTCGTAGGGATTATGTTTGCCAAGTTTCAATTGAATGAGTTCAGGATTTTCTGCTAAAGTAACATTTCTATTTGAAGGCTTTCAAAAAGATAATATGCTTATCTTCCTTTTTAATGGCGAAGGAAATGGCATATAGTGCAAGAGGTGGCCATGCTAAAGAAAGCTGTATTTTTTTCCTTGAAAATAATGGGTTGGGATGGAGAGGGAGAGAGAGAGAAAGAGTTTGCTTTCCCTTCCCTCTTTTTGTTTCTTTTGTTTCATCGGAGAGGAGTTCTTAGAACAAGAACCTTGAAATGTTCAAAGCGAGCAGGAGCTCAGAATTTATGATGAATAGAAAACAGTTCGAAACCTTTTTTAATGTCCTTTTCAACTGGCAGTAATGTCATAGAATGTTCAGTAAGCCATGGGACAGAGATAGATTTTTATTCCCATGGCAGAGAAGAATAAAGACTTGAATATCCAGCTACAGAGTCCCACGTCCAACTGGGACACTGACTTGACATTCCAGGACATGTGCTCTTAGAAGAGTGAACGAAAAGAGAACTTTGAGTAGAGTTTCCAGGTCACAGAATTACACACCACTGTTTCTGTTATACTCTGTTCACCTTGGAGTTGTTCTTCAATGGGCAGGTTGGAGAGATACCTATCAGTTTGGGCAGACATATTAGCTTTCTTCAGGTTTTCATCTGAACAGGTGGAAGGTGTGAAGGTGGCTAGAAAATGGAACTGTGTTTGCAGGCTTACCTCCATTTGACTTTGATCTTCTTGCATTCAGTGGGTGATCTGAAGGAGATCTGTGATGTCAATGGCATGAATATGAGTCAGCTTTCTAGCCTGCTTTTTTTCTTTAAAAAATAAATCAAGCTCTTTGCTGGGTTCAGTAGGATTGTTGGCTCTGTGTGCTTCTGGATTCTAAAGTAGTAATAAAAATTTGGAAGGCTTCAGATTTAAATTTAGAAGAATCTCATTTCACACTTGTGATTTCCTGAATCTGGCTGATTCAAAATGAAGTCAAGTCAATGTGTTTATATGTTTATAGCAATATGTTTATAGCAGTAGCACTTAGACTTATATACCACTTCACAGTGCTTTACAGCCCCCTCTAAGCGGCTTACAGAGTCAGCATATTGCCCCCAACAATATGGGTCCTCATTTTACTGTCCTTGGAAGGATGGAAGGCTGAGTCAATCTTGAGCCACTGGGAATCGAACCTTGAGCTTTCTGGCAATCTGTAGTCAGCAGAAGTAACCTGCACTACTGCATTCTAACCACTGTGCCACCATGGCTCTTGTAATTGAATATTAGAAAGAACAAAGTGCGTGTACTTATATCAGTAGCCATTAAGAATATGATTGTGTACCAAAATTCAGATAAATTTATCTCTAAAGCAACATTCAAATTCAGGCTTCATACATATCACTGTATCATCATTGCTTTCTTGGTAGTTTTGTTTTTGCTACTCAATGAATATATATGCATGAGTGAGAGGGGAGGGGACATGTAATTGAATTACTGAAATTGAAAGCATAAATGCCCCAATTTAGTTTTATAGATTATTTTGGACCAGGAGTTCTCAAAACCTTCAGCCCATCGGCCCCTTTCTGTAGTTTCAGATTATGCATCAAGCCTTTTATTATTGAATAGAAATAATTTAACAATACTAGTTTAACAAATAGTATTACAAATAACAATAATAAAGATTTCATAAAAATAGGTAATACTGGAAATATGACAACCATATGATTCAACATTCCTTTTTCTGAAACGGTTGATATCCACCTAACCTTCAGGACTATAGACTGACATGGAACTCTACAGAGGGCCCCAAAGATTAATTGACTCTAAGTAACCTTCCATCATTAGAAACCATTTATTGACTCCCAGATATTTATTATCCCTTTTTTGACCCAAAGCCATTTTTTGACCTCTAGGCTAGTCCATAGTCTTTGGAGGTTGATATTGACCAATTTAGGAACTCTGTTCTAGATAAACCAGAATTCAAAATTCATTATAAGGCAGAGAAAAACAGAAGCCATAATGGAAAGGAATGGGAGGCTATTTTCTCTTCCATGCTATTGTAATGACCTTGGGTTTTTATTCTTTTTAAAAATCTTTCCAATAAATGCCACTTCTAGGCTTAGTGGTTACTGCAACAGCGGTGAAGGTAGTGTGAAATGAGTACATATTATACCTTATAAAAACACAGAATTCTGGCAACTTGCCCAATTTCACTTAAGTTGTGGTGATTCTTATCTGCTCCCCAATAATATGTATAATAAAAAGGTAAAATAAATAAATACCAAACAAGATCGTAAAGGCATAAAAACAAATGCAGTGTAAAATGTAATGCTACATAAAACAAGCAGCAGTAACTGAAGTCAGTAAAAGCAAGTGCACTCAAATGCTGACATGCAATAGTTTTAAAACTCCTGATTCACTGGTAGATTTTAAGCCTGAGAAAACAGAATAGTCTTTCTTTGGCCATCAAAAGAGTCAAAACATTAAAACTAGGAAAACAGCTAAAGCAGCCAGCCAGGGAACATCACTGAAAAAGCCCTGTCTTTTATATCTATCCAAAACACTTATTTGTCAGAGCCCCAAGTAATAGCATCACATAAATTCAAATTCCAGGCAAATCTATGTGGCATAAAATTATGATCATAGCACAATAGTCCAATTACTAAACTTGCTTCCGTGGTTTGCAAAGATGAAGTTTTTAGATTATTTTCAGGAGAGGAACAGTGTTGCAAATAAGAAGTTGCCAGACCATGAGTGAGGTTACTTAGACTATTCACCTAGAGCTGGATTTTTTAAAACCTTTTTTTAAATCTTTTTTTATTTTTAACCTTTTTATTATGCATATGATTGGGGAGCAGATCAGAATCATCACAATGTCATGGGTCTGTAATATTACTTCTGGATCCAACAGTATGCAAAATTATGAATCTTTTCCTTTGGATGAATGGTATAGGTTGACATTTATTTATTTATTTATTTATTTATTTATTTATTTATTTATTTATTTATTATTTATCAAATTTCTATACCGCCTTATTCCCAGAGGACTCGGGGCGGTGAACAGCCAAGATAAAATACAGATAATACAAACATTAAAAGTCCATTAAAATTATTAAATATTTTGGCCAAAAACAAATTTAAAACTTCCAATTTATAAAACAAATTAAACGATTTAAAAATTTAAAAGGGAGAGTTAGGCCAGCCTGCTGAAATAAAAATGTTTCGAGAGCACAACGAAATGTGCGCAGATCCGGGATCCTCTGTATCTCCGGGGGGAGCTCGTTCCAGATGTTAGGTGCCCCCACAGAGAAGGCTCTCCCCCTGGGGGCTGCCAGTCGACACTGTTTGGCCGACGGCACCATGAGAAGCCCCTCTCTATGGGAGCATACTGGTCTGTGAGAGGCTATTGGTAGCAGAAGGCGGTCTCGTAAATTGCCTTTTTTACCAATTAATAATAATAGCAATAATCCATACCCCTTGTCATGGGGAAGGGGCTTGTAATGCTCTGATGAGGTTGAGAGCTATGATGAAGGTACCAGAAGGGTCTTGGTGAAAGAGCCAGACTTGGAGTATCCATCTATCCAATTATTATAATAAGAAAATAGAAAAAGAAACCTTTGTTGCCCAGGTCAAAATGAGAGTTCCAGATATTAGAATGCCTAGGCATCTGTTGTCAAGTGGGCAATGGAAGTCAGGAGCCACAGCTGGGCAATAAGAATCTACGCCTGTAGAATTATTGGGAGAACAACAACTACAGAGAAGACAAAAGTGATGCTGTGTTTGAAGATTGTGCCGTTATGACCTGCTGTTTTAAATCAGAACCAACAAAGTGGGGATATTAAAGCAAATGATTAAACATTGGAAATGAATTTATCTAGAATCAAATATCACCGAACAACGCTTAGCAGATCAAAGGAGATTCATTACCAGAAATAAGCTATTCAGGGATTCAGGACCAGAAGAGATTCAGAAAAACTGTGAAAATGGAAAATCCAAAAACAATAGTGGAAGAACTTCAAATAACAACAATTGGAAATATCAAGGAAACAGCTGGTGTGAACTGCAAAAATGATAACCTAGAAGTAATAAGAAAAGAAACAGTATAGGTTGGGCACTGAAATAACCTATAAATTGACTTCCCAACAAGAAGAATAAAAAACAGAAAATTATGGCATATTTAGAATTACAGTGGAAAGACAAAGAATGCCAGCATTGAAAGTAGTGCCCAGAAAAGACCTATAATGAAGGATGTGAATAATGTGCTTGCTGAGATTGAAATAATAACTATCGAACAAACCAATCAATTTGCCTTTGGTACATCAGTGACAGTTATAGAAAAATGAATTATCAAAATTAGAAAACCAAAAACAAAAACATATGCAGTCCCAAAGTGGAAGATCAAACTAGAGGCCAAATGAAATAAATTAAGATCAGGTGCAAGCAAGAACAATATAAGGCTCAAGACAAGCTTAATTAAAAATATTGGCTTAGCCTTTGAAAAATTGAAGTTTTGGAAATCATAAAGCAACAAATAATAGCTTGAAATTGAAATTTAAGCTAAAATCAAGTACTTCAATCAGATTAGAGGCGATTCTGCTGAAGTATAAATGGCAATAGAAATTCTGAAAATGGACAATCAAACAAAAAGGGGAAAAATCCAGTTTTGGAAAATGTATAGGAAACTCAAAAAAAAATCAATAAAAATGCTCGGTGGATCAAAGAATTTAAAGATGAGTTTTATAAAACTCAAATGGAAGAATTAATAATAACAGCAAAAATAGTTAAAAACTGACTGAAAATTATTAAAAACTTAACATCTACTGGAAATAATCAATTGCAAAGCTTTTGGCTCAAATATCTGACTATCTTACATCCAATTAAGCTAAACACTTTAATGACATATTGCATAAAGAAGACATCAGTGACTGGTTAATGACTGTCAAAATTATCTGATCCAAAAAGACTCAACAAACAACACCAGGAAAATATAGGCCGATTACATGCTTGCATAAAATATTTAAATTACTTGCAGGAATAGTGGACAACGATCAAGATTATTTAGAAGAAAATAACATCCTTCCAGTAGTGCAGAAAGGAAATTAAAGGAAAGGCAGAGGTACAAAGTATCAACTTCTGCTTGATAAAATAATAAAATAGGCTTCTAATTCCCACTGTAAAATAAATAGAGGAAAATTATTTCTGGGATTTCAGGTACAGGCTCAAACGGGACCATGTTTTCAGACAAAGCAAAACCATTCTCCAGTATAACTCTTCTTGTTTTAAACAAATCACAATAGGTATGAATTATATCCTAACCATTCTATTTGTTTTGTCAACTTTCCATTAAGCTAATTATATCTATGTTCTTCATTAAAACCAACTACACCAACTTTCATACCTTGGCTTCTATTCTAATGCTATTCTACCAACTATGTACAATGTCCTTCCTCAAGTATCTGTAAACTGAGCATTTTCCCTATGGCTCTCAATCTTAATAATCCCACTGAAATCAATAGGACGTATTACAAGTTTATAGTTAGCGTCATAGGTGTCCATAGAAAGAGTGGGAGATGATGTAACTAGTGAAATATGTATCACAATATCATCATGCAAGCTCTATTTCTTAAATATTTGTGCAACAGTGCAACACTAGAATAAAATGGCAAAGTTTGTGACAGGATGACACAATGTAAGTTTTATCATTTTGGCATTATCGTGATTAGGAATGGACTTATGTGTTTAGAAGTGAGTTGAAATAAACACCATATGGTCAAAGGCACAAACATAAGAAAATGAGAAGTGGATATTCAGATGCATACACAACTGACTTAGGAAATCTAAATATAAATATTTGAAACTATAAATTTTAGGAAACATTTACTACAGTTATGTTTGATGATCCAAATGAATCTGTGGCATATATTTATCAGAGACTTTGTCATATGAATAATTTAGCCTCACAAACAATCTTGCTGGGGGGAAAAAAATAAAAGGTTTTCTTTCCATGCCCTCCCGTGCTCATTTTTCAAATTAGAATTAGCAATACAATTTATATTTTCTCTCTAATGATGGCTGGACAGTTAGATAAGTAGCTAATGTTACCTGATACTGATTTAGCTAATGAAGGCTGATTGATAGCTAGGTGATTAACTAAAAATGCACTGATGCAGTCAACAATAATATTAATGTACTGTATATATGTGCTGCAGAGGGGAAGCTAACGCATTGAGTTGTAAAACCACATTTCTCTAGGGACTTAAGTTTTATATAAATTATGTCTCTATGGTTAAATGTATGTGAATGTGCAGGTAGATTGGAATTTACTTTGCCAGTTGAAATATTATGGTTTGGTGAAAACTGGGTCCAAAATTCATAAAATTAAGTTTGATCCCACGATTCCTAGATTATTCCTTGAGTTAGGAGAGTAAATAATAAATATTATTGGTTGGAATGGTTGCATGTATTCTAATTTAGATTCAAAATGGTATTGCTTACAGGAGAGAAATGACTTACTATATGTTAGGAAAGTAGTGACAGAGGAGCCGAATTGATCAATAGACCAATTAGGAATTATTTCAAAAGTTGGGAAAAATTTGAAAAGAATATTGCCATTTCAGTAACAGTACAACTGATTTAATTGTTAAGAGATTTGAAAAAAGAAAGATCTGCATATATGGATGAGAAGATAAGTAAAAAAATTGAAGAATTTGCAATACAAATGAGTGAAATAGAAACAGTAAGCTAAGAGATGGAAAAAGATTTAGACACTGTGAAACTAGCACTAGCAGTAGGGATAGCACTTAGATTTATATACCGCCCCATAGTGCTTTATAACACTATCTGGGTGGTTTGCAAATGTCACCATATTTCCCCCAACAATCTGGGTCTTCATTTAACCAACCACAGAAGGATAGAAGGTTGAGTCAACCTTGTGCCTGTCAGGATTGAACTCCAGGCTGTGGGCAGAGTTTGTCTGCAATACTGCATCCTAATCACTGTGCTACCAGGGCTCCCTGGACACCATTGGATTTAAAAAAATAATAATTTTACCTGAGACTAAGAGTATAACAATCTGGTGAAAACAGTAAAGAGATAGTTGTTGAAGCCCTATTTTATTTTTTGCAAGAGGAGAGAGAAAGACATGGATGTGGAAATGGACAAATTGTGTAGAATTAACACAAGTAATGAAAAAATTAGAAATATATTAAGAAATGTATTTGTGCACCTAGCCAGTAAGAAGGTTCCATGACAACATTTTTACACTGAACTAAAGGTTAAAAATAGCAAAAAAATATAAAAGATATAAAATTGAGTTGTTTGATCAAGGATAACATAATAAATGCTTTTATATAAACCCTTTATGGTCTTTCTGCTGAAAATGGACAGAAATGAATTGATGATTTCATGTCTTTGTTACTCAAAATCATATTCAGATGACAGCACAAAGGACACCCTAAAGCAGGAGTGGGCAACTGTAGCCCTTTTACAATCAGTGAACTTCAACTCCCAGAATTCCCGAGACAGCTTGGTTTGACAGCTTGACACTTGCCCACCCCTGCCCTAAAGCCACCCTCCCTTTGAGGGGAATGAAAGTCTCTGGCAATGATGTTGCCACAATTTGACAACTGAATTGTAACAAAATTATTACTTCAGTTGTCTCAACTTCTTTTTGTTTGGAAATTAAATATAAGTACTGTGTCAACAATCCAAGAGATTGAACATACTTAACATTTAAAAATTGCATCTCAACTCCTCCCCAGATGAACACACACAAAAACATCTTGCACTTCACAATTTGGGCTCCATCATTCATGCAATCTTCCGAAACCACCTCCTGTGTTTTCCCACCTGAATGTCATTGCTTCATCTGGTTGATAAAGGACCAGCTGCTGTTTCAGGAACCAGCTTGTGTATTTTTATATGTGTGTGACAACCATACCTCGTAGTGTTTTCTTTGTAATTGTGAATTTCGATATTATCAGTTCTGTTAGAACAAACCTTTCTCCCTCTTTCTAACTTGCTTGGAGTGGGCCTCACACATTCTGTCTTTCACATTACTCTATTTACACCTTCCCACAAATACATGAGATAAAGCTACATATGTGGGGGTGTTTATAGCAGTATAGATTACTGACAATGTATTAAGAGTCATATTGCTATGTATAGATAACATATGCTGTACTAACTCCGTCAAATTGTTAATCAAGCTGGTTGAAAAGAGGAACAGCAATTATATACACCAAAAACTATACACCATTTTTCCGCCAAAAATGGATTTTTGATACAATTTCTTTTTTTTAAGTACAATCTTATTCTCTTTAGAAAGTGACACCCTTATATAATCTGGAGAGGCCAATCTTTGAAACTATTCAAATAATAGAATGTTTTTACAGATATTTTCCTTTGATGTTACTGTAATTAATTGTTCTTTCTGCATGTATACATTTAGGTGAAACATGTAACAGGACAGCAGAGCTATGTGCTGATGGGCCCTGCAGGAATGGTGGTACTTGTGAAGATACTGTAAATGGCTTCAAATGCTCCTGTCTATCAGGTAAAATTTTGTGAGTATTTCTTTAAATATATACATATACCATATTTTTTGGAGTATACGTCGCACCTTAGTTTTTGGGAGGAAACTAAGAAAAAAGCTGATTGGCAGGAGGATCGGCCTCCCGGAATACCCCCAATCAGCTGTTCCCAGAGGTGAATTTTAGCAATAGGTTCCTTGGTTGTGAGCTCTGTGCCCTGCTTTTTGTTGTTGTTGTTGTTGTTGTTGTTTGCTTTTTTATCTGCCTCTGAAACTTCTGAAGCTCTGTTTCAAAAAAAACTTTTTTCCATGCCTCTGAAAGCCTCCAAAACAGAGCTTCAGAAAAAAAAAAAGCCTCTGAAGGTCTGTTTGGGGGCTTTTTTTCTGAAGCTTCATTTTTGATGCTTTTTTCAGCCATTTGAGAAGCTGGGCGGGGCTACATTCAGAGTATAAGACGCACCCAGATTTCCACCCTCTTTTTGGAAGAAAAAGGTGCATCTTATACTCTGAAAAATACGGTATTTCTTCTTACATGGCTTCTTGGTTCAGCAAATGCTGATTGATGCAGGTATAATTTATTTAATTTCTGGTTCTGACATGGGTTGTACAGGTAGTCCTCAATTTACAACCATTACATGGTTGGAGCCATGTAAGGAGCCATTACAACTGTAAGTCATGACAGTTGTGAAGCAAGGCACACATGACTGACCTAATTTCATGACCCATTGTGCAGCAGTTATTAAAACGACTAAAGTAGTTGTTAAGTAAACCAGTTGTCCACTATGGGCCAGGTCTGCTGAAAACTGGCCAGCTGTTAACAAAAGCATCGTAAATTGTGGTCACATGACTTCAGGATACTGTAAATGGCTGTGAATATGGCTGGTTATCAAGTGCAATCATGTGATCCTGAAGGGGGCCATCCATTAGAACTTCAGAAACAGGTCATAAGTATCCCTAGAGAGAAACTAAGTAACCTATCGCCTGCCAGCAGAGCTAGCAGCAGAGTCAGATGAGGAGGAGGTTGAGGGGGAGCCTGGGCCAGTTTTGGAGCCTTTTGGAAGACTTTGATGAGGAAACAGGATTAGAGGCAGATACAGAGCCAGGCCTTCCATTCTCCCCAGGTGGAGAGGCAGCTGTCTTTGGGCCCTGAGCTGAGTGAGGGGGAGGAACAGACAGGGCCTATCCCAGATGCATGTATGAGTAGAGAGGAAAGGAGAAGAAAGCAATGGAAAGCAATAAACTGGCTCTCAAGATGTAGATGCCAGCCATCCCCTCCCTGGCTGGGAAATAAATAGTAGGGGTTTGGGACTGTCGGGTTGTCGCAGACAACCTCTTTTTCCAGCGTACATCAATCACGTCAGATTCCTTTGCCAGAATCAGGTTTGTTGGGACTAATTGCTCTGTATTTGAGGTGCCAACAGAATCTCCCTGATGAAAAATAATTGGGAGTGAATTTGCCTCAGCCAATGTGAACAGGGACTGTTTCTGCTTGGCTAATCATTGTAGTGTTTTTTTATCTTGAGTTATCATGTGAACAGAGACTGTTCTTGCTCTGTTTTTAGAAGGGGAAAAGACTATCATTTGTGACTAATTACTTTTGGTTTTGTTGCTCCAATGTGAACAATGACTGTTCCTGCCCTGACTTAAATAAAAAAAGGGTTTATGTTACTCATCAGTAAACAGTTTCACATTGCTTGCGAAGGCTGGGTCAAAACAGCAACTTAACAGCAATTTAAACAGGTTTTAAGTTGAGAACTACCTGTATAATTTCACTTCTCTCTTTCTCTCTCTCTGTCTCCTACAGGGATCTCTGTCACAATATCACTCTGTAGCTTTTCAAACTACTCTTCTCTTGCCCTACACTTTTCTTGGGAATGAACTAGTAAATTATTTCCCTCTTTTACAGAAGATGCAGACTTGTTTATAAGTGCACTCACTGTTCTTACTTCAGTATGTCATTAATTCATAAACACATCTACATTTGTGCTATATTGGTTGAACAGCACTCATTCTATGCATAAATGAGCCATTGCAGATTTAAAATGCTTTCTCCATATTTCCCTGGGTGGTGTTACCTCTAATGCACTATGGGGTGAGGTTGCAGATTCAATGATGCATCATAAATAACACAAATGTATCTTTTAAAACAACCTTTATTCCTCTGCAAAATTTTCAAGGCAGATGTAATCTTCTCAGTAATATAAACCGCATATGTGAACAAACCTAAAGCGACGTGAAAATATGAGGTGAATGTGGAAATTGTTACTGTTGTAAAACAATTTGTACACCTGATAGTATACTCTTCTTGCGCAAGTAAAAGCAAACAATCTCTCTTTGGCACAACCTCTGGATTTTGGATTGAAGCATAGAAAATCTGCATGCTGGAGGGCAATCACCAGAGTGCAGTAACTTTTTTCAAACTTTTCAGACAGCTCTTCTGGATAGGCATAATAAATCAGGAAGCAAGGCAGTTCAAATAACTACTTCAAGATTCTTGCATGCTAATGTTCTCTACAAGAATCTGAGCTACTAACCATCAAGGCAAATTGTAGATAAGACTCAACAAGATTCAAGGTGGGCTGGATTTACGGTATATCTCTTGTGTGCATGAAGGACTCCAGGTTGATGGCATGCTTGACCCCTCCCTCAGGTTCAGCCTGGTCATCGCCTACATTTTACCATGTCATATATGTAGAAGCACTAAAGAAGCACTGCTTTCAAGCAAAGTAACAATAAAGAGAATTATATCCTTATTTAAAATTTATAATTCCAACATTAACTTATAACTGCAGTTCATGTGGAGTTTTGCTACCTAACTGAAAACAGCTTGAGTACATGGAAAAACTGTAATGCGAAAAAGATACTGAATATCTTCACTTTATTCTGTGTACAAGAACTTACTGTTGCATGATGCTCAAACTGTTTCTGCCTGTGGCAATGTATTTTGACATTCAAATAATGTGCATTATTTTGTTACATGAGAAATATCCAGTACATACATACATGCATACATACATACATGCATTTCAACTTTTAAGGCAATTCTGATTTAAAACTTTCCATACCATACGATAATAGGCTACTCGCTAACCTTGAAATGAGGTGACCCTGGAGGCTGAAATGGTTTAACTTTCCCCCTCGGCACCAGTGTCAGTAATGGAAATTAAACACAGTATTCAATCACTGAAAACCAAAAAGTAGTCACAAGAAACCCAGCACATGGTAAAGACTTCCTACCCCCAGGACTTTTTAGGACATATATTAAACACTGGACTTCACTACTGGAAGAGCTGTTTACTAAGATTAGACAACACATATTCCAGACTGTATTCCAACAGTACGGGAACTCTCCATCATAGTTTTGTTTACAAAATACAAAAAAGATAAGGAAGATGAGGGGTGAAATCTACTTACCTTCCCAACTGGTTTGGAAGTGCACGCTTGCTTCGCTCATGCACATGCACATGTCCCATGTGCGTGTGGACCCTCTGCACATGCGCAAACCCTTCTGCGCATGCACAGAGGGTAAAAAACAGGTTACTTCCTGGTTAAAGCCAGGAAATAATGATGACTGGGTGGGTGGGTGGAGCCTCGCAACGCCATCGCTACCAGTTCTCCGAACCACCGGCCACCATCTCTACCGGTTCGGCTGAACCGGGCCGAACCAGGAGCGTTTCACCCCTGAGGAAGACCCTAAAAATTCTGTTTTATAATGTATGATAAATATGAGCCATCGGTTTTTCTGCACCCTTTTTATATTGTTATTATTCCAGAGTTGCTTTATGGGTGAAATGGGCAAAGTATACATTTAATAAATAAGATAGTAAAATAAATTATTTTCCTTCTCTCTCTCTCTATCTCTCAATATATATTTTCATGCATTCTTATATAAACCACATACATACATCAAATTATCTGTTTTAAAAGCTTCTATTTTCACATCCCTTTGATTTTCTGCACATGCTATTAAATCTCAAATCCTTTCTCTTGATTATCCCTCTATTGTCTAACATGTCATACATTTAGAAGAACAGAAACTCAGGTAAGGACCCTTTAGCTTTCTCATCTTTCTCATTTTAGCTAGGGAAAAAGAGATAAGGAAGCAGATGGAAATCAGATTAAGGCAAATAGCTTTCCTAATATGCATACTTCTAAAGATCAGCCAACTGGAAAAGCACTTCTAAAATTGCTGTGAGTCACATTGCAAGATTTACAGAGCAATGTGGTAGCATGGTGCTTTTCAACCTTCCTGCCTTCAGGAAAGATTCATCTAATTGGCTTGTCTGAAAAGGTATTCTTGATTTTCTGCTGCTAAACCTCTGAGCATTGCAACACTGGAATATTCTTCTTTTTTTACACTGTAGCTATCTAATTGTCAAGCCCTTGAAAATATCCTCAGTCTTCTGCTAAATCTGGTGTTATTACTTTCAGTTTTATTATATCCTTTTGAAAGGAAGTGGGGAGCAGTTCCATGTGGTTGATATTCCATTTTTCCAATAGTATTTGTTCTCATATAAAGGAATTTGCCTAGAAATGGTGGTGAGATAGTGACTAGCACATAATAACTAGTGAAATTCAATCCTAAATAGCGATTTTGAACAAACATTTTAGTCACTGTGTCACACTAGCCACTGCACTGAACTTGTAATTTGTTAAAATTTGATCTCCCTTAACTGGGAATGTTATTAGACTAGCAGTATTTAAATTAATACTTCTCCCCCCCACCCCCTAGCTTTAATGATGGTGATGGAAAATGTATATAAATTTTTATGTTGCAACTTCTTGTATCACAGGAGGTGGTTTAATGAGGATTCTTGTAACAACTGTTTTTCAAATATATATATATATATATAATGCATGTCATGCCGTTTGATAAATTTGCTCCTGAGCAGTCTGACAGTGGAATAAGAGCACCCCATCTTGCTAGTTTTAAATGCCCTTCCTTGAAATTCTCTAGCATCTCCCTAGATGTCTTCCTACAGATGGGAAAGTCCCATTTCTATTCTTAGAGACACCTCTTCTCCATCATCCTTTCATACTACCATTTATATCCTTTGACAGCATTCTGCAAATTGCCAAAACCTCCATCCATTAAGCAACCACTAGAAATTAGATTTTGAGCTTGTCATGCCTTTTCTTCAGGAGGTTTATGTGTCTGTCTCTAGACCTGTCTTTTCCTGATAGAGAAGTTGACTATCTACAAGGGTTTTTGCTTCGTAGACTGCAATTTGCAAGAGCAGCAATATTTATATTTATTATATTTAGGGACCTCCCATCTCCCTCACAGAAGGACTATGAGTGGTATACAAATAAAATGTCAAAAACATACAAAGAGAATAGAGTTGGAAGGGATCATGGAGGTCTTTTAGTCCAACTGCCTGCTCAAGCAGGAGCCCCTATACCATTTCAGACAAATGACTGTCCAATCTCTTCTTAAAAACCTCCGGTGATGGAATACCCACCCAATCACTTCCCCTGATTAATTGTTCTCACTGTCAGGAAATTTCTCCATAGTTCTAGGTTGGATTTCTCCTTGATTAATTTCCATCCATTGGTTCTTAATCTTCTTTCAGGTGCTTTGGAGAATAGGTTGACCATCTCTTCTTTGCAGCAGCCCCTTAGTTATTTGAAAACTGCTATCCTGTGACCCATAGTCCTTCTTTTCATTAGACTAGATATACCCAGTTCCTGCAACCATTCTTCATAAATTTTAGCCTTCAGTCTCCTAATCATCTTTGTTGCTCTTCTCTGAATTTAAAGTGGAGACAAGGGTAGTTAGAAATTTGACATTAAAAGTTAATTAGAAGATAAGAGGAGGGCTTTCCGAGTGCTAACAGCCCCACAGCTATTTGTTCCCTTTGTGAACTCTAAGAAAGATGGCAGAGCCAGCTCTTTAGATATTTTTGAAGCTCTAGGAAATTAGGAGTCCACTCACTTCCTAGTGAAGAGGATGGGGGCAACATCAGAGAAGACTTTCTTTCTGAGCCCCACCAGTCAGAATTATTTAATTGATGGGGTCTGTAATATACTTTCCCTGTCTTCCCTACCCCAGATGAGACAGGCTGATGTGATGGGGCAAATACGGTGTCATTCTCAATGACATAGAGGATTAGGAGGCCAAGATTAGAGATGGCTTGTGCACCTAATGGGTGCAAGGTGACAGGATCAATATCTGGAAACTAATCAATTATAAAATGTATATTTAAAAAACTTTAACACTAAGCATAGAGCAAACTCTTTGGTCTCTTTGTATCCTAGAAAGCATATAGTGACTGGCTCCACACACACACACAAAAAAAAGTTAATTAACAATGTTCAGGAATTCCACGCCAGATGGAAACACTCAGGGAGACCTTGCTATACAACACTTTAAATCTGGGAATATTGTGTTGTTTCTTCTCTCATATAGGTTCATCTTCCTTTAAGCTGTCAGAGCAGAATATTATGGACCTTGCGTTATGTTACACTCCCATGTATGGGGTCTTACATGACTTCTATCCTCCTGTGTGGATACTCCTGGTGGAATTCTATGTTTTTACACAGTATATATCCTGTGTGGTTATACTGTTTATCAGGAGACATGGCTTTATATGATCTGAGAGAACTGAACAAGCAAATCTTAGGCACTTCAAAGGTCAATGAAAACCCTGGTCCTTTGAAGAGTTGCCCAATTTCACTTTTATAACCAGGGCTTCCTTTGTTCTAGCTGCTTAAATTAGGGCTACCATATTCGGGATGCAAATATCTGGATCATCAGTAGATAGCTACAATGGAAGTTTATATGTCTCTTTGTTGCCATCTTGGGGGTCTTCTGGATTTTTGCAGACTAGAAATCAAAGATTTACTCATGCAGATTCAGTAAGGAAACCGGAAAAATGTTTTCAGTGTTGTGATTTATGCTGCTTGTGACAATCTGTCCAGAATGTACTCCTAGAAATTAGGACATATTGCTGGTGTTGAGGGGTATGCCTGACATTAGTGACATCTCCTTCAAAATTGGGACTATCCTGGAAAAATCAAGATGTCAAATCCCCTGATTCAGACTCATGTCTGTAAGGTTAAGCATAGAAAATCTTGAGGCTCTTTAATAATTTATAAATCTGATTCATAGTCTAATATTGATTTCTTCTCTGATTGCTTTCAACCTTGGTTGTTCCTTCCTTCTCATACGTTTGAAAAAAGATAGTGTTACATATTGAAACATGGTATTTTCTTGCTTAGGATAACTTTTCCTTCATTTATTTTCTTCCATTATGTGTTATGAATACTAGTTTAATACAGTGATTAAGGCAATAGGCTAGAAACTGGCTGACTGTGAGTTTGTTCCATCTTAGATACAAAACCAATTGGTTGACTATTGTGTAAGTGGGCTTCAGTAGGCAAGAAGCAGACCATCATAGCTACAACAACATTTATTGGCTCAAAACTGGAACTGAGGAACAACAGGGAAATGCCAAGGCAAGAGCCTTGGTGGCGCAGCAGACTAAAGTGCTGTTAAGTAGCACCAGCTGCCTGCAATTACTGCAAGTTCAAATCTCACCAGGCTCAAGGTTGACTCAGCCTTCCATCCTTTTGAGGTACATAAAATGAGGACCCGGATTGTGGGGGCAATAAGCTGATTTTGTATAAAAAAGAACACTGCTGGGGGGGGGGGGGCGAAAGCCCTACTAAGCAGGTATATACAAAAGTATGAAGGCTATTGGTTAATACATTGTAAGCTGCCCTGAATCTCTGGAGAAGGGCGGCATATAAATCGAACCAATAAATAAATAAATAAATAAATTTATACTCTAGGCCCACAGGGCCTTAACCAATCATAGTACTTGAAAAAGCCCGCCCAAATATGAATGTTCTAAGTTTCCCTCCAAAACAGTTGGAGTTAACAGTTAGGGTCATTTGAAGGTTAGTTTCATTTTAGCAGGGCTTAACACAACTATATATATTCAATACACAACACTGATTTTGTCTAATCACTTTCTCTCAGCTCTAGGAAGGAGGCAAGGGCAAACCACTGAAAAACCTTATGAAGAAAATTGCAGATACTTGCCTAGGCAATTTCCAAGAATTGGACATGACTGAATGATTGGGGGAAAAAAATCTGTTATAATTTTTAACTAAAATAAAAGTCCTATGGTTTTATGACTTTTCCCATATATCAAAGAAATTCTCCTCACCCTTTCAGGTTTTTTAATTAATAATTTTTATTGAAGTTTAAAATGGCATGGATAAAAAAACTAATGCAAAGTATGAAAAATATAAAAAAGAAAAAAGTGCAGAAAAAAAAAGGGGAAAGGAAGAAAAGGTATGTAAAAGGAAAAAAAATGTCCTTTCTACTTTTTCATGGAAAAATGCAATATTATTTGCAAAAAAAACCCTTGTTGTTGCTACTGTACGTACTCCTGCAGATGTATTTCATTCTCCAATTCTCTCTTGTCTGTTTTTCTATTTTGTCTATTCTTGATATAATTGGCTTTCAGCACTTAATTACAAAGGCAGGTTTATCTTTTAAAGTCATCTTGATATAACAGTTGTATCAAATTGGCTTCAGTTTTTCCATTCATCTTTTCCATTCTTTTGTGTCTTGTGCATGAAAGAATACAGTACATGCTCCCATTTTTAACTAGTTTTTCATCCTGGAACACTACTTATATACGCCATGTGGAAATCGTAGAATAATAAACCTGCATCAGTTAACCATTTTTCTTTTTTTCTTTAAAATTAAATTTGCTGCTGTTGTTTTCCTAGGGACAAACACTGTACTGTACTGTACATAGATCAAGCAAGGTTCTTAATATCTTGACTTGAAGACAGGAAATGAAAACATAGTTTATTGAATGTTTTAAGAGATTTAATTTGTTAAAATACAAAAACCTGGTAAGGATTATATATTAAGATGGATGTACAACAAAAGGGACATTCCCATAGCACACTACATGTATCTGTATTAGGATTGTCAAAACCACTTTCTTTTGAATCATTTTTAGTATGAAATTCCACAGAACATCTAGATTTCCATGTGCGAAGCTTGGAAATGTGCTACTTTGAACATTTCAGAGTGTCCCAAGCTTTGAAGTGGTATTTGGTATTTTAAACAGCTGTCTTAAGCTCAAAACAGCTCACCTCACAGCCAAAATGGCAAGTTCAAAATATTTCAGGATATTTTGCATTCAGAATATTTCAGAATCAAACATTTTGAACCCTAACATGAATACGTTTTAATTAATCTCGTTATACTACTGGGTGAATTCATTGCTTTTTTTTTATTTTCTCTACCTACACTGGGTCCTAATTAACATGTAGCAGGGGAGAAATCTATAGTAAAATTGCCATTACCAAGAAGATCTTCACTTAGGTAAATACTCGGTAGTAAGGTCTGTTCTGTTCAACAGATCTCAAGGTCTGGGATGATTTTTCCATGAAAAAGGTATTCCAACAAAACTAGCCATCCTGCCAGTTGAACAGAACAGAGCAGAGCAGAGCAGAGCAGAGCAGAGCAGAACAGAACAGAACAGAACAGAACAATAAAGGTGGAAGGGGTCTTGGAGGTCTTCTATTCCAATCCCCTGCTGAAGCCCATCCCCATTCCATACAAGTGGCTGTCCAATCTCTTCTTTAAAACCGCCAGCGATGGAACATCCACAACTTCTGAAGACAAGCAGTTTCATTGGTTAATTGTTCTTGTTGTCCAGAAAGTTGAATTTTGCCCCTCCTTCTTTCTAGCAATTTCATCCATGTTCCTACTTCTTACTTCCTCTCTTGCCTTCTCAGCAGTTGACAAAGCTAGTGAAGAAAAGAAGCAAGCAACATAACTGACAAGGTCATTTATCAAATGGAGTTTTAGCTGCCTCATTTCTGCTGTCCTAGGATTTTTCTTTTTTCCCCCAGTTTACATGTGGCCTCTGGGTTGTGAAATGTCAAATCTTCTTCAAAACATAAATGCTGGGACTGGTTTAAGCTACCTATATTTCACTCCATTTTTAAAGAATCTTCTGATGAACCGATATTTAGGAATATTGGACTGTATAGTTTTATACTGATATAAAGATTTCCCAAGTGTTTAGTAGGAAGATGGTAGCAGTCTGGTTTATTTAAAAAAAAGTTGTGTCAAGCCAGATGCAATAAAATCAAAGCTCAAAAACTAAGCTGTTTTCCACTTTAAAAAATCATCTCCAATATGAAAGCCAAGCTAATGAATAATGCATTAAACCTGCATAAAACCCAAATCCAAAAGTAAAAATTATGACCCAAAAAAATATTTGGAAGATAACCCAAAGGAGATTATATTATTTTTCACATTTTCATAAGGTTTCCTATAGTTTCTGCAGAGGAATCCAGAGGTATCATTGATTGTCACAAAAGTTGGATATCAAACTTACTTGAGAGACAAATGCAAATGCAAATACATTATTTTTCAGGTGTCTATTAGGGATTGTCTTGTTAAAAATTGTTTAACAATAACAGCATAGCTATATTATTCTGTACACCAGATTAAAATGCTTCTAGACTTAACTTGCTTAGGTTTTCTAATTTATTTATTTGTTTGTTTGTTTGTCAACAAGTACAAGAAAACAAGAAACAGTATAGACATAGACATGGACACATGAAAAAAATTTGGCACAAATAAAAGGATATAAATAAGCAAAACATAGCCATAAACACATAAAATGAGTACATATAAATGGGAACAGTAGGACAGGGATGGTAGGCACGCTGGTGCACTTATGCACGCCCCCTTAGGGACCTCTTAAGAAACAGGAAAGTCCACTGTAGACAGTTTAAGGTAAAAGGTATGGGGGTTAGAGAGACTAACAACAGGATCAGGTAGAATGTTCCAGACATTTACTGCTTTATTGCAGAAGTCATATTTCCTACAATCAAGGTTAGAGTGAATTACATTGAGTTTGAATCTATTGATAGCCTTTCTTCAGGTAATTATTATTTTCTCATCTCATCCAACTGAGTAACATTTTGGGGATAAGCACATTGTTTTGTCAGTTGCTTGCATGAAATCTAAATATTACAATGAATTGATTTCTCAAGATTTAAGGTATTAATCTAGGTAATGTTGGTTACCACCTTTAAAGCGCTCCATGGCATAGGACCTGGGTATTTGCAGGACCGCCTTCTGCCGCTGATAGCCTCCCACGACCAGTATGCGCCCACAGAGAGGGACTCCTCAGCGTGCCGTCAGCCAGGCAATGTCGGCTGGCGACCCCCAGGAGGAGGGCCTTCTCTGTGGCAGCTCCTGCCCTCTGGAACGATTTGCCCCCGGAGATACGAAGGATATCGGATCTCCGGGTCTTTCGACATGCCCTGAAAATTTTTCTTTTCCATCAAGCAGGGCTGGCGTGAACCCCCTCCCCCTTTTTTAGTCTTTTTTAGTTTTTTAGTTTTAAATTGTCATTGGGTTTTAATTGAATTGTTTTAAATTGGGCCAGTTATGTAATTCTTTTAACAATTTTAAATTTTGTATTGGCATGTGTTTTAGTTCTGGCTGTTCACCGCCCTGAGTCCACTAGGAGAAGGGCGGTATACAAATTTAAATAAATAAATAAATAAATAAATAAAATCTAGTATTTCAGCAATGTCTCACATTGCCACTCCTCTTTTGTGAATGAATGAGTGAGTTTCTTCTTCAAGCAGAGATACAGTTATTTATTGGCTCATTGTAATAAGTTCATATATTTTTCTAATCAGTTTCTCTTAGATGCATCTGAGAATTTCTGATGATTCCAACAATTTTTTAATTCATTAATTTCTGTTCATTCATTCATTCATTCATTCATTCATTCATTCATGTTATATGCCTCCCATCTCACCTGGAGACAATTTGGTAACTATAGCTATACACTTTATCTATCTATCTATCTATCTATCTATCTATCTATCTATCTATCTATCTATCTATCTATCTATCAATCTATCCTTCATCTACCTACCTACCTACCTATTATCTATCTATGCAGTTTATATAGCACTGTATTATTTAAAACAATCAATTTATTAAGTATAAAATTTGAGAAATTGCTCTTATGATATGCATTAAGAGAAGGGACACATGTCTAAACTGATCCCTGGCTAGTTTATATTTATTTATTTTGGCAGAGAGTGGATAGGGAATAATTTTGAAATCACATTCATTTCAGTAGAAAAAAGCATATTGTCCTTTATTTGCGCTAAAACTGAGAGATGATTTTCTCACTGAATGTAAGAATACTATAATATCCTGTATAACTTCAGAAAATGATAGTACTTTGTTCGGGTGTGATTGTAGAAAATGAATGGGAAATTTGTTTAACACATATTGGTTTGTTTGAACCTACCATTTCAGTTTCTCTTTGCAGTTGTCAATATATGTCTACTTAATTACTTCTTACTATTGGAACGA
Source organism: Arizona elegans (assembly GCA_022577455.1). Taxonomy (NCBI): domain Eukaryota; kingdom Metazoa; phylum Chordata; class Lepidosauria; order Squamata; family Colubridae; genus Arizona; species Arizona elegans. The sequence goes on along the minus strand of JAKOOJ010000001.1, from coordinate 212,591,297 downwards.
AAAAGCTCAAGTTCATTATAGTCATATAACAGCACAGACTTCATTAACTAGAAGAATAAGAGAGCCCTCTGCTGTTCAAAATAATGCTTCTGATTAAATTTTAGAGTACAAATTTTATTGTTTTCAATATAGTTCATACATAGCTACTCTAAAGAATCTTCCATTAAAACTGATTGGGATTACTTCCACGTAAACAGGCCTAAAATGTCAGATTGAGTTAATAATTTTATCATTATATTTTTAGTGACTTAATCTCTTATCTTAATAATGTAATTAAAGTGCATGTACTTTAATCAAACTGCAATCCAACAGGATTAAGAATTTCAATAATTAGCTACCTTCTAGAAAAACAATGTTTATTACTAAATTTGTATACAGCCATTTCAGCAAATTGGCTCATAAGGTTATTTTTTTTTTAACTCTGTTTTTAGGCATTGATCAGTATTAGTATTTTTTTTTAAAAAAAAAAAACCTTTCTTCCGTTTGCCTTTGCTGTAATTGGGAAAATTCCACTGAGACTGTATTACTCGATCTTTCCTTACAGAGTTTTTCTATAAATACTTTTTCCTTTTAGAAAATGTAGTTTCCCTGCTGCAGGTGTTGTGACAGTCAAGCAATTCTCTGCACCTCAATTAACTAACACAAGGACCTTTTATCTTCAGAGGTTGGGCCTTTTCCTGCAGGAATTCAATTTTTCATGTCTTCTTCAAAAACCAAACAAAGCAGACTTCCTCTATCCTGCCAACAGACATCACCATGTCTGTTATTAAGACCAAGAGTTTTGAACAGTACCGAAGATCTTTCTGTCTTTTTGTCTCTTACTCACATACATGTACAAAGTTTGCCTACTTGCATCTAATCAGACCGATATTTGTGTTCCTCTACTGCCGTAGTGTAGCTTGCCTTGAGTCAAGTGAAACACAGCAATATAGGAATACCAATAGCACTTCACAGTGCTTTTACAACCCTCTCTAAGTGGTTAACAGAGTCGGCATACTGTCCCCAACAATCTGGGTCCTCATTTTACCGACCTTGGAAGGATGGAAGGCTGAATCAACCTTGAGCCAGTCAGGATCAAACTGCTGGCAGTCGACAGAGTTAGCCTGCAATACTGCATTCTAACCACTGCGCTATCACCACCATATATCCAAATATATGAATGAGTGAATGAATGAACCCATAAATTAGACAGAATTATGTAATCCTTAGCAGTGGAACTGCTAGAGTGCTCTTTTTCTACTCAAGCTGTTATGTAAATGTTTTAATCATTGATATATTGATATATAATTTATTCAATAAATAGTCAATGACAGTGTCAACTTTGAAACGAACTTCAGAAGTATGACAGGCAGCTGCAATGTATGTTCTGTCACCCATCACATTTGAGGTGACTAGCAATAGGTGGTCTAAGAAGAGTTTTTATTGGCTTTCCAGATCTTGGTCAGCCATATCTGCTGCCATTCTGCCCCCCCCCCCAAAAAAAGAGCAAGGTCAGCATCTCTGCTGGAAAATTATCAGAGAGTGCCACCAGGACCATGTAAATTTTATCACTGTTTCTAATTCACTTTAATGTAAGCAGAGATGGGCTTCAAAAATTTTAGCAAGGGGTTCTCTGCCCAGTTTCTGGGTGGGCGTGGCCTAGTCAGCCTTCTGCACCATGTGGGGGGGGCTTTTTGTTCTCCCCAGGCTCCGGAGCTTTGGTAAAGCCTCTGGAAGGGCGAAAACAGCCCCCAGGCTCCGGAGGTCCTTCCTGAACTTCCAATAGGCCCTTTTTTCACCCTCCCCAAGCCTCCGGGCATGCCCTGCACTTACCTGTATCCAAAACAGGCCACGTGGGAAATCCTGGGAGGGGCAGGGTAGGGTGGGCAGGGCCTGCCAGGAGTGGGATTTGGGGGTTCTCCGAACTGCACAGAATCTTAGCTAGAGATTCTCCCAAACTCCCAGCAGCCCATTCCTGAATGTATTTTACTCCAAAAACATTTTAGGTCAATGTAAGGCTGTAAAATGATGGGACTAACTCCCTTTCCCACCGTCTTCTGAATAGAGCACAAAGAAAGCCAAAAGACTATTGTCTTGCCTAATTAAAAACAAAGAAACCTTAAGCAAAGGTACCGTTTGTTATTCAAATCCCTTCGTGACTTAGATCTGATTTCGATTTAAATTTATTCAGTTTGGATTACGATAGATTAAGCAATGGCAGGAAGAGTCTAGTTAATAGTGTGATGAGTGAATTAGGTTACTACGGTCTGTTGAAAAAAAATACCTGTCACCACAGTTATTTGTAGTAAAGTTTTTATTTTGGTTGAAGTTCTCCATGTGTTATGGGGCGGGCGGGGATGAAAAAGCTGGCTAAGTTGTGATTCAATTAAGCACACTGAAAAGCATTAGGCCAAATTTAGCAGGTCTACATTTGCAAACTGCATTGCCTGGGTTCGCATTATGTGCTAAGCCAAACTGAAACAAACTGTGTTATAGCTTGTCACTATATTATGGGAACAAATTAAATCAACTTTGTATGTGTAGTTTCCTAAGTAAAAACTGTGAGTTGTCTACAATTAGCCCTTGCAAGGGAACCCTTTTTCTGTTGCTCTAAATTCAGGGAGGGGGAAAAACTCAGGCATAGCAAAACAACACTATTCTGACGATGTTCCAAAAAGCACTCCTCTATACTTATATGATAATTTTAACTCCTTTTGCAGAAACCTCAAGCAAAAAAATATAAAGATCTGCAGAACTCGGGGTGAGGGGAGGAGAATGAATATGTCAATCAGACATGGCTGTATGTCGAAATGCAAAGTCCCGGTAGGCCAAGCGTTCTCTTGGCTGGAGATAAAAATTTTATGGCCAAGGTTTTGCATCCAGTAATGAGACATGTCATTTAAATAGATTTTAGTGGTATTTGGAACCACGAGCAATCTTGCACAAGGGAACACTTTTAAAACGTACTAGCGAAAGGTCTTTTTCAGAGCTGACATGCTCAGCATTCTAGAAAGGATGCCGGCTCTCAGGAGACCTAAGTGGTACGCTCAGGAAAGCTAATCTCTGTTTCTATTATTTTTGGTAAGAAGGAAATTTATTAATGGCACAATCCTATGCATATTTCCTCAGTAAAAAAAAAATCTTCTGTGGAATATAAGACTTACTTTCCTCTAAGCGTTCCCAAGATTTCAGCCGAAGTGTTGTGTCTGCATCATGACTATGTGTAAAAAGACCAAAAAGAAGTGACCAGAACTATGCAATTCTTCTATCTGTGAGGGATGTCAGAATGGCAGTTACAGCAGCATGAACGAAGTTCCACTTCTGAATAAATGTTCTGAGGGATGGGGCATCAATCCTGAGGCTGCATTTTTTACTTTTTTCCTTTATTTCCTCCTTTCCCCACCTCCTATCCCTCCCAGCAATCTCAGTGAGATGGATTATAACAATGTAAGAGTAACACATAAGATGGAACTGACTGGAGTTAGTCACCTAAGATTTGAGGGTTTTTTTTTTATTATGCCTTTATTTATTTGATTTGTAGAGCTGTCCACCTCACATATGCAACTCTAGGTGACTTAAAATAAAATACATAAAATGCACAATATAAAATATACAGGTAGTCCTCAATTTATAAGAGTTCATTTAGTGACCATTCGAAGTTACAACAACACTGAAAAAAGTGATTTATGGCAATTTTTAACACTTACAGCATGACCCCACGGTCATGTGATCAAAATTCAGACACTTGTCAACTGACTCCTATTGATGATGGTTGCAGTGTCCCAGGGTCATGTGGTCCACTTTTGCGAAGTTCTGACAAGCAAAGTCCATGGAGAAGCCAGATTCACTTAGCAACTGTGTTACTAACGTTACAGTTGCAGTGATTCACTTTACAATTGTGGAAGGAAAGGTCGTAAAATGGGGCAAAATTCACTTAACAAATGTGTCACTTAGCCACAGAAATTTTCAGCTCAATTGTGGTCATGAGTCAAGGACTACCGGTACAATACCAAAAAAATAACCAACCAACCAACCAACCAACATCACAGCAGCTGAGCACCATAAGAAAGAATAATAAGCAAAGTGAAGAGATAGATATATTCAAAATTGTTCAGCCTAAGTCTAGGAACAAAACCAAGTTTTCAGGGGTTTATAAAAGGCCAACAAGGATTGGGACCAGTCCAATTTCAGGTGGAAAGATGTTCCACAGGACAGATGCTGTTGCAGAAAAGGCTCTCCTGCTGTGTGCTGCCAAACTCGGTAGGATCAATAGAAATAATTGGTGAGAGAGTCTTGCAAAGAAGTCAGTTAGAAGTCAAGAAGGGCTTTAAAGATAGCTACCAGCAACTTGATTGCACATGGAAGTATAATGAAAACCAATGCAGCTCCTGAAATACTGATGTTACATATACTAAATAACCAACATTATTAATTTCCTGTACCACCACATTCTACACCAGTTGAAATGTCCTTCAAGGGCAACCCCATGCAAAATATGTTTATTTTATTTTATTTAATTATACCCCACCTTTATCGTTTTTACAAATAACTCAAGGCCACAAACATGATTAATTTCCTTCTCTGAATTCCCCCACAACAATAACCCTGTGAGATGAGTTGGAGTGAGAGACAATGACTGGCCCAAAGTCACCCATCTGGCTTTCATGCCTGAGGTGGCGTTAGAACTCATAATCTCTAGTTTCTAGACCAGCACTTTAACTACTAATCTACTCCAAAGGTTGTGAGGGCATGAGTGACCATGAGCAAGGCTCCACAGTATAAGAACAGACACAACTGTTGCACAATTTGAAGTTGTGCAAAGACCCTGGTCAAGGGTCAGACATGACACTTAAAGAAAGGGAGAAGGGGAAGGAAGGGAATTCAGTATTGGTTCTCTACATGTCTCTCTCTCTCTCTCTCTCTCTCTCTCTCTCTCTCTCTCTCTCTCTCTCTCTCTCTCTCCAGTTATCTAATGATTGAGGGATGCCGTGAATAAAAACATCACAGGAATGTGATGTCACTACATTGTGTTAAAAAGTATCAGAAATAAGGAAGTGCAACTCAAATTGGAAATAGGGTGCAAAACAAATCTCTCCCCAGTTACTTACTGTAAAATATTGCGATTCACCTAAGCCGACTTAAATACAGCATTAATAGCAGGAGTTAATGGATTCCACTACTATCAATTATTCCTTGTTAGGGGCCTTTCTCAAAATCTATGTCTGTTCAGGAAAAAAAAATGTAAATTAAACATACGTTAGGGCTTAGTGTTATTTAAATCAAGTTTCTGTAAGGAAAATTGCTTAAAAATAAAAGCAGTATTACTGGAATAACTGGATACAAAGAAGTAACGATATATATTGTGAAATCCATGAATCACATTAAATTATTCATACCAAATTGATACAGGAGCAACTAGGAATTTGCATTCAAAATCCCCCAAATTAATTAGAGAGTAGTTTGAATGTAATAATTTATATGGCAGGCCAACTTTTCCTCTGACCAAATTAACAACTTAAAAGAGCCCTCTGCTTTTGAAATCGTAGTAAGATACAACGTGCTTCATTTAGTGTGGATTTCATTTGAAGTGGTAAATGAAGTGATAATTATTGTTACTTGAAAAAAAAAACCCAATGATTTCTTTGCAAGGAATGGTAACATTTGAAGGAAGGCTGCAGGAGGCCTTCTGATGATAAAATGAAACCCATAATTGCTGTGTTGGGAACTACAACTTCCCGGATCCTGGTTAAGCAGAAAGACACAATGTCTTAACATTTTTGTCTAGATTACTAAGTGAGCCCAAAAACAGCTGTCAATGTTTCAAGTAAGGAACCCAACCAATCCAGCAACTCTGAGACTTTTGGTTTTCTCAAAGAACTGCTTTATTGAGTGCAACTTGTCCAGACAATATAATCCCCCCACTTGTATGTAGCAACTATTTTGCTAATGAAAGGGAGGAAATGATTTAAGTATCCTGGGAAGGAATTTAAGAAAGACCATACCTTTATTTAGGTATTTTATTTATTTAAATATATATTACATATATTGTAGATATGTACAAGATAAATTTGATTTTGGTTTGTATAATAGGACTTTAGCGTAGAAAAGATCATATACACCAAAACTGTAAGAATGGTCAAAATCATATCAAATGGCTCAAAATGTGTTCATGAGCTGAATTCCAAGTGTGCGTTGTGTATTAGATTGTGCTGTTAGAACGCAGGCATGATAAAGAGAAGATGCTTATCTTTTCCTTTCTCATTTAAATTGTCAACAGCAAGTGATGACCCTCACAGATTGAATCAATTTAGATTTGCACTTCACCCTAAAAATGTGATTCATTTATTTCCGCCTTTGAATACTATGGAAACACCATTGATTGTAGTTTCTTCAATCAACTGTAGTGAAACACATTGCAATTCTTGTTTAATGGTGATGACCTAAATACTTTAGGAATTTTGAGATGTTTCTATGTAAACAATAATGGAAAGTGATCTATTTGCTGTCTTTTAGCAAAGATGTCTAAGAGAGCTCATGAAGTGAAAAAATACCATCTAATGTACAATAAATATATTAGGATTCACTATGATTCACATTTAATTAATGAATGTGAAAGTGCTTTGAAAGTGCTTTGTATTGGAGAAAAGCACAGCATATACTGGTTTTTCAAGTCACTTTAATAAGTTCAGAAATATTATAGGTATTGATTTACGACCCCAATTGTGACCAAAATTTTGGTCGCTTAGCAACATAGTATTAAACAAGTCAACATGTGTCTGGACCCAATTCTATCACAGTCATTAAGCAATCAATGCAGTTGTTAAGTTAACTGCAAATTTGTTAAGTGAATCTGGTTTCACCAATCGGCTTTGTCAGAAGCTGACTGGAAAGGTAACAAATTTCAATCATTTGACCACAATGTTGTAAATGTTAATGTCAGCTGCCACCTTATGCTTGCTTGTGCTTCATTGCTATGTGATGACAGACGGTGGGGTGAAGAAATGAAAGGAGGAATACTTGGGAAAACAAAAGTAAGCACTCTACCTTCTTGAGACACTGCCTCGAGGTCACCCAGCTGGAAGAAGAAGGGAGCCGCACACCAAATTGCACTTGGATTGACCCTTATGAAAATATTTTGCCTGAACCTAATTGATTACACTGAGGTAGGCAATGAGAAACAGTTAAGGGAGGAAAAAGTAGAACTTTGGGATTTGGGAGCATGATTATCAGTTCTGGCTTTGCAATACTGCAATACACTTGACTTCTAAGAAAACTATACCTTCTCAACAAATGGAGCCAAGGATCATTTCTATTTAGAGGCTTAAATTGCAGCAAATCTGACAGAGCTGTTACCAAGCATGATCATGTGACTGCAGAGGGCTCAGGATAGCTAGAACTTCAAGAACAGGTTATAAGTCACTTTTTGTGATGCTGTTGTAACTTTGAACCATTGTTAAGCAACCGGTTATAAGTCAGGGACTACCTATGCTTTCTTTTACTTAATGGAAATAATTATTTATACTTTCTTATCCTGCATCTCCTGCTTCTATAATCTCTTATTTGACTGATCTCTAAGACTGCACGTGTGTCTTGCTAAATCTACAGAGGCATGTATGTTGTCTTATTATTTCTTGTTTTTTCACTACTCAAAATTAGAAATTCTTTTCAGCCTTTCATTTTCTCTGACGCAAGGTCTGCAACACATTTATTCCACAACTCACAATTCTTGTTTCTTTTATGTTTAACCTCCCTTATAATCATTCTATCATCCAAACATTTGGGACATTATAAGTAGGTGTGAAAATGCTGTATTTTAGCCTATCTCTCATTGAGTTCGAGATGTGATGCATAGGACTCCCTCCAATGTTTTAGCATCACAACAGTCCTATAAAGAAGGTTTGGTTGAGAGAACTTTTTAACTGACCCAAGGTCACCCACTGAAATTCCCTGGTTGAGAACTGGAAAGAATGTCTGCTCCTAATTTATTCTGCACTAGCTCTAAGCATTCTCCTACACTTGCCATTAATCAAAAAATTCTTCTCAGATGTAGGATGGGCAGATCTCTCAAGTTTGGATTTACTTATTCTCTCAGCCTTCTCAAGTTGTTGGGTTTTTTTAATCATATGAATTTCTATCAATTTTACATGTATGTAAGTCAATTCAAAAAGGGACCTTGGGTGTCTTCTAGTCCTACCCCCTGCTCAGATAACCCTATACCATTTTCAACAAGTGGCTGTCCAGTCTCTTCTTAAAAGACTTCAGTGATGGAGCACCTACAACTTCTGAAGACTGGTTAATTGTTCTCACTGTTAGGGGGCAAAAAAATAGTTCTAGGTTGCTTCTCTCCTTGATTAGTTACCATCCATTGCTTCTTGTTCTGCTCTCAGATGGTTTGCAAAATAGGTTGAACCCCTCTTGTTTGTGTCAGCCCCTTAGATATTGGAACACTGCTAGTCCTTCTTTTCATTAGATTAGACATACCCAATTCCTGCAACTGTTCTTCATATGTTTTAGCCTCCAGGCTCCAAATAATCTTTGTTGTTCTTTTCTGCACTTTTCCAGAGACTCAACATCTTTTTTATAATATGGTGACCAAATCTGAATGGAACATTCTAAGTGTGGTCTTACTAACCCTTTATTATGTACTAGCTGGATGCCTGTGCTTCGCTATGTGCTCGGGTTTGCTAAATTGACGCGCTAAGCCCGAAACTTAATGTAGAATGTGTAACTCTGTAGCATCAGAGTGTGTTAATGTAAGGTAACTGGCAATTGGAACAGAGGGGGAGGGGGAGTAGAATGTCCCAACCTGCAGGCCGGATGAGTCATGCGCTGGCCACGCCCACACCCGGTTTAGCAATGGGGTAGCATCAGAGCATGTTAAAATAAGGCAACTGGCAGTTGGGACAGAGTTCCTTTCGGGTGGGGAAGGGGAGTAGAATGTCTAACTCATTAGCATCAGAGTATGTGAATATAATACTGTATATGAAATACTAATGATCTGATGGTCATTTCGAAAAATCCTTTATTAGCAGGTACCTAGAAGCCAAGAGGAACATACATGCCAAATTTCAAGTTTGTAGACTTTATGGTTCTGGAGATTTAATGATGCGTGAGTGGTATTTGGCTTTTATATATATAGATAGATAGATAGATTTCCTGTACATAATGCATTTATAGGTAGCTTATCTAACAGAGATATTTTCCAGAACAAATTATTTCAATTCACATATGCAATTTCTTGATTTATATGCACTTTTTGTCTGTACTTTTGTTTAATGGGAACATTTTGTATACATATTTTTAGCTGCAATATATTTTTAGTTACAACCTGCACCGCAAAGTTTGAAAAAGTGCATATTTTGATACATTAATGTTCTCTTGTTCGCAGAGAAATTCAAATGTAATATATTTTAGGGCACTGTGAAGTACACATTTATTAAAGGGCAGTGCGTTGAGTTGGTGAAGTTTGCGAATTAAGCATGGGGAGGTGTTTCAAAGCAGCAAATCAGATCAGATGGCTGTAAACCACGTGGAAACCTTTTGAAACATATGCATTTTAGAACTTTTATCTTGCTACTGGGATGCCTATAGGCAACATGTCCTGTTACAACTGCACTTCCAAATATAGAAAATGTCAAGCAGATGGTAACATATATGGTGATAAATAAAGGGAGTTTATATGACCACATTAAAATCTGTGTCTGTAAGGCTTCTTTTGGACTGATTGTAAGAGCTGAAATTGGTTAAAATTAGCCATTTCCATGCTTAAAAAGCATCTTTCTGAAAACATAATGTCTCCCAAGGCCATCAAAGGCTGGCTAAGCACTCGCTAGCTTAGAAAGATAGGGGGAAAAAAACCAATAATGCAAATATTTGTTTGTTTGTTTGTTTGTTTGTTTGTTTGTGTCAGCCTCCTCTGGAACCACCTGTGCTCCGCCGAACAAACACCACACGCACACACTCAAAGGTGGAGCTATCCGGTTTAATCGTAGCTTACACGGTGGTCATACAGTAAGCGCTGAAGTTTTCTGATGAAAAACAAAGTCGGAGACGCCCGATTCCTCCACTTAACTGGCTTTATAGAACGCCCCCAAGCGCCCCTCCCTTGCTCAATTGTGCATTTAAAGTGACTGCGCTATTTAATCCTTCAGTTACTTCCGGATCGCGCTGTACCTCGCATTGAAGGGCGTTTGTCACAGTCCCTGGGATCATGTGTCGAGGGAATGGCTGACACTCGACATGCGGCCCCCCCCCTACCAGGTCTCTTCCTGTAGGGACATAAAAACATTCGGTTATTCTCATTAAGTGGAAAAGTGTCCACCTGGTTTGTTTGGATATGTTTCATGGAATTGTTTTAGTAATCGTGGGGCATCTATATCCTTCGTTTTCACCCATGTTGCTTCTGATATAGGGTATCCCTTCCAATGTACTAAATACCTAAGCTTCCCATGATATATTTTGGAATCGAGGATCTTTTTAATTTCGTATGAATTTCCTGTCACAGGCCCTGGACGTGTTCCTGTCTCTCTTATTTTGGCTGCTGGTTTTAGGAGACTACTGTGGAATACTGGGTGTATTCTTCTCAGTAAGGGGGGTAGATTTAAAGATACCGTTACGGGATTTATTATTTTGGTGATGGGAAAGGGACCTATATACTTTGGGCCCAATTTTTTACTGGGCATACGTAGATTGATATATTTTGTGTCTCCGACTTTCTGTCAGCCTCCTCTGGAACCACCTGTGCTCCGCCGAACAAACACCACACGCACACACTCAAAGGTGGAGCTATCCGGTTTAATCGTAGCTTACACGGTGGTCATACAGTAAGCGCTGAAGTTTTCTGATGAAAAACAAAGTCGGAGACGCCCGATTCCTCCACTTAACTGGCTTTATAGAACGCCCCCAAGCGCCCCTCCCTTGCTCAATTGTGCATTTAAAGTGACCGCACTATTTAATCCTTCAGTTACTTCCGGATCGCGCTGTCCCTCGCATTGAAGGGCGTTTGTTTCCTTTGACATCGTTTTATTGACCCTGCCCCCAGATTCCCTATCCCGTCCACCACCTGATATCACCGTGCCCTGCTAAACGCTACAACACCCCCCTTCACCGTGTCTCTGTTCTTCTGGCTGTCACAGTCCCTGGGATCATGTGTCGAGGGAATGGCTGACACTCGACAGTTTGTTTGTTTACATTTATATGCCACCATCTTGCAGTTCAAGGCAACTCTGGGAGACTTACAAAATGTCATGCCCCTGTCGGAGTCTGACTCTGAGATGGAAGACAAACAGCTGACAGAGAGCGAGAGAGTTGCTCCGTTGGCTGTGGAGAAAACTGGGAAAGGGCAAAGTCAGGCTGGGCAGAGCAGGGGAGAGGTAGAACAAGGGAGGATTCTGATGAAGACCAAGGCCCACCCCCTCCTCAAGAATGCGGAAGAGAGCAACGTGGGTTGTGTGGCTTATGAGGAAGGAAATGGCCCCAATTCCCTTCACAAGGCACACCTGGGGATGGAGTTTAAAAGAGAGGCAGTTGGGAGGGGCATTTGTCGGGAACAAATGCTGAATTAATCTGGTGCTGAGAGTTGTGGCCTGCATTCCTGGCATTCCCTCCTGATTGTGTGAATTACTGACATGCTACTGTGTGCCTAGCTTGTCTTGCTGGGATTATTCTTCCCATCTGGAACTCTTTATCTTGCCCTGCTGGAGTGATTGATTGCAGTCATTCTGTATACAGCGTTGGGACTGAATTATCTTCAGGTTTTTGGGAGAGTTTTTCTCCAGGCCACAAAAGGGACGTTGGGGGTAGAGTTGGTGCCAATAAAGAGATTCTTACCAGTTCTCTGGTTGTGTTGCCTTCGTGCCACGCCCCGGTCATCACACAATATAATAAAACATTCAGATATGAAAATAATTATAAATATAAAAACAGATTAAAATTAGAAAATATTAAGAACAAACTCAGAAAAGGGGGTTGGAGTGGGATAGTGGTGGCCCCTCCTGTGTTACTGCACCAGCCACCACCAGTCTACAGCTTCTCCTTCAGGTTCTCATGCCAACAGCATAGCTAAGTTTTAAGGCCAGAAGAGGGGGAGGGCAGATCTCACCTCTAGGGGTAAGTTGTTTCAGAGGGGCGGGGGGGGGGGGCATAATAGAAAAGGTTCTTCTCCTGGACCCTGCCAGCCAAAATTTCTTGGCTGGTGATATTGACAGTCAGTCCTTTCTGTCAGAAAAGTGGAAAGGCTGATCCCATTGAGGAAAGATGGTTTCTCAGATACCTGGATCCATGCCATGTATAGAAAGAGTCTGAATGTCTTCCTCTGTTATTAGCAATTAAATGTTGACCTAGAAGCTTCTTTATTATTTGCAGTAGAACTCCTAATCTAGCCAAGTCACATCTGATACTCATCTTCCAAAACTGGTCAAGTTCTTCATAAGGGATTAAGTTTATGAGGAACCATGATTTATGGCCAAGTCCTGCTAAGAGACTCAGGTTAACTTCTATACAAGAAGGTCTTTTGGAGCTCAAGAATGGGTTTCCATGTCATCTCTTCCTCTTTTTTTCTCTTTGCATTTAAGTTCACTTATAACTTCTCAGCTACATTTCTCAATATAGATAGATGATAGATAAATGGGGGAGAGGGGGAGAGAAAGTAATCTACTCTTCCTGATTGGCACTTTATGTTTATTATTTAATTTTGATTGTGCTGTCTTTGGTAATATATTATTTGGTTTTATTGTCATTTATGTTGTCTCCATTAACAGATAATTGCATGGTTTAATGCAATGCTGTTGGCAAAGGTCGTGCACCTTGAAATTGGTTTTAGTAACTTCAGAAAGTTGAAGGAACAAACTATGCTGGTTTATGAAATGTAATAAAGATTTGCTCTGATCTGGTTTGATTTGATTTGAAGGAACAAAGAATCGAATGACATGCAATCCTATTTGTATATTGCAAATCCTTCAGAGTTTACAGTAAAGGATTCTCAACGTTATGTGGCTTCAGGAGAGAAAACACCCATCTTTTCTGGCAGCTGTCATCCCACAACTTTTACATGTATTAATTCCATTGGATATCTTTCTATTGTGCACATAACGTAATATGACATTATTTAATGAAGTATTTCTGAAATTAGCCAGACGGGTTTTTGGAGATGTGAATGAGGTCACCATGGGAACTTTAACAACTGAAACACCCTGTTGTGAGTTGCATAACTTATTATAATGACTTGAATATTTTCATTTTTTCATTCCTGTTTTTTTTTAAATAATAATTTAAACTGGATATTCTCCAATAGGTGTAGTTTCCTTCAAAGCTGTTTTTTCTTCTTCTTTCTAGCAATAATCCCATCTATTATTCATCCACAGCTTTATAGTCTAAAAATTATCTTAATCCCACATGATGAGAAAAGAGAAGGATTAGAGGGAACATGATCACTGTCTTCTAGTACAGGGATCCCCAATCTACGGGCTGTGACTTATTCACAGTGGCGGGCCGGCACTTGCAGCCCCACTTATTTAAACTGCGGGCACTGGCACTCACATCCCCAATCGGCATATGCCTGCCACTCATACAAATGAAGCTGGGCACATGCACATACACACCTGCCCCTCACACAAACCCATCCCCTCTTCTCCCTCTTCTTCCTCCTGCCAATGTGGAAAGTTTGGGAAATGCTGTTCTAATACTTGAGGGGCTGTCACAAAGAAGAGGGGATTGACTTATTCTATAGGGCATCAAAGGACCGGACAAGAAGTAATGGGAGGAAGCTCGTTAAAAAGAGATTCCATTTAGATGTAAAGATAAATTTTCTGACAATGAGAACCATTGATCAATAGAACAGCTTGTCTTCTAGAGTTGTGGGTGTTTCACCATTGGAGATTTTCAAGAATAGACTGGACAACCATTTGATTGGGATGATATAATGCTCCTGCCTTGAGCAGGGGGTTGGATTAGAAGACCTACAAGGTCCCTTCCAGACCTATGATTCTGTGCTCTATGTTCTATGATAAGCTAAGGTCCTGCCCAGTCCTGGACAGTTTCTTTCATGTTTTCTTAAAAAAAAAATCACTTGGATAAATGATGTTTTGCCAAATTTAGTCTGGTAAACTGATGAGGCTGTACTTTTGCAGGTGAATCTGAGCAAGGCCTTTAATAATGGAGCTTCTTGGGTGACATTTTGTTACAGATCATAAAGTAGAAGAGGCCCTTCCTAATGAGGTTCAGTAAACTTTCATGAATGACACAAATTATTCAAAGACTTCATACATTCTAAGTTTTGACTGAGCTAAGAGGCAGGATACCAATTATTTTCACTACTAAAAGCCAAGAAAATAAGATAATAACAGAAGAGCTAAGCTAAAACCAGAAACCCCTTTGTGACTGAAACATCGTTTAAGTGAATAAACAAAAAAACAAAACAAAAAAACCCCCCTGATATTGTAACTCCAAAATTGTTAATTAAAATATCTTCTTAGTCTGATAGCTGTGGACTGACAAATCCTCCCGCTTACTGTAGACTTACCAGATTTTCTCATCAGTGAGAGCTATAAAAGCTATTGAAGGTGGGTCTTGAGATTAAAATATAGCATTCAAGGATGAAATCCAGCAGGTTCTGACAGGTTCTGGAGAACCCGTAGCAGAAATTTTGAGCAGTTCGGAGAACCGGTAGTGGAAATTTTGAGTAGTTTGGAGAACCGGCAAATATCACCTCTGGCTGCCCCAGAGTGGGGTGGGAATGGGGATTTTGCAATATCCTTCCCCCAGGAGTGGGGAGTGAATGGGGATTTTGCAGTATCCTTCCCCTCTCATGCCCACCAAGCCACACCACACCACACCACATCCACCAAGCCATGCCCACAGAACCGGTAGCAAAAAAATTCATCACTGTATAGCATGTACCAAGAAGGAAGACTCAGCTGACTCATAAGAAAAGGAGTGTCAGCATTCCAAGTAATGTACCCATAGAAAGGAGAACTCTGAGGCAGGCAAGTTCCTCAAAGAACAGTTTACTGGAAACATCATACATCATGGCACAACTGGTGAAAGCTGACTCTAAAGTTTCTGCGGCTTTCACCTAATTAAAAAGTAAAAGTTTCCCCTTTCGCCCAAGTCACTGGTCACGCTGTCCAAGCCAGTTGCTGGTCGGTTGCTTGGTTACTTCACAAGAAAGACATAGCAGGACTGGGGTTTGGCATGATGTTTATGACTTCAGGGCCAATGTTGGTTGGCAAACTAGAGACAAAGCATATTCCGGGGACTAATAAATTGGTCAAATGATAAATAAATAAGTAAATATGTGGTGATAGGGTCACTGGACCAGACTTTCAGAGATCATAAAGACTTGTCTACTTTATGTACAGCTTTAATCTATAAATTATAGCCATGGATTGTGACACTGGTGTTCCCAATGCGATCTGTTCCAACCAGGTCTATGACTGGGAAGTATCAGGTGTGGGAAACCAGGAGCCAGGATAGACTCCAAAAGCACTGCAAGTTTATTCAATGCAATGCAACCTATACACAAGAATCTGATCTACCAAAGGTCAAGGCAAATTGGTGCCAGATAAGAGTCACTTATCTGGCATCACTTAAAAAAAAAAAGAGTCACTGGACTTCAAGAGGGGGCTGAAATTAGGTCTCTTTCAGTGGTAGATTATGTGTTTGATCCTGCCCTCGGGCTTAGCCTGATCGTTTCCTACAAGGAGGTACACATCTCTTCTATTGGAGTTCTATACTAGTTATTTTATTTGATCATGATCCCAGCATGGTCAGAGCAAAGGCATTGCCAATGATATGCATTCATTATAGCTATATTGCATTCGTTGTTAATTAGAGATGTGGTGTTATTCAGACCCATCTATGGGTCTTTTTTAAGTTCAAAACTTCAAAAGTCAGTCACTGGAGGCTGGGTCTGAATCCATTAATAGTGATATGGAAGGGCTAAGTCCCTTGGTAGACTCTTCATATGTTATCTAGGAGGTTGGATGGACTAAAGTTAGTAAATAATACTGCCATACCTACCCTATGGTACTGGAGCTCAAGGAGGGGAACTTTCTCCTACTTTTAAAAGCCATTTTCTCCACATATTCCAGCAACATACGTTAGACTAGAATACATCTGCTTACTTTTGTAAGAGAAGGAACTCTTCCGTTTATGAAGACCCAAATTCTGTATCTGGAATATGGCTGTTTGAAAGAAATAGAATAATTTCTTCAGTAAGAAAATGGCCATCCATCCATCCATCCATCCATCCATCCATCCCCCCTCTCTTTATCTCTCTATCTCTATCTCTGTCTATCTACCAATATCTACCTATCATCTATCATTTATTTATCCATCATCTCTATCTCTATCTACCATCTATCAATATATCTATCATCTATCTGTCATCTATCTGTCATCTATCTTTCTATCTATCTATCTGTCTGTTTGTCTGTCTGTCTGTCTGTCTGTCTATCGCTTTCCTCTGTATTACAAGTCACCAGTGGGAACTGCCATTTTTAAAATGCAAGATTTCATCTCATAATAGGGGATAATGAAAGTCTCATTCCAGCTGTTCAATATTTCTTCCCACTGACAGCAATCACTTTGTTTACTAAAGATAAAAGGTAGGAAAGATTTTTTTTTAGGAACCAGCCATTCAAAACCAGCCTTTAACTTAAAACATTCATACCTTCAAATGGAAAATCTAAAGATTGCGTTTAGCCCAGCAGTTGAAAAATCAAAAGGCAATTCTCTTTTTCTCCATGAATAAAAATAACCTATTTGAAAACCATTGTTTTATTCGAGCCATTGCAGTGATTTTCTTTCCCCCCTTGAGAGAACATGTCAAACATACAGGAGATAAGAACATGATGCAATATATTAGAAGTTACAAATATATGAGGAAACAAGGAGGTAGGTAATAAAAGATGCCAAAACAGTGCAATAGATTCTCTTCCCACCCTCTTTCTTTCCTAAAATGATAAATGCTTTAGAGCAGGGGTATCAAACTCATAGCCCACAGGCCAGATGCATCACACACTGGCCACGCCCACCCCCATTTTAACAAAGAGGAAAAAAGTTACGATAGGTCATGTGACAACAAAGTGACAATACGAGTTTGACACCCCTGTTTTAGAGCAAATCTTCCTACTGTCAGGCCTGGAAGCCATCTTTTGCATTGGATCTTCAGGCCTGCCACATTTACTACTGTGGGAAACTGGTAAGGGGGATAGTATGGAGCAGGAATGTTATATAGTCATAATAACATTCCTTTCTCAGAAAGTCAAAGACATCTTGCCCTGCACCTAGAAGGCTGGAACTGGGAGACATCTCCAGTTGGGACGGTGCTTGTATTGGATTATGTGATGGACATGTGGGTGTTGGGCAGGGACTTGATCTTTCCTTTGGGTGGGGAAACCCGGAAGCTTTCAGATTCGGGTTTTCCCAGATGTACCAATATGACATCTCTAATAAAATGGAACTTTGAGGAACTTCAAGCCTCGGAGTTTTTATTCGTTGGGGATGTTGTCACCTCACGGTTAGATTTTGCAACACGCTCTACATGGGGCTACCCTTGAAAAGTGTTTGGAGACTACAGTTGGTCCAGAACGCAGCCGCGAGAGCTGTCGTGGATGCACCTAGGTACACCCACATTACACCAATTCTCCGCAAGTTGCACTGGCTCCCTATTGGTCTCCAGTCACAATTCAAGGTGTTGGTTATTACCTTTAAAGCCCTACATGGCTCAGGGCCAGGGTATCTTCGAGATCGCCTTCTACCGCATAGCTCCCAGCGACCGGTAAGATGCCACAGAGTTGGTCTCCTCAGGGTCCCGTCAGCTAAACAATGCTGGCTGGCGGGCCCGTGGGGGAGGGCCTTCTCTGTGGCTGCCCCATAATTATCTGTCAATCATTCACATTGACACTGTAGACTGTTAAGAGTATGGCGTTTCTCCCATCCATCATTCACCATACTTAATAATGCAGACTGCAAGCAGGATCACCTCAAACAACAAAAGTGCTGGAGACTTGCGGTATTCGTTTTCCAGGAGTGCTGCTTTCTATTTTGATTTAAGTACGCTGGTCAAGTTGGTTGGACAGCACTGATTAAATTCATTCTATGTCTAGCTTGACAGTGGGTTTACCACTTTAATTTTCTGCTCCAGCTATCAAAATGTCTTATGTTACCTTGGTAACAAAAGTGGTTGCTGTTGGGATGACATAAAGGAATACTTTAAACGCTTTAGGGTTTAAAATATAAAACATAATCGTAATGCAAAACAACAGTTAAAAACAATTAATGAAAATAAATAGCTGTAGCTATAATCATAAAACAGAAGCTTAAAGCCGATGTACAACATTTGGGCAGACTGTTAACATGGAAGTTGCAGAAAACATCTATCTAAATGAGAGGCACTCTCTTTTATGACTAAATGGAACCAGACAAAATTTGCAGGCAGCCTTCAGGTGTGAGAATACATACATATATAGTTAATTGTGCAAGTAATGCAGCACCAAAAATGCTTGTATACCCAAATGATCTTAGAAAGTATAAAATAAAGATAGTTCTCAACTTACAACCACAGCTGAGCCCAAAATGTCTGTTGTTAAGTGAGACATTTGTTAAGTGAATTTTGCTCCATTTTACAATCTTTCTTTCCACAGTTATTAAGTGAATCCCTGCAGTTGATAAATTAGTAACCTAGTTGTTAAATGAATCTGGCTTCTCCATTGATTTTGCTTGTCAGAAGGTCACAAAAAGTGATCATATGACCTTGGGACACAGCAATGGTCATAAATATGAACCAGTTGCTAAGCGTCTGAATTTTGATCACATGACATGGGGATGCTGCAAAGGTTGTAACTTTGAAAAATGGTCATAAGTCACATTTTTCAGAGCCATTGTAACTTTGAACAGTCACTAAACAAACTGCTGTAAGTTGAGGACTATCTGTACAAAGAAGAAACAGCAATCTCTGTTATTGTCCTTACTACCTACTACCCAGGGGTGGGTTCTAAAATTGTTTACTACCGGCTTAATTTGTGGGCGTGGTTGATAGTCATGTGACAAATGATTCTTTAGGATTGAGCAGAGGTACTGGTCTACCAGCCTTTTAACTGCTTGCAGAGCCGTACCGGTCTACCCATTTGTTTTTGGAACTCACTGGTCTACCACCACACTGCCTTTTACTGTTGATCAGCTGTAGGGCGGCCCTTTGAAGCGCTGCGGCAAGAGTTTAAACAGTTTTTTGCCGCCCTACCACCACCAAGAGCATCGGAAACCACTTTCAGGCAGCTTGGCCTCAATTGCCAATCTACCACCACCGAGCGGTTTACAAGGAGCGGATCGGTTCTAGCCGATCAGTTGGGAGCTTCTTGGCTTCTCAATTTAAAGCTAAGGTATCTTGTTTTTTTTTCTCTTCTTTGTCAAGTGAGCCCTGATTTTTTCCTTCTAGCCTGATCAGCTGGGACTCAGGAGGCTGCAAATAGATTGGGGGCGGGGCCAGGTAGAGGTGGTATTTACCAGTTCTCCGAACTACTCAAAATTTCCACTACCGGTTCGAAAGAACAAGGGAGAACTGGTAGCAACCCACCACTGCTACTACCATGTCAGTTGGGCAGCATTTCTTCTGCTGTTTTGTGCACTTAAAACTGTCCAAGTCTACAAAGGAAAAGAAGGAATTAGCCACTTTGATCCACCAAATTAGAGAACCAAGAAATTGTGAATTCTAGTTCTGCCTTAGCCATGAAAGCCAGCTGGGTGATTTTCGGTGACTCGCTCTCTCTCAGCCCAACTCACCTTGAGTTACAGTATTTGTAAAAGCAACAAAGGCAGGATACAAATACATAAATAGTACTATCTCCATTTTGTTCTATATTAGTTGGACTTTGCCTTGATTTAGAGATATTCATCTGCAAAGAACAATACAGACCAGGATAATGGAAGTCTGTTTTAAAAACAGAAACTAGAGTACTTCAGCAAAAGACTGAAATAACTGGGAATTATTAATTTTGAAATGAAGAATAGAGTGAGACACTTCAAGAGCATGGAAGGAAAATTCACATAAGAAGGTGAACATGTAGCACTGTATTTTCCAAGAGTTCAGGGTATGGATAATAGTCTCCAGTTATAGAAAGACAGGTTCCTAATAAAACGAGCAGCTGATAATGATACTGGTTACTTAGTCAAGTGCAACAAAACTGGATGCATCCATGTAACACTAGACAGCTATTCTGTTGAGGATGCTTTAATTTGAATTTCTACACTGAACAGAGGCTTTATGATTTCCCAAACAAGAGACAGTCTGGCCAGTGTCACGTATATAAATTCTCTTTCAGCACTTCACAGTGTGATTTTCTGAAGCCAGAGTTAGGTTAATACTTCATTGCTTTCCTGACACGCAGTTTTGAGACATTGTGAATGCTTTGGGTTGCCATAATTCTTTTGCGTGAGAAATTTCAATCTGTTCTTGAAATGCCATTATCTGCACTTATTGCTGTATATCAGAATCAGTGCTAAATAAAAAGCCCTTGCAATATGAAAACCAACCTCTGGAATTCAAACAATCTCAGTGTTATCCAACATTCTGTTTCTAATAGCAGCCAAGACCATATGTGTTCTTGGGCAGTCACAAGCAGATCTTCCATGGATGTTTGCCACATAGATATTAACTATATGAACAAATGGCATCTCGTTTTGCTTTAAATAAGCCATTCTGAACTACTAAGCCTCCACCTGCTATTTACTAATGTAAGCTGATTCCCTTCTTCTTGCTAGCAATAGGGGACATGGCTTTTGGTAATCACTGTTCTGGTTAAAATTGCAGGCAGAAGCTAATGTGCAAATGTTCATCCTTCTTCCTTATATGCAATTAAGAAACTAGCATGTTAACATAAACAACTAGAAGGCATGATCAGTTTGCTTGAGGGAGTCATATTCAATATTCTTCTTTACCTTTCCTTGCTAAAGGAATACATTTTCAAGGCAATTTTGGTGAGTGCTAAAAATAACTGTGATATCTTGCTGCAGTCACCTTTGAATCTATCTTATTCATTTATTTGCTAGTAGGCCACAGCATTAGAACATCAATCATGTGCCTCAGGAAGTATAATTTACTAAACTACTTTCAACTAATTCTGACCTACAGTATATTGGTACAAGTTGAAGAGGAGGACACTGTGGACTTTGATAATACAGTAAATTGTTACCAAGGAACTGTGTTAGCCTATAATGGAATTGCAAATTTTCCCTGAGCTCTATGCACCTATTGTCTAATACAGAACATGATTAGTCATTGATAGAATGGCCTTCTCCAGAACACCATCAACCTACTCTACTATTTGGGTAAAATGGAACCATATTAGCCTATGAGTAGATGAATTGACCCAGACATGAAGCACTTTTTTGTAGGTGGGGCAAATAAATCAGCCAGTGATAGGCTCTGTCCCTTTGTATTCTTAAACACTTATAGGCTGCTTCAGCCTGCGGCTTTACTTAGTCCCTCCCACTTGCTTCTTTGAGGTTCAGTGCAGCTGCATACACTGCAATCACCTTAAATCATCCCTGCCATAAATAATAGGCAATTAAAAAAAATCCTCTTTTGATATTTTCAGTGATCACAGATGAGGGTTGCTTAATAGAAGTTGATTGTGATATGGTTTCGATCAATAGAACTTGAAAACAAGGAATGAGACAGATGGATAGTTTGCTCAAAGACTGTACAATTCTCAAATAATGCAATAGCTTTGATTAAGGAAGGGTCTCTTTAAGCATGAACCCATCACATCTGTGATGTAAATAAAATACATAAAGATAATACATTAATTATGTGAAGCATTTTCTATTTCATAAATAAGTAAATGAGAATCCAATTACATTTTTTTTCTTATGTATGCAAGATGGAGTATATATAAAACTACTGTACATCATCTGTGTCTGGAAGTGTTTCCAGATGTGTTGGGAGTAAAATTCCCAGAATCCCAAGCCACTGTTATTATTGGCTGTGCTGGAATGTGAATTTTAACCTCAACCCATATGGAAATTGTTATTCATCCATCATTGTCAATGAAGACTTCTTCACCAGTTTTTAATCACATTAACCCTAAAGATGTGTCCGAAAATGACTGATCAGGCCAATTTGAGCACAGAATCTTCTCACACATGTTGGACAGATAGGTGTTGGCACTGCAGTTGTGCTAATGGTTCTGAGCTTACGCAGCTCATGCTTACATTGTGCTTCAACAGTGTATCTTCCTTCATGAGCTGGATAGTCCTTGTGGGTGAGGCCACACCAAGTAGGGCAGTTTGTGTCAGCATTGTGCCAGGGGTTTATATCTATATCAAGTAATTTGATAGAGGCATTTGTGTTCTTTTGAAATGTTTCTTCTGTCCTCCATGCAAACGTCTTCCAGCAGAGAGTTCCCTAAAAAGGAACTGCTTAGGTATATGCTTGTATGGCATATAGATAAGTACTTGATCTGCTATAATGGAATGTATGGATGACTTTGGGGAACTAGTTGAAGATGTGCCACCCAGGAAACAATCAGACAAGAGGAAAGGTAGTACTTCCAGATTTGCACATTTCTGTTAATGTAGACTTACAATAAAATAAGATTAGTTCGTCTAATCATATTTCCTGTCCGGTTTACATGGGAAGACTGATATCAATCTTGTAAATCTGTAAGCATAAACTTCCCACCACCACTGTAAACTGTCTGAACAATTAGAATGGGTCCTTTCTAAGTAGCTCTTTCTGCCTGCTAATCCACTGGAGGCTCCTGCTACTCTTGTCTGATTGTTCCTAGGTATCATCTCTTTAACCCATTCCACAAGGTCATCCTCTCATTCCATTACACCTGCCTATCAGGTCTCCGCTGTCATCAGCAATGTGTAGACATGCTCTAGGGGAAAAAAGCAACCTTAGTGTCAGGGACTTTGTCTTGCCATTTGATGCCTAATATCCTGCGAAAATAAGTCATGTGGAAATGATTGGACTGCCTTCAATATACAGCCCATGTTTCACAGAAGGACAGCAAGTACCATAGCTCTGCAGACCTTCATTTTTGTTACTGAGCAGATTCCACAATGTTTCCATAGAGGAGAGAACAGTTTATTGAAAACAGAGATTATCTTTGCTATTCTGAAGTTGCCTTCTGCATCAATCACTGCTTGGGAAAGGGTATTGCCAAGATAATTAAATAAGTTCACTGCCTCTAGTTTCTGCCCTTTGATTGTGATTTGAACAGGCTGGTCTTTGGATTTTTGGATGTTGATGGAAGTCCAAAGTTGTCACAAGTGATGGAGAATTGCCTTGAATCTCTGGCTCTAAGCCATCCAGGTGTAGTCATCAGCAATGATGAAGCTCCTCATAACAATTTCGTTCACTTGGTAGTTGCTTGAAATCTCCTTAGGTCAAAGAGTTTCCCACCCAATATGTACTTGAAGCTGATTCCCACTTCATTATCCTGTAAGGTATCATTCAACATGGCAGTAAGCATCATGCTGAACATTGTGGATTGAGAATATAACTCTGTTTGATGCCCTTAATGACAAGAAATACCTTAAAGGATTCTCCACTATCCAAAATCCTAGTCATTATGTCATTGGGGAACTGGCATATATTCTGAGTGAATTTTGTGGTAGAACCAAATATTGACATGATTCTTCACATACATTGTTGGCTAACAGTGTCAAAGGCTTTGATGGGTCAGTAAAGGTTGTGTAAAGTTCATAATTTTTCCCTTATTCTTCTTCTGAAGTTGACAGAGAAAAAAATCATGTCAATTTTCCCACAATCTTTGTGGAAGCCACACTGTGACTCAGGCCCAGCTCCAGGTGACTAGCCAGTTGAGTTTTGCAAAGGTTGTTTCTGAAAAGGAGAACAATAAGATTTCTTGATAGTTGTTACATACTTGTTAATTGCTCTCCCTCTTGTAAAGGTATATGATAGATGCATCTTTAAGTTCCTGAGGAATGGATCTTTGCTTTCAGAAAGACTAAACAACTTGGTGAGTTCCTCTCTAAGTAAAGAATCATCAGCTGGCCCTTCAAGTATGGTGTCTACCCCTGGAACTTTGCCACTTGATGGCTGGCTGACAACTTTTGTGACCATTGGCTATGCTGTATATAAATTCTAATTTCAGCATATCTGGAAGTACATCGTTAGGGAAGTATGGTCTAGGAAATGCCCTAGTCTTCCCTTCTCTATTCAATTCTGGGAAATTAAAAAGTAGTTTGGCAAAGTTGTTGCTTTAGCTGTTGCTTTTATTATCCAATCAGATAATAAAAACTAAGAAGGTTTTTCTTTTCTTTAAGTCTATATATAGCATTGTACAAGGTTAGTGTATTGTCCTTGCTCTTATGGGCCACAAATTCTGTGGGCTGAGGGGAGATGTAATGCATGTTTCTTATAATTATCCAGTCAAATCTAAGCACATATTAAGTCCCATTAGTTGCAACAAAATTGTTCACGTATTTAATAATGACCCACCATAATTGAACTGTCTTAACTGTTTTTAATTTTCTTTTGATCATTTACAATAATTATTCCCTATACATTTAAAAATCAAAGAAGAAACAAATTGTACAGACTTTTGTCTTAACAACGTCATAGCTCTCTGATTAAATTTTATGTAGCATAATCATTCCCTGACAAAGAATGATAATGTCATTGGGAGTAAGGCTAATACTCTAATATTAATGAAATAGTAATGGCTACACTTATAAGGAGAAATGGCATTCTTGACTTGAAGTTGAAATATTTACCATGATTAAACTTTCAAAAATATTGTTAAAGTTATTAGTTTCCCTGATAGTTACGCTGCCTGAAACTCATACAAATTGAGGTTCCATATTATCTAAAAGATCACTTTTTCCATTTCATATTGTTCTATTAGATATCTGTTTATTTCTGCTCTATTTTTTAAAAGCTATATATTATATGAAAGAGAAGATTTTTTTTTCTTTTTCAGAAGTAAGAATTGCATTTTGCTTTTCTTTATAAACCTTGAAAATGTTATGATCTGCTTTTCATATGAAAATTATCTGCTTTGCTATTGCCTTCATGCTCACCCTAAAGATCAGCACAAAGAACAGAAACACATTCTGGTAAACTGACATTATGGATAGCAAATCTGTGTCAGAGGAATGATGAGTTCAGGCTGATTAGGCTTTGCAGACAGGCAATATAGGAAATTATGAATTTCATTATCTTTTTAAGGTTGACTTGCTTTGCAGCCTGTAATAGTGTAGCTTGAAATAATATCCTTTCCACTAGGGCTGAGTAGATGAAGCTGACTTCTATGCTTGGTCACTTTTTATTATTGTTGTTGTTGTTCCAATCTTTAAACCTGCATGGCATGATTTAAAAGTTCAAGAACTGTTTATATACAGAGTTAAAATACCTTTTTATAATAAACTGTGATTTTGGGCTCATTGTATGACTTTGTGTGCAAAGAACAGATACAAATTGTTTTGCCCGGTTCTTTGATTCAAATGCTTATTGGTTTGTTAGTAATAGCTGCCCAGAGTTACCTTGAGGGAATTTGGGCAACCTATAAATGTTATATATTAATTAATTAATTAATTAATTAATTAATTAATTAATTAATGATAAAAGAATTATTCTTGTGGGTAATGAGGGCTAGGGTTAATGTTAGATTTTTAGACTTTTATTTCTGTAAATCCTGAGTTTGTTCTCTGTATCTTCCAAAAGATTTCTTAATATTTTTCTGCAATTCGTGCACTAGTGCCCAGACCAAAATCATACTCTAAAATAACTTGAGCAATTTGTGATGTGTGCCTTTTGATTAATGGAGCACTATGTATTTAAATGTTTGCTTTTTAGCAAAATCTAGTATACTGGCTTCTGAATAATTCCTTCATTTAATTAACTGGTTGTAGTACAGTCCTGCAATTGTTGCCGTTAATTCCATAAGTGTTAATAAGATCATCCACTTCAGCTCATGTAGTATGTGATTCAGAATGAAATGTTTCATTATTATGACAATATTTCCCATTGGACATCCACTGGATCACTACAAATTTCAGTGATATATTCTATAGGGATACCTTTAGAAAATGGTTAACTCTCAAAACATCCTTGGGCGATAGATAATAAATGAACCCATTTTTTCCTTTGGTATATTTTTTTTAC
Source organism: Arizona elegans (assembly GCA_022577455.1). NCBI lineage: Eukaryota > Metazoa > Chordata > Lepidosauria > Squamata > Colubridae > Arizona > Arizona elegans. The sequence continues at coordinate 212,565,184 of JAKOOJ010000001.1, read as the reverse complement.
TAAAGAAGGAGTGCCGAATTGTGTCACAACCTTTTCACATGAATAAACATGGAGAGGTGGTATGATTGAATGAGCTTCTCTCAGATGTCCCAGGAGGTAATGACAGCTAAGAAGACAACCAAAGGATACTGACAACACTGATTTAAATTTTGGTGATATGTTGGGCTGTCAAAAAAGACAATGGCAAGAAAGCTAAGTTAGCTGAAAAAGTTTGTGGATTAAAAGATTTCTTTCTAGTACTTTTCCAAAATGTTATACTGGTTAGCCTTTCCCCAGGGAAGTCTTTCGAAAGAGAAGCAATGAAGGTTAACTTCTTAAGGTCCATGTTATAGTTGTGATTTCATCCAAGACAGACTTTTCTAAATGATGGGAGTAAATTCTAAACAAAAAAATTGAAGGCACAGTGCCTTGAATAATCTGGTATCTTCCTGGTGGTTCCTCAATTTTTATTTAGCTTAATGCTGGAGGGGCCAAACAAGAGGATCGTGAAGGTGCCTAGGCTTTCACACATGCACATATGTAAATTGAAACAAAAAACCCAACAATAATAGTCACCTTCAAAATAAAAGCAATTCAGGTGGGACAGCCAAGGACATCCAAGCAGCAGATGTGGCCCAAGGACCCCAAAAAGTTTGATCTAACAAGTGAAGCTAGGCAAAATCACATCAGATACCTGTACAATTAGCACAGGAGCCCCCCAGGGCTGTGTGCCCTCTCCACTTCTCTTCTCTGTATACACCAATGACTGCATTTCAAAAGTTCCCTCTGTTAAAGTACTGAAGTTTGCAGATGATACAACAGTGATTAGTCTCATTCGAGATGATAAATCTGCATACAGACGGGAGGTTGAACAACTAGCCTTGTGGTGCAACCAGAACAATCTTGAACTAAACATACTCAAAACAGTAGAAATGGTGGTAGATTTTAGGAGAAATCCTCCTATGCTACCACCTCTTTCAATACTAGACAATACAGTATCAACAGTAGAGACCTTCAAGTTTCTAGGTTCTATCATATCTCAAAACTTAAAATGGACACTTAACATCCAAAACATCATCAAAAAAGCACAACAAAGAATGTTCTTTCTGCACCAACTCAGAAAGCTCAAACTGCCCAAGGAGCTGCTGATACAGTTCTACAGAATTATTGAGTCTGTCATCTGCACCTCTATAACTGTCTGGTTTGGCTCTGCAACCCAGAACAACTAGACACAAAGACACTTTTCCCCCGAATGCCATCACTCTGCTAAACAACTAATTCCACAATACTGTCAAATTATTTACTAAGACTGTATTCCTATTGTTCTTCTCATCCTTCCTATTACCTATCTCCTCCCATTTACAACTATAACCTTGTTGCTTGTATCTATAGGATTTATATTGTTTTATTTGTTTCCTAGTATGATGTGATTGTTTATTTAGTAACCTATGACTATCACTAAGTGTTGTATCTTATGATTCTTGATGAATGTATTTTTTTTTTCCTTTTATGTACACTGAGAGCATATGCACCAAAGACAAATTCCGTATATTTAATATTCCTTATATTACAAAAAATACTTAATTTTCTGTTGGGATGGAAATATTCTTTATGAAATGAGTGAACATTTCATAACATCTGAACTAATACTAGCCAAACCAATTTCACTTAAGTACTTTGTCAAAATGATCAAAAGGGCATCAGGCTTTTCATGCACAAGAACAAATTAAATGACAATTGTGCTCCTTCCCGAATAGACCATTGAATGTTTTCCAAAGGGAGAATGGCTCAGTGCACTGGAACACTTTTTTGTTCATTCTTAAAGAAAGAAAAGTGGAAAGCAATGCAAAATGGAGAACAGCTCCAAAGGTTAGGAACAGTATTTGAACTTTTTCTCTTTTAACGTATTTCATCTGAATGCCCCCATTATAGAGCACAAATGTTCTGAAATTTGCAGACATAAAATGACAACCATTTTATATTATGGAACCTATTTGATATGATTAGGGCGCTTTTAATAAACTGTCAGCAAATTGATTTTGCAGTGTTGCTGTGATAAAAATAGAAGTAGGGAAATTGGTATTTTTTTCATAATTACAATTATCCCCTTTCAGTAAGGGCTTATCTAGAAATCTTTGTCTTCATACTATTAGAGGTCCTCCTTTGAAAACCACAACATATCATGTGATAGTAAATTTATAGCAGGTTTATGCAAAGAGTATAAAGAATTTTATCATGACTAATAATTATCTTGTAATTGTCCTTTCCTTTTCAACATTTGCCCTTTTCTGCCAATAGTTTAGCTATCATTTCTTAATATGCTTATAATTTTGAATACCTCTAATACAAATTCTGGCTAAAGTAACTTTTATTATGAGTGGCCAGGGAAGATTAGGTTTCTTTTGCTACTTTACCCTTCAAAAAGATTAGGCTTTTTTTTATTCTTCTAGTTCAGAATTTCCTATTTCTTTAAACAAAACAGTACAATTAAAGGACGAACTTTTTACAGATCTTGAGTTCTGGATAAAGCAGCATTTCTTACAATCTTCAAATTGTGAGAGTTCTTCAGATTTGACAGACGTACCAAGAACAAAGCAAAAAGCTATATTTTTATCTGCTTTGATAGGCTTTGGCTAAAGATTTATTTATAGTGAATATCCTCTGAGTTAGATTATAGTAATACAAAATGAATCTGAGAGCTAACACTGCTATTTTGTGTAGGACATAAGTCAACTGCATTGACTTAATAACAATTAACGAAGAAAAAGTGTTGCTATTAATATTGAAATGATAACTTCAGTTATAAATGCGTGAGATAAATAGTAACCTATACAGTATTGTGGATTTGTCAAGAGGTCAAAACATTTTATCTGAAGAACCAAAGCCTCCCTGTAGGGGAGGCGAAGCAAAGAGGGGTGCCGCAACTCTCCTGCCTGACCTGGGGTTTTTCTCACCCTCTCAGCCACGATGAGGAGAATAGGCAACCTAAACATGGCTGCCACAAAGCTGGGCAGTCAAGGAACACCTAAGGCTGGTGCTGGAGCGGAGTTAGTGAACAGTGATTGGAGCTGGTGAGAGGATCCCTCTTTTTTTGCATTTAGTCCCTAAACTTAAAGGAAAAAAGAAGAAAATCCAGAGAAGAAAAGAGACTCATAGAATTACCTTTTATAAAGTGGTGAATAACCATAGAGAGAAAAATCCTAGGCCCAAATGAAAAGAACTGACGAGAGAAAAGCTAAAGATCTTTTGATCAAAGAAAACTGGATTTTAAACTGGGTAGGCGTTATTATGGAAAGGCATTATAATATGCTGGAACTATGTACCTGAATTGATCTGAGTATCTAATTTTGTCTCTATAAACTGAATTAAATTTGGATTTTAATTTATCACATTTGAAACAACCCTGAAACCTCTGTTGATGCTGCCATCTACTGGTGAATGAAATATACTACACCCCTACAAATCTAGGAAAACGTTGACAGAAGAAATAAGCAACATCTCTTTGAAGGATTATGGTGATACTAACTGTCCTATAATTAATTACTTTACTATTGTGATAAGGAAGACTTTTAAGTAAAGTGACTTTTATTGTGTGGAAACTGTCTGGACTATTTAAATAGAATTGATTAATAACCCTGAGATGTAAAGAGCTATGATTACTGAACTCTTTGATGAGCAAAACTGGAACTGAATATATTGTTTGTGGCCCTCACTAAAAGTGGATTTATTAAACTAAAACAAAATGCCTTTTCAGGAGGAACTGAGTGAGATTTCAAGAGAAATGGCATGGATGTTTCAAAGCATCAGGAATACTATGATAAAGAACCAAAGAGAGATAAAAGACTTAATCCAAGGCATAAGTGACTATGTATTAACACAAATATGTGTTTTAACATTAGGATTAGTAAGAGTGACCTGACTAGAAGCCAGAATAGAGGTAGAAATAAGAATTAGGGGGAATATTAGTAGTTATAATTTCTATATAAATTGAAAATAAGTAATAATTAGATGGAGAGTTGAGAGTTTGAATGATGGTATTATTATGTATGTTCAAAAAGATCATTGACATTAGAATGGAACATTGAAATATTGAATTACTTTAAAATAATCAAGTACATTAATACTAGGATTATATAAATTTGATTAATGTAATAATTGATGCTTGTTATTTGTATTAATATGAACCATACCCAGAGGCCACATATATTGATGTTGATATATATTTAAAAATAAAAACCCAATAAACCTTGAAAAAAAACCCCAAGTATTTGATTAAATACTTATTTGATCAGTTATTTAAATAAAACCACATTGGGGTAAACTAAACTTACTCAAAAATGTTGGTTCTAAAATAAATAAACAAATAAAAGGCCAGGTCGGGCCCCCGAGGAAACTTGGAAAACAATAAAATATATAGTTTTCAGTTAAAGTTTATATTTTTATATAATGGAAAGATACAATTCAAGAAAAAATGCATATTTCTCCATTTGATACCTCTGAAAAGTGATATTTTGAATGCCACATTCACATCTACATTTTTGTTTTGCTATCTTTGATTACATCATGCACATTAAAAAGTACAATTATTTCTCTGAGCAGAATGTTGCTTTGTTTGTATTCCTTATTAATAGAACCAATCATGGCAACAGGGTATTTTATTCTTATGTCATGCTGAGCTAATATTGTTACTGTGCTACCATAGCTTCTCCTAATTGTAGGCTTTAGTTTACTCATCTATGAAACTCGCATAATAATGTACTTATCTCCTTCACAGGGGTATTGTGAAGCTTAATGAATTAATTTTGGAGAGTGCTTGAGATCTGCAGATTATAGGTATGCTGCTAGTGGAAGCAAATAATTATTACTTTCATTCCTACTCTCTCTTTCTGAAGATATTATAAACTATGAATCAGTCATTGCATTGAAAGTTACATTTATTTTAGATTTGCAGCAGGAGACCTATATGCTTGTAATTGAGGCATTGGATACATGCATCAAAACTTATCAAGAATTTTGCAATCTTTTATTTGTTTGTTTCTTTTAGAAGACCTCTCAATAGCTCTGTTTTACATGGGCATTTATAGGTGAGGAAGATGGGCAAGAGAAAATCACAATATTATAGCCTATGTAACATGACTCATGTCATTTACACAATGACTTTGTAATAAATGCAATGCCCCTGTGGTTCTCACCAAAGGCCTACGTTGCCTTATGCACTAAATATACTTGCCTGATATAACATTAGATTGATGCCAATAAAATGAGAATTATCCATTTTAGCCATGGTGGCACAGTGGTTAGAGTGCAGTACTGCAGACTACTTCTGTTGATCACTGGCTGCCAGCAGTTTGGCAGATCGAATCTCACCAGGCTCAAGGTTGATTCAGCCTTCCATCCTTCCGAGGAGGGTAAAATGAGGACCCAGATTGTTGGGGGCAATATGCTGCTCTGTAAACTGCTCAGAGAGGGCTGGAAAGCACTGTGAAGCAGTATATAAATCTAAGTGCTATTGTGATTGCTATCCAAAAGCTTCAAATGTAATTTCCTAGATTTCAATAGAGTAAGCAGTGCATTCTTTAATTAAAGGTAAATTAAAATAAAATAGGGGTTTACATTTTGAATATAACAGAGAATAAATACCTGTTCACTTGGTCTTCCCCAAACACTATTGGGATTCAGAGAAACTGTTTAATTGTCTCTGATTTCAACATTTTGACATTCCATTGCTTAAAATGGGTAAGAGACCCATTTTATGGATTCCACTTGTCTGAGGATCTTGAAGAGACTTCAGATGTTCTCTGAGATATCAAATGAACAAAGAGACACCTAGAGCACCAGTGAAGGGAAATGAGGAATGAATTCAACCAAGCATACATAGGAATTTTTGTTAGAGATCACCAGATAGCAATCAGAGCAATGAAATATGAATATTTCTCTACAGTATTTGCAGGTTGCTTGCCAGCAAACATAGGATCCCCAAGACTGACATGTACTAACTTTATCTAAGGTGACCCATTTCAAATTTTGGAGCGGAAAGAATAAGACCATTTTCAAAGCCACTGGGATGATTATTCTTGGCGTAGGTTGGATAAACTTGCTCAGATTTGCTCTGAATTGGTTGCCAGTTGTGAAGATGCCATAGCTACAACTAAGTCGTGGTCTTGCCCTGTTATTGGGAAGAGATTCAGCTCAGGGATGGGTTCTGATTTTTTTTACTACCGGTTCTGTGGGCATGGCTTATTTTGTGGGCATGGTTTGTGAGGGTTAATGTGACTGGGTGGGCATGGCCAACTTTATTTTCTTTACTTTTAAAAGCATTTTTTCTACAACCTTAAGAAGTTACAGAAAAAAAATGCTTTTAGAAGCTTCTTACAATCAGGCAAGTCATCTGGGATCGCCAGAGGCTTTTAAAGGCATTTTTCCCCCTACAACCTCTTCGGCTGAAGAGGTTGCAGAAAAAATGCTTTTAAAAGCTTCTGAGATCCCAGCTGAGCCGCACGATCATCAGAGGCTTTTTTTTAACTTTTAAAAGCATTTTTTCAGCCGAAGAGGTTGTAGAAAAAATACTTTTAAAAGTAAAAAAAAAAAGCCTCTGATGAGATGGCGGGGTAAGCGAGTGGCGACCGGGCCGGGGACCGGTTCGGGGGCATGGCCAGCCAATGTTATTACCGGTTCTCCAAACTACTAAAAAATTTTACTATCAGTTCTTGCGAACCGGTGTGAACTGGGAGCAACCCACCACTGATTCAGCTTCTTAGTTCTGAAGAAGTGGATAATCTTGTAAGTGTGGTTATCCATGCTTTAGATCCATGCTAGTTGGTCAAGCCCCTCCCCTCCAAGTGGTGACATGTAGTTCAGTTCATAAGATGGTGAATGTATTCTTGAGAGAACAAACGGTTCTGCTAGCTGTGAGGGAAGTGATGGTCCAATCCCTCCTCAAGAAACCACCATGCGATTAAAAACATTCCAGTGGATTCAGCCCATTCCCCAACCTTTCTTTTTTAGGAAAAATTGTTAAGAAAATGATCAAATTGCTGCTTCAAAAGACTCTTGAGGAAACATATTCCAGTCAAGTTTCAAGATAGGACATAATACTGAGGTTGCTTTTATCATGCTTTATGGTGACTGAAGGTAGTTCTAGATGTAGAAAATACATCCCTCCTGGCCCTCCTTTATTTCTTAGTGGTCATCGATACCATCAAGCATAGTATCCTTATGAACCAATTGAGGATTGAGAGAGGGCATATGACGGTTCTTCTTCTTTTTCCAGAATTTTCTCTCCTCTTCTGCTTGATGTCTACATGCAGCATTGACTGAGGCATAGGATCAAATATCATTAATATGCTGCTGATGATACTCAATGATGCTGTCTCATTTCTGTTTCAGCAACTGGAAGTTTCTGGGGTCTGGATGGGGAAAAAAACAATTCAAGAACATGTAATTATGGGTTTTGGGGCCCATGAGATCAGGTTCTAGGGATTTTCCTCTCCTTGCTCTGGATAAAGCTGTGCTTCTTCACTCAAAGCTGGTATGCAGTAAATTATGGACAATACCACAACCTTCCCAGTCTGGTGAACCTCCAGATATTTGAACCAACTCTAGGAAATCTTCATCCATTTCTGAGAATTCTAGGAGCTGATGTCTCTACATTTGAAGGCCACAAAAATTGTGGCAATCTGGAAATAAACCTTTTAAAGTTATAGTTGCTAGGATATACAGAAAATTGCACTGATTCAGAAATATTCTGAACTATTCTTGGTGAATGATAATAGAAGTGTGGCTTCAAAATATTGGCACAGAATAATATATTAACATTTATTTAAATGTCTGGAGGAATATTAACTTTCTAGGAAATTAGGGGGTTCTCTTAGTTATGTGGATATCTTTAATATATACTATAAATATAGATGTACCATATATCTCTACTGAATGTAGATGGTGTCATTGAGGCTTCACCTTGCCTACTGATATCTGACACCTAATCCAGTGTAGTCTGTTTAGGACATCTCATTCTGGACAAATAAAGCTTTTTTTAACGTACTTATTTCATGAAACTTGTATTCATGAAGGTCTCTCCATTCATTTGGAAAGTTCAGTTTACCAAATTCCAGTATTCCACTACCCAGATGTCCAGATGAACAGAAAATAAAATAACTGCTTCTTCTACTGCATTTGCAAAGACAACCCAACAATCTTATCCACTTTTGCACTCAGCTACCTAAAGACATCGAATATAAGTATTCCAATGGTCAAGATTTCAGCTCAAACTTTTGTTCCCAAAAGACAGATCTGTGTTGAAATATAAAGCTAAATATAATACAGAGATGGAAAACATGTTTTGGTTGAAACTTGAACAACAAGGGTGGGGGGGGCTTATAGGAAAAAGTTGGGCCCTCTCTTCCTTCCTTCTGTATACCAACATCTTTATCTTCTGTTAGCTTTTCTCCACAACTATCATATTTTCCAGCTCTCCCCATTCTAGAACACATCTGACTTGAAATACAGGTGTTTCAGATTCAGACTATACATGTGTGTAAGAGTCTAGATGAAGAGGAGAAGTACATTTGCATTTGGTCTGAATACAGACTATCCAGAACTGCCTGCAACATGCATGGCAAGTAGAGGCTACAGAGCAAATGACTAAGCTGATGAAACAAGATAAACTAACCTTACAGGATAATGCAAAGACAGAATTTTAAAATGCAGATGTAGTAATTTGGAAGGGGGGGGCAAGTCTCGTGCTTCCAAATACAATGAATTAAATAGATATGTTGAATACTGAACTGAAAGGCAATTCCAAAAGCAGGGGTGTCAACATCTGCAAGGTGACAGGGAGTTTTGCACTGGAAGCCCAACCTTCATTACATATTGTGACGAAATGGGGTTGAGGGGTACCCCGGACCGTGAACCAGCTCATGAGTAAACACACTGAGACTGAAATGATTCTAACAGAGGCGTCTTGTGTAAAAATATAATTTACTTTAAAACATTTAAAAAGCACTATGTCTTTATGAAAACACATTAAAAACAAAGTCTTGTCTGGGTATGTGAGGCAAGGCTATCTCCCTAGATCCCTCTCCACAATACCGAAAACAGTTCACAAAAGAATAAAGCTAGCATGAAGGTAAGCAGCTTCGGCGTCGATACATCATCAAGGCAATCATAACGAGGGCAGCACGAGCCTCACAGCTGAAAGTCACCTGAAGTAAAAACAGTTCAAACAGCAAACATTGTTTGAAGCTTGTGGGAGGAAGAAGGTCCAGCAACAGCAGTCCCGATGATAGCTTGCGTGCTACAAAACAGCAAAAGGCAAGCATCCGTGGGAGTCTCTCTGTAATGACGTCTGGAGTCCTTATCTGCATTCTTCTCCCATCAGCGGCATTGCCCAAGCTTCCTGCAGGAGCTGTGCATTTAGGCCTAGAAGACTAGGCCCAAGTAGCAAGCGAAAGGTCCTTGCTTATGTAAGGAGTCAACCTGCAATTATCCAGGGCGGGGAAGGCTTGCAGGTAATTGGCAACAGTAGATGGCTTGATTAAAACCATACTGTTTGTGAGTAGGCAGATAGCCACAGCAATCCTGGAAACACTCGTGACAATCCCCTTCTCTGCGGCTATTTGACTCGTTAACAAACATACATTCTACATTGGGTACATATATACATCAATGGGAAGTACATTCACATAGCCATTGACATTTTACCCAGGAGATAGAGGTGTTGGTCACGGGGCAGCGGTTTGGTAAACACGTCCGCTACCTGTTCCTTGGTTTCACAATACACAGTCTTAATGAAACCTGTTTTCACCAATTGCCTCACATGTTTGTTTTGTATATCAATATGGCGTGATCTCTGGCCTACAGCATCGGCTTCCGATATGTTAATGGCAGCCATGTTATTCTCATAGACTTTTATAGGTTGCATGGGCTGCCTCCATAAGCTTACCAGAAGATCGTCAAACCAAACTAGGTTATTGGAAGCTTTGGACAAACTCACATACTCAGCTTCCGCTGTGGAGGTTGCAATTAACTTCTGCTTCCCAGAGTACCAATACACGGGGCTACTATTTAGGTATACAATGTACCCCGAGGTACTTTTTCTAGATCTAACGTCCCCTGCCCAATCGGCATCCGAAAAACAACTCAATCTTAATTCTCTAGTTGCTTCTGGTTCCAATAACAATGAATAGTTCACAGTACCTTTTAAATATCTCAGGAGTCGTTTGATTCCGCTCCAATGGTACTGTGTAGGATGTTCAGAATGTCTAGATAACACATTTACACTTAGACTGATGTCCGGTCTAGTCCAATTTGCAATGTACAACAACGACCCAATCACGGACTTGTAAAGGGTCTTATCCTCAAACTCCGTGCTCTCAGTGTACATATTCTTAAGGAAATCTGTTGCCATAGGGGTATCACATGGCTTCGCCTCTACCATGCTACACTTTTTAAGCAATTCCTGAATCTTATCTTCCTGAGAAAGCCGAAACCCCTTCTCGGTTTTTACGAATTGCACCCCTAAAAATTTGCTAATGTGACCTAGTGGTTTTAGAGCGAAACTCTTACTTAGGTCCTCAGAGAACTTCTTATGCCTGTTCTCTGATCTGCAAATATATAGTATGTCATCAACGTACAACAGTACTGTTTCCCTAATGTCCTGATCTTCCTTGACAAAAACACACTCGTCAGCTGACGATGGTAAAAAGCCCATCTCTCTCAGGCTTTTTGTGAGACACTCGTACCATCGTTTACCAGATTGTTTTAAGCCGTATAGGCTCTTATTCAACAACCACACATCATCTTCCCGATGGCTTACTCCCTGAGGAATCCTCACGTACAGCTCTTTGTCTAACTGGGCGTGCAGGTACGCGGTCTGAATATCGAACTGATACACATGTTCGCCTCGCATGGTAGCGATGGTGAGAGCTGTTCTCACGCTCTCAGGGCGCACCGTGGGCGAGAAGGTGTCCTCATAATCGTCAGGGAATCTCTGCGAGAATCCCTGCGCTACTAGTCTTGCTTTATAGACAAAACCCCCACCTTCAATGGGCTTTTGTTTGAATAGCCACCTGGTGCCGATCACCCTCTTGTCCTTGGGCAATCTTGTTGGCATGAATACATCCAGCCTTTTCAGGCTGTCTAATTCCGTATCCATGGCGGCCAGCCACTTCTGTCGTTCATGGTCAGGTAAGGCCAACACATCCTCATATCTCTGAGGGGTGGCCAAAACCTGGTCGACTGAGGTAACAAATTCGTCGTACCTCTTAGGCTTATTGCCCCTGGTAACCCTAACTGGTCTGCCTTTAGGAGAGTCACTGACATCAGAGTTGTCCGATGAGTCATCTACCTCGTGACTATCACTATGCGTCTCAGAAGCTGGGTGCCTATCCTTCCTGGCTACCCCCATCTTACGCTTCAATACCCCTTTCAAGGGTGCCTGGGATGCACGCTTCCCAGAACCAGATGTATCCCTATCATTGGATAGGTTCTCCGATACATCCTCCGATTGCCTATGACAACTGCGGGAAGGGTTCTGAGTAAGAATCTCATTGGCATGGATCTTACTCCAATTGGCCCCTTCGTGAAAAGTGGCAGACCTTGATATCATTAATTTCCCGTTAGGGTAGGCAAACCTAAATGCCTTGGAGCCCTGCTCATAATCAACAAATCTCAGTTTAACAGAGATCCGGTCTCCCTTTCTCCTGAGCTCCTTCGGGACATGAACATCGGCCATCACCCCGAAAACATGGAGGTGTGCCAAGCTAGGCTTATGGCCGTATAGCACCTCGTATGGGGTCTTCTGCACCATGCTAGACCACACTCGGTTCAAGGTGTAGTTCGCGTATCTAATTGCTTCTACCCAATATGCGAAGTCTAGTCCGGAATCCTCTAGGGCGCACCGCATCATTGTTTGTAATATGTCGCTGCGCTGTTCTGCAACGCCATTTTGAAACTTAGAGTAGGGCGCGGTGCGTAAGTGGACTATGCCCTTACTCCTCAACCAACTGGAGAACTGCCTGAAATTAAATTCAGTCCCCCTGTCAGTTAAGATCTTCTTAACTCTGACCTGGTGCTGGTTCTGGACTAAGTTACAAAATTCCTTAAACTTAGTCAACGTTTCACTCTTAGACATTAGGGGAAAAACGAATCCAAATCTGCTATGGTCGTCTACTATGGTAAGAAAGTACCGTCTCTTACCCACAGAAGGTGCGAATGGACCCACCAAATCCATGTGGACGAGCTGAAACGGGTGTTCAGAGTACCTCTGAGACCTCTTGGGTGCAAATTTCACCTTCAACTTTGCACTCCTACAAATTGAACAATCTAGAAATGTGTTACAATCATTGATCTTGGTTCCCCTTGAGTGTTCGGTTACCTTTTTCACTATAGGAAAACTCACATGACCTAGCCTGCGATGCATCAAGTGAGCACATTCATTGTGCAATGGCTCTCCTATAGAAATTGCATTAGCATTTTCAGGTTTCCTATTATCTGACTCTAAGTTAAAATTTAAAAACTTTTTATTAACTTTACATTTGTCTTTACAAGGCTTCCTCTGGTGAAAGTCTTGATCCTCATCACCTAGTTCTAACTGTGATTCATTGTTACTACCAATTGAGATAGTATAATTGCTATCACTGCAGGTCTCAGCATTCGTATTGGGGGAATAATAAGGCAAGCCACCTATCTTCAAAACCTCCCCAATCACACATTTGTTGTTTTTGATCACAGCTGTTCCTCCTGAGAACAGAATCTCCATTCTGGGGTTCTCACATATCCTCATTAGGCTTAGCAAATTATGATCTATCTCTGGTACATACAATGCTCCATGAATCTTTCCTATCCCAGGAATATAAACATCTCCAATGCCAACAACATTGACCTTTTTACCGTTTGCAACTTTGACCATGGATTGATGCCTTCTCATATTAACAAACAACCTTCGGTCACTGACAACATGGTTACTGGCTCCACTGTCCATTAACCATAGTTGCTCTCGCTGTTCCCTTGTAAGCTCTGACTCAGTAGTTTCCACTATACCTACAGAGCCATCATTAAACCTGGGTTTGTTCCCTTTGTTGCCTTCATTCGGCTTTTTACCCCTTCTGTGGTTAGGAACGTCTCCACTTGGCTGTGACCTCCTTTTACATTTATTATCAGAAGGTGTCTTTACACTTGCCCTAGCATTTACATTTTGTGGGCAATCCCTTCTATAATGTTCTTTTGAACCACAAATGAAGCATTCTCCAATAGCATATGCTCTATCTGAACTATCGGGCCTTCTTAAAGGTTTTTCCTTTTTATGAAAAGCCGCCCTGCATTTTCGCAAGTTATCTTCTGCAATCAATCTGCCAGATAACACTTCTAAAGATAAGTTATTACAACTAACATTATCCAGTTGCGATATAAAATTATCCCAGCTAGGGTCAAGGGAATTGAGTATAACAGTAATGAGGGTTTGTTCAGACACTGTTTCCCCCCTCAACATCAATTCCTGCCTTAACCTGTTTAACTCACATAAGTGTTCATTAATATCTACTCCCGCCTTCAACCTTGCGGAATAGAACTCCCTATAAACTCTGTTTGTAACATGGGAGCTTTTTGAACAAAATAGCTTATGCAGTTTCACCCAAACTTCTGTTACGGTCAGGTTACTAGGTATACTGGGATATAGTGCAGGGTTAATGGACATCAATAAAATACAAAAGGCCTTATGATGTAAAAGATCAACTTCTAAGGACCATGGTCTAAGTGGGGGTTTTAACAACAACGATAAAACATTCTCTTTCATTAAAATTACTTGAATACTTTTAACCCATTCCTTAAAATTTCCTCCACCCACACTTAAACTTTTAAAATTAGGAGGAAGGACCTGTACATTATTAAACATGGAAACAGACATTAATTGGTGTTCAAAATGTGGTCCATCCTGGAACGGGCAATAAGGCATTGGAATAGAAGCACACAGCACAGTGTCTCCTATCTGGCATTCTGACAATCGTTCCTCCCCAATGGGAGGGATTAAAACTTCAGGTTGTGCGGATGCAAAGCTCATCCTGGTTTGATCACAAAAACTTGAGGGTCCTCTCTGGTGCACATCTCTAGGAATTTTTGGACGCGCTCCCAAATTCCTATCTTCAGTTGAGGCAGCCTCCGGAACCGTCCTGGATGTCGATGTCATCACGGATGGATATATCCCACTCGTGGCGTGCGCTGAATTAGTCGCAGACATCAGGGGTGCTTTGGTATGTGCAGCTCCTATTTGTTGAGCCGATGGTGCCTGCAAACCATCGCCTAAAATGGTTGCCAAAGTTTCTATCACACTTGCAACCTTACGCTCAACATGAGAGTCTCTTAAATTTTTAGCAGAAGTCACTGATGTCATCAAGGGAGCTAAAGTCTTTATGGCCTGATCTATGATGGCTTCTACAGCAGGTGGCGCAATATCAACTTGGCCATGCTGGTTTAACAAAGAAGCAGGAACATTCGAATCAGGCAGTCTGTTATCCCCCATTCTCCACTTATGGTCTGAGGTGGGGGTTTTAGGAAAAGATTGAAAGTCTCTTACCAATCCGGTGTTTTCTAGGACTTCGATCTTCTTTCCTTTCATGGCTGGATTCTTTAATAATCCGCTAGAATCAGCAGTCGGGTTCTGACTTACTGTGGGCAAACCTAAAAACTGAAGGATTGCCTTCCTAAACTCATCATCCACCTCTGTATTTGTTTTCAAGACCTGAAGTGGCGTTCTTCCAGTCTCTACTTCTTTAGGTGATGATGGCTTATTCACTATCTTAGGCCCTTCAGAAGTTGAGGCCTCTGCTCCAAAACTTACAGCTCCACTATTCTCTAAATCAATTAGAGTTTGGGGTTTTTCAGCCAAAACATTTTTGGCCTGAGCCCCGGACAGTTCAGTTTGTGACTTCATACTTTTCGCTGCTGCTGCTGCCCTAGTCAACATCTATTCAACTGCAGACATTCCAGTCTAGCGCGTTACCACATGAGCGTAGGTTCGTTAAACCATCCTCTGCTACCAACTGTGACGAAATGGGGTTGAGGGGTACCCCGGACCGTGAACCAGCTCATGAGTAAACACACTGAGACTGAAATGATTCTAACAGAGGCGTCTTGTGTAAAAATATAATTTACTTTAAAACATTTAAAAAGCACTATGTCTTTATGAAAACACATTAAAAACAAAGTCTTGTCTGGGTATGTGAGGCAAGGCTATCTCCCTAGATCCCTCTCCACAATACCGAAAACAGTTCACAAAAGAATAAAGCTAGCATGAAGGTAAGCAGCTTCGGCGTCGATACATCATCAAGGCAATCATAACGAGGGCAGCACGAGCCTCACAGCTGAAAGTCACCTGAAGTAAAAACAGTTCAAACAGCAAACATTGTTTGAAGCTTGTGGGAGGAAGAAGGTCCAGCAACAGCAGTCCCGATGATAGCTTGCGTGCTACAAAACAGCAAAAGGCAAGCATCCGTGGGAGTCTCTCTGTAATGACGTCTGGAGTCCTTATCTGCATTCTTCTCCCATCAGCGGCATTGCCCAAGCTTCCTGCAGGAGCTGTGCATTTAGGCCTAGAAGACTAGGCCCAAGTAGCAAGCGAAAGGTCCTTGCTTATGTAAGGAGTCAACCTGCAATTATCCAGGGCGGGGAAGGCTTGCAGGTAATTGGCAACAGTAGATGGCTTGATTAAAACCATACTGTTTGTGAGTAGGCAGATAGCCACAGCAATCCTGGAAACACTCGTGACACATATGGGTATCCATCCAATGGCATATGGTACCACCATCTTGTAAATTTTGATGCCCCTTATAGAAACTCTGCGGTGAGACTGCGGAGCCAAATGTAACATTACTTAAGGTAAGATGGGTAGCCTATCAATTTTACAAACGAACAAAGAAAGAAACAACAAACAAACAAACAATATTGGGTTCATGACGTGTTTGGGTATAGCTATCATATATAATGCATTTTAAATCTTATTCTTTAATGCATACTTTTAACCTGCTCCAGTGATTTTTTTGGGGGGAACTGCTTTGTGCATCTTTCAATAGGAGAGTGATGTGCTGGTATGAATGCATGTTTATGATTGTTCCATATTAAAATATTATTTTCATTCTCCTTTAGATCAGCTAAAACTGTACATACAATTTTTGAACTACTTCATCAATCTTTTCTCAAAAATGTGCCTCCTGTTATCTTAGACACGCATATTTATCTTCAAATTATTTTTTGAGTAAAGGTATCGTTTGTTTTTCTGCTAAACCTTAAACTGTAACAGGTTAAATGGGAAAAATAATTGCCAAATATTACAAACAGCCTAGCATAGTATTCACATAATCCAGCTGCTACCATTTCTTTATCAAGACTTGGAAAACAAATTGCCCACCAGGTCTTCACTCAATTGAACCTTCATTCGATGTTGCTTCTTTCTAAAGCTATGTAATCCTCTCTGGTTTTTCTTCTTCTTATGTTTAAAGTTTTCTTGTGACATAGGATGACTATAATGAGAGATGCCTCAGGCCCTCTAAGCAGGATTTCCTTTGCAGATATATAGCTGTAAGGCCTACAATAGAAATTGTTCAAATCAATAGAGAGTATCTCAGTTACTTCAAAGGAACTTGAACAGGCAGAAGGGAGTGCCACCTTCTTCTCATACGAAGTGAATGTTTTCAAGGTGATCTGGTATTTTAAAATCTAGGCAATATGTAAAATCTTTTCCTGCCATTGTCTATTGCCCTGATCAGATTTAACCAGCGTTGAAACTAAAGTGAATATAGCAGCTGGTAGTCTTTTTAGCAGATACGCTACTAGGTAAATTGGAGAGACATTGTTGTGAAAGCATTTAAACCATTTTTCTGAAAGCCATCCAGATCAGTGTTTTTCAAGCATGGCAATTTTAGGATGTGTAGACCTCAATCCCACAATTCTCCGGCCAGCATGCTGGGAGATAAAGTTCACGCATCTTAAAGTTGCCATGCTTGCCAAGTTTGAAAAACGCCACTCTATATATGTCTATGGAGATTCTCAGTCATCCAGGTCATGGTTGTCCCAAAGGTGCTTTTTCAAGAGGCAGCTGGACTTTCTAGTTTTTCTTTGAAGATGTTTCGCTTCTCATTCAAGAAGCTTCTTCAGCTCTGGTCTTCAAAGAAAAACCAGAAAGTCCAGTTGCCTCTTGAAAAAGCACCTTTGGGGCTGCTCTATATAGTGATGAATACAAATATATTTCAAAGTAAAAAGAAAAAAAAGTCTATTTCTGTTGCTTTCACAATGTTTCTATGAAGACTCATTGACAGGTTGATATATGACAAAGGCTACCCATTGATATCTTTGAAAGTCACAATAACCAGAACAAAGAAAGAATAATGACTAGGGAGAAGTAAGTGGGGTTACAAGACAGATAAAAAAATAATTATAAGAGTTATGTATTTAAATGTCCTTTGTTTCATGTCACATGTACTGAACTGCATGCTTGTCAAAATAGTAAAATCCTGAGCCAAGAGTTCCTATCAAAAATATATAAAAAGGTGTGATGAGTAATAATATCTCATCCCTGGAGGCAACAAAGCAAAAGTGCTACTTTTAGTCCTAAAGGATCAGTAGTCAGTTATGTGATAATCAAATGTAAGAGTGGTTGCAGGTTTCTGTTATTGACATATGCTTTATTTTTCATAAGAACAAAATACCTTTTCAGTATTTCATTTATTTATTTATTAATTTATTTATTTATTTTTCATATTTGTATACCGCCCTACTCCCGAAGAACTCAGGGCGGTGAACAGCCATAATAAATACAAATACATATAGAAGTTAAAAACTATTAAGAAACAGATTAAGTAATTTAGGCTCAAAGATTAAGAACATCCAAATTTATCTAAAGAGGTTTAAAACCCAATTTAAAACCCAGTTTAAAAGCCAATTAAAAAGGGAGAGTTAGGCCAGACCAGCTTGTTGGAATAGAAATGTTTTCAGGGCACGGCGGAATATGCGTAAGTCTTGGATGTTTCGTAACTCCGGGGGAAGCCCGTTCCAGATGGTAGGTGCCCCCACAGAAAAGGCTCTCCCCCTGGGGGCCGTCAGTCGACATTGTTTGGCCGACGGCACCCTGAGGAGTCCCTCTCTATGGGAGCGAACTGGTCGGTGAGAGGCTATTGGTGGCAGGAGGCGGTCTCGTAAGTACCCTGGTCCTGAGCCATGGAGCGCTCTAAAGATAGTAACCAAAACCTTGAAGCGCACCCGTAAGACCACTGGGAGCCAGTGCAGCTCGCGTAGGAGGGGGGTTACATGAGAGCGCCACATTGCTCCCATTACCACCCGCGCGGCCGCATTCTGGACCAGTTGGAGCCTTCGGGTGCTTCTCAAGGGGAGCCCCATGTAGAGAGCATTACAATAATCCAGGCGTGAGGTGACAAGGGCGTGAGTGACCGTGCGTAACGAGTCCCAATCCAGAAAGGGATGCAACTGGCGAATCAGGCGAACCTGATAAAAAGTCCTCCTGGCTACGGCCGTCATATGCTCTTCAAAAGACAGCCGTGAGTCCAGGAGGATGCCCAAGTTGCGAACCCCATCTGTGGCGGCCAACGACTCGCCCCCAATAGTCAGAGATGGCGCCAACTGACTATATCGGGATGACGGAAACCACAGCCACTCGGTCTTGGATGGGTTGAGTCTGAGTTTGTTCCTCCCCATCCAGATCCGTACGGCCTCCAGGCACCGGGACATCACCTCGAGGGCATCATTGGGGTGGTCTGGGGTGGAGATGTACAGTTGGGTGTCATCAGCGTACTGATGGTACTTCACCACAAAACCACGGATGATCTCACCCAGCGGCTTCACATAAATGTTGAATAGAAGGGGCGAGAGGACCGATCCTTGTGGCACCCCACATATAAGGGGCCTCGGGGTCGACCTCTGCCCCCCTGTCAACACAAACTGCGACCGGTCAGAGAGAAAGGAGGAGAACCATTGTAGAACAGTGCCCCCCACCCCCAACCCTTCCAACCGGTGCAGCATGATATCATGATCGATGGTATCAAAAGCCACTGAGGGGTCTAGTAGGACCAGGACAGAGGAGCAACCCCTGTCCTGAGCCCTCCAGAGATCATCAACCAATGCGACCAATGCTGTCTCTGTGCTGTACCCGGGCCTGAATCCCGACTGGAACGGATCTAGATAATTCGATTCATCCAGGTACTGAGGCAGTTGTCGTGCAACCACACTCTCAACAACCTTTGCAACAAAGCGAAGGTTGGAGACAGGACGATAATTTGCTAATACAGCTGGATCCAGGGAGGGCTTCTTGAGGAGGGGCCTCACCACCGCCTCTTTCAAGATGGTGGGAAAGATACCCCCACTCAAAGAAGCATTTATAATCTCCTGGAGCCAGCCTCGCGTCACCTCCATTTATTAGTGCATTATTTTAAACAGATTTTAAGTCTATGGAATGTGGGCTGTAAATGTTCAACTGCTTTGTTTAAAATAAATGCTTGCTTTGTATGAAATGTTTACTTCCAAAACTGCTTTTCTTTTCTCAGCAGATGTTCAATATTTTTAAATTTCAAGTTGAAAATGTTCTTTATAATGAATTTGTTTTGATACTTTAGATGTTCCAATATTTTATATATAGTTTTTTCTGTTATAATTTGGGCATCTGAAAACAGAAAACAGATAATTTTGGTTACCTTTTTCAAGTATATACAAATTGTTGTAGCTTATTTCTCACTAATTTATAAATAATAATTGTGATCCAAGAGTTTGATTATCAGCAAAACTAGATGTAAATTTTCTGTTTTGTAAAACTGCATTATTTATTTCATTAGCATGTGATTCAGAATTACAAATCTATTTCTGCATCATCTCTTCTTCTAAGTTTCATCTATTTTATAATGTTGTAAAAAAAATCAGATAAAATGTTTATTTTTATATACTCTGCTCCAACACCTTTATGTTCCTGCACAAATATCATATGTCTATTCAATCTAATTGTTATTTTAATGTATTTACCTTTTGACAGTTAGAGTAAAATTATTTTGTTCCAAAATGTGTTTGTGCTCTAAAGAGTAATCTTTTTGAGTTTAATCAACAGTCATAAACACATAAATATTGCTTAAAGTTGGTGATACTAACTGAACTCCTGAAATAATGAAAATATATATCTTCTGTATTTCTAGATGTTTCTTTTTTACTCTTTTACTAAGAACAAGGAGGCATTTTAATGATTGATCTCCAAGATAAGAGTTAATAGTATGGGATTTTAGGAACAATTATATTCTCCATGAAGGCCAGCTTAAATGTTTTCTTCTGCTGATAACCTCCACTCCAACATAATCATTTCTAATTAAATATTTGAGAGGAAATTTATTTTAGAAAAGCTCCTGTAGCTTCTTCAAAGGTATCCCAATGTCAGTATGTACAAGACTCCCCTTGTGCTGGGTATAGTCTTTAAGGCTGCTGTGTGAGCTTTCTAGAAGTCATGGGTGCTTTAAAATATTGAGATCTGGACCTCATACCAACTGTGAAACACTTGTTTTGCCTGATTTGCATAGCCCTAATATAGATGAGGTGGAAATGAGAAAAACATGAAGAAGTTCGATGAAACTTTGTGCAGAAATGAGCCTAAGATGGGCTTTAAACATGCAAATTCAGGTTTATTTTCTTATTTGTCAAAATTCAACTGAAATAAACCAGGATTTCTCAAAGTCATTGATGAAATCTTCATCTGTGGGCTGACCCTTGTGAAGTTTATATTGACAGCATTGAGTTTCAGAGCTCTAGGATTGGGTTAGCCCTATAGAACTGTGGATACTAACCAATAAAGAAAGTATCTAAATGTTCAAGCAAAAATTCAACATCTCTGCAAGCAAAAATTCAACATCTCTGCAAGCCATCCTCAATCATTTTTTACCATGACACATGATACCTTTTGTCTTCTGCCCTCATACAGTGTATGGGTTTATATGTGCATATCTACAAGCACACTATGTAATATTAATGCATGCATTTCAAAGAATGTAGAGGTTTTTTTTATCAATTTGCCAACCAATAATAATTATATAAACAAATTAGAAGAATATTAATCTTCTCACCCTTCCCACAAAGGAAACTCACATAATATTTACCTGATGCCTGATCCGATTTTTCCTGTCCTGCTTCCCCTTAAATTTATTTCTTTGATATTCTTAAGAATCCTTTAGCAACTTAACTGGGAATACAATTAAATTTCCCTGGGAAAAGAATACATTTGATTCACTTTTCCATGAAACTAAACTATGGAATGTTTTGAAAACTCTGTTTAAATCTTTTGCATTATTAAAATACAATATTTAAAAGTTGAAACTAGATCACAAATGATTTCAAATGTATTATACAGAGGTATACTGGCAGGAAAATGAAGATGGAAATTTGCACACATCATAGACCTATTAAGCCTTTTCTTTCTAGTGTTTCTTGATGTAAATGAGACTTAGTTACCTGAGACAGTGACTTCTGCTTGTTTAAATAAGTTCATCTAACTTTCTGGCAAGAGATCTTATAAAAATGAGCTATTGGCTTAGAAATACCAAGTTCTTCAAACTACTACTCATAGGATTTAATCTCTAAACCCATCACCATCTGTGGTGTTGTTCTTTACAGTCTTTCCGATTCCATAGCATTGCTTTTGTATTACAGGTAACCACAGTATGCCAGGTGTGATCTGAACAGTGCATCATAGAAGAGTAGTCCCAGTAATTTTGACTTAATACCTTTATTGATTCAGCCCAAAACTACATTGGCTCATTTGGTAGCTGCAGCATATCGCTGGCTCATGCTTAATCTGTGGTCTAACAAGAAACACGTATCTGTCTCACAATTACTCTGCTAAGCGCCATATGTTACATAAACTTGTCCACCTGGTTTTTCCTGCCTAAGAGCAGAATCAATCATTTTTTCACCACTGAAGAACACTGTATTGAATAGGGCCCAATGTTCAAGCCAATCAAGATCCTTTTGAATTTTGAACCTGTCTTCTGAAAAGGTAGCAATCCCACCCCACATTTGGCTCACTTGCAAATTTTACAAGTATTCCTTCTATTCTCTCCTCTATAGTAAGACATTTATAAAGAGGTTGAGGAGTACCTGGACCAGGATGGAACCCTGAGGTACACCACTATATATCTCCATCCATGTGGAGATAGACTCGTTAAGGATCACACTTGGCTTATGGCTCTTTAGCCAACCATGAATCCCTCTGGTAATAGTACTAATTGCCATCCTTACTAGATAGGCCAGACAGAAAATTTGATCAGACAAGCTTCTACTTTATCTTAAAGATGCATTAACAGAATCTTGCAAGTCTGAAAGTACAAATCTCTCACCATCTCCTTTACAGCTTGAAAAACTAGGAAGAGTACCTTCTGAGCCTCTTGCCCTGCTCACTAGTCAGCTCTGGACTCTGTGTCCTTCTTTGACTGTTTCCTAGGCATATCTCTTCATCCCATCTACCATGGTTCTTTTTCTTACACTATCCATCCCACATTTTTGCACTTTATTAGAAGGAGACTGTGGTCCACTTTATCAAATGCCTTACTAAAGTCTATGGACTTCTTGTCAAATGCCTTACTAAAGTCTATTGACTTCTTGGTGCCCTCTGAGATTGTTGTTTGCTTGTAGATGTTTTAGTACCCAATTAGGTAACATCAACGATGTGAATGAGAGAGATAGCAAACTATATCGATTCTGGGCTTTTTTCTTTCTGGCAGCCAGCAGGCCCTATGCTGCCCTATGCTGCTTAGTGAGAGACTTATATAGATCTATTTCTGGCTCGTTAGCCATCATCAGTAAGCCACACCCACATCTCATGTATCCTCCCTGTAAAAAAAATCTAGGATAATTCCCGTCATTAAGGATTTGGAAACCTGCACTAGGATCAGCTGAATTTGCTTCACTCTAGGATACAGGTGTCAAACTCAATTGCATCACATGACATCATGTGATATATTGTGATGTTTTTTGCCCTTGCGGAGCTGGGGTGGGTGTGGTTTGCATGTGATGCATTCAGCCCGCAGGCCACTAGTTTGACGCCCCAGCTCTAGGATATCAGTCAAACTTGAGTATGTGTTCCAAAATTTGGAGGATGACTCTAATGAACAGGCAGATGACAGTCCAGACTAGTTTATGATAAGCAGAAGCTGATGTCCCAAGTCCACCACAGAAGACTCGTTCTGAATTGCCCAAACTTTGTTGCAATAAACCAGTTTGCAACAAACCAGTAAACCATGGAAGCTCATCTCAAGCTGTTTAGGTTGAATCTGTCTATATAAAAGCAAGTATTTAACCTTATTAATTGCAATATTTTAATTAGATTGTTAAGGATGGTGTAAATGTATTACAGAGTTCTCTTCTCACATACACACATCAGCATTCTGTAGTTCCCTGGAATACTAATAACCTCAATGGATCTCTTGCAACATAATTAACATCCAGTTTAAGGTTTATAGTCTATTGAGGCTGGGGAAGGAAACAATAGCTTTGCCTTGGATAAAAGAAAGGGTCTGAAAAAGAGTGGAAAACAGAGGAGTTTTATTTTCTGTGGTCAGGTAGTGTGAACTTTCTGGATAAAGAAATAAATGGGAAGAGGGAGGAAAGCAAGGCAGAGAATAAGGTAAATAAACTAACCCCAAGATGAACCTTGTTAATTAAATTATTTCCACTATAAGCTAATTTTGGGAAGTTGGGGAATAAAATTGTTTTCCTTGAAACCTTGGGGAAGAAGTCTTCCTCCAAGATAGGAGTATAATTGTCTTGAATGCAACCAGAGATTTTGAAGCTCTCTCTCTCTCTCTATATAGCAAAAATTAAAAAAAAAATACAGGAGGAGGCAGAAGGAAAAGAAATAAATTCCAAATAATTAAAAACTTGTACATCTATAATATGATTATGAATAACAACCTAAAAAATGCTTAAACTGCAGGGCTCAGAATTCCCTGAAAGCATACTCAAAGTCCAAATCTACAGATTTATTTATTGATTTATTGATTTATTTATTTATAAAAAGACATAATTCAGTTTCAACACAAGATAGAATACAAAGAAACAGAAAAAAAATAAGGGGGGGAGGACTCAGGGAAAAACAAAATTGGGTGTGTGTACAAAATTTGGTGGGAGTTTTTTTAGGAAGGTGTTAAACGTTCCAAGGGAAAGGACAGAAACAAAGCAAGAGGAATTCCCAACAGTTTTATCTAACACACTTTGTACACAATGAAACAGAGCATCAGCTTTTGAGAACAAGCCAGAATAGAGCCAATAGAGGCAGGATCAAGATTGTTAGTGAGATAGCATGTTTTATGCCAATATAGTTTGAATGATTTGAGGATGGGTAGAGAGTACTTTATTTTAGTAGTGGGGGAAAAGCCAAAAAAAAATGCTTGAAATAATATAAAAGAAAACTTATTTCTATCCACCTTTATTATTTTTATAAGTAACACAAGGCGTAGGAAATAGGAGAATTCATAGATATAATATACAGAGGAAAATCTCCTAAAATATAAATCTTGGGTACTTTCCAACAAGTCAGTACTATATTTAAATAGGGTTTGTGTTTGCCACCTAATGTGTGAAAAAATAATCAGGAGTTTGAAGGCAGAGTTTAGATTTTATATGGAATATTCAGCTCTTAAGTGTTGTTTTTGTAGCAGCTGGGATTGGTAATTGTTAATTCTCCCAAACTAGACTCTCAGAGGTCTGATTAATAAGATTTATTAGGGACAAGGTTAAAATAACAACACTAGAGGCAAATACTTGCCTTTCAAATGAGAAACTTCTATATATGGGCAAATAAGGGCAGCAAATTTTGTTTTTGTGACCTATTTTCTTTGGTGCTTTTGAGACTGAAGAATAACAATGTGTGACATACACAGACTGAGTTTTTCTTATTGAAAGATGCCATGCTGCTCATTTCTATTTCTTTCCTCCCAATTCAGGGAATAAATATAAAACAGGAATTAATAAAATTTACAGCTTATAAATTGTAGGGCAAGATATCATTGGAAAATGTTGTGCTCTGCAAAAGATTTCCAATGGAAACATATAATTTAGTAGTATAGCAATTACACAGAGAGATATGAATTCCTTGAAAGTGGAATGGGAAATAGAACAATTGGGGGGAAATAAAGATATTACCCTCTTGAGGCTATTTTCCCCCCCAATGGAAACTTTTTTAAAAAAAAATATATGAAATATATCCTAATTTACAATGGTTGAAATTTGTTGTGTTTGTAAATAAATGGCAAAATAAATCAAACATGAAATGTTAATTTAACTTTTAACAGGCAAAATTTGTTTTCAGATGTTCATAAATGTGATTAAAATGAATTACTTTTAATTTATAGTTTCTCTCCTACCTAGGGAACAAATGAGGAAATATCACATTTCTTAGAATTCTGTGTTTTGTTTACAGTATAACAGATTTTATCTCCATGCCTAGAATACCTATGTCTGTCTCTTTCTCTCACTCCCCCTCCCTTAAATACTGTGTCTCTGAAATTAATGAGTTAAATTGAGCTTTTTCTGCTCAATAATCCTTTGACCAGAAATCTCAGAAATCTGTCTCCATAATTATATAACTTGACAGAGCAATCTTACATAAATTTATTCAAAGGTAACTTACTAAAGTTAAAGGGAGTTCTTTCTAAATTAGTAAATTTGTGGTTATAACTCTGTATTAATGAATTTAGAGTATAGTTCAATTATATATTGTATCTATATTATTCCTCTTTTTTCAATTTATTCCACTAATGTAGGAATAATTCCAATTTATAATTTAATATTTCTAGCAAATATGTTTCCTTATGTTTGTACTTTGAAAATGGTTGAGTGGACAAGAGGAAACAGATTATGCATTAAGCAACATTAATATGTACGCACATTTTTTAGATATCTGTATTTATAGTTTAATACCCTAATCATTTTCACTTTTGAATTTCTATTATAATATAAAGAGATGATAAATGCTTTAAAGCATTAAATAGGAAAGGTGCTGCATTTATTTAAATAAATAAAATCAGTTTGCCTTATTTGTCCAGCATTGTATATTATAACATCAAAAGTCAGCTTTGCCTTAAGCTTCTGTTCTTCCACAATATTTAAGACTTGATTTTAAAGCAAAAAACATCATTTGTTAGCATAGAAATCAACCATAAATAAACACAATAAAAATAGTATTATGCAAACAGAGAATTATCAACTTTTAAGGAATCAAATTACTTTACATTTAAATAATTATTAGCCTAAAGAACAAATGTAGTAGGAAAAAAAGTTTTTCAGGCTACAATTTTCTAGAGCAAATAAAGTTTTGTTTTCTTCTGTTTCTGACATTATCAATTTCTAGAACTACCCAATTCACAACTTGAAGCAGCAAATCTGTTGAGAAGATTACTCCAACAATCTTTATTATAGATTATTATGGATTCCTCAGGCTCTGAATTTGTACAGAAGAACTACTTGCTTTGCCAGAATTCATTAGAGGAGCCATTGGATTGTTGGATGTCTGAGGCAGGTTTTGTTATTAAAAAATTGGATTCAGTAAATACAGATGCTGACTCGGAAAATGGAGAATCAGATTCAGAGCTGGCTGAGTGCCAAGATTAAAACAAGATGGCGGTTAAAGAGAGGTAATCAGTGGGGATTGGTGCAACTCCTTGTGAAGAAAAGGTGTCACTTCCACTAATTAACAAAGCTGGAGGCTTTTGTTTTGTAGACTCATCCCGCAATCTCTGTCCTACTAAAAATATTTTTACCATTTTTTTGATCTATATCTTATGACTGTGTAAATCTTTGTCTAGTAATGTCCACAGAGAATTAAGTGTGCTAGTATACTGTAACTACTATTCTCTCTGTGTATGCATATACTATATATTCTTTTGCAATCAGCTGAGTAAGAAAAAAAAATCACTTTTGAGGAATGTAAAGGTTTAATAAAATAAAGACCAAGATACATTGAATTTTATTATTTGCCTTACTAATTGATTATATGATCACAAGTTCTTTTTTCTTTTTTTATATTTTTTTAAAAAAATAATATTAAACATAAAAATCCAATGTCTATATGAACAGTGTGTTGTCTGAGTACAATTGTTTTTGAGAAATAGTATTAATAATAACAATAATATTCATAACAATGATAAACAATAATAACATAACATTAATGATAATCATATAATAGTAATAATATTTAGTTACCCATTTTAATAAATTTTCAATTTAGTTATTCATTTCCTTATGTTTTTAAGGTTCTAACTTCTGTTTCTGCTAGTTAGCTATTGATAAAACAAATCCCATGTTTAAAAGTATTTAGTTTCTTCCTTCTCTTTAATTTTAAATGTTAGTCTATCTATTTCTGCACATTCTAATATTTTTTTTATAAATTTTCATTTGTAGGGATCTCTTCATTTTTCCATTGTAGCTGCAGTTCTTTAATTCTAGCTGCAGTTAACACATGTAAGATTAAATATATATTCCCTTTATTATATTTTTCTGGTAGAATACCCAACAAAAATATTTCTGGCTTTAAGTCTATGTATTGCTTTACTATTTTTTCCAACCGTATGTGTATTTTTGTCCAATATTTGTTTGCCTCTGGGCATGTCCACTACATGTGGTAGTACAAACCCGGGTATCTGATTACATTTCCAGCACTTAGCAGACATATCCTTAAACATCTTTGCCAATCTTGCTGGTGGAAAATGCCATCTATAAAACATTTTATACATATATTTATAAACTATTTCAGTTTCACAATGCAGACTTAAGTAGAATTTGTTCATTGGAACCTGTGGACTAAATAAAATGAGCAGAGGCATCACTGACAGAGATTCTACTTGTACAATATAATTTCAGACAGATAGTTTGTATTTTCTTGTAAAGACATTTATGCTTTATTGAAGAAGAGAATACATGGTTGAACTGTAGGGTTCTTGATGCCATCTAAGATCAATTGCTTGCTTGTAGATGTTTCATTACGCAGCTAGGTAACATAATCAGTGCGTTAATGAAACATCTAAAATATACACTTTTGGGGGGGAAATGTGATCATCATAGAATTAGAGAGTTGGAAGGAACTATTTAACCTATTTGGTCCAGCCCACTGCTCAATACAGACATTTAAATTAAAGCACTCCCAACAGATAGTTTGAGCAGATTCAATGGAGAGCTCACCAGTTTAAAATGTACCTGATTCCACTATTAGAAACTTCTTCCTCATTTTCACTTCACCTTTATGTAGATGTTATTATTCTGGACAATTTATTTTGTCAAAAGAAGTGTTTAAATGATATTGATCTAACCAACCTCAGAAAATAACATTGTCATTGCAATAAATATTAAAATATTCCTTTAAAACACCACCTAAAGACTAAGAAGCTTCTGGGAACTAAGAACAACTGCAGGAATGTAAATTTCTCTGTATTTGATTGCTTTTCTTCTGTAAATATGTGTTTAAAAAGTTAAAAGACAGAGATAACATAGGAAATTGGGTTATGTACTTCACAACACAAATAACTAGAAAATATTGCTTTTATCTCCTAAGGGACTATGAATACACCAAGGATGCTGAGGTTATATTCATATCTCATGGCAGTTTCTTAGGCCTAGCCCAAATTTTTAGCAAGAAGTTGAAGAAACTGGCATGAATCTTGCTAAATATCTCATTTTTAGTGACAATCATTGTCAGCAAACTCTGTCAAAAATAAGGGAGTCCATGTTTTGGGCAGAGACTGACCATAGAACAAATAAAAGGAGTTTAGCTTACAACAATGTATCCTCATCAAATATTTTTAGTACGGTGCAGAAGATAATCCTACTCAGTTTTGGTTATTTTAGAACAATAGCAGCATTCTATTATTATGTTAGGTATGGAATGGAGAACTTTCCTTTTTTTAAAAAAAAATTGAATGCAAAATGCTTTTGTTTATTCTTTATAAATTAGCCCGATAAATGGTCAAAGCTGAGATACATAATCCAGCAAATAGGTCAGAGAAGAGAAATAACTCTACAATGCCTAGTGCTGGTAAGCAAATCAGCAACTTCCAGTGAATAAAGTTCAAACCATAATGGTTTTGATACAAAGAAATTACTTTAAAAGTACCAAATGGGCAGTAAAAAAAAGAATTGTAAAAAACTGCAAAGTAAGTAAACCATCTTAAGAAGCTGAAATTTAGCACTGTTTAATATTATAGATGTACCTAATGATAAAACCCTGTGACAAGGAAAAAGACAGTTGTTTATCAAGCCAAATGACTGCTGAAGTAGAACAATCCTCATTTCCCCTAATGTCTGAAGATATAATTATGGCTAATCTCACTTACTGTACATGTAAGAACTTTGCTGTTAGTAAAACTGACAACCCTAAATCTATTCCTAACAAATTAGCTTTTATAAATTATCCCAAATCTAGAGAAATGTTTTATTGGAAATTGCATTTCTTGAAACATTGCATCATCAAATTAATGTCAATTCTTATAAATAAGCTTTGTGAGGTTAAATATTTGGGGTTTTTTTTTACAGTAAGAACAATTATTACATTGAAAACAATATAGATAGCAGATGGTATATTTAATCTTTATAAGAAATAGTAAGTAGCTCATTTTTACAAAAGCCAAAACATCAGTTATGAAAGTCTGAAGTCCACCCAATCAAACCACTGGAAAAAGGAATTAATCAGTCAAATCCAGCTTTAAAGTCTGAAAATAAATTAATATATATATCTTCTATTAAATCAAATTCTTCAGCAAGAGAAATAGACATCAGGGATGGAAATAGTGAAGAGTTCGTACTTTTTGTTTAAAATGTTTTATAAGCAGAGATATCTTTGGTAAATTTCTAGGAACAATATGCAATCACTGTCCTATTAAAATTAAAATATTTAACTTAATTATCATAAATATTTATTTTTCACCAGCTAAAATAGACTATAACATTAATTAAATTTGGGTGAGAATTGGAACAATATAGCCTGCTTCTAAAAATTCAACATATAGAATATACTTTGAAATTCTGGGTGATTTAAATGCCAAAATTAACATTGATAATGATGCTTTAGTAACCAAGTAAGATAAGAGCATCAATTATCTCAGTTTTTGTCTAGCCAGTTCTTGTAATAAATAAAACTTAATAATTTTAAAGATGAAACAGCACAGAATCATCTCAGTAAATTTACATTTAATTGTAGGTAGGGAACAACAGTGCTAGATTACTGTGTAGTATTGTCAGGCCTAGCGGATAAACAACAGGAGAGGAATAGAGTATAATAAGAACCATACTTCATTGAGTTAACTACAGCAACAAAACTTGCAATATTTTTTTTTCCTCCCTGTTGTAAGCATTGAGTCAGAGACAGCCAGCTTGAGTCTCTTCCTAAAACTATCTGTTTTCCCAAGGCTTAAATAATGTGTTTGCTCTAATTTCTTTAAAGTCCTTCATAGCATAGAACTGGGTTATTTGAGGGACCACTTCTTCCTGATTATATCTACCTGTACAATCACGTCTGGCAGAAGAGTATGTTGTGGGTCCTGTCCGCTAGGAGATTGATGGGGACCATTGATGGGACCCAGAAAACAAGCCTTTTTGCCATGTCATTCACCCTGTGGAACATCATCCCTATGCTACCATTGCCACCACCACCCCAAGTTGAGATTGGCATCATCTCTGTCAACATTTTGGAAGTTCCTTGAAACCTAGTTGTGTCAACAAGTCTGGGGATCCCAAAGTAGTTTTAATTTTTCTCCTTGTTATTGCTTGGGTTGTCCCAAAAGTTGTTTTTTTTTTTTTCCAAAAGGCAACTGGACTTTGTTTTTTCCTTGAAGACATTTTACTTCTCATCCAAGAAGCTTCTTCTGAAGAAGCTTCTTGGATGAGAAGGGAAACATCTTCAAGGAAAAAAACAAAGTCCAGTTGCCTTTTGAAAAAACACTTTTGAGACAGTCATGACCTGGATGCATGAGAATCTCCATAGACATATTGCTTGGGTTTGTGGGTAAAGATAAAAATTGTTAAGACAATCAGAAGCATTTAGTGCATTTATTTTATTTGTTATTTCACATGTACACATACATTCATAAAGCTACAAGTCATGCTGCCATTGTTGTTTGACGTTGCACTTTTGGGGGGGAGGGGCTTTAGGATTATGCACAAATAAACCTAGGGTTGCATGTGACCTCTAAGCCATAGCCTCTTCATCCTTGTACTTGTCTATTCCTTGACACCTCCCTCTCTCTCTCTCTCTCCCTCTCTCTCTCTCTCTCTCTCTCTCTCTCTCTCTCTCATCAACAAAGTTTTTAATTAAATCTTTATCTCTAAACATGCCCCTCATTATACATGTTATAATGATCTCACCCCCCCACACACACACCCAGGAGTGGGTTCTACTTACCTTTACTACCAGTTCGCAGTGGGATTGCGTGTGTGCGATCTCTTCGCTCATGCGCGCGCCAAGCTTCTGCACATGCACAGATCACCTATGACGACATCTGAGGCGGTGGGTAAAGCCTCTGGCCGGTTTTACTCCTGGTTCTTGCAAACCGGTCTGAAATGGGGCAACCCACCACTGGTATGATCCCTTAGGGCAGGGATGTCAAACTCATGGTGTCATGGCGGTGTCATGTGATGTATCAGGACTATTTTCCCCTTTGCTAAACCAGATGTGGTCCTGTGGGCCGGGAGTTTGGCAGCTCTGCCTTTGGGTGTGATCTTCCTTTTGCTTACCCACCAATTTCTGCTAAGAGTCCGATTTATGAGATTTTCATTCAGGAGCAGAGATATTGCCATGTTAGTATCTAAATATAGGACTCTTTGAAAAATGATGTCATGTTAATTATTTTTATTTCTGAGAAAACTGTTTCTTTAATGCAATATTAGACTGGGATTGAAATTTAAATCTCATGTGATTTTCTTTTTCCACATTGTACAGCATAATTAGGAGTATAAGAATTGTGCTGATCAAAAATATTTAATAATGTTTCAGAAAAATTTCAGAAAACACAGTCTGTTGTAAATTAATGTTTCTTCCCCTTATCTCTAGAATGGTATCAGGGTAAAGAATGAAGACACGATCATTTCTACAAATGAATATGGATAACTCTAATGAAATAAGCCTTTGAACTTTTATTGGCCTTTTGATCTGATGGGATTTACATTGATAGCTAGTCATTCAGATACTGAAGAGCCATTATGTAATACAATCAAGGATTATGGGGGGAAAAACAAGATTTTTGATCCTAGGGTAACTTTTTAAAAATGATTTAGGAAATAGGATCTCCTTTTTGTTTTGAAATTTAAAAAAAAAAACCTATCCCACAAGTTTTCTTGGTGTAAATAATATTGGCAGTATTTTCAGTTATATTTTCATGATTATAATATAGGCCTTGACATAAACTATGCATAGAATAAAGCATCAGAGGGGACTGGAATTCTCAATGGCCAATTTTCCTTTATAAAGTACAACTAGAGTCTGAACCTATTAATTTGGTATGCTGTTCAAGTAAATACATTATAGAAGCAATTTATGTTAGCATTGAAATAAGAGAGCTGGACTATATTTGCTCTTTGTATGCAAAATAAAATAATTTTCTTTTATTGACTTGATAATTGGAAGCAGTCAGAAGAAAGAGGAGGTAACTCTATCTAGTTTTGAAGAACTCGACTATTCTGAATAAGGTCATTTAGTTAGATGCCAATGACTAGAACCTTTAAGAGTAGCAACACCAGGCAAATACTAAAAAAATCTTGATTCTTCTCTCACTTGCATTGCACAGAGACATTACATGCCTACTGTTTTCATATGGAACCGAGTCTCATTTTAGCTTAGAGTGTTGTATGAACTCAGACTGTGTAGTTAGTTTATGGTTCATGTGCCATGCCAACTTAGGAAATTGGATTAATTAAGTAAACATTGATTAAGTTGAGTTAACTGTGTGTTAATTTTCCCAGCTAGCTTGATGCAACCAGGAAGATTCCCGCAGGGCTCTCTAAGCTTACATCAGTCTGCAACAGCAGTGTTTAAGCATGGAGGGTGGAGAGGTGAATGGCAGATGAATAGGATGTGTAGTCTGGTGTCAAGGACAACTGGATTTTGATTGGTTACAGGAGGCTTGGCCACGTGTTGATTTTGTATGCACAAAATAAGGCACAAACCAGGTGAGGCATACCAAATGGGGAATTCATTACATTTCTTCATTTGCTGGCAATTCTGAAAAATCTGCTGCTCAGATTTTCACAATAATGTTGGGAATTGGAACAGCATTTCTATTTGGGACATTTCTGAATCTGCTTTAAAAACAGACTTTATGGACAAGGAAGTTTATGAATGCAGATTCAATTCAACATTTCTTTAATTTATTTGGATTTGCATCTGAAAGAAACAGTGCAAGAATATTTCAATATCCAATAGAAATATACTTTGACGTGGTTGACATATTTAAATACTGTATATCACTCTTAAATGTCATGCTAATTCAGCAATGACTTATAGGTGGTCTATGACTTAGGATCAAACATTTATGTTGCTAAGCGAGACAGTTGTTAATTGAGCTTTGTCTCATTTTGTGACCTTTCTTGCTACAGTTGTTTAGTGAATCACTGCAGTGATTAAGTTAGTAACATGGTTGTTAAGTGAATGTGGCTTCCCCATTGACTTTGCTTGTCAGAAAGTCGCAAAACATGACCCAGAGGCACTGCAACCATCATGAATACATGCCAATTGCCAAGTATCTGAATTTTGATCCTGGGGATGCTGTAATGGTCATAAATGTGAAAAATGATCATAAGTCACTTTTTTCAGTGCCATTGTAATTTTGAACAGTCACTAAACTAATGGCTGTAAATCAATGACTACCTGTAGTATGTTGGGAGTCTGCATTGGATATTTAAATGGATAGTTGACCATCAGATTCAATTGTTACCCAAAGATAGCAGGATCCACTCCATTCCAGAATCTGATAATATGTGACACACCCTCCTAAACAAAGAGCAATAGATGGCAAGTTTTCCTTGGGGTGGTCCACTCTATGTCTGATAGATATTCCTACCAGCACTAGAATAGAATGGTTCTAACTCTTGAAACTTGATCTAGACAAATGAGAGGGAAATATAACAGGAGATATTATTGATATAGTCCATGTTTGTGTGAAAAAGGGCTGTTTATTGCTCTGTGAGGTCAACAAAGATGCATAGTCATTTTAGAGCCAGTTTGGCTAGAAACCTGGAGCCTGTAAGTTCTAGTCCTGCCTTAGGCATGAAAGTTGGTTGTTCCTCTCTCTCAGCCCATTCCACCTCACAAGGTTGTTGTTGTGGGGAAAATAGGAGGAATGAGTATTGTCAGAGTATGAATATTCAAAGACTGGAATAGACATAGCAACAGCTAATGGGGACTGTTTGGATAGACGTGGTAACAAATCAGCCAATGGGGACTATTTGGAAACTGAAACAAAGTATTTGTTTGTATGGGGCCATAAGAGAGAGTTTGGAGTCTGGGCGTGGTTTAGACTTGTTGAACTGTATATAAGAGTTGGTTTGGCCTCTGTAATGGGTGCCTCTGAACAATATTAGCCTCAGTATCTCTCTACTCTGTAATGACTTGCTTCTATGAAAGCAAGTGCATTTGTCATTTATTTTTGAAGCCATTTCGGTTACACTTTTTTTTTTAGAGAAATACTCAGAAAAATGATGATTAAAGTTAGGGTGTCTTTCTCCCCCCACCCCCAAATAAATAAATGTAGCCCTGGCTGGAATCTGGCCTCTTGATCTCTGAACAGGAGACCACTGCAGTGGCTTTCTGGAAGATGTCCAGCAGCGGCAATGAAATCAAAGTGGAGGTGGGGCAACAGAACTTCAGAGCCCAGTACCT
The DNA here is from genome assembly GCA_022577455.1 of Arizona elegans. Classification (NCBI taxonomy): domain Eukaryota; kingdom Metazoa; phylum Chordata; class Lepidosauria; order Squamata; family Colubridae; genus Arizona; species Arizona elegans. The sequence continues at coordinate 212,530,326 of JAKOOJ010000001.1, read as the reverse complement.
CAGAGTGTAAAACAAAGAGGCTGTCAGGGTTCCGACGGATGCCCTAATTAAACGTCCTGGCCTATGGCTGTTCTGAGGGATAGAGAACTGCTGTAGCATTCTGGCCTGCCATAAGGGAGGGGATAATTCTAGTCCAGTGGCAGCTCAATTCACCTCACAGGATTGTTGTTGTGGGAAAAATAGGAGGAAGAAGGAGTAATAGATACATTCACCGCCTTGAGTTATTTATAAAAATAATACAGGCAGTACAATAATGTAATAAATTTAGAAAACTCCTCTAGTTGTGAAAGGTGGCTGGGAGACTGTGGGCCAGTTGATCTTTCTCAGTCCAACCACCTCATAGAATTATTGTAATAGAGAAGAAAGGAGCATGAAGTATGTACTTTGCCTTGAGTCCTTGTCATTATTGTCATCATCGTCATCATCATCATCATCATCATCATCATCATCATCAGATTTTTTAAAAAACATTAAAATAGTCCCAAAGAAATAAAATTGGGAAGGGAGTTTGGTGGGCATGTTGGAATCCATGAACAACTTGCTGTTCACTCTGGTTTACCTCCTACTCTGTAATTCTGCTAGCAAAGAAAATGTAATCTGGCCAAAGTTAAGTTTGTCCTGGTACCCTCCAGGTTAGAACAGAGTCATACACTTTATGTGGTACTATTTTGGATGAGCTTTCAGCCAAATTTTATGTACACCCATGGACCTAGAAATAAGAACATGTCATGGTATTATCTTCACTGGCTACCTGTCTATTTTACCTTTGCACAGGATTCTTTAATCCTTTTTCATAGGCACCCAAAACAATCCACAGTTATCTCTAAATGACATGTGCATCATGACATTATCATGCAAGTAGGACAATTTTATTTTATTTTATTTTATTTTTTTAATTTGATTTATATGCCGCCCTTCTCCGGAGACTCAGGGCAGCTTACAATGCGTTAAGCAATAGCCTTCATACTTTTGTATATTTTATACAAAGTCAGCTTATTGCCCCCACAAACTGGGTCCTCATTTCACCTACCTTAGAAAGGATGGAAGGCTGAGTCAACCTTGAACCTTGGAGAGATTCGAACCAGCAGAAATTGCAGGTAGCTGTGTTAATAACAGGCTGCATAGACCACTGTACTATCAAGGCTCTTCTTTTACTTACCTATGCAAACACATTTGTCACATAATTTGCATCCTGAAATAGAACAAACATATTGTTATTTTCTCTGTCCACTGCCCCGTCCCCCATCCCGTCCCCCGGTCTCTCTGTAGATGCCGGTGCTTCTATAGGATCTTTCTCATTGTGTTGGTGCCATACAAATATGTGGGAATCATTCCAAAATATCCAATAGTTAACATTACAATTTGTGATAATGTTGTAAACTTTCTGGAATATTATTCTGCCAGATGCAATTACCAATTTAAAATCTAGCTCAGTCATTTCCACTGGCTTAGATCTGTGACCACAATGCACAGAACGTGTGATCTCAGAAAGCACTTTAGACAGAGCCCACTGTTTGTTCTGTTTTTCAGTAATTTCCTTGTCTGGATTTAGAGAAAATAGCACTTGGTATTCACAGAAATAATTTAGTGCATTGGTTGTTATCAGGAAAGGAGACATTGGTCTGATTAAAGCCTTTATGTGAATGAGATCTGTAACTGTATACATTATTAATGAAGTTAGGGTAATTGTAAAGTTTTATGACTTAGGGATCAGTAGAAATTGGTTCCATGGTCATTTTGAGAAATTATGAGAATATGCCTCGCACTGTGGGTGCTGATAGCTTAGCATTAGTCATGGTCTTCCTGCAGCCATGGCCTGTGACAGCACTTAATGATAGTCATTTTGTAGCGTGACCATGCATTAGAATAGATTTACAAGAGCATAAAATGTCAGATACCAAAATGCAGAGTTCTCTGTCAGTTCTTAGCACAAAAATCCCTCTATACAGCAAGGACTTTGGAGCAGTTATAACTCAGAGGCAAGGTAATCATTCCACCAGAAACAATGAGGTATTTCACAGAAAAATAAGGTCTCTAGATGCAGAAAATCATGGTATTATTCTTTTTTAGTTAGTCACAGAAAAGTATATTTGGGAAACTCAAAAGGTTAGCAAATTTTGCCCTAATAGTGATCTGGGATGTATGAATTTTGTTTTCAGATTAATTGATGAACAAGTAGGAACTAAGTAAAGGTCTAGGAACTAAGTAAAGAAAGTTGACAAGATGACAAGCATTTGGATATATAGTCACCAGGAGTCAAACTGGGTTTTCTCTATTTCATTTGGAAAGGTTCAAACTTGTAACTGATATTACGGCACTGTCTCAACTTCATCCTGAAAGTAATTTGTTTAAAAATTTGTGATGTGATTAGGCCCTTCAAGGACATTAAACATGATGCTTCAAACATCATAGTAGCTAAACTTTTTTTCTATTGTCTAGGATATTCAGGACCCAAAATAGAGAGCAACATAGAAGTCTAAGTTTATATGCAGGCAGCATTGAAAATGAGTTTGCCGGATTAGGATTTCAAAGCAGTTATCTTTGACTACGTTGTAATATTCAGGTTGTTAAAAAAATCTACAAATATGTTAGATTTCTCAGGAAGCAATTATGCCATCTAAACTTTTATATATCAAGTGTTCTGTGAAAATTTACTTCTGCTCAATTATTTCTAAGTTGCTTCCGTTATTATTCTACTTTTCTCCAATAAGTGAATCAGTGAATGTGTCACCTCCATTTTAGATTGATAGTCAGTGAGTAAAGTCTCCTAGCAAATTTCCTAATTCAGCAGGAAGTTCAACTTCATCTCTCCAGTTCTAGTAGGATCACCCAATCCTTTATATTACACTGATCCCTCAATCTAGCAATATACTTTGTATTCCTCATATTACTGTACAGCAGGAAAAGAATTGCAAGTAAAATTCTGAATGTCTTTTTCTATCTCATTTTCAGTGGAAACAATACAGAAGAACTCAAAAGAGCTTCTTAAAACAAAATAATCATTCAAGTTCTGGATATAGTCAGCTGGCTTCTTATCTGTGAAATAGAGCATTTTTTTAAATGTACCATACTAAATTGTGAAAATCAATAATTTGAGCAAGAAATATGTTTAAAGTGAGAACATTTCACTTTAATGCTTTTAGAATATAACAGTATGTTTGCCATCAGGACATTTACATGCCGGTGCACTTTTGCTGGATGCTCAAGTTCCTTAAAATGTAATACCTGATTAAGGACAAAGGAGATTTTTTTTTACTAATGATGGATGAAAAACTTGGCAGAAAAAAAAATTGCTACAAGCCAGGGAAGAACACTATTTTATAGAGTATTTTGATAAGGCTTGATTTATTATTTGCAAAGAGAGAATGAAAGGAGAAAAAAATGATATTGGCATTGATAGGTAATATAATCCCTCCCACCTCTTTTTTTTCCCAATCAAGGATTTGAAGGTCTGAACTGTGAAATCAACTTTGATGACTGTTCCCGCAGCTTCTGCAAAAACAATTCAACGTGTTTAGATCTGGTTGAAGATTACACTTGTGTTTGTCCTCCAGGTTTCACTGGTAAGGTGTTGACTAAGATTGTAAATGAAAGAATAAATAATTAAAGTCTTTATTATTTCCTGCAAAGTTAAATAGCTGGCCGTGATTGCATTTTAGACATAAGTAATGTGCTATTTTGCAGTCAGGGTCATTGATGATGCCCTTTAATTCTCTGATCATAAGAGTTGAAATGCTGATATTATTTTCAAGTTAATTGACAATAAATTTTAAAAAGTACTTGCAATCCATGCTGTAGAAAAGGATTAATAACTAGTAATGCTATGCAAATTCTTTGAAAGAGGTGGCTTTGAAATAGACAGGAATACATACAGTGCTCTTCTTTTCAAATGGTTAAAGCAGCTATATCTTTCTTTTTTAGACTCATATGGCTGGTTCTGAAAAGCTCTGAACTGTCCGCATAAGTAGGTGGATGCAGTTTCTGAAGCAGCTTCACGAGTCTTAAAGAAAGTCTATTGCATGTTCTCCTATTTTGGTTAAAATACCTCTAGCAAACCTTTAATAACTGGTTCAAGTTACTTATTACTCTCTGATGAGTATGCATTTGTTGTAGAATTTACCACGTGTTTGGTTCATTTTGTGGGTAATCTATGACGGTACATGCTAGTGAATTTGAAAAAAAATTGGGAATCCATTTTCCCTATCTTCCCATATTATTGTTATTTTATTGCAGTTCATCTCTTTTGATATACTTTAAAAAAAAAAAAAATCTCTGCCCCTGATCTTTGTCAGTCTTGCTACTGGAGAAACCGATGACTCCTGTGAGAAGATAAATTAAACTTTGTATACAAGGATTATATGAAAATTGACTGAAGATTGCTGTTTGCCCAGCCCTGCTTATTCACAAACAAGAGATGGTCATTCTACATACAGTGATTTCTTTTTCTTTAAACTTTGAGTAAAGAAAAGTTATTGAGATTCAGTGCAAATGAGGATTTTCCTTTATTTTGGAAGAGGGTACATATTTTTTTTGCGGGGGCGGGAGTAGTTAACTGTGTAGTGGTTCAGATGTTAGGCCATGAGTGAGAAGTCCCAGATTTAAATTTACTTTCAGATATAGAAGCTCATTGAGTTATTTTAAAACAATCACTCTCTCTCAGATTAACCTAATTCACAAAGCTGTTGTAAAGAAAAGTTGGGGGACAGAATGCTACACATGCCACTTTCAGCCCTGGGAGGAAAGAAATATAATACCATATAATGATAATAATAACAGCAGCAGCAACAAACTGCCAATTAGAATATTGAGGGCTAACAGACATGTGGCTTGTATTTATGTATTTATAGAGTATATTAATCAAACCAGTTGGGCTGTTCTTAGATTTTAATAGGTGTTCCATTTCAAAAGAAACAGCAACCATTAATTTAAATCTTGTTTATAATGATCCATCCATTCTCAACTGCTACTGCTGAATTACATTTACTTGGAATATGTGATGAAGATATAGAAGTATACTAATGCTATTATAAATCAAACCAAATCTTTATTATTGCTGCCAAGGCTCTGTAATGCTATGGAAGAAAGCTCATCTCAGTCTCCCAAAATAGTTTCTGCAGGAAATGGACAAGCAACATGGTTGCATTGTTTAGTTCTTGAAAATAAAGGAACCATGTTGCCTTGAGAAGTAGACTTGCATCTGTGCATCCTTTCAGAGTTTTTCAAAGCCTAATATACATATAAGCTTTTCCTGTCATTCCTTCAAAGGTATAAATGAGGATTAGCTAATATGGTACTGCAGTTCTCATTTTTCCTTGTAACTTTCAAAACTTTTTTGAAGAAGAAATAAACTTCTGGAAAAAAAATTATAAGCTTTATGGAAGTTTGTAAATGAGGTAGCTTGACTTTATGAAAAACAACTCAGAGTAAATTTCTAAAGAATGCATTGAATTGCATCTTTCATGCCAAATTAAATCAGTCTTGATATAAAAATTTTTATTCTTTAAAATTATTAATATTGAATGCCTGAATGAATCTTTTTACTCAACATACTATACTTTTGCTTACTTTGTCTAACAAGAATCTTCAGGCCCTCATACATAACATAAATTAATACACACAGGTATTATTTACCTGCCAAACCATTGGCATCTTCAGTACAATAGTAATCCCTCTTACATACTAAAGCATTTCAATGTGCAGGAATAATTACAAGCTATGTGGAAAAATGAGAGTATCTCCTATCCACTGTAGAATCTCTTTTATAGGAGTGTAGGATTTCCTGCTTTCAAAAGATATAAAAACAATAACAAGGACTGTGTGTGTGTGTGTGTGTGTGTGTGTGTGTGTATGTATGTCTTTGTATGCATCTAGAATAGAAAGGTAGGTGGGTAGATGATAGGGATTAACAGGTTCTGTGGCAATTTGCAAACCCTATGCTTAGCCTTAAGATTAGGAAAAAGGCTTCAGTATAGTTAAAGCTTTGACCCATGGTATTAGTCAATCCCAGCTAGGTAAATAACCAGATCACTTCCTCAGGCAGTTAGCTAGAGATAGAGACATGTCACTGACCTGTCAAAAAACACATAGAAACATATGCATCCCAGTTGATAATTCAACAGTTGTGGTTATTTAATAAAGTTGTGGCCAAATATATGGACTTCAACTCCCAGAATTCCTCAGTCAGCTGGCTGGAGAATTCTGGGAGTTGAAGTCCAGACATCTTCAGGCTTCCTCTTCAGGCCTCCTCCATGTGATTTTGAAGTGTCTTCCCATTGGGGGTCTGGGGTCTATTTCTCCTTCCTTTCCTCACCGTTGGGGGCACTTAATTCTCTTTCCAGCCAGCTCAGCCAAATTTTTCAGAATCTGACAATTTGGGGTTCGGCCACCGATCGGTTGTAAGCCTGGGCCCCTAAAAACGCTGAGGGTTAACAAGATTTCCCCCAAAATGCACTTTACCTTTCATTTTTTAATGCTGCTAGTGTTAATTTTAATTTCTAGCTGGGCCTTCAAAATCCTCCTGACGGTATTTTCTCTGTTTTGTTTTATTTTTTGAGGGTGGGGGGCTGTAAGGATTTGGGAATAATGATGCTATTATTAATTATTTTGACCTGATACTGTTTCTAGCTGCATCAGTGCTGTTAATAACAAAAAAAACAAAAAAAAAAAACCAGAATTAAAACGGAACACATGGACGGGGGAAAAAAAAAAAAGTTGTGGCCAAATTTTAAACTGAGTGGTTCCTGTATTTTGTGCAACTTATGCATACCATATGAGAAAATACAGCACTACAATTAAGACCAGACAGGAACAATATACTATTGTGGGAATTGGAAGGAATTAGAATCCCCCGAAAATGCATGCTCTTTACTACTAGAGGTTCAACATTTCAGGGGTTGTCAAGAGTCTTCTTACACTAGTCTAAACAGTTAATTTCTCCATAAAGAATGAAGAGTAAAGCTAGCAGCAAGTTGCATAAAATTAAAAGGAAAATCAATTATGGTTCAACAACACAATTTTCTCTTCCTGTTAGAAATTAACCAAAGTGCCTTGTTTACATGAAATCAGAGGCATAATTTGCTGAAAGTTTCTCATCTGCAAATAATTAGCACGATTTCTTTAATTAGAATGAAAGCTTAAGAGCTGAAATCATCTGGAGAAAATGTGTTCATTCATCAACTAAGAATAAAGTGAGATGAAATGAGATTTGTTATTTCGTTATGTGATTGCTGCATGGAAATGCTACCAAGGATTATTTATTAATTTCGCTCTCAATGGCTTTTATTTTGGGAACAATTTCATAAAAACAATGTGTTTACTTCAGACTAGGGTTATAGATGAATGTTTTTGGCAATAGATTAATGCCTTTTAAAACCAAAGTTGTAATGTGAAACTGAAGATAATGCCAGAAAACGACAAAAACTACTACAATAATAAAATGCAGGTACTACCAATTGTGTTCTGCACTGGTCTATAATGGAACATCAACTGAAACATCACTGCAGCAAAATATTCTAATGTTGTAGTAACAAACCATACAAGAATCATTAAAAGAATCATATAGGATGTGTTTGCATACTGAAAACAGTTCTATGGAACCATTATTGCTTTTCACTAGCATCCCAGCAGAATCTGCTCTGGGGGAATGAGTGATTGTCTGAAACAAAGGACCACATACTCTAAAGGAGGGAGGGGAAAGAAGAAGGGAAACTTTTGCTGAATGAACAAAAGTTTACTCATGCAGTATTGACTGTAAAAATAAGACATATGGAGTGGGGATGCTGAAGGAATCCAATGGAAGAGAATTGTATCTGCTACATGCTATGAGAGTGACCCCTAGGTAGGCCTTTATATTCATGCAGTGGAGAATGCTTTTGATACCAGTACTGAAATTGTCCCAAAAGTGCTATTTCAAGAGGCAACTGGATTTTCTTTGTTTTTCCCTTGAAGACGTTTTGCTTCTCCCCCAAGAAGCTTCTTCAGTTGCTTCTTGAAAAAGCACCTTTGGGACAACCATGACCTGGATGTCTGAGAATCTCCATAGACATTCAGTATTGAAATTATTGCATGGCTAGTATAATTAAAGGGTTTCTTTTCTTTCTTTCTTTCTTTCTTTCTTTCTTTTCTCTTTTTGGTGCACAGAATGATGCACCTTCTTTATGCTCTCCTTTAAGCAACAAATTATGTTGAAGACCTGGTTGTCATGTTTTACATTTTCCCTTCTCATCATTGAGATAATCAAAGCCAATTATGAACTGAATTGGGAATGGAGCTTCTGAACCTGTAAGGCAAATTGCATCATCTTCCAGAAAGGGTAAACTCACCATTGCCCAGAGTTAGTATTTGCTAATATTTTTTTATTGCCAACTACAGGAATTCCCCCCCTGTTATGTTGCCTTAGAGCAGGGCTGTCAAACTCCCGGTCCATGGGCTAGATGCGTCACATGCTGGTCATGCTCACACCCGATTTAGCAAAGTGGGGGAAAGTCCTGATACGTCACATGATGATGCTGTGATGACACGAGTTTGACACCCCTGCCTTAGAGAATCAGCTTGTAGCTGTAAAGCAGAAGGCTAGAATCTGGAAGATGGTGAAGTCTAATCTCACCTTAGCATGAAGCTAGTTAGGCAACTTTGCCCCTGTCCAGTCATTGTCTCTCAGTCCTGGGAAGAAGGCAATGGCAAACTACTTCCAAAAATTTGTCAGTAAAACTGAAATGAGTAGTCCAGTTAATAACCAGGAATCAAATCTGTTTTGAAGAGGAAAAAAATGTTGCCTTATCGTGAAGAAGTCCATTTACGGCCACCATTATAAGTTCCTATCATTGTTTTAGGAAAAATGCTGGCAAAAGGTAGGTTTAAGTAGGGTCAGCCAGGCCTCCTTGATGGTGTTGTACTCATGCTTAATATTTGTGGCTGGAAAGGGCTCATTAGAAACACTAGGTATCATGAAGCAAAGTAGTTATGGTTGCTCTTATTCTTGTATTTGATATGATTTGTACAAAATAGAGTTGTAGCTGAAAAAGAATAGGATCTGGACTCTTGAGATAGTGAATACTACAGTAGTGAATATTACTGTAGCTGTCTAGTACAGCTACAGTAGTATTGTAGTTGTACTAGTTGTACTTTAGATTACTCATTCTATCAATATTTAGATTTTAGATTACTTTAGATTACTCATTCTATCAATATTTAATTGATTGTCACTGGGATCTTTTTTTTTCTCTACTTATAATTTAAAACCAAATCACATTTTTTTCAATGTGTCTGGGCTTATAAATATCCTTTTTCTGTTTTGCAAACATGATATTAACTCTAATTATACTGTTGGAAATACAGTTTCCTAACACCCTAAGAAATATATTTGTAAACACTTTCTTTTCAGTTTGTATAATCTTGTCTGTAAAACATTTAATTTATTTAACTACTCTTTATAATACATTTTGTTTAAAAAAAACCCCTTTCTTCAAAGCTGTCAGACAAACAAAATACTGTGTTCCCAACCAGGAAAACTTAAATTATGTAGTTGTCACTTGAATTATGAAGTAGCTTTTTTGTTATCCCAAACCTTACATGATTTATAGTTTTAACATTTCATTTTCTTTTCTGTCAGACAAAAACTGTTCAATGGACATTGATGAATGTGCCTTCAAGCCCTGCAAAAATGGAGCCAGTTGCCATAATTTGATTGGCAAATTTTACTGTAACTGCTTGCCAGGTAGGTGCTCAGGTGGTATGTGGGTAGAAGAGTTAGAAAAAAATGTTCAGGACAGAAATAGAACTTATCTCAGAAATATTATTTTAGTCTCAGATTTGTGGTGTAAATCTCAGCTACCCCCCCCCCCCCCATCATCCATAGAAGCTGTACAAATGTTCTCTAATATGCAACACGTTTATTATTAAGACAGTGTCCTCTATTTTTGTGAATTTGCTTTCTGACCATGTCTCCTGAACACCTATCTGAAGATGAGATGTTGCATGCGAATGAAGAAAGGCTATTTTATATGAAAATATCAGTCACCTTTCATAAGAAGGTCTTTAAGGATGCTCTGATTTTTTAGACTTTGGTGAGAGACTGATTTCCAGATGAAATGGTCAAACAATAGTGCTATTTTACATAAGACTTTAGAAGATAAGGAATCATATTTTGTTCTTGTCTTTCAGATCTACAAAGTTTTAAATCATCTTTCCTTTTATCTCTTCTTCCCTTTTTAATGTTAGAAATTTGGAACCACATTTTGAATTTATCACTCAAATAGTACAGTACAAGATAGGGAAACAAATAGTTTGCTGTTTTAATTTAGTGGGGTAGGGAAACTGGCAAAATAAAGAAAGGAAATTAAAAACTGGGATACACTTAGATAGAGGAAGTAGAGGCAGAGGAAAGAAAAAAGAAAAAAGAAAGTTAAAAGCTGGGATATGCTTAAGTAGTGACTTACTGGCTGAGCCAAGCAATAGAACAAAAGGAAGCAATTTGCTTGAGATTGCATCTTGAAGGAAGAAATGGATGAAGATAAACTTGATATCTAAAATATACAGAAAGTTGTTGCTCTGCTAGATGTGGGCTCTGTCTGGTTAGATACATAGGTTAACACTGAAGATCCATATTCAATATGCTCTCAGGTCATTATAGTAAGTGTGTAGGATTTGATTATGTATGTATAAATGCCTACTTGGTCATGGTTGTTACCTTCACAACCTCTTGATTTTTCTAAAACATTACAGGCGCACTTTAGTATAAACATGCCTAAAATGTTATTTTCTGAAGTAGTTGAATTGAATGAGATTATTCTGTTAAGGAAGGATTTTTTTTTTCAATGAGTAGAAAAATACTTGATACCTCAAAGGATATTAATAAAAGGTAACTTTGTTCCTATCGCCATCCTCTTCCTTCAGGTTAACTATTTGGAAAGTTTACCTTTATCAAGCAAATATGCAAGAGGAGGGAGAAAAACTTCTGAAAAAGTTTATGAAATTGGCTTCTCTTAGCTTTGGAATTAACTTGTGCTTTTGTTGAAATTTGTAGCACATTCATGTGAATTCAGCCTAGATGTCTGAGGTAAAGGTTAACATGTCAATGAAAAGAGCAAACTGATTTCAAAACTACCCGACACAAAATCACTAGGGGATTATCTCTCATTGTGTAAGATACAATACTTTGGGGAATGACATGTTTAATATATTGATGCATCATATTTCAAAGGTCTTTGTTATACTCTCCAAATTCTTCTATCATGATTCTGCTACCACTCTTCTAAACATTGCAATTATGTATACAATCCAATATAATGGATTTAAGGAGTTTCACCATGTGTGGAATCACAAGGCAGAGAATAGAAAATGATTTTTTTTCATCTGATTCTATTTTATTATAGACTAAGAAAAGAAAGGAAAACACAAGGGACTTCAAAGAGATGGGACATGGCTGGTATATACTGTAACTCAAGATTGTTTATAAAAAGTATTAGCTTGAAGAATTTTTAGTAATATTAACGTATGCTTATAAAAGAAAAAGAGAATGTGAAATAAGAACTAGATAAGAGATTATATTATCCAGGGGAACCTTCACGTTAAGTGAAGTAGCCTTAAAGCAGCGGTTCTCAACCTGGGGGTCGCGACCCCTTTGGGGGTCGAACGGCCATTTCACAGGGGTCGCCAAAATCCTCTCTCGTCTCCCCCATGCCTTCACTCACCCTCACCCTCTGCCTCTGTTGGATCGCCGTTCGCCATTCGCTTACCCCGCCCACTCCCAATCTATTGCTGCCTCCTGAGTCCCAGCTGATGGCTAGAGGGAAAAAAACTGTTTAAATTCTTGCCGCGGGGCTTCAAAGGGCTGCCCTACAGCTGATCAGTGTTAAAAGAAAACAAATGAATAGACCAGTGCCTGCAAAAATAGAAAAAAACAGCCCCTTTCAGCTTCAGCATAGGTTAATTACCATAAATTGATTTGATTAGCCTCCCGACTCTCAGCTGATTTGCTCTCAGCTGTTTTGCGCAGGGCTCTGTTCTGTTGCTAGCTGCAAAGAGTTCCTGGAGCAGATTTTTTCCCCCCTAGCTATGCTGAAAAAACGAAACTGAAAGTAAAGCAGGGTCTTTGTTGCAACGTGACAAAATGAGGCAAAGTGAGATTTCTTTTTCTTTTTCCTCACCAAAAAGGTAGGTGCAAAACTGCAAACAATGGGAAATTTAGGGCAAAAGAGGAGGTTCAAGATTTTAAAACACAAAAGAAAAAAAGCTCTATTTAACTAGGGAATTGTAATAATTGAGATACTATTAATTGTATATTGTGTTGAAAGCATAAATGGTTAAGTTGTGGTTTGGAGGAATATATGAGGGAAATTATTTGATTTATTATTATTGGTAAATATAATTAATTGATTTGTAAGAAATTGGATTGCATGGAAATAATTGGAATATTCATGTTCATATTGATTAATATACAAAAAGATAGTTATATAACTAATTGATTTATATTAAAATGTTGAATTGTATTAAACAACTGTATTACATAATTACATAATTAACCAATGTGAGGATGGATATAAAAATAGATGACAATGGGAAGGGGTATAATATAGAATATAAGGGAAAAATTGAATTTGATTAAGATTAGAGATGAGGATGAAGGGTAATATTGGTTTTTTAAAAAAGTAGATGAGGAATAAATATGGCAAAAAGGAAATATAGAAATTGTAAATTTAATTGAAATGACTAAACACTGTTTAAATTTGTGAACTGGCCAAATACTCTGTTCAAAGAAAATACGTTGTATGTTTGTATGTGTGTTTCTAATTATTGCTATTTATTCATATTTGTTCTCTTTTATTCTTTAAAGTTTAACAATTCATTCTTTATCTTAATATCTTTATATTTGTTTGGGGTTGGCTTTCTTCCCTTTCATCTTTTTTATTGTACAGCAATCTTTCTCCTCAAACCTACCACCTCTCTCTTTTCTTTCCTTCTTACTTTCTCTCCCCCCCCTCTTCTTCTCCCCCCTACTTCCTCTTCCTTTCTCCTTCTCCTCCTCTTTTCCTCCCTCTCTTACCCTCACTCCTACTCTAATTTCCCTTCCCTTCCTTCATCCATCTCTATTGCTGTATCCTTTTATGCATATGGACTACTCAGAGGGCTGAAAAAGTTATTTCTGACTGGTCCTTGCACTTTTGACCAGTCCTCAAATTTACGACTATCCTCACATTTTACATTTTTTGCCCTATCTTATCATCATGGTGAAGAGAAGCAGTTGTGAAATGGGTGACATGGTTGTTAAGAATGCTGCACAGGCATAAATGTGAGGATGGTCATAAGTGTGAGGACCAGTCAAAAGTGCGAGGACCTGTCAGAAATGACTTTTTTCAGCCCTCTTAGTAGTCCCTATACACATAGCCATGGCCACCCAGTCACATGACCAGCTAGCCATGCCCACCCAGTCACATGACATCCAAGCCACGCCCACAAAATAAGCCACGCCCACAGAACCGGTAGTAAAAAAAAAATTAGAACCTACCCCTGGTTGGCGGTCACCACAACATGAGGAACTGTATTAAAGGGTCGCGGCATTAGGAAGGTTGAGAATCACTGCCTTAAAGCAAATGAGAGGGCAATTTTTTTTGTTCCCATTGCCAATATTTGGCTGATATATATATTTCTTAATAGGCTAATACATTTTGCAGGTCTATGATCTTAAGATCAAAACTTAGGATCTTAATTAACTTTAACTTTATATTAGATATCCTAAATCTAAGGAAATCAATAAGCCTTAATTAGCTGTATCAAACCTTTGAGCAACCATGCCACAAATGGACATGAAGTGGCAGGGCATATTTATTTATTTATTACATTTCTATGGGCCCATCTCCCCTACAAGGTGTCTCTGGGTGACTCTAGGCGGCTTCTTCAGCATCAAGATGGATTTGCCATTGGCTGAATGGATAGCAGACAATGAACCCAGAGTAGGAGAGGGAGCTTTCTGTCAAGTCCTGTGGTATGGATATGCAACTTCAGTCCTGGATCATCAGGCTGAGCTGCCTTGTACCATGTGGTAACATCTTTGTGGCTGACTATTGTTCAAGAGGCCCTATAGTTTTTGAAAGTGAAAAGTAGGGAGACAAAAGTTACTGGCGTGATGGAATGTAGTCTGGATTTTCAGGAGAGAGGAGGGGTATTCCAGAGGAGCAAAAGACAGGAAAGCTTAGATAGTTTGTGTGGGAGAAAGAGAATGAAGACAATTGTGCAAGTAGTCTGCTTTTAGTTTGGCAAGATTTATTTCTGTAAGTGAGGAACAATAAAGGAAATTGCTTAGGAGAACCTCAACATGTCCTTCTTGGTTTTATGGAGCTTGACACTGACTCATATTCTTTAAGATTTTGGATAGGGAGTACATAGCCAGATAAGTACCAGATGAATTGACAAGAGCTATGCAGAATCTTTCAGAAAGGGGATTTCCTTAAGCAGAACTCCCAGCAAAGGCGATTTTTCTAGCTGCATTTTCATACTCAGATAAGGTATTTAAGCAATTGTGCTTTGAGAAATATAGTGTTCCAATGCATCAAGTGGTGAGTCTCTGAGGGAAGCACATGCACATATTTGCATAAGCCTAAACTCAAATTTAATATCATTTCCCCCCCCCCCCTTTTTTTTAACAGAGGTCTTTGTTCATTCCCCTTTGTGCTTGATACTAGTTGATGGCTGTGGCTAGTACATTTTTAGTTGTCAAAAATACTTTATTACAGTTATGGATTCCTTCCTGTATTTCTGTTCATGATTCAGTGGTTCATGATCCTCTTTTACTAGTTTTTGTGGTACTTGTGTCTCTCCTATAGATCATTCTTTTTGTCGTCCCAAGGCATCTGGTTTTCATCCATTTTAAGTTCTTTTTTTCTATTCAGTTTCTTCAACCATTTACTTCAATTGCCCTTCTAAAACCCAGCTCTTGTCTCTTACCATACATTGTTTGAGATTTTGGTTCCCTCTTCACATTATTTATTTTTCTCTTATTTAGCTTAAATATTGGCTATGACAGCAACCTATGTCACAGTTAGTGACAAAACATACATATGCATCATATGTTCTATGAAGAATTTGACACTTCAATATTATCCAATGAATATTAACATGGTATTAATAATATATAATAAGAATACTTCAAGGATAACAGTATTCCAGAAGGAAATTAAAACTGGCACATTCTTAATCTGCATATAGATTTAGCAGAATGCTATAAAAAAAATAACCAAAATATGTGTACTTAATAAATGTGTGATAAGCAGAGTAAGAAAAGTAATTTATTCAGAGATAAATTAAGGGTTCTTAATATTTTATATTTTGTTTATAGTAGGATGTTTTCAAATATATGCTTAAAGAATAACATTGCCCTCTTATGCATGTCAACTCTGAAGTGAATCTCAGTGACTTCAGAAGAAGCTGTATCTTAATAAATAGATTTAAGATTGCAGCCTGAATAGATTTATACCAATATATCACTTTCTTCAAAGCAAAGTACTTCTTAACCTTGATCATGTCATCTCAGATCTTTTATTGCTCAAAGTCATATTTTGTGCAAAATCCCGTAATGTTTATTTTCTGTGTCATTCTCCCAAAAAGATGCATAGTATGTTATAGTGCATAAATCTAATTCATGGCACATTTTGAAAATGCATGCACTCTATAAAAGCCGTTAAAAGAGAAGTAGCTTAGAAACGGAAGACTGCAATATGCTGGAAACAGGAGACATGGATAGCCTTGTGAATCTGTCTATTAGCCATTCAGGCAACCATTTCATTTTATGGGATGTTTCTTAGGCATCTTCAAATATTTTATTTATTATTATTTATTTTATTTGTTTCCTACATTTATTATTTTACAAATAACTCAGCACATCTAAGATATCTAACTTACCTTCTTCCTCCTGTTTTCTCCACAAGAACCCTATGGGGTGAATTGGGCTGAGAGGGATTGACTGGCCCAAGGTCACTCAGTCGGCTTTCATGTCTAAGGCAGGACTTAAACTCATAGTCCCCTGCAGTGGTGAAATGTAAAATTTGTTACTACCGGTTCTGTGGGCATGGACATGGCTTGGTGGTGGTGGTGGTGGTGGGGGTAATGTGACTGGGTGGGCATGGCCAACTTTTTTTTTTAACTTTTAAAAGCATTTTTTATACAACCTCTTCGGCCGAAGAGATTGTAAAAAAAATGCTTTTAAAAGGCTCTGACGATCCCAGCTGAGCTGCACAATCATCAGAGGCTCTTTTTTTTAACTTTTAAAAGCATTTGTAGAAAAAATGCTTTTAAAATTAAAAAAAAAGCCTCTGATGATCGCGCGGCTCAGCTGGGCATTGGGGGGGGGGCAGGGATTTCTGTTACCGGTTCTCCAAACCACCCACCACCATTGCTACCGGATCAAGCGACCCAGTCCGAACTAGGAGCATTTCATCCCTGGTCCCCTGATCTTTAGCCTGGGGCCTTATTCACTAGACCAAACTGGCTCTGATCAAGAAAACTGACCAAGATAGCTTCTGAGAGAAATTAGTCTCCCCTTCCTGCTGACAGGGAACTATTGCTGAAAGACTAAGCTATTTATAGTGGCCGACTGGCAGAAATGAATGAGTTCTAACTGCTAAAATGCACTTCTATTTATTTTTTTTTTACTTTCAATTTAACATTCAATGTACCATTTAGTAAAAAGCTGGGATGTTTAATAAGTATCCCCAGTATATTCCAGTTCTGTTAACCAATCAATCTAGTGCACTGCTGATTTTATTTTATTTTTTTGTCAGAGAAAAGAAATGGTGTCAAATATTATTAGTAAAGCTTTTTCGGTCCCAACAATTACAGTGCTTTGGTTTTGTAGATCGTTTAGATACTAGTGTAAACAATGCATGAGAAAACATTTAAGCATCCTACAGAATTGAGACTGGCTCAGATCTTTCCTCTAAAACAAAACAAAAATCACATCTGTCTTTTTTTGTACTTTTACTTTCTTTGTTCTAGTTCTGTCCAGACAACTATTGTAACTCACTTCAGTACCTTTTTTAAAAATTAGAATTTGTTACTGGTTTAACAATTAACAATTAAAGCCAGCTCTTCTTATCCAGTCTTGCTATCAATCTTTTTTTTTTAAATTTAGCTCTTCAGACAAAAACAAAACAAAACAAAAACAACATTTTTATTTATTTATTTACAGAGATTAGATATTATCTGCTTGGAAATGCCAGGGTGTGTTGAAAGACTGCAATATGGTTTCTAATCTATCATAAAGTGCTGCTCAGCTGCATAAAATTTGACTGAAAGTTCCAAAAACTGTAAGGATAAATAACAAAGAGGAAATAGAAGAGGTACACCCTCTGGATTGAATTATCATCATAGTTTTATCAGAAGATTTTTGCTGTATTACTCTGATAATATAATGCACTGCAACGCAGAAGAATAAAAATAGATCCGTGTCTTTCTCACTTTTGTTCATCAATTTGTCTTTTTTTATTCAAGTTATTTTACAAATTAATTATTGTCAATGAATTGCTACCCAAAAGGAATAATATGACAGTTATGACGGTTATCATGAAAAACAGTGTGTCTTTGTTCTTCTATGCTGACAGAATTCAAATATATAATATCTATTTCTCTATTTTTATGATAGCGTATATATTCTTTAATGAATAACAGCCTTTCAAATCAGGAGCAGTTTCTTCTTGTCATTGATGGAAAATTGACAATATACAATTTATTTCCATATGTCGGTATCTGCATTCCAGATCTTATATTTAAATAACAATTGCATCTGAACTTTCGAAAGGTGAAATAATTCAACTCTTTTACTTGAAATAATAAAAAAAACACAGGAACTGATTTCTAACTAGTTGTCAATGATCAACATGTGTAACAGTACTTAGACCAATAATATTTTGCATTACATTTTTTTTTCAGCAATGAGATATAAAGGAGAATAACTTGTTGCAAAAGAATATATGAATTATAATAGAATATATTGAAAGGGTGATAATGTATAACAGGTGTTAACTGAGCAAATTACAATGTATAATTCTTGAAGAATTTAGTCGGTGTTTACTCATAGGGAAAACTACATTTACACATGTGCAATTTTCACTCCCAGCCTCACTTCCACAAAATAAAAATAATGTTATCATATTGATCCACTATTATGCCTGCAGGTTATTCCTCTGTGTTCAGGGACTAAATCCTTCCAGACATGAATGCTTGGAGCAAAATTAGCTCAGTTTGGTTTAAAAAATAATTTTCTATTGCATTCATTTTCTGGAAGACAGACTGCTTTTTATTCAGTATAACTGACTTACAAATGAGCATACTTATTAATGATAAAAGACATCACTCTGCATTATTCCGTCACCATAGAAAAGTGACATACCGCAGATAGGAAATCAGAATATTTCCAGGTTCTATCTGTGTCTGACTTTGCTTTTATAGTACATCTGAGAAGAAGCAAGTTGAATTCAGGGACCTAAGAGCAATTATTCTGGATGCAAAAAAAGAGTATGAAAGTCCTGCAGTAGCGATAGTGATTTCCAAATTCACTGAAGGCAAAGAATCTTTCTCCTCACCTCCTCAAAGAAGGAGGTCTAGGTTTAAGGGAAAGTCTAAGAAGGCTCAAGTGGGGAAATTATTTTCATAGCTTCAGGTTCATGCAATTTTTCATTAGATTCCACTGTATAATTTCATCTTTTCTTGTTGTTGATTCTTCAGATTACTCAGTCTGGAAAAACAGGTGAATGGGAGAGGGTGGTGGAAACCCCTTAAATAAGATCATCTTGATTTTGTTTAGTGTAAAATGGAATAGGAAGAAAGTTGAATAAACTTTTAAGATTCAGTTATTCTACCTTTTTTGGGAGTGAGGGAGAATCAATTATGTGACATTAAGTCATTGTCAACTCCTAGCAACCTCATAATAGATACAGCATTCCTGCAATCTCTGCTGTGCCTGTTTCTTGACATGACCTAGCCTGAAGGGCTTACAAGCATTCTGTAGATAAAGCATCTGATACTAATGGATCTTTGCCTGGTTTGAAAACTGTCATATCATTAAATGCCAGCAATAATCATTGTACCAGAGGTGAAATCCAGCAAGTTCTGACAGGTTCTGGAGAACCGGTAACGGAAATTTTAAGCAGTTTGGAGAACCGGTAGCGGAAATTTTGAGTAGTTCAGAGAACCAGCAAATACCACTTCTGACTGGCCCCAGAGTGGGGTGGGAATGGAGATTTTGTAATATCCTTCCCCCAGGAGTGGGGAGGGAATGGGGATTTTGCAGTATCCTTCCCCTGCCATGCCCATCAAGCCACACCCACCAAGCCACACCACGTCCCCTCAAACCACGCCCACAGAACCAGTAGTAAAAAAAAAAAATTGGATTTCACCACTGCATTGTACCCCTGGTTGAGTGTAAATAGATCCTTCCTTAAGTATGGTGATTTAATTTAATTTAATTAATTATATTTATATGCTGCCTCTCTCTGAAGACTCAGGGCGGCTCACAATACATTTAAAAAATCATTATAAAAAGACATTGAAAAATTAAAAACATTAAAAACATTAAAACTCATTCACACCATTCATGGCCGGATCTCGCCAGATCACAAGAGCGAGATCAACGGCCCCAGGCCTGCCGGAAAAGCCAGGTCTTCACTGCTTTTTGGAAGGCCAATATGGTGGGGATGGTCCAGACCTCAGGAGGTAACTGGTTCCAGAGAGCTGGGGCAGCCACAGAGAAGGCCCTCTCCCGCAGGCCCACCAGCCGACATTGTTTAGCTGACGGGACCCGGAGGAGACCAACTCTGTGGGATCTTACCGGTAACTGGGAGCTATGCGGCAGAAGGTGGTCTCAAAGATAACCTGGCCCTGAGCCATGTAGGGCTTTAAAGGTAATAACCAACACTTTGAATTGTGACCGGAGACCAATAGGGAGCCAGTGCAGCTCACGGAGAATTGGTGTAAGGTGGGTGTACCTAGGTGCACCCACGACAGCTTGCGCGGCTGCGTTCTGGACCAATTGTAGTCTCCGAACACGTTTCAAGGGTAGCCCATGTAGAGCGTGTTGCAATAATCTAACCGTGAGGTAACAAGGGCATGAGTGACTGTGAGGAGAGCCTCCCGATCCAAGTAGGGTTGCAATTGGTGCAGCAGGTGAACCTGTGCAAAGGTCCCCCTAGCCACAGCAGTCAGATGTTGCTCTAATCTTAGCTGTGAGTCTAGGAGGACACCCAAATTGCGAGCCCGTTCTGAGGGGGACAATTTCTCTCCCCAACCCCAGAACCAAGGATGGACATTCAACATAGTCTTTAGGAGGCAATACCCACAGCCACTCGGTCTTGTCTGGGTTAAGTCTGAGCCTATTGACTCCCATCCAGACCCTCACAGCCTCCAGGCACCGGCACATCACATCCACCGCATCACTGAATGGACGCAGGGTAGAGAACTCTGATTGGTTTCCTGAATAAACGTTTATTTCATGTAGGAACATATGAAATTGTTTGTATCCAAATGAGTTTTCTATCAAGCAGTCATTTGTTCAGTAATTGGCTAATGCACAGAGCAATGCACCAGGTAGATAGGACTATTCCTGGACCAAAACAACTCCCAGGTCATCCTTGGAAGCATATGTAGGCACTTGGCTTCTTTTACAAAGAACACAGAATTGCAATACAGGTGAAGTATGTAAGTATGTATTATAGCCAGTGGTGGGATTCAGCCAGTTCGCACCACTTCGGGAGAACCGGTTGTTAACTTTCTAAGTAGTTTGGTGAACTGGTTGTTGGAAAAAATCATTAGGGCAGAGAACCAGTTGTTAAATTATTTGAATCCCACCACTGATTATAGCCTTATCTCATGCTTACTTAACCATTTAAAAATTGTGTTTATAGTATTCAATTGTATATTCTAATCTGTTTTCAATTCACAATTTATAGTGTTTCCCTTAATATTAAGAACCCTTATATAAAGATCTTAGAGTTTTAATATTATGTTTTGTTGATAATGGTAGAGATTAGCAGTGGTGGGTTTCACATTTTGTTCGCCCTGAGCGCACGCCCCTGGTTTGCACATGTGCCTGCCTTCCGTGCATGCGCCTGGCTTTCCGCCATGCACTTTGCTCACTTGTGCATGCCTTCCACGCATGCACCCAGCTTCAAAAACGGATGGCATAGAGCCAGGACAGATAGGCGCCGATTTCTGCTACCGGTTCAGGTGAACTGGTCCAAACCGGCTGAATATCACCTCTGGAGTTTAGGTATGTTTTGTATCTCACAGGTTTTCATATTTCACATACTTATAATAGGTGTAGTTGTACTACAAGTAGTTTCGTATCATATTGGTGTCTTTCCATTTTAAAGTCAACCAGCCACCTACTGTGGGTTTCTGTGCCTATGATTTTACATGCCTAGTTATTAAATATAGGTTTGTGTTTACGTCTTATTCTGTTGTAATTATTTCTAAATGATGGGTTTCATTTATCTTATATGTCATCATTCTCACCTTTTATTTATAGCTATGATCTGAAGACAAATATTTCATGTTTTATTTTTTGGAGGGATGGGGTAGAATTCCAATAGTAGCCTCAAATTTCTACAGTAGGTATTTCCTTTTTCAAACAATTGTCTTGTAAATAAGGTTCTTTACCAAATCTGAGATAATGGTAAGTATGCAGTAAACAGCACAGTTACTATCCAGATTTCTTTGTTGAATTCTATATCTTTTGTAACAATTGAATGTAGTCTTAGAAAGAGGGGACTGGGAAAATGATGTTTCACAGTGTAATAGATAAGTATATATGTACACTAGAATGGAAAAGATTTAGATGTAAGATTAAGTGTATACAGCTAAAAATTAAATGTAATGGTTAAGGCCAAATGTAATATCAGCAAAAGACTTTGCTTGCTTGTTAACTATCATAGATATCAGTGGGCAATGAGGTAGGACAAAAATAATAAGGCGATGAATAAAAATGCCATTATGTTGTTATGTGAATTCTTTCCCTGTACCTGCTTCTAACATTGTGATGCAATTACAGAAGAGTGGAGTTTGCTTCATGAAGTCACAACTAGAGAACGTATCAGCCTATTTCATTCTTGTACTTACTTGATTTCAATTTATACAGCTACCCACTCACCAAGTGAATAGGAATTCATCAGGCATTAACTGATAAAGAACTAGTGAACTTTTCATCCAAAGGGTGTTTATAACTAAAGAAGGATCACAATTTATAGATGGAGGAGTTCTTATAAGACAGAATCTGCAGCAAAGGCTAAATGAGCATAGAACTGGAACAGTGTCATTCACATAGCACTACATTCTTATTTATTTATTTATTTATTTATTTATTTATTTATTTATTTATTTATTTATTTATTTATTGGTTCAATTTATTTGCCTCCCTTTTCCGGAGACTCAGGGTGGCTTACAATGCGTTAAGCAATAGCCTTCATACTTTTGTATATACCTGCTTAGTAGGGCTTTTGCCCCCCACCCCTCTAAGCGGTGTTCTTTTTTATACAAAGTCAGCTTATTGCCCCCACAAACCGGGTCCTCATTTTACCTACCCCAAAAGGATGGAAGGCTGAATCAACCTTGAGCCTGGTGAGATTTGAACTTGCAGTAATTGCAGGCAGCTGGTGTTACTTAACAGTGCTTTAGTCTGCTGCGCTACCATGGACCAACATCCTTCACATAAATTATGGTCTCAGGACACTATGAGTAATTCTATTTCCCATATATTCAAGATCAATTTGCAGCACATTGGCCAACTACTGATATCTGTACCCAAAACTGATCATACCTTCCCCTTCCCTCCTGTGTTGACAGTAGAGGGTGAGTGAAAAAAAAATCCAGTTGAAAACATAATTAAATTAGTTCAGTTTAAAATTTATAAATATAATACCACTCACTTTTTTTTTTGTTCTTTAGCTTGCTGAACAGTATCCTTTTCCTCACAGTCTTTTAATATACATTTATATTTGCTTTTACTGTAAATAGGTTTTCTGGGTGAACTCTGTGAATCAAAGGAGGATAGTTGTCTCTCCCAGCCCTGTGGAACTACCAGCCTCTGTCAGGAAGACCTGGATGGCTATAGCTGTTTCTGTGCACCTGGTTTTATAGGTATGCTTGAATTTAAATATAATCAAACCTATTGATGCAACTTATTTTTTAAAGTCCTCTTAGCAGCTTTTAATTCTCAATCAGTTGGATAGAGGAGAACAGGTTTCAGTTCAACCATGACAAGACTGATATTTTAAACACCCCCAGTTCTCTTACTTTTTAACTGGTGCATGTTTTGGGGATCCTATTGTTCAAATCATCCCCCATGTGGCAGATGTAGCTAGGGCAACTTTGCACTGGCTTGCCTTGTGCATTAATGTGCCTGTTTCTGAGACTATGGGGACTGTACATGTGGTCAAATTTGTGGGTGGGTGGAGAAGCGGACCACTCCAGCTGAACGGAAATGGTGGTCCATGCTTCCAGGTTGACTGGTGTCATCTGAATCTTGTAAGCAGAGAAATTATGACTCTCTGACAGGAAAATATCCCCTAAGGCTCAAACTCCTAATGTTACAGTACCTTCTTTTTCTTGCTCCTCCCAACTTTGTTGTTCTTAACTGCTCTTGTCGTCGTTGTTCGTAACCGCTCGGCCCAATTATGTTTCTCACACACAAAATCCTTCACTTTCTGTCAGGTGTGAACTGTGACATAGAAGTGAATGAGTGCCTAAGTGGTCCATGTCACAATGGGGCTACGTGCATCAATCAGCTTAATGCTTTCAACTGCCTGTGTTCTAGTGGATTTGAAGGTAACAAATATATATATATATATATATACAGGTACAGATTTTAAGAGATCAATCTACAATTACCAATCTTTAAAACACAATAGTGTCCAGTAAATCTATCCTATTCTTCTTTATGAGCCATAATAATTACTGGGTTCAAGTCCTTGTCTCATATCAAATTTGCTCCAAGCTACAATTGTATCCAAGCAGCATTTTATTCCTTTCTACCTTAAAATAGACAATACTTTCCTGGGTATTACACTACTTATTAAATAAATCATTTCCATTTTTATCCTGAAAAAAGTGTCAATCATCTTTAAATTAGGACATACATTTATCTAACTTATCTTGAAATAAATAATATTGATCTTTATTCATTGAATTGGATCCGATATAAGTCTTCTGTGGCTAGAAGGCTTTCGTGTTGCTGTTGCTTTGATCAAGTAAATGTTTCTCTGCTGAATTTGCTTTAGAGGGTGGGGAAAGAGGTTCCAGTGAAGGAGTAGAAGAGGAGTCTAGAAAGAAAGCAGAAAGCTGAAAATCAGCTTCCCCTTTTTTCAATGAGAGTCTTCTCGCCTCAGATACATGCAAGAAATACATTCCCCTATAACGATTGTGCATTCAGTATCATCCAAGTGCTTGCAAATAGAATTACTCCACATGAGAGATAGTTCTGATTTAATCTAGCTTTTCTTTCCCATAGAAAAATCCAACATACATCTTTATACACTCACCTTCATATTGACTGCAAGCACTTCTGCTGGGTCTATTATATGGGTTGAATTGAAGGAATGTGGCTAATGAACATGATACCCACTCCTCACATCATGAGAAATATTTGTTTCTATATTTCTTTGAACACAAACTTTAAGCAGCCATGAGCTTAAAGAATGAAGGACAAAAAATTAATGAGGCTAAAGCAAGGGTGAAATCGAGCAGGTTCTGACAGGTTCTGGAGAATCAGTAGTGGAAATTTTGAGCAGTTTGGAGAACCAGTAGCGGAAATTTTGAATAGTTCGGAGAACCAGCAAATACTACCTCTGGCTGGCCCCAGAGTGGGGTGGGAATGGAGATTTTGCAGTATCCTTCCCCTGCCATGCCCACCAAGCCACGCCCACAGAACTGGTAGGGAAAAATTTGGATTTCACCACTGGGCTAAAGTAATAGTAATTGAAGCAAGAAAAGCTGGGAATCTTTTCAATTAAATTCCTTGTGTGTAGAATCATACTTGACCAATAAAGTATTCTATTCTTTAAAAAAAATCTGTCCAAAAAGCATTCCTTAAGGCATATTAGGCAGGAAATTTCTGTAAATATCGTAATGTATTTTCACATCTGAAATTTTGTTACCCCATCCCCCCTTTGGTGAGAACTCATTTGCTGCCTTAACAAAACCAAAAGGAAGGTTTTCCTTGATGTCACTGCAAATCCATTCTATTCTATTTCAATGTCAATTCTTTTTTATTCTTTATTGATGCAAATTGATAAAGAAATTGGTTGCTATATATCTTGAGAATCAATTCAGTGTCTCTGAAGACTACTTTTCTTTTTGTGCCCTCTTAGCACATCAGTGTAACAGCTCAAATAATAAAGTGTTTCCAAAATGCTTTAGTGAGACAGGTTGAACTTATAATCATACTACTGACAGAATGTTCTCAACAGTGAGTTACTTTACAGGAGCATGCCAAATAAAACTATACTCTTAATCAAATGTTTGGCTTCTGTAAGGTATTGCCTTTTTCTCCCTCTCCAATCGCTATATAGGTACACTTTGTGAAATCAACACAAATGAATGTCACTCCAACCCTTGTATCCATAATGGAACCTGTATGGATCTTATCAATGGATATAGCTGTATCTGCTTATCTGGCTTTGCTGGTAAGTGGCATGAATCCTTTCCTAGGAAATTCCAATCTCCAAGGATTATCACACGGTTATTAATTTTGGGCATGCTTTGGTTATATGTCATAATTTAATGTTTATTTGAATCCTCAGCAAACCTTGTAAACTTTATGTAAAGTTAATTTTACATGGAAAAGATTTTAAATATTTTCTTGCCTGTAATCATAGCATATTCTTTCACTTTTCTTTTGTGTATCTCCTCTTAATAAAATTATTTCATTGTTATTTTATAATACATGACCAGCTTGGTTATAGAAATATAGCAGTGTGGGATCACCGGTCGCAGTCTGTGTTGGCAGGGGGGCAGAGGTCAACCTCGAGGCACCTTGCTTGCGGGGTGCCACAAGGGTCGGTCCTCTCGCCACTCCTGTTCAACATTTATGTGAAGCCGCTGGGTGAGATCATCCGTGGTTTTGGGGTGCGATGCCATCTGTACGCTGATGACACTCAGCTGTACATTTCCACCCCAGACCACCCCAATGATGCCCTCGAAGTGATGTCCCAGTGTCTGGAGGCCGTGTGGGTCTGGATGGGGAGGAACAGGCTTCGGCTCAACCCTTCCAAGACCGAGTGGCTGTGGATGCCGGCGTCCCGGTATAGCCAGCTGGTGCCATCGCTGGCTATTGGGGGCGAGTCACTGACCCCCACAGAGGGGGCTCGCAACTTGGGCGTCCTCCTGGACACACGGCTGTCTTTAGAAGAGCATATGACGGCCGTGGCCAGGGGGGCTTTTTATCAGGTTCGCCTGATACGCCAGTTGCGCCCCTTTCTGGATCGGGACTCCTTGTGCACAGTCACTCATGCCTTGGTTACGTCATGCCTGGACTACTGTAATGCTCTCTACATGGGGCTCCCCCTGAGGAGCACCCGGAGGCTCCAGCTGGTGCAGAATGCGGCCGTGCGGGTGATTATGGGAGCGACGTGGCGCTCCCACGTAACACCTCTCCTGCGCGAGCTGCATTGGCTCCCGGTGGTCTTCCGGGTGCGCTTTAAGGTGTTGGTTTTCATCTTTAAAGCGCTCCATGGCTTAGGGCCAGGGTATTTGCGAGACCGCCTGCTGCTACCGATAACCTCCCACCGGCCAATACGCTCTCACAGAGAGGGCCTCCTCGGGGTGCCGTCGGTCAGGCAATGTCGGCTGGCGGCCCCCAGGGGGCGAGCCTTCTCTGTGGGAGCACCCGCCCTGTGGAATGAGCTGCCTCCCGGAATACGATTGATCCCGGACCTCTGGACTTTCCGTAAAGCCCTGAAGACGTTTTTATTTCATCAAGCCGGCCTAGCCTAAATGGTTTTTAACTGGGATTTTAAATTTTATGGATTTGGGGTTTTAAATTGGGTAGCCAATTATTTAATTTTTTTAATTATCTTAACTTTTGTATTTGTATGTTTTTTAATTTTGGCTGTTCACCGCCCTGAGTCCCTTCTGGGAGAAGGGCGGTATACAAATTAAATTAATAAAATAAAATAAATAAAATAAAGGATCTTGAAATTTCCCACATAAACTGCCTGTGGACAAAAGAAGAAACTCCATCTTATTTTGCATAGCACTGAGATGGAATTTTTATCCTGTAATGATCCTCCAGTGGAGAAAATAATAAAAGCAATACCTCAAAATCTACTCACTGGGTGTGGTGAGGTTTAAGATTTAGAATGTACTTAAAAAGAA
Source organism: Arizona elegans (assembly GCA_022577455.1). Taxonomy (NCBI): domain Eukaryota; kingdom Metazoa; phylum Chordata; class Lepidosauria; order Squamata; family Colubridae; genus Arizona; species Arizona elegans. The sequence goes on along the minus strand of JAKOOJ010000001.1, from coordinate 212,502,975 downwards.
TTCTTTAAATGAAGCCTATGGCGTATATGACATCTCTTTTTACCAATCAGAAAAGAATATTTTAGGCATCTGGCTTGTACCATTCCAAAACAACATTGTGCTTAAACTTTGTAGGTCAAGTATTTAAATTTCTAGACTCACAGTATCTTCTATCATGATTCTTCAGCTTTCTGAACTACCTGTGTATCCAAATTTCCTTAACATATAACCTGCTTAAATAATTTGTGCTTACTTGTGCTTGTTTTTGACCTTTGATATCTGAACCTTCAAATAATTCCAAACTATATATCTTGTGATTGCTGTAGCCAGAATTAAGGTGTAAAAGACTAAAATCATGTAAACATTTGCATTGTGTAGCATGTAGTTACTTGATTCTGATGTTTGTGTATTCATTCAGTGAATGTCATAGTCTTCAGACTGGATCTTTTCTTATTGTTTGAGTTCTAGCCAAAGGTCTAAGTATCATGGAGTTATCATTGTAGTATGTAGCAAGTTCTAAACAAAAGTTTTTTCCAAACTTCCAAAGTATTGAATACAAAGTTCCAAATATTTTGTAAATCTCTTTAGTGTTATCATAAATAAATTATTAAACATAAATTAAATACAGGCATGATAGGGAAGCAGTTTTGAAGTTCAAATACAATTTAGGGTCCAGTTTATTTGAAATAAATTGGGAATAATATTACAACAACATATTACAAATAGCACTATTATTGCTATTTAAACTCTGTAGTATCATAGCCTGGGCACTTGTAGCTTTGAGATGTACAGTGGGTGAAAATACTTCCTTTTTTGAAGAATTGACACATGGCTACCTAGTCATTAAAAATAAATGTTATGAACAATAAAAGAAAAAAAAAACTTCCTTTCAATTTTAGACAAATGCCCCAATGAATTAAATCACAGGATATTTAAACATCAGATTCCTTGAAAACCTATCAAGGCATAAATCTATGATACAGAAAATCTAAGATAGGACAACGTTTTAAGAATTAAGTTTGCTTTGCACAAGTACAATTGACTTCAGACGCAGAAGGTCCTAGAAATATTCTGCATAACTCATAGTGACCTGTTAGATACTTCATCTGATAGGCTTACTGTGATCTTCCCTTTTCTGTGTCTTTGCCAGCAGAATTTGCAAGAAAAACAGAGAAAGGAAACTGGAGATTTGATTCCAACCTTTGTTGTAGCATCTGTTGTCAACATTGTCTGCCTTCAAGAAAAAGCTCAAAGCTGAGCTTTTCCAGAGGGTTTTAGAGGCCTAATGCCATATGTTGCATTTGAGCTTTATTTGTCTTATTTTTATACTGTTTTATTTTACCATATTTCTTTCTCTTTGGAGTTCCTGAGATTGCTGTGATTGCATCAGTGTACAAATAATAAACAAATCTTTCAAATAAACCTTTGATTTTTGTCTTGTTAATGAGTTTAACATGAAAGTTTTAAAAAAATCACCATATTCCATAGGGAAGATAAGAAATTAAAATAACTCTTCAAATTCTCCATAAAGGCCAATTGCAACATTCACTTCCTGAAAAGCTGGAAGAGCTATAGTAGCTGTTGTTTTGACTTTCTTTTCACCTCTAGGACAATCTTCATAGTTTACTATTAAAAATAAGTTTGTTATATATTCTCAGCAAGCTTCTTTTGCCTCGCAAATAACTTATTGAAGTACTCTGAAATGCTCATTAGAGAAACCTAAATTATACAACTTGTGGTCCTATATATTCAAAAAAGAATCTCATTTCTAGCCCACTTGATGATTGAAGTGTTCTGTCTTTTAGCTGGGAGTACTGGGAAGTACTTGCTCATCACAGCTAAAATTTCTCTTGCCATATTATTGAACATGGAAAATGATGTTTAGATAAATGAGGTTAGGGATGGATGAGTTTTTCACCCAATTTGCATGTTGTATAAATGCACTTTCCTTTATGGAGCTGATATACTGACTGAAAACACTTATATTAATATTTATACTTTTCCAGTTTTGCAATGCAGATTTCCAGTTAAATCTGTACAATAGGAAAATGAATATGAAAAATGCACCTACTTGTGAACATACTGGGAAAAGAAAAACTACATAATGGAAAACAGTTTGGATAAACATCAATATATTGATGAAACTTGACTATGACAATGCAACTTTTCAGAGCAATGCATATAAAAATGCATAGATATTTTTGTGTTGCATATTGGGGGGGGGGAACCCTGCTGAAACATGACAAAACAAATTTAAGGCTATGCCAACAAGAAATGACTTATCTGGTATAGAGACATGCTTCTTATAGAAATTAGGAGTGTAATTCAGAGGCAGGAAAGCTTAGTGGTGATGAAAGGAAATAAAGACTCTGATTGCAATGTATATAAGGACCTTATTTCTGTGATTTAGATTGATTTCTCCAAACAAGATAGACTTGAATCTCAAGGTACAAATGGAACAATTATAAATTGGCACCTGCTTGTCTTATTAAATTGCTGGCTCTTCAATTATCTTTTCAAAGGTATTCACTGTGAAAGTGATCTAGATGAGTGTGCTTCTTTCCCCTGCAAGAATGGAGGCACCTGCATTGACCGGCCCGGTAATTACTCCTGCCAGTGTGTGGCTCCATTTAAAGGTAATGAACACCGAGGGAGAAGGGAAGGTAAACAAAATTAACTTTAGAAAGCATTTCTGCCTCTTGTCTGAACTGATTTCATTCTCCCAAGCAGAATTGTTAGGCTGTGATTTTCTCAATGCAAGCTTCAAAAGTGACTAGCCAATTATCACTTAGACTGCGACTAATGTGAATTAAACTTTGTTTATTCATCTACTGAAAGACTGGCTTCTGTTATTAGAGGAGATATAGTGAACACAAAATAAGAGTTGAATGCCATGTGTGGATTCACAGGGGAAAATCATAATTATTTTATTCTGATCCAAGAAGGAGTGAAATTTAGACTCAGCTATCTCAAGATTATGTTTTGTTAGCATGTTTCAATGCATTTTTTTTACTAATTCTTTAAAAAAAAGTCTTTTAAAAACATTATGGCAACCAATCACTTATTTTAGCATCATGTTTTTAAAATTAAAAAGTTCTCAAACAAAATGAACACAATTCAAAACACACTGATGATGTCTCCTTGAATGGTGACGAAACTTTTGCAACCAAATTGTCAAGTTCGGAGCTCAAACCAACAGCCTAACTACTAACCCGAGCTACTAATATTCAAACACATTTCATTTCTCAAACACTTAACTGCCACTAAATTATGCTGCATTCAATTTAGTGTTTTTAAAGTGTATTCATTTACCATAAAAACTATGATCAATAATTTAAAAATAGCAAAATATAGGAGGTTTTCCTTGAAAAGCACTGAGAATTTCACAGTTATATATATGCATCTAAAACTATGTATTCAATTCATTTTTTCCATTGCTGTGTTTCTTGTGCTGGATATCACTGACAAATGTTAATTTTTTAAAAATTTGGAATTCCCTTTTCTTAATAGAATGTTGGCCCATATCTTCAGAGTAGTCTTTGATTTTTCTGCGGACAGGAATTAGAAGCATATTTAACAGAGGTATTTATCTTTTTTACTGCATACTTCTTCTTAGAGTTAAGAGGGAGTGTGAGGGTAGAATTTACCCTACTGCATATAAAAAATAAATACATATATATTTCTGCTATAGTCCATTGTTTGCTCTCCTGTTCAAACCTAGTGTAATTTTTGCATACAAACATTTTGCATTTAATTTAATTTAATTATTAAATTAATTAATTTAATTTAATAAGAAATGAAGTCTGTTTGCAGTGTTAGCACTCATGTTCCATCCATTTTTTATCTTCTTTCTATTCCTGCCTCCTCTTTGAAATCAGTTAGTGCTCCATAGCCATCAAGTATATTTAACCCTCATTCCAGTTGATACCACCTAACCAACATTGGCTAATCTTGAAGAAAAAGAGTGGGACCAAATTAGCACTAGGATGGGAAATCCCTGTCAAATGTCAAGTTTGTGCTATATATGATACAGAGAAATTGAAAAGGGGAAAGAAAAAACCTTGAAGAAGGCAGTGACCTGGTATTTTCTTCTGCTACCTCCAAAATCATATTAGGTGTTTAGAAGAATTTTTTTCCATTGTAAATATTTTTGTACTGACAGAAATTTTATTCAGTTCTACTGAAATCATATTTTACAGACTTTAGAACCCATACAGAATCTTTTTTTTTTTTACCAGAAATCCCTATGACTTCCTGTTCTAAAGTGTCTTATAACTATAGTTTGTCTTTTTTTGTGAGGGGGAAATGACCTTTAAAAGAATGGGTTGATAAAGCACTTTTTTTATATAATTTTGTGAGCGAAGAAGAAAAAAGTGATTACCACATTTTTCCTTTCCAATGATTACCTAATTGAGCTGTGCAGCTTTTTCAGGTATTTCCTTTGTGGGCAATTAGCCTTCCTTACACTTGAAGTAAGCCATTCACCTTGGATTCTTCTCTCCTTTCTCTTCTCACTTTTTCCTTCAAATCATTTTCTTCTGTCTTCAAGAATATCTTTAGGGCTGCTCACATAATTATATGTTCTAAACCTTCCTCCATATTGGTTTAATTCCCAGAATTATTGATACTTTCTGCTTTATAATACCATAAATTGTTTAGATTTGATATTACCTTACTTACTATCCTTTTCTCCAAATTAAAAACTGATTTAAGATTTTCCTCCAAGATGGGCTCATTTATTATTTGTTTATTTTATTCTATTATTTTACTTCTGTTTTGTTTACATTATTTTCATTTCTTCCTTGTTATTGTTGTAAGTCACCTAGAGTAACCCCAGAGTGAGATAGGGGGAAAATAAATTTAACAAATAAAACATGCTGCTAGAACCCCAGAAATACAAATATACAGCAATAAGGATTAAAACAGGCAATAATGATCAAACATTAAAAAATATTTTTGTTGGCTGCAGTTTTTCTTAATTTATATACAGTATTTAGAAAAAATATATGGCTGCCTATCTTATTAATGTGACTGCAGGAGCACTCCTATTTTCAAAGTTTTTCTTACCAATTTTTCACAGTTAGCTATCTGAATGAGATGGTTAGATAGTGTCATCTATGCAGCGGGCATGAATTTGGGCAGACTCCAGGAGACAGTGGAGAACAGGGGGCTTGGCGTGCTATGATCCATGGGGTTGAGAAGAGTTCGACACCACATAACGCCTGAACAAAAACAACCAGGGCTGTAGTTAAAAATAAATAAGTAACTAAAAAGCAAAGCACATTCCTTAACCCCTTATAAAAGTGGCAAGAAGGAATACAGTTAATTGAGTAAATACTGAATTATTGTATTTTTTAGAATATAAAATGCACCAGAGTATAATACGCACCTTAGTTTTTGGGGAGGAAAATGGGGGAGGGGGAATTCTGCCTACCAGGTAATCATCTGACTAGTGTCCTTAACTTGGTCAGCTTCAGCACATTGGTTTCCTGGTTTTGAGTATGCATGTGCACATGCGCTCGCTTCGCTCTCACACGCAGAGTTGGGGCTCAAAAACAGATCCTAAAGGACAGCTGATTGTGGGAGGGAGCAGCAATGAGAAAAGCAGGCAAAGCGCAGAAGATCGCTTCACTCACAAGTGCCTCGTTGGGGCTTAAAAACAGCTTCAAAGGAACAGCTGATCATTGGAGGGAGCTCCAATGACTAAAGCAGGTGAAGCGCGGAACGGGTAAGAGAAGGCAGGAGCTGTTCCAGGTAGCAATTTTGGGCAGCGTGCATCGGGTTTTCAGCCTCCAAACACGTTGCGTTTTCAGGTGGTGATCGGTGGCGATGTGCTTTGGTGATCCCTGCAGCCTTGAAGGGCTCTCAAATGGAGCGTTTGGAGGCTGAAAATGTGATGTGTGGAGCCCAAAAACACAAGCCATTGTCGGTGGCAATCTCTGCAGCAACGAAGAGGACGTGCGGAGGCTGAAGGGTAGGGACCAGTGGGTGGGCGGGGCTACATTCAGAGTATAAGACACATCCAAATTTTCAGTCTCTTTTAGGGGAGGGGAAGTGCATCTTATACTTCAAAAATACAGTAGTTTTCAGAGGGTCTGAGAAAAGTTTTTGGACAGCCATTTTGGAAAGCACCTGTGATCAAAGTATGGAAGAAGATGTTTTCCCTTGGAGGCTCTGTGTAGATGCTTCAGAGGCTTTCCCAGATTGTCTGCACATGCATGAACTCATACAGGCAGTGCTTCCACTTGGACTGGACTCCGGGAAAAGTGAAGTATCTGGGGAAGTCCATAAAGAGGCTTTATGAAACGTTCTGGATGATACCTCTACCTCAGTAGTTCCAGGACAGGGCCTTTACTTTGCCCTCAACATGCTCTTTGAATGATTTCCACAGTCATGATTCTCGGGCTGTGTGTTTTCTAATGTATCTCACTGGAGAGTTACATCTAATGTTTCTGAAATATTTTGGGATTCTGCTGAAATATGAAAGCTGTGATTTCCAGTTGAATCTCTGGTTGAGCTGTACAATTTACATAAAATCTCCTTCATATATTCCATAAAAATACTTAATGCTGCTGAAATGTGGCTTGATTAACACAGATGCCAAAATCTGCTCATAAGCATTTGGATTTTTTTCATGATCATTACTGGGTTATTACAAACTGCACAGAGCAAGGTGGGGTGGAAAAATACAAAGAAAGAGAAGTGAAATATACGTGGGAACTACTATGGATTCCAGACACCATAAGAAGAATCTAAAATTTAGGAAGTTCTCTTGCTTCTTCTGTATTTGGTTCTTAAATTTTCTTGGATTTTGTTCATATAATTAATATGTGAATCATCTTTTCAAAAATTAATACTTCTAGATAGTTGTATTCTGTTTGGTCTTTATTGACATGGACTTTGGCATTGATTATGACTTAAATGCATCCTGATGTATGTTTAACCAAAGAAAACAATTTTGGTAAAACCATTTGGCATTTCCCAACCAAAGAATAATAGAGTCACATCCAAAATCACAAGTGCCCAGCCATATAAATTTAACTAATTAAATTTAATTAATTATAAACTTGGCTGCGTCAACAGACTTTGGGGGGTCTCAGGGAAATGACATGGCTACATTAACATCTAATATTCTCTTCTAATCTTTTAATAATATTAATAATTTTAAATTGTGGAATATTTTCAATACAATGATTTTATGGGTTTTTCTAAATTGTATGCCACCCAGAATCATGTCTTGTATGATGGGCAACCATATCATTATAAGAAAGAGAGAGGGGGGGAGGGAGGGAGGGAGGGAGAGAGAGAGAGAGAGAGGGAGGGAGGGGGAAGGAAGGAAGGAAGGAAAGAGAAAGAAAAAGAAAGAAAGAAAGAAAGAAAGAAAGAAAGAATTCAAAAATCATTGGGAACATAGCAATTCTAGATTAATGTTTGTGTTTTTTGCATGGACAAAAGTGCAGGTATATGGTGAGCTTATATGATGAGCAATGCACTCCTGCTATATGTGTCTGGAAAGTATGTCTGAGTTTTGCTGTGCTTGCTGCATACTATGTGAGTGAAGTTCTAAATCTTCTTTATTCCAATATTGAAAACTATCTTTTAAAATCAACAGTCCTTTCCAGATACATAGACAGAAATTTACGTAACTGTAGATTTAATTACCTTTAGAAAAACAATACAATGTAGTACCTATGTAGTACTCTTTTCAGATCATTATTTGATCATTGAAATAATGCAGACGTGATTCTTTATAAAGAAATAAGGTTTAGATTTGTTTTTTTCTGGGAAATAAACAAATCAATTTCTGTTCTTTTCAGAACTTTATGCAGGTATGGCATACAATTTTTATTTCTTCAGCATGCTGTCAAAGTGTGTTTCTTATTTGCATTAAGCATGATTGCATGGTTTGCCTGAGGTTCTTTACTTGTGATTCTCTGCAGTGCATTTTGAAGTTGCTAAGTGCTGTTTTTTATTGCCACTATTACTTAGGGGGAAGACGTGGGTGGGAGGGAAGACTGGGATGTTTGATAATTCTGTGGAAACCAACAAACAGAATGTTTAATGAAAGCCTCAGTTCCAAAGCATCTTATACCGACTAGATTAACTGTTGAAACTTAAGTCATGAGGAGCCTGGAGGTGCAGTGGACTAAACTACTGTTAAAGTAGTATTTAGCTGCCAGCTGCCTGCAATTACTGCGAGTTCAATTCTCACCAGGCTCAAGGTTGTCTCAGCCTTCCATCCTTCTGAGGTAGGTAAAATGAGGACCCGGTTTGTGGGGGCAATAAGCTGACTTCGTATGAAATAGAACACTGCTTGGGGGTGGGGGCAAAAAGCCCTACTAAGCAGGTATATACAAAACTATGAAGGCTATTGCTTAAAAGCATTGTAAGCCGCCCTCAGTCTCTAGAGAAGGACGGCATATAAATCAACCAAACAAATAAACAAACAAACAAACAAACAAACAAATAAATAAATAAATAAATAAATAAATAAAAGCAAGGTATAGTCCAGACTTTCTTCTTCTTTCACAGAATTAAGTGTTTTGTTAAGGTAATTCTATTATGAGCTTCTGCTGTAGATGAGCAATCAGTCCTGGAAACTGACACTATTGCTTTAATGAGCCAAAAAATATATATTGTAGCCATTCTCCCAAAGGAAAGTGTTCCAAAACACTTTTTCTAAATTGGAAGCATCACACTGCCACATTAAATACACTTAACATAGTCATGTAGTTATTAATTTCACCGACTGAATCTTAAACATATGATGTAGGAGCAACTATTGAAAGGGCTCAAGGGGCACAGTCAAGGCTTGTGGGGTGATATTTATAAATTCCTTGATGATATTTTTTTGTAATTCAAAGGATTTCAAGTTATAGAAGGCTTAAAGCTTCATCAGCCTTATTGCAAACTATTTTATTTCATGGATTAAGTAATAAAGAGCCTTGATAGTACAGTGGTTTATGCACCCTGTTATTAACACAGCTGCCTGCAATTTCTGCTGGTTCGAATCTCTCCAAGGCTCAAGGTTGACTCAGCCTTCCATCCTTTCTAAGGTAGGTGAAATGAGGACCCAGTTTGTGGGGGCAATAAGCTGACTTTGTATAAAATATACAAAAGTATGAAGGCTATTGCTTAACGCATTGTAAGCCGCCCTGAGTCTCCGGAGAAGGGCGGCATATAAATCAAATTAAAAAAAAATAAAATAAAGCAATCCTTAGGATTAAGGGAAGAATTTATGGCAAAAGCACTAGCACTGTGCCAGTGTGAATGAAAAATGTAAAGGGGGATTGCTCTGCCAACTCTAATATTTGCATAATTTCATTTCAGGGAACAAGGGAACTTTATATCTTAGTGGGACAAATACTTGAACAGTACATTGATATTGCTGAAAAGTATCACTTTCCCCCTATCATTGGGGGTGCCTCATATGTGCCATCACTGCTATCACTTAGATTCTAGCTAATGTACAGTACAACAGATGTCAACCTTAACCAATATAATGAAAGAAAATTACCAAGATACTTAATTTGATAGACAAAAATAAATGAAACGATGAAAATTTATCTTAGGTATTTGACGGGTTTCCTGTTGTTTTCTGGAATGTGATGTTACCAATTAATTACTTAAAAGCCGTTATTCTAAGCTTTGAGGGTGACCATAAATTGCCGCGTAGATTTCTTTTATGGGACAAATTAAAATAATTTCAGTCATTTACTAAAAGAAGCTGAAAAATCTGTCATGGGGAAAGTAAAATGCTATTTATACCAAAACCAAAACTTATTTGATCATTTTAACTCTCAGCTGCATATTGCATTAGCTTAGATCTTGCAAGATTTTTTTTTTTTTATAGTGGCATTGTAAATCCTACACAATCATTTTCATTTAATTTATTCTGGAAGACCTTGAGCTGATGCAGAGTAACCTTGAACAGCCTTTTAGCTTTGATATTAGAAATGCAGTGACAGGAACACAGAGAAACTGGCTAACACGGTGATACAAATATTGTTTACCAAATATGATGAAGTGAAGCAAGAAAAAACGCTGTTATTGAAATTGATGCTGTTTTTTAAATCATACAATAATAATTTATATACCCTGCCACTTTAACCCCTAAACATGGCTACTGGAGGAAGGATCTACTGGATGTGATTTTAAATGCTACTTTCTCTTAAGAAATCCAAGAAAGCTTTTATGATGTTAACATATGCACATCAGGGGGTGGTTCTCCTTACCTTTACTACCGGTTCGCATCGCGCCGATGTGAACCAGTCCGAACCGTGGGCAACCCATCCCTGATAAACATACGATTAACATATCATGCAGGTATGGAAGAGTGCTGTCACCTTTGAATCAAACCTGGCAGAAGCCATTTTTCTATTCCTCAGTTGCCACACAGAGTGGGGAGGGGGAAGGAGGATGAAATGCATTACTAGACAAAACACGGAACTCTCTCATGGGAACCAAGGTCATTTCTATAGGTGGTGGATAGAGATGGGAAGGAGTGCCTGGAGAGCCTGGCAATTAACCTGATTGGCCAATGTGACCTGTGACTTTGGGGAGGGAGTTATTTCCTAGGTTAATTATACTGAAACAGTGGAAAACATTTAGAGTTGGTTTTCCATTTGATCATGCCGATATGATAAAGAAGCTGTTATAGGAAGACCTCAGCCTCAGAGTTTTGATTTGATTGGGTTTGTTAGTTGGGATCATGACAGGTGCATCTTGACTTGTGAAATTTACCCAACCATCAGCCCAAATCTTTTGATGTTATTTGCTTTTTGTAAACCAAATTGAGAACATTTATTGTTCTCCATGCATTTAAGCTGCTATTTTATTAATTCCGTGTAAAATGAAATTACACATTTTAGGCATACAATCTTGTTAGGAAATGATAATTCCCTAACTTGTTGGGTTGGCAATATATAAACCCTCAATATAGCTTTAAGACTGTATTGCTGTATTACATCATACTGTGTCCTGATTGGTTTGCTCTGTAGCCAGTGTCCTTAAGAGGGAGCTTGAAACATGGTTTGTTTCTCTTTGCTGATCATTATTGCTCTTTGCTAATCGTTACTGATCTTTACTGCTCTTTGCTGTGTTTGCTACTGTTTGCAACTGTTTATTGTGTATGATTACGACAATTGGTAAGAAGACTTTGTTATTGGATTATCCCTGGACTATTGTTTTACTATCTACTGCTTTATCTGTGTATGACCTGGACTGTTTATTGGACTGTGCCTCCTACTATTTCCTAAAAGTAAAACACAACTCAGTGTATCTGTGTGTTGGCTGTTTATTCACAATTGCTCTCAATTGCTTTCATGTGCACACCCTTGCTACTCAAGGGTTGCTCTGTGAATTCCTTAACAAATCTGCTGACACTTTTATGTAATTATGCACACACATGTTTGAAAAAGTGTAAAATAGAAAAGTAGAACCTTGTTTAACCAAATCTAACAATATTTTAAATGCTACAGCATGTAGTGAAGTTTTGCTCATTTTTATTAAATGTTAACATTGTTCCCTTGCTAAAGACATTGTAAAGAGTGGCAGTAGAAATTATGGAACTAGACACAGTTACAGTAGAGGAGATAGGAGTTGACATTATCTCATTTCAGGTGCAGTGATTTCCTTTCCTGAAGAAATTTCCATGCAAGTGTATCTAGAGAATTACTCATTTTTCAAAAATTGCTCCATAAAACACTATTTGATAATCTTATTTTCCATATCTTTGATGCTGGGTTGTTTTTGGAAACAATTGATGCAAATTCTTCCCAAGAACTCTCCTCACATAAAGAACTTTTTAAGGTTCTTGTCCAGAAAGCGTCACTATTTTACAGAAATTGTACACTAGTTGTGGTTGTAGTTCCAAAAAATAACTTGCTGAAGATACCCACTCTGGTTCCCTTCAACAGTGTTTTGTTGCAATTAATCCTAGAATCACATAATTATGGAGATGGGATGACCACAAAGGTTATATAATCTTAAAATGTGTGTGTGTGTGTGTGTCTGTAGAAAACAATCTTAAACCATCTTTTGTTCCTTTGAGAGGAAACTATCTTAAAAACCTGTAGAGGAGTTGTGAAGCCCCTCCTCAAGAAGCCTTCCCTGGACCCGGCTATATTATCAAATTATCATCCAGTCTCCAATCTTCGCTTTGTTGCAAAGGTTGTTGAGAGTGTGGTGGCGCGACAACTACCCCGATACCTGGATGAAGTTGTCTATCTGGATCCGTTCCAGTCGGGCTTCAGGTCACGATATAGCACGGAAATGGCAATGGTCGCGTTGGTGGATGATCTCTGGAGGGCTCGGGACAGAGGTTGCTCCTCTATCCTGGTCCTATTAGATCTCTCAGCGGCTTTTGATACCATCGACCATGGTATCTTACTGCGCCGGCTGGAGGGGTTAGGAATAGGGGGCACCGTGCTTCGGTGGTTTTCCTCCTTCCTCTCTGACCGTTCGCAGTTTGTGTTGGCAGGGGGGCAGAGGTCGACCTCAAGGCACCTTATTTGTGGGGTGCCGCAAGGGTCAGTCCTCTCACCCCTTCTGTTCAACATTTATGTAAAACCGCTAGGCGAGATCATCCGTGGTTTTGGGGTGAGTGTTCATCAGTATGCTGATGACACACAGCTATACATCTCCACCCCAGACCACCCCAATGATGCCCTTGCTGTGATGTCCCGTTGCCTGGAGGCCGTGCGGATCTGGATGGGGAGAAACAAGCTCAGACTCAACCCCTCCAAGACCGAGTGGCTGTGGCTTCCGGCGTCCCGGTATAGTCAGCTGGTACCATCACTGACAATAGGGGATGAGATCTTGCTCCCCACAGAGAGGGCCTGCAACTTGGGTGTCCTCCTGGATTCATGGCTATCTTTAGAAGATCATTTGACGGCCGTGGCCAGGGGTGCCTTTTATCAGGTTCGCCTGATCCGCCAGTTGCGTCCCTTTCTGGATCGGGACACCTTGCGCACGGTCACTCATGCCCTAGTTACCTCCCGTATGGACTACTGTAATGCTCTCTACATAGGGCTCCCCTTGAAAAGCACCCGGAGGCTCCAACTGGTCCAGAATGTAGCCGCGCAGGTGATTATGGGCGCAGCTCGTTACGCCCATGTAACACCTCTCCTACGCGAGCTGCAGTGGCTCCCGGTGGTCTTCCGGGTGCGATTCAAGGTGTTAGTTATCACCTTTAAAGCGCTCCATGGCTTAGGACCTGGGTACCTACGAGACCGTCTTTTGCCACCAATAGCCTCCCACCGACCAGTTCGTTCTCACAGGGAGGGACTACTCAGGGTGCCATCAGTCAAATTATGCCGACTGGCGACTCCCAGGGGGAGGGCCTTCTCTGTGAGGGCTCCAACCCTTTGGAATGAACTGCTCCCGGAGATACGGAATATCCCTGATCTCCGTGCTTTCCGCCGTGCCCTCAAGACCCTGATGTTTCAACAGGCGGGGCTAAACATATGAACATGTGAATGATTTTTTTTTTTTAATGTTATCTAATTCTGCGTTTTATTTAATTGACCAAACTAAGTAATAATTTTAATTAGCAATTTTATGATGTTTGTGTGTCTATATTTTTCTTGACTGTACACCGCCTTGAGTCCTACGGGAGAAAGGCGGTATAGAAATATAATAAATAAATAAATAAATAAATAGAGAAGGAGAAACCATAGCCTCCATAGATAAGTTAAAGGATGTGACATTTACCATAAGGAAATGTTTCTATCTTATGAAGAATGATCTTCTAGATAATTACAATTTATATGCATTATTTCTAATCCTAGTTTCTATGGTAATGAAAAATAGTTTCTCTTATGATCTATAGAATAGTAATTATAGTTTTATTAACTTTTAATTGGAGCTTATAGGTAGTTGTAATCAGTGATGTCATCAAAGCAAATCATCAAAACTCACTTGGTACACATATCACCAGTTCATGTATCTTATTGCATATGACATGTTGCTTAATCCTGTCAGGAAAGGCTGCTTGCCAACCATGAACTAATGAATAACATAACCCTCCACTCAATTGTTTTGACTCTTGGTAACTCTAGGATTTGATTATATTGAAAATATAGGCTATTTTGAAATACATTCTATTTCAACTGTTTTTGAAACAAATAAAATACGGCTTTGAAAGTCAGTTTGGCAAACTGGTTAAAACATCAGGCTAGAAACTGAGAGACTGTGAGTTCTAGTTCTAGTTCTAGATTGTGAGTTCCAGTCTTGCCTTAGGTACAAAGTCAGCTGGGGATCTTGGGTTTAGGAAGGAGGAAATGGCAAACCACTTCTGAAAAATCTTGCCAAGAAAACTGCAGGAGCTGTCTAGGCAGTCTCCGAGAACTGAAAACAATAGAATGGGAAAAAATGTTTTATTTTATTATGTTATAAAGTCAACATGTGATCATTACCTCACAGTCCTGTAGTATATTGGAGTAAGAAAAAAAAATTGAAAAAATAGATTTATGCTTGCTCGTGTAGGGAATTAGGGAGTGTGGATTCTCTACTTCAAGAGAAGAGAAACAATGATTAAAAAGTTTGTGTACTACATAAATCATCAAGTTTCCCTTGAAGTCAAGTGGTAGTGTCTGGCCTACATCAGCAGGTAGATATCATAGATAGGAATCTATGAAAACTATGCTCATATTATAAGGCTTAATTCTACTATCCCTGTAGTTCTGCCTCTACCATCTTTACAAATTGGACAGTCATTATCCTTTCAGAATATTTTCCAAACAGGACATGTTTCCTCAAATTATAAAAAGATTAAAGATTACTAAGTAGTCAGTCAAAATCATAAAATGAGAAACAGTGCAAAAAATTATGTGCAAGCTTTTGCACAGAATTTGATTAAGTGACAAAATGTGTCAAATATAGACAATTTTAATAGCAATACATTGCAGTGAATTCTAAGGAGATGGTTATATAGATTGATGGTACTTGCTTTATATCTTCTCATTTAAATGACACAATTTATATCTGGGTTGTTTGGAAGAAATAAAGTGATGCTCCTATCTGTAAAGAAAAATAGAAATATTCTATTTCTTGTGTAAGGTCAGTGGCTTAAAAAAGAAACTAACTGCTATATTCTGACATGTTATACCTGTCTTTTTATGTTTTCTTCAATTTTGCATTAGTTTTATTATAATTATATGTCAACTTCAAGGTCTCATGTTATATAGTATTCTGATTTACTAAAGGCTTTTAGAAGTCAGTGTAATCCATCTGCCACTTTGAATGGGCTAAGCTATTGATCCCTCGTCTCATTAACAATAATAATTTTCTTACACAAATATCCATGTTCATTACACTGAACAACTGTACATCTTATAGGAGAAGGGAATTGTCATAAAACATTGAAAAAATAGACATATTTATAAAAATATCAAGGCTGTTCTTTAGGATATGGATCTTATCCAGCACAGTAGTATCACGTTCAGGAAAAAAATCCAGTTGTATCAAAGAGATGTTCTCTGAGGTATGGGTATAAGTTTATAGCCCATCAGGTATTTCACTCTACAAATCCTGAAAACTCTGTTCCTGGACTACAAAAGCATCTAACAAATGGCATATACTTTCATAAAACTACAAGGACAAGGATCCATGGGGGAAACAAGCAATTGTATTGAAACCTGTTAAGTTTGTAGTATAGATACAGCCTTAAAAATGGTGAAAAATCAGAATAAGAAGAAAACCTTACTGGACCAGAATATAATGACATTAGAGAATAAATATCCAGAATTTGGATAGTAATATTTTTTCCTATTAAAATTATTTTGCTAAATAGTAACAAAGTTCATGAGGAAATGTGTCATCTTTTTCTGTTGACTTGTTTTATTTATTCACAAGAAGTGTTTTGACTTTTTAAAAAAAAATTCCATAGCATGAACTAGTTCGGTATGATGGCTAAAGAAATCACAGAAAGCAATACATATAATAAAAAATATTGTTTGATTGTGGACTGTAAATTTTCATTATGAAATCACACATTTCTTTGGAAAAGGAAATCATGACCATGTTTTAATTCTGAGGTTGAAAAGCAGAAAAATGCCAGCTTATACCCCAAGCATGCATAACAAACACCCCCCCATACACGTTTTTACAAAAATAGAACACATTTTTAGTCTTCGTGGTGCTTTAGCTGAACAGTTACATAACTTAAATGTGCTTTTTGTGTGTGTGTTCCTTTTATTTCCAGGTTCCAACTGTGAATTCAAACCCTGTGAAGGTGGTAATCCCTGTGAAAATGGAGCTGCGTGTCTACAAGAGCTAGACTTAACTGCTTTTCCTCTTGGATTTCAGTGCCAGTGCATAAAAGGCTTTGCAGGACCACGCTGTGAGATCAACATCAATGAATGCAGTTCCAACCCTTGTATGCACGGTTATTGCTATGATGGTGAGCCTATCTATGGGTAATGTGTTTCTTGCAGGGAAAAAACGCTAGCAGATTTAAGTCATTTTTAGAGATGTAAGAGTTCAAACAACCAGAGTTGTATACTCTGGGTCCAATTCAGCAGCTTATTGAAAGGAAAAGTGGCTTGCCCAAATGCCTCACTTTTCAGCATGAAGGTTTCTGTTTTCAGAGATCCGATCTGCAGTTAATGGGAAATTCTAATATGATTTTTGAGGTGTTTCTTCGGATGCTTCAATGAGCCAAAATACCTTTTGCACAATTTAGTTGAACATGAATAATTTTTGGTTGCTAAAATGAGGTCTTAGACAGTGGTGGGATTCAAATAATTTAACAACCAGTTCACCCAGGGTCAGGTTGGCTGTCGTGGGAGGTGTGGCCCATCCCCATCCTCCAGCTCTGCTGCACATGTAGGACGAGCCTCCTGCGACAGCCAGCCTGATCTTGGGAGAACCAGTCGTTAAATTATCCTTCCCTCCACTATCAAAGTGGATCCTGGGGGCTGCGCTTCAATGGAGAAATGGCAATGGAGTAGCTGGCATGAGGGAAGGAGGAGGAGCAGAGAGAAGAAAGAGGGAAAGCGGCCTTCCCTCATGCCAGCTGCTCCGTTGCCCATTTCTCCATTGCAAAGCAGTGCAGCACCCAGGATCCACTTTGATAGCAGGGGGTGGGTAATTTAACAACCGGTTTGCCCAAACCAGTGAGAACTAACTGAATCCCACCACTGGTCCTAGATCAATGAGGCCTGTTTGTAATGTATTCCAGATGTTGTTCTGACATGGGTTTGACCTGTATCTTTGCTAACTTTAATTCATTGTCTACCCATGAGTCCTCATATTCAAATCTGTAAAATGTCCATTCATGTACACAAGAGAAAAGCAAACATTTAGTTTTTTACCAATCATTCATTCCAATAATCAGCTGCCTAATATCCAAAGTGCAAATTCCCATTCCAACTAAACAAAATAACAACAGATAATGCAAACCTATTTATTAATTCACTTGACAGGTTTTCAGCATATGTCTATCTTACTTATATTCCTCCATAGCCTACTCAAACCCAGTAGCTTCATTTTCAAAGTCTTACATATTAAGATAAATATTTGACATATATACTAAACTTATGTCATGGTGGAATAAAGGAGGAACTGGAGATGATGTGCAAAGTAAAGGCCAAAGTAGTCCCAGTGGTGGGAGGAGCACTTGGGGATGTGACTCCTAAGCTTAGGAAAATGACTCCCACAGAATCTAAGAATGATATCAGAGCTCTCTGTCCAGAAGAATGCAGTATAAAGAACGCCAAGCACAGAACCCTCAAACACCCAGGCTTCTGTTAAAGGACCTGAGACTGAGGAAGACACAGACTACCCACAGGGTGAGAAGAGATGTTTATGTACATATACTGGTGTTATTGTCATCATTCTTGAAAAATGGTTGGAGGCCTTGGAGAAATTCAAGAAAATTTTTCATTCATTTTTTTTTTTCTGCTCCATAAATTTTCTGGAGAATTAAAAAAAAACCCTATTTTAAATTTCCAACCTTCATTTATATTCTCATTTGGTTTTCCTATATATAGTGATTTATAAGCTTGATGTTGGTGTGTACTTTAGACTCTGGAATTCTCCCTTGTTGATTTTTAAAAGGATCTCATGTTCTTCCTTTCCAAATATATACATTCTGTCCGGAACATTGGCTTCAAAAATTATAGACAACTAACTCATGCACTCTGTTCCCAATTTTCTTTCTTTCCCACCTCTTATTATTAGTCCAAATGTAGAATCTTGGAATATCCACATAGAACAGTGCTTTTGCAAATGGACAGTGTTTGCACAGATGAATGAATTCTGCTAAAGTGATTCTTTGGTTGCACATCAGTATTATCTCAAAAGAATACTTAATGCTGTTGTGGAAGGTGCACTTGAAGGAGAACAATAGCTGGATCCCTCTCATAAAGTTTTGTGCAACAGCTTCAACTATCTGTCAAGTACTGTGTGATTTCATCTTCTCTGTTCAGTGCAAAAATTGCCTACTCACTCCCTTTCATGGCATATTTGATCATGGATTTGATGGATGAGCATATTTCTACATTGAGATGACAACTGAGCACCTTCAATAGTTGGCTCTCTAGGTACCAGCCACTGAGAAATTAGTTCAACTCTGTCATCCTGCTTGATGTTCTTTAAATCCTCTGATTTCTGAAGATTGTCTCCTATAGATAGGATATGAATCATTGCCAAACCTTGTATGCTCATTAAATGGCTTTGGGTACCATTTACTGGATATACAATTTCCCCAATATGCCAAATTTCTGCTGCAATATGGACCATGGATAATGTGCTTCAATATCCATGTGTGCAGCTCTGGATCTTAATTTGGGTCTGATATTTCAGTTTATATGATACGGTATCATAATCTCCTGGTCTTGGCTTGGATCCTTCATCAAGCCACAGCAGATAGTGAAAATGAGGCAGGCCTCATTTTTGGTATTTCACACTTAGCACATAAGTGATACACTTACCAAAGAGATCATATATTCCAGTAAGATACTTGATGAACAACTTTCTCGTGAAGTTGAACACTCTTGTGATTAAATTTAGCGGATCATTTGGCTGCTGTCATATATCTGGCCAGTTTGGATTGAGTGTCATTGTAATGATAAATGAAGCACTGACATACTTCCATATATACAGTACATCGTGACATCTTAACATCATTTTATCACATATCTTGGTCCACCAATAAATGTTGAAGAGAGGATGTTGCACCTTTCAATATTTCTTAAATCATCATCATCATCCAATACATCGGTCAGGCCTCTATATGTTGTTGATATCAAGGTTGCTTGATTCATTTGGATGTAACTCTTGTTTTGGCAGCCATGTCAACAATGTATTGTTGGTATAATAGACATTCTCCTCTTAGAAGGTTATTAAGTTGATTCCCATGGTTCATTATGCAATATTTATAGTAATGTATTGCCATTAGTTTCTTGTTGTTTATTATTTGATGATGCCAGCCTCATCTCCAAAAGAGAAGAAAAGTATGTATTAAATATGTATTAAAAATTGTTATAGGAGTGATGGGATTCTGAAATTACTTGCAAACCACCTCCTTGTTTTTTTCAACAAAATGTGTCATGATGTTGGTTCAGTTTTGGTGTTGTTTGATATAATAACAATGTCTTTATTGCCAATTTATGTATTAAGTCTTCTCTCATGTTCAAATGCTATCTCAAGATCAATGACAATAGAAGTTTTTGACATGTCTAAAATTTGTTCTTTTCCATGTCAAAGAGACAAAATGTACACGTTTCATTGTCATAGAAGTTTCTCCAATTATTGAACAATCACATATTGAATTTCATCTTTGTGGAATATATCAGTTGTCAATTCAATGCTGTCTTGAGGATCCATGAAGTGAATTTGAATAAATTTGGCTTGATGGTTGGAGCATTAAATGTCCGATGTAATGATGGATTTGTCCTTAAACAATTACAGAAGAATTCCATCTGTTTCTCATTGGAATGATTTCTTTGGCACAAAAGTTACATCGTTTGATGTTCTTCCTGAATTCATTTTCAGTAGGTTCATCATGGCTATATAAATTGATGAGCTCAAAAGGTAGAGGCTGCAAATAGTCTTGTCAGGCTTAAACCCAAAAATGACACAGTGAAATCCAATCAAGACTATTTTTTTTTTTATTTCCTTACACCTAAGAGATAGAATCTCATCAGACTAAAGCTACAACCTTCTAACCTAAAGTATATGCCCTTGGAGATTCTAAACTAGGGCTACTCTGAGCCTTTTCTTTCTTCCCCCATTCAGTTAAGATTTTGCAATCTCTTATTTTGGTCCTCTGGCTGGAATGTGCTGCCTCCTCTCTGGGAAGCTGCAGTGTGAGTGTTGAGATGTCCCCCCCCCCCCCCACACACACACAACTTCTTCTCCAGCTGTACATTTCATCACACTGCCTATCCTGATCTTTCCATTCATTTGCAGAAATTTGTGGTTTTTCCAGAGAATAGGAAAACAAAACAGTGAGGGCAGCCTTTGGCCACAGGACCAACATCAGCAGAAATATTACACTGTAAAGTTGGGTACCTTGCTTTGTTCTTTCTTTGTTGAGGTTATGTTGTTGAAAGAACTCTTATTGTGTTTGCCAGATATTTCTTGAATTGATCTTCCCTTTCTATTTTTTATCTTCATTGTGTACCGTGCCTTGTCATTCTGGAAACATGCAGCCTTTTCTTTCTCTATTACTTCATCTCTCTGCCTCCTTGCTATATCCTGACAATCTTTGGTGTCTCTTGACCATGATATTCCCTTTTTCTTTCCACATGGCATAATTATGTTGACATTGTTTTAGTTTAATAATTTATTTAATTTAATCTCATTTATTTATTTTTTTACCACAATATTGTCCATTGCTATTCACATCTCAGAGAGTTTAGAATCCTCGCTGGCTTTTCCACTGAGTTGTAGAAAACTATGGGAGACAGTTTTACAATAGGATCACATGACCTTCTGAGGGCTAGTTTGGTACTACTCTACCTCTTCTCTAGTGGCTGAGGAGATGCTGATCTATGCTCAGTTTCAAAATAGGAAGCAGTTTGAAAAATGAAACAGGATGGGCAAGGACTAAGGTATAGTGACTAATGTATTTGATTGATACCAGAGAGATACAGTCCTCTCCATCTGCAGCCACAACAGCTCACTTAGTGACTTTCAGCCCAATTTACAATAAAAAAACATCCAGGCCTTTCTTCATGTACATTAAATTTGCTGTTTATTTAAGAATCACATGATAAGCCAATTCCTTGGGCTGGGAGGGGGAAGGAGCAAGGGGTTGTGAGACTGGCTGGGAAACTCTCATGGGATGTTCAGAATGACTACTATCACATGACCACAGCAACATCCTGAAGTAGCCACAACTTCCCCAAATTTCATTCCCTCAGGAGACATAGGTCCTGGACTTAAGATGCCATTTGAGGTACCTTAGCTATCCTATGAAGCACTATTTCATCCAATTAAAGATCATGATATCTGAAACTTTTAGTTGTGTAAGGACTGGATATATCTGCAGTCCTCTATGAGTGTTTTTAAACTACTGTATATAGATTGCCTTTTACCTATACAAACATACACTTGCGTTAATTTTCAAAGAAGTGGATTTTTTTTGGCAAAAAATATTCAGTGTCACCTCTTGGAATTTTCTGTGTTTAAGATTGGAAGCACTGTTAAAATTTATAATTTTGATTTTCAACTTAAAAGAGAGTGTGTGCTCTGTTTATAATCACGTACATTAAATCAATGATTTCAGAAGAATCCAAGTATCTCTTCCAGGGATTTTTACATAGACACACAGAGAGAGACACAGAGGGAGTTTATCACTGGAACAAAGGGCTCAGAGCATTTAATGAAAGTAATAGCAGTTAAATGTGCAAAGACTGAATGGCAGCATAAATTACATGATAAATCTTAGAAATAATGAAGAACTCGGGGACCTGTGTGAGGCTATAATAAATCTATTCCAGCAAGAACTGCAGTTGTTGCTGTCACCAAGCCTCTTGTATAGATGCAAGTCTCCAAAGATCCTTTTCTCATTACATCACTAATAATGAGAAGTAGGAAGAACTTATTGGTAGCTTAGGAGGGTGAGAATGAGACATGGTTACACATGAAAGAAGCTGATCAAGCCTGTCAAACTTCAGTTCTTGAAAACTTTCCTTTTAATATAGCGATACAGTTTGAAAACTAACCCACCAGAAAAGTAAATGCTTCTTTTTCTAATTACTGCGTTTTTGAAAATAACAGATGCAAAACATCATTTTTTCCCATTTGGGAAAGACACAGAAGGAGGGGATGGACTTTTACAGTAACAACAACAACAACAACAAAAATAATTAAAAAAATGTTTATGAAGACTTTCGGCTCATATCACTGCACATAATAGACATTGGCTGTCTCCTTCCTAACTATATAGCTCCATGACCATCATTGAAATCATGCAAAGCCTGTCCTCATTACTCTTATTTGGTCCAGAGATGGTTGGATGGCTGTAGAAGATAAAATCTTCATGGAAAAAATGATCTTTGCAGCTGCAGTTTGTGAGGAATTAAGTCATGTAATCCAGTGGTGGGTTGCTACCGGTTCTCCCCCGTTCTTGTGAACTGGTAGTGGAAATTTTGAGTAGTTCAGAGAACCGGTAAATACCACCTCTGCCTGACCCCCCCCCCCCAATCTATTAGCTGCCTCCCAAATCCTAGCTGATTGGCTAGAAGGAAAAAAATCAGGGCTCACTTGACAAAGAAGAGGGGGGAAAAACAAGACACCAAAGCTTTAAATTGAGAAGCCAAGAAGCCTCCCAACTGGTCGGCTACAACCGATCCGCTCCTTGTAAACCGCTCGGTGGTGGTAGATTGGTAATTGAGGCCAAGCTGCCTGAAAGCGGTTTCCGATGCTCTTGGTGGTGGCAGAGCAGTAAAAAACTGTTTAAACTCTTGCCACGGCACTTCAAAGGGCCGCCCTACAGCTGATCAGCAGTAAAAGGCAGTGTGGTGGTAGACCAGTGTGCTCCAAAAACAAATGGGTAGACCAGTACAGCTCTGCAAGCAGTTAAAAGCCTGGTAGACCAGTACCTCTGCTCAATCCTAAAGAATTGTTTGATCAAAAAACTCACAGTGATTCTGAGATAATCGAACAGACAATGGCTGAAAACCAGATCTGCTAGAGATGTTTCTCTTAGGTCAACTGAGTCAAAACTGGGCCTAAGAGGAAGGAACAAGGGGCGTGGTCAAAAAACTATGACTCCCCTTGACGTGAGTGACATTGAGTTAATCACGCCTACCCAGTCACATGCCCATCAAGCCATGCCCACTGTCACATGCCCATCAAGCCACGCCCACAAAATAAGCCATGCCCACAGAACCGGTAGTAAAATATTTTAGAACCTACCCCTGATATAATCATGTACCTATAAATCATGTAAAGTCATGTAATGATCTATCTAGCTCTTCCACTATCTTCAAACTGTATGTGAACCTATAATGTTTAAATGACAAATGCAATCCAGCTGTTTTGATCCAAACCTATTCCTTTTTCATCTACTCACTGACTTCCTTATGATTTGGAAAGGCAGGGATAATGTTTCCTAAATCATTGTCTATAGATGGAAATCATGTAGAAAGTTACATATACAAGGTTGATCAGAGGAGTTCAATTTTGCTCATTTCAATTTTAAACTGAATTTGATACTAAAACTATACTAAAACGCCGACCAGAACATTTGGATTTTTAGCTACAAAAAAGTATCAAGACATATTTAGAACATTATCTAACTGCATAATTTATACTTAAAAAACCATAATGGAGGTGCATCCATAGGTAAATACCTACAAAACACAAGTCCAGTGTAGGTTTATGTGGTCACTGCTACTTCATATAAAGTTATTTCTTGGCAAGCAAATTTCCTCACCCATGATTATTATGGTGATAGAGAATATCTGTGTACTCTCTCTTCCATGTAGTTTCTGTTGAGTGTGGAGATGCCTGTCTATTATTGCCAATTCTTCTCAATAGAATTAAGAGTTGTTCATTTATATGAGAGAAAGAAAGGGATGGATTTGGAATAGCATAAATGCACAGTTATGACCAGGAATATGTTCTTTCACAAACATAATCCCTCACTTTTATACATTCATTTATTTCTTAAACAAATTCATGGGAGAATGATACTTTTGGTATGTGTTTTTGAACTCATTGTCTTACAAAAGTTCATGTCTAAACATCTTTTCTATATTTATGCATCTTTGACATGTATTTTGTATGTTTTGAACTGAGTACTGCATTGCAAAATTGGAAAGTGTGAAATCTGAAGGATAAAGTCATGATCTGTACATTAGCCTGGAAGATATGAATCAGATCAGTGAATCAGATCGCAGAGATTGAATTTCTCAAGCATCTCCAAATTGCTACTCCTTCTAATGGCTGCAATCTGGATAGGAAAAAAAAAGGAATAGGTTTATCCTTTTTTTCAGCTGAAATCAGATCAATAGATAAATGAATGCTTAATGTAGATGCTACTCATCAGGAATCCTGGCAGTGGATTCCACATCTCATTTTCATTTTAATTATGGCTTACAGAAGACAGCGTCTTACAAATTGGGCTCTTTTCTCTTTTGCATTTTAAATTGAATGTGCATTTTTAAGACGATTCTCATTTCTATAATTGGCATATTTAGGTATTTTTGTTGTGGCAGTTATTATGATCCTTTGTACAAACAAAGCTAACATTTTAAAAATATTTGTTGCAGTTATTGATGGCTTCTACTGCTTTTGCAACCCTGGGTATGCTGGACAAATATGTGACCAAGACATTGATGATTGCATCATTAATGAATGCAAACACAATTCGACCTGCATGGATCTTCATCTGGTTAGTATGTATTTCAAATTTGCTGTTTTGGAAAGTGGATTATAATGGTGGCCTTTGCATATATACATGCAGTGAAGAGTATTCATCCAACTATGACAATGTCCCTGCCTATGTATGTTTCAGGGATGCGATGGCTCAGTGGCTAAGATGCTGAGCTTGTCAATCGAAAGGTCGGCAGTTCAGCGGTTTGAATCCCTAGTGCTGTGTACTAGGGTGAGCTCCTGTTACTTGTCCCAGCTTCTGCCAACCTAGCAGTTCAAAAGCATGTAAAAATGCAAGTAGAAAAATAAGGACCACCTTTGGTGGGAAGGTAACAGCATTCCATGCAACTTTGGCGTTTAGTCATGTCGACCACATGACCACAGAGACGTCTTCGGACAGTGCTGACTCTTCGGCTTTGAAACGGAAATGAGCACCGCCCCCTAGAGTCGGGAATGATTAGCACATATGTGCGAGGGGAACCTTTACCTTTTTTATGTATGTTTCAACATAACAGGAAGAAACTCTTTTGCATTCATTTAATTTCTATAGCTGTCCAATTCAACTAAATGACTCTGGGCAGCTTACAATTCTAAAATGTTAAAACAATTTTAAAAAAATATTAAAGCAGCAAAAACATCCACAAAATAAATACAAACAGAATCTGTGATTATTTTTTGGGGGGGGGGGGTTATTCTAAGCCCTTATTCATCTATAAGACATTTTTTGAATATAATTAATTCTATGAATATACATATGACATAAAATAGTGAAAAACTGAAGAGCTATTGATACTGGGTCATTTTAAATTAAATGGTGTACTGTAGTGAATTATAGCTATCTATTAAAGATGTTCTGAAGATAAAGCAGTATCGTTCCTTCTGAATCAAAGTGGAATGAATGATAATTCTTTTATGATCAAGCTGGTAGTAATAAAATTCATCTTAACCAAGTCCTCGAATCATGGTTTATTTAGTTCTATTTAAGCAGCTCCTTGATAATAAATCATGGGGACCACAGGACAGGGGTGAAATGCTCCCGGTTTGGATCAGATCACCCGATCCGGTAGCGATGGTGGCGGATGGTTCAGAGAACCGGTAGCAAAAATCCCTGCTCCCCCTCCCCCATGTCCAGCTGAGCTGCATGATCATCAGAGGCTTTTTTTTTTTTTTACTTTTCAAAGCATTTTTTTCTACAACCTCTTCCGACGAAAAAATGCTTTTAAAAGTAAAAAAAAAAAGCCTCTGATGATCACGCGGCTCAGCTGGGATCATCAGAGGCTTTTCAAAGAATTTTTTTTTCTGCAACCTCTTTGCCAAAGAGGTGGTTAAAAAAATGCTTTGTGTTGCCTGATCGGCAGAGAGGCTTTTCAAAGCATTTTTTAAAAAGCCTCTCTGACGATCCCAGGTGAGTTGCCTGATCAGCAGAGAGGCATTTTTTAAAAGTGTCTCTGATGATCCCAGCTGAGTTGCCTGAGAAAGTCTTAAAAAGCCTCTCTAACGATCCCAGCTGAGTTGCCTGATCAGCAGAGGTTTCTCAAAACATTAGAAAAAATGTTTTGAAAAGTAAAAAAAAAAAAAAAGTTGGCCATGCCCACCCAGTCACATTACCCTACTACCACAACCAAGCCATGCCCACATAACCAGTAGTAACAAATTTTACATTTCACCCCTCCCACAGGACCACCTTCCATAAATATTTGTGTTTGATTTGCACTTTATATGTGACAGCACTGTTTCCTACAACCCCTGACACAACTTGCAATATATGAAATCAATAACCCTTAGGTTTCCTATTATATTATAAAAGGAATACAATTGTATCGATCTACCTTGGAAATAAGTAGAACAGGGTCATGTCCCAAAGCAGAGGACTCCTTAATTTCTGGTTACTTAAGTTTAAAGCTAAAGAAAAATCTTACTGATATTTATTAGGACAGTTTCTATAATTTCTAATACCTTAAACCAGTGATAATCTGGCAACTATACATTATAGCTTTTTTTTTTTACTAAATCTTCTTGCTAAATCTTTTGTTTATTCAAGCCTTTGAGAATTGCACCAAACCAAAAACATTGATTGCATCTCATGTATATTTGTCATAATAGATTGCAGATCTGTGTTACTGTGTGATTTGGTGGAAACAGGAAGTTTCCACCAAACTTTGGGTCAAGTTCAAGTATTGTTATCCAGCCTGATGTTCTAAAATTACTTCTGTAATTTCCAATTGTCAACTGGGCTGATAATTATGGCACTTAAAGTCCAACTCATCTGGATATTGTCAGATTTGAGAAAATGAACATTTATTTCTTTATCATATTTGTATAGCTGCTCATCTCACATGAAAGAGACTCCTAGAATAGCTAGTTAAACACATTGATAATATCTAATTTTCCTTTAACCAGAGGTGGGTTTCAGCAGGTTCTGACTAGTTCTGGAGAACCGGTAGCGGAAATTTTGAGTAGTTTGGAGAACTGGTAGTAAAAATTCTGACTGGCCCCGCCTCCATCTATTCTCTGCCTCCCAAGTTCCAGCTGATCGGGAGGAAATGGGGATTTTACAGTATCCTTCCCTTGCCATGCCCAAGCCATGCCCACCAAGCCACACCCACAGAATCAGTAGTAAAAAATTGTGAAACCCACTACTGCCTTTAACTCTTGCTCATGTAGCTTCTTTTTATCCATAACTGGATATCAATAACTGAGGAGTAAATATGAATGGATATACAAGTCTTGATATCTCTTTAAAACTGAACCAGAGAATACCATAGCAGATCCTCAAAATAAATATTGAAAGGACAGAAAGATCTAAAAGTTGAGAGCACTCTATCAATTGGCGATCCCATTCTAGGGAGCCATTTCTATTTTGAGAGGCTACCCGGAAAAGTAGGAAACATTTGGTTACTTACCACAAGTAAGTACTTACCACAAGATTTTAGGAATCTGTTAATTTTGAGCTGTTTAGTTTGCTTGAGTGAAGACTAAGAAACAGAACGTGAGCCTTACCTCTTCTTCCTTTTCCCTGCAGCAGAAATTATAAAAATACTGATCTCCAGTTTTAAAAAAGTAAACGTACAGGTCTCCAGCAGAATAATAATAAAAAAGTGGGGCAAAAAGTAAAATGGACGAAGAAAAACAAAACAGATAGCTAAAGATTAAATTAAAAAGAGGTTTTAAAGAGACCTCTTAACAACAGATGCTATCTTTCTGAACTCCCCCTATTGAAAGAACAGTTTCAAATATTTAACTCAAGCATAACTATGGCAGTAACTAAATTGAATCTAAAACTAATAAAAAGAGGAGTTGATAGAGAGACCCTCCTGGTATTTGGATCCAGTGAGAATTTCCAGCAAATGTACTGTTTTTCATCCTTTTTTTATTTTAAGCTGAGGTATTGTAATGAGTACTTGGAAAAAACTAAGGTAATTCTGGAAATACCAAAAGGGAGGGGAGGCAGGGAGAAAATTTCAACTGTGAACATTTTCTAGATGATAGTTTGATGGATCTAGAAAACTTATTTTTGTAGAGACATTTTTTGTTTAGGTTCCCTAGTTATGTATGGGATGCTTTGTAGTTATGTACGGTAATGCTTTTTTAACTTTACAAAAGTTAGGCATGAAAAGAGACTGTCAGACTTCTCAGGTGCAACTATTTCATTGCTGTTATAAGAATTTTAAATTAATCCTGCAGAGGAGAATAGGGAAAGACACTTTTATTATATCCTCATTGGCCAGTAGATTCAGTTATTGTCCAGGAAAAAAAACAATCCCTTTTTATGCATATGATGGCTCAGTGGCTAAGACGCTGAGCTTGTCGATTGACAGGTCGGCAGTTCAATGGTTCAAATCCCTAGTGCCGCATAATGGGGTGAGCTCCCGTTACTTGTCCTAGCTTCTGCCAACCTAGCAGTTCAAAACAGCATAAAAAATGCAAGTAGAAAAATAGGGTCCACCTTTGGTGGGAAGGTAACAGTGTTCTGTGCGCCTTTGGCATTTAGTCATGCCGGCCACATGACCACAGAGATGTCGTCGGACAGCGCTGGCTCTTTGACTTTGAAACAGAGATGAGCACCATCCCCTAGAGTCGGGAACAACTAGCACATATGTGGGAGGGGAACCTTTATCTTTTTACCTTTTTATTTCCACTGCTTCTCCCACATTGCTACTGCTGTACAATTCCCACTGTGCAAAACTACCCATAAGTAATACATACAAGGTACAAGGTACAAAGTATCAGCAGGTAGGATCTGGTAATGAAAACTTTACCTAAAAGCAGATTTGACTAGCACTTTCATGTATCATAAAATAGTGCATCCTGATGTTATCTATTCCTTCTCTGGGGAGAAATGTTCTCATGAGAATCCATTTGTACACAAAGAAGACTAAAGAATTGCTTCCTTCTACAACTGTCATAAAAAGCAGAAATCACTTCCATTTACAACACCATATTTTATATTTGTTTTCTTCCTATCTCCTAAGAGGGTTTTTGTTGTTGTTTTGTCACCATCATTCAAGTCTATCTGTTCTCTTTCTATAGCAATTAATCATTTTCCCCTGTCAAAACCATATGTCATTTTGTTTTAAATGGACTGTGACATAGTTAGCAAAATCAATAAAATCCCCACCGGATCATTGTTTCTCAGAAAGACAAGTAAAAGGGAAAAAAACACCACAAACTCTTCTGTAAATATAATTAAATTGCACACATACGGGTAGAGACAGAGTGAGAGACAGAGAGACAGAGAAAGAGAGAGAGAAATGGTAACATAAAAAGTGTTAGATTTCATGGGGAATAAGTTGTTTGTGCATCTCCAGTTGGTTTCTGATCAAATAATGCTTGCTTACTTTTGTTTATTTTTACAAAATTAATAAGATGGAGTTTCTTTGGTGTATACATAACTTCATGTATTTATTTTTACTTCAAAATCAGCATATGCAAAAAAGCTGGCAAAATTTAGCATCATACATTCATATAAAATTTTATTAAGTACTCTTTTTTTAATTTGTAGATAGGAATTGAGTTTAGTGCACTTGTTAATGTTGCCATTAGTAACATTTAGGATAAGGATTAAATCATCATTACTACAGGTTTTTTTCCAAAGTATAGAATGATTCCAAAATACTTATACAGGTAGTCCTCATTAAACATTGTTTAATGACATTAGTCACTGAAAAAAATGGCTACTGACAATTTTATATACAACTGTTTCAGCATCCCCAATGGCCACTTGATCAAAATTCAGATGCTTGGCAACTGACTCATATTTATGACCATTGCAGGATCTCGGGCTCATGTGATCACCTTTTGAGACCTTTTGACAAGCAAAGTCAATGGGGAAGCTGGATTCACTTAACAACCATGTTACTAACTGAACAACTACAGTGATTCACTTAACAACTGTGGCAAGAAAGGTTATAAAATCAGGCAAAATTCACTTAACAATTGTCTTGCTTAGCAGTGGAAATGTTGGTCTCACTTGTGCTAATAAGTTAAGAACTACCTCTATTATGTTTTTAGAACAGCTCTAAAGAATTTTGCCTTATCTTCTACAAGATCTTTCTCCAGATGCCTAAAAACATCTATTATTATTCATTGGAAGACATGCTTCTCTTCTGCCGACTAAATATATGAAACACTTCCAACTGTTTTTCATATGTTTTTTTTCCCTTCCAGCTCTTTTATCACCTTCTATATTACCCTCTGAAAATGCTCCAGTTTGTCAAACATCCTTCCTAAATTTCAGTGCCAGAAATGAAATCATATTCAGAGTTCATTGCAACCAGTGCAATAGAAGGAAGAAATGACTTTTCTTGTGTTGACAGTATGCTTCTATTGATGCAACCTAGAACTACTTTTGGCTTTGCTTGGTTTTTTTGTTTGCTTGTTGTTGGGTTTTTGTTGTTGTTGTTGTTTTTTTTTGCTTTGTTTTGCAGCTGCATCAAAAAGGTCCCAAATTCAACATGAGATTTACCAAGATACCCAGATCCTTTTCATATGTGCTACTACCCAGTATGGGACCCCCACCTCACTCTACATGTATATATAGAAATTACATATACATTTCCTGCAGGACATAATTTTCTTCTTTCTATAGTCTAATCTTTCTAATCATTAAATCCAGAAATCACAAGTTCATTTTTTCTTTTTTTTCAGCAAAAGATCCCTATGAGGTTTTCAGTCACTAATAAATGTAGTTATTGTCCTTTCTTTAATCAGACACTCAAGTGTATATTCATGCTTTTAAATTTTCTTGTCCAAAGGTAGAATTCTGCATTTCTCATTGCTGTAATTCATCCTATTGATTTCTACCCATAGTTCTAACTTATCAAAATTGTCCTGAATCTTGATAATGTCTGCTAAGATGTTTTTGTCATCCATAAATTTGATAACCATCTTTTCTAAGCCCCCATTCAAGACACTTATAAATTTGTTGAAAAGTACCCATCTTAGAATGGAGCTTTGTAGTATGCCACTCAACAATTCCTTACAATTTGACTTAGAACCATGGGCACAGAGTTGTTTGGTATAATAGTTCATTTTGTCATATTCTGTATTAGAACACCAAGGAATTCAATGTCAACTGTTTTACTGAAATCATGATACTGTATGTCAGCTACATTTCTGTAAACTGAATTGATCCCTGTATGAAAATAAATAATCAGGTTTGTTTTGAGAGATCTATTCTTTATATACCCACATTGGTTTCTGTCAAGCAATCCAGTCTTTCTAAATGAAACACAAGCCAACTGCTTAATGATATACTCTAGAGTTGTGATAGCGAGCCTATGGCACGTCTGCCACAGGTGCCATATCGGTGGGCACGCGAGCATTGCCCTAGTTCAGGTCCGGCGTGCTGGCCAGCTGATTTTCAGGCCTTCCGGGTGGGTGGAGAAGGCTGTTTTCACCCTCCCCAGGCTCCAAGAAAGCCTCGGGAGTCTGGGGAGGGCGAAAAATGGGCCTATTGGGCGCACTGGGCCATCACGTGCCAAAAACGTGGGGAGCGTGGGAGGGTTGCACGCACATGCGTGGGGGGATGGGGCACATTGAATTATGGGAGTGGGCACACATGTGCACAACCTCCCCGTGCTCGCCCCACTTTTGGCACGCAACAGCAAAAAGGTTCACCATCACTACTCTAGAGTTTGGGTCAGCATAGTTTGCTACAGTGGTGTTGTTGAAAGCAGGCAGAAAAAAATACAGATAAAAGTCTGTGATAAATTATCATAAATTACTCATATTAGATGCTGAAAGATAAGATCCTCTGAAGAACTGTAAATCAACCAGAGTTATGTTTAGAACAGGACACAGTTCTAAACATAACTCTCACATTCATAATAATAAATGTGGTCTGGAAATACTTCAAGGCAGGAAAACTGGGTTGTTAAAGAAACAAATTGTAAGTCTAATGCTAAAGAAAGCCATGGAAGTCAGTCCAAAGCAGACAGGAATGCAAATCAGTAACCAGGAGAATTGTTTCCAAGAAAGCGAAGTAATCAGAAGAATATTTTTACAGCAGGACTTTCTGTTTATACTTTATTAAAGGCATTCTTGCACTCTCCTCCTGAGGAATCATATAGATTTCCACTGTTCAGCTCTCTTTAGCAGATGGTGTGGTTTTAGGATTATCACATACCCAATATGAGTTAGAAATCAACAGCCACTTGACCTGGGACGAACTCCAGTCAGAGATGATCACTCAGCATCTTCAGTCAGTAACTGCAGGTTGAGCATCAATTAGTTTTACTTTTTCAGGCTTGGAATTGGAAAAATCCATAATAGATATCAACATCAAACAGTTGATGTTGATAGTTACCTAAGTTCCCTTTTCCCATTCTTGAAGACAAAACACTTTTCTGTCCTTTGGAACTATGAATGTCCTCCATAATTTCTCAAAGATTAGGGGAAAGTAACTTCAAGGTGGTATCCATAAATTCTTTCCTGGATGTAATAAATCTGATTTTAGACACTTAAACTTGTTTATGGTATCCACATGTTCGCTTATTTCTTTTTACTTACTTTGAGTGCTGCTTCCTCCTTTTGTCAAGCATTTTGCTTATATCCATTTGAACACAATTGTTGTTTGGCAGGAAACTGAAAAAAGTAGGAGTGGAGAATCTCTGCTATCTCCCTGTTATCTACTACTACCTATCCAGTTCTCCTGGCCATGGACTATCCTTTTCATTTTCTTTTTCCACTTCTATATAGTTAAAAGGGGCTTTTTTTTTTTTTGGTATTTTTAGTTTTCTGGCAAATCTAAATTCATTTTGCACTTTAGCCTTTTAAACTTCTCTTCTGCAGATATTAGCTACTATTAGTCTTCTATGTCTTATGTATTCCCCTTTTCATTGTGCAACATTTTTCTAAGCTCTTTTTTTTTACCTATTAGAAAGATGTACAAGTGTACTTCCAGTATTTCTGAGACATTCTCAACCTTCCTATTGATCTTGAGAAATTCTGTTCAAATGTTTCAACTTAATAGTACTCCAATCTCCTTGAAACTGGCTCTTCTAAAATCTAATGAACCCGTGTGGTTAGACTTCAATTTCTTTCTTTCTTTCTTTCTTTCTTTCTTTCTTTCTTTCTTTCTTTCTTTCTTTCTCTTCCCTCCCTCCCTCCCTCTCTCTCTCTCTCTTTTTCTTTCTTTCTTGGTAATATCTTGAACCACAACAGGATGTTGTTACTTCATTTGAACTTGATTACATTTTTTTTCCTTATTCTATTTTCCAGAAGAGCTGATTCATTTATCTCTTTTTCAACCTTATGGAAAACGAAAAATTTAGCAATACCACTGAGAAATTTTGGGGAGCTTCCAGTCTTGGCTGAGTTGATTTTCCAGCAGCTATTCTGATAGATGAAGTCCTGCTACTTATAGATCAAGAGTTGAGGTGTTGAATAAATGTTTGTTTATTATATTTACATGGCATTCTTCACTGAAAGCTTTGAACAACTAACAATCAGAAATATGTTTAAAAATTTCCCTAAATAAAAACCAGTAAACCCACTAGGAAGGTGGAATAAAAAAATACCAAAACATCAAAATGAATAAAAAGAAGAGAAATCCACTGAATGATTGCCCTAAATAAACAAATTGTGTTTGGTTTTAGACACCAAACATGCTTTAACAATTGCAATTTAAACTGAAATTTATTTAACATAGTTCATTTTTAGCAAGCATAGCTTTTGAAGAGTTGGTTCTTCCATCTAAACTGAAGGATAGGGATTTGCAGACTCTTAAGACTAACATTGGAACACATTTTCTGTGACATCCAAAATAATGTTTTTTTCTGATTTATTAGTTATAGTGATGATATTTTATTTTATAGCAAACTGCAATAAATGGGAAAAGAAATTGCATAAACTGCACATCACAATCTAAAGGATGATAGAATAACAGAGGAAATAACAGCAAAATCACATGGGAGCATTGAAACTTTCTTGTATTCTTAAAATGCAGTATCTCATACATCAAATTACACATAAGAAAATAGGGAGGGTTATTTCTGCTCTTTTGCTATGCTATTTCTGACTATACTTCCTCAGCTAAGATTTAGACATATTCCTCAGTAGACCATGTTCTGCTTATCTAATATACAGCTCCAACATAAAGGTACAGACAGAATAATTAAGGGCCAGCAATTTATGAGATCATTTTAGGTATATTTAACATAAGGACATTCCTGAGTCCAATTCAGTTTAAGTATTACGTGCAAAATATAGAACTCTATTTAAGGAGCATTCTTCATACACAAAGGCTGTATCCTAAACTGAAATGGTTTGGAGGATAATAAAATATAATTTATAGGTTTTAACATGATAGCTGTTTTCATTGCTAGACTTAATGGGGAGGATATATCTTGGAATCACAAAAGAAATACAATTTGTATTGTATCTTACATTTTCCAATTTAGGGGTTTTATGTTAAGGAAATAACAATGTGGAAGCAAATAAGGCCTACTAATGACTAATCCTAGAACTGCGTATTTCTTATTTCAGAACTGGCCTGCCCTCCTGAAGTCCACACAGAGCGAAGGAACACTAGGTAGCATTATTTCTCATGCTAGGTTTTTTGTTGTTGTTGTTATTTTGCCAGGAATTAAAGAGAGATTTCTGTCTTAAAAATGAACAACTTATTAGTCTTTTATGTAACCATACACATTCTTAATTACAGGGAATTGTAATGATTCAAGCATCAAAGTGCCATTCAAGTGTCCTCTTGAAAATGCAGAACCAAGCAGATTCGTGCACTAATGCAGTTCACAAAAGCTGCTGGATTTTTAGGAACAAAAATAATTTTAGGAAAAGTTTTTGATTAAGGTTCTTTTTTTCCCTAGACTATTGACCAGATAGATTCCAGAAGTGATGATTACTAAGGTGGAATATACACCTGAAACCTCAATAGATGTTCAGTAGCTATTTTTAAGAGGTTGTTTCTCCACCCACCCACCCCAACCCTTTGGCACAGTGGTGAAATCCTTCCCGATTTGCCACCAGTTTGCTGCCTGCGCATGCACGGTGCACGCCAAATGGATTCTGTGCGTGCATGTGCACTGTGCACCAAATGCATTCTGCATGTGCATGCATGTGCCGTAAACGCCAGATGTGCACTGCGCACAGAAAAAAAATCTTGGGAAAGTAAGTAGAACAGCAAGGGGGGAACAGCTGTGCCGTATGATTTAGATTCACTAGAAAGCAGGATTTCCTGCTTTCTAGCTATTTTAAATCACCTGGCACAGCTGATCATCGGAAATACTGGTTCAGATCAACCCGTAGCTTTTTTTTTTACTACTGGTTCGCTTAACCAGTAGCTTTTTTCACTACCGGTTCGCCTGAACTGGTGCAAACCGGTAGGATTTCACCACTGCTTTGGCAGTTATTTCATGAAAATGTCTGCAACATGCTTTTATAATTCCATATATGCACAATGGTCCTAAAAGATCGGGATAGCCTGAAATACATATTAACTGCTAACTCCCCTGCTAAAATGTGTTAGTTCAATTTAGAAACAGAAGGCAATCTATCGTAGTTTAGGATAAAGCAGGGAGACCTGTTTAAGTAATAGCAAAAAAGTTTTACAGGATTACAAGAAGTCTTTAGATTTTGTATATTTCTATAACAAATATAGAACTAACCTGCATTCTGAGAAAGGAGAAAATAACAGAATAACAGAGTTGAAAGGGACTTCGGAGGTCTTCTAGTCCAACCCCCTGCTCAAGCAGGAAACCCTGCAACAGACAAAAGGTTGTCTACTCTCTTCTTAAAATCCTCCATCTCTTCTTAAAAACTTCTATGATGCCCTTGAACTTGATAGGGAGTTCTATAAATCTTGTTGCTTATGATTAACGAAACCTATCCTGTGTAACCATCTAAAAAAAAAATGTAGGCAGTGGGAGTGAACAAGTAATGAAGCACATCATATTCATGCCCAGCAAAAATGACAAATTCAGAGCTTGAATCATTTAGAAGTAATTTATTGGTAGATGACCCATCTTGTCAATTTCTTGCTGATGTTTCTAATATTACTGGTATGATTGTGGTAGTTCCAAAATTGAATGCAACATAAATATAATGAAAGGGTGTTGTTATTTTTATATGTCTTTATATGCCACAGTCCATTTCAGCAATTGTACCTGTAACAGGAAAAAAAAATGTATATATGCCTAAAGCTAAACAAAGTGTGATAGAGTAGCTAGTTTTTTTCTATTTAGTAGGTGTGATCTTAATTGCAACAGTAAAGATACATAGTAGAAGGTAAAAAAGAAATGCAAATTAAAGAAATAATCATAGGTAAAGTCAGAACAATTTCTGAGTATCACTGAGCAATCTAATAAAAATACAACTGAATTTAAATATGGCCAGTTATTGGAATATTCTTTAAATTGTGTTTCTTAAAAAATATATGGGGAAAAGAATTGAAAAATTGTTGTCCATGAATTATGAAATAAATAGTGAACCAGGTTACCTCTTCTGCTTTTGGAAGCACAGAATACAGAAGCACAGATTTTATGCATCTTTTTTATTTGAACAATAATAATCTTTTTTCCTATTATAATTGGATAATATGTATATGGAAGTGGCTAGATAATTCTAGGTGTTTACTTCAGGTGAATGCAAATAATTTTGGAGAGAGAAATATGACAAGCTACTTGGGTTCAAGACACAGAAGCTAAAATTAGAATAAAAAAAATCAGCATCCTTCAACATTAATTATTTTATTTTATTTTTTTTTTATTGAAAAAGTTTTCAAATACAAGTTTTTCCCCCTTTCCCCCCCCCCTCTTCCCTAACCCACCCTTTCCACCCAACCCCCCCTGTGACTTCTTCACAACAATAGGCTATTTCATAACTAGTTACATACATAATATCTTCCATTTCCCTTAATCCCTTCTCGGAATACTGACCCTTAACTTGTTAATCTTATAACTCCCATTTTTACGGTAATCTGCCCTTTTTCTCCTCCCCTAAACTTATTGAGTATTATTACAAATTAACCTTTAATCTTTTATATATATTAATATAACATTTTAAATCGGCCTTCTCCCTGCAACCAAATTTATTCAATTCTGTCCACTTCCTCCACTCCTCTAAATATATGACTTGAAATCAGACAATACAATTCTAAATATAATCCACTACCCACTTTACTAAAATATACACATATCTATATATGCATCCCATTTTATAACAATCAGTAAACTAACCTATTTCAACCCTTCAATTCCTACAAAATCATGCAGTACAATTCTAAATATAATCAACTGCCCACATTACTAAGATATACACATATCTATATATGCATTTCATTATGTAAAAAGAGAAAAGACAATAACTTTAAGTTTATGATCCATATAATATCTTCTTTGATGTCTTTCCACTAGATTGTTAAATCCATCACCCATAATAGGGTAAAATAATATGCTGGTGCAACAGTTTGTTCAAAATCTTCAGTCATCTTCTGCCCCCATCAGTAGTAGATATCCTCACACCTGTATAAAAGTAAAAACAACCACCCGAGTGACATTATAATTATGAATATATCCGTATGGTTATAGTTGTGGTATTCATCAGGATTGTTAATTCCCATCATCCTACTGAGTAACATCCAGATCTTCTGCATGCCCCGGCAAAACTCTCCTGCCTTATAACTCAAAGTAGTTATAATATATTTCCAAGAGAAAAAAAAGGTAAATAAGAAAAAATTAGATGATTCAAATCCAACAAAGTGAGGCTCTTTCCACATCCCAAAATCATGGCCTTGCAGAGATCTGCCACAATCCTCAGGATAGTATCAGACAATTGTTCGCCGCCACTATCTTTTCTAATATTCATTCATTTTTTAAAGCGCCTGGCTTCACTGTTGCTTAGTTTAGAAATTGCTGTTTCTATAAGATCTGTTTCTTTTCTTTTTCTTTTTCGGGTTGAATTTCCATCCTCTTTTCTTGCCTACCAATTGTATATCTACTGGTTGATTTTCATTCTGCTTTGTGGATTGTTCTTGTTGGGTTAATTTTATCATCTCATCTTTCTTCTCCGTCACTTGTATATCAACTGATGGATTTGCGCACTTGTCTGTGACTTGATGATTCATCACCTTGGGTTCGGATGACACTGCTCTCTTATTTATAAACAGTCCAGCTGGGGTCTCCAGGGAGTCCAAAGACAATTTATCCATCACAGCCTCTGTAATTTGATGTTTTCCTTTTATTTCCAACTCCTTTTGCTTATCCTGTATTATGCCTAAAGGTGTTAAATTCATTTTTAGAATTTTTTGATAAAAATCTTCCGCTTTTTCAACAGTGTGTAATTGATATCTTACGCCTTGATATCTCAATATTAAACCAACTGGGATGTCCCACCTGAATAGGATATTTCTTTTTTTTAATTCAGTCACTAAAAAGCCAAATTTCTTCCTCTCCATTAACATCTTGGGCGGGAGCTCCTTGAAAATCCAAATCTTTCTTCCATGAAATTGCAAAGTGGAATTAAAAGAGTTCTGCACAATATTATTCCTAATTTCTTTATCTGTAAAATAGATCACCACATCTCTAGGCAATTGCCTTTGCTTTGCCCACCAGGAGTTTATTCTATAAGTTCTATCAATCCTGCAATACGCTTCATCAGGTTGAACCTTTAAGATCCCAGCCAGAATTTCAGAAGATACTTTCCTTAAATCATCTCTATTATTTTCCTGCAGACCTCTCAGTCTAATTGCATATTCTGTAAAATTATATTGAGTCATTAAAACTTCTCTTTCAATCCTCTGTTGTACATTTTCCTCATTACCAATCTTTTGGTCAGTCTCCATTTTAGATTTGTCTTCCAAGCTATTATCCTGAATGTTTATCAAATCCTTTTTAATTTTTTGAGTCATGTCATCCAAATTCTCCTCGATTTCCTTCATTTTAGTCTCTAATAATTCAGTCTTTGCCTCCACCCGAATCAGAAAGCCTGATAAACCATTAGCAGCTTTTGAAATCTTTTTATTCAAGAAGTCAGACTTTGATTTCACCAATTCACCAATTTCTTTAATTTCCTGCTTAAATTTTTCAAGTTGCTGATTCACAATCTCATCCCTTCTTACAATCTCTTCAAGGATAAATTCTAATATATTAAAATCGGGTTTCTGACGCTGGAGAGTTGAAATTTGTTGGCGCAATTTCTTAAGGGGGGAAATTCCCCCCCCCCGTTTGTCCAGCTGTGTAAGTCCTGATGCCATTTCCCACACAGACAAGATTTAGCAAAAATGAGAGAAGAAATAGAAAACAAAAAGACTTTCCCTCATTAAAAAAAACTTCTGAGCAGCACAGGAGCGAGGTTTTCTCTAGAAATGTAGCCAGTGATATTTATTCCGCTACATTGTAATAATGAAAAACGGAAGGACTTTCCCTTTTAGCCCTTCTCCAGCCACAGCAGACGCCATTTTAGAAGGCTCTTTTTCCCTCTTTTCCTCTGCTCTTTTCTTTTAAATAGTTTTTGAAAGGGTGAGATACTTGCGGTTCAGTATTAAGGGTCCAGTTCTTCATTTCTTTAATTATTCTTTTAGATTCACAGGCTTGCTCTTGACGCCTGGCTCTGCATAGGCAGAGGTCTCCCAAAGCCCGGAGCAGCGGCAGGGGATATGGGGCTTCTCATCCGCTCCGTCCCAAAAGTTAAAAAAAAAACTTTTGGGACTC
Organism: Arizona elegans; assembly: GCA_022577455.1. Lineage (NCBI taxonomy): Eukaryota > Metazoa > Chordata > Lepidosauria > Squamata > Colubridae > Arizona > Arizona elegans. Next base: position 212,463,001 of record JAKOOJ010000001.1, on the reverse strand, counting down.
TGCGGAGAGTTCTACCCACCCCTGCCGGCTCTATCTCCGTTTCCTCTTGGAAACGGAGTTTTTTCGAGCCGCCATCCGCTGTAACGGCGGCTCTATACAGGCAGAGGGAGCTGACGATCCCAGAGGAACGTCTGGCGGCGGCCAGCAGCAAACCGGAAGCGACATTAATTATTTTATTGACTTGAAGTCTCTAGGATATATACAAAGTGTAAGTTCTTTCTGGAACTTCCTGACTCTGCAGTTACAATCCAATTTTGTAACTGTATTACAGCAGAATCATCTCTTCTATGCTTTCTGAAATTATCTAATCTTTTAATTTGTTTATTACAGGATTCGATGAAGGAGACTTTTGCCATCAAACTAAATCATTGAAAATGTGTATATACATTTTCTATGTAGTAACCTGGTGTCATTATTTTATAAAAAACATAATTTAAAGTATTTCCTTCATCCTCTCTTTATACATTGCTAAAATGCCATTTACCAATTTAAGATACTGTTACTTTTTGGACACCTTAAAAAATTATATATATATATATATATATATATATATGATTTTGAATGTTTTCAATCCCACTTGGGATTCTTAAGGAGTAAAAACTTGCACGTGGGAACTTTCCTGAACCTAAGGTAAACCAAACTATTTATGGCCATATCCCCATAAGACTTGTAAGATTCCTTCCAGTCTTATAGTAGTTTCAGAGGTGGGTTTCAGAAAGTTCTTACCAGTTCTGGAGCACCGGTAGCGGAAATTTTGAGTAGTTCGGAGAACTGGTAAATACCACTTCTGACTGCCCCTGCCCCCATCTATTCTCTGCCTCCTGAGTCCCACCTGATCAGGAGGAAATGCGGATTTTACAGTATCCTTCCCCTGGAGTGGGATGGGAAAGGAGATTTTACAGTATCCTTCCCGTGCCACAGTCACCAAGCCACGCCCACCAAGCCATTCCACGCCCACCAAGCCACACCCACAGAACTGGTAGTAAAAAAATTTGAAACCCACCACTGAGTAGTTTGATCCTAACCAGTGCAAGAGGAAGGATTTTAAGGGAATAAGTTGTCTGGATGTTCACCTATGCTAGGATCCAGGGGTGGGTTCTAATTTTTTTTACTACCGGTTCTGTGGGCATGGCTTATTTTGTGGGTGTGGTTTGGAGGTCATGTGACTAGGTGGGCATGGCTAGATGGTCAGAGTCATTTCTGGAAGGTCCTCGCACTTACGACCAGTCCTCGCACTTACGACCCAACTCATTTGTTTGCTTTTAACACTGATCAGCTGTAGGATGGCCCTTTGAAGCCCCGCGGCAAGAGTTTAAACAGTTTTTTTTCCCGCTAGTCATCAGCTGGGACTCAGGAGGCAGCAATAGATTGGGGGTAGGACCAAATAAAAGGTAAGAATAACGTGGGTGGGAGAGCGGGGGGGAACCGGTTCAGTGACGTCATATCATCACCGCTACCGGCTCGGCCAGACCGGACCAAACCGGGAGGAACCCACCACTGCTAGGATCAGAAACCAGCATCTTGCAAGTCTGTCCTAGTTTGTGAGTTTTTGTTGGAATTTCTTTCAATCTCATTTTTTCTCATCAAGATAGAGTTCATTCTCATAAAAAGTTCTTATGAAAGTGGTGTTCAGGGAGAAAATATTAGTGCACCTTGTATACACTATAAAGTTTTCTTTTAAAATAGATAGCATGTATTTGCCCATTGATGTTTCATGGTGAAGATCTAATGGTGTCAGTTCTAAATGAAAAACTCGGAAAGTAAGGAAGCAAAAGACACCTGTTGCTTTTCAGCAACACTATGCTTTCTTTGAAGCTCTATCAGGTCTGGAGATTTGAAGGCAGACTAAAAGGCTTGGGTGTCCTAGTCCAGAGAAATGGATTATTCTAAATATTTTGTGTTCACCAGCTTATTTGTGCTCCTTATGACCTTTTACTATTCGCTGAGAAATCGAGGTAAATGTCATATCAGATACACTGATCAAAGCCTCAATACTCTAAAGGTCCTTCAAAATCCAGATTGATTATTTGGTTGATTTGAGCACATGTCTTAAGGTTAATCTTTGGTTTGTTTTCCTCTTCCATTAAGGTATGTGTCACATTGGGGCCATCCTCTTTGTATTTTCTTCTTTGCCCCTTTAGTGAATGGGCATAACTATTAGATATACCCCACAAAGAGCTGGGGGGGGGGGGCACCTTCACACTTTTCCTGCATGCTAAAGAGTCCAAGCTTCTTTGCCTCTTTCCTCCTTGGGAAAGAAATCCTCCTTCCTGAAAAAAGAGGCCATAATGGAGAAACATCTCCTGATTTCAATTCAGTAAACTGTTGACACTTTTCCTGAGTTGTTTATATCAGAAGGATAGATTGTAGTTGAGGGAAACAATCCTGAAGGACTTTGGCATCACACTATACAGGACTATGTATAAATTCACATTTTAAATTGTAATCAGAAATTGATTGGCATCCAAATGCAATGGATTCTTGGCATATAGCACCTGTATGCAGTTTCCAAATGGTCTTTAAAGGCAGTCCCATGAAGATGATATTCATGAACAAAGAACTCAGTTTGGACTAAAAAAGAAAAAGAACCCCAAATGTCTCCATAAAGAGTCCCCAGATAACACAGAAATGAACTTTGAGAAACTTTGTTTCAGCCTCATAAAATGACTGAACAGGTTTTTTAATGTTGGATAAATAGATTATATCCAAACTAATTATTATTCTTTTACGATTCCATCTCTTTTTAGATTCTGACCTCTGTTATTAAACCTGTATTAGTCCTTCCTAAAAGAAGCCACAAATGTTACATAGGTTATCACTTAGATGCTGTGCATGTACAGTTCAGTATATATGTTAACCAGGAATGCCCTAAAAGGTAAAGGTAAAGGTTCTCCTCGCACATATGTGCTAGTCATTCCCGACTCTAGGAGCGGTGCTCATCTCCGTTTCTATGCCGAAGAGCCAGCGCTGTCTGAAGATGTCTCCATGGTCATGTGGCCAGCATGACTAAACACCAAAGGCACACAGAATGCTGTTTCCTTCCCACCAAAGGTGGTCCCCATTTTTCTACTTGCATTTTTTACGTTCTTTTGAACTGCTAGGTTGGCAGAAGCTGGGACAAGTAATGGGAGTTCACCCCGTTACAAATGTATTTATTGCATATATACATTTGTGTAGGAATGCCCTGCACAAATGCATATATGCCATAAATTTCAATCTAATGCACCATTTAGAAGGAAAGGTTGTTTGTCCACAAAATATAAAAGTTGAATATTTTTAACCACAAAACCACAAACCTTTATACAAGAAGACACTTAATTTTATATGCAGAACATGAAGAAAAAACTTCACTTAAGTTATCAGTGTCCAATTTGATTTAAGTTTTCCTAATGCGCTGCTTCTGTATGATTACTTCCCATACTGTAAGTGCTCATCACAGTTTCAGGTGATGTTCCTGCACCATTTTTTATTATTATCTCCCCAAGTGGTCTGTACTAATTTTTACATCAGAGTACAATAATATATTTCTTCAGCTGCCTTTTTGCTTTACAAATATCTGACATGGCTTCTTTCTTTATGGCATAAACTTGACAGATGTATACAATTAATTCTTCTGAGTCTAATATTATATACCACTCCATTCTAGCAGGAGTCTCAAAGGCTTGAGTAAGTCTATTTTTTGTTTTATGGTCAAATTTACTTTTTTCATTTTTTTTTTTTTTGTTCATCTTTCAAGTTTTTAAAGCTGTCATTAAATTACTGTAGGCGCTATAACTACAAACACCCAAGTCTGAGATTGCTAGGATGACAACAGAAGAAATAACACTGATGTTTGCATAAAATATACTTGTCTCTGGACTACTTTGAAAATCACAAACTTCACCTCTTAGGAGTGAAATCATGACCCAAATTTGGTGCATCTAAAGTTCACTCATTCTGTAAAAGAGATTTTACTCTCTTACTTTCTATCACTCACTGCCCCTCTCTGTATGTCTGTCTGTTTCTCTCTCTCTCCCTCCAATGTGGAAGATACAGTAGATAAATGTTCACAAACATTTTGTCCCATGTATTTATCTGAACAGACATATGTAACATAAGGCCTGTTTAAAGCAGACCATTAGAGAGGAATGTATTTCTTTTCTTTAAAAAAAAAATCAACTTATATCCTATATGGAAAGATGGCAGCATGATTTCAAAGATGACTAAGGGATGGTTCTGAAAACTCAACTGACTGAAATGATGGCATTCAAGAGGAAAAGTGCCAGGAGGTGTGAAAAGAGTACCAAATTGTCACTACCCAGGTTTCGTTGGTGCTTGTAATATCTGAAAATGAGTTATGGTACTTTGAGGTATAAGCATGTGCACACATGTGCAAAAAGTGAACAGCAAAACTGTAAGCCAGTATTTGTTTCAATATGTCCTGAGTGTGAATAATTAAGTAGTAAAATCCTCTTGATAATACTCTGAGTGACACCAATGTCATGCAAAAATATCCAAATGTTCAAGCTATCTGGGCATTTTGCTAGAAAGACAAGTAGATAAACCATCAACCTGTAATATTGGTTCTTAAACATAAAATGTTAAAAAAAGAATTATAAAATTATTTAAGAAGAATAATAGTTAAATAATCACTAGTATAAAATAAAATATCTAATTGATTATTTAATGTAACTTTTGTAAAAGAATATTTGAAATCAAGATGGTGAAGCCCAGAGTCAAGACCAAGATGATATTTTAGCTGTTTCTGGTTATATTGACCTCAATGTCATCTGTCTAAAGTTATGGAAATAATGATATTTAAATATGACCTTTTCAGATACTTTATTGGAGCTGCATATGATTGAAGACAGCATTGGCAATTTAGGTATACCCATATGCTTTTATGTGACATGTTACAAACTAAATAAGATGCTGAGTATCTTATATGATATGTATAAGTAGTCCTCAACATACAACCATTCATTTCGGGACGATTTGAAGTTACAATGGCACTGAAAAAAATGACTTATGACTTTCACATTTATGATCATTGCAGCATTCTCACAGTCAGCTGATCAAAATTTGGACGCTTGGCAATTGGTATGTATCTATGAAAGTCATAGTGTCCCACGATCATGTCCTAACCTTTTGTGATCTTCTGACAAAGACAATGGGGAAGCCAGATTGACTTAACAACCATGTTACTAACTTAACAACTGTAGTGATTCACTTAACAACTGTTGCAAGAAAGGTGCAAAATGGGGAAAACTCATTTTAACAACTGACTTGCTTAGCAACAGAAATTGTTGCTCAGTTGTCATAAGTCAAGAGCTACCAGTAACCCTAACATGAGCTAGAAGGGCTGTGAAGACCTGGATTTTCACTCAGGTCTCTAGCAAATGAAACTGAGACCCCTTGTTTTATTTCCATCCAGTCTATAATTCTTGGCATCTTTTATATTTGCTTTTATTGGTTTTATTGTAATTTCTTCATTTTGATTTTTTTGAGCCATCCAAAATAATTGGGAGTTGAGTGAATGGATAAATTATGATGTGTATACATACATTTCTGAACATCTACATATCCGATGACATAGCCCACAATTTCATTTACCCATACAAGCCCCTATGCCTTGTCAAGGCCCCAATCATAGAAGGAGAACAGGCCATGATGGAGACCCCAGACTAACACCGATCACATCTGCCAACCTGCATTGAACTAGCATGACTGATTATGGTCTATTTCTTCCATATATCAATGCAATCTAAAAATCGGTCCTCATTCCTCGGAGGCCCTAGGGCAACTACTCACAACAACAGGAAGACCTGCCTGAAAGCAGAGGATACTAAGAATCACTGGTTGTCTTTGGACTTTAGACATAGGATTGGTCAACATTAGAACAATAAAAACCAACACTCGACTAGAAGAACTGCTGATTGAACTCAACAATATGCATTGAGACATTGTTGGAGTACTATGAGTGGTGCAAAGAGCATGAAAAAATGCTCGGTCTCACAAGACAAGATAGAAAGATCTGCACACGGATTAGAGAACAAATGAAAGTATACGATATCATCAAGGGAGTAAAAGAATTGAAATGGAAATGGGCTGGTCACATAGCAAGAAGAACTGATGGCAGGTGGACCAAGGCACTCATAGAATGGATCCCACTTGATAAAAAACATCCATGAAAGAGAGCTAAAACAAGATGGATCGACAACATCAGCAAATATTGCAGGCCCGAAAGAAAGAAAGCAAAAGAAAGCTCAAGACCGTATAGGTTGGAAACATGCAGAAGCAGCCTTCATTCTGCATGGAGAGATAATGGCTAGAATGATGATGATGATGATGATGATGATGATGATGATTCATACATTTACATATCTGGCATTTTAATAATAAAAATAATTCATTGTAAAATGGTGAAAACACATAGGTAAATGAATTGTGGAAAAGAATGAGCATCCGAGCAAACTAAAAATGAAAGATAAAGCTTAATTTAAATTTATATACTGGTATTCATAGGGAACACTAGCATCCAGATTTCTGTAAGTCATTCTTCATTTTTATTAATGAATAAAAATAAATGCATTAATCAATATATTTTTAGACCAGAAAACCAATTTGAACCTTTTTAAGGATTTGAAAACAACTGATCATTTTTGGATATGCTGAACATTTTTTTTCTTTGTCTAAATTTAATTTATAAAGGTCTTCTCCTAATCCAGATTACTGTACTAACAGATAATATTGGCCTGTACGTTTGCTCTAGAATAATAGAAAAATGTTGAAGAATTATGTCCTGGTATCCTCAAATGTCTCATTCAGCCATATTTGATTAAAATGTGCAGTTTAGTAATATGATACTAATTAGGAGTTCTAAACAGTAGCAGTACAACCACCATAGCTGCAGAAATAGGGAGCTCGGTTAAAACCTGGTTATGTATATTTGGTTATATATGTTTGCAGTCCTTATATCACAGAAATGCAATTTCTTCAGAAAAATAAGTCTGAAATACATATCTTCCTTCAGTTTATGTATAAAATATATATTCTTATTAGAATAAGGTAAAAGTAAAGGTTCCCCTCACACAAATGTGCTAGTTGTTCCCAACTCTAGGGGGCGGTGCTCATCTCCGTTTCAAAGCTGAAGAGCCAGCACTGTCCGAAGATGTCTCCATGGTCATGTGGCTGACATGACTGAATGCCAAAGGTGCACGGAACACTGTTACTTTCCCCCCAAAAGTGGTCTCTATTTTTCTACTTGCATTTTTTTACATGCTTTCGAATTGCTAGGTTTGCAGAAGCTGGGGCAACTAATGGGAGCTCACTCTGTTATGCAGCGCTAGGGATTCAAACTGCTGAACTGCCGACTTTTCGATCAACAAGCTGAGCGTCTTAGCCACTGAGCCACCATGTCCCTCTTCTTATTAGAATACATAATACAAAATTAAACCACCAAGAGGTTTGATATTACATCCATGTATAATTCAATGGTGCTGATACTTAATATGTAGATTTCAATAATTTGTTGCCTCTAATTTATATTCTGTACATTATTATTCATGTTTGCCAGATGTTCCACTGTCCTTTTCCAGAAACATGAGTATGGTAGAAGATTCCAGAGTTATGAATCCCACATCTAATAATGCATTCAAAGCAGGGGGATGCAAGTGTTTAGGCACATCATAGATGCTGTATCAGTTAATTAGCTGAAGACATGCAAGTGTCCTTTCACATTGCCTAGGTACATGAGTGTTTTCAATCATGCTTAGTTTAACCTTTTTACAGAATATTCTATAGCAGTGGCTGGCTGGGGAATTCTGGGAGTCCACCCATCTTCAAGTGATCGAGATTGAGAAACACTGTTTTATAGAATAGCTGATCCCAAAATCTGGCTGACTCAACCCCTTTGAGCTCTCAAAAAATCTTTAACAATTTGGCTCTTTCAACAAGTCTTTGATGTCTGATGTAATAGTATTTTTTTTCCCTTCTTCAAAGGGAGTGTTTTAATTGTGATTAGGTCACTGCTTGTTCTACTGGTGGAAGGCAATTGATTGTATTTTATGGTAGCATTGTGCTTTAATCCTATTACTGAAATTAGGAAAGTAAACCTCTCAGAGTCAGTTGCAAATGAAAATGACACATAAGCCTAGTTGGTTGAATGAAAGGAGAAATGAACAAATCAATACTATTTTTCAATATGAAATAAAAAAAAATAGGTGGTCTTATAATTGCAAATTACTATACTGGGCATTTTATTCAGTAACGGCAATATACTTAGCTACATAACTTGATTTTTTTTGCCCCACCTGCTATTCACAATTATCTTACTCATTTAGATTATTTCAAAAATACTTTTGTCTGTTTGTTTGTTACAGATGGTAAAGGTAGTTTCAGTCTGTTTTCTCTTTGTATTTGCACACAGTTATAAAGGACGATTCAACTTATATAGTTCTGTGTGGTTCAGATTCAAAAACACTTTTCTAAGAAGCTATTCATGAAACTATTCAGAGATATCAATAAAAACTGGAGTCAGTGTGGATTTTCTGATCTTCTAACTATTGAACTACATGTTCCTACACTTGGCTTCAAATTCTTCTCAGAGGAGGATATATGTTTGTATATTATACCTTTGAAGTAGCATGTTTTTCATTCATTTATTTAGTCTTCTTCCTAGTGAATAAACAGTTGATCTAATGAGTTATTTAAAAAAGAAAGAAAGAAGCTGATTGATGTAGTTCCAGTTATGTAAACCAGCCCAATGATCTAGAAATTCAGAAGCTGAATTTCAAACTGATTTCCCCTGATTGCATCTCTCAGAGAAATATACAAAGTAGAACATAAGATATGTCTCTTCTTGAACCTAACAAAGCATAAACATGCCCTGGCAACATTTTTCCTCTGCCATTTCCCCATGTTATTGCCTTCATTTCATTTCCATCTATGAATTAAATAGCCTTAATTCAGCTGTATTTTTCCCTTTTTTTGACACAAACCAAGGCCAGTTTGAAGGTGTGTATAATGTATGACTCTGAATTGATGTTTGCTGACAAGAAGTGACTAAAAACTGAGTTAACAGAGACAGAATAGAGATGGGCGAAAGGAACAGTAAATTTCATGCTACTTGTCTACTGACTCAAGGATGGGCATCACTGTCATTATAATGGGGAATTTTCCTTAATATTATATTGCAGTTATGATTTCATCAGATTCCATAGGAAGGGTATCTTTTTTTCTTCTCCTTTCCTTTTCCTTTTCTTTTTTCTCTCACCAAAATTTATATATGGAATTCTTTTCCTAGACAGGTCCTTTATTTTTATTTATTTTATTTTTTTATTTTATTTCAAATTTATATACTGCACCTTCTCCCGAGGGACTCAGAGCAGTGTACAGCCAGATAAAAACATACAATACAAACATTAAAAACAATTAAAAGAATATATATTAATTTGGCCCCAGTTTAAAATGACAAACCAATTAAAAATATTTAAAAATATGTTAAGCCAGCCCGGCTTGCTGAAAAAAGAAAGTTTTAAGGGCACGGCGGAAGGTACCGAGGTCTTGGATTTTCTTTATCTCTGGGGGCAGCTGGTTCCATAGGGTAGGTGCCCCCACAGAGAAGGCCCTCCCCCTGGGGGTCACCGGCCTACATTGGCTGATGGCACCCCGAGGAGGCCCTCTCTGAGGGAGCGCATGGGTCGATGGGAGGTTGTCGGTAGCAGCAGGTGGTCTTGAAGAGTAACAGAATATCAAGCAGTGGTGAAATCTAAAATTTGTTACTACCGGTTCTGTGAGCATGGCTTGGTGGTGGTTGGGGGTAATGTGATTTTTTTTTTTAACTTTTAAAACCATTTTTTCTATAACCACTTCGGAGAAGAGGTTGTAAAAAAATGCTTTCAAAAGGCTCTGATGATCACAGCTGAGTTGCCTGATCGGCAGAGGCTTTAAAAAGCCTCTGCCGATCAGGCAACTCAGCTTGGATCGTCAGAGGCATTTAAAAGAAAAAAAGCCTCTGCCGATCAGGCAACTCAGCTGGGATCCTCAGAGGCTTTTAAAAGCATTTTTCTACAACCTCTAATGAGGCTGTAGGAAAAATGCTTTTAAAAGCCATTTTTTTTTCAACCTCTAATGAGGTTGTAGGAAAAATGCTTTTAAAAGCCATTGAGGATCCCAGCTGAGTTGCCTGATCGGCAAAGGCTTTTTTTTTTACTTTTAAAAGCATTTTTTCGGCCAAAGAGGTTGTAGAAAAAATGCTTTTAAAAATAAAAAAAAAAGCCTCTGATGATTGTGCAGCTCAGCTGGGTATGGGGGGGCAGGGATTTTTGCTACCGGTTCTCCGAACCACCCACCTCCATCACTACTGGATCGGGCAATCCGGTACGAACCGGGAGCATTTCACCATTTCTCCCTCAAGAGTCTTCTTGTTGCCAAAAGTACTTGCAAGTCCTGTCCCATTGCACAAAGCTTTTTTTTTTTTTAAAAAAAAAAACTAAATAATTTTATTTTAATAAAAAATACTTAAAAATTTTCACTTTAGAATTCTAGATTAGAATTTAGATTTTTTTTAAAAAAATCTTCATATAAAATGCAAAAACAAAAAAGAAATTTTAGACTCTGTCAAACAGTAAATGGGACAAAACAAATATAAGTCTGACCAATCTCCCTAGTGGGGATAACTACTGGTGCAGACATTGTTTCTTACTAAGGACCCTAGTTGATAATTACTCAGTTAAGTCTTGTTAAGAGACTTCTCTTCTAAATTAACAGGAAGATTGCAAAATTCTGTTCAGCATCTTTAAGGATGTGAGTCTAATGTTCGGATTGTCAACCTTGAATTTATATTGCTATTCAAATAGGTATTATATATTTTATTAATACATCTATGATATATCTTTTTTATGTTAATATTCCTTAAGAGCAATGGTGGGATTCAACCAGTTTGCACCACTTCGGGAGAACTGGTTGTTAACTTTCTGAGCAGTTTGGCAAACTGGTTGTTGGAAGAAATCATTAGGGCAAAGAACCGGTTGTTAAATTACTTGAATCCCACCACTGCTTAAGAATTATTTTAGTTTGTAATATTTGCTTATGGGTGGGTGGGTGGATGGAGAGAGAGAGAGGGAGAGAGAGAAGGAAGGAGGGAGGGAGGGAGGGAGGGAGGGAGGGAGAGGGAGAGAGAGAGAGAGAGAGAGAGAGAGAGAGAGAGAGAGAGATATGGATGATAGGAAGATCCCCTAGAGACGGGAACCATATTATTACAGGAAATTGAAGAATTCGGCAAAGGGGCAGGAATCTTACTAACAGGCAAAATGAGGAACTGGAAGAGAAATTGGGGATCCAAATTGTCAAAAAAGTGAAATACCTGGAAATTTGGTTAACGGTGAAATGCACCTTGATAAAAGAGGACAATTACAATAAATTGTATAACAGATACAAAAAGATTTGGATAATTGGGCAAAATTACAAATATCTTTAATTGGCAGAATCACCACAATAAAAATCAATATGCTACCTAAATTTTTGTATCTCTTCCAAACAGCACCAATAAAATTGGGGATTTTTTTTTAACAATAAAACAAAATTATAGCAAAATTTATTTGGTTGGGGAAAAAAGCCTGAATAAAGCTCAAACTTTTATAAGATTCTAGAACCAAAGGAGGTTTTGGCCTCCCTGATTGGGAATTATACTATCAAGCAGCGGCCGTGACATGGCTTAAAGATTGGATCCAACTGAACAATAAAAGGGTATTAACATTAGAGGGCCATGATCACCAACTCGGCTGGCACACATATTTTCAGAGACACTTAGTGAGAGATACTTGTATAAACATTTGGGGGAAAAAAAGGAAAAATCATTATAAGAAAATTCCAATTTGGCTATCAACAATGGAGGTGATGATTTATCCAAACATATTAGATTTAAACAAGGTGGTGAGGTATTCGGAATTATTAGATGAACAAGGAGACTTAAAAACTGATCAGGATTTAAAGAATCAAGGAATAAAGATTGATTGATATACAAGTTATAAAAAAAAAATTAGAACAATATGACATTTATGGAAAACAATTGGAACTTGATAAAATATTATTAGGGACAGGGGACAAAATTATTACCAAAACATATAATTTCTTCCTAAGATTTAAAAAATGGAAGAAGAAAATGTGAAGGAGACAATGATAAATTGGGCCAGAAATTTTGGATACAGTATTGAATTGGACCATTGGGATAAATTATGGGAGAAAAAATATAAACTAACGATGTCAGCCGCTTACAAGGAAAACCTCTATAAAATGTTCTACTGTTGGCATTTACCACCAGCCAGATTGGCCAAAATGTTTCCAAATTGTTCACCCAAATGCTGGAAATGTGGTTATAAACAGGGAACCTTCTACCACATGTGGTGGATGTGTCCCAAAGCCAGGAAGTATTGGCATAAGATAAGGTTGGAAGAAATAACTGAACAAAAGATCAAATTGAAGCCGGAACTATTTTTTATTGGGCATCTTAGATGAGAAACTGGGTAAACAATTTCAATACATAATATTACATATATTAATGGCATCCAGAATCATCTTTGCGCAGAATTGGAAACAAACTAATATCCCTTCAGAGGCGTTGCTAATAAGAAAAGTATATGAGTGTGCAGAAATGGATAGGAAATGAAAGAGAAAAAAGAATCTGAGTACTTTGTAATTTGTAATAGATGGTATACCTAGCTTGAGAACAGGAGTAAAATTAATGTATAAGATGTACAATGTATAATATATAATATATAAGAACTATATAATATTGGTGATAATTGGATTATATGTGGGTAGATATTACTATAACTTAAACAATTGTATAATATAGGATAGTGAACCACAAAAATAGAATCTATGTAAATATGAATGTTATGGATGATATTGTTACCGATACAGAAAAGCTTGTGATAAGTGAAAATTTGTATTTTAAATGTTGAAAACGTTCAATAAAAATATTTTTTTTAAAAGATAGATAGATGATAGACAGACTCTTCCATGATTACCATGTGATTTGGGCAGTGAATATGGCTTGATCTCTCTCAACTTTATTATTTGCAGGGTAGAAGCACAAACATGTACTGACATAGCTACTTTAGACCATCTTCCTGTTCAAAATAATAGTACACTTCTAGGATAGGGTGTGCAGTGGTAGATAATTTGTGATGATTTTTTTGATAGATGATATTATGTTCCTATAATGCTGTTAGTAGCACTGGGCTGTATTTTGTCTGCAGTAGGAATAATGTGGGGTGTAACTGATCAGTTGGGTTGTGGGTTCCCAGGAGTTCAGTAAAGCAGATGGAAAATGCTGAGAGTAGCATCTGGCCCATGGCACACAAATGGTTGTGTTGTAATGGAAATGGAGAGGGTTTTATAAACCTGCAAACTTTTGCAGTTGTTCTATATGCTCTATAAACTAAGTTACATTGGGGAACTTAAAATTTCCACTTCATAAGCCATAGACTAAGAGCATTTCTGCACTAGTAATTTATGGTGTCACTCAATCATCTCTGTTATAAAACCTGAATTCATTGACAATATATTGCCACAGCACTGGCTGAGTGACACTATAAACTACTGATGCAAAAATGCTCTAAGGATAAATATTCACATGCCTACTTATAACTTGATGATGGCAATAGTGAGTGATAATTAGCAATATGAAAACTTACCTCAGAAATAAATAATGGAGACGAACCTTTCATGTTTCCTGATCTGAAAAGAAACCCATTCTGAACCTTGAAAATTTACTAGTGTAGGAGGGGAACACCACCAAGATAGTGCCAGGGCCAGTAGGACATAATCAACTCAGAAAGGCAAAGGCCACAGGCATAGGAAAATGACCTTCCCAAAATATGAACATCGGGGCCATTTAGGAACAAAAGAGGACCCAGGGAAATGGCACACACAAAAGACTCAGGACATGCCAGGAAAGGAACTATCAAGACAGCAGAAACTAGGAGAGCAAAACAAAAGGAATGGCAGAGGATTAGCAAAAGGAAAATATTTAATCAATAGCCCAAGCAATCTAATAAGAGTCAAGCCAGGGGGGATAAGGGCTTACCTGATAAGAACATGATCAGCTTAAGGCTAAGAGCAAATAATAAGAACAGAAGGGAACAAAAGAACACGAGACCAAATAACCCAGACACCACCCAGTTTCAAGTGGGGAAAAACTAGAATAAGAAAACACAGGGCAATCCATGAACACACACACAAAGGGAAGATCCACAAAAGCAACAAAAAAAACAAAGAATTTCCTTTGTACAGAAAAGAATAAGAATGTATGCTTACCTTGTAATGATGTCAGCTCACCCAGGAACCCTGGTCCGCAACTTCGCTCGATCTGACTTCCTGAAAAATAAAGAAAACTTGCTTTCATGCAGCTCGCTTCTCTCGCGGTTTTGCGCGGCGCCAGAATGCTCTCCCAGCCGGGAAATTCGAACCCTCGGGTAGGGGAAACCTCTTCTCCCTTCTAACACTAGCTTTAATTCCTATTTAATCAGTGTAAACATACAGCTGAATTACGTTTCATTGGGCTATATTGGTACACAAACAAACATACACAACAGAAGCTCTCTGTCTAAAGAAGATTAGACTTCAGAGAAATGTCTATGATGGAAGACTTTGCCACAACCATTAGTTTTTTGCATGAAAAGAATTTGTATTATTATGTTATATGCGTGATAATCGAAAAATTACCAGAGCCAAACGATCAAGGAAAATTGAGAGTATTGTTACAGAGGTCTAAATAAGCTCTTTTTGTTAAATTCTTTATTTGGATAATGATAAGTACAAGATCTCTAAACATCAATACTTAAGTGAATGTTCCACTTTTATATCTGAGTTTTGCAGCAATTGCTTCTACTTGATTAACTGGTCTATACAATACAATAATCTCATACAAATTGGAGTTATTTCCAAGACTAAAATCAAGACTTAACACATTTTGTTCTTTTCCATTTAAAAGGATTGTTCAACATGACAGATACAAAGCATGATAGATTATTACTAATAAAAGATCTTTTATTCCAGGAACTGGAGTGTTTCATAGTTTTATCATAAATAGCTTTATTTTAGGAATGATGATTTAAATGCTTTTAACCAAACAAATATTTTAAAACAGATTATTCTATTTGTATTTCCTGGATGAGCAGTACTTGGTGGCCCTGAAACTGAATGGTTCTTCATATATATATATACACATACATACATACATACATACATATATACATGTATATATATATATATACACACACACACACACACACACACACACACACATACATACATATACATATATATATATATATATATATATATATATATATATATATATATATGTAGGTTTTTGGTTATTCGGGTCTTCTCCCACGTAAAATTGGAAGTGTCTTGGCGACGTTTCGACGAAGTCTCATTCGTCATCTTCAGGCTGGTGTTCTCGGCTTCGTGCTTCCAGGAGCAATGTGAGATCGCAGCTGTCTCTTCCTTTTAAATGCTAGTGGGGGTGTGAGCTGATTGGGTGGGAACTTGGCTGTGTTCTGATTGGGTGGAGGTGTGTTCTGATTGGTTAGGGGCTCGGCTGTGCTCTGATTGGATGGGGGGTTGGTTGTGCTCTGATTGGCTGGGGGTGTGTTCTGTTTGGGTGGGGGCTTGGTTGTGCTCAGCTTAGTCTGAGTTGCAGGGGGATTTGAGCTGGTGAGCTGCGTTGTTGTTGTTTGGCTTCGTGTTTGTGGCAGTGCGAGCTCTTCATGGTGGGTGTCAGTCTGCTTCATGTATGGATTGGAGAGGTTTAAAATGGCTAATGATGCAGCTGCAGTCTGGCTTCTGGTCCTTGGTCGTGGCTCATTATCAGTGTGGGTTTGAGTCTGCTTTCTGCGTGGATGTGTGGTGGTGACATCCTGTGTGGCTCTCGTGAGTGTGGGTCTGGTGTCATTCGTCGTGTTAGGGACCCGTTTGTCAATAAGGGCGGGTTTCCAAATGGCTGGTAGGCGGGAGGTATCGTCTCGTTTGTTCATGCTGTGTGGGCGTTTTTCTATCTCGATGGCTTCTCTGATTATTCTGTTGTTAAAGTGTTCAGTTTTGGCGATAGTTCTGGTCTTTTTAAAGTCAATATCATGTCCTGTGGTTTTAAGGTGTTGGACCAGGGAAGAAGTTGGTTCTTCTTTTCTGACTGAGTTCTTGTGTTCTTCTATGCGTGCACTTATTCGTCTGTTGGTTTGTCCGATGTATGTGGTGGGGCAGGCGGTGCATGGGATTTCATATACTCCTTGATTTTCTAACTCAATTTTGTCTTTGGGGTTCCTTAGGATGGTGGATATTTTTCGGTTTGTGCAGAATGCTGTCTTGATGTTATGTTTGTGGAGGATTTTGCTTATTCTGTCTGTGGTGCCTTTTATGTATGGGAGGAGGGCTTTGCCGTTTTCTTGTTCTGTGTCTTGGATTTTAGTGGGGGTTTCTTTTTGGATTAGGTTGGTGATCTTATTTCTTTGGAATCCATTGGATGTTAGTACGTTAGTGAGGGTGTGTAGTTCGGTTTTTAGGTGTTGTTCGTCACCTAAGCGTTTTGTTCTGGAAATGAGTGTCTTGGCTACAGAGTTGATCTGGGCAGGGTGGTGGTGTGAGAGTGCGTGCAGATAGCAGTTTGTGTGTGTTTTCTTCTGGTAGATAGTGTGTCCTAGGGAGCCATTGGATTTTCTGTAGACTAAGACATCCAGGAAGGGAAGTTGGTTGTTCGCTTCTGTTTCCATGGTGAACTGTATTTTGGGGTGTAGGCTGTTGAGGTGTGTGAGGAAGTTGTCCAGTTTTTCTTTCCCATGTGGCCAGATTATGAAGGTGTCGTCCACATATCTGAGCCAGAGTTTGGGTTTATGATCAGATTTTTCTAGAGCTTGGGTTTCAAAGTATTCCATATAGAGGTTGGCAATGACAGGTGAGAGGGGTGATCCCATGGGTGCTCCTTCTGTTTGTTTGTATTTCTGTCCATTATAGATGAAGTATGTGGTTGTGCTGAGCACAACCAAGCCCCCACCCAAACAGAACACACCCCCAGCCAATCAGAGCACAACCAACCCCCCATCCAATCAGAGCACAGCCGAGCCCCTAACCAATCAGAACACACCTCCACCCAATCAGAACACAGCCAAGTTCCCACCCAATCAGCTCACACCCCCACTAGCATTTAAAAGGAAGAGACAGCTGCGATCTCACATTGCTCCTGGAAGCACGAAGCCGAGAACACCAGCCTGAAGATGACGAATGAGACTTCGTCGAAACGTCGCCAAGACACTTCCAATTTTACGTGGGAGAAGACCCGAATAACCAAAGACCTACATACAAACACCCGCGAAAACCTGAGAAAATATATATATATATATATATATATATATATATATATATATATATATATATATATATATATATAAAACACAAACAAATATAAAACACAAAACACAAATTTTCACTCATTACAGCATTTCCAAATTGGTATCCATATCATCCATAATATTCATATTTACATAAATTCTATTTCTATAGTTCATTATCCTATATTATACCATAGATTGAGTTATAATAATATCTACTCACATATAATCACATTATCATCAATGTTATATAGTTCTTATACATTATACATTATATATTTTATTTTATGCATTAATTTTACTCCTATTCTCAAGCCTTATTAAGATTTAAAATGGAAGAAAAAAATGTGAAGGAGACGATGATAAGTTGGGCTAGGAATTTCGGATACTGTATTGAATTAGGCCATTGGGATAAATTATGGGAGAAAAATTATAAATTAATGATTTCAGCTGCCAATAAGGAAAACCTCTACAAAATGTTCTCTCGGAAACTGAATGGTTCTTGTGTTTGCATAACAGCTGTCTATGACTAGGAATTGCTGATTCAGAGCCTAACCTAGAAACCTTACTAAACAGTTAATGGGTAGTTTTAGAACAGGTGATAAGAACTGACTTTTAAAATGCTTGCAAGGACTGCTTTTTATGTTTTATGTTTTAAATACAGTAGAATATTAAGCATTTGCCATGTATGAAGTTTGTTGCGGATCACATTTTATGACATTTCATATTGTTGCTTCTCCATGTTTTATCTATATCAGGAAAAGACAGGACCCTGAGTTGTACTAAATGGGTATTATTTTTTCCCATGGCCAAGTAGCAACTATTCATGCACTTCCTTCTATATGGTCTCAGCCTCTCATACATTTATTGTAGCAATATAAGGTGAAACACTAGAAAAATGATTTCAGTCTTGGTTAATGTCTCACTAGAGAATGAAAATATCTAGTTATTTCATCAGTTATTATTTATTAAGCACTGGATCTCTTTATTATTCCAGAGATCATTGGTATTACAGTCCAAAATGATTTTGAATCTTTGTTCCTTAAAAAAATGCTTATTTAAAACGCACTGGAATATTGTGAAATAATTAATACATTTTTGCCCTAATTCATTTTAGGGTTACCAGTGTATCTGCCAGCCTGGCTGGGAAGGGCCATTTTGTGAATCTGAATCTAAGGAGTGTAACTCTGGTCTGTGTAAAAACAGTGGAACATGCATTGATCTCTTCAATGACTTTCGGTAAGAAGCATCCTCTCTGCACTAAATCATATCCTTCCTTGGTGTTTTACAATTTATTGACTTTGTTTCATTTGCTGGAGTTCTAAAGTTGATTAGAGAGAAGGACTCTCTTGAATCAAGAATAACTTCTGATGATTACATGGATATGCGTATCTAGCTTTTTTCTATTTTTGGCAAATATTATGAAAGTAAGCTACCATTGACTTTTTCCATAACATTTTAGCTGTTCAGTCTAATCTTATAGTTCTATGATTTCCTGGTGATATTTATCCAAATCTAGCAACATCTGCCCCTTCTTAGTTTTTTTTTTTTTTTTCCAAATTTGCCAAATTCTGCTACAGGCTGCAACCTGTTGTGGGGGCTTTAAAAGCCCTTTACTGCAATTATTAAGAAGCTTTTGACATATTGGGATCAAGAGTTTGTTGGAGTGCTGATGTGTATTAAGCAGTCCATTGAGGAAGAAAAAAAATGATTGTATGGAAATGTGCAGGTATTTAATTATCTTTTATACTGAAATGAGAAAAGTACTATATTCCTCATTTTAAAAGCCTCTGTTTCATGCCCAGTGATTTATGCTCAGCTTTCAAGGTATATTATCTTTTTAATACTCAAAACGGCTGACATAAAAAGCAGTCCTCCTGGCTCATTTGTTTATTCATAGAGACATCAGAGAGCAGTCAAAGTTTCCATGCTTGAAGTACAAAAGGATTAATCTGGGTCAGGTCTCTTAACTTTAACTTTGATTTTAATAACTATTTCCATCAATGTACCCTACTAGCAAATACAAAATTAGCAAGAATTTTTTTTTTCAATCCATCACAGTACTCTTTTTAAAAATGCAAATTATTTTGGCTATATTTTGTTGAGGTTAGGGCCCTATTATATCTCTATGTGTGTGTGTATGCCATATTTTTTGGAGTATAAGACGCACCTTTTTCCCCAAAAAAAGAGGGTGAATATCTGGGTGCGTCTTATTCTCCGAATGTAGCCCCGCCCAGCTTCTCAAATGGAGGTTTCAGAGGCTGAAAAAAGCATCAGAAATGAAGCTTCAGAAAAGAAGCCCCCAAATAAAGCTTCAGAGGCTTTTTTTCTGAAGCTCTGTTTCAGAGGCTTTCAGAGGCAGAAAAAAAGCAAAAAAGAAAAAAGAAAGAAAAGAAAAAAGAAAAAAGAAAAGAAAAGAAAGAAAAAAGCAAGGCACAGAGCTCACAACCAACTAAAATTCACCTCTGGGAACAGCTGACTGGGGGTATTCCGGAAGGCTGATCCACTGCCAGTCAGCTTTTTTCTTATTTTCCTCCCCAAAAGCTAAGGTTTATACTCCAGTGTGTCTTATACTCCGAAAAATATAGTATGTATGCATATAAGATATATGTGTGTATGTATAGTATGCACTGTGTATGTTTGTAGTGTGTATATACACAAACTACACACACATACACAGTGCATGCATATACTATATATGTTATATAATTTGTAGAAATCTATTTCTATATTCTGCATATACACAGAGGAAGAAAGAAACATAGTTTGGCATAATAGTTAAAGGCACAAGGCTAAAAACCAGGAGACTGTACATTTCCTTGGAAGCCACTCAGAACTGCTTTATTCACCAATAAATCACCACCAGATTTGTGGTATATAAATTTAATAGATGATGATGAGAAGGAGGAGGAGAAGGAGGAAGAAAAATGGTATAGGATCAACAAATTGGTTTATCAGTGACCAGGAACATATTGCACTATGAACAAACTGAGAAGACAGGCATATTTACACATATTTAAGCAAACAGAGTATCAGAGTTGGAAGAGATCTTCAAGCCTAACCCTTTTACACATTTGACCTGTATTTAGTATACCTGTATATTTCTTTTTCTTCCATAGTTGCATCATTTATTGTGATGCTACAATACCTGTTAAACTACTGTTGTGACTACTATACTTTTTCAATGGTGGTTTGTTCGCTAGAATTTTTTTCTTTCTGCAAGAAATTGTGAAGGGTCATCTTCCTTGCCCTTATCCCATTGCTAAAATTACCCATTTGTTTGATACTTAACTTCTTCAGTGCTTCATTCCTGGGATTTGGATACTGGAAAGCAAATTTGGAATGTCAGGATGTATTCTAGACAACCTCTGTTTGCTGTTAGTGTTATTTTTAAGATTTTTAGCCCACTTTTTTTTACATAGAACTCAAGGCAGCAAACATATGAAATAGGCCTTCCTCCTTCTGTTTTCCCCACAACATCAATCCTGTGAGGTGAGTTGGGCTAAGAGAGAATAACTCACCCATCAGTTTTAATGTGAATAAGTAATTAAGTAATTCTGGTATAAAATAATAATTTCCTGTCCAGTTAATGGAGGAGGCTAACCAATAAAAAGTATAATATATATATATATTTATTCACGGGTAGAGGTGTGCAAGTTTTGGTGTATTCGGGTCTTTTCCCGTGTAAGATTGAGCATATCTTGGCAACGTTTTGACGAGGTCGAACACAATTGCAGAACACAAGAACACAATCAGAAAAGAAGAAAAAACTTCCTCCCTTTTCCAGCACCTTAAAACAACAGGACACGAAATTGACTTTGAAGGAACCAAATTAATCTCCAAAACTGAATACTTCAACAAGAGAATAATCATGGCAACCATCGAAATAGAGAAACACCCCCATAACATGAATAAACGCGACGATACCTCCCGCCTACTGGACATCTGGAAACTAGCCCTAGTCAACTGAAGAGTCCCAGCCACAAAGATTAATACTGGACCCAAGATAACACATGACACCACCACCAATCATCCTCACCAGATTCAAACCCAACCCATCCCATAGACGAAATACAATCACCATCCAGAAGCCAGACCACGGTGGCATCACCAGCTGCTGTACCCCCCTCCGATCCCCACACAAAGCAAACTGACACACGCCATGAACACATGGCAAGACCTCAAACTCGGAGCCAAACCAAAATGTGGTATCACAGCCATCTGCTCAGGACATTACATCAAAAAACTCAGGATATCACAACACTAGAACTCAGGATGTTAACACACAGCCCATTACCCAGGTCGTTAAAATACAAAAGACTAATGGGCACACATCAAGGACCTCACCCACACAGGATGTTACGAAACAGCTGACTAATCTGCAAACATTAACTCCATCAACCAATCAAGATGTAACAACACAGGCAACTAACCTGCTCACAGCAACAAAGCCAGCACCTCACACCTCCCCACCAGTATTTATAGAGAGACGGCAGCTCTGATCACGCTTTCCTCGCACAAGCACGAAGCCAAAGACATCATCCTGAAGATGACGAGTGGGACCTCGTCGAAACATCACCAAGATACGCTCAATCTTACACGGGAAAAGACCCAAATACACCAAAACTTGCATATATATATATTAGCTACAGTATTGTAGGATCTGCCCCACAAGGCAGATGCTAGGGTTAAAATGGTTATTGGTCCAAAGACAAGCACAATACATTCCATTGGCCATATGAATGTTACTACCTTATGTGACAAAATTTATATTTAAATTGTTATTGTTATTATATTGTTGCATATATACATTCTCTAAATAATCATTAAGAAGCTGAGTTCTCATTTAGAAATGTTGAATTGTCATTGTTTTTCCATTTGGAAGACTCCTTGACACACTTACTGAATTTATGGGAGTTACTTCCTGGCATGAGTTTTGCTCATCTGAAGGTAGTGGTCAATGCTTAATTTGGTGCAACTTATTTCTATAAGGTGTGTGTGTGTGTGTGTGTGAGTGTATTGTAGAAATATAGAGAGATTCTCAGTCATCCAGGTCATGGTTGTCCCAAAGATGCTTTTTCAAAAGGCAACTGGACTCTCTTTGTTTTTCCTGGAAGACATTTCGCTTCTCATCCATGAAACTTCTTCAGTTATTTGAATTGTCATATTTTATCAGTAGGAGTGAAATTGTTCTTTAGTCAGGAATGTTGTCATCCTTCTTATTCTCATCGACAGTCCCTTATTGGTGTGGGACTGTGTTATGCAAATGTAGCCCCTACACTGCTCTCTCTGTATATCAGCAGAGATGTCTAATCTTGGCAGCTTTAGGACTTGTGGACTTCAAGTCCTAGAATTCCCTAGCCAACCATGTTGGTTAGGGAATTCTGGGAGTTAAAGTTCACAAGTCTTAAAGTTGACAAAATTGAACAGCCCTGCTGATATAAAGCTGGAAAGCAGTGGGACTATTTCTTATTGTTTGCTTACTTTCTGATGCTGCTGTGGAAATCCTTTCTGAGGGCTAACTGAAAAGTTAGTCACTGTAGCTTCTCTGAATAATTTAAACAGATCAATACATGACAGATTTTGTTTGGCCTCCTTGGTCTTTCAATTTATTTTCATTTGCTTTCTTCTCTAAAATGAAAGGCAAATAGATTCTTCTATTCAGCCCAAAGTTTAAAAGTAATGCCATAGCTTCATTTTTTTTTTGTGACGCTGTAAATGATCACGTCAACCCACAGTTCTGAATGCTTTTTATATTTGTTTACATTTTGCCGCTAATCAGTCGTAGTTCCTTTGATGCCAAAAATTTCATCACTAGAATGAAAGGATTCAAAGGTATTGCAAGAGCAAATCTTTCACTCCTCTCATTCTGTTGGTGTTGACAAGAAATTATCCTGCTGGCAGGGAAAGGTCATCATGGACCACTTGACTGCACATGCAGAATAAGCCAGAAAGCAAAAAGCTTTGTGAGTTTTAAAAGCCTAACTTGAATTGTCTTATTTATTTAATTGGGTATCCATCACAAGTTGTTTGGTCTTCCGATGAAAAATGTATTTTCCAGTTCCTGTTTGGTACATAACTGGTTTCAAATGAATAATTCTTATTCTTTCTGTAAGATTGGACTTATAAAAATATTGCATCAGTCTTTTCTTGAATCAGATGCTGAAATATACTCAATACAATACTTGGCACCTATTTCTAGATGCTTCAAAGTGCAATCTTCTACAAGTCTTATTAAGTCAAATGGGACTGCCTTTTTGTATTATAAATATTCTAAGATTATATTTCCCAGGACCTCAAAAGCACATCATAGAAGAGAGAACTCTAAAGCATTCTTCTGTTTTAATGAAACCAAAATAACTCTTTCTTAGATGTCAAACTGAAGAAGGATAGAAGTTTATTTTAAGCTTTTTTATGCCATCAGTAATAAATGAGGGTGGTTTGTTTTACCACATGAAAAAGTTCTGCTGTTCTAGTGGTTTTGGTATATTATAATAAAAGAGATTAGTTTATCTCTACCATGATGTACAGAAGAAAGCCAGAAACAGCATTGAAAAAGGAGCAATATAGTTATCAAGGATTGAGGTGGAAAGGAATTATAAACAGATCTACATATGCATCATCAAGACATGCTGAGCGTAATCAAAATAAGAAGTCATAAATGATGAATAAGCTTGCCTTTGAGATATGTACATATTTATAAATATTACTTTAAATTCTGATGTTCAAAACAGAAGTGCCTTCTCCAAATCATCTAACACCATAGGTTCTCTGATATAGAAAATCTGACTGAATATCTACAGTACTGCCAGCTTTTTAAATATCTGACAATCTTAATCTTCCACAAATAACTTTGTGGAAGATTAAGATTGGGAAGTCTCTTTCTGCAAGCTTCAGGCTCCCCTACTGTCCAGGACTGGCTTGCAAATTCTGTGTTGTCCAAGTACATCTGAGAAAGTGGAATTAATAGAATAGATCACCAATTCTGAGACACTTGGGACAGCTTAGTGGCAGACATTACTTTTATGGGTAGCTTGTCTTGCCGGCAGCTCAATGGGGAGAAAATGAGAAGCATTGTAGTTGCTGTTTCTTTGCCTGACCACCCAGGAATTTTTTTCCCCTCCTTTCCTCAGTGGCAAAGCACTACGACTGGTTTGTTCTTTACCACAAAGCTTCTTGCTGGGTTACAATATATACTAAAATGTTGGGATGTTTCACAATCTATTTTCCCTATTTGGTACTGGATGTATTGGAAACTGGACATCAGCGCAATGAGCCAGTGAAATATCAAATTGTCTGATATAAAAAAACCCAAACAACACAGGATAATATTAGCATCTGAAGGATGGAAGGAATTTGACAAAAAAAGTAACTTGTGGCTTCAAATCCAAGCCAAACTAGATGACATAAATAATTATATTTTAAGAAATGTATCCAAGAACTTAAATCCATAGGGACATTTTGTTTTTGAAATTCATTTAAAGAAAGTAGAGTTGCTAATGGGTCATCTGGTTTGGCACTAGATCAAAGTCATAAAGTCCATAATTGCATTCCATGCTTTTCTACGTATATGTCCTGATTATAATGCATTCCCATTTTCAAACAGCTCTGGTGTCCTTTTTCTTTTCTGAAATTTTATTCTTAATCAATTGGAAAAGAAATGACTTACCAGAAACTATAAACATTACTCACTTCCTACTCCATGAGCTCTGAGTTCCAGTTAACAAGGAATAGTTAAATATCCTATCTCTTTTAGAATTTTAAATAATACGTGAAAGATTAATTTTGAAGCTTGGTTCAGGTCATTAATCTGATTTGGAGAAAAAAAACCAGTTCTACAGTGTGTGTCAAACTCCACTGAAGGTCAAGGACATTGGAGATGCCATTCACAAAGAGAAATGTAAGGCATTACATTTAGGGAGGAAATACATATAAAACCATCCAAGATTATTTCATTCCATTTATTGTTTGGAAGCAGTTGGACCTGTATATGATCATTAAAAGTATGACATGATCGAGAAATGTGAAATAGCTACTAGAAGGGTTAACACTGTTTTTTGGAAGAAAACATTCAGTCAAGAAGACTTGAAATCCTTATTCCCCTCCATTCTGCACTATGTATGATTCTGGGAACCACATTACCAGAAACATCTTGACATCTTTAGAAGGGACAGTAATTCTGATACAGGAGCTTGAGAACATGCTCAAAGAAGAAAACTGACAAAAAATGGGATATTCAGTCTGAAGAAAAAAATAACTAGAGGAGAAAAAATAGTAGTGTTCAGGTACATAAAAAAGAACCATAGAAAATTATTTTTATTTAAATTAGTGTCAGAAATGATGTGTAAAATTTGTACCTATCTAGGTTTAATTTAAATGTAAGGAAATATTTCTCAACAATAAGAACTGTCTAACAGTGGAACAATAGGTGCTATGGAAGTTTTAAGTTCACGATCTCTGGATATTTTAAAGAAGATTCTGGATAGCCATCAGGATAGCCATATTGGTTTTCTTGGACTGGATGGCCATTATAGACCCTTCCAACTCCACAGTTCTATGACTCTATGAAGCCACAGAATCTAGTCTGGAAATAATCAGCTCAGATATCCAACACTACTAGTATTGTGGGAGTCCTGAATTGTTTTCAGAATGTCTCAGAAACTTCATGTGGATGGGTCACTTTGAATGTTGTGCACTGGGCTTTGTATATGATCCCAATATATGATCCCAAAAGTCATCTCTTCCAACTCACCTCATATCATCCCCAGAAGGTTAAGATGGCAATTAGAATGTCCATTAATTTATTGGAATATTCATCCAAATCTTCCATGACTATACAGTGTGTTAAAAACAGGAAATTGGAGTTACATTAATCTTAGAATATATTGTTTTGCTACAGTCAAATATAAGAATTATATAATACTTTGTGTGTTGAAAGTATTTATTATATAAGAAATGTATTTTTCATGCCATAAAATGTTTCATTTAAATGAAGTTCTCATTATTTGCATCTTTATTTTTATAGCTTCAGCCTGAATTCCCTCAACCACCTGCATACATTAGGGAGCAATAGATAACTTCTAAGAGAAAGCTATACAAATATTTAAATATGCTTTTATAATTCTTGCGGCAAATATGCTTAATGTGTGCTCACCAAAGCAACCATTTCCTTTTCTCTTCCACCTGAATGAGCTTTTTAATATTATTATTACTTCACCCGAGTATCAAGGGCACCCATTTTGCTTTATTTTCAGATTTAAGTAGAAACATTAGCTTGAAAAATGTTTTGCCATGTCTGGAAAGTAAGTTGTTTAAAATGTTATGTTTGAATAGGGTTTCATATAAAACGACCGCTGTTGTGAGAAACTGTCAAAGAATGTGGCCCATGGGCATGAAGCAATATAGCGATTGTGTAGTATGTCTCATTGAGTTTGAATAGGAAAATCACAATCTTTGCTAAAGATAGCCAAAATTTGTGATCACATGTTGCTGTGCAGCACAGTGTGCAAAATGTGATGTACATTGTTGGCAGTTCTGTTGTTCTGGGAAGAAGTACAACAAATAGTCCTAAACTGGAAAGGAGGTGTGTTGGATGCACCCAACTTCACAGAATCCCAGAACTGGAAATGACCATTATGTATCACTGAGTCCAACCTCTGTTGCATGCAGGAATCCAAATGAAACTACCCCCCACAGTTGGCTGTCCAGGATGTAGATTGTATCAGCTGCGATCGGAATAGAATATATATCAAACAAGCAAAGCAGTCAAGGGCAAATTTAGGTATAGGTTTCTGTCATGAATAGTGACATTTTAAGTTCATTGAGAAAGAAGCAGAGCAGGAAGATTTTATATGATATCTGAAGAAACAGACCTTAACATGACTCATTGACCATGGTATTACACTAATCATGGGACTAGTTTGGGTTTCACAAGAAGAGCATTCATGCTTAGCAGTACCCAGCAGAGTTTGGATCTGAAGGCCAAGAAGTGATTTAGACCATCTGGTGACCAAATGTAGTATCTGTCTGTAATTCTTTAAAGCTGCTGCAGCTTTTTCTATGATTAGCCATCTTTCCTGGGAGAATGCCTTCTTTGATGTAAGGACTGGCAAATAGGTGCTGTGTTTACTTGCTCAAAAGCACTGTTGCCTTTAAATTCTACCCATTGGACAACCCTAATGTTCAGTCTGTCTTGGAGTCATTTCTACAGGAAGAGACATGTCTTTGAAGTTTGTTAAAGCAACGATCTTGCAATACTGTTATCACTGTAGTTCTCTGACTACTGGAAATAGGGGCATTGGGGAAATGATTAAGAACGCATTAATTGCTTTAGATAAAAAGATACTTTGGTCTGGAGCCTGCAATAGACATCGTATTTGGATCACAACCAAAACAGAAGCTCACCAATTCATTTTCAGAAGATTTTTATACCTCTTAAGTAAGTATTATGAAGAAATATGCACAGCTGACAAATATGTACACATGGGAAGAATGATAGATGATAGCTGTTTCAAAGAATATGAAAGCTGATCAATATTAAACAATTATCCAAGCTCAAATATATTTTGATCCCCCTCCTTTCCCCCATTGTTTTCCTTTCTTTGATAATGGATTTTAGGGCCCTGCTAGCTATCTAATACCTAAGTATTTTATAACTGCACCCACTCTTTGCTTACAACAAAAATCAGGTGACAATAGACATACTTTCTTGCAGTTGGGACTGGAAAAAAATCCAAGGAACAAGAATCTTTTAGTTTTTATAAGAAGGTATAACACTTTGCATTTGCTCACTTTTTAATAATTCAGCCATTTTATCAGGGTTTTTTTTCCCTGAAAGTCTTAGCTGGTGTTCTCAGAGAACATTCTGGACCAAGTTTCCTGACTGGAATTGGGCCTTGAATTCAGGGCCAAGGCCCACAAACTATAGGAAAACTAGAACCAGTGTAGTTGATTAGCTGGATAGATATCAAGGAATACATCAAGGATCTTTTATTTTAGTCATTTCATTTTATTTCTCCTCATTTCATTATTCATTCATTATTTGGTGTATTTCTTTTCAGGGATAGTGTTATATCTCCTCCCATTTTTTGACTATTATTTACCTCTATGTTTGCTTGTTTACTTCTATGAATGTTAATAATAACTAGCTTTGCTGTATAAATCTAGGCCACCCATGAATTGATCGAGCTATTTTATTTCCCAAGCCCATGATTTGATGCATTTACTTTAAAAAAAAAAATCCTGCTACTGTTTTTTTTCCTGTTTTTTTATTTTATTTAAAGGGTTTTATTTTATGTCTATGTGGTTTTATAGACAAATTCTAAGATAATGGCATATTGGCAATTAAAATACCCTGAAAATATGAAAAATAATAGAGACAAAGGTTAGTGAATTAGAGAGCTAACAACAATCATAAAACTAAATTCCAAAAGTTAATGTATGAAAGTGTGTATATGTAATGTGTGTGTATTTTACCATATAAAACAACAAAGAACAAAGATATTATCTTTATGTAATATGGACATGAAGATGCACAAAGAATATTTTAAAGTGACCTCTTTAAGCCAATGAGAAATTCTTTATAAATATAATATATAAAAGGTTCAGAAGTGAAAAAAGAGTAAGATTTATATAAAAATGCAACCAATACAATTTTATCAAAGGCTTGGGGAAAGGTCACATAAACAGAACATGGAAATACCAATTCCACAAATTTAAACATAGCTGTTCTTTAAGAGCCTTGATGGTACAGTGGTTTAATGCACCCTGTTATTAACACAGCTGCCTGCAATTTCTGCTGGTTCGAATCTCTCCAAGGCTCAAGGTTGACTCAGCCTTCCATCCTTTCTAAGGTAGGTGAAATGAGGACCCAGTTTGTGGGGACAATAAGCTGACTTTGTATAAAATATACAAAAGAATGAAGGCTATTGCTTAACGCATTGTAAGCCGCCCTGAGTCTCCGGAGAAGGGCGGCATATAAATCAAATTTAAAAAAAAAAAAAATAGTCTACTTAGAAAGAGCAATGAAAAGCACTTTTCAATTAAACAAGAAAGGTACCAAAACGGGCTTCCAAAAAACTATCTTCTAAATTGGTGATTGATCAGTTTACTCCACTAATGAGTAAATTGAGATTGCCAGATCACATGATATGTTGAAATTTCATACACTTTAATTACTTTTTTAAAAAATAGAGTGCTTGGGGTGCTTCTTGACATTTCCTATTTGTGACTTGTAAGAATGAAGAATTACAACATTTGTACTGATTATTTGTTTATGTTCAAATTAACTACTCAGTGCAGGCAATGTTGTGCATAAATTTACTGGTATTTCACCGACAAAAAGGATGCAAGAAGTGATGAGCAATGCCCAAATCAAGGTAGAATCTTCTCCACTTAGACCAGAGCTGTCAAACTCCTGGCCCCCGGACCAGATATATCATGTACTGGCCACGCCCACACCCGGTTTAGCGAAGGAGGAAAAAGTCCCGATACATCACATGATGCCACGGCGACGACGTGAGTTTGACACCTCTGGTTTAGACTATTACTATGAACCACTTCAGGCTTTCTTGATGCTGTCTGGATATTTGCATTAATTTGATACATATATCACAAAATCTTTTTTTTTCCATACAATATTTTTTTCCACAATATTTTCTTCCTTCCTGCCTGCCTCCCTTTCTTCCCACTGTCCTTCTCCGTTGCAAAAGTGGACATAACTAAAATCCTACTAAAATTTTCACACCCAAATTTTCAGTTGGCTGAGACATTGCTTTCCACGCAACTAGAAATAGAGCTGGCCATGAAGGATAGCTGGGTTGCCAGGGAACAGCCAGATGCTGATAGTAAGAAGTGTTCCAGAGCTTAGCATCTGGGTCCAGTAAGCACTATACAGATTCTCCATCTGTAGCCGAAGCTGTTCATTGCTGCTAGGGAAGGCATAGTCAAACATAGTAAGGCAACAACAGCTAAAGCAGTGCCAAAGCAACAGAAGGCAGAGTGAACTCAGCATTGAAATTAACATTTATATTCCAATTTATTTTTCACTTCTGTGTTAATGTAAAAAATCTAGTTATTTAGGGCCAAATATGTTTTAGGCTGATTGATTTGCTAGGAGACGACCATTATATAGGCCATTTCTTATGCAAAGTTGCAGTGACATTTCACTTGCTCTTTTCGAGCCAACTTTTTAGAATAATGATTATTTGGGGGGTTAGTCGAATTTAAAACATTAGGGAAAAGACCAAGATGTAATGTGAAATCTTTAAAAGTTCCAATAAAACACTAGGAGGGATTAGGAAGTTAGCAGATATATTAAAATGTAGCATATTTGTTCAATGAATGGAAGTAGTGGGCTCAGATCAGGGGTGAAATCCAAATTTTTTCCCTACCGGTTCTCTGGGCATGGCTTGGTGGACATGGCATGGGAAGGATATTGCAAAATCTCCATTCCCACTCCACTCCAGGGGAAGGATACTTCAAAATCTCCATTCCCTCCCCTCCTGGGTGAAGGATATTGCAAAATCTCCATTCTCACCCCACTCTGGGGTCAGCCAGAGGTTGCATTTGCTGGTTCTCTGAATTATTCAAAATTTCTGCTACCGGTTCTCCAGACCCTGTTAGAACCTGCTGGATTTCACCCCGGTTCAGATTCATTCTGTGAATGAAATCTCCTTTGTTCATGGCATCATCATCTTCCTAGAATTTTTCCCGCAAGAGCAGGGTCCACTTTTTGGATCATCATCTTGTATGATCAAGGGCAGCATCTGGATCATGCTTGCCTTTTGACAGAGATGGTTATAGATCCATGGGTTGTGACAAAAAATACCCTGACCAACCAGTTTGTCACCTGGGCCTGACATCTGTTTGACCTGTCTTCAGCTTGTGGGTGGGCAATATCCAGGGGTACCACTAGGAGGAGCAACCTCACTCCTTTATTCATGACATGAGTACATTGAATAATTGAATCCCATTCATAATGAGAATAATTGAATCCCATTCATAATGGTTAATGCTGAAGGGGAAAAAAGAGGTTTTATAAAAATCAGTGAATTTAGCCTTACTGGAGTCCTTTTGGGCTTTATAGACTAGACCTAGTAAATATATTAAACATAGTAAACCTATATGCTGGTCAAGAAGCAACAGTGAGAACTAGACACGGAACCACTGATTGGTTCAAAATTGGGAAAGGAGTCCAGCAAGGCTGTATACTGTCACCCTGCCTATTTAACTTATATGCAGAGCACATCATGAGAAAGGTGGGGCTAGATGAATCAAAAGTTGGAATTAAGACTGCCGGGAGAAATATCAACAACCTCAGATATGCAGATAATACCACTGTAATGGCAGAAAGCGAAGAGGAACTAAAGAGCCTCTTGATGCGGGTGAAGAAGGAGAGTGCAAAAGTTGGCTTGAAACTCAACATTAAGAAAAGTAAGATCATAGCATCCGGCCCTCTCAATTCCTAGCAAATAGATGGGGAAGAAATGGAGGTAGTGACAGATTTTATTTTCCTGGGCTCCAAGATCACCGCAGATGAGGACTGCAGCCAAGAAATTAAAAGATGCTTGCTCCTGGGGAGGAAATCTATGGCAAATCTAGTTAGCTTACTAAAAAGCAGAGACATCACCCTGCCAACAAAATTGCATATAGTCAAAGCTATGGTTTTCCCAGTTGCAATGTATGGCTGTGAAAGTTGGATCATAAGAAAGGCTGAGCACCAAAGAATTGAGGCCTTTGAACTATGGTGCTGGAGAAGACTCCTGCAAGTCCCTTGGTCTGCAAAGTGATCAAATTGGTCAGTCCTAGAGGAGATCAACCCTGACTGCTCTTTAGAAGGCCAGATCCTGAAGATGAAACTCAAATACTTTGGCCACCTAATGAGAAGGAAGGTCTCACTGGAGAAGAGCCTAATGCTGAGAAGGATTGAGGGCAAAAGAAGAACGGGAAGGCAGAGAATAAGGTGGCTGGATGGAGTCACTGAAGCAGTAGGCATGAGCTTAAATGGACTCCAGAGGATGGTAGAGGACAGGAAGGCTGGGAGGAACGTTGTCCATGGGGTTGCGATGGGTCGGACATGACTTTGCAACTAACAACAACAAAAGTAAACATACGTCTTCCATATAGAGGTATTCTTTCCTCAATGTTGTCTACAGTACCATCCACTCTCAATATCTGTGCATATGGCTGGTGTAAACATCTGTAATTCGGCATCCTTGTTTCCATACAACCTTGACAGGTGGAATTGATGGCCATTGAGGAGTCAAGGGGAAAAAAACCAGGACAATACCATCACAGATTTATTCAGAGAAACTAATGCAGTACTAACAGAAGTCTTTGATATTTTCAAACCAGTAAGAACGTCTACACTATTGAGAACATGTGAGGAGTCCTAATTAACAAGTGCATAGGACCAGTCACCAAACACCCTTTCTCATAAACTCTGTTGATAAGGTTAAAACAAAAGTAATGTGGCCCCCAAATCCCAATTCCAGAGCAGAATTAGAATGCCTTCATTCTCATTCTGAATCTCAGCTTCATTCCACCTTACTCTATTCCTTTTTTTTAAAAAAAAAAAAAAACCTGCAGCTTGGTTTTCCTGATTTATCAGGTCAACTCCAGGACTTTCCTAGTTGCCTTCCAGCCTGCATGAACTAACTAACCAATTAACTGTCAGTTTCCCCTTCAGTTGACAGCCATCTTTATTTCTGAAGTGTCTCTGAATCTAGAGCCTCACTTCAAAGAATTCTTGGCCAGACATTTTAAAAAAAATGGCATTTTGTGATAGAGTGACTGCATATTCTATGTTGTTCCTTCCAGATGTTAACTCATCATTTATACATTCACATGGTTTTCAAACTAGTCAGCTAGGTAATAGAAAAGGCCATCAGTAAAATTCTTTTCACTAGAGGCAAAATTAAGGAATATGAAGACAATTTATTTGATCAGGGTTAAAATAAGAATTGAATTTGTAAAATTCTGGACATTCCATTATGGACCTTTGGCAAATACTTGGACAGAAATGACGATAATTGGATTAGATAAAACTTTGGGGTGGGATGTAATGGGAAAAAGTGAATTGTGTCTTGGCTTCCAGTAGACCGTGCTCACTAGGTCCTCATTAGGTCGCAAGGATCACACATAGGCAGTTCAGCGAGAATCCTTGTTTAATAGTGACAACAGCTCTTTCACAAAGCCAGACTGCTAAGCAGGGCTAAGACGCGGCTAGCGGTTAACAAATGCAGCGGTATTTATAGCGCCAAGTTAATGCTGGCCAGCTGGCTGCATTCAAACGTCCCGCGGCATTCTTCCGGGCGCATGGTGGTGACATCATTGCCAGCCCTGTTTCAACGCCGTCGATCGTCCGCTACTTGCCGCCCTACCTTCGGAATACCCCCGCGCACCCACCTAATCCCCGTGCTCTGAGACGCCTAGCCGCGTGACCCCATCACCAACACCCTGTGCCCTTTGCCTCCCACTCAGCCCCTTCCAAGTTGCTGCTGCCTCCATGGCATTCCATGGCGTCTAGGTATGTTGTCGAGTGCTGTTTGACCCTCGACAGGCGGCTCCCCCTACCATGCATCCGTCTATAAGAGAGGAAAAACAAACATAGGTTAACGCTGGCGCTGTGGTTTTGATTGGGGTTTTTGGGGATTGTGTCTATGGAAGCGTGCTAGTAAACGCGGGGCGTTTATATCGTGTAGTGGGACCCAGGAGGCTTCGGTATCGGGATATCCTGTCCATCGAACCAGATATTATAGCCGGCCTCTATGATATCGAGAATCAACGATATCACTGATTTCGTAATGTGTGCCGTATATAGGTCCTGGGGTTTCTTGTGGGCTTTTAGGTGTGCCAATGGGTTTCAGTAAACTAGAATGAAACACTGGGTGGATTTTCCCAAGTAAAGGTGGTAGTTTTAACATGACTGTTACTGGATTTATGACTTTTATTATCGGGAAAGGGCCTATGTATTTGGGACCCAATTTCCGGCTAGGTAGACGCAGGCGCAGATACTTGGTTGAAAGGTATACCTGGTCTCCAGGTTTAAAAGGAGGGCAGGTGGACCGGTGTTTGTTTACTTGACTTTCATATTCTTTCATTGTTTTGTCTAGAGCTTCCTTTATCTGGGGCCATAGGTTCCGTATTCTGTGGATCCAGTCATGAGGAGTTATGGTCATTGGGGTATGGGGGTCTAACTCAGGGATAGCTGTGAAATCCCGTCCCATGACAACCTGGAATGGAGTGTATCCTGTGCTACGGTGTACCGAGTTGTTATACGCCGTCTCAGCGAAAAGCAATAAGCCCACCCAGTCTTTCTGCTGATATGACACATATGAGCGTAAATACCGCTCCACCATGGCGTTAGCTCGTTCTGCGGCTCCGTTCATACTGGGATGATATGCCGAGCTTAAGCCTTGGGTGGCTCCTATCTCCTTGAGAAACTCTTTCCAGAACCGAGCGGTGAATTGCACCCCTCTGTCTGATATAATTCGCTTAGGTACTCCGTGTATGCGATATACATGTTGCAAGAACAGCTTCACCAACTGTCGTGCTGATGGTAGTCCTTTGCATGG
Source organism: Arizona elegans (assembly GCA_022577455.1). Classification (NCBI taxonomy): domain Eukaryota; kingdom Metazoa; phylum Chordata; class Lepidosauria; order Squamata; family Colubridae; genus Arizona; species Arizona elegans. The sequence continues at coordinate 212,428,053 of JAKOOJ010000001.1, read as the reverse complement.
AATAAAGTGGGCTTGTTTTGAGAAAAGATCAAGCACTGTCCATATTACAGTATAGCCCTTACTGCTAGGAAGATCTACGATGAAATCCATCGAGATCTCATCCCACGGTCTGGTAGGCTCTGCGACTTTTTGTAGAAGCCCTAATGGCTTTCCGGACTGTGGTTTGGAGACAGTGCAGACATGGCATTTTCGTACATATTCTTCAATTTCTTTTCTCATTTTAGGTCACCAGAATTGCCGACTGGCTAAGTGCAGGGTTTTTAGAAAACCGAAATGCCCTGCGGTTTTCACATCATGGCAGTGTTTTAGGATCTGCTGCCTCAATGCAGCAGGGATATATAAACGCTCTCCCCACCACGCCAATCCATCACGGTGGGTTATTCCTGTTTGATTGTTTAACAGCCACTCATCGGATAACAACGCTGTTCGCAATGTGGGCAGCCAACTATCGGGTTGCTGCGCCCCGCCAGCACATGTCTCGATTTGCTTGGGTGGTATTAACTCTAGCAACGAATCATCTCTTTTACTCCTGTATTGTGGCATTCGGGATAGTCCGTCGGCTAAGAACATTTTGCCTGCGGGTTTATACTTTAAGATAAAATGGAAGCGCTGGAAGTATTGCGCCCATTTGATCTGCTTGGGGGATAGTCTTCGGGGTGTTTGAAGTGCTTCCAGGTTTTTGTGATCCGTGCAGACCTCAAATGGGTGTGCACCACTTTCCAACAAATGCTGCCAGGTCTGCAACGCCCACTTCACTGCAAAAGCTTCTTTCTCCCAAATGGCCCAGTTTCGTTCAGATGATGTAAATTTCCGGGATGTATATGCACAGGGTCGTAGATCACCCATTGTGTCTTTTTGTAAGAGGACGGCACCAACAGCCACATCAATAGCGTCAGCCTGTATAATAAATGGCGATGACGTATCCGGATGTTTTAGTATGGGCTCTTTGGAGAAGAGGTGTTTGAGCTTTTCAAACGCTTCCTGACAATCCGTAGTCCAGAGTAGCATACGCCCCGGCTTGGGTTTCATCCCAGGTGGGATCACCCCTTTGGTGCGTAAGAGTTCCGTTAACGGCAACGCCGTTTCAGCGAATGATGGGATGAACCATCGAAAGAAATTAGCAAAGCCTAAAAAACTTTGCAATTGTTTCCACGTCCGCGGGGCGTGCCAACTCAAAACAGCCTTAACCTTTTCTGGGTCCATCTGTATTCCTGTGTCTTTAATCCGAAAGCCAAGATAGTCAATCTCTTTTCGGTGAAACTCGCACTTCGAGAGCTTCACGAAAAGACGTGCCTCTAATAACTTGGCGAGTACCTGTCTGACTAAGAGGATGTGCTCCTCCAATGTGTCCGAATAAATGAGTATGTCGTCCAGATAGACCAGAACCCCACGGTATAGAAATTCATGTAAAATGCCATTGATTAATTGCATAAAAACAGCCGGGGGCCCCTGTAACCCAAATGGCATCACAAGAAAGTGGTAACTAGGGGACTATTAAAAGTGGTTTTCCACTCATCCCCCGGACGTATACGGACTCGATAGTATGCCTCACGAAGATCCAATTTGGTGAAAATCTTTCCGGTTGCTAATGTCGTTAGGAGGTCGTTCATCAGGGGTAGCGGATATAACGGTTCAACACAAATGGCATTTAAGCCCCGGTAGTCGACACATAATCGTAGCCCCCCGTCCTTCTTTTCACGGAAGAGCACTGGGGCTGCCAAGTGAGATCGACTGGGGCGTATAAAGCCTCTTGCTAGGTTTTTGTCGATATATTTCCTTAGTTCCTCCAACTCTCTTGGTGTCATCGAATACATCCGCGGTTTCGGTAGTCTCGCCCCGGGGACTAACTCAATCCCACAATCTGTGTCCCGATGCGGTGGTAAAACATTGCATTCCTCTTCACTGAACACCCGGGCAAGGTCGTTGTACTCCGGGGGGTATGGCTGGTTGGTCGTTGCTTCCTGTAGGGCTACTGAGCATGGCTCTGCTGTTATCGGAATCCGTGTTTTTCAGAAGCCCCCCTCCCACCATATGGTTGGTTCCCATTTATCCAACCACGCAAGCCCGAGGATTACGGGTTCGATCATCCGTGTAATGACTACAAAATGGATCAGTTCTTGGTGTTCCCCTATGCGTAACAGAACGGGCTCGGTCACGTGGGCAGTTGGCTTTCCGCCGAGAAGAGACCCGTCCACTTGTTCAAATCTAATAGGGGTGCGTAAGGTAGACACCCTGAGCCCTAACCCTTCCGCCACGGAGCGGTGAATAAGACATCTGGTACAGCCGGAATCGATCAGGGCCTCTTGTCTACACTCCTGCTTCGTTCTGGGGTGACATAACACAATGGGTATTAAGAACGGGCGTATGGGATCACTCACCATAGGGTCCTGAATGTCTTCCTCGTCCTCACTGGTTCCCATGATCTCAGGGACACGAGCTGTCCCAGGTGAACCGCTAACAGTGGATGGCGTTGATGGGTTTAACATGGAGGTATTAGTCGCTGCTCGGGAATGTTCCGGTGTACGAACGGAGCGATCTTTCGGTGCAGTGTTCAACCCCTGGGATCGTGGGGTAGATACCCGTGCTGGTGGTAGGGGGCAGTCAGCTGCCCTATGCCCCTCCTGGTTGCATCTGAAACAGCGGAACGGACATCTGTTAATCTCTCCTCCGCCAGTGCCTACTACTGGAGGCGGTCTAGCCAGGCCCCTCCCAGTAGACCGACCACTGGGCCCCGCCCTGGTTGACTCTGGCTCACAACCCGGGGTCTGAATTCTCGGAGGCCGACGTCCAAAGCCACGGCCGCCTTGTACCATTCCGACAGGCGAGGACCGAGGCCCCGATACACACATGCCTGCCGTATCTCCCTGTCTAACACGGTCTGGAACTGGTGGATAAGGAGGCGTTTCAGCCAGGAGCGCAACTTGCTAGCTAAGTTCCGGAACTCCTTAACGTACTCCTTCGCCGGGCGACCACGTTGTCTCAATCCCACAAGTTCCCCCTCGATCACTTGGGTTCGGGTTTCATCCTCAAAACGGGCCCTTACCGCCTCCAGGAAAGGCCCGAGGTCCATTAATTCATGGGCATGGTCCCTGTGTAGGTCGGCAACCCAGTCTGCAGCCTCCCCAGTTAGGACTGCTGTCACAGCGACCACCATGGACCATTGTGAGGGGTAAAGCCTGCCATACAGGTCCATATGGCTGATCACTTGCCTGAGAAGTAGTGCAACCTTTTCTGAGGTTCCGTCGTACGTGGCCTGCACGGGAGGTAGAGCCCAGGGGGTCTGTGGGGTCCATACTTCCGGACCCCACTGGGATAACGGGTCTATCTGGCGGGGCTGTGGAGGCCTATTCCCTCCCCCACCATAGGGTTGCTGCCCATCGGCTCCTGGGTCTGTTCCCCATTCCCTACTGGGCCGGGCAGCTGCCCTTGGCGGTGCACGGCCACCGTCCCCGCTAAAAGAAAGACCTGCACTGATGGCTGCTGGTGGGAGCTCTCCGCTGGCTCGGCTTGTTCGTCGTTCAGGTTTGAACTTGGGGCTGGCAATTCGTGGTCTGCTATCAGCTCTGCTCCCCTGCCACAGCCCCGATGGGTCCATGCTAGGCGCCCAGGGCTGCCAAGAGGGCGCATCACGGAAACTGGTTTCTCCAAATCTGTCCCATAGGATGTCCATTGTGGTGGCACCTGGCCCTGTGGAGTAGCTCCACTCTCCATCGTCGTCCTCGACCCACTGGCGTTCTCGCCAACCTTGGAACTGGGCACCGGGGTAAGAAGGAGTCTGCACCCGTGCGCCAGGCAGGCCCGAACTATGCCACCAGTTTCCGACTCCCACGGGAACCGTTGCCCCAAGGCCCTGCGTGTCCTCAAGCCCCAGCTCTGCCCGGGGCTCCGCGGTTACCTCCTTCCGTGGCTCCCGCTCTTTTGGCCTCACCACCTGTTGGTCGCTCCTGTCAGGCGCCTCAACAACCGTATCGTCAGCCATCTCCTCCTCCATCCCAAGTTCCTCCGGTAGCACGTCTGCGGAGACCCCCTCTGCCATGCTGTCCGTTTACAGCCCGGCGCAATGCGCCCGCGACGATGGAACACACCCCTGGGGGGGGGGAAGTAGAGCCGCATCTTCCTCTCGGCTTCCAGTATACCGTGCTCACTAGGTCCTCATTAGGTCGCAAGGATCACACATAGGCAGTTCAGCGAGAATCCTTGTTTAATAGTGACAACAGCTCTTTCACAAAGCCGGACTGCTAAGCAGGGCTAAGACGCAGCTAGTGGTTAACAAATGCAGCGGTATTTATAGCGCCAGGTTAATGCCAGCCAGCTGGCTGCGTTCAAACGTCCCGCAGCGTTCTTCCGGGCGCATGGTGGTGACGTCATCATTGCCAGCCCTGTTTCAACGCCGTCGATCGTCCGCTACTTGCCGCCCTACCTTCGGAATACCCCCGCGCACCCACCTAATCCCCGTGCTCTGAGACGCCTAGCCGCGTGACCCCATCACCAACACCCTGTGCCCTTTGCCTCCCACTCAGCCCCTTCCAAGTTGCTGCTGCCTCCATGGCATTCCGTGGCGTCCAGGTATGTTGTCGAGTGCTGTTTGACGCTCGACATTGTGCACCTAACAGTATTTGGAGTGACAAATTATTCATTTGCTTTGAACTTGTTGCACAAAAGATTGGGGGTCATTTTTTAAAATATTACTTTGTCTATTTTTTCTGTTTTCTTATTTTCCTTTTTTCTTTGCACCTTGTATTTCCTTTCTATTCTGTTATTTTCTTTGTTTCTGACTTTATCTTTTAGTATTGCAAATTTTTTCAACAAAAAATATTTTTTAAAAAAGAAAATTCTCTTTGTTAAAAGCAAAAATCTTTTGTGACATTTTATTTTGATAGAAATAACTATCTCTTTTTTCTTCTATCTAATGAATAGTGACAGATTTAGTATGCTAACATATTTTGCATACTACTATTAATTTCTCTGTGAGTATCATCCAAATTCTTTTCATATAGTCAACAGTTACTATTTGGATAATGTAGAAAATACACGAGCAATAGTACATTAATGAATAGTGCACTAATTCATTATTTTTGCAAGATTTTAGATCCACATACTTATCTCTAACGAGACAAAGTCAGATCAGTGGTGGGTTGCTACCAGTTCGCCCTGGATCAGGCGAACCAGTAGCGGTGGCAGGAGGCTCCGCCCGGACATCTCTATGCCTGCACAGAAGCATTGCGCGTGAGCGCACCAACAAGTGAACCGGTAGTGACAGGATTTGAATCCCACTACTGGGTCAGACTTAGGAGTTAGAAAAGTAGGTGAAAGTATATATTACATCACAGTGAAGTCTAGGTTTATGTATATTTCTCTCTAATTGGATTTCTTTTTCAAAACAAGAACATAAACAAACAAACAAAATCCCCAATGATCTACCGTATTTTCCGGCGTATAAGACGACTGGGGGTATAAGACGACCCCCTACTTTTCCTGTTAAAATATAGGGTTTGGGCTATACTCGCCGTGACTACCCCTCTTCCAACGCACACCAAATAAAAATTAAAAAACATCAGATTTGATTTCAATATGGTAATTTTAATTCAAATGCTTATGCCTTTTCAAGAATCTAGTACACCAGGATACAGTGGCCTTAAATCTGTTGCTGTGATCTGGGTTAGATTTGGCCCACTGAAGTGCAAACAAACGTATTTTATTTCGTGTCACTACATAACCGTTTTGGCGATGCTCATTCACCATGTCTGCTACATGTTTTTTGAGTTCTGGCCAATGTGGGGTGCCTCTTCTTAATGCACACTTACCCCTTGGCATACTCTTTAACGCTTTTACATTTGCTTTCCAGTCCTGAACCATCTTTTCTGTTACTCCATATTGTCTTGCAGCAGCACAGTTATTATGTTCCATGGCAAAGTTTACAACTTTAAGTTTAAAACTGGCTTCATATTTCTTTCTTCTTGCTGGTGGAGCCATGATAGGGTCTTGACTGTTATATTTGTATACTATACTGTATGTACTGTTGCTGTACTGTAGAGAAAGGTAATGGGCTACGCTACGTGTAGTGGCAAGAGGGCTATTTTGTACCAGGTTTTTTTCCTTCACCCATGCAGCCTTGTTGAGATCCTCACAGCTTCATGAATCTGAGTTGCTGGCACTGACTGATGACGCTAGGGGAGCGCCGACAACATTGACAGAAAGCTGTGCCAATCTAGTCAAGGCTGCATGCTGCTGAATGCTGGAACCAGCTGGCTGCTGAGCGGAGCTTCTCCCAGGCATCTAGGGGGGTATTACCGACGCTCCAACTTCCCCAGCTGACCCCCACTGATGGCGAGCTCCACCGGTCTGGGGAAGTCAGAGCGTCGGTAATCTCTCCCTGGATGCCTGGGGCTGGTTCCAGCATTCCAAGGCGATTCCAAGGAGGTCCACGGTGAAAGCGGCGCCGCGGTCGACCTGGGCCAGCACCTTGCACACCTGGCTCTGCGTCTCCATTATGAGAAGCTCCATGCAACTTCGCATGTCTCCGCCCCAGACGCGCAGCTCTCGCAATCCGCTCACCGGAGGAGCCATGAAGTGCTCGCACCGCCTTGCCAGATCTTCCTCATCCTCCTTTCCCCATGGCTTTTCCGGTTATAATTGCTGCTGCCGCCGCCGCCGAGGCTGCTCCTTCATCTCCGCCCGCCGCACCAGACCCAGCCCGGCCAGCGCCGCCGTGGCTCCCGCAGTCCAAGCGGATCGGCACCCGGGCTCGCAGGTGAAGGGTGGGAGTGCGCAGCGCACTTTCCTGGCTTGGCACCGATCCGGACGGCTGCAGAAGGAACTGGGCACCGGCTGTCATGTCTTTTCTGCTGTGCGGGATTCGGCACCTGGGCTCCCGGGGTTTAAGCCTCCGGGCCGGCCCGCGCTGCTCCAGGATGTTCGCTTCGGGCTCCTTGGAATCGCTGCCGGGCGGTTCTTCCCGTTGGGGCGACTGCGGGAGCCACGGCGAACTCCTTCCCCACGAGGTATTGCTCTGCATTTCACCACCTCTTCCAGGCTCGCAGCCACCCACCATTGCCCCAACGGGAAGAACCGCCCGACAGCGATTCCAAGGAGCCCGAAGCGAACATCCTGGAGCAGCGCTAAGTTACCTTCCGGGGTGGAGGGGTGTGTGTGGAAGAATAGGTGAAGCTAAAACGGCTTTCTCGTTCATCCTGGTGTCGGGAGAAGCGGCTTGAGGGGCGCCCGAGCTTTTAAGATTTTAACCTGGGCTAATCGGGCGGGGGAAAGAAGTGCTCTAGTCTGCAAACGAGGCAGGGTCTTGGGTTTAAAGGGTGGGGGGGCAGAGAAACTTTCAAGGCAGTTTTCTCTCAGCCAGAGGTAGAATCTGAATGGGAGAATATGGGCGTCGCTGCATGGATTGCATTATTTCGCTCATTTCTGGAAATATCCCTGCGCCCCTTTTCGCCTCCCGGAATTATGTGGCTCCCACCCACCCCACCCCACAACAGATCTGCGCGAGAGGCCAGAAAACTGTGGGTTTCGTGTGTGTGTATGTAACAAAAGGTGCAGATGTCTCCCCCCCCCCGTTTCTTTGCGGCTGCAGCCTTTCTTCTGAATGGGGTCGGGCTGGATACGCCGCGAAAGAAATCGGCTTGGGGAAAAAAAAAAACCGGTCCGCCGCCTTTACCACTACCTCCCCTCTCCACAAACACACACTTTTTGTTGTTGTTTGTTGCTGATAACATTCCCCCTCTCCCCCACCCAATTCCACGGGTTCAAAGCCGCCGAGAGAGAGAGAGAGAGAGAGAGGGAAAGAAAGAAAAAAAAGAGTTTTGATTCTGCCGGCTTATCGGGAAGGCATTGGAACAAGCAGACTAGAGCACTTCTTTCCCCCGCCCGATTAGCCCAGGTTAAAATCTTAAAAGCTCGGGCGCCCCTCACGCCGCTTCTCCCGACACCGGGATGAACGAGAAAGCTGTTTTAGCTTCACCTATTCTTCCACACACACCCCTCCACCCCGGAAGGTAACTTAGCGCTGCTCCAGGATGTTCGCTTCAGGCTCCTTGGAATCGCTGCGGTTCTTCCCGTTGGGGCAATGGTGGGTGGCTGCGAGCCTGGAAGAGGTGGTGAAATGCAGAGCAATACCTCGTGGGGAAGGAGTCGCCGTGGCTCCCGCAGTCCAAGCAACGCCGATCGCTGCCACCCACCATCGCCCCAATGGGAAGAACCGCCCGGCAGCGATTCCAAGGAGCCCGAAGCGAACATCCTGGAGCAGCGCAGGCTGGCCCGGAGGCTTAAACCCCGGGAGCCCAGGTGCCGAATCCCGCACAGCAGAAAAGACATGACAGCCGGTGCCCAGTTCCTTCTGCAGCCATCCGGATCGGCGCCAAGCCAGGAAAGTGCGCTGCGCACTCCCACCCTTCGCCTGCGAGCCCGGGTGCCAATCCGCTTGGACTGCGGGAGCCACGGCGGCGCTGGCCGGGCTGGGTCTGGTGCGGCGGGCGGAGATGAAGGAGCAGCCTCGGCGGCAGCAGCAATTACAACCGGAAAAGCCATGGGGAAAGGAGGATGAGGAAGATCTGGCAAGGCGGTGCGAGCACTTCATGGCTCCTCCGGTGAGCGGATTGCGAGAGCTGCGCGTCTGGGGCGGAGACATGCGAAGTCGCATGGAGCTTCTCATAATGGAGGCGCAGAGCCAGGAGTGCAAGGCGCTGGCCCAGGTCAACCGCGGCGCCGCTTTCACCGTGGACTGCTGGGAAAGAAAGGAAGGTGACCCGAATTCTGGGGTAGAGTGGGGACGCGTTCCTTTCTCGTGGGCCGCGCACTGCCTGGCACCTCTTGTAGGTTGGAACTAATTTGGAGTACAGCTTCCCCTCAATGTTGCCGGCGCTCCCAAAGTGTCATCGGTCAGCGCCAGCAACTCAGATTCGGGTACCCGGCGTATAAGACGACCCCCGACTTTTGAGATGATTTTCCTGGGTTAAAAAGTCGTCTTATACGCCGGAAAATACGGTACTTTGAGACCATAGTACAGAGCAACAGAATACTATAAAATAAGTTTTATTTTTATAAAATAAAAATGGCCTTCTTGTTTATTGATGCTGTTATTTGACCTATAAGAAATACATAAATACGCAGATATAGTATTACCTTGGCCATGTGTGTACTAGTAATAATAGCTCATCAGCTACCTTACTCGAAGAGATACTGGGACGGGCAGTTTGCATATCATAAAACTCATGGGATAAAGTCTTTATCTTTTGAGCACTAGCAAATGCCAAAAGACCATCTATACAAATATATTAATCGGTTTGATAATTTGCTTCATTGCATCCAACATATAAGATACTTGGTTGGGTACATCATTTCTTTATGTAGGAAAAATTGCAATTACAAGCGAAAAATGTACAAGAAGAAAATTGGTGACCTCATTATTTTTAATCTAACCCCTTTGTAATGCATCTCATTTTAGATGAGTCATAACAAAATCAATTTTGTTTGTTCTTTTGCCCTTTGTTCAATGGTTTTCAGAAAGCATCATGACGTCTTTAGAGAAATCCTAATAAAGTATGATCTTCAAACAAACAAATATAAAATGGTGTGAGCAGTTGCAATGGCTCATTAGAAATGAAAGGAAAACCCATCCATCAGTGTTTGGTACAGATGAGATATTTCATGCATGGCCAATGTCTATGCCAAACACAAAGAAGCAAAATTTTGACGACATTACCGGAATTGCCATTAGCATTAAATCCTATTGAACCATGGAAAATGAATAATAAGCAATTTCATGTAAACGTGTCATATGCAGAACTATAGTAAAAGCTATATTTAGCTATTAACAAAAGGCCATTAATAAAAACTAAAGAATATATTTCTGGAAACAGGCATTTGACCTTGTCTTTGATGCAATTAGTTTTGGACTTAAAGTGTAATGCAAGCACTTATTATAACTAATTAATTTTACCATTCCTTACCACAACCGAGTCTTCCTGGCTGTTCATGTAGCCAACTTTGTACAGTCAGGTTTGTTTGTTGTTTGTTTGTGTGTTTGTCTATGATCTTGGCTCATTTGGGGCAATGTGACAGAACCCCTATTTCCGACTATATTTGTGCTGGATCCCAGTGCTTCAAACATTGTAGTCCAGAATTAAAGCAGCATATCCATAGTTTTCCAATACTTACAATATGACATCCAGCTGTCTCCATTATTTAGCAAGCTATGGGACACTACTACTACTATTCTATGAACAGTGGAGGTACTGCAGATTTCCATCATTTGGAAACAAGGAATTTGACAAATGTATTTTTGAATGAACGGGGAGAACACATCCAACATTAACACCATAACCATCAATGTTTAATAGATTATTAGGTTATGATTATACCATTCTATAACATCCATCTGAATTATGCTTTTTTAAAAAAAAAAAAAAAGTAACAACAATAAATGGCTGTCCCATTGTTGACAGGTTTCCTAGTAACTAATCTTAAACCTGAATGTAAAAGAATATTGTCATGAAAAGGAACTTTCCATTTAGCTGAGGTGTTTTGTTTTTTTTAAATGCAATGTAAGTCAAATGGTTGATGAAATGTTTGAAGATGGATTTTTTTATATAGTAAACAGGTTGGTAACAATATTTTCTTGAGTATACTAAACATGTGTTTGAAAAGGGATGTCCAGTCCATGGTTAACATCTACTCCAGTCGTGGGTTGCCCCCAGTTTGGACCGGTTCGCAAGAACCAGTAGTAAAACCAGCGGGAGGCTCTGCCCACCGACCCAGACATCACGGACCCCAATGCAAACCAGTAGTATGGGTAAGTAGAACCCACTCCTGATCTACTCCATTATAACTTGCTAGCCATATTGCCAGCTTTTTTATCTGAAAATACATAAAGCAGGAGAGAATCTAGAAGCAGTCAGATTTCTTTGAATAATTAAGTCACCAACAGTTTTTTAATCAAAAAAAGAAAAGAAACAAAAGATGAGGATGACACCACTGCATGTGGACTTAAAGAAATAGGAGGGGGAAAAAGGATATGTCCTTACAGTTTTACTCTACTCTCGCAGTTCCCAGCCAACATGCCTGAAATTGAATGTTTATGCTTCTGAAGGACATCCAGGTATGAGGAGACTGCTATATGCAGGAATAACAATAGGTTCTCTGTCACCATCTAATCTAGTACATTAGGCCTAACCATACAAATGAATGACCATTTTGTTGAAGGTTGGAAACTAATAGGCTCTCTCTAATATTGATTTAGTACAAGTAGTTATTCCTTCTATAAGTATTCCTAATTTATGCCTGCAAGAAAAGACTGTTCTCCATGGCTTTTGAAGGCAGGGCTACAGTAGATAAAAATTGCAAAGGAGTATTAATAGTGATAGCTATTCAGCAATGGAACAGACTGCTTCAAGACATGCTGAGTTATTCTCTTGAGAGATTTAAGCAAAGGCTTGACAGGCTTTATGAATAGGGCAACATGCACTGTGTATTCTGCACTGAACCAAGGGCTGGACTAAACCTGCTTCACAAAATTGACACTGTCCAGATGTGTTGCTGGTTAGTAATTATGAACGTCAAAAAATTTGCCTCTTTCCCATTAGCTAAAAAAACAACAACCCATGCCTTTGAAGTTCTATTTTGACAAATGTCTCAACTAGGCAAAAATATGAATAATTGTAAATGAATGCTTGAGACCTTTTAGGCAAATCTGATATTATTATCAAGTAACCCTAAATCCGTTTGAATCCAATCCTGTGAACTTTTCTACTTAAATTAATGACTGGGTAGAGTTATAAACTCCTATGGAAGTGCACCACCACAGATCATTATAATACTAGCCTTGTTGGTTTATATTCATAGGAAGAAGTTGTTATTCAGTTGTAAAATAAAAAGGATTTGTTAACTTTCCAATACAGTAATTGAGTTATGGATATGCTGGTATCATCCCCTCCATATTTTCTTTCTCAGTATTGATTGGGCCCTGACTATCTGAAGGACTACTTCTCTCATTTTAAACCTGCTTGATTACTGCTTGCTCTTGGGGAGGAAAGCTATGTCAAATCTAGACAGCATACTGAAAAGCAGAGACATCACCCTGCCAACAAAAGTGTGTATAGTCAAGGCTATGGTTTTCCGAGTTGCAATGTATGGCTGTGAAAGTTGGACCATAAGGAAGGCTGAGCGCCAAAGAATTGAAGCCTTTGAATTATGGTGCTGGAGAAGACTCCTGCAAGTCCCTTGGACTGCAAGGTGATCAAATTGGTCAGTCCTAGAGGAGATAATAATAATAATAATAATAATAATAATAATAATAATAATAATAATAATAATAATAATAATAATAATAATAATAATTTTATTTCTATACCGCCCTTCTCCCGAAGGACTCAGGGCAGTGTACAGCCTATTTAAAAACACAGAAACAAAACAACAATTTAAAATTTGAAATCATTAAATAATTAGGCTCCAATTAAAATCCCAGAAATTTAAAATACCCCCAATTTAAAACGTTATGTTAATAGCCCTGCCTGGCGGAACAACAGGGTCTTCAGAGCGCAGCGGAACACCCGGAGGTCGGAGATCCTACGTATTTCGGGGGGCAGTTCATTCCACAGGGCTGGGGCTCCCACAGAGAAGGCCCTCCCCCTGGGTGCCGACATAACTTGGCCGATGGCACCCTGAGGAGACCCTCTCTGTGGGAGCGGACTGGAGATCAACCCTGACTGCTCTTTAGAAGGCCAGATCCTGAAGATGAAACTCAAATACTTTGGCCACCTAATGAGAAGGAAGGACTCATTGGAGAAGAGCCTAATGCTGGGAAAGATTGAAGGCAAAAGAAGAATGGGACGGCAGAGAATGTGGTGGCTGGATGGAGTCACTGAAGCAGTAGGTGTGAGCTTAAATGGACTCCAGAGGATAGTAGAGGACAGGAAGGCCTGGAGGAATGTTGTCCACGGGGTTGCGATGGGTTGGACGTGATTTCGCAATTAACAACAACAACTTCTCTCATTTTGATTGATTGATTTGACTGCTTGATTACTTAGCTCAGGAGCTCTTTGGAAGCTTCCTCTGCTGCCATAAGCTCAACTCTTTAGTCTCCCCTAAAGGGAGTAGCCCAAGACTATAAAGAACCCTCAATAGGGAGATACATATGTTTCCCTCCTTATCTATATTTAGGAATGTGGGAAACCCTCTTCACTTTCACCAAGTTTTAAATGGTTAATTGGAAGAATTTTCTATTTTTAAAATATTGGTTTTCAAATTTGCCTTGCTTTTAATTTTACTTTTTTATTCTTATGCTTATTCTTATTCTTATTCTTTATTCTTATGAGTTTTCGATATCTGCAAGGTTCCTTGAGTGATGTGTAAAAAGTGATATATATAATAATATATAATTAAACAAACAATCAATAAAGAAATCGTAGTGATAGGTATTCCCAGTCAAAAGGAAATACTCTTTCTGGTGGGGCTACTGCTTTTTAAAGAGATAATATCAAAATAGATGGTCAATAATGTATCTATCTAATTTCAATGTTTATATAGGGAATGTCAGAACTGAGCTTCTCTTTGTTACTGATTTAACTGCCTTGTGTCATAAATCCGTTTCTCAGTGTCTTGCACTTTGGATGGAGAGAGAATGGATTTTTACCTTTTAGATGGCATTTGAAGAATGATGCCATATTCCCATAGTTGTCTCTCCATCAAGACCAAACATAATTGATTTCTTCAATTTTTCTTCAGAAGGCATAGTTTCTAATCCCTTGGTCATCCTTGTTATCTTTCTCTACTATTCTGTCCTCACTACACGTTAGTCTGTGTGCAGTTTGACATGCAGCTAAACCCACCTATCCTCCAATAAAACAGACCGTGTGCACAGATCTGGATGCTTTATTGAAAGAACAGGATATGGTGAAACTGGGAAAATAGGAATACATACAATGAGAACCAAATACAAGATAGGCAGTATTGAATTACTGCTGAACATAACAATTAATAAATTCAAGTAATTTAAATTTCACCAGCGATGTTGTCGAGATCCCCTCGACATCGTGACTTGTAGTGGCAACTGTGATCCCTGCTGTTCTGTGGATCCTGGTAGACAGCCTGCAGCAGCGAGGAGTTTGTGGGGGGTTGGTCGGGGACTCACGTTCACACCGGTGATGCGGGTGCTTGCTAATGATAGGCGGTTGGTCACACAGCGGCCGGAATAGGCAGTGTGTTCTCCTGACGCCCGATGTCCGACGCCGAGAATGAAGAGGATACGGTTCGCACATGCGCTGTGGACACAGAACCCGGAAGGGTGTGTAGAAAACCACCGCGAGTATTTAAAAAGCGTTGGAGGCAGCCGCTCCCAACGCCGACTTTATGTATCTCTCATGAATGTCACTTGCCATTGACGGTGCTGATCGGGTGATTGCCTTTACACCTGATGATTTTGTGCGTAGCAACTCAGTCAATGGGAGGGCTATATGGGCAAAGGCGGGAATAAATTGCCGATAGAAATTTGCGAAGCCGAGAAAACTCTCCGTGTCGTAGGTGCTTGCCATTCCAGCACCGTGTTCACTTTCTTCGGGTCCATTTGCTCTGTGTGTGGGATGTGCGTTTGTCCTTGGATTACCATGTACCACAGATTAAGATGGATTCTTCTTTGTGTTTCTGCCTTCTCCAAATGCTAAAGGAAATGGAAACTGGCTTCCCAGCGTGCACTTGTTTTGAGAGTGCAGGCTGATGGGTAAAGAGGTTGGGTCAGCTTCAAACAATATAATTGATAATTGTCTCTCTGGCCACTAGACGGGACTAGAGAGCAACAACAGTATATAAAAGTTGTATGCTGGGCATGACATCTACACTTCTTCAATTTCCTCTGCATCTTTCTTTAAAGTGTACCAATAAGCACACCTTGACAGAGACGTTCAGTGGTACTCAGATGGTGCTCTTCTTCATCATACTGGAAAGAGCTATGAAGGGAGGTGCATTAAGATTCAGGTCTGGGTCCACTCCTTATCAATAATAGCATTAATTATTTGAATGAAGAGGTGGTGGGCAGGTTTATTCATTTGCTGAAGATGCAAAATTGGAGTGATATCATACTCTAGGTCCTAGAATAAATCTCAGTCAATTCTGGAAGTGACCTGATCAAAATATCAGGTATACAGGCAACAAGAATATCCTTAGAGCCTGTTCTGGCATTTTTTTATATGCAGAGGAGAAGAAATGCTGATAGTCTAACTAGAATCATGGCCATTTTCTAACACCTCTCTTAAGTCACTTTTTTTTTTCAATGCAATGGTGCTGTTGATTGAGGCAAGCATATATTGACTAGAAGGTCTCAGAGATGAGGTCTACTCATGGTGATTCCATGGACTTAACCAGATAGTTTTCTTGGCAACAATCCAGGAGTATTTTTCTCTTGCTTTTTAATACAATGTTTTCTCAACTTCTCAAACTACTTCCTGGTAATCTCCCTAACTTAGTACTTACCAGGGCCAACCTTGCCAACACTTAAAGACTAACTATAAGTGTTACTACCTAATTGACTTAAAGATAAAAGTCTATGACTGCTGGAAAAGGTTATATGAGACATATGCACATGCCAATTCTCTTATTGTTCCCATTAACATACTAACTGGATGCAGTGCTCCTTAGTTTGAAATCCAGACCAGCATTTCTTTCTGTACAAAACTATGATAATGGCTATTTAGAAATATTCTGATTTCCTCTTATTTTTTTCTACTTTGCTACATGAAGAAAATTGTGATTCTATACCTAATTCGGCGTCTTCCCTATGAGATCTTCTTACAAACATTTTCTTCCTTCTGAAAAATAGTCGAATTCCCTCTTTTTTTTCTTTTGGTATTATAGGGTCTTCTCATTTCTCTTCCCTCTTTCTTCTTCAAAGTTTTGAATCTACTTTTTTTCATTCATCTTTTTGACTGCTCTTAAAATATTTTCAAATTGTCATTAACATTACAGCAATCTTTAAAGAGCCTAGCTTGATTTTAAAATGCAGCTTCATAGATTTCCAGACAAGGATTTTTCATTTACAATGTCATGAATTAGACAAATGACCTAATTCATCAATGAGCTTCACAAGCTATAAAAGAAAAATATTATTGAATTCAGACCACAATGTCAGATACATAAAACCATCTCCCCTTGAACACCTTTTCATTTTTTCAATTTTTGTCATCATGCATATAAAATTTATACCTGTACATATATTCTATCTATCCATCCATTCATCATATTTCTATGATACCAAATTACAGTCTCCTGCATGCTCTGCCCTTATTTGTTTCCCTGAAATTTAAATCACATTATTTCATTAAACACTTCCAGCAACATTTTGTTACTATTGAAATTACTAACAGGTGATAATCAATGGGTACTGTGGGATCCTTAGTGTAGTCTCTGAGCTTGGTTGTTTTCTTGCAGATGTTACATTACCAAACTAGATAACACCATCACTGATGGTTGTGCACTGATGAGGTTACCTATTTGGGTAATGAAATGTCTGCAAGAAAACAACCAAGCTCAAAGAGCATTAAGGATCCCACAGTTCAACCCCGAGTTACAAATATTCTTTTCTAATGGGTGATGTGAAGATTTCTGTTTTTTGGGCTACAAGTCAATTGAGGATCAATCAGAGCTGAACTGATCTGAATTAGTTTCCAGATGTATTTCCAGAGTGGACAATATGAATAATTAAGGCTTATAAGCAACTATTGGGATTTGTTACTAGTTAATAGGCACAAAAACTCCATTTGTAAACCATGTTGCAGGTAAGTTCTATCCATACAGGTGTTACCTTGGTCTCTTATGAATCTTGATTTGAAGAGAGGGAATATCATGTGTTAACTTAAAAATATATATATTCTTAGCCTATAAATGTTTTTATACTTATTTGGGAGTACGCAACATTGTAATTCAATTAGACTGGATATATATTGAAACAAATGAACATGATTACCTATCTGAAATTTGTCTTGATTACAGTGAAATTACTTTTCAGATATTAGGAGAATCTGCACTTAGGTTCTGGTCCAGAAACCTGACCAGTGACTAAAATGTATAAATCAATTCCACAGCAATTTAGGGTAGATTTTAAAATTTCTTACTTTCGAAATATAATCATTTGGATTCAGTTGTTTAAATAGTGATGAAAGGAATAACAAATATCTATATGACCTAATATAATATATTAGAATCAAAATGTTCTTCTGTTTCTATTCCCCCTGCTTGACACATACACTTGGGTATCTTGTTCTACAGTGCACAGCGTATTAAGCATGCCCCTACAGTACTTATTGCTTTACAGAAAAGAATATGACTGGGGAAGCTATGATAAGAAATTCATAAAAAGAGGAAAATGAATCTTAAGAAATTAGACAAGGAACAGGCAAAAGAGGGCTGAACCAAATAAATTGGAAGGAACTTATTAAACTGGAAAGAACAAAAAAAATGCATAAATCTTCTAAGACTTCCTTAAAAGACTACAGACACAAAGGAAGATATTTCCACTGTTATGATAATAATAGTCTCTTTCCTTTTTTCCCCCTCCCGTGCTCTCTCTCCCTCCCTCTCTCTCCCTCCTTCTCTCCTTCCCCAGCTTAATCCTGTCAAATGCCTTTCTGCATAGATAGGGTCAATACACTCTTTTATTTGAGCGTTGCAAAGAAAGTGAGACACTGAAAATACCTTGTTTGGATTTTTTTCTTATTTTTAAGAAAAGATTTCTTTAAATGTGTTTCAAAAAGGATTTTTCCATATGGATTCTAGAACTTGAAAATATATAATAGACGGATTTAAAAGGCAAAGAATACAAGTGGGTAATTGTACCTTTGGAATATGGCAAACACAAAGTTCCTTCATTACCAATTTTTGTTGTTTTGCATTTCTTGTTAGAATCTTATTCAGGGAGAAAATCCCTACCAAAGTTGTAGATAGATACATCATTTAAATTATTATTAATAAGCACATTTATATAGCTGCTGAATTCACATATAAGTGACTGAAGATGGCTTACAACATTTAAAAATCCACTGTATAATATAAATCCTTTAATAACTTCACCGCTCCTCCTATGGGAGCAATAACACAATCAAATCAGTCACTTGATCAGCTCCATGTCCATTTGTGGTTTACAGCAGTGGTGAAATTCAAAATTTTTTACTACCAGTTCTGTGGACATGGCTTGGTGGGTGTGGTGTGGTGTGGTGTGGCTTGGTGGGCATGGCTTGGTGGCTGTGGCTGAGGAAGGATACTGCAAAATCCCCATTCCCTCCCCACTCCTGAGGGAAGGATATTGCAAAATCTCCATTCCCACCCCACTTTGGGGCCAGCCAGAGGTGGCATTTGCTAGTTCTCTGAACTACTCAAAATTTCTGCTACTGGTTCTCTAGAACCTATCAGAACCTGCTGGATTTCTCCCCTGGTTTCCAGGCTTTTTAGCACCTGATATATCTTTAACAATATGATATTTAACATTTAGAATAACAGTATAACAGAATTGGAAAGGACTTGGAGGTCTTCTAGTCCAACTAATTCTAATTTACTTAACAACTGTGCTACTAAACAGGGGGGAAGGGGGAGGGGGAGGAGGAGGAGGAAGAGGAAGAGGAAGAGGAAGAAAATGTAATGGCTATAGATATTTTCAATCAGAATAGAGCTGGAAGAGACCTTGGAGATCTTCTATTCCAACCCTCTGCTCAAGCAGGAGACCCTATACCATTTCAGACAGGTGGCTGTCCAGTTTTTTCTTAAAAACCTCCAGTGATGAAGCATCTACAATTTCTGAAGGCCAGCTGTTCCACTGGTTAATTGTTCTCACTGTTAGGAAGCTTCTCCTTAATTCCAGGTTGCTTCTGTCCTTGATTAATTTCCATCCATTGTTTCTTGTCTTGCCTCATGGTGCTTTGGAAAATAAGTTCAGCCCCTCTTCTTTGCGGCAGCCCTTCAAATATTGGAATACCACTATCATGTCATTCCTAGACCTTGTTTTCTCTAGACTAGCCATACCCAATTCCTGCAACCTTTCTTCATGGGTTTTTGTCTCCATGCTTTTAATCATTTTAGTTGGTCTTCTTTGCACTTTTTCCAAAGTCTCAACATCTTTTTGTAATGTGGTGACCAAAACTTGATGCAGTATTCTAGGTGTGGTTTTACTAAGGATTTATAAAGTGGTACTAATACTTCACATGATTTTAATTCTATGCCTCTGTTAATGCAACCAAAGATTGTATTTAGCAGTTTAACAATATCAATGATATAGCTTTAATAATCCATCTTTGAATATTAAGGGGTATGCTTTAGCCAGGGACATTCCAAAATCAAAGCTTTGCTTTCTCCAAAATGGCAGCTCACAAGAACACTGGATTCATGGAGAGAAACCCCAATATAAAATGAGAAGTTACTGAGTGATGGGTACAAATTATATTTCAGGCAGGTGGATGACACCCTTGAACTTCCTCATTACTTTATTTAGATATGAAACAGTGGATTGCTTGTTCCAACCTCCCTGTGCATTTTTTTAAAGCAAAAACTGCTGAACATGAAGTGTTAATAAGAATAGAACAGAACAGAACAGAACAGAATAGAATTCTTTATTGGCCAAGTGTGATTGGACACACAAGGAATTTGTCTTTGGTGCATATGCTCTCTGTCTACATAAAAAGACAAGATACATTCGTCAAGAATCATAAGGTACAACACTTAATGATAGTCATAGGATACAAATAAGCAATCAAATCATACTAGGAAACAATCAGTATCAATATAAATCGTAAGGATACAAGCAACAAAGTTACAGTTGTGCAGTCATAAGTGGGAGGAGATGGGTGATAGGAATGATGAGAAAACTAATAGTAATAATAATGCAGTGATGGTGTTCGGGGAAAAAATGTTCTTGTGTCTAGTTGTTGGAAAAGAGAACACTTTAATGCATTCTATGATTAGAGAGTTGAATCTATTGCAAATGGCATAAGAGATTGACCTAGAAACCTGGAACTGAGAAGCAGATCTTGGTCTGCTGTCTTGTATGCTTCCCCTTTGAACATTTCTTTCTGCAGAAAAGTCTGCAGTCATGGCAGACAAGGTTTTGATTGATCCTTCCATAAAGCTTGGCAGAAACATCCAAATTGAAAAGCCCATTTGCTTTTGTTTATCTCCCTTTAGACCATGGGATGTAATATTGCTGTTCCAAAAGAGCTTGATCTGGTTAATTCTGTTCGCTTCAGGAGGATTGTTTTGTACACATCTAGTCATTTCTAAAGTAAAACATCTTCAACCACTACAAGTGGCTGATTTTGTTTGGCACACGCTTGCTGCTTTTGCTCTTCAATTTGGGATTTTTAAAAAGGCACAGGGAATTTCCAGGGTAATAAACACTTAGTAGTTCTTTGTCTGAGCAAATAGAAATCTGACATTATTGCAGACAGCAAGCCAATGACTCGTTAAACAGTTTCAGCTTGCTTGTGCAACAATAAATTGCAGCCATAACAATCTAAAGGTGAAAAGCTGAATTACAGAGCCAGCATTACTTAGGAGTGAAAAACATACAAAAAGAAGCATTATAGGAATTCAGAAAGGAAGGAAGGAAGGAAGGTAATGAATTCCAATTCTTCTTCATACCAGTTCCAAATAAGGCTAAGTTATGAGTAAATGTTATAAGGACCATTTAGTTGCTTCGATTCTCTGTCCAATCTTTATAGGATGCAT
Source organism: Arizona elegans (assembly GCA_022577455.1). Lineage (NCBI taxonomy): Eukaryota > Metazoa > Chordata > Lepidosauria > Squamata > Colubridae > Arizona > Arizona elegans. The sequence continues at coordinate 212,407,350 of JAKOOJ010000001.1, read as the reverse complement.
TTGGAAAAGAGTTGAAATTGGAAGTCTATGTGATATTGCACTTGAAAAACAGTCAAGCTGCCTACACTAACTGTTGGTACCACCAATTGTAGGTATTAACCTTGTAAAGTCGATCAATGCAGCAAATACAACAGATCAGATACCCTACCATGTGTTAATCTGAGTTGTTAATTTGATGCGTTCTGAATTCCTTTTAAGTTTTTTTTATGTGTTCCTTATTTAGTTGGTGCATACACAATTTAAAAAAAACAATAATTACACTTAAAAAAATAGCAATTAGAGAAGAGAGAGGCCCAAACAAATTAAAAATGCAAACTATGGGAGGAAAAAGGAAAGAAGGGAAACAATTCTACCTTATATTTTGCATGTATCAATAGTCACTGGATTACTAATGAATACTGTATATGAGTATGATCATTCACCCTTTTTTGTCCTTTTTTCATTTTGTCAAGTTCCATGTATAGTTGTTGAATTTTTCACTGTTCATTTCATTACAGGCTATATATCCACATCAATATATCATTATCTACATCAGGGTGTCAAACTTGCATCATCATTGCGGTGTCATATGATGAATCATAACTTTTTTCCCCTTTGCTAAATGGGGTGTGGGTGTGACCAGTATGTGACATATCCATCCCGTGGGCCATGAGTTTGACAGCCCTGATCTACGTGAACAGCTTGGATATGCTAATTCTGTTTCTCCTACCTGATAAAATAAATTAATAATAATAATGAAGTGCTCTGGAATGTTAGAATTCAAACAGACAAGCATCTGCCATATAACATTGCAGAATTAATTATTGATAAGAAAGACAAAAAACTCTGGATAGTAGATGTGGCAGCACCTGGAAACATCAGAACAGAAGAGAAAGAACTTGAGAAAATAACAAAATATAAAGACCTACAAATAAAATTACTGCGGCAAAAGAAAGCAAAGACAATAGCAGTAGTAAAAGGCACTTTCCTTGGGTACAATCCCAAAACATCTGGAGCACCACATGAACAATATCAGCATTGGCAAAATCACCCTCAGTCATTTGCAAAAGGCAACTTTACTTAGAATAGTTTGCATCCTGCAACAATATTTTAATATTATTAACAACATCTGCCTATTCCAGATACTTGGGAAGGAATTGATAGGTGGACAGTCTAAACATCTGGCTGGCTGTGCAATGAACCATTATGAAATGCAGACTCTCACAAAAATGATCTGTAAGATTCAAAACTGTGCTTCAATATGATAATGAATGTAATCAATCAATTTATCTAAATTTAAGTTACAGATTAATCAAAGCTGACACTAGTTTCAGAGCAGTATATCAAATCAGAGGACTTCAAGCACTTCATAGTCTTTTAAGGCACTTTGCAGACTTGATGACTTCTGACAACATATAACTATTGCAGCTTCATTTTCAAATATCAAGAATGCTGAAAAGGAAACCTGAATGATGTAATTGTCTGTCTAACATGCTCATTGGGAAGCTACCAGTAGCGCTGTTTTTGACCTTAGCTCAGCATCTTTGTTTTGAAAAATAAAGCCATAAACATTATTTTATGATCTGCCTGCCTCATATGAAGTCTCCCACATTTGAAGACTAGCCTCAGAGTCCCCTGGCCCCAGTCTAAAAACATCTAGCATTAGAAAGAAAGTATTTCTTTTTTTTTTTCAATTTTTATTTATAAGTACAAACTAAACAGAACAATGAAATGAATGAAGAGGGAACTGTTTCAAAGCACTAAACCCAATCAACATTGGGCTGCAAAACATTTCATCCCCTTGCAACGTGCTTTGCAGATGCCATAGTTTTTGGCTGCTTGTTTCCCAGTGTTGCAATCTCACTTTCATTTATGAAGGAAGCTCAAGGGGGAAGTTTGAGTGATTTGAGAATTTTCTTAAGATTGTCTATGGAGATTCTCAGTCATCCAGGTCATGGTTGTCCCAAATGTGATTTTTTTTCAAGAGGCAACTGGATTTCCTGGTTTTTTATTTATTTATTTATTTATTGGTTCGATTTTTATGCCACCCTTCTCCAGAGACTCAGGGCGGCTTACAATGCATTAAGCAGTAGCCGTCATACTTTTTGTATATACCTGCTTAGTAGGGCTTTCAGCCCCCCCCCCCCCAGCGGTGTTCTTTTTTATACAAAGTCAGCTTATTGCCCCCACAATCCAGGTCCTCATTTTACCTACCTCGAAAGGATGGAAGGCTGAGTCAATCTTGAGCCTGGTGAGATTTGAACTTGCAGTAATTGCAGGCAGCTGGTGTTACTTAACAGCACTTTAATCTGCTGTGCCACCAAGGCTCTTTGAAGATGTTTCACTTCTTATCCAAGAAGCTTCTTCAGCTTTCTTAAGATTGGTATTTATAGCTAACAAATGAGTTTTATCACATCATTAAACTCAATGCCTACCAGATTTATTTTGGCATGCCAAATCTAACATGGCTGTCTTTCTCAGCTCTTTGCTTCTTAAACAAGGTTAGCCACAACTGTAACCTCGGCTATCTCTTGAGATAATGGAATTTGGTTTTATACTTCTCTGCAGGTCCTCTCAGCACCTTGAATAAGAGTTCAGGATTGATCAGTCCACTATAAAGGGACTGGAATGAAATCTTACTTCTAATTCTGGGTGAAAATTTATTTTTAATTCTGCAGGAGTGAGACAGATGTAAGTGACTTTCTTGGTAAGGAGTAGAAGGTTAATTTGTCAACATGCACTGCCTAGCTTGGCAGCCCATGAAAACCAGTATGGGGATCTTTCTCAAAACAGGCCAAGCATACTAACCAAATGTTAATTAAAAAAAAAAAAAAAACTATTTCCGGCAATAAAGCATGCTATCCCACAATCACAATACCTGGCATCCCAGGATAACAAAAGAAATAGTAAAAATGTTGGTGGGGCTGTTTTCATTCTGAATACGATAAACTCAAAAGTTATCTAGCAGAAATTTGGCCAGATTAATTTTTCTAAAAAATCAGTCATCCCTGCTCTTTTCATGTTATCCTCATTCTACCCTGTTCTTAAACATTCAGATGTAGATTCTTCATTGTTTCTTTATTAAAATCAGATTAAAAAAATAAACCTCAGAATCTCAACTACAGCAGTGGCTTATATCAGTTTGCCCTTGAAACTCAAATCATTGTCTCAAATGCAATTATATTGTCTTTGAATCTGGAAGTTCAAACAGAATCAGGTTTGATCTGCATTGATTTAGTGCCCATGCTGATATTAGCTAGCTGTTAGGAATAAAGGACAAAATTTAATTCCAATATCAGTGAGATTGGGAGAAAAAGATGAAATTGGTTTTCTTCTGAACTAAATTAACTAATAAGAGAATATCTGTGGCTCAGGTTGAACTGTGGAGTCCTCAGTGTCCTCTGTGCTTGATTGTTTGCTTGCAGATGTTTCATTACCCAATGAGGTAACATCATCAGTGCATTGATGATCATTGATGATGCTTCCTAGTCAGCTAATGGGATGTCTTCAAGCAAGCAATCAAGCTCAGAGAGCACCAAGCGCTACACAGAAACTAAATTAAGCTCAACATCTGAGTAGCAAAAAAAAATGCAAATCCTAATTGTTATAGTTCAAATTTAAGGAACCAACATTTAAAAGAATCATATAACACCATGTGATTTCATTAGAAAAGAAATGCATCTATTTTCCAGTATTTTATTCTGCACCCTTTCTCTTCTTTCTAATGAAAGAAGACTTCTTCTTTTTGAAACAGAACACAGAAAACTTTGAGGGGAAATTATTTTTTTTTCTAAGTTTTGGGAGTGCTAAAACATGCCCTATGTCAGCCTTGGAAGCCATATTAGGCCAGAAGCTCCAATGCTGCCACCTTCCCATGTGTGGGAACCTAGGAGGGGGGATTAAGGAGAGGGGTTGTTAGTAGACATAATAGCATTTTTCCTGTCGGTCAAGGTCAGGGTGATCCAGCATCTGGAGAAGGAGTGGTCAGGGGGCTGGATCGAGATGGAGCGGACGTTGATTGGAGCATGTGACCAACTGGGGGAAAAAGGGGTTTTGGGAGCTTTGACTTACTGAAGGAAAACCCGGACTTTTCAGATTCGGGTTTTCCCAGATGTGCCAGTTTGCTTATTCTAGTAAAGAGAACTTTGGAAAATGTTTGCTTCCACGTCTTTACTTGGAGTTGGGGTTTTTCTGGAACACTGACACCCTAGTCTTTAGGTTCACTTTTCTCTCCCGTTTTTGCATTTGGAAGAGTTACAGGTTTCTAATTATATGGCAGAAGGAGGAAGAGTTGATTTGTTAAGTTTTTATTCAAAATAAGTTGGAAATGTCAATTGATATGGTGCCTTTTTCCAATGTATCATGGCTGTCAGAGGAACACTGTGAGACCAAAATAATAAAGGTTATCAGTGCACTGCATATTTGTGTCACATCATTAAAACCGGCCAAGCAATTTTAACCACATTTCCTTTTACAGACATTTTTAAAGAAATGAATCGTAGCTATGTTCCACCATCCCGGATATACCAAGGAATATGTGCATAGGTTTATGGGAAAAGATGGTTGGGAATCAAAGGTTGGAAGCCATTTTCAGAACGTTCCATTTAAAGATTAACAGTCCATGGACAACTCATTCTTGCAAAGAACTTAATTATAATTTAGAGGCTTTGTTCCATGTATAAATCCTACTCAGGTACAATTTGCCTTTGGAATAGACTTTGAAGTTCTGACCCAGAATCTAACAGCTAAGATTTTTTTTTACAGTGACTTTAAGATTTTTAGTGGCTCCCATTTTGTTTCTAGAATCAGCTCAGAGTGCTGATCAAACTGTTAAAACCATTCTCATTAGAGCAGACATGGGATTGCACTTTTCCTCATGTATCTGGCCATCAGTAATTAGTACAGTATTGCCGGTGGTGCGATTCAACCAGTGTAACAACTGGTTTGTTAAGCACATGCCAAACACATGCTCTGTGCATGCGCTAAATAAGCACTCCACGCGCACACAGTGCATTTCAAACAAGCTCTACAACTCACCTTCTAGTGCCCCAGTAAAACAGCTGAGGTGCGGCAATCTGGTGCGGCAATCTGCTCTGCCGCGCCAATCTGCACTATAGGTCAGTATAGTGCAGGGGCAGACAGGTAGGCCCACCTGAACTTCGGAGTGAACCGGTTCGCTCTTAGCTGGACATCGGAGCTACCGGTATGCCCAAACTGGTCCGAACCAGTAGAATCCCATCTCTGAGTATTGATGTTTTCAGGTACTGTTTGGAGACCAGTCATGGTATGTCACTTTAGTAAGGATCTTCCTTCATTTTTTGCATTCACATGACCTACCAGCATATTTCAACTCCCCTGTTAAGTATCTCTATTTACCCAAGTCTTTTATGGCAATGCATGTTAAAATCTATGGCATTGTTTAAGTCTGTATTTTTCAACCTTGGCAACTTTCAAATGTGAGGACTTATACTCCCAGAATTCCCCACCCAGCATGGATGCCTGGGGCATTCTGAGTTTTGAAGTGTTCACACATCTGAAAGTTGTCAAAGTTGAGTAACACTGGTCTACATATTTGTTCGTAGGCAATGTTATTCCATTTGTCAAGGTGCAGCTTCATCTTATTGTTGATTTTATCCTGTTTTAAATTGCATTTATAAGACACTTTGAGTTTTATAATTCAGAAGGACAATCTGTACATAATTTAGTTGCATACTGTATGTAAAATATTAGTATTCACAACATATAAAATTTGCAACCTTGATCACCAATTAATGATGAATTTGATAAAACAATTTGGTGTGCTATTTTTCACTACACTATTCTTGAATTTAAAAGCTCATTCCCCCTTGCTTTTCTTTCTTAGGTGTAGATTCCTTTGTCCCATCCAACAGGATTTTATTTTTAGCTGTTGGTAGAAACTCTTTTAAGCAACTTAAAGTAAGTGCTCATAAAAACATAGTCAAAATAATGGAAATATCTAGGGAACCATTACCAATATGAGAGCTTTCACCTGGTTTCATTGTCTTCTGCTTTTTTTTCCCAGATGTGTATGCACAGTAGGTTGGACAGGACAACAGTGCAATGAAGATATAAATGAATGTGAATCTGCACCCTGCTTGAATGGAGCAACCTGCTATGAATCCATTGTCCCTGGTCAATTCCTCTGTGCTTGCCCTCCATTTTATATTGGAAAAAAATGCCAGTATCACCATAATCCATGTGATGCTCCCTACAATCCATGTAGAAACAATGCTACTTGTTTGGCCCAGGTTGATGGGAAGCCGTTATGCATCTGTCAAAAAGGTGACTTATGAAAATGCTGCATGCTTGGTACATTTTACAATAGTTCACAGCAGGGTGAACTACAGTGAAACATTAAGTGTAAAATTTAAACCTACAAACCTGTGGATGGTTAAAAGGGAACATCCATTGCAACAACTGAACAATATAGCTAAGCTATGACCTATATTAGGTCATATCTTAGAACTGGAAAAGGGAATGATTGAAGATGAAAGGGGGAAGCTGCAGACATTCTACCTAGGTTTCTTTACAGGAACTGGGCAAATCATAGGCCAATCGAAAAGCTTTCCAACAATATGAACAATTTGACAATGGAACCAGCAAGCAAGGGAGGTAATAGACTTCTATTCATTGAAAAGGTTCAAACAGGGACCTAGCATCAATCTATGTGGTTATTTTAATTTGGATTCCTACTTTTAAGTGGCTTGGCTTGATAGTCTCAATGGTCCCTTCTAACACTACAAGGAAAACTTAACAGAACTATTTTATCATAAACAACTGATCTGAGTGTCTTGTAGTTTTAATTAATCAATTGTTCTTGATAAATAAAGCAATTATTGAAATAATTCTGCAAGGGTCCATTTCACATTGCCTTCAAAACCCTCAGGCATAAGATAATCAGCCAAAGCAACTATTCATTTTTTTAAAAATTGCATTACATGAAGACCATCAGTAGGTTCACTTTCTTGCAACTCTGGGGAAAAAGACTTCTATTGTTCAAAAGAAAGCAGCAGAAAAACATTTGCAATGCTCAAACAGGAATGCTTCATTTCTTTATTTTACTACCATGAGTAAAGTTTTGGGGATTTAAGCAATGTAGGAAAAACATGCAGAATACAGTTTCTGGAATTATTTCCAACCCCTTCATGAAAGCTCTGTTCCTGATCACATGACCAGGAGAATGAAGAATAAAGCAGCCGCAATATCCAAAATCTTTGCACAACTGCCTTTCCCATAGGTGTGCATTGGGGAATTTTATTTTCTTCAACTGCATCTAGCCAGTTGTGGGATTCAAATAATTTAACAATCGGTTCACCCAGGATCAGGCTGGCTGTCATGGGAGGCATGGCCCATCCCCATCCTCCAGTTCTGCTGCACATGCGGGACGAGCCGCCTGCAATAGCCAACCTGACTATGGGTGAACTGGTTGTTAAATTACACCCCCCTCCGCTATCAAAATGGATCCTAGGCAGGGGTGAAATGCTCCCGGTTCGGACCAGATCGTCTGATCCGGTAGCAATGGCGGTGGGTGGTTCGGAGAACCGGCAGCAAAAATCCCTGCACCCCCCTCCCCCATCATGCCCAGCTGAGCCACACGATCATCAGAGGCTTTTTTTTTTTTTACTTTTAAAAGCATTTTTTCTACAACCTCTTCTGACAAAAAAATGCTTTTAAAAGTTAAAAAAAAAGCCTCTGATGATCATGCAGCTCAGCTGGGATCGTCAGCGGCTTTTCAAAGCATTTTTTTCTGCAACCTCTTGGCCGAAGAGGCAGTTAAAAAAATGCTTTGAAAAGTCTCTTACGATCCCAGCTGAGTTGCCTGATCGCCAGAGAGGCATATTTTAAAAAGCCCCTCTGACGATCCCAGCTGAGTTGCCTGATCGGCAGAGAGATATTTTTAAAAAGCCTCTTTGACGATCCCAGCTGAGTTGCCTGATCAGCAAAGGCTTTTCAAAGCATTAGAAAAAATGCTTTGAAAAGTTAAAAAAAAAAAAGTTGGCCAGGCCCACCCAGCCAGATTCCCCCCCCATCAAGCCACGCCCACACAACCGGTAGTAACAAATTTTACATTTTACCCCTGATCCTGGGCACTGTGCTGCACTGCAATGGAAAAATGGGCAACGGAGCGTCTGGCACAAGGGAAGGAGGAGGAGCAAGAAGAAGAAAGAGGGAAAGGGGCCCTCTCATTCCCTCACACCAGCCGCTCTGTTGCTTGTTTCTCCATTGCAGTGCATCACCCAGGATCCACTTTGATAGCGGGAGTTGGTAATTTAATAACCAGTTCGCCTGAAGCAGTGTGAACTGGCTGAATCCCACCACTGGATCTAGCCTGTTTTCAAAGCCAATCTTTTACCAGATTCTCCTGTAATAACCAAATCTTGATACCATTTTGTTCTTATAGCTTTATCCTGAAGATAGTGGTCCGAAGCTCCCTTACATAATTCCTTTCCAATATTCCATTGGATTGGAAAGACTAAAAAGGCCTTCAGCTGAGAAATCTGTTGGGATTTCTAAATCACAATCTGAACTGCATTTTAATTCATCACTCACTGCTGATTAAGTAAAGCCAGAAACTCATGCGGTTGGTGACTCTGCAGCTACAGGCAGCAGTACATGTTTATAATTAAAGGCTGGACAGTCAGATAATTGAAAATGCAACCCAAGTAAGAAGTACCCCTAAGTAATAAGAAACCGAAATTTAGTTTCTTCTAAATGTTTTGCTTGGAAAATATAGCAATGTGAAAAAACCCGCTTTATTTTAAAAATTTAAAAAATAAAAATCTGTTCTCCAGGGCTGTATCAGATCATTTCCATGCACTGTTGATTTATAATTTGTATCTTCTGCTAGACTGATTTGCATGACCAGCAGCAGTTAGTAGTTGCATTTAAATGCGCCTATTACTTTAGTAGACATGGTAGTAAATGTCATTACCATAACAATACATTAGCACTAAATGTATATTTTCAAATGCCTAATTAATAAACCAATTTACAAAACAGTTGGCTGAAAAATAAAAACATTGCTGTTTTATATATTAAATTAGTAAACTATATTCACAGCCTATGACATGAATTAGAATTTACATTATGATGTTTTCTGAAGACCGTTCTGGGCAAATATTTTAGATGCTGCAAATTGATTGCGGTTGGTTATGTTAATTTGTCATCATGTTGCTAACTGTTAAAAATGTGTTGAACAACTTTAAGTTTCAGAAATTAAAGAAAAACAGTTCTCATTTCGTTGTGCTAGATCACATTAAATTGGCTGGAAATATGGACTTGGCAGTACTTTTAGTAATTTCCCAGACTGTCAAGGGTATTTCTTTATTAAAGACTCTGGTTCTGTTCTCAGGACAGAATAGATTATAATAATTATAATTCAAACAAAGTGTAATATATATCAATAAGATCATATGCCTAACACAACCATCATTCTAAATCAAACCAAGATAAAATGGTTATAAAATCAATAAATAAAAATAAACTACTTGAACAATTCTAAAATTACAAGGGGAGGAGAAACAAAAACCCTTGAAGAGCTGTTGGGATATCAATAAAGAAGTACTTTATTTTAATTTAACTTTAATTAAATTTAATTTCTTGGATAGGGGATGTCCTTAGAACAGGTCCCCCTAGTTTACTAGCAATCACCATCAAAAAGCTTTGTTATATACTAGTATCCCTATCTTTATATTGTAGAACAGAGGAATTCAGAACACACTAAAACAATAAGTAGTGTAAATCCAAGTTTAAAAAATTTGCATTAGACTTGGAAATTGGATTAGAAACTACATCATTCTGTAGAGCTGACATCAGCATCAAATATTCATCCCATGAATATAAGGCATTGACATAACAAGTGTTTTTGTTTAAAGAGAAATGTAGAGGGATAAAAAATGAATAACATATAAACCTAACCTATTTTCTAAAAATGTGGAGAATGAAATCTATTCAACTATATACTGTATATATTGCTTTTCTCTCTCTCTGTCCGTCTTTCCTTTGTGTTTGTACCGAGATTGCACACTTTCATGATAAAAATGACATTACTTTTTTTTTCTTCCTGAAATAGATTTCACTCCTTTCATAACATTCACTTTAGATGAAAAAGACCTCAAGGAATGTCATTTCATGCTGAAGTCCTAACTTAAGAGCGAAGATTATCTCCCTATGTTTGGTTCTCAGTAGCAATAAAGCACACTACCATAAACTTTGAAGGCTCTTTTGTCAATATATTTTACAAATCACAATGACTGCATTCAGAAACACACTAAACCAAAACAAAGTAAATCTTATCATGACTTAGCATGGTGTCCGAATTCCAATTTTCTAGCAAATTAAATCTTAAATTCAATTTTCTCTGTCAAATTATGTAACCTTCTCCAAAACCAAAGCAGACTAAATACCTCCTATCATTACATAATTAATATAACAACAAATGAAATCATCAATATCAATATCTCTCTTTCACAGTCTAATGACTAGAAATATTATATTGATGAATGGTCTAGTTAAGTGATGGCACTCACTATAGTAAGCACTCTTGAAAAAATCGTCAGATTTTACATTGCTTTCAACATTTGCAATGACATTCAATTTTGAATCTTTATTACAAGTAATCTATATTAGAGTTGCTCATAAGATGAAAACAGTACATTTGGGGTTTCTGTATAGGTGCATCATACATTGTTCCATTAATACCTGATCACCATATACACCATATACAGTACACCATATACAGAAGAGTGTAGCTATTTGACCAGTGATTTTAAAAAAAATAGAAATAGAAAAGAAAAAAGAAAAGCCCAGTTTTGCACTAGCCACCAATTGATAAAAAAATATTACCATCCTGATAAGCACATTTTCTTAGACTTTTTTTTTCCAATGTACATTTTCTCCAAGATATTTTTTACATTGCTTTCACTAATGTAAAAAATTTCACTGTCCTTTGCCAACACAATTCATTTTTGTAGAAAGAATTGCAATGACAATTCTAAAAAGGGTGCATCTCTGAATTGGTTCAGCGAGAAGGAATAAAGTAAATAATGACTTAAATCTATACTAAATCAATTTTTCCCACTCCTAGTCTCATCAATATAAAAAACATAAATAAGGGAAGAAAAAAAATTCTCCTTTGCAAGTGACAATATTTTTTTTAACTCTAAGATATCTAGAATGTATAAGAGGTACAATGGCTCAGTGGCTTAATGACACTGAAGATGGTTTCTGCTCTGGCAGTTTGAATCTAGCACCACGTGGCAGGGTGGGCTCCTGCCACTCATCTCAGCTTTTGTCCACCTAACAGTTTGAAAGCATGTTCTATGCAAGTAGATAGATGGTGGAAAAATGAGTTGGTGCTCTGTGCAGGGAGTCAGATTCATGCTGGCTCTAAACCTTCTCGGCTGCGATGCCCATTTGTGAGGCGGCTCTGGGAAAGGAGGGAGCCTTGGGTGATGCTGCAGGAAGAGCCCTCTCATCTTTCTCTCTAGTGTGAAGTCAGCTTGTCCTTCTGTGGTGCACCTTGGGAAGCATGCAAGCATGTCCTACAACAGGGCTGGTATCTTGCCAAGCCAAACTATTACTCTGCAGTTGCATTGTGGTCTCCTGGCTACTGCAACAATGCCATACACTAATAATAATAATAATCTAGAACATAGATAATAGATAATAATCTAGCTATGTTGGCTGGGGAATTCTGAGAGTTGAAGTCTGCACATCTTCAAACTGCCCAGATTGATAAACACTGAGATGTATGATAGCTTAAGCTCCATGATAGGACAGATTTGCATAGTTTTGGAAGACAGCATACTACTATTTTAATATAACATTTCCAAGTTTTTCAAAAAGGCAAGAGTATCCTGGCCGATTTTGCTAGATGCTCATTTCCTGCATATCTCTTTATTTTGTCCTTGCATTAAAATATTCGACATGTGATCATCTCTATGGAGAAGTATCGCTTGTTAGATTGAACAGGTGAAAATGCTCCAAGTGTTTTAAAGTTCAATTTTGAAGGCATTCACCTGGGTCTTTGTTATTTCTGCTCCTGACATTCAAAACTAAGTCAAAAAGATCATAGATCCATTACTGCTTCATCTGTCTTTCAGGATTTGAAGGTACTTACTGTGAAATTGACAATAATGAATGCATCTCCAACCCATGTAAGAATCAAGGTCACTGTGTGGATGGAGTAAACAGTTATAGGTAAGGAAGAATCAGTGTCAGACTTGGCTTGGGCACTGTTTTAGAAGATAATGTGGCACAGATTTAGATCATTTGTGGGAGAAGCCATTGCTTAAAATTTCTTCAGTTTCTGGGCTATAATTAAAATCTGTGCAATCAGCTAATCAAATATTCTGCCAAAAAAAGTTGTTTAAATTGTCCAGAATGTTTGTTTTAAGTGATACAGTATACAGAAAATATGAACAAAATCTTGTGCATTTTCCTTTTTCTTTTTTCTTTTTGTTACTTCTTCTGCTAAAGATTCTTTGCAGTTTACTAAATGCCATCCTTCTATCCAGGTGCTTTTGCAGAGATGGCTTTTTTGGGATACTGTGTGAAGGGGAGATTAATGAGTGTCTATCAAGTCCCTGTGCAAACGGCGGAACATGCATAGATCTCACAAACAGGTTTGTGGCTGGAATTAAGTTTTGGCCTTTCACTTTGCTGATACAGCATGTCAAGTAATATTAGAGAAAGTAGGTAGCCTATACTTTGAACAGCATAGAGCAAGCAATTATGGCTCATTTCTTAGGGTTTGTAGTGAACCAATAACAGAATAGTCGTTATACAGTTAGAGTCATGATGGCACGAGTGCCAGAGGTGACATACAGAACCCGCTCTGTGGGCACGTGTGCTGTCGCCAGCTGCTCTTCTGGTTTCTGGCATGTGCATGTGTGCACAGGCCAGCTGTTTTTTGGGTTTCCCGCGTTTCGGTGTGCATTCCGGTTTGGGCACTCGGTGCCGAAAAGGTTCGCCATCACTGAATTAGAGTAATATAATCATAGATTTATTATAGAATAATTTCATTAACATTCATAACCTATGAAAGTTAAAGTGGGCATTGTTCAGATGCAGTATAGTTGTGAGGCTAAAAACAGAGCAAAGTCATTGCTTTCATGATATCTTTTATGTACTGACCAATGGGTTTCATCAGCTCATTAATATTTCTGCTTATCAGAACTATTTAATGTTGCAAAATGACTGCTTTGACTCTTATTTGCAATTCTTAATTTCTATCACATCACCAGCTGCAAGTTTTAACTAGTGACATGATATACTGTAGTTCTGTGCTGATCATCCAACAGAATTAGGAATTTGGATCGTTAATACAATACACACTGAATTCTCTCTTCTTTTTAATTCTGTATGATTGGGACTAGATGAAGTCACTTAAAAATGAGTGGATGGGGGCCAAACCAAGATTTATAGATATCAGAGGAAGGGACAAGGAGGAATGTAGTGGTATGGCTGCTTCTAAGCTGTAGATTTGGAAGTCTCCAACTATCCTTTCCAGAAGACCTTGGGTGTACTCTATATATCTAAGTTCTGCCTCCTCCCTTTTAGTGGCTTCCTGGCACTATCTTTCTTCCTGGGGAGCGTCTTGTGGCATGTGAGATGTGTAGGGCATTCATCAAGTATATTGTTTTGCTGACAAATTAAGAAAAAGATGAAAACAGTAAATGGACTAAAGTCTACTTATAGTACCCCTTCCTGATGTTCAGGTGTATGATTTGGGCAGTCAGTTCCTTGTTGCTCTTCCTTTCGGGATTTCTTATATTTCTTCCAGCTTCTAGATTTTCCTTTTCTCAGAAGCTCAGAGGAGATAAGACAGAACAGAGTACATTTTTTGCCTGGCTGGGAAGTGAACTGGCTTTATGAATGTTGGATGGTATCACAACTGGCAGCAAAACTGTAAATGCTACTTGTATTGGGCCATCTCTTGATCCGCCCTACCTATCCCTGTGACATTTTTTAACACTGTGCCAGCCTGGTTCTGCTGCCTCTAATTAACTAGCATAGATTACTGCCAAATCTGACATAACTGCATTCTATCAAGATTGAGGTTGTCCTTTCTCAGAAAAGGCCAAGCTTGGTATACAGTCATACCATCTCTTCTATCACCTCACAAAACCCAGTAATCAAAGGCAGAAAGCTCACCTATCCTCAAAGCCAATCAGCAGTCCAGTGGTGAAATTCAGCCAGATCTATCCGGATTGCATGATCCGGTAGCACTGGTGGCAGGAGGCTCCGCCCACCCGCCCAGACGTCATCACGTCCCGTTTTTTACCTTCTGCGCATGCACAGAAGACTCTGTGCATGGGTGGAGGAGGCTCACACGAGTGTAGTGAGCTGGTAGGGAAAGGTAAGTGAATTTCACCCCTGCAGCAGTCATTCTTCCAAATCCTTCTCAGGAAAGGCCAAATCTACCAATGGGCCATTTCCTAGCCTGATATCCTACTTTCTGCATGACTTAGCATAACTTTGGCGGTTTGCCAGACATTTGGCAGGCCTTTTCCTCAATTTGGCTATCTGTCCTTTCAAATAGATTGCAGGAAGAATATTTCAGTATTTTCCCCAAAGTATATATCAAACATTTAACTATACAGTATGCATGTAGTATACTTTAACTTACCCAAAATAAGCCACCCTTGCTCATACAGATAGATATTGGAATACTTAATTGTGAAATAATTTACAGAAGAGCAAACTCAAAATAGTACCATATTCTGAGATGTGGGTCAGATCAATTTATCAGTCAGATAAATCATATCAGTTTGCTAAAATATCTAGGAATTCCTGAGAGAGCCACTGCATTCCCACATCCGAAGTTGAACATATGGCAAATATTGTGAATTTGCTGATTTTGCCATCCTCTGAAATCTTCTTTTTCTCTAATATGACAGGTTCCTTTGCAACTGCCCCATTGGCTTCTATGGGGCATTCTGTGAAGTGGATATAAATGAGTGTGAAACAGTTCCTTGTTTGCATGGAGGAAGTTGCTTCAACAAGCCTGGAGGATACCAGTGTATTTGTGATTCTGGTTTCACAGGTTAGCACATTTCTAAAATGTGGACGTAAACCAAATCCCATTATAATAACACAAGTGTTTGATCATAAACAGTGATTGTTTCATCCTGGGTAAGCAAAAGAGGTTACTTACCTTTTGAAAGATAGATCAATAATTACCGTGGTGATTCCTAAATCTGCATCTTTGTTAAGCACCTCTGGACCTTACAGTATTTACTGCATTTCTGATTTATTGGTTCTTTACCAATCCAGGTACTTAGTTGAATTATATTAAAAAAGAGGTTACGTAGACCAGAGCAAAAATCAATATTTTGTGAATTCAGCCAAGAAAAATAATTATTCGTGCAACTGTGATGTTTTGCAAAACCTACGTATCACAACCCCTTTTTCGGTTGTGCCATTTTATATCACAGTAGGAATGCTTAATGAATCAACATAAATCCTGACATATGTGAAAGAAAAAAACAAACAAATCAGACTTTGGCACAATAAAACTGATTTACATTCACATTTCCCATTATTGAACATTTGACTTTCCTAAAATGTAATGTTGAAAACTTTCCTCACATAGGGATTTGTAAACTTATATATAGAAATATTTATGCATTATTTACTGAGCGAAACTGTACTAAAATCTTGGAATCTTTTTACTACTACATAAATATTCATCATATGTTATTCATATATTATGGATTATGTGTATTCAAAAACTCTAGTACTGCATGCAACAACAATGCAAGAAGCACACGGCAACTGGTCTCTCATTCTGGGGCAGCAAGGGGCAGCATGTCCGGTTGCAACTCTGCTCTACGAACTGCACTGGCTTCTGGTGTGCTCCTGGGTGCAATTCAAGGTGCTTTTTGTCACTTGTGAAGGCTTCCATGGCATGGAGTTGGGTTATAAGAGCCATGGTGGCACAATGGTTAGAATGCAGTACTGCAGGCTACTTCTGCTGCCTGCCAGCTGCCTGCAATTTGGTAGTTCAAATCTCACCAGGCTTAAGGTTGACTCAGTCTTCCAAAATCAGTAAATGAGGACCCAGATTGTTGGGGGCAATATGCTGACCCTGAAAACCACTTAGAGAGAGCTGTAAAGCACTGTGAAGCAGTATATAAGTCCAAATGCTATTGCTATTGCTATTATTTGTGGAACTGCCTCTTCTCAATTGTTTCTACGTGTCCTGTTAACTCTGACAGGAGAGGCCTGTTGCAATGTCCTAATGGTTAAAGAATGTTTCTTGTGGTAACCAGAATTTTTTGTTGTGCTGACTGTTTTGTGGAACTCCATACTACTACCAGAATGGGAAAACTTGTCACAGCCAACTCACCACTGCCAACACACTGTGGGAAAACTTGCCACAGCGGACTTGCCGCGGGACAATTTAACAATTCAATTTAATTATTTAACTTTAAAAATATTTTAATTTTTTGTCATTTACATTTTCTTTTGGCCCTCCTTTTGCATCCTTTCTTTAATGATTCTATTCCATCATTTCTTTTATTTTAGTGTAGACAATAATATGCATACATATCAGAGGTGGGTTTCAGCAGGTTCTGACCAGTTCTCGAGAACCGGTAGCGGAAATTTTGAGTAGTTTGGAGAACCGGTAGTAAAAATTCTGACTGGACTCGCCCCCATCTATTCTCTGCCTCTGAAGCCCCAGCTAATCGGGAGGAAATGGGGATTTTAAAGTATCCTTCCCCTGGATTGGGGTAGGAATGGAGTTTTTACAGTATCCTTTCCCTGCCACGCCCACCAAGCCATGCCATGCCCACCAAGCTACACCCACAGAACCGGTAGTAAAAATTTTTGAAACCCACCACTGATACATATACACACATGCGTACATACATTCGCTACACACATTCATATTTATGATTCAGCACTTTGCAATGCTTCCCTTCACTCATTTCCTCATTTTATCTAAGAAAAAAAAATGCTGGGCAAAGTTCTGCTTTATTTTGGCTTCTTTATGGGAAAATAGGCCTTCTTATAGATCTCATACAAAGTCAATATTTCCCTGTGTGTGCAACAACAACAACAAAAATAGAAGAACCAGGCAGCCCTTTGGCAAGTGCAGCAAAAACAGCCAGGGAAGGTCAGATCTCACTAGATAGGGCAGCCCTGGAGCCCAGCTCATTGACAGTTATGAAGGCTTCCTCTCCATGGGGAAGGTCTAGAATGGAAGGTCTTCTGTTACAATACTATGGAATCACTGATAATGTTGATGAAATGGAGGCTCCATTCTGAGCAGCCATGGTTGGCAAATGGAAGTGTGGCATCCTTGTGGCACGTTGGCCGTTTTATCCACACTCCTCCCTTTGTCCTTATTCCTTTCTTATTTTTATTTTTTAATCTAATTCCATCTTAGATACAGAACAGGAGGGTGACAGATTGTTCCATGTTATACAACACTGATGACTAAAATGAACAGCTGATGTGACAACTAGCAATCCTGATTTTGCCTCCTGAATGTAGCAGTTTATTTGACACAATTATTGGGCTGTTGAACACATCTGAGCAGCTGCATTTAGCTCATTGGGCCTATTTAGGCAAGTCTATTTGCATAAGTATTAAAAATTAATCTTAGGGTTGTAGCATCATTTTAGTGAGCTTGTATCGTATTCATGTTTTGGTCTGTTAACCACTCCTTTTTGATAAGATTCCTTGCTAAAAGCCATTGATGTTGTTATTGAATTTTAGTTTATACTGCTTGGGATAAATTATGATAAGCAAAATGTTCTTATTTGCCAATCCAGAGTGTGTGATGAAGGGAAGCTATTTCAAGGACCATATAAGCTACCAGTCTGTGAACAAAGGGGAGGGGGGATCACGATTCCCATCAATTAATAAGTTGATGCTCAGTGTTGGATTTATTGACAGCTTGAAAATTTGAGAAGCATGTATTTTTTTAGAAATGTACTGTGATGATGCATGACTACTTTCTATGTTGTATTGGTTTTATGTCACCTAATTCATAAGAAACGAAAACATATTGTTTGCAAGGGTGCCAACCTTCTCTGCTTAGGATAATGAAAAAGACAATTTAAAAAGTCAATATGTCAGCAGTTTAAAGGGGCTGGATTTATGAGGATATAACCAAGCAGTGTATTTAGCTGATTAAAAAGGAAATATATGCTCAGATAGTTATTTCTTTCATATATACATGCATGTATACATCTATACATATTTTGCCTAAGGGGCCTTACCCAAAGTAGACAAAAAAGGGTGCCTGAGGTTGGTCTTAAAATCCAAGTAGAATCATTTGTACCAATAAAGGAGAATACTTGTAGTTCAGGGTTGAAATGAGGGATCCTTCTGAAATGAACTCAGAGAGCACCAAGGATCCCTCAGAATCATGTGTATGCAAACACTATTTTAAATCATCTACCACTTTCTATCATTCAGCTTTTAAAGGTTTTAAGTATTAAAACCAGCTTTGCCAAGTACATAAATTCCTCTTTGTTGTCCTTTTTTTTTCTTCTTAGTTCCTTCAGTTCCATGAAAAATAATTTATTTAAAAGGTAGAAATTATTTCAAAGGAAGTTTAGGGTTTTGCACCTTTGGCCCTGTGCCAATTCTGTTGGTAATGGACACACCAACAGAAAGGCTTCTCCTTGAAGGCCTTAATGGCTAGAGAGGCTCAAAATGAGAAAAAGCTCTCCAATTGCTGTGCCTTTTGATATTTCTGGCTTTAAAAGGTGATACTACACTTTTTATGTTTGGTAAATTGGCAAGCAGTGTAAATGTGTCACGAGAGCAATAATTTGATCCCGGGACCTTGCACAGATGGCAACTTACCTGATGCATTTCTCACTTGCAGGTATTTTTAAGGGTAGCTTCATATAATGTCTATTCCACAGTAAAAAAACTAGGTAACCATGACACAAATAGCAGAAGGTTGTACACTTCCAGAAGACAAATGCTCCATAAGCAGAACATAAGAATTACAGTGAGAAATGTTCTGTTCTTTCCAGATAGGGCTGCAGATAGGAGCTATTTGGGGTTGTTAAAAACTTATCCTGAACTCCCATGCCATGTGTACCTTCAAAGATAGTGCTAAATCCAAGAATAATGCTAACCAGCATATTTGGTGTTTTATAGAACTTGTAACCTTATCTAAAACTAGTTCAAAATGTTCACGCATATAAACTTTCCCAATCTATAGTGCTTCTGATTTGTGAAGCTTCACTTTATTTGTCCTTATCTGGTCAAAAACCGCCCTCACAAATTGTTTTGTCTCGTTGAAATGGGATGATGATAAAGAGAGATTGAATGGCATTCCATTTACTGTGTTTCCCTGAAAATACGACTTTTCAGGGAAAACAAGCCCTAGCCCTAATTTCATGCCTGTGCCTAATAAAAGCCCTACCCAAAAAATAAACCCTAGTTATGCCCCGTCCACCATCTGATTGTACAAGATGGGGCAAGGCACATGTGTAAAAATCAAGCTAGGGTGGGGGCAGAGGTGGAGCTGTCCCACATGCCCTGTACCTGCTTTCCTTAGGACTGCTGCATTGGCCTCCCAAGCCCTGACACCTGTCGTGCTGCTGTCTGACTTCTGAGGCCACTCGTGACCACTTGAGGCAGGACACCACATGACACATGGTGCCAGTGCTGCCGCTTGCAGCAGGATGCTGCTTGGCTCATCATGCCGCTGCTGCCGCCCACTCATGCAATGGCACGATATGCCATGCAGCCTCCTGCCACGAGCAGCGGCATCCGTGTGGCAAGCCATGCGATGTCTGGCCGCAAGCAGCCGCAGAAGTCAGGCCGTGGTGCAACAGGTGTCAGGGTATGGGAGGCCTGGCTGTGGTGATCCTAGGGGTAAGACATCCCCTGAAAATAAGAACTGGTGCTTATTTGGGGGCCCAAATAAAAATAAGACCGGGTCTTATTTTCAGGGAAACACAGTATATATTGATGACTCTTCAGTCCAGATTGTATCTCCCATTGGTTTCATATAGATATTAGAATTAATTCAAGGAAAGACAGTACCCCGAGAAGACACCATCAGTGTCTGAAGTTGGAGATGAGAGAGCTGGCTTCAGCTTTCCACAGTTTCCTAATACCAGCATATTGCAATAAAGGCAAGTTTTTCTACATAGCTTTTTACCATATTTACAGTATATAGTCCTTTCAATTAGTCCACAGAGTGCATCACTGTTCTGCCCCAGCTATGGACCCCAAAGAACACAGCACACACAAAGTCCGTTCAAACCTTAGTTTACTGAATAAACCAGTCTTTTATAACAACGGCTGTTAATCAATTGCATTAACAGCTGCCAAGAATTCAAAGAATAATAACTGAAAACTTACTATGGTTGGCAGAATGCCCAGAAGCAATTTCCACAAAGCTGATAAGATAAGCAAGACAAGACACGAAGGTATGTCAACTAAGTTGTTCCCTGCAAATTGCTTCAGTCGGCGTTCCTCCTTAAGGGAGTGGCCAATTAGCCCCAAGCCTTACTCTCGAGGAGACCTCCTCCTGAGGAGCCACTCCTGCCTTTTGGCAGCTTTGCACACCCGTGCATCGAGAAGAGGCTCCTCCTCTTTTCTGAATTAAGGTACCTCAAATCCACTAATTTAAAGACTGCATAAAAAAAACTGAGATCCATTTCAAGGGTCTTCAGACTGCTTTTGTTTACAAAGTTGTGGTAACTGCAGCAACTCCATGGTCATGTGATAATGATGTCTGACATTGCCTGCCAGCTTCCCATAAGGAAAGTCAATGGGGAAGCTGGTATGAAGTCAAAAGCTGCTCCCACTTCTATTGCTTTTTTGCCCACCTGTGATCATTCTGTTTATCTGTTTACTTATATAAATAT
This sequence comes from Arizona elegans, assembly GCA_022577455.1. Classification (NCBI taxonomy): domain Eukaryota; kingdom Metazoa; phylum Chordata; class Lepidosauria; order Squamata; family Colubridae; genus Arizona; species Arizona elegans. The sequence goes on along the minus strand of JAKOOJ010000001.1, from coordinate 212,386,495 downwards.
TGACTTCTTATTGACAGTCTTTTGGCACTACACTTATTGTTCTGTTTATGATACTTACTCTTCTTAGACAATCATGACAGCATTGGGGTAAAACAATTGGTCAGCCTAAAATTTAATGTTAATTTTGGTCACATCAGATTGTACTATCTTCCTCTCAAAGAATGATCCAATGGGTCGCCTTTTACTAAAAGTTGACAGAGTTTGCAATGAACTGAAAAACAAAACAGCTTGCAAGTCTAAAGGGAAATAGGATCACTCCTTCATTTCAGACTGTGCACAGAGTTTTCTTAACATTCCCTGTGTGTTAGTAGGCAGATAAATTGGAAGAAGAGAAATTCTCCCAACTATTTCTTTTTTTTACCATTGGCCATATCCCAGTTTTTCCCATGAGTTCTTTTACTCTGAGTCCCTAAGTAATAGCAGCAGCAACAGTTATTGTGTTACTAATGCAGCAACCATTTTTTTTAGGTCGGATCTATTGTTTGTGGCTGTTATTCAAAGAGGAGGGGGAAGCTAGCTATCCTCAATTGTTTTAAATTGTGAATCTTGAGAGAAAATCCTTTCTATCCTGGGGATATAGGATAGTGAGCAAAGGAGACTTTTTTTTTTCCAGCAAATTGTCCCAGCTCTATTTCACTGAAATGTAGTTGTTTTTTAAAAGCCTTGAAAATTACATGTCTGTAAAGAATATAAATGAATCTGTCACTTGCTATCCATGCACATATCTGGTTTACATTGTGAAGTTTGTTAAGGCAACTGAGTTTTGGATACCTACCAAGCCTAATCAAAGAGACTAAAGAAAGTTTAGAGGATGTAATTAATCCTGCAGTGCATATAGTCACATGGGAAAGTATTTCATCTTATAAAGTTCCTTTCCCCCCACTCCGTGCATGCAGGTACTGAAAGTATAAGCCTTATCTACATGTTTCCATATTTTTATTGCTCAAGAGGGATACAGTGTCTTTAAGTGCACATTGCAGAGTTTATTTTTCGTATCTATCTCATCATAATGATTTCACAGCAGTTATATGCTAATATTGTTCTCCAGCTTATTGCCAAGCATTAGGCTGCAAGAAAGGAAGTAATTTGATGAAAGGAAAAAATGTCAACAAAATGGGAAGAAATTTCAGGCAAAGTTAGATTTAGAGTAGATAAAATATAGAGGAATATTCCATTTACACAAAATTATTTTCTTCCCCAGTGGATATCATTCTGGTGAGGCTGTTTCTTTAAATGACAGAATCCAAGAAGTGTTAGAGTTTTTAAATATATGTTTCTTATAAATAATGGCAACAATGTGTTCATAATGATTGAACAATACCCGGCTCAGCCTTTTTTCTTCCTTCCATTCAATACTGAGTCTCAGTAATTGTCTGGATAAATCCCTGCAGTTTTCTTGCATGGTTTTTCAGAAGTGGTTTACATTGCCTCCTTCAGTGGTAGGTTTCTACTGGTTCAGCTTGGTTCGGGCGAGCCGGTAGCGGCTATGGTGAGCTGAGAGCAAACCAGTTCTCTATGACAGTTAGCTTGGCCCTCCCGCCCATCCCTGCGTTATACATACCTTATATTTGGTCATTTTTAGCCCAGCTGATACAGCAGATTGCCATGTCTCAGCTGTTCTGTAATACAATGTGCTTGCATGGAGCGCGCGCGAAGCACATGCATGAAGCAAACCTGTTGAAACCCACCACTGGCCTCCTTCCTAAGGCTGAAAGAAAGTTACTAGCCCAAGTCCACCCATCTGGTGGAACTAAAGTGGAACTAGAACCCTGGAGCAGAGGTGTGAATAATCTAGTATGTTTTAAATGGCCACTGGGAAGCCTTTAAGTAGAATATGAGAGTGATAACTCTCTGCCCTTTTTCTGTTTCTGCATATAACATTTAGAGATGAAATACAGGCAGAGATGGGCTGCTGCCGGTTCAGACCAGTTTGGGAAAACCAGTAGTTCTGACCGCCGGCTGCACCTGCCCACCCACCCCGACGCTATCCTGTCCTATATATCTCACTCTCTGGCTCATTTGCCCAGCTCACGCAGCCCAGCTGATTGCCACAGCTGCCCAAGAAGGTGTGCTGGAAGCCACACGTATTAAATCTCTGTGAGTTTGAAGCCGCACGCAAGCTGCACGCTCACATTTTTGGTTCTGCACTAGGTGAACCATTTGTTAAATTATGTGAAGCCCACCTCTGAATACAGGTTGTTCTCATTGAGCAACTACTCCTTCAGCAATTGTTTGAACTTGCAACAGTGCTACTTACAACTAGTTCTCAAAGTTCTAGCCATTACAGTGACCCCTTGGCATGTGATCATGATCCAGGCACTCTATTTCTGACCATTGCAATATCTGGTGATCACAAGCAAAATCAATGGGGAAGCTGGCAGGAAGTTGGAAGTTGCAATCAGGTGAGGTCCTCACTTAACAATCTATACTTAATGACACTACTTCCTTAAGCAGGAAACAAGATGGTACCCTACTCCCATTTCCTGTAAGAAGCCGACTGAAGCAGCATTTCCTGGAATTAATAAGTGACCATTTGATGTTATATGGTCATGTGATCACTACAAGAAATAATGTAAAGAAGCTGTTTCAGCTGACTGTTACTTTGAGTATATGAGGCTTTTTTACTGTTAAAATAAAAAATGAAGTGTGTTAGTCACCACTCAAAAGAAAATCCAACCATTGATTATCTTAAAAATAGAGTTTTAAAAAACGAAGTTTTTAAAAAAGGTAAGAAATTGATTAAAATATACCATAAGGACAAAATACTAGTATAATATATAGGCACCTAGAGGAAGTACAGTAGTACAATGGGGACAAGAGAGATCATGGATAGCACAGGTAGTTTTACGTCAGGGGTGAGTTCTACTTACCTTTACTACCGGTTCGCAATGGAAAGCTTCTGCGCACACACAGATCACCAATGATGACATCTGGGGCGGTGGGCAGGACCTCCTGCCAGTTTTACTACCTGTTCTTGCGAACCAGTCCAAACTGGGGGCAACCCACCACTGTTTTAAGTGCAAACTTGATACCATTCTGATTCCTGCAACATCTGTCCTATTATTCTGTTTAATGGTAGGATCAACCCTTATTCTCCATCCTGAATCTTTTCCTCAACTACAAGCCTTCGATTTTTTTTCCTTTTCAGAAACATAAACATATTCTTCTTCTTCTTGTGCCATATCCGTCATCAGATCAATTGAATATAAAATTTGTGCCAAAAATAAAGAATTTATTTTAAATATTCCTTTGCTAAACATAAAGTTGTATCTTGGCAGTACATTATGAGAATTATATTTTGCACCATCATTATCACTGGATGATACTTATTATTTATTTTTCCCAGTCTCTAAAGAAAAAAAAATCTTAGTTAACCCTTTTATGTTAATGACTATTGGAAAAAAAAAAAGCTTCCTTTTTGACTTGACCTCAATTTAGGAACCAAATATTCTAGATTCAAATTCAATTTGATACATTGGAATAAATTATTACTATGCTGCTGGGAAATACAGGATCTCTAATTAATAGCCACTTTTTCATTTCAGAAATACAACACCAAATGTATTCTAAAGTCGATGCACAGATGATTTCACATTGCGTTTGTATTGTAGGTGGGTTTTCCAGGGTGCAGTTTTAAAACTTGGCAAATGGATGCAGAGAATTAGTTGAACTGATTCTAATCATGCATTGGGCAACAGAAATTGAAATTAAAAGTATCCAATCAATGTATTTTAGTGCAGTCATGTAAGCAGTGTTGTACAACAGATCAATAAAGCTGGCCCTGATGATCTTTAATCATATAGGACTAATTTGTGAGAACAACATAAGCATCACAAGATTTCTTCTCCGAGAAATATTAAATCCTATACACTTGGCAAGAATCTCACTTGTAGAATTGTTGGCTCTTGTTGACTGTTACAGTGACAGGAAAAAAGTAGCAGCAATAACTCATGGAGAACCAGCTCCCAGGGAGAAGTAGCTTCTGTAAGGTTTTCCCATCAGTTGGAAACAATCTCTGCTTTCCCCTAGATATGTCTATCAATGGGAGGGACAGTTTCCTAACAATGGACCACCATCCTTTTATCTTCCAGCGTGATCGGGAAAGTAGTTTTACAACAACTAGAGATTGATAGAAGAGAATATTTGTAGAGGATATCATACCAAAGGTTACATAAAATTTGCTCTTAATTGGAGAGGCTTGATTCATTCAGGTGATTCATTCAGGTGCAGAGTGATACAGCTTGTTGTGCTCAGGGAAGTTATTATCAAGAATCAAGGTTTTAACAATGCATAGCAGCAGTGCTAAGGTAATGTTATAATTAATGGTCTCCGTGATCTTCTGTTGGTATCTAAGACGTTCCTTAATTCAACATCTCTAAGCTGTTGTACAATGACACTCAAAATTCTGGCCCAGAATTTTTGGAATATATCAGAAAATAGGAAAGATTGATTTAAGAAAATACATCTTTACACCTTTTCTGCAAAATGTTATTGCAGAATAATATTCTTTTCAGTATTACTCATATCTTTGCTATATGCTTCCCTTCCTAAGTCACATTGATTTTAATACTTTCATGAGTCAAATTTGAATCTGTTTTTGTCTTTGCTAGCAAATAGAAGTCCAAACTTCTTTTTTTTAAAAAAAAAAAGTTCTGCTTGAAAATCAGGCTCTTGGATTATTATACCAATGTGATATCCATATTTTTAATAGTTCTTGCATTAGGCTGTTTTTGCATTTGACTAATCTGCCACAGCTGCTCACTCTAAATCAAGTTATTAAAAGTTGTTAAGCTGCAGTAATGCCACAAATTGCTTAGATGTGCTCCTAAATCAGGTATCTGGTTTACTAGGTTTTTGTAAACAACAACAAGGATTTTACAAAATGTTTTTCTTTCCAATATTGTTGAGACATGGTACTAAAAATGATAGTGCCAGATTGACCCCTTGTGTCCAGCATTATAGCCCGTTCTATTGCAAACCATCTATATGGGTGACATACTATCTTATCTCTCTATATAATAACTTATTTACTGTGTATACAACTGATTCTGAATGATAGTTATCTACTTAAATAGAGAGAATGTTGAGAAAAGGCATTTGAGGATGCTCTTTTCACACTTCTCACTTAGTCGTCATTATAAAGTATAATAATTTTCTCTCTGTCTGGGTCTCTATATTTTATGCCACTAAGTAAAATTTATGACTATCAACCCTTTCTATAGACAGTGGGATTCAAACCAGGAAATGATATTAGATAGGTGTGTCACCAAAGCAGGACATATATATTGCCAACCAAGCTGTGAACTGTGTAGTGCTATCTGCAGACTGAGGGGTTTCAAAAACCCCTCAGGAGAGTTCAGAAAGACTAAAAGGATTTGCAATGGAGATGTGCTTTTTTCATCTATATATTGTTTTGTTTGTTTTGTTTTATTAGATTTCTATACCGCCCTTCTCCCGAAGGACTCAGGGCGGTGAACAGCCAAAAGATAAAAACACAGAAAATACAAAATTTAAAATAGATTAAAACAGATTAAATAGTTTGGCTAAATTTTAAAAATATCCCATAATATCAAATTCATGTTTAAAATTTAAATTTAAAATTTAAAAATTTTAAAAAGGAGAAGATTTAGGCCAGGCCAGCTTGATGGAATAAAAACGTTTTAAGCGCACGGCGGAAGGTGCGCAGATCCGGGATCCTCCGTATCTCCGGGGGGAGCTCGTTCCAGATCGTAGGTGCCCCCACAGAGAAGGCTCTCCCCCTAGGGGCCGCCAGTCGACATTGTTTGGCCGATGGCACCCGGAGGAGCCCCTCTCTATGGGAGCGTACTGGCCGGTGGGAGGCTATTGGTGGTAGTAGGCGGTCCCGTAGATAACCAGGTCCTAAGCCATGGAGCGCTTTAAAGGTGGTAACCAAAACCTTGAAGCGCACTCGGAAGACCACCGGGAGCCAGTGCAGCTTGCGCAGGAGAGGTGTTATATGGGAGCTCCACGTTGCTCCCATAACCACCCGCGCGGCCGCACTCTGCGCCAGTTGGAGCCTCCGAGTGTACCTCAAGGGGAGCCCCATGTAGAGAGTGTTACAATAGTCCAGACGAGAGGTGACGAGGGCATGAGTGACCGTGTGTAGAGAGTGTAGATATTCTTGTTCTTCTGTCTAGAAGATGACAACCAAACAATGAAGATGTGGCATTCTTATAGCCCGAGTTTGGTGTCATAGTATCTTCTGGTAATTTGTTGAATTAACCACTCAGGATTCCTTCCCTCAAATAAATCCTGTCAGTTGAAGATTAGGGATCTGCATCTTTCAGCTGCTCCAGCCAAGATGTCCCATACAAAAAAATAAATAAAAATCTGGGAATTGATTAGAGCTCCACATATTTGCTACTTGCTTTATTTAACATGTAAACCTTATGCCCTAATTATGAAGACATAAAACTAACACCATTGGTACAAAACACCATCATGAAATGCTCTTGAGATATGATGATAGTAGTGGTGATATTGTTTCCAATCTGCATTAGAACCTTAAGACTATCCATTTTTCTTTTCAATCCATTTATCACAAACCATTTATTGAAACATCTTTCATGCAGTTGCACGTGAGGGATTCAAGTACACCACAAAAAGCATGGAGCCATAAGGAGAGTCTTTGTGAAAAGAATAACCTAGTTAAAATTGTGTGTCTAATCTCTACATTTCTAATTGAGAAGTATGTATCTGGAACTTGATAAATTTGTTTTTAACAGTCTCACGAGTCATCGTTTTTCAGCAGAATAAGTTACCACCACAAGAATCATGGGACTGCTTATGGTTTCTGACTTACAAGGAATGTATGAATTCCTCTACAATCAAATTAAACATGAAAAATATCATACTTTCAATCTGTAACCTGTAAGGTGTGCTAGCAATCATGCTGTTTGGAGCACAGTTTGCTCAAAATGAATACTTTACACTTTTTGTCAAATCTTCTGCCTCTCTCTTTAATTTTAAAGGATGGAGAAATCCTTCAAGCACCTCCATTTGTCATTTGTCATTTTTTTTACTGAAAGAAACAGCATGTGTACATTGTGTGGATTCCACGTTTAAAGATTTTTCTAATCAATGCCGTAACAGGAAATGTAGATATCCCAGACAGAGAGATTGATTACTTCTTTCCAGTCAAATAAGCCCATTTTACCTGTCCTTCTGTGATTTAGGAAAACATCATCAACAACAAATGTTTATTAGGCCTCTACATGGCCTTCAAAACACCTGAAGTTATTGATAAGACTAAAAAGTAGGCAAAAATACAATTTTATTAAATATCAAACAATACAAATAACAATGGGATTATTAAGATTTCTACTAATCATCAGTAGTAAATGTGATGAATAGAACAAATAGAAGCATAAAATTGGGCAGCATGGAAGTATATATATCACAGAATCTTGTTTGTATAGAAGTGACTGATAAGCATTATGTTCTCTACCAGTATAGTTTGTTAAATTGGGATAAATGAATGTCTTACAAGATTCCCTGCAAAGACAACAACAATAATGGTGTTTGTGACTTAGGGAGTCCACAGAATTGTGGGGCAGCACTGATGATGTTACCTAGTTGGGTAATGAAATGTCTGCAAGAAAACAAACTCAGAAAGCATGAAGGACTCCACAGACTTCTCTCCACATAGGTAGATAGCTGCTGAAAATGGTTTTACTGGCAAAAATATGAAAATATATATATATTCATTGCTTAGATGCTTCATTGAAAAAAATCATGGTTCTGACTCCACATTTATAGACTTTCCTTACACATATATTTATCTTATCTATTTGTATCTTGTCTTTATATTTTTTACAAATAACTCAATGTGGCGAACATATCCAACATACCTTCTTCCTCCTGTTTTCCCCACAACAAAGGGAGGGAGGGAGGGAGGGAGAGAGAGAGAGAGAGAGCATTCATGGTGCCTTAACCTCTAGGCCTACAAACACAGGAGATAAATTGCAGGATACATCTTTTTTTAGCTTTTCAAGGATTTTGAAAAGATCTCTTTTTAAAATGTCCATTTGATCCAATTGTAAGAAAGATATTTGTTCATTTAGAATTTATCAGATTCTTATGGATTCAGGCCTTTATTCCCAAGAAAAAACATTATCTTAATTACCTTTTATATTTTAGTTATGTATGTGAGGCATTTTGACACAGAAATGCAGAACCACCATGCAATCGTATCAGAAATGGAGGCTCAAAAGTCATACAAAATAATAGCCGAGTGATAGCCAAACTCCTTCAGGAAGAACTATACATGGAAATTATATTGTACCAGAAAGTTTCTAACTGTCAGTCACTGTGACTTGCTGGGTTTCAGATATGGCCTGCTTTAGGGCACCACATGTATAGTTGGGAATCATCAAGATGAAAATGACAATTACCTCCAAATTGACAGATAACTTGTCCCAGCTGTTTAAGGTAGAAGTTAAATAAAATGGATAATAAACTCAAGGCCTGGAACTGAAATGCCCCATTCTTATCTCCCAATGACATCAACCCAGAACTCCTCTGCTCAGGAAGAAAAGGAGCTATTACAAAACACTGCCTCCGAATGCAGTTCTTGCAATCAACCCAAAGGAAGACTTCAACTGATAGTAATAAATACTGCTGAAAGATATAGCAGCATGTAACATTACCCTCTAAATCTCGTCACAAGAATCTTTTTACTTCTTCTCTCTCTCTTTTTTTATAATATGCACTAAACCGAGTATTCTGCACAACATGAGTACTTGCATGCATTTTTCATCTATTTTATTGGTTCAAATAAAGCTATCCATATTGTTTTGCAGAGATTTCTATAGGTACTGGAAATGCTTAAATAGATAGTTTTAGTCACTTGAAAATGTCACAGGTGTTGTGATCAGCCAGCAGCCTGTGGAGCTGGCAGCGGAGTCGGACAGTGAGGAGGCTGAGGAAGAACATGGGCCAGTCCTGGAGGCTGGGAAAGGCCCAGATGAGGACTCTGCGTTGGAGGCAGAGATGGGGCCAGGGCCATCTGGGAGTGATGTGTGGACTCTGGAGCCTCCAGAGGCTGACAGCAGAGAGGCAGAGGAACAGGAGGTGCCTGTTCCTAGTGTACACATGAGAAGAGCTGCCAGAAGGCAAGAGCAGCTAAAGCAAAAAAGATGACTCGGGAGTAAGGCCTGGAGATGATTGGCCCCTCCCATAAGGCTTAAAAGACCAGCAAGGACTCTTGGGCTCTTTGTCGGAAAACAACGTTGATAGATTTGCTTCTTCTCTTGCTGCATTTATTTCTTGTCAGCGTCTTCTGCTTCTGAGCTTTTGCCAAGAAAAGCCTTTGGCAGGTTGCTTAATTAGACCAAGTTTGGTGATAAGGCTGAAAAATTGTGTTATGAAGAATTTGTTTTGAATTAGTTTGGACTATGCTGAGAATGAGTTAATTCTCAGCTGTTCTAATAAAGTCTGTTTCAAACTGATAATACCTACTTGGGCCTGGGTCACAACAACAGGAAGTTAGTTTGGCTATTTCTAACTTTGGTTCTTATTGTGTTCCTCACAGTGCTCGTTTTTTGGTTTTTTTGTTTTCACAAAATATTGTCATCGATGGTTAAAGAAGAAAAGGCTCAGGTGTCTGAGTGCATTCTGGAGCAATTCATCTTTATGCATTGTGTGCAAAGAGCATATAGGCAGAATTCCTGCTGTCATAAACTCACTGAAGCAGAAAAGAGGAAGGGGGCCATCCGTTTTAGCCTCATCTACCTTGCCTTGGTTAGTACATCCCAGCAAGAAAACATCTCTACAAAGTACTGTGGTTGTTGCATAACTGAACAAATTACAGAGACGCTGAAGCAGGAGTCATAAGTCAGGAAAGAGGGTACACGGAGAAGGGAAAAGTCACGTTTGTCTACCCATTCATAAATTTAAAAAGTTTCAAAAAAGAAGAATATTTGCAGCTCAGGGTTAAAATGAGGGGCCCTTAGTGGTCCCTGAGTTTGGTTGTTTTCTTGCAGATGTTTCATTACTCTAACTAAGCTTGGACAACCTGGAATTACGTTGCCTATGGTCTGACCTAAGCATAGTATACAAAATTATCTGCTACAACGTCCTACCTGTCAACGACTACTTCAGCTTCAACTGCAATAATACATGGGCAAACAATAGATACAAACTCAAGGTAAACTGCTCCAAACTCGATTGCAGAAAATACGACTTCAGCAACAGAGTGGTCAATGCCTGGAATGCTCTTCCTGACTCTGTTATTACATCCTCAAACCCTCACAGCTTCAACCTTAAACTGTCTACCGTGGACCTCACCCCATTCCTAAGAGATCCGTAAAGGGGGCGTGCATAAGCGCACCAGCATGCCTACCATCCCTGTCCTACTGTCCCCACTTATTTGTACTCATTTCATGTGTTCATGTCCATGTTTATACTTATACCTTTATCTCATACATGTTTGACAAATAAAAATAAATAAATAAAAAACTAGGTAACATCATGTGTCCCACCAACTCTGACAGGGCAAGCCACTAGAATATAAACTGAATATAAAACCCTACTCCTTACTAGTACTGATGGTGTTATCTAGTTTGTGTTATGAAACAACTTCAAGAAAACAACCAAGCTCAGAGAGCACCAGTAACCCCTCAAAAAAAAAAAAAAAAGTTTGCATGGGACAGAATAACCACATAAAGATCCTAATGCAGGTAGTCCTCAGCTTAAAACGGTTTATTTAGGGACCGTTCAAAGTTACAATGGCACTGGAAAAAAGTGACTATGACCATTTTTCACACTTACGACCTTCCTAGCATCCCAAATGTGATCAAAATTCAGATGCTTGGCAACTGGTTTGCACTTATGACTTTGCTGTGTCCCAAGGTCATGGGATCGCCTTTTGCAACCTTTTGACAAGCCAAATCAATGGGGAAGCCAGATTCACTTAACAACTCTGTTGCCAACTTATCAACTATAGTATATGACCCCTTCTTTTACAGAGACCGGTTCCCAGGATACCTGGGCAGTCATCTAAAGTATTCGATTGACAGGATTTTGGCATTCTTGTTCCAATTTCTTGAGTGAATTGAGTGAATCGGTGGCATTGAAAATGGGAAAAAAAAAAATACCTCTACTATTTCTGTGGTGCTTTTTCCCCCTTATTCTCTTGTTTCATTAAAGTGAAGGCAGGGGACCTTTGGTTTTTCTGTGACAGCAAGTTCAGGGCCAGCCAAAAGTGCTCTGCCTCTTCTTGTAAGTTAAGCCCTTCTTTTAACATTCTCTTATTTGTCTTCTTTCGTCTATTGCCTCAGTGCACTTTCACACATCCATAGTTTGCCACCTCTCCCCTTTCCAATGCAGATCATCTGAGTAAGGGTATTTCATTTTTTAGGTCATGAGAGCAAAAAGACCAGATTACAGATCAGCTAAGGAGCAAAAAGAGGCAAACATTTATTTATTTATTATTCTATTTTGCCTGAAGAGGACTACTCCACTGATACAGGATGTGCGATGAGCTGGTTTCTTTCTTTCTTTCTTTCTTTCTTTCTTTCTTTCTTTCTTTCTTTCTTTCTTTCTTTCTTTCTTTCTTTCTTTCTCTCTTTCTTTTTCTTTCCCTCTCCCCCCCCTCTCTCTCTTTCTTTCTTTTATGCCTATTGGTTAGAAATGGCTGTGTCAAGTTCGCAATGCCTGAAAGTCTGATCTAACAGCCTACTGTAATTTCCCAAGCTGGTCAGCTGGAAGCATTGGCCAATAAATTCTTGAACTTTTGCATAGAAGAGTTGAATTATCCAGCTTCTGACTAGGTCCAAGATAAATTAGAATTATTGAATGAATTCAAGCAAACATTCCTAAATTGTATAGTGCAATTTTAATGCCTCATTTTTTTTATCCAAGAAAAACTGATGTACATATTTAATCATTACATTTTTAGATGAAAACCATAGTTAGTTTGCAAACAATTGTTTTAAGACAAATTGGTTTAGTAGATGTAATCCAATAATCCAATCCATCCAATCCAACCAAACCTATTGGTTGAAATCATTAGACCGACCAAGCCAAGTCATATTGTCTAGGAAAGAATAAAATATTTGGATCTCAAATGTAAGTATTCTGTTCCATAGGAAATCTATTAAATGAAAAATCAGCATTTTTTCCCCAGCTATTCCTGTTGAAATGAAGCTACTACATTTTATGCCAGATTAGTTCCCTGATGGTATATTCCGATGACAGTAATTACACTCATGAACTTGCATTCTAGTGTCTAAGGAACCAGAGTCTCTTTCTTATCCCTTACTCGAGCTATGGATATTGACGCAAAGGTTACCTTTTAAGCTCCCTTAATAGTAGAGTAGTTGATAATTTATATTATCTTGTATGCAGGGAATAAAGGAATGTAATTGTTTCCAAGGATCTTAAAACAGTACTTGTTTAAACCTTATGTCCCTTAGCACTCCACAGCCAAGTGACAATATGCTGGTTTCAAATAACTAAACTATAAATCCTGGTCAAAGAATAAATGAATGTGCTTTGGGGATTAAGAAATGTAAAGGCAATCTAAGAATTCTTATTTTATGGGAGCTTGGTCTTAAACCCAAGATGGAGAGATATACAGGTAATCCTTGAATTATGACAACAATTGAGTCCAAAATTTATGTTGTTCAGTGAAACATTGTTAAGTCAGTTTGCCCCTTTTATGACTTTTCTTGCCACGATTGTTAAATGAATCATTGCATTTGTTACGTTAGTAACATGGTAGTTAAGTAAATCCGGCTTCCCCATTGGCTTTGCTTGTCAGACGTTCGAAAAAGCTGATCACATGACCCCAGGACACTGCAATTGTCATAAATCTGAACCAGTTGCCAAGCATCTGAATTTTGATCACATGACCATGGGGATGCTGCAATGTTGGTAAGTGTGAAAAACGGCCATGTCAGTGTCATCGTAACCTTGAATGGTCACTAAATGAACTGTTGTAAGTCGAGCACTACCTGCATAATTAAGTAGGTCTTCAGAAACCATACTTAATTCAGAGAATTACCTCTATACTTGCAGCAATTGCAAACTTGATGAAGAAAAAGGATTGGAGCAGCAAAATGGCCAGACTTCTTCAAACTCTGAGAGAAGATGAACATTTGTCAGATTAAAAAAAAGAGGAGGCATTAGAACAGGAAGTAACTGTCAGCAAGACACTCAAACAAAGGAGCAAGCTCAGTGGAGCACAGCAACTATAAAAGGCAAGAGTCTGAAAAGATTCTGTATACCTCTAGAATTCAAATAGATTTCAAGCCCTCATAGATGAAACAGTTCTGAGCCTACAGAGTCGGAAAAAAAGCTACACTGATGAACAGGAGAAAGTATCATGGATCCTTTAAAACAGGGGTGTCAAACTCAAGGCTTGTGGGCTGAATCCAGCCCATGGTGCCTCTGGCAGCCAAAATGGGGCATGGGGGGCCACCTGGACAGCCTCCTGTAGTACTCTACCAGCTAAAACAGGGTGTAGGGGCCACCTGCGACCCCTGCCCTGTTTTGGCCAACAAGTTGCTGCAGGAAACGTCTGTCCCATCTCCACCCCCACCCCCGTCAGCCCGCAGAGAACTAAAAATGCTGATCTGGCCCTCGAAGAAATCCACTTTGACACCCCTGCTTTAAGAGCACAGACTATGCAACTCTATCCTGCAAGAAGGCAAAGAAGAGAGTTGTAGCAATTGGGAAATCTTGTCTTCACTTTTGGAAGAGTATCAAAAACTGAATAAGAATAATTAGCTAAATAATGTTGATGAGAAAATCTTGGGGTTTTTTGGACAATGGTCTGTGCTTTTCAAATTGCATTCTGTGGGACCCTAGGATTCTATGAGAACTCAATGGGGTTCCATAAAAGATAAACAACAACAGCAAAAACTAAAACTAAAAAGTCATTTGAACCCAGTCAGAGGCATCCATATACTGAGAGTTTTCGCTCTCATACAAAAGTAAACAAGCAAACCTCCTGTAGCTGCCATTTTGCAGAACACGATTCTGATTGCTTTTTTAAAGCAAAACCCTAAGAGATTGAAGTTTGCTGTATTTAATAAGAGAGCTTTAAACGGAATCTTCTTAGAGTTGAACCTAAAAACAGCGGAGTCAGAGCCTCAGGCATTTGCAAATCATTTGTTTTAATTATTTAAATATAGACATGCGCATAGGCTAGTATATGTACAATGTTATTTTAAAATATTTTTAGGCCAACTTCTTCTTTAGATGGTTGATATTCTGGTCACGTTCTTTTGAAGCCTCTACCTCTTAGAGTTAGTCTTAAGCGTCTTTTGTGTTTCCCAAATAGCAGAAGCAGGAAAAGTATTGTCTTTCTTTTAGCCTTGGTCCTTTAGCCAGAGTTAAGGGGAGGAAAAGAATGAGATTAAAGCAAATGCTGGTTAAAGACAATAATGATGGCATTGTGCTGGTTGAGTAGGGGAAGCCTGGCTAGAGAGAGAACCTTAATTGGGTTTGGAAAATAAATAAGTACAGTAAGTAAGTCACAGAAAAATGTATGGGTAAAAGTAAGGACGAAACCTGGCTTTCCTAGAAAGCATTTCCTAAGATATATTTTTTTTCAAATTTCTTTCAGCCTGAACTTATATCACATTCCACTTAATAATGCAGGATAAATAACCTTCCCAGTAAGGCTTGCTGACTATTGATTTAGATAAGTATTGACTTGAATAGGTTCCCATTGTTTTCTCTTTCTGACTTTGATATCCAGGGCTTTGCTTCTTTTCACAGAGGTTTCCGTAAAATGAGAGAATTCCAATTAAATATCTCTTGGAGCATTTTTCATTCTAAGCCAATTACCCATCCTAATGCCTGTGTTATTCCACCAGTTCTAACTTTAATGAGCATAGCAGACCAAATGGCATTGTAATCAGCTGGCACAACTATGTGCTTCAGTTTGATGCCCTGCAGTATGGAGGGGAGAATCACATGTGTTTTCTTTGCTAACTCTGCAGTAAAGAAGGTTCTTGCCATCTGTATTCATTAACTAATTTCGTCAGACTCTTTTCCTAACCACTTTCCTTAGCTTGTGAAGTTGATGTTCAAATAAATGTATAATATTCCATATACTGTATACCTATAGGTTGTTTCACAAACACATCCCAGGGGAAGGTACAAAGTTTCTATTTATGGGTGCTTGCTTGTTTAAGACATACCTTACTTTTCTGGACTGGTAAGCACTTGGGGAGACAGACAGAGAGTGGGGGGAGGGAGGGAGAGGGAGCTGTCACTGCTCACTCTGCTGAAGACCTTCAACAACTTATGGACAGTTTTAGCAAGGCCTGCCAAGACTTTGGACTAACAATCAACCTGAAAAAAACACAAGTCATGGGTCAGGATGTGGATTCATCTCCCTGTATTACAATCTCTGCACAAGAACTGGAGGTCGTCCATGACTTTGTGTACCTCGGCTCAACTATCTCTGACACTCTCTCTTTAGATACTGAGCTGAATAAACGTATTGATAAAGCGGCCACCATGTTTTCCAGACTTACAAAGAGAGTATGGCTTAAGAAGAAGCTGACGGAACATACAAAGATCCAGGTCTATAGAGTCTGTGTCCTCTTGTACTGCAGTGAGTCTTGGACCCTTTACACATGGCAGGAGAGAAAGTTGAACACCTTTCATATGCACTATCTCCGACGTATTCTTGGCATCACCTGGCAGGACAAAGTTCCAAATAGCGCAGTCTTGGAATATGCTGGAATTTCTAGCATGTATACATTATTGAAACAGCGACGTCTACGCTGGCTTGGGCATGTCATGAGAATGGCTGATGGTTGAATTCTGAAAGATCTCCTATATGGAGAATTAGTGCAGGGAAAGCATCTCAGAGGGAGACCACAGCTGCGATATAAGGATATCTGCAAGAGGGACCTAAAAGCCCTGGGAATGGACATTAACGACACGGAAACCTTGACCTCTGATCATTCAGCTTGGAGGCTAAAGACACAGCATGGCCTTCTCCAATTCAAAGGTAATAAATACTGTATTCATTTATATTTGACAACACATGAACGGCTGAGGTAACTCTTTTATTAACTGGAACCGACAACCTAACCAATTAACATATACATTCGAACGAACACCCGAGCCCTTCTTGACAGCTCTTATATACTCCCCTGTCAGCTAGGTCAACCAATCACAACACGTTCCCATATTTATTCGTTCCAACAGGGGGCCTAAACATTAGAGTATGCCCAGTACACAACACCCCTTTATCCCTAGAATGCACATGCGTAATCCCGCAGGTGCCCCGGCCAACGGCGGACTCGACTGGAGCGGCGTGGGACTACTGGTTCTGCTTGCTGACCCTGACCTTCGCTTATTTCCTGTGCCGTACCGCGACAGTTACTCCTGGATTCAGGTAAGTTGTTATTTGGTTCAGAGACATAGCTAGGAGTTTGCCCGTTATTTGGCTCGGTGGCATAGCTAGGGGTTTGTCTCTCCGCAGATGGCCGTTCGTTTAACGAGGCTGTATCCCTCTGGCTGCTCGCCATTTGCTGGTCTTGTGGCAACCGGTTCCCCGACAACTCTCGGAGCAAGGGCAGGTGAGCTTGGTTTAGGCGGGCATTGTCTTTTGTCGTAGGGGCCACATCATCCTGATTAATGTCCGTGTCTACCTCGCGTGGCCCCGTCCCCCTGGCTCTAGGGTCGTGCCTAACCCGTATCTGGTCTAGATGCCGCCTCCACATCTGATTTTCCCCCATGTCTATTTTATACGAACATGGCCTGGTAACCTCTGCTATAACCCCAGGAAGCCATAAGGGCTGGCCCGTATAGTTATGGGCATAAACCAAATCCCCTTCCTCCAGCCTGCCAGTGGCCCGGCTGGAGAGTAACGGAGTACGGTGCGTGTATTCAGGATGTAATCTGTCCAGCACCGTACGCAAACGGCGGCCCATGAGGAGCTCCGCAGGGCTGCGATTGGTCAGGGGACACGGAGTGGAGTGCTGCGTAAGGAGATACTCAGATAATTTCGATTGCCAGTTGCTAGTTCCCATGCGCCCTAACGCCTCTTTCGTTGACCTCACTGCCCTTTCAGCCCGGCCATTACTGGCCGGATGGTAAGGAGAAATAAGGCAATGGCAAATCCCGTACCCTGCAAGGAACACTTCAAATCCCGTGGAGGTCAATTGAGGACCATTGTCGGACACGAGTTCGTCCGGCAATCCGTGGGTTGCAAACAGAGTGCGCAAAACACGGCAGAGTGCCTCTGTGGAGGTGGAGGCCATGGCCACCACCTCGACCCATTTGGAAAAAGCATCGACCAGGACCAAGAACATCTGGCCGCGGATGGGCCCCGCAAAATCCACATGCACACGGGACCAGGGTCCCCTTGGTTCTTCCCACTCCCTGGGCACCCCTCTAGGTGGCATTGGCCAGGACTCCTGACACACCCGGCACGTAGAAACCCACGTTGAGATGCAGTCATCCAATTTTGGCCACCAGAGATACGCGCGTGCAAGGGCCTTCATCCGGACAATCCCCGGATGGCCCATATGTAACGTTGACAGAACTGAGTTCCGCAGGGAGGCGGGGACTATTACCCTGTGTCCCCAGAGTAGACAGCCCTCTTGAGTAGAAATCTCAGACTTCCTGAGAGTATACGGTCTCCATTCGGGGCCCAACTCACCACTAGGCCACCCCCTGAGAACCCATTTCAGAACCGTGGACAACTCTTTATCCCTAGCGGACGCCAAAGCAATGTCCGCTGCAGTGACAGGCAGGGGGGAGTCATCAATCAGGAGGACGGATGACACCGGGGCTGGGTCACAGAGGAGCAGTTTAAGGGGGCAGCGACTCAGAGCGTCTGCATGTGCCAGATGTTTTCCAGGCACGTATGAAAGGGAATAGGAATAAGCAGATAGGAAAACAGACCAACGGGTAAGCCTAGGTGATAGGAACTGTGGAGATTGACGATCCCCGGCCAACAACCCTAACAGGGGTTTATGGTCCGTCAGAATGGAGAAATGCCGGCCATATAAGTAATCGTGAAACCTCTTAACCCCTGCGATAATGGCTAATGCCTCCTTGTCCAATTGCGAATAGTTCCTCTCCGCAGGGGCTAAGGTGCGGGAATAGAAGGCAATAGGAGCCTCATGGCCATCAGGGAAGGTATGACTTAACACTGCGCCCACCCCATAGGGAGAGGCGTCGCATGCAAGAACCAAGGGGAGGGTAGCAGAATATTGAACAAGAACAGCATTAGACACAAGTAAATGCGTAACAGCGGCAAAAGCAGTTTCAGCCCGGGTATCCCACACCCACTTAGCCCCACGGTCCAGCAACCGGTGTAGGGGCTCAGCCACAGAAGCCTTATGTGGCAGAAAAACGGCATAGAAGTTTAATAAACTGAGGAAGGCTTGAAGTTCAGCTTTGGAAGTTGGAGACGGAGCATCCAGGATGGCCTTAGTCTTCGCGGGGGTTGGGTGGATGCCGTGGCGGTCGATAAGGAATCCGAGGAATTCCACTTGTGACACAGCAACAAGACACTTGTCCTTCTTAACGGTGAGCCCCGCCTGCTTGAAAACTGTAAGGACACGTCGGAGACGAGACAGTAGTTGAGGGACAGAGGCAGCTGAAACGATGATGTCATCAAAGTAAGGGGCGACCCCTGGGATACCATAGAGTAAACGCTCCATAAGACTTTGAAAAATCCCAGGGGCGACCGACACACCGAACTGCAGGCGGCGACAACGAAAAGCCCCACGATGTGTGATGATGGTCTGTGCGTCGGCGGTGAGATCATCCACAGGCAGTTGCTGGTATGCCTGGGATAGATCAAGCTTTGCGAAAACTGACCCCTGGCCCAGGGAATGCAGCAAATGCTGGACCACCGGAACAGGATAGGCATGATCCTGCAGGGCGTGATTAATCGTTGCCCGGTAGTCAGCGCAGATGCGGATGGAGCCGTTGGCTTTAATTGCGATGACAGTGGGGGTTTCCCAACGGGCGTAATCTACAGGTTCTAAGACGCCTTGATGAATAAGCTTGTCCAGTTCTTCGTCCACGCGCGGTCGTAATGCAAGAGGCACCCGGCGCGGCTTAAGGCGTTTTGGAGGGACCGCAGGATTAAGGCTGAAAGATACGGGAGTGCCAGTGTATTTGCCCAATGAATCGGAAAAAACAGACGGGAATTCACGCGCCAAGAGGTCTAATTCCGATGATCGGATAGAGTGAATGCCCTGTATAGTAAGGCCCAGGGCGGCGAACCAGTTCAGTCCGAGTAAGCTAGGTAATGGGCCATCAACGACTATTAAAGAGAGACGACCCTGAAATTCACGAAAAGTAACTCTGAAGGTACCGGTTCCCACAACCGGAATCAGGGCGCCCTGGTAGTCCTTCAATAGCAGAGAACAAGGTTTGAGATGTCGCTTGGCCAGTTTCGGCACTAGACGTTTGATCGTGCTCCACGATACGATGGTTGTGGAGGACCCCGTGTCCACTTCCATGTTGCACGGGCGCCCTTCTATCTGAACTGTCAGAGTAATCTTTGGATTTACCTCTCGCTGGCGTGACGTCACTCGATTGATGGCGGAAAATCCTTGTCGTTGGCGTGCATGCGCGGGTCTCGGGCCGGAACGGCGTGGCGCGTTGTTTTCAGCAGGGGAACGCGAGTTGATCTGCGGCTGCGCCGAGCAACACACCCTGGCAATGTGTCCTCGCCGCCCACAGAGCCTACAGACAGCGTCTCTCCAACGGCATGATGCACGAACGTGCTGTCCCCCGCAACTGTAACACCCGGGGAATCCATCAGTTTTGTTCCTCTCCCTCGCTTGCCTAGCCTTAGTCCCTTTAACTTGGCAAACCTCGCCTTCCTCTTCTTCTGAGTCATAATACCGTTCAGTCACAATTTCATTTGCTGAGTTCGCCCCAGTCTCAGAATTGGGAGCAGTCTGGCCACGGGGTAGTTCGGCAATGGATAGGGTAGCTAATTCCGTGGCACATGCCTCCCGTAAAGCCTCCTGAAATGTGAGGTCAGCATTGGCAATCAAATGCTGCTTCAAGTTCTTATCGTGCACGCCACTCACGAGGCGGTCTAACAAGTAGTCATCTAGGTTGTCAAATTGGCAGTGACGGGCAGCCCTTCGCAATGCCGCGACATATTGATTAATTGATTCACCTGGGGCTTGGTCGCGGTGATAGAAATGTTGTCTGCGGGCGATTCGGGAGGGTGCAGGTGCATAGTGTCTTTTAAGTTTGGCCAGAAAATCCTCCCACGTACCGGCATGAATTGATTGAGGGGCCATAAGGGTCATAGCTGTGTCGAACATTTCAGGGCCACAAAAACTGAGGAAGTATGCCCTCTTCCTCTCAGCTGAGAGATTAGTATAGTCATTGGCAATTAAAAAACACTCAAATCTGGCAATATAAGCATCCTATGTCTCTTTGCCTTGGTCAAATGGGGGAAACATCTGTTGTGCCGCCATGGCCGTATATCTGCTTCGTTTCACTGTTACCTCAGAGGTTACCTCAGGCTGCTGTCCTCGATGGCGTCTCTTCCTCTGGGTCCGCTATCCCACCTTCGTCGCCAGTAATAAATACTGTATTCATTTATATTTGACAACACATGAACGGCTGAGGTAACTCTTTTATTAACTGGAACCGACAACCTAACCAATTAACATATACATGCGAACGAACACCCGAGCCCTTCTTGACAGCTCTTATATACTCCCCTGTCAGCTAGGTCAACCAATCACAACACGTTCCCATATTTATTCGTTCCAACAGGGGGCCTAAACATTAGAGTATGCCCAGTACACAACAAAAGGGACACTTGTTCGGCAGGCTAAGGCAAAGAGGCAGTCCCGGAACCAGAGAAATCTGGGGACTGGGCAGGGGACAGAATGTATCTGCCTTCAGTGTGGAAGGGATTGTCACTCTCGAATTGGCCTTTTTAATCACACTAGATGCTGTTTTAGGACCTCTTTCCAGAGCACAATACCATAGTCTTTTGAGACTGAAGGATGCCAATGCAAAAAAAAAAAAAAAAAAAAAAAGCACTCAGGAGACAAATAGAGAGAGAGAGAGGGAGGGAGGGAGAGAGAGAGGAAGGGAGGGAGAGGGAGGAAGAAGGAGGGAGAGAGAAGAAAAAAGAAAGAAAAAGAAAGAAAGAAAGAAAGAGAAAATGCAGATTAAAATAAATAATAAAATGAGTACTGATTATTTTGTAATAATCAAAAACTTGGTTAAAGAGAGATGTTTTGCATATTTACTAAATACTGTATTTTTTGGACTATAAGATGCACCATAGTTTTTGTAGAGGAAAATAGGAAAAAAGCTGATTGGCGGATGGATGGCCCCCTGGAATACCCCCAATCAGCTGTTTCTAGAGGTGAACTTTAGCGACAGGTTCGTTGGTTGTGAGCTCTGCGCCTTGCTTTTTTTTCAGCCTCTGAAACCTCGCTTTAAGAGGCTTTTTTCAGCTTCTGAAACCTCAGTTTCAGAGGCTGGGCGGGGCTACATTTGGTGTATAAGACTCATCCAAATTTTTACCCTCTTTTATGAGGGAAAAAGATGTGTCTTATACTCTGAAAAATACGGTTCTCTGTGAAGTGAAGGCCCAAGGCAACCCTTAAGGAAATATGTGCCAAAGGGTAGACATCAATAGTGGGTTCAACTTACCTTCGCTACCAGTTCAGAACTGTGAGTGCGCGCTCATGCGCGGTGCTTCTGCACAGAGCATCCATGATGACGTCCGAGTGGGTGCATGGAGCCTCCCGCCACCACCACTACTGGTTTGCCCGACCCAGGGAAACTGGTAGAAACCCACCACTGGTGGACACAGTGCAGGAGAAACCTCCCTCTCCCATGCCAGAAAGATGAACTATCATCAAAGACCTTCTCCTGCAGTTCTTAACAAGTAAACAGGTTCAAGTAAACCAGTGATCTTCAATTGTCCCCCTGTTCAAAAGAGGATTTCTTTAGTAAAGGTTTTCCGCCTTTTTTAGGAAATGGGGAGTACCCCTCCTATAAGTAGGCTTTATCACTTTACTTCAACTATTAGGCCAGTTTTTTTGCTAAGTAATTATTCAGCCATTGAGGAATAAAGGTCAAAGATGCAGTTGGCCTTCATATCTCCACATACCCTGTCTATGTACTCAATATATCCACATAAGGGAAGTATCCCTTATCCCAAATAAGGGAAGTAGTTGCTGAGTTAACATCCTTAGAATGTAACAAACTGAAACAAGAACCATAATCTAAATTTACTGTGTCTGCAATGAACAATTCAAATTGTTCATAGCATATCATCAACAATTTCAGCTTCCTCATCCCAAACTTTTTGTGAAGGAAATCCCACAGAGTCTGGAACAGCAATACCAGTCTGTTTGGTAGAGCACAGGCAGAGAAGTTAATGCTCCTGGCTGCCACTACTGATAAGTTTTGAATTACTGGCATACTTACGAAAATAACAATTACCGGTTCCCTTCCAGTCTTCCAAGAAGCAAAGGAAAAAAAATAGCCATGCTTGTTGTTTCTACGCAACATAGCTGGAATCCTGAGCCATGCAGCAGATGGTGGGGAGAAGGCTATGGAGCTCTCAATTCCTGAAAACTGACAAGGCAAGAACAAACAAAATGGCTGATTTTATCGCCAGTCACGTCTGTTGAGGTAAAGGCAAACTCTAATTGTAGTTGTCCAAAGGAAGAGAGATGGAAGCTATCCACATAATATGCTAAGATATAAAGTGGTTTGACTGATTGGAGTATTATGTGTGAATGTAGCCAACTGTAAGCCTCTTTTAGTTGCTTGATAATTAGATGGCCCTAAATAATGAATGAATAAAAAAATGGCTTGTTTCACGGTCTCAATGTGAATGACTATTTGCTGAATAGAACCAGTGTTGGGATTCAATTTTTTTAACAACCAGTTCTGTGGGCGTGGCTTAGTTGGGGTGTGTGGCTTGGTGGTCATGTGACTGGGCGGGTGTGGTTAGCTGATCATGTGACTGGGCGGGTGTGGTTAGCTGATCATGTGACTGGGTGGGCGTGGTTAGCTGGTCATGTGACCGGGTGGGTGTGCATAGGGACTACTCAGAGGGCTGAAAAAAGTCATTTCTGACAGGTCTTTGCACTTTTGACTGGTCCTCACCCTTATGACTGGTCATCATTTATGCCCATTGTAGCATTCTTAACAACCGTGTCACTCATTTCACAACTGCTTCTCTTCACCATGGTGACAAAATAGGGAGAAAAATGTAAAATGTGAGGACAGTCATAAATTCGAGGAGTGGTCAAAAGTGTGAGGACCAGTCAAAAATAACTTTTTCAGCCCTCTGAGTAATCCATATGCACAAAAGGATACAGCAATAGAGAGGGATGAAGGAAGGAGAAGAGAGATGGAAGAAAGAAGAAGAGATAGGGAAGGAAGAGAAGGGAGGAAGGAAGGGAAGGGAAATTAGAGTAGGAGCGAGGGTAAGAGAGGGAGGAAGAGAGGAGGAGAAGGAGAAAGGAAGAGGAAGTAGGGAGGAGAAGAAGCGGGGGTGGGGGAAAGAAAGTAAGAAGGAAAGAAAAGAGAGAGGTGGTAGGTTTGAGGAGAAAGATTGCTGTACAGTAAAAAAAGATGAAATGGAAGAAAGGCAACCCCAAACAAATATAAAGATATTAAGATAAAGAATGAATTGTTAAACTTTAAAGAATAAAAGAGAACAAATATGAATAAATAGCAAAAATTAGAAACACACATACAAACATACAATTTATTTTCTTTGAACAGAGTATTTGGCTGGTTCACAAATTTAAACAGTGTTTAGACATTTCAATTAAATTTACAATTTATATATTTCCTTTTTGCCATATTTATTCCTTATCTATTTTTTTAAAAAAACATATATATATATATATATATATATATATCCCTTCATCCTCATCTCTAATCTTAATCAAATTCAATTTTTCCCTTCTATTCTATATTATACTCCTTCCCATTGTCATCTATTTTTATATCCATTCTCACATTGGTTAATTATGTAATATTACAGTGTTTAATATAAATTGAACATTTTAATATAAATCAATTAGTTATATAACTATTTTTTTGTATATTGATCAATATGAACATGAATATTCCAATTATTTCCATGCAATCCAATTTCTTACAAAACAATTAATTATATTTACCAATAATAATAAACCAAATAATTTCCTCCATATATTCTCCAAACCACAACTTAACCATTTCTGCTTTCAAAACAATATACAATTAATAGTATCTCAATTATTACAATTCCCTAGTTAAATAGACCTTTTTTTCTTTTGTGTTTTAAAATCTTGAACTCTCCTCTTTTTCTCTAAATTTCCTATTGTTTGCACCTACCTTTTTTGGTGAGGAAAAAGAAAAGAAATCTGCCTGCCTAATTTTCCAATGTTGCAGCAAACAGCAAAGCCAACAGCCTGCTTTACTTTCAGTTTCGATTTTCAGCATAGCTAGGGGAAAAAAAATCTGCTCAAGCACTCTTTGCAAGCAAGCAGCAGAGCCCTGAGCAAAACAACTGACAGCAAATCAGCTGAGAGTTGGGAGGCCGATCTAATCAATGGGCTAATTAGCCTATGCTGATTAAATTAGCCTATGCTGACTAAAACCGGCAAAATCCCACCACTGAATAGAAGGAATACAATTCAGCAAATCACAGTCTTGCAAATCTTATTTTAACATTATGTGGGAGCCAGGCACTCTCTCACAGCCAAACCCACCTCACAGGGCAGTTGTGGAGAAAATTGGAGGAGGAAGGAGTATTAGGTATGTTCCCTGCCTTGAGCTTCTTATAAAGTAATAAAGATGGGATAAAAATCTAATAAAAATAGTCAAAGATATTGTTCAATTCTTACACTGCTTGAACTGAACATCCCAAAGCAATTTAGATATTATCAGGATCGAAATCATGGGTGAGACACATTAACATATATTCAGAGTAGCTCTCTTATATTTTTATCAATAGATTTCTTTGCTTTTGCTACCTTGGCTGTTGATGTTATGCTACATTATTTTAGTTCAAGACTTGTATTTCTCATGTTCTGTCATGTTCAGGAACAGATCCGCAGAGGTGAAGATGTTATTTTTTGCTGAAAATAGTTGCTGGCTTTTCTTAATATTTTTTATCATTGACAAGAGACTCATCAGTAGCAGGGTCGAGAATGAAAGAAATGACATGTAGGTTTTTAGACTGTTGAACCAAAGTCTCTCAAGAGGTGAAAATAGGTGTTCACAATATGTTGCCATCTAGAAAATCAGTGTGACTAGATTTGATTATTATATTTAGCAATATTCATTTTAAAAAAACTATACATAGAAAAGTAGTTTCTTTTTACAGTAACTGTTGGGACGTCAAGAAAATACCCAGCTTTTTACATCACCTTTTCCAGATTACCTTTACTATCGGTTCGCAGCGGGAGCATGCATGTTGGGAAATATTGAAGGCAAAAGGGGAAGGGGACCTCAGCAGATGAGACGATTAAATAGTGTCATTGGCGTAATGGACATGAATTTGGTCAGACTCTAGGAGACAATGGAGGACATGGGGGCCTGGCATGTTGTGGTCCATGGGATCACAGAAAGTTGGACATGACTTAGCAACTGAACAATAACTATGTACTGTGTGTGTCTGTGTAATCATTAATATAGGTTTTATGATTTGGACTTCACTCTCTTCTTTCTTACCTATATTTTTGTAGTCCCATGAGAAACATGCTACTCATCAAAGTAGATCATAACTTGGTAGGTGAAATATTTAAAATCTTCTATGTTTTTACCCTTTCAAGATCTCACATTTAGCTTTTATAACCATACTTTTTGAGTCAAAAGTAAACACTTAGCACAAAGCACTCTGATTATAAAAGTTAGCGAGAAGGAGAATATGTCACTTCCTAATTACAATGTTTAGAAAAAAAAATATGGTAACATGTGGATAACAGAGCAGCTGACTGACAGTTCATGTATAATGATTACAACCTCTAAAGCAAATTCACTTGGTAGAATATAAACATTTTTGTTAGGTACCTAAAATTACACAGAGGATGACATGGATGTTGGAAGAGGAGATCATGCCAAACTTGACATCTCCTTTTCTGTTTGACATGTTTAATAAAGTGATTTTGTTACAGAAATTACAGACTTTTTTTTAAAAAAAAAAGCTAAAAGTTTTGTCCTTCATCAGTAAATAAAGGAAGTGATATTTATGTCAATGGAAAGGCAAGCTGTTCCATTCTGCATTGCTTAACATATAGACATTTATTTTGCTTTTGCTTTCGTGAGATCCTCAGTCAGAGCTCAGCTGCTGTAAAACAAACTTTGCTCCCCAAAGTCTGGTGCATTATCTCACAGAACTATTTTTGCTTTGTGGTATACCAGATTTAATAGAAGTCATTTCTTGTTAGTGTAAATTCCTTAGAGTTCAAGATTAATAGCAACCCTGTAAATTCAGAGTTTCTCAAATGACCAAAGGCCAAATGTGTTAAACCCGTATCTTAACTATGTTGTCGAAGTGCTTTTCCCCACCACTTCAGCTTTCCTTAAAGCTGGCTTCCTTCCCGTAAATACAAATTTACTTCAGGTATTGTGACAACTTACTGACAGTATTGATTGTGGCTTCCAAAGCTCCTCGGGAGATTTCTTCTGGATGTTTAAGAATAAGGGCCTTACAAGTGAAAGGATTTAAAGACCAAAGGCAGCACTGAGATGGAATAGCTGCGGTGCTGCTTCTGCACCCTAATGCTGTTGTTGTTTTCTGAAAGCATATAAGGAGCACTGTTTTTATCAAATGTGGTACATAAGTGAATTAAATTTACATCCAGGAATGGGACCTCTGGGAAGAGGATTAGACAAAATAAATTTCTGAAGAGTTGGACTGGTCTTCCAATCTTAGGAATTTCTAGCATCAGTTTGATATCTCTAATCTGAATTGATTTGTCATTTGCCTGGCTGCATGGGGAAAAGCTTGCCATCTTTATCTTATTAGCCCAAGTTTTACTCTGTGTGGAAGGGAAGAATAACACAGATGGAAAAGGAAAGCAGTCATTCTTAGTGATGGCAGCTCTGTTGCTAAAGGGGGTAACTTACTAGAAAATTTGTTAAATCCAGTCTAAACGCATTTCTGAATGAAATTCAAAATATTTGCAGTAACAGACAAAAAGTATAACATTAATTTCTGTGTATAAATGCAAAAATAGAAGAATAGACTGAGGTGAATTTGTTGCTAAATAAACAACAACAATGATAATGCATGTTAGACTGAAAGAAATGGTACCAGTGAAGTAGCAAGGCAAAACAAGACCACACTGTAGTAAGCTGGGATGAGAACCAAGCCAGAAGGAAGGGTTACTTCTCAAGGGGAAAAAAAAAAACCAATACTGGCTTTTTTTCCCTTAGAAATAACTGGTCAGTGCATGAAAACAGACAAGATAAGATAAGGGTCGATATTTAGAAGGAAAGCTAACACTGTAATAAATGAAGGGAAAGAGAAATACAAATAACACAATCCCTAGCTGCAGCAGAAAAAAAATTGAATTGTGTTACCTGGGACTTTCCTATTAACCCTAACTCTAACCCCTTGAAAATTATTAGGGCTGCATTAATATATGCCTTAACCTGAGCTCCTTTTCACAAATGTAGACACATAGCTGAACCTGTAAGATGAAAGATGGGAGGTCTCAAATCTTCTTTCACAGAAATCCTTTGTGCTTTCAGATCAGTAGCTGTGTAAAGGTGTTCCAGGTTGTATATGTGTAGAAATTTCTTTAAAACGCACTCTAAAGTACATATTGTACTAGCGCTGATTTTCAATACCTACATCCCATCCAATGTATAAAAACCTGGCTGATTGAAGTAGTACCTGGCTGATTATATTGTTCCAATCTATTTAGATGGAACATTGCTGCTCATGAGTTGGCTGGGTAAACTGCAGCTTGATTGCTAGCGAACAATGAAGTAAAAAGGCAACTGAACTATGGAAGCAGAATAACTAACTGAAATTCTCCAGCAGAATTTCCTGATCGTCAAAGCTATCTTGCCATTCTTTCAAATTAAGGTCTTTATCTCAAAGAAATGTCCATTAATTCCTGCGCACTGTATGACCAGACCAGGGGTCAGCAATCTGTGGCTCTGAAGCCACATGTGGCTCTTTCACCCCTCTGCTGTGGCTCCCTGTCACTCAAAATATGTGTCACAGCCACCAATGTGCGACACCCACCAGCATGCGATTTATTGAGCTTTTCAACCCCCAGTAGGCCAACCATGGATAAATCCAAGCAAAGAAAAGATTCAGAAGAAAACAGAACATTTAATTCAACTACATATGATAGTTTTGTGGCCGCTCAAGAAATAGTCAGGCACGGGAAGGGTTTTGTGGCTCCCGGTGTTTTCTTTTCTGTGGGAAACGGGTCCAAATGGCTCTTTGAGTGTTTAAGGTTGCAGATCCCTGGACCAGACCATCTTTAATCTGATCTTCCCTTCTATCACCTCCTCCTCCTCCTCTCATCAAAAGAAACATCACCATAAGCTTCAGCTGGTGCAAAATGCAGCCATGCGGGTTGTGATGGGAGAATCCCGATACTCCCATGTTACACCACTCCTGCGTAGCTTGCATTGGTTACCGGTTGCCCTCCGGGTGAGATTCAAGGTGCTGGTGATGACCTATAAAGCCCTACATGGCTTAGGTCCAGGATATTTGGCGGACCACCTACAGCTAGCAACAATATCCCATCGCCCAGTTCGCGCCCATAGAGAGGGCCTGCTCAGGGTGCCATCGGCTAGACAGTGCCGGCTGGTGGCCCCCAGGGGTAGAGCCTTCTCGGTGGGTGCGCACACCCTCTGGAATCAACTTCCCTTGGAGCTCCGATTAGTGCCTGACCTTCGCACCTTCCATCGTGAATTAAAAACTTGGCTTTTTAAATTGCTTGACCTGGTCTGATGGGGGGTGTTTAAGGGTTAAATTTTAAATTTTTTAGATTTTATTTTGTATTGTGGCTTGTGTTTTTATTATTATGAGCCGCCCTGAATCCATTGGGAGATAGGGCGGCATATAAGCCGAATGAAATAAATGAATAAAATAAATAAATAAGGATATCTTCTAAAACATATTCAGCCATCAATGTTCTTGTTCAGTAGTTCACAAAGGACTATTTGTGAGCTGGTCAGTCCAACCTTTGACATTTCAAATAGCAAGATAATGTAAGCCAGGACTCAATGTGATCATGATTAATAGCCCAATAGATACCATTATTAGCAAGAACATATAACTTGATTTGAACTCAGCACTTCCAGCTCACAAAATGCAGACCTCCCCATTGTATACTAAATGCTCCATTAGCTCAGTTAATGGGAATGGAAAGTTCAATGTCTCTGCAAGTTCAGATAATAAGAGAACAGTGCATGTGAGGAGTCTAATCAGGTACATTCATGTTTTCCTTAATTAGGGCATTTATTTCTGTTCAGCGAGGGGTTCTTGTAAGCTTGCTTCTGTTCACTTATAAAGGGAACTTTAGCACTTAAAACGGCAAAGCCACAATTCTTGAATATGCTGCAGTTTATTAGCTGCAGAATTAAATCTGTAAGATTATTTCTGCAAGTGTAGTTGTCTAGATTTACTGAGGCCAAGGCAAATATGTGATTGGAGAGTGTCATTTCCCAATCCCTCAAAAAACAGACTGAAATCAATCAGCCTTCATTTTTATTTCTGCTGTTTTGAAAAAAGCTGAAAGCACATAAGGAGGACCACTGCTTGCTTCCAACCAACCCGGAGTAAAGTACTATTAAACATCAAATTCAATTACCTTCCTCCACACCCAAAACCACTAAAGCAGCAAAAGTGCCCTGGTTTCCTTTCCAGACAGAAGAGAAATAAAGTAGATTTCTAGTAGATTTTTTTCATGTTTCTAGTCCATGCTGTGGGCATATGGCCGTTTATTTAAAAAGCTTCCAACTGACAAATTATCTTTCTTCCTGCTTTTAAAATCCTGCTGCAACTGTGAAGGTGAAATGATAGCCTATTATTATTTTTACAACCAGGCACTTTGCACTGGACCTCTGACATAGTTGCCTGCTCCTTGGAGTGAGGTAGTAGAGGATACATTTTAAAGTGGGGATTCTCAACTTCTGTTTGGAGGAAGATTGCATTAGATGCAGTGTGGCATAATGAAGGCTACAATTTAAAAAGTAGATGACTTGTTTTAGGAAGGAGGCTGAGATGTTAACCAGATTGTTTAGAGCAGGGATGGGCAATTAATTTTCTCAAAAGTGGGACTGTTATGGAGAGCTGTAAAGGTGCAGAGGCATGCATGCCCACACATATCTAATTTTTTAAAAAAAAATAGCAGTTCAAAATAAAAGCAATTTATATGGGCCGGACAGGAACAGCCAAAGGGCTATATGTGGCCTGGGAACCATAAAATGCCCAGCCCTGCTCTAGACCAGTATTCCCCAACCTTTCTGGCTTTGCAGACCAGCGGAGGGGGGGGGGGAGAGAGAAGGAATGGTTCTACACAAGTGGCTGGCAAGTGTGTGCGCCAGGGGTGAAATGCTCCCAGTTCGGACTGGATCACTCGATCCGGTAGTGATGGCAGTGGGTGGTTCGGAGAACTGGTAGCAAAAATCCCTGCGCCCCCCCCCCCCCCACGCCCAGCGGAGCCGCACGATCATCAGAGGCTTTTTTTTTCTTTTAAAAGCATTTTTTCTACAATGTCTTCCCATGAAAAAATGCTTTTAAAAGTAAAAAAAAAAAGCCTCTGATGATTGCGTGGCTCAGCTGGGATCATCAGAGGCTTTTCAAAGCATTTTTTCTCTCCAACCTCTTGGCCGAAGAGGTGGTAAAAAAAATGCTTTGAAAAGTCTCTGATGATCCCAGCTGAGTTCCCTGATCAGCAGAGAGGCATTTTTTAAAGAGCCTTTCTGACGATCCCAGCTGAGTTCCCTGATTGGCAGAGAGGCTTTTCAAAGCATTAGAAAAAATGCTTTGAAAAGTTTTTTTTAAAAAAAGTTGGTCACGCCCTCCCAGTCACATTACCCCACCACCACCAAGCCACGCCCACAGAACCGGTAGTAACAGATTTTACATTTCACCCCTGGTGTGCACCCACAGCTTCATTTGAGTGAGCTCACAGAAGTGAGGATACACATGCAACACACATACTTGCCCGAATGGCTCATGGCCCAGTAGCGGGCAGTGGTCTACAGGTTTGGGTCCTGCTCTAGAGGTTAAAAGATCAGGCTAGAAACTGGGAGCTCATGAGTTCCAATCCCATCTTAGGTCTGAAAACCAGTTGGGTGTCTTTTGGCCAATCACTCTCTCATCCCAACCCACCTAGCAGAGATGTTGGTGTGAGGAAAATAAGAGGAGGAAGGAATATTAGGTATGTTCGCTGCCTTGAGTTATTTATATAAAAGAAAGTAGTAAAGACAAGATACAAATAAATAAGTCCCCTTTGGCAAGATGGGTGCCACACAAGTTTGATAAATAATAAAATAAATAAATCTGCATAGTTTAAGGCTCTTATTCTGCTTCTTAATACTGCCCCCACCCCACCCTACAGAAGGCCAGTTGGAGGGCGTTTAAAGCAGGGATACATGTTCTAAATAAAGTTTATTAAAAGGATGGTGAAAATCAAAGCAGAAGGTGACAAAAGGCAAGAGTTCTCACCAAAATGAAAAGACTACTTATATACGCTTTGCAGAGTTATGTTGCTGTCAAGAAAAGGTAATTGTGGAATGATATAAAGAGTTCACATGAAGCTGCCCTTAAAACTATAGCTAATATTGTTATTTTTAATTTAGGAATCTAATGCCATGGGACAGCTAAGGTCCAGATATATGCTCAAAATTTTCTTTGAAATTCCCTTCTTGGCTAGTAGGATAGCATGGGGAAAAAACCAAGTCTTAAGCAAGTGAGTGGGTGAATCACAAACTCGGTTGTTTTACCTGTATACCAAAGATATTTTATCACTTTTTCTTTACCACAACCAAGAAACTCTCTTGCAGGAATTTTATTCACATATGTACACTCCCTTGTTGCCAGTTTGCACGGGAAAATAGTTTTTATAACACCCAGGAGTGCCTACAGATGTAGCTTCCATAATCAGGTTCAAACCCATGTAGACATTGTATATCAAATCAGTGAAGTGGGATTCATATGTTATCTGATTTGATACAGCAATGAGGCAATAAAACATCATTGGGAATTCCCTCTTTCTGTTAACCATAGCAGAAGAAAGAAAAGTAGATATTTCCCTGCAGCTACTCCAAATCATAGAGGAGCTTCTTTCTCCAACCCATCCCAGAATAAAAAGTACGATAGGAAATGTTGGGGTATCTGGATTTGCCCAAATGGCTCCATTCATTTTCACAGTATGGTTTGTAGACTAGAAACAGAAGTTACAAAAGGCACAAAATTGGGCCAATTTAAAGCTATCTTTCTTTTTACCCACACTGCTTTCCCTGCCTTCCTTAAATGAAATTCTTCATTATCTATAAAGAACATTTCTGGCTTCATGTCTCCTTATTTTGCCTGACCTACAAGATTAGGAGTCTGTGGCTGGCAAGAGTATCTGCACCACTTAAACCACCTTTCATGACGCCCAGGCTGTTCTCTTTCCCATTCATCAATCAGTTAAATACCTTTATTCAGTTCTCACTTTATGTCTCACCTATCTTTCTCTAAATTCAAAATTAGTACACGAGGGCTATCCTCTCATTTTATAGTCCAAGAAAAAGCTTGTGACATAGGTCTAGCTCAGCTGCAGACCATCCCATTGTCACCCATTGATGTTCATGAGCAAGAGAAAAGTGAACTTATATCTTCTTGGTCTTACCCCAACATCTTTTTCCAATTAATGGCCAATTGTAATGTTTAGTTTATTAATTGTCCTACAGTTGTTACCATCATAGTCTCCCCACACACACACTTAGTATTCCTACCGTCTGGACTACTGTAATGCTCTCTACATGGGGCTCCCCTTGAAGAGCACTCGGAGGCTCCAACTGGTCCAGAATGCGGCCGCGCAGGTGGTTATGGGGGAAACTCAGCGCACCCACGTAACACCCCTCCTGCACGAGCTGCACTGGCTCCCGGTGGTCTTCCGAGTGCGATTCAAGGTGTTGGTCACCACCTTTAAAGGTCTCCATGGCTTAGGACCAGGTTATATATGAGACCGCCTGCTGCCAGCAACAGCCTCCCCCCGGCCAATATGCTCCCACAGAGAGAGGTCCTCAGGGTGCCATCGGCCAGACAATGCTGACTGGCGACACCCAGGGGGAGAGCCTTCTCTGTGGGGGCACCAGCCCTCTGGAATGAGCTGCCCCTTGAGATTCGTCTCATCCCCGACTTGCGTACCTTTCGCTGCGCCTTGAAGACCCTCTTGTTCCAACAAGCCAGCTTGGCCTAATACGAATTTTAGAATGGGTGTATGTGTGTTTTAATCTATGGGCCAAATTTTTATATATTCAATTTTAAATTGTTTTAAATTTTGTACATTTATATGTTTATATAAACATTTATATGTTTATATTAAAATATGGCTGTACACCGCCCTGAGTCCTTCAGGAGAAAGGCGGTATAGAAATCTAATAAATGCTAAATGCTAATGCTAATACTTCATTTTACTTTGTGTCTCATTGCTGCCCAATTCTCTTGTCTTCTGTCTCATAATAATTCTGAAATTATTATGATTTCATAATAATGAAACCTTTGAAATTATGTGAGCTCATGTACATTACATAAGGCATTATCTACATTTGTAATCTCTGACCTGAGCTGTGCTCTTTCCATTCCTATTTTCATCAACTTTCCGAACGTCTTGCTGCAGCTGGAAGGCCATTCAACATGCCTTTGAAATATGAATTCATAGAATATGAATACAAGAGATTTCCATAGAAGAAAGTTGCCCTCCATGCCTGAAGATTGCCCTTCCCCTCTCTTTTTGCATACTGAATCATAAAAATTGGGAAAAGGTGCAACACATTTTGGATTCAGGCTGTTTTGCCATTTTGAGCATCTCACACATAACACAAAATTTCTGTGTTCGGGAAGCTTTATTGTGAGATCACAACAAAAGTTGTTGTTTTACTTCAGTTGCAGAAGAAAACCATTCTGAACAGCAGAGTTTTGAGAGTTAAGGTTCTAAAAACCCTAAGCCTTTCTATGTTAAAACTTTTTTTCTCTTTTCAAAATGGACTGTTTCAAGTGGGAAAGTTTGATTTAAAGTCTGGAACAAAATATTCAATTTGTTTTTAAAAATATCTTTTGATGGAACAACCTGATGTAGACTATTAAAATATAGTTTTTAAATGGACTTCTTTTGTTCCAAGCTCAAAGCAAAACACACTTCCTATTTGGAGCATTCCCCTGTGAGAAACCGAGTTTGGTTGCAAGTGCTATGATGTCAGAATTATAGGAGCTGCTAAAACTAAAAATGATTTACAGCAAGATACTATACCACTTATCATATTCAGCTTCATAAAAAAATAATTAACAAGTTTTCAAAATTATGCAAGGAAATTCTCAAACAAAATTCAAACACAAAATTAGAGGAAAATATGTAGACACTAATCAAATTCCCAATATATATTTAATCTGGTGTGTTCTATTTGTTTTTGATCTCATATTTCTTGAAATTTGAGGCCCAGTTCACATGTCATTGCAGTCAACAAACTCTCTGGACAACTGCAGTCCTGTCTTTTAGATTGACCTCCTAAGGTATTGGGAAATTAAAAGTATGTAACATAACTGAACACTATTTTAAATTCCTAGTGGAAGCACCTTTTTATTTTACTTGTGTTTTAATCCAGGAGCTAAGCATAACACACACATATAGTGGAGTTACTTCCTGTTTATGCTTGATCTCTTGCTCTTTTGATAAGATAACTAGAGAAAACTTCTTGTTAAGTGAAAATAACAATTTCCTATATTTTCAGTTGCACATATAGCATTCAAAGAACTTGGAGCTACTCTAAAGACTATTGTGTGTGGTAACTTAACTTAAAAAGAATTATTATGTATGGTAACTTAACTGTAAAGTAGATTGCAAGTCTGTATTTAGGCTCTTTTTTAAAAAAATATGCCTACAAAAGGATTTTTTTAAAAAAAACCAATAAAGAATCAGTTCTCTCTTAAAGACTCAAAACAGGACAAAAAAGAAACTTTACTTTCCTTTTTATAAAACTGTGTTTCAGGTAAGCAGTGTGAAGTAGATATAGATGAGTGTGCCTCAGCACCTTGCCTCAACAATGGAACCTGTGTTGATCACATCAACTATTACAAGTGTCATTGCCAACGTGGTTTTACTGGCATAAAATGTGAAACAAATACTGATGAATGTTCCTCAACACCTTGTCTTCATGGAAGGTGATTCTTGGTATCATTATTTTTTTACTTTTATTACCCTGTTGTTTTTTTTTAAAAAAAGGGCTAGCAATGTTTAAAATTTAATGTCAGGAAAGGTTGTTGCAGATATTTCAAATTATATTATTCCATAAAATCAAAGCACAGGCACAGCTAATGGATAACAGGTGTTGCCAGTTTAAGCTAGTGTAATATGGTGGTACATTATCTCATTTCTTCTTTCATTTGAATGTAATGACATACAGTAATTTTCAATAACTGATTGAAATTAGATGTTAATATACTTAACGTTGGCTTCCCATACTCTTTGCATTCTGGCAGATTGAAACATGTTTTGGTTTGTTTGTTTATTTGTTTTGGGAAGTAGAGGCCAATATATATGGTGTGAAAATACTACAGGAAGGGTTTTCAACATAAACTTGTTGAAATCAGAAATCAGAAACATATCAGAATTAATCTCAGGTGTTATAGGCATAGCAAAATAATATGCTTGGTATTTCGTCTCAAAGACAAAAATTACTTTGGGTCGTATATAAAACAGTACTTTCTTTTTCAGATGCATTGATCTCATAGATGGATATCGATGCAGCTGTGTTCCTGGGTGGACCAGCTCAAGATGTGAACTTAATGTTAATGTAAGTATTCTCTTTAAGACAGAGGACTGTCAAACATATGAGATTTAGTCAAACCCATACATTTTGGGATAAAGATGATATATTCTGGAACTCAAACTGTATGGCATTTAAAGGCATAATTTGGAGCTGTTTTCTTTCCAAAATAAGCATAAGGAAACTTTGCATGAACTACAAGACTACTACTTCTTGTCCAACACTGTGGTCCAGAACTCACTAGTTTGGACCTTTGAGTAGAATAATAAATATAAAGTTTGCTGCTCTTGAACTACAAGAAAGTTCATAGGAGTTGGCAGTCTCTAAAATTTCCATGTTCCAGAACAGTCTGGTCAAATTCAGCAATCTCTATTCTCCTGAAGCCCCCTCCACCTTTTCTGACATTGTTCCAGAAAAATCCCTGAAACCTATGAAGAATTAGAAGAGCCTTTGGGCTAGAAAGATTCATCTTTCTCATGATTCCATTTGTTGAAATCTCCACTGGACTGAAGATCCAGTGGTCTTTTTTTCGGGTGACAAATTCTTTTTTATGGAAAGATGGAGCACAGCATACTATAATCTAGTGGACAATGAGAAAAATGCTCTAGACATTGTTGAATAAAGTGGCTCAGAGTTGGACAGATTGGATTATTCAGATCAAGGTGATGAAGGTCTGGTTTGGCTCAGTTCACTGAGAGTGCTTGATTCTGTCTGTCATGAGAAAATGGGCAGAATCTTTGGCATTGTTTCTCTGACCACCTGCTTGTTAGATCCATATCCCTTCTGGCTAGGAAAGGGCACCTGGGACATGACAGTGGAATCAGAAGTGCTGCTTTTTTTGTTGCAGTGCCTGCCCTCTGGAGAGCATCCCTCTGGAGATAAGAATGGCTTTGACCTGTTAGCCTTCCATAAGTTTTTAAAAAGCTGAATATTCCCGAGGCCTATGGACTGGGAGGTTAAGCAGTTTCTGCTGGTTAAATGGATATTACTTTCTTTTTTATAAATTGAATTGGTTGATCATTTATTAGCTGTATTGTTGATTTATTTTTGTTGGTTTTAATATAACCAATCTGTTCTGACCTAGGCTACTTTAAAAAGCAGGAAGCAGAGTCTTGGTCCTGGCAAAACCTTTTATTTACATGACTGTGAATTACTTTCATTCACAGTCATCAACGCTTGTCCAAGCAGTTTTTCAAAGGAATATTTATCAACACACCTTATCTCGCTTGGCAAGCTGCCATGTAACTTGTTTCCAAATGCAGGGTGCAGGGTGTTGTATACTAAATAATAGTGGAGCATAGGCTCCACTCAGGTCTGCCAAACCGGCGGGAAAATACTTAAAGCTCATTGGCCAAGCCACCTGACAGCTCCCTATAAAAGGGCAAGCTGTCAGATGAGCTGGCTGCTGCGTTACTGATCTTCTAATAAAGAGCTGCTGTTACAGTGAGAGCTGTGTCCTGTCTCTTCTATCGCCTGATCCAAAACAGTGTAAGACAATACTTGGCACAGAGCCTCTTAGAGTCACAAACAGAACTCTTGAAATGACTGAACGAATGAATTGTTTCTTGAAAAAGCCTCCTCCCCGTTCTCTCCTCCTTTGTTTCCTATGGGAGGGGCCAATCATCTCCAAGGTGTGGCTTTACTCCCAAATTGACCCTGCTTTCTTAGTTGTTCTTGTCTTCTGGCAGCTCTGCGCATGCACACACTGGGAATGGGCTCCAGCTGTTCCTCTGCCTCACTGCTGTCTAGCTCCCTCTCTGCCTCCAACGCAGAGCCCTCGTCCAAGCTTTCCCCAGCCCCCAGGACTGGCCCATGTTCCTCTCCAACCTCCTCACTGTCCATCTCTGCTGCCAACTCTGCTGGCCACCGGCAGGCCACAACACCATTCAGAGTCATTGCCATTGGTTGAAAATGCAGCGGCATGAGCAGTTATGGGCAGGTCTTGTTATATTCATATAACATCTCTGTTCTGCAAATTGTACTGGTTACCGCTAAGCTTCTGGGTGCAACTCGAATGGCAGTTATTACTTATAAAATTCTACATGGCATAGGGCCTACTTACCTGAGGGACCACCTCTCATGATTTCTGTCCATTCTGTACAAGCAAGACAGAACAGTCATGTCCTGGGTTCCATTGACTAAACAGTGTAACTGAACAGGACCTGACCAGTATCTACCTGAGAAATTCAAAATGATGCTATCCTGCATGCCTTTAAGCATGTCTTGAAAACCTGGCTTTTGGGGTTGGGGTAAATGGCTGCCAGACCCTTTTATCATGGGCATTATAAAAGGGAGATTTTTTTTATTATTATTGTTCCTTGTTGATGACTATTATTATTTTCTGATTTTGTGAGTTTCCTCTTTTTTTTTTTTTTTTTTTGAATTTGTAAGCTGCCCAGAATAGATCCGGCGTCAGAGGGCTCTAGAAATGACGCAGAAAGAAAGACAGAGGCATGCATGCGTGCATAAAAGCATGCAAACAAAAAAGTTACAGTGCAGACAATCCATTGTTTAAAATAAAAGTATCTGTATCGAATAAAATTTCTGTTTTGTAGATATTAGCCAGCTAGCCTCATTCTCAGATAGTTTCAGTGTTTTTATTAAAACTTTAATTGATTATATACGTAATACACTTGCTCTAGAAAGGATTTCATATTAGAAGTTTTGTTCTATAAGATACCTCAATAGAACAAGAGCAGTTAAACAATTATTTACTATCTCCAGTTAGCATTCTAGGATAATTCATACTTTTTGCCTTGTGAAGTTCTATTTCTTTTGATTTTAGTAGCTCATCTTATCAATTCATTAAGAATTTGAGTTCCGTTAATGCATGATCTTGTGCATGTGGCAACTTCAGCACGTAAAAGGCTCTGAAAGGGAAGCTTAAAAAAACACACCATTCCCCTTATGGTCAGTTCCATTGCTATATAAGCAGGCAACCAATATTCAGTGCTAACTATAGAGTGTCAGCTTCAAATGTCCTTCATCTCAGAAGGTCAGGACATAAAGCTCCTCTGCTCAATATTAAAAGCCAGGATAATGCACAGGAAATTTAACTGTGACAAAAAGTTTACAATATTGTTTCACTGGAAAGGGGAATGAACATAGAAAATAATTTATATTTCTTAGTTCTTGCATTCTAAACTGTCTTTGGAGTGCATTGGGATGATAGATCCAAAAGAGTGTGCTTTTGGAAGTTCACTAAAGTGTCTCAAACCAGGGATGCGGTGGCTCAGTGGCTAAAACGCTGAGCTTGTCAATCAAAAGGTCAGCAGTTCAGCGGTTCAAATCCCTAGTGCCGCATAATGGGGTGAGCTCCATGAGTTACTTGCCCCAGCTTTTGCCAACCTAGCAGTTCAAAAAGCATGTAAAAAATGCAAGTAGAAAAATAGGGACCACTTTGGTGGAAAGGTAACAGAGTTCTGTGCATCTTTGGCATTTAGTCATGCCGGTCACATGACCACGGAGACATTTTCGGACAGCGCTGGTTCTTCGGCTTTGAAACGGAGATGAGCACCGCCCCCTAGAGTCGGGAATGACTAGTACATATGTGCAAGGGGAACCTTTACCTTTACTAAAGTGTCTCAAAAGGCACTTTTCTGACAACCTTTTCGAGATCTGAAATCAAAGACATCTACTTTTTTCAAAAAAAATCACCACCATGACAGTATGTATGATGTGTGATGTGTGCCTGTATCTGTGTTGTATGAGTATTCACTATAGTAAATGTATGTATAGCAACTGCATCTCTCACTCCACTTTGCCTCAGAATAGTGCTAGATACAGTAGTGGGTGCAAAATAATGGCCAAGTTTCCAACATAATGGCTGGCTTACCATTTCTAGTTCTGCTAATGTTGAGCCTCCCTTCCCAAGAAACTGTTGGACAATTTTTCTTCCCTTTGAAAGAGTCCCTGGGACCCCACCATGGTTTATTTTCTGTTTTTTTCCTGGATTTATATCTTGACTCAGTACAACCCCATTCAGATAATGGATGGGTTCATACATTGAATTAAGCCATTATGTGGGGTTCTGGATTTTGACATTACGGAGTGAAAACCCAGCTAAAGTGACTAGGTAAAATCATATTTCTATATTAAAAATGTTTCTTAATCTTGCTAACTGCTCTATGTTCTTTTTCCATTTTGTGCTTTCTAGTGTATTGTTTATGGGTGTGCGTGCTTTAAATTTTCATTGTAATTAGTTTATTCTTTGCTGCCAACCGTTCTGGGATTATATCTTCAGAGAGGAATAAAAATGCATAATACATAATAAATATGTACGCTGGTCCTGTGGGTCTAATCCTTCACATCTATGTTTGGTTAGGGAGGAGCCAGAAATGCTAAAGGACTTCACTTTTCCCCATTCACCCCTGGAATGAGAGTCTTCTACCCAAACTCTCAGCTTTGTTCTTCTTCAGAAATGTGTCCCATTGTAATTACTTCAGTTAACGTTTGTGATTTTTCTTCAGGGAATCTATCTTATTGGATTTCCCTTTCTCATTTGTTCCAAAAGAGACATTACATTTTCTGCAGAGCTTGTAACTTAATCCATTAAGGAACAGATGCTGATTCCTTCTGTTCTATAGCACAACTATCTTAATGTGTATATTTCCTCAGAAACTAAATGTAGGAAAGGTGGGAAAATATGCCTTTTCAAAAGCAAAAAGTTTTTACATGTATGTATGTATGTATGTATGTAAATAATTAGTGTTTTTCAAACTTGGTAATTTAAAGTGTATGGACTTTAATTCCCAGAATTCCCCAGTCACTATGCTGGCTGGGGAATTCTGAGGGTTGAAGTCCACATATCTTAAAGTTGTCAAGTTTGGGAGGGAAAAAAAACAGATATTCAAAATGATTGGCATCTCACAAGCCAGTAGTCTGCTTGGATTATTTGAAATTCTATCCAGCCAAACCATTTCTATATGTTTTCAAGAGACTTAAACCAGTGGTGGGTTGCCCCTGGTTCACCCCGGTTCTATAGAACCAGTAGTAAAACCAGCGGGAGGCTCTGCCCACCGACCCTGACGTCATCAGAACACTTCTGCACATGCGCAGAAGAGTGTGTGTGGGCACATGCAAAGCGAGCACATGCATGCAGCCCCATTGCGAACCAGTAGTAAAGGTAAGTGGAACCCACCCCTGACTTAAACACAGCTCATTCTTTTCTATTTTCATATCTATTACACCGATAGTTCTGGAACTGGAAAAATTTGAGACAGGGCCTGTGAGACAGATTGAATCTGAAGGCCAAAGTTTCTCCCTCTTATTTTAGAATAAAAACGGTGACAACAGTACTGTATATAGAAATGGAAAACCTGTCCCACTCTCACCTCAATCCTCCAGGGTGTCTTGTTGGACTGGAATTCTCTAGTACAACATTGGAGGGTATCAAGGATTTTAAGACCAGCAAGGAAAGGGGAAAATTTAGTGCCAAAAAGGAGTCTGCATGCTTCTAATGTTATTCTTCCTCTAAAATTCAGGAGCTTCACCAATGTCATCAAGTGAAGTAAATTATCTTTAAGACCTCTCAGTGTTAGTGAAAGTATATTACCTGTCTGCTTTCTAGGATTTAAGCACGTCTCATTTGAGAATAACCCTCCTACTATAACTAATATTTAGTTATTTAGCAATAATTGTCATTTTCTAGTAACTTAGGAAGTCAGTGGGAAGTGTCAAGAAGGTATTTTGAAATCTGAAATAAGTTTTTTTTACAAATATAACCCTCCTTCATTTGAAATTAACTATCAAAACA
This sequence comes from Arizona elegans, assembly GCA_022577455.1. NCBI lineage: Eukaryota > Metazoa > Chordata > Lepidosauria > Squamata > Colubridae > Arizona > Arizona elegans. Next base: position 212,344,782 of record JAKOOJ010000001.1, on the reverse strand, counting down.
GTTTGTATTTTCCTTCTATATCGTGTGTGTGTCTTTATGCCTAGCTTTATTTATCATTCTAAAACTTCCCAATGATTGAAATGTTTTTTTTTTCCAGTGAATGATTAACTCAGAGTGATTTGCTCCCTACAAATTTCACATATAGAATATACAAGGAAGAAAACTATAAGAATAGTTTGAAGTGCTAACAAGTTAGAAGAAAATGAGTAGGAAAAAAGAAATAAAGTATTTTTTTAAGTTCATAAAATAGAATGACACTAATTGGAAACTGCTGTTTCAAAAGAAAGACTGATTTTTTAAAAAACAAAATTGACTTAGTAGGCTTCATCAAGTATTTTAATTAATTTAGTGCAGACTATAGGTTTATTTTTAATAGTATGCAAAGTATCCCAGCCTTCTCATGGGATGTATAATTCAATTACTTTATATAATGTTTTGTAATAAATCACTCTACATTTCCCAGCTGGAATTCTGAGTAAGAAAGCATATTGTTTTCATATAGTCCCTTTTGGATTCATTTGCATTTCAGTAAAAATAACTGCATACATTTAAGTAAAAATAACTCCTGTGTCACAAGGAAATCTGTTTATTAGTGCACTGATTTACTTTAAAATATTCACTGGGTTTTTTCTGAACGTGGAAGCAATGTGTCTATACTAATTTGCAAAAATTATTTCACCTAAAGTACTTAGATTTATTATTTCAGAAGCTTGGCAGACAGACACTAACCTGTTGCAAAAGAATGGGGCAAATCACAATCCCGCTCCTGCGCGAGCTGCACTGGCTCCCGGTGGTCTTCCGGGTGCACTTCAAGGTGTTGGTTATCACCTTTAAAGCGCTCCATGGCATAGGGCCTAGCATAGTGCCTGCTGCTACCGATGACCTCCCATCGACCCGTGCGCTCCCACAAAGAGGGCCTCCTCAGGGTGCCATCAGCCAAACAATGTAGGCTGGTGGCCCCCAGGGGGAGGGCCTTCTCTGTGGGGGCTCCCACCCTCTGGAATCAGTTGCCCCCAGAGATAAGGAAAATCCATGACCTCAATGCATTCCGTCGTTCCCTGAAAACCCATCTTTTCCAGCAAGCCGGGTTGGTTTAAGAAGAAATTTTTAAATTCTTTTAATTAGTCTGTGATTTTTTAACTTTCGGGCCAAAATTTATATATATTTTTAAATGTTTTAATATTTATATTCTATGTTTTTTTATCTTGGCTGTACACCGCCCTGAGTCCTCAGGGAGAAGGGCGGTATATAAATTGGAAATTAAATTAAAATTAAATTAAACCTTATTCAGCTTGTGATTCAGTCTTGTATAATTTTGTGTTCCAGGTAGCCCTACAGTCATGATGAGGTATCATTAAGTATTTTAAAGTTTTTGGTGAAAAAAACATATTATTACTATCATTTCTGTTGAGCTCAATGTTGAAATGTCTCAAAAGAGAGAAGGGGGGGGAATGCTAACAGGTACTGTTACTCAAAGTTTACAGTAGGTGGGGAAGAAAAGGTATCTAGAACCAGAGGACAAGATTCATTTCTTTTAAAAGCATATTATGATGCCTTGTTTTTGTATGCATCTTTCAAAGACAAATCTAGTTTTCTGTACATTTTAACCAGATAAAAGGCCTTGAAACTAACAGATTATGCTTAATTCTCCCACCTGTTTCACAACTGGACTCTGTTTTGATAGATATTTCAAATTCTATTTGATTTTTGACCCTACATGCCTACAAATGTTTAGCCCATGACATGATCTGCCAAAATTGTGTGAAAAGAGCATTTTGTGAAATATACTGTAAGTAATTCATCTCCCATAATGTTACCATACAGTATTTATAGGTAATTCTCATTTAATGATCAAATGTTTTACAAAGTTAGAATGGCCATGGAATGGGTGTTTTATGGCCAATAAAACATTCCCAGCCATCATAAATGGTTTAATTGACCCCCATGGTCATATGTTGGATGGATCAACTTTATGACCCATTATGGCATTCTGCAGTCATGTGACTGTGATTTGTGATTTTTTTTTACCACTTTCCAGTATTTGTAGCAATAAACTTCCATTCAAATGAATGGGTTTGGTTAACAACTGCCGCAAAAATTACCAGAAAATTACTTCCAGTCATGTGGGTGCTTCACCTTACAACCACAATGACTTACAACAGTAATTTTGGGCTCAATTATGGTCATTAGATGAGAACTAGCAGTAAATGTTAGGGTCTTGGTAGCATAGTGGTCTAAAGCACCCTGTTGTTAACACAGCTGCCTGCAATTACTGCAGGTTCGAATCTTACCAGGCTCAAGGTTGACTCAGCCTTCCATCCTTTCTAAGGTAGGTTAAATGAGGACCCAGTTTGTGGGGGCAATAAGCTGACTTTGTATAAATATACAAAAGTATGAAGGCTATTGCTTAACGCATTGTAAGCCGCCCTGAGTCTCCGGAGAAGGGCGGCATATAAATCAAATTAAAAAAAAAATGTAATGTAGTTATATCCTCAAACAAAAGAAATCCAAATCTGGATCCAACTCCCACTTTATTCCTAATTAATATAAGATTAATGGCAGTATAAATAACTGCCACCAACTAAGCCCTGTTTCATTTCTTAAAGTACAGAACTTTACAAAGTACTTCACATTTCCATCTAAAACCTTAAATAGGTCCATAATGTACTGTATTCAATATTTTAAATTTTGGATAATATTTTCATTTTTGATAATTACTTTTATATATATATATAAAGATTATTTTTAGATATTTGTAGTTTCATACAATTTATATATGGCACCCAAAAATCACTTATTATGAGATGGGCAGCTATGATTAATAAATCAATAAATAAAGTTGGTTATAGATCAGGGGTAGGCAATTAATTTTCCCAAGGGGCCACGTGAGAAACTAAGAGCTTGTGGGGGGCCAACACCACCACCTCCAGCCCCTGACACCACCATCTCACCACTGCTACTACCACCCTACCCTCCACCCCCAATGCTACCAATCTCTGCCACCTACCACCGATACTTCACCTCCTAATGCCAACAGGGACCATCCGCGGGCCATAAAAGTCTGGTATAGATATACGAAAGTGAAGAAAGTGTAAGTGGGTGAAGCTTAATACATAGGAAATAGATGCTGTATTGTTAAAGAAATCTTATCTAGAACAGAGCATTATTCAATGTTGAGGAAAATTTCACTGTGCCTGAACATGCCCAGATGACGTAATGGAAAGAAATACTTTTCATCATTTTCTAAAAACAAAACTTTCCACTGGTGTTGTGAATGCATTCTTAATGGTGGTTTGCAAACTGCACACTAGAAACAACAATGTAAGCAGTATAAACAAAAGCTTTATAGATGGGTTTTTTTTTTTTTTTGCCAATTGCAGATGTCATCCACACAAATGCACCAAAGTCTTCACTGTTCTTAACTCTGTGTTGCATTCTACAACACCACTCCTTTAAAAAAAATGCATATATAGATAAAATTGCACAAAGGAAAAAAAAAAACTATTGAAAGGAAAGGAGTCTGCCTGAATGCACAGAAGTTCTGAAAATTGCTTGTAAAATGTACATATTTCGGAAAATAGGCATAATAAAAGAGAAATGGGCATTAGTGTGAATTTTCACAGATTTTTAAATTATCTGCAAAACTAAATATATTAGACTTTTGATCCCAAATATTTGTTTCTGTTCTAAAGTGGTTACAAATAGTGAAGTAGAGAGTAGACACTCCTGATCTGCATCTTAACTAATTGGAAAACCTGTGGAGAGTGTTCCATTTACTGTAGTCCTTGCTGTGCCACAGATACTGTATATATATGTATACCCCCCCCACCCCCCAAGTTTTACATTATAAATCTGATGTTGTGTTTTATCTTCCTTTTGGGAATGTAACTTGTTTGATCTGCATGTATTATTTCAGAAACATAATTCCATAGACATTCAGCTAATATTGTAGTGAATATCTTACAATCAACATTCAGCAGAGAAATTGTTCTGTATGATTGAAGTTTCTCTGGACCATTCCCTCCTTTGTAAATCAAAGTTATGCATGCTTCTTGAAATTGTTTGTGTCTCTTTAATTTAATTCATTGTCCAACAGTTATTCCTATAATTTTTTAAAAATAGTAGGGTGCCAGCCAATACGATGGGAAAAAATTACAAGGAATACAAGATAAAATGCTATGCAATTGATGTAATATTAACTATTATGCAACCAAAAAGCACAATAAGACAATTGATGAAAACAATAAAAAATGAATAATTGTATAGTAAAGTGAATGCAGAACTTCAAAGAAGAAATCACAGTACAACAATAGGGAGAGTAATGGAAAAAAATCAATAATGTTTACTCCAATCTGCAATTTAAGGGAAAATTAGTATAAAATGCTTTACAGCTGTTTTGTAATGCTTTAAACAATTACCAAGATAGACAAAACATATAACAATAAATATTGCAAATACCACAACAGAGAAGGAACATTTTTTTCACATTAGGGGATTACAAAACTCAAATCTACCAGGAAGAATAATGAATATATTCAGAAAATTCTAAAAATGTGAGTTAATAACACAAATATTTCTATTAGGTATAATTCCAGAAAATATAGATGTAAAATGTCAGTTTGCTAAGTTACATACTGACAGCTACAAAGACAACTTTGGCCCAATGTGGGAAAATAAAAACCCTGCCAATGATGCAATGAATAGACCAAAACTGGAGAGTATGCAGTGATAGCAAAATTGGCTATATACTATATATCCATGACAGGAATCTAACCAAATTAAGCAGGAATGACTTCTTTATATACTATATATCACACAGCATGTGAAACTTACATCTTTGGAATATAGTTTATGGGAAAAGAATCATGAGACCAATTTAAAAACAGACAAAATGACTTACAGATATTAGCAATAACTCTTGGTGTTCAGAATAAAAGTGCAAATATTTAAGTTAGTGGGTGGGAAACAAAGGCAAAGGAAAAACATTACTTAAAAATCTTTCTACAGATGTGTTTTTTTTTTCCCCTTGTAAAGGTAAAGGTAAAGGTTCCCCTCACACATATGTGCTAGTCGTTCCCAACTCTAGGGGGCAGTGCTCATCTCTGTTTCAAAGCCAAAGAGTCAGTGTTGTCTGAAGACGTCTTCATGGTCATGTGGCTGGCATGACTAAACACCAAAGGCGCAAAGAATACTGTTATCTTCCCACCAAAGGTGGTCCCTATTTTTCTACTTGCATTTTTCATGCACTTTCGAAATGCTAGGTTGGCAGAAGCTGGGACAAGTAACGGGAGCTCACCCTGTTACGCGGCACTAGGGATTCGAACTGCTGAACTGCCGACCTTTCGATCGACAAGCTCAGCATCTTAGCCACTGAGCCACCACATCCCTCTAAATAAATAAAACTATATAAATCAGGCTTGGCAAATTTGTTCATCCTGTCATCAATGTGAAGGTTACTTCCCCTTCTTTCATCGTTAGAAATGGAAGTGGGTTAGATTTCTAGGGATTAATCTTCCATTCTTGTCACGTATTACTATAAAAATCTATAGCCAACATATACTCAAGCCTACACTTATTGACATGAGAACAGTGGCTTAATTCAAAGACATAAATACAAAACGATTTCCTGATGAAGAGTAGAATTCTTGGTGCCAGATAGAATAGAGATCTGTTCCCACAAAGCTGTATAATGTTTCAAAACTCTGAGATCAATTTATTATCATTTATCTCATCAGGAATGTGAATCATCCCCTTGCCTTAATGGTGGCTCTTGTCAAGATTTGGTCAATGCATTCGAGTGCATTTGCCTGAGTGGATACAGAGGTGAATTTTGTGAGGTGGATATTGACATTTGCACTGAACTGCTGCTGAACTCATCCCTCTGCTTCAATGGAGGGAAATGCCTTGACGGCCCTGGAAGAACTTTTTACTGCAGGTCAGTTGTCTGCTTATCTATAACCAGAAAAATCCATATAGATTAAGTTGTTTGTTGCATAGTCTTTTGCAAAACAAATTGAAATTTATGGGTTTTTTTTTATAAAGGCTATGGAAAACAGCAAAGGGCTAATTATTTTCTGGAGCTTCTTGAGTGGTACTCCTTGTGCTTAAACAATTCCTTCATTGCTGAGATAACTCTAAACTCTAAAGGGACTGGTCTATCTAGAACGATTATGAGTCATTCCTATATAATGATTAAGGCTCTTGGCATCCAGTGATTTAGTGGCAAGAACTGATATAATTAGCTCCCATCAGAGAGCTGAATGTATTTGTGTGGTTGCTAAGAGATGACAGTTACTTGATGCTCCATAATCAATCCATCAGAACCAGGAATTATATAATTTAAGTGGTTGAAATTCAACTCCTGTCATCCTGGTCAATAGTTAGTGACTAATCAGTGTTATCTGAATAACCCATAATCAGATCAACTATTTTCCTTGAATGTTAGCAATAGCAAACAATAGCACTTAGACTTATATAACACTTCACAGTGCTTTACAACCCTCTCTAAGCAGTTTACAGAGTCAGCATATTGCCCCCAACAAATCTGGGTCCTCATTTTACTGACCACAGAAGGATAGAAGGCTGAGTCAACCTTGAGCCTGGTGAGATTTAAACTGCCAAATTGCAGGCAACCGGCAGTCAGCAGAAGTAGCCTGCAGTACTGCATTCTGACCACTGCACCACCACGGCTCATGTTGCTCTAAGAAAGTTGACAATCTATGTTTCTATCTTTCCTTTCCACCAATGAATAGTACTCTAGATCAGGAGTCACCAACATTTTGGACCTCAGGAACCACTAAATTCATAATTTTAAATCCCACGGACCACTAATATGATCTGCCTAATGACCGGCTGGGTGGTCATGGCTAGATGGTCATGTGACTGAGTGGGCATGGCCAACTTGATGTCACTCACATCAAGGGGTGCCTCACCAGCCTTTACTTGCCCCTCCTCTCCCAGCCACTCCTTGCCTGCCCGCCCAGGCTCCTTAGGGCCCCAACAGGAAGCAATTGTTGGAGCTAAGCAGCCACCACGAAAAAGGGTTGGCAAAACAGCTCAGTTCAAATTGGATCTGACAGAGAAGAAGGCTCAGCAGAAGCCCCTCACTGAGGACTATGAGCATAGGCTTTCCAAGCATAGAGAAGAGCTGCGGGAGTGCAAGGCCAGGTACTGGCGCCTGGAGGCTCAGTGGGCTGAGATGGTCAGCAAGTTCCAGGCCATGATGCGGTCCCACTGGAACAAGGTCCTCCGGCTCTTTGCTACCAGCGGCGTTTCCCTCCAGACTTTGCCCAAAGCCCTGCACCAGGAGGCTGAAAGAGACCTCAAGTCGGAATTTCTGCCCCCTCCAACCCACACAAAAAGACCCTGAAGGGGGAGATTCTCTGCAGCAACACAAACGTTCATTGCATGTATCTGGCCCAGGGGCGTAGTTTGAAGATCCCTGATTTAGTGCAATATAAAAATGCAAATAATTTTTCTGTGGACCACCAAAATTTTCTCACAGACCACCAGTGGTCCACGGACCACCAGTTGGTGACTGCTGCTCTAGATGACTAACAAAATTGCAGACATGACTATGTCTTTAATTACCGGTACATCTGAAGTAGGAATTCATATATAAAAAGTTTAGCTTTTTTTTTCCCTTACAGAAAAAAAAATTGCATTCCAATTAAACTCATCCTAATTTCAGCTGACCAGAATTCTCCAGATGTTTGCATGGGAGCAAGAAACCCAAGACTGCCTGCAGTTTCCGAATATAATGCTAAACAGAGTTTCTATATGAGTTGATTTATTAAAAAAGCAAGTACTTTTAGAGCTTGAAAAACTTTTGTGACATGGTATCATCCTAGTTCAGTTTTACATAAGAAACCATTGTCCTGATATTATTCTCACAGGAAACTTGTGTTAGGTGATGACTGTTCTCTCCAGCATGGTAATTGGCATGTAATTGCCATGCTTTCCTCCTATTCAGACAAAACACCGGTGACAAGATGAAAAAAATGACAAGGACAGGAAGTCCTTGTCCGTGTGTATTTTATGTAGAAATCAGGATGCATTCAAATCGCTGAAAGCCTTATAATAGAGAGGCATCATCTATGGTGCCTCTGAGAAGGTGGGTGCGGGTTGTAAAAATTTAACAATTTTAATTAAACAAGAGTCACAATGCAGTTCATAAAATCAGATCCATAGAATTCATTTTATTTACCCTTGGAGAAGGATGTTCAGGATTACTGCCTAAATGAGCAGAAACAACAGTGGCAGATTGAAAAGCAACTCCTCCCTTGCAAAGCTTTGATGTGATGGAGATAATGGGGTTGATGTGTGTGAGTTTGTGTGTACAGGTCTGGATTGGGTTGAAATGAAAATATTTATTTTCACAAAGCTTTCAACATTCTCTAGGCTATTCTAGGAGGTATTTGTCACATTCTCATTGCATAAAGATAATACTGTGAATTTTACTTTGACTTACGCGCATCTCGAAAAAGCTTGATAAAACACCCCATAATCCTCTGCTGACAATTTTCTGTGCAAAATACCAATATATTTCAAAAGTATTATATTTCAAGTTTCCATTATCTACGTTGCGCTTTGAAATAAAGCTGAAAGGAGTTAATAATTTTATTAAGTACAATTATTAAATACAAAGCCATCTCTTAGTGGATTATAATTCTGTGTGGCAATAAATAGCATAATATATTTAATTGCACCACTAATCTGTAAATGAAATTAAAGCAAAATTCAGGAGGAACTACTTATCCTGCCTTGCATTTGTCTTTGTGAAGAATGACAATTCTGTGTTATTCAGTGTTATTACACTCCTTCTTTTGTACCTCAGTTATCTTTTTTTTAAGCTTCATACGCTTCATTTACCCACTCAGTACTTTAATTTTTTTGGTTGCAGTGATCCAATTATGTAAATGACATCACAATATACCTTCCGATGCGACATTGCCAACACACACTTTTAGCTGTTTAAGCAAATTAAACAGTAAGAGAGGAAATCAAGAGAAGGAAATCAAGAATCAAATAAAATATTTGATGCCATGTAATTTAGACTCATAAGACACTGCTCAATACTAAGATCTGTTTCTATTATGTAGTAATTAGAAAAGTGTTTAATTCAATTGGTTTTTGAGACAGTACTAGAAGAGTGACTTAACTACTTCAAAATGTTCACCTTCTAATTCCAGCTATATTTTCTTTGATTGATGTAGCTTCAGAAAACAAAAATGTAGTTTATTGCTATTGTCTGTTAATATATATAATCATGTCATATATAGATGGCAGTTGTATATGAGGAGTCTTTAGTACAAGTTCATGTCACAAAAGTGTTCATTAATTGGAGGGAGGGAGGGAGAGAGAGGGGGGAGGGAGGGAGAGAGAGAGAAAGAAAGAAAGAGAGATTTATATTACATTTGGGAAAACCACAAAATTAAAAAAAATTATATATTTTTCTGAAGAATTCTTGGGGAACCTAGGGTAGAAAACAACATCCAACATACTTGTCAAAAAAAACCCTGATAAGATCCAAATGATTGTTTCTGTCTATTTATTGATTGAATCACTGAGGGCAAAAGCCCAAATGAAGGTTTCAAAACTATCTATATGGGAAGTACAGTTTAGAAGGCAATTACAAAAGCAGTTACTTTGCAAGCAAGTTGAAGATAAAAACATGTGATTAGATCTCTATATTTTAAAACATTATAATACAGTTTGTTTATTTGACTTCTTTGTTCTGTTGGAAGATTTGTTGTGCTGTTGAGTAATAAAACTGCTCTAGGAGTTTCACATGTCCTTAAGGTATCTGTTCCCCTTTGATAACCTGGCATTCCTCCTAGATCAAAAGGGCACTTAGTAAACCTATCAATTATAATTTACTCTACTCTAAGTATTAGAGTACAAACGAAAAGGCGCTAAGTAATTTATCACTTATGTTCAAGTTTTTTTCCCCCCTCAGGTTGTGTTTTGTTGCAAACGGATCTGCTTTAAAGATGAAAAGTTTCTCCTGCTTTGCCCGTATAAATTATTTTCCTTGAAAATACTACCATGGTGAAAAAGCAGATGCTAGGATACAATTTTGAAGGCTAATAAATCTTGCAAACATAGCATGTAGCTTCTTAGAAAGTTCTGAATATAGAATCTGTTCTATTTACAGTTATTTCTTACAACCACAAATGGCATGAAAATTTCCATTGCCAAGCCAAGTGGTTGTTAAGAGAGTTACATTGATGATATGATTTTTTTTTACCACAGTTGTTAACTGAATCATTGCAGTTGTTAAGTGAATCATGAGGTCACTAAGAAAATCCGGGATCCCCCCCATTGAATTTGCTTGTCAGAAACTGGCTCAGGTGGTCACAAATGGTGATCACATGACCCTGGGATGCTGCAACTGTCATAAATTCAGTGTCAGACCTGGAAGCCATTTTTCTACCTTTGGCCTTCAGGTTTCAGGCCTGCCACAAATTCTACTGTAGGAAAATGGGAGGGGGAATTGTATAGAGTGAAGAGGATATGTAATCAAAATAAAATTCTTTATAAGAAGTCAAGGCCATTGTGCCCTGCAGTTGTGTTGAGAAGAATGAGGAGGTATCTTCTGTTTTGGAGGGTATCTGATTGGACGTGTGGTGGACTTGTGGGTGAGGGGCAAGGTCTTGAACTTTCTTTTGGATGTGGAAAACCCGGAAGCTCTCAGATTCGGGTTTGCCCAGATGTGCCAATATGACATCTCTAATAAAAGTTAGCTTTGAGGAACTTTAAGCCTTGGAGTGTGATTTTGTTGGGGGTGTTACTTGGAACCCTGACATTCAGTTGCCAAGTGCCTGAATGTTGATCACATGACCATGGCAGGGGTGGGTTCTACTTACTTTTACTACCGGTTCGCAATGGGGCCACTCGCGCGTGCGCTCTTCTGCGCATGCGCAGAAGCATTCTGATGATGACAGGGTCAGTGGGCGGAGCCTCCTGCTGGTTTTACTCCCGGTTCTATAGAACCAGTGTGAACTGGGGGCAACCCACCACTGGACCATGGGGATAATGTAATAGTCGTATGTCACTTTTTTCAATACCATTGTAACTTCGAACAGTTACTAAACAGATGATTGTAAGTTAAAGACCATTGTATTATAAAGACAAATTCTTCAAGTCACTTATTATTGTGTGTGCCCTATGTTATAGCAAGGAATACTGCAATAAACTCTGTAGGAGGCTGCTCTTGGAGACCACTCAGATGCTACAACTTGTCCATAGTTTAGTAGCAGTAAACTACAAAATAATTATGGGCACATCTCAGTATACCCATGTTACGCCAAAACTACACACAGAAAGACAGACTGGTTATCAGTGAGCTTTTGAATGTTGTTAGAAGAAAAAAGGTTCTGGATTCAAATGCAAGCTGGATTAGAAATAAACATGTTAGGTGATTGCTTGAAGAGGAAGGTGTTTTTTTAGTTGACAGTTTAATGTGGAGCACAGAAATTGAAATTAGACTACGATGTTAGAAAGCTGAGGGTGATAGTACTTACAGTAACAATGGGCTTTGATACGAAATATGTTAGATTGAGGTATTCCTGCCTTGTGGAAGGTCCGTTCCTTATCCTGTGGATGTGGGTAAATCTCTTTATTGGTGTCAAATTTGCGAGGGATCTGGCATCAGGGTGTAGTCTTGTGACAAGAGACTTCTCTCATCATGAGTGGTTTCTGGTTTATGTTTGTTTGCCGGTGTTGGCTGACTTCCTGGAGAGGCGCACTTAATCAATTTGAGCCCAAGGGTCAATGCTGGCAGAGAAAGTTTAAGCGGTTTCCCAGAGATGTTTTTTCAGGAGGCAACTGGACTTTCTTGTTTTTCTTTTGAAGACATTTCACTTTTCATCCAAGAAGCTTCTTCAGTTCTGACAGGATAGTGGGGAATGGAAGGAAGGAATTTATATTCCTTGCAGACAGCTGGTCATTTGCATCCTTTTAGAGGGTCATTGAAGCACTTGGAGGTTTATCTGAGTCCTCAGAGTCACCTGAGTAGTGCTCCTGGTTCCTGTAGTCTGCATTTTTTTCCTCTGGAAATCCATTCCTACTCCCACAGCATTCAAAGGATGTTCATCCCAAATTGTATAGGTAAAAGTCTGTAAAGATTCTCAGTCACCCAGGTCATGATTGTCCCAAAGGTGATTTTTCAGGAGGCAATTGGACTTCCTTGTTTTCTCTTTTGAAGACGTTTTGCTTCTCATCCAAAAAGCTTCTTCAGCTCTGACAATTCTGACAATTCTGGGGAATGGAAGGATTTATACTCCTTGCAAACAGCTAGTCATTTGCATCCTTTTAGAGGGTCCTTGAAGCACTTGGAGATTTATCTGTATCCTCAGGGTCACCTAAATAGTGCTCCTCTACAAACTTTAAGTGGTTTCCTTGTAACTTTAGTTTGAGGCTTGCTAGCTGATCACAGGTGGCCAGGCCTGACATGCAACCTGACCAAAACAGGAGTGGGTGCCAGCCAACCATGTAATTCCATATGTTGGTTATCATGTATAAGTCTTTCATGCCACATTAAAGGGCACCTGACCTGGCTAAGCGAGGAGCCATTTCCCTCTCAAAATTTTCCCTACCCCATAAGACAGTAGCGGGTTTCAATTTAGTTTGCTACCAGTTCGCTCGTGTGTGCACGTACCCTTGCACACGACACTTCTGCGCATGCACAGAAGTGTCCGGACAGGTGGGCGGAGCCTCCTGCTGTCGCCACTCCAATCCAGGACGAATCGGTAGCAACCCACCACTGCCATAAAATCCATGAGAGCAGATACCTCTATTAAGCAGATACCTCTGTCTTCTCTGTCTCTATCTCTTTTTTTTTTATAATACTTTATTGAATTTTCCAAAATTTAAAAAGATAATATACAATTTCTATCTTGATCCGAGGTGCAGTGTTTACACAATTGATGAATCAAACGTTGGATGGATTCCATCCATAGCTATACAATGTTCTATACAATTCTATACAATTCTAAACAATTAAGTCCAAGTCTAGTGCCTAACATGTCATAACCTATTATCATACTTTTATCTTGTTCTTCAACCAGTTATACCAATTTCCCCATACTTCATAATATTTAGAATTCTCCTCATTTTTTAACTCGCTCGTCAATTTTGCCATTTCTGCGCACTCTAGAATTTTATTTATTAATATTTCCTCTGAGGGCGTAGATTTACTTTTCCAGAGTTTCGCAAAAGCTAGTCTAGCCGCGGTTGTGATTTGAATTACGAGTTGGGTATTGTTATTGTTGAGACCATCTTCTGTCATACCTAAGAGAAAGGATTCCGGGGCTAGGACTATCTCCTGTCCCGTTATTTCAGAAAGCCAAAGTCGAATCTTTAACCAGAACTTTTTGGTCTCAGGACAAGTCCACCAAAGATGATAGAAGGTGCCGACCGTTTTTCCACATTTCCAACATGTAGCAGAGAGGTTTGGGAATATTTTCGCTAGCCTGTCCGGGGCTAGATACCACCTATGCAACATTTTGTAGTGGTTTTCTCTGAATGTTGCCGATTTCGTTATTTTATAATTCCTGTTCCAAGCTATCTCCCAATCATTGAAATTAAGGCTATCCTAAGTTTTTTTCCCAAATGCTTAACTGATTTTTTGCTATGGTCTCTGCTCTATCCTCCTCTAATAGAAAATTGTAGATTTTTGATAGCATTTTCTTATCTGTTCCCCAAATAATTTTATCAAAATATCCATATTTCGTTTCGATACCACATTTGTCTCTATCTTTTTGGAATCTAGAATTTATCTGGAGATAGTTCCACCAATCCAGGTTGAACCCCTGGTCCCTCAATACTTCCAAAGGTTTGAGCTTCCCTTCTTCATCCAAGATGTCCTTATATGTGCCCAATTTATAATTTCCTCTCCTGTTTGGGGCCACTAAAGCTTCCATAATCGACAACCAGCTAGGAACCTTGGTATAAATCCTCTGTCTGATTTCCACCCACGTACGAATCAGTGTCTCCCTAATTTTATGTTTATGAAAATAAGTTTTCCTCCTATCCTTTGTATCCCAGAGGTAAGCATGCCATCCTTCAAGGAGATCGTGTCCTTCTAGTGTCAGAATTCTCCCATCTTGTAGCTTGATCCACTCCTTTATCCAAATTATTTTTGCCGCCTTTTGATATAATTCCCAGTCAGGGAGCCCAAACCCTCCCAAATTTCTTTTCCCTTGAAGTGTCTTAAGAGAGATCCTCGATTTCTTGCCCTCCCACAGAAAGTTCCTGATATGTTTGTTCAAATCCAGAAAAAAAAATTTATCTAGTGATATCGGTATATTTTGGAATAGAAATAGAATTTTAGGTAAGATGTTCATTTTAATTGCCGCAATTTTACCAATCAGGGACAATTTAAGCCTCCTCCATCTATCAAGGTCTTGATAAATTTTCTGCAATAGGGGGATATAATTATCATCTTTTAATGAAGAGAGTCTCGCAGTAATCCATATTCCCAGATATTTTGTTTTCTTAACTGCCTGGAGGCCTAAAAGATCTTCTAATTCTTTCATTTGTAGGTTTGTCATATTTTTCACAATTATTTTAGTTTTATTCTTATTGAGTTTAAGGCCCGCAACTTCTCCATAATCCTGTACTTCCTGCATTAATTTTAAACCGGTTTCTAATGGGTCTTCTATTATGAGGGCAACGTCGTCCGCAAAAGCTTGGGTTTTAAATGTTTCCTTCCTGATCTTTAAGCTTTTAATATCTTTATTGGCTCTAATCTTTCTAAGTAGGACCTCTAGTGCCAGGATATAAAGTAAGGGAGATAGGGGACATCCCTGCCTGACTCCTCTTTGAATCTGAAATACCTGAGTTCTGTCACCATTCACTAATATATTTGCCCTCTGATTTTGGTAAATATTCTCTATCATCCTCCTCTATCTCTTACCTCTGTCATCTGATGGGGCCTAGGAAGCACACCTTCTCTGTTGCAGTGACTGGCCTCTGGAGGATCAACCCCCTGAAAGTTCAGGCAATTTCAATTTATAAGCTTTAGAGCTTTAAATTCTGCCCCATCCAGGTTGGTGTACAGAGTTTGTCTGGGCATGGTAGGATGTTCTGCTCTTATATTAATTTTCTCTGGTTTTAGGTATGGATCGGTTTTAATTGTACTCCACCCAGAGTCAATGTTGTTGGGGAGCTTTATGCATCTCAATTATAAATAAACAAATAATTTAAGTCTAAATTATAAGTAAATAAACTCTTCCTTTTTAGCCAAAGCTATTCGTGATAATATAAAGGAATTAAACAAAAAACTAATTTTCTGATGGGCAGAGCTCTTTCAGATAAAATTACCATTGTAATGGCCAACCTCCAAGCAATGGAGGTTGAAGGGAGCATCAAAAAGAAGACATGGTGCCAATAGAATATGGTTGCGTAAGGAAGGAAATTAAGAGTCCAGGTACTTCACAGCAGGATCTGTTAAAATTAACTTCATGACTACTAGATAGGAAACTGGAGTCTTTAACCTTTGCAAAAGAATACAGTTTTAAATGAGCTGGTTTTATGGAAAAGGACAAGAAATAATTAAATGGCCCTGTAAATGTATCATTTGCAGTTCTGCTAAAAATAGATGCTGTCTATAACTCTGAGCCACTTTTTCCCTCTTAATGGCTTATCTGTATCACATCACACAGTATTTAAAAACATTTTAACTCAGGAGGGAGGAGAAGAAATCCAGTGACAGAATTTTGACAGGGATACTTCTGGTAGGAAGTTAAAAATACAACGCAAGGAGGACCTAGGACAGTGAGGAGAAATTGTAGGAAGGTTGAACAGTGGAGCCATTTGAGCTACAACTCAGGACAAAAGCCGTATGTGCGCACTCTAGAACAGGGATGCCAAACTCAAGGCCCACAGGCCAGATCCGGCCCATGGGGTGCTTAGATCTAGCCTGCAGGGCCGCCCTGGAAACAGCAGAAGACTGGCCTGTGGTGCCTCTGCCAGTGAAAACAAAGCTCAGGAGGGCTGCATGTGGCTCTCCCCAGTTTCGTTTTTACCGGCAGAGCGCTCAGGCCACCACAGGTGCCCCCAACATGACTGACATCGAGCTGGCTGTTATGTATGTATCTATTTTGTGCGGGAAATTCAAATGTACAGTGAATTCTGATTGGTCCTTGGTCGCCCCTGAAAAGTATATAAAGAGGGCTGTTGCCTGTGTTCCTTTGCTGAAGTCTCACCCTGAATTAAAGAGCTGTTGTTACTAGCCTGCTTGTGTCTCTCGTTATTCCCGCGCTACAACATTGGCAACGAAGGTGGGATAGAGGCCACAAGAGGCAATTCAAAAAGAGCTTGGAGTTTCAGCCAGGGTGACTAGCGAACATGGAGACACAGCATGTCTGCCTAGGTTCCGCCAACCCGAGAGAAGTGGGGTTCCTATCTGATCAGGTTCGAGTGCTCCCTAGAAGCGAGCGAAATGCAAGGGCTCTCTGCGAACAGAAAAAGGGCTCTGTTCTTAAGCCACTGCGGGCCAGACGTATTCAAGATGGCCGAGTCCCTCTGCGAGCCAACCCCAGTCCAGATGGTTCCCTGGGATGTCCTTCAGGCCAACTGAGAGCCCACTACACTCCAGTCCTGTCTAAATTTGTTCAGCACTATGAACTCCAGCAACGAGTTCAAAAAGAAGGGGAGCCTGTCAGTGCTTATGTGGCCGTGCTTCGAAAAGCCACAATGCATTGTGACTATAGAGACTTAGACGACACGTTGCTTGAACAACTGATTTGCGGGGTTCGAGACACCCGGTTACAAAGGCGTCTACTAGCCAAGCCAGACCTAACACTAGCCAGCGCACTAAACGAAGCTCGAGCACCCGAAGCATCAACGAAAGCTTCGGAAGCGCTTCAGCGACCCAGTTCAAGCAAAGATGGGCCGAAAACAGCCCCCGTCCACAGAGAAGAGGTACAAACCAGCACAGAGGAAGAGTCGGACCAGGACGTCTTCCATACAGAAAAGAAATCGAGCGAACAAAGCCGCCACCACGAGAACTGTTCCAGCTGTGGCGGGGATCACGAGAGACATTCGTGTAAATACAGAGAAGCCATCTGCAGGCGTTGCGACAGGAAAGGCCACCTAGCACGAGTTTGCAGAGCTCAATTTCCGCGTAGTCGAAAGCCACGTGACTACCGCGACCAACCAGAACCGGCTCGTTCAAAACAGCCAATCAAAGATGACGGCGCGAGAACACGGCGCGAACCTCAAAAGTGGGAGACCTACAGCACGAGAATTGGCCAAGCCAGCACAACCGACGATGAGAAAGTCTACACGAAAGTAGAAATCGATGGCAAATCGTGCGAAATGGAAATCGACACCGGGTCTACATTATCGATCATGTCCTGGTCAACACTCAAGGCACTCCTGCCCAAGCTTCAGAAGAATCAGCTGTCCCGTCAGAAAATCCGCCTACTCGACTACCAGGGTAACCGAGTTCCCGTTGAAGGCGTGGGCATGTTCCAGGTCACCTACAGCAAGTTCCAGAAAGAGCAGCCCCTGACCGTCGTTAGCAAGCCCCTACCAAGTCTACTGGGCATGAAATGGTTCCGTGCCCTCGGCATGGGCTTCACGGGCATTCACAGCATCAACGGATCATCACTTAAAGAAACCCTGCTCCACAAGTTTCGGGACATTTTCGAAGAGACTCTAGGCAAGTACGTGGGGACCCCTATATCCTTTAATTTAGACCCCAACGTAGCGCCAATCAGACTGAAAGCAAGACGAGTTCCATTTGCTTTAAAGCCCAAAATTGATGCAGAGCTCGACAAGCTCATTAAACAAGGGGTGCTAGTTCCCGTAGATCACGCTAAGTGGGAAACCACAATAGTCACGCCAGTCAAATCGGATGGCTCAATTAGAATTTGCGCCGACTATAAATGTTCGATTAACAAGGCGTTGCAGCAGAGCACCTATCCGGTTCCGATAGTCCACCATCTACTACATTCCCTGGGGCCTGGCAAGCTATTCGCAAAACTAGACCTTGCGCAGGCGTACCAGCAACTGCCAGTAGATGACGCTACGGCAGAATCACAGACAATAGTAACTCACAGAGGTGTCTTTAAATGCACCAGGCTTCAGTTTGGGGTCAGCATTGCCCCAGGACTTTTTCAAAGCACAATGGAGTGCCTTCTACAAGGCCTCCCAGGAGTCGTCCCGTATTTCGACGACGTTTTGATTAGTGGCCAAGATGAAATTCAGTTAGGTCAGAGGGTTAGACAAGTCCTAACGAGGTTCAGAGAAGCGGGACTTAAACTCAAGAGAACAAAATGCAAGATAGCTGTTCTATCAGTGGAATTCTTAGGCTACAGAATCGACGGCACGGGCATTCACCCCACAGAAAGCAAAGTTAGGGCCATCCAAAACACGCCCACCCCCAAGTCAAAGTCTGATCTGCAGGCCTTCTCAATTTCTATACGATGTTTCTGAAACACAAAGCCACCATTGCGGAGCCTCTGCACAGGCTCCTTGAAAAAACCTTCCATGGGTTTGGGGCAAGCGAGAAGCGGCCGCATTCAATGCCATAAAAAGACTTTTGTCCAAGGACAGTTTCCTCATCCAATACAATTCCGAACTACCTATAGTATTGGTCTGTGACGCTTCCCCCTTTGGTGTAGGCGCAGTTTTAAGCCATAGACTGCCGAATGGGTTAGAGGCGCCCATCGTCTATTACTCTTGCACTTTGTCTAGTGCTGAAAGAAACTATAGCCAGCTAGATAGGGAGGCACTAGCGGCTGTGGCTGGGGTCAAGAAATTTCACGAGTATTTGTTTGGCTGCAATTTTGAACTTATTACAGACCACCAGCCTCTTTTGGGACTTTTGGCTGGAGATAAACCGACCCCGGCTGCTCTTTCCCCCCGGATGACCAGATGGTCCATTTTCTTAGCCACGTACTCGTACAGACTGCTCCACCGACCGGGCAAAACTTTAGGCCATGCTGACGCCCTCAGCCAATGCCCCCTGCCCGAATTATTGGATAACCCGACCCCGGAAGCCCTGGTTTTACTGCTAGACATTGTTTCCCCGGGCCCCATCTCTTCAAACGAGGTGGCTAAGGTTTCTGCCAGAGACTCTGTGTTGCGCACTGTAATGGGCTGGGTAACGAGGGGTTGGCCTACCAAGGTGGACGGGGGGTGACTTTCAATTGTACTTTAACAAGAAAAATGAACTGTCAATGTTGGGGGGGTTGCTTGTTGTGGGGAGACAGGGTGGTCATTCCTTCGCGGTTACAGCATAGAGTTCTGGAAATGTTGCATGAGGGACACCCTGGTATTGTTCGCATGAAAGGCCTAGCTCGTAGTTATGTTTGGTGGCCACATCTCGACCAAGATGTCACTGAGTGGGTGGGGAAGTGCAGGCCCTGCCAGGAGTCCCGCCCAGATCCTCCCATAGCTCCCATTCAAGAATGGGAAAAACCAAAAAGGCCATGGGGGAGGATTCACATTGATTTCGCTGGCCCGTTCCACGGCCAGAACTTCCTTATCATTGTAAATGCACATTCTAAGTGGCTCGAAATCTCCCTGATGCCATCTATCACTTCTGAGGCCGTAATCAAAGTACTCAGAAAATTATTCGCAACACACGGGTTGCCGGACACACTGGTATCCGAAAATGGGCCCCAATTCACGGCAACTCAATTTGAAGGCTACCTAGCCAAATTAGGCATAAGACATGCATTATCCGCTCCTTTTCATCCAGCTTGCAGAGAGATTTGTAAGAACGGCCAAAGAAGCTCTGTCCTGGCTTGATGCAGGGGACTAGCAGGCTAGAATAGATGAGTTCTTAGCGGTACAGCACGCCACCCCATGCCCCACCTCGGGCTGCAGCCCAGCTGAGCTTTTAATGGGCCGAAAGCTAAGATGCGTTCTTGACCGACTGCATCCCAATTACTCCCCCGATAGCTTCAAGGGGGAAGGGGGAGGACTAAGACAATTCCATGTAGGAAAACCAGTTTTTGCTAGAAGTTACACCAATGGGCCCCTATGGGAAGAAGGAACCATCGTAGGAATTACCGGCCCAAAGTCATATACAGTCAATATAGGGCATGGTAAAATCTGGAGGAGGCATATAGATCAATTGCGTAAACGTTTACAAAACGAAAACCCATGTCCTAACTTTCAAGGTCTTCCTGACACAGCTACCTCAAGCCCGAGTAAGCCGGAATATTTATCTGGCAACCCTGAGTTCCAGCACCACCCCAGCGAGCCAACACTCCCAGCCGGGGATAACCACACCTCCAGAGAAATCCAGGAGGTTCCATTGGCGGAGCCGGGAGAGACCGGAGGTCCCTCCGACCGGCTTGACGCCTCGCCAACAACTGAACTGCGCAGGTCAACCAGGATTAGGACACGCCCTGGTCACCTGCGTGATTTTGTATGTAAATATGTAAATAGATAGAATAAGTGCCTTCTGGGAGTGGAGGGGTGTTATGTATGTATCTATTTTGTGTGGGAAATTCAAATGTACAGTGAATTCTGATTGGTTCTTGGTCGTCCTTGAAAAGTATATAAAGAGGGCTGTTGCCTGTGTTCCTTTGCTGAAGTCTCACCCTGAATTAAAGAGCTGTTGTTACTAGCCTGCTTGTGCCTCTCGTTATTCCCACGCTACAACACTGGCCATGCCCACCCTGGCCATGCCCACTGAGGTCAAACACAACCCTGATGTGGTCCTCAATGAAATCGAGTTTGACACCCCTGCTCTAGAACATGAGACAAAACATGTTTGGATGATATTGGCCTAAGAATGCCCGGGTGAAGTTAATGCTTATTTCATTTCCATCCCATGCTAATCCATTATGAGAGGAAGAGCTGATAGGGTACATCCATGTTTCTGCCTGCCTGCCTGCCTGCCTGTCTCCATCCAACCATCCTACATAAAACAAGATCTTTACTAGGCCTATAGGTGGTTCCAAACATACCTGATCATCTTACAGATCTATTATGTTAATGATGCTATTATTTGAATGAGTTTAAAATGGACAATGGCACATACCCATTTGTGTTCTCTCTCTCTTTCTTTCTCTCCCTCTCTCAACCTCCCCCCCCCCCGTTTTTCTATCTCTCCCATAAAAAACATATAGTTGTTGCTTTGTTTAAAAAAAAACGCTTTTCTATAATATATCATGAACATAGAAACAGCTACAAATGAAAAATATGAAATATTAGGAAGAGAAAACAATTGTTATTTGATTGAAGGAAATATAGATGACTAAGTAGAGAAGGGTCTTTTCATGCCCATTAAGTCTGTAGTCTAAAATAATTTGGTTGCACTTTTGGGGAAAAAAAAAACTGCATTCCCTCAGTGCTTTGGAAAAGGAGGGAGATGGCAGAAACTCCCACAGTGTAAGGTGGAAACAGTATAAGTTTTTAACTGTTTTTTAGTGTGTCCCCCCCCCCCAATTGTTTTGGCTGTGTTACAAAGGGCTGACGTCACAAAAGACATCTCCAGAGCCACACAATAGGCGCAAAACTCAGTAGCACAGTCCAAATTTATATGGATAAGACCCCTGACATTTTCAACTAAAAAAAGAAATAAAAAGCAGGTGATAGAAACCTTCTTCTTGAACCTGTTGTCAGCTTTAGTAGATAAGGTAGAAGTAAGTTGAACCAGTGGGTTGACCTGTTGTAAGAAAGCTAAAAGCAATTAATTGTTTCACTAGCTAACCTTCTGAAATGAAAACCTTTTAGAAGATCACACTGGAATTATAATATTCAGAAATTCACTTGCAGGAATTGGGGAATTTAGTTCAGCAAGAAGGAGAAACATTTCATACTGTAAATTGAACAGTTACAGACTTCTCCAATATGACCAGTAGCTGCTCATATATTTGCCAGTAAACTTAATTATTTGCTAACTGTTCTAAATCAGTTTATTCATCTTTGAATCATAACAGTTGCTCTTGCTTTCAGAGATTAATTTGTTTGGATATTTAGCAAGCAATACAATGGGATGGATGGATGGATGGATGGATGGATGGATGGATGGATGGATAGACAGACAGACAGACAGACAGAGAGAGAGAATCACAGACACAGATACACATGATGTAAAGGTAAGGGAATCCTCTGGAAAATGTTTCTTTAAAAAAAACCTTAGGTCTGGAATTTTCTCAGTAGATCATCATGTACTTTCATATTCTATAGATTTTTTAAGGGTTATATCAAAAGCAATGTTTTTAATTCAGCCAAATATCATCTGTAAAAAGAGAGGTGAGATCCATTACTGTGCTTGACAAAGTGCTTACGGGAGCCATTCTTGTCATCTTTCTCTTTAAAAAAGTTAAAAGCATGAGGTTTTCTATATAAAAAAATTAAAATTAAAATTTTACATTTGGTATTTGAGAGCTGCAAAACACTTATCATTGCAGTGAAAATAAACCCCTGCCCTTGCATCTCTGTGGCAAAGAATATGGCAGTTAACCCTGAAATTCAGGAAGAAATTATATGAGGATGCTGAAGAAAATTGCAGCCCTGAATCCCATTCTTTACCTTCCTTCCAATGGAGGCCTAAAACATCTTGTTGCAATAGGCACTGAATCTCATTGAATATTCTGGAAGAGGGAAGACGAAGACGCACAGACTGGTTGGCCTGTGCAATCAGTCCTGATTTGATTTGTATTCAAGATTTAATACTGAAAAGGGCATACTTCAAATAGTCTTTTTAATTCAGGATTTGAGGGGCAAACTGATTCAATTCAAGCCACTTCAAGATTTGAAATTTAATTTTTTTAAAAAGGTTATCTATAGTGGGTAATGGAAAAACATAGACTAACAGCAGTTTTTTTCATTTTTTGATAACATGAAAATAACAGGGTTAACAGACCCTTTAGAGGACACTGATCCTGACAAATTTCAGTTGGGTATCTTAAAAGATTTCAAATTATTTTTTCTAAAAAAAAATATTCCACTGGAGCTCTTTGAAGCAGACAGAGCAGGAATGTGTAAAGGTCAGCAGAACAGTCTATAATTTTCCAAAAGCGACATTTAGTTTTGCTGAATCTAGGCATCAGGTTTCCTGTGCCAATTTACATACATACAAACCCATCATCCTATAAGGTAAGAAATATTATGAACATTAAAGGAAAGAAGGAAGAAATAATGAACAAAACAAAATAAAGGCAAGAAATGAGAGGCAAAAATAAACAAGAAATCTAACCCACATCTAATTTAATCCACATCTAACAGTATATCTTTGTAAATTTCTAAACTTGAAACGTTTCCTTAATTCCACTATATTTATACATTGCTTCATGCATTGCCTTTTGTTCTTTAAATTTCTCAAGCCTCTCTTTTTAAGAATATCAACAACTCCATCTAATTACTTTTGCAGTTTCCCCTTCCTCTAAATCCATTCACTCTTCTTTTCTATATGTTTTGTTCTTTCATCTTTATTTATTTATATCCTGCCTTTATTATTTTTGCAAATAACATGGCAGCAAACATATCCAACACAGTTTTCACTTCCTATTTCCCCACAACAATCCTTCATGCCTAGGACTTAAACTCAGGGTTTTCTGCTTTCTAGACTGGTGCCTTAACCACTAGACCAAACTGGCTTTCCATATGACCAGACCACTTCAGTGTATTTCCTTCATGCTGGTAACTCACTTTAAGTTCAGTTCGTGTTCGTTCAGCATCATTCATTTTTTATCTATCTCTTCATGTTTTACTATACACTCTTTTTAAGTACCCCATTCTCACTGCATGCAGCCTGCTTTTACGCTTCTCCTCACTCTCGCAATTCTCATTTCCATATAACAAAATAGGCAGAAGCATGCTCTTATTAAACAGACACTATTACTTCTTTGGATAAAAATGCCTTCTTCATGGCAGACCATGTTATCAACTTTCAGACTGTGAACATCTTAATATTTTGCCTTCCATTTCACCATTTTCAGTAAATATTCCACCAAGTTAGATAAATTCATCCATTGGTCTAGGGCCGGGATGGCGAACCTATGGCACCCGTGCCACAGGTGGCACACGGAGACATATCTGTGGGCACGCGAGCATTGCCCTAGATCAGCTCCAGCCCGCATGCATGCACTGGCCAGCTGACTTTTGGGCCTTTTCGGCTCACTGGAAGTTGGAAAACAGGCTGTTTCTGGCCTCCAGAGGGCTCTGTGGGAGTGGGGAAGGCTGTTTTTGCCCTCCCCAGGCTCCTAGAAAGCCTCTGGAGCCTGCCAAAAGTGAGGTCGCAGAGGGGGGTCACACATGCATGCATGGGGGGCAGGGCGCATTGAATTATGGGTGTGGGTATGGGTGTGGGCGCTCTCGATCCCCCCACCACGCTCCCCCCTGCTTTTGGCACGCGATGGCAAAAAGGTTAGCCATCACTGGTCTAGGGCTTGTTTGCTGGTTTGTTTGTTTTTGTGTGTGTGTGTGTGTGTGTTTGTTTGTTTTTGGTCTAACTCACAATTATTCATTCTATTTCCTCTTTCAGAGACAACTTCTCTAATTTTTAATACATTAATTTTCAGATCCAATATCCTTGTGGTATCATACAATTAGCTAACACTTGCTACAAATCTTACAGGTTCTTCGCCAACAACATGGCATAGTTTTCATGCAAAATTACACATACATGGAAGTCCCCAAACAACAAATCTCTAACTTTATCACAAACATTCCTTTTTCATGTATCCATAAATATATTAAGTTGATTTGTCCTATAGTTTTGTATTCTGATCACTGGTTTTTCCTCTGATCTCTGGACTATTACTATTACTATTACTATTATTACCGTGTTTTCCCAAAAATAAGACCCTGTCTTATATTTTTTTGAACCCTGAAGTAAGAGCTTAGACTTATTGCCATGAGCTCAAAAGCCCTTATTATCAGGGGATGTCTTATTTTGGGGAAACAGTGTATTACTACTACTACTACTACTACTACTACTACTACTACTACTACTACTACTGGTTAATCTTTAGTGAGATTCACAGCCTTTGAGGCTGGTTAATAGCTCAGCAGCTCAAGTCCTAACCAAGGACCTAGGAACTGTTAAGGTATCGTCGGAGGATGTAAGCTGTTCCGAGTAAGGTGGTTTTTTGTAAAGTCAAAATGTTCAAGTCTGGTAAATTTAGAATTTCTAAATAGTGGTGTAGCCCTCTGGGTATTGCTCCAAGGGCTCCAATTATAATCAGGACAACACACTTGTAATTGGAGCCCTTGGAGCAATACCCAAAGGGCTACATTATTATTATTATTATTATTATTATTATTATTATTATTATTATTATTATTATTATTATTATTATTATTATTATTGATTTAAACTTCAATTTGATTCACAGTCTGGGACTGGTAAAAAGTCAACAGTTCAAATCCTAACCAAGAACCTAAGAGCTGTTAAGGTAACATCTGAGCATATATTAAAATTTCCATGTATCTAGGCAGCCCGTTGGCTATTATTCCAAGGGCTCCTATTACTATTGGTACAACCATTGATTTCTTCTTCCACAATCACTCAACTTCAATTTGCAGATTGTGGTATTTTGTTATATTTTCTAGTTGTTTCTCTTCAATTCGTGCATATCACCTAGTATTACAATATCAATGAACCTGCCTTTTTTCTTTTCCACAGTAGTGATATCAGTTGTGTTCTGGGTCAGATGTCTGCCTGTTTGATTTCAAAAGTCCCACAAGATCTTGACGTGTTTATTTTCAAGAACTTTGTCAATTTGGTGTTCCCAGTAATTTTTGCTGCATTCGAACCCAAACCTCTGGCAAATTATTATTATTAAAAAGTTTGGATCTTGGAAAGAATCATCTCAACATCAATAGGATTCAGTTAAATCAGAATTTAGCAAGTTAATAGAGGGGACATTGCAGTAAAGTGGCACAAATGAAGGATTAGCTTTCTCCTCTTTTAAAAAAAATAATTTTAAAAAATAATCAAACTTCGGCTTAGTGCTTATAAGTGCTAGTGGGACGTCCACTGACAAATTTAAACCTGTTGAGGCCATTCAGAATTTAAAAGTAAAGTAAAGAGCGGTGCCAGACTGGTACTGAGCACATATTCAGAATACTAGACTGAAATCCAGCTGTGGTAGCAGCCCCAGCAGAGAAATGTTATTATTCCATTAGTACAAAGAAATCAAAGTTGAAACTCGTGGCTGGTCCCAGTAAAAAAGCTGAAAACATTAATGAAGCCCAAAGTTATATAAGCTTTGCTACTCCAAAAACTCTCTGATCGGCAGAGAGTTTATTGTCAAGCAAAGTGTCAGGTATGCTTCCTTCAGTATTCAGGAAAGAAAAACCCAAACTCAATCATTTTGAAGAGAATAGTACTTTTACTGAATATGAAATGATCGCAACCCAGGTAAAGCTGGAAGTGAGCAAAATGCGCGAAATAGCATCTACTAAGCTTCTACCCCCTCTGTGTCCATTGACCCTCAGCCAATCCAAAGGTCTCCCAAAGGTCAGGTGGCATCACGTCTGGCAACATCATTCATCAGGAATGTAGGGCAGTTGGTCAGCCAGCCCCTTTTGAAGATTCACTTTCGATTCCTGGGAAGACACCTCCTACAATAGATAAACACCTCCTGCGCCTTCCCCACCCTTTCGCCCCCCCTTAACTAATCCCTCCCCCGTTTCTTATGGCAGCTGAAGCAGGCAAAGCTGAGGCTGACATTCGGCCCCTCTTGCAGAAGAGACGTTATTCCTAAATAAGAGGAAAGAAGAGAGAGAAACAGAATATATACAATAATTATGGTTTATCAGGGTATTTGGTATAGAATTGCTGTATTTTCTTGGGAGCTCGGACATCCCATTTACCCATTCAGCCTGCGATAAAGGGAAATGTTTCCAGGCTATCAGATATTGGACTTTACCATGGTGTTTCCTAGAGTCCAAAATTTCTTTAACTTCAAAATGTTGCTCCCCCTCTATAAGAATGGGAATTGGAGGGGTGCTTTGGTCAGCCCTTAGAGGAGACGAGTGTTCAAGTTTTAATAAACTAACATGAAATACAGGATGTATACGTCTCAACGTTTTTGGCAATTCCAATTCAACTGTTACTGGATTAATTAGTCTAATCACACGAAATGGTCCCACATACTTGGGGCCTAGCTTTTTGGACTTCTGGGTGGTCTGTAGATATTTTGTAGACAAATAGACTTTATCACCCGCTTTATAAATGTGAGCTGGGGACCTTTTCTTATCAGCTTGCGCCTTATGGGCCCGGTGCGCCTCCTCTAAAGCCTTCCGAGTCACTGCCCATGTGCTCTTTAATCGTGCAATCCAATCCATCAAGGACGGATTCTGGGGATCATCTTGTGGTAGCTCGGGAATGGGTATGAAATCCTGGCCCGACGCGAACTTAAAAGGAGTGAAACCGGTGCTACTGTGTACGGAATTATTATATGCCACTTCTGCAAATGGCAACAAGTCTACCCAATTGTCTTGCTGGTAATTTACGTAACATCTCAGGTATTGTTCTAGTACCCCATTGGTTCTTTCACAGGCCCCATTTGTCTGAGGGTAGTGACTGGAACTTAGCCCCTGGGCGGAGCCAATCAACTTCAAAAATTCTTTCCAGAAACTGGAAGTAAATTGCACCCCCCTGTCAGAAATTATTCTTTTTGGAGACCCATGTAGTCGGTAAATCTGCCAAATAAACAGTTTTGCAAGGGTTTTTGCTGAAGGGATCTTTGAGCAAGGGATGAAATGTACTTGTTTGGAAAACAAATCATTTACTACCCAAATGACAGTGCAGCCCTCACTCTCTGGTAAATCCACAATAAAATCCATAGATATTTCCTTCCATGGGGCGTTCAGTCTAGCCACACTTTGCAGCAATCCAGGGGGGTTTCCTGGAGGTCTTTTAGCCGAGGCACATACTGGACAGCTAGCTACATATGCCTCTATGTCCTTTTTAAGTGCAGGCCACCAAAATTGTCTCTTAACAAGGTGTAGAGTCTTGACAAACGCAAAGTGTCCTGCGGCCTTGGCATCATGAGCATATTTCAATACGGTTGTCCTTAATGTGGTTGGAACATACAATTTAGATCCAACCCAAGATAGTCTGTCACGAAGTGTGCATTCATTCGAGTGGTTCTTAAACCACTTGTCAGTTTTTAGCGCCTCTCACAATTTTTCGAGTAAATCCCCCGAGAGTTCTGGTTCGGTTTTACTCTGCGCTCTGGTAGTGACCGGTGTTACCAATTGTGTCAAGGGGATCATTGGTTGAACCACCTCTTTCTTGATGCTATTGTACTGCGGCAATCTGGAAAGTGTGTCTGCCATGAAATTTTTTCCACCAGGAAGGTAACGTAGAGTGAAATTGAAACGCTTGAAATGTTGGGCCCAACGAGCCTGTTTGGGTGATAGTTTGCGTGGTGTTTTTAATGCTTCTAAATTCTTATGATCAGTCCACACCTCGAAAGGGTGTTTCGCCCCTTCCAAAAATTGTCTCCATGTTAACAGCGCCCATCTAACTGCAAACGCCTCTTTCTCCCATATGGCCCATCTCCTTTCCATTTCTGATAGTTTACGGGACGTGTAAGCACAGGGTTGTAATATTCCGTTTTCATTCTTTTGCAGGAGTATTGCTCCTACAGCTACGTCGCTGGCGTCAGCTTGTACTACAAAAGGTTGTTCCATGTCGGGGTGTTTGAGCACAGGTTCAGCCGCAAAGAGCCGTTTCAATTTTTCGAAAGCGGCCTGACAGTCCATAGTCCATTCTAGTGATTTCGAGGGTTTGGGCTTTACTTCCCCTTTGGCTTTTAGCAAGTCTTTAATTGGTAGTGCGATTTTCGTGAAAGAGGGGATAAATTGTCTATAAAAGTTAGCAAACCCTAAGAAACTCTGTAATTGCTTACGGGTACGCGGTGCGGCCCATTCCAGTACTGCCCGAACCTTTTCAGGGTCCATCTCTATTCCTTCATGAGATATACGATATCCAAGATAGTCGATTTTGTCTTGGTGAAATTCACATTTAGAAAGTTTGGCATAGAGTTCAGCTGCTCTGAGTTTCTTTAAGACCGTTCGTACCAACTTTACATGGTTGGCCATGTTGTCAGAATAGATCAGAATGTCATCCAAATAGACCAACACCCCCTTATACAGGTGCTCATGCAAAACTTCATTAATCAGCTGCATGAATACAGCCGGGGCTCCCTGTAGTCCAAAAGGGAGTACTCTAAACTGGAAACATCCTAGTGGGCAATTAAATGCTGTCTTCCATTCATCCCCCTCTTTTATTCTCACTCGGTAGTATGCCTCTCTTAAATCAAGTTTGGTGAAAATTTTTCCCTTACCTAAATGGGCTAACATGTCCTTCATGAGTGGGAGGGGGTAGACATTTTCTACGCAAATCGCGTTCATATTTCTATAATCAACTACGAGACGAAAGGATCCATCTTTCTTTTCGCGGAACATTACTGGCGCCGCCACCTTGGGTTTGGTTCGTTCGATGAATCCCCGTTCTAAGTTTTTGTCAATAAAATTCTGCAATTCCCCCAATTCTCGAGGTGTCATGGGGTAAATTTTTGGTTTGGGAAGCTTCACCCCAGGCAGTATTTCAATGGTGCAGTCGGTGGCCCTGTGGGGAGGCAGAGCATCCGATGCCTTTTCGCTAAAAACTTCCTTGAGATCCCAATATTCCTTTGGAATTTTCTCTTCTCCTTCAATGTAGTTAATGGCTACTGCCACCCTCTCTGATTTTATGTCGTTTCTCAGAGGGGGGGGCTTCCTTTTCTGGAGTTGGTTCTGCCATGTGGATGCGCAGGTCCCCCGTCTTCCAGTTTACTCGTGGGTTCCATTTTCAAAGCCAGGGCAGTCCTAAAATGAGGGGTCTCTCCATACCAGGGTCTACAATAAATCTGAGATTTTCTACATGATTCCCCAACTGCAATTCAAGGGATTCGGTCATAAAGCTAGCTGGGCCCCCTCCTGCAATCGACCCGTCTAATTGACAAAATGCAATGGGTATTTTTAAGGTTTTTAGTCTCAGTCCCATTTCCTCCACTACTTTGAGGCTAATTATGCACCTAGTGCACCCCGAGTCCAACAAGGCTAACAATTGCGCATGAGTCCCTGTGGAGGGCACCCTTATTTCTACGGGGATGGGTAAGGGTTCTTCCGTGTGACTCACCCGATCGTCTTTGTCGGAGTCAGAGTCTGTTTCGCTGTCGCCATTATTGGTCGGAGTTCCCAACTCACCCTGGTTTCGGGGAGTGAACTCAACGACTTCTCCTTTCAGGGCGGTGCCGCGGGTTTTGGCGGGTATTTTGTCACTTTTCTTCGGGCCGGCCCCGGTAGCTTTTGGCAGTGGCTTGGAGAAACATTCAGCAGCCCGGTGACCTTCTTTCCCACATTTGAAACAGGTGAAGGGCTTTGACTTGGGTTTGAATTTGGTCTTCCCCCCAGCCATCTTTGATGTCCCTTTAAGGTAGGAAGAGGATGACTGGTCTCCCATACGCCTTCCTCGGAGTTCACTCCATCTCAGCTCGATCTCCACATCCTCAGCTACTATGTACCATCTATCCAAATCATCGGGGACCCCCATGCTTCTGCAGTCCCGATATATCTCTTCATTCAACCCATCCTTGAAACTCTCCAAAAGAGCCATTTCTGACCAGCCTGTTATATAGGGTGCCAGCTCATGGAACTCTTGGATATATTCTGCCACTGGCCTCCGGCCCTGCTGAACGCTTTTCATTCTGAGCCTCGCCTTTCATTCAGCTAAGTGGTCTTCAAAACGCCTCCTGAGGCCCCCTCATGAACTGGTTGTAATTTCTCAGCAAGAGGGAGTTATTCTTGTGGAGAACCACCATCCACTCAGCAGCTACTCCCTCTAGGGCATTCGTGACACTTCTGACTTTAGCAGCCTCTGATTCGTAGTCCTCCCCCCAATCTTGCATGTGGTTCCACACTTGGGTCAGGAAAAATCCCAAGGCTTTAGGATTTCCATCAAACTTCCCAGGAAGGGGGGGGATTTTTGGCTTTTTACATCTGCGGGGGGGGGGGGCTGCGAGGCTGGGGTTCTCTGGCCGGCTGTATCTCTCCCTTGGGCTGCCGAAGCTTAGGATGTTTCTTCCTCAAATTCTTCCTCTCTCCCACAGGCTGTCTCTTCTGGCTCTCCCCTGGGGCCTGCCTTCCCCTTTTCCACAGAAATCCCAAAAGACTCACGGTTTTTTCTGCTTTCTTCTACATCACAGATAAGCTGCAAGGCTTGGTCCATCATGAAGCATTCTTTTTGCTCCTGCATCCACACTGCCTCTTTTTTATGGGGTCTGGAAGTCGTCACTCCCCGGGGGTCTTCCCCCCAGTCTGGCAACCTCCCCACTCCTTTCGACCATCTAGCTTCCTCCAGCTGTAAACGGATTCTTTCCAACCATTCTGCTGTCTCTTTCTCTGTTTGGAGAGCGACTACCGTTGAAAACGCTGCCCTCCTTTGCTCTTCTCCATCAGTCTCTCGATCTGACATATTTTGGATTTACAGTCCCCTCGGTTTTTGTCCGGGATGACTGGATGTGACTTCCAGCTTAATGTCAGGTATGTTTCCTGCAGTATTTAGGAAAGGAAAACCCCAACTCAATCATTTTGAAAAGAATAGTACTTTTACTGAATATGAAATGATCGCAACCCAGGTAAAGCTGGAAGTGAGCAAAACACGTGAAATAGCATCTACTAAGCTTCTCCCCCCTCTGTGTCCATTGACCCTCAGCCAATCCAAAGGTCTCCCAAAGGTCAGGTGGCATCACGTCTGGCAACGTCATTCATCAGGAATGTAGGGCAGTTGGTCAGCCAGCCCCTTTTGAAGATTCACTTTCGATTCCTGGGAAGACACCTCCTACAATAGATAAACACCTCCTGCGCCTTCCCCACTCTTTCGCCCCCCTTAACTAATCCCTCCCCCGTTTCTTATGGCAGCTGAAGCAGGCAAAGCTGAGGCTGACACAAAGTTAATGATGGGTCACAGATTAAGAGAGCATATTAAAAAAAAATACAGTATAGAATATGAAGTTCAATATTACATGCATGATTAAAAAAAGGGCTGCAGTTTACTTTGCTGTTTTACTTTAAAGTGATCAATTTTATTGATATGAGCCATGGTGGCATAGTGGTTAAAGTGCAGTGTTGCAAGCTAACTCTGCCCACTGCCAAGAGTTCAATCCTGACCAGGTCAAGGTTGACTCAGCCTTCCATCCTTCCAATGGTTGGTAAAATGAGGACCTACTGGGGGCAATATGCTGACTCTGTAAATCACTTAGGGAGGGCTGTAGTGAAGCGGTATATAAGTTTAAGTGCTATTGCTATTTATTGAGTGGTCACTCACGTCAATGTCAGAAAATCCATCATGCCACTCAACCCCTCCCTTTCCAGTATGTTTCATACATAGAAGGCAGTGGTGGGTTGCTACCGGTTCACCCCGGTTTGGGCGAACCGGTAGCAGAGACGGCAAGAGGCTCCGCCCACCCACCAACAAATGCAATCTGTGCATGTGCAGAAGCTTCTGCGCACACGCAGATGGTGCATGCACACAAACCGGTAGCAAAGGTAAGTGAAACCCACCCCTGGTAGAAGGTGATTCCAGAATCAGTAGAAAAGCCCATCAAATCTGCAAAGCCTTTGAAAGTTTATTAAACACTTTCAAAAACACTTGATTTGATTTGCTGGCTTGAAGCAGATACCCACCTTTGTTTATTACAGGTGGTCCTCACTTAACAACCACAGTTGTGCCTGGAAGTTCTACTGTTAGCTATTGTGATCATGAAGCAGGTTGACAAATTCCTCAAATGCAATCAAGTGCCCACAGAGAGAGAGCTATGGCAGTTACAACTTTGAGGATTGGTCGTAAATATTTTTTTTTGATGGGGTGGGTCAGTCATAACTTTCAACTTTCATTAAGTCGCCAGTCTTTAAGCGAGGACTACCTGTAATCTGCTTTGATGGGAGATTTGATTCAAATTTCCCAGGGAAAGAACTGCTTTCAACCTTGCACAACTTTAGAAGTTGGTATCTTAGTTAGTTTAATTCCAGATCTCGAAAATATTTAATCCCATCTTGATTCAGCTACAGATAGAAACATTGTTATCACAACCACAAAAAAATACAACCAATGTGTGCTGGCTATGATGACAGATATATCCATGGATATTCTGAATTAAAAGAATTCAATCCTTTTTATATGCCAAGACTGAAGTAAGAGTAATAAGAATCATTTAAAAATAAATGAGGGCTAGCATTGATATGCAGATCTACAATTTAATAAAGCTATCCTATTCCCCAAGTCCCTGTTTTGTTGCTTTTATTGAAATGCTACTGTTATTGTTTTAACCAGTCGTATCCGATTCTTGGCGACTTTATAGGCAAGTTCTGTCCATGCTGTCAAGCACAGCTTCTTTTAGTTGGATGTTGGATGTTCATCTTTGAATCAGCTTTGATGTTATCAAACCGGCATGTTCTTTGCTTGCCCCTTCTTCTAGTTCCTTTGCCAAATCATTCCTTTGGCAATAATTCAACATGCAATGCTACCAATTCTAATAATAATACTTTATTCCTTAGTGTGCCAGTTTTGGATTTTCATTAGTACTGTACATTCCAAAACTATTTGGATCTGGTACCTGGTTCAAAAAAGAAAACTGGGGCCATTTATTTAGAAGCTTAGTCGTGGTGAAGGGAGATCTCTTCTGACCCATCCAGATATTTTTTTTTATTTTTTATTTTATTTATTTATTTTCATCAAGCATGTATTTTATGACAGATACAATTGTAAACATAATTATAAATACATAAAAAGGATATGAATAAAAGGAAACATTAGGACAGGGATGGAAGGCACACTGGTGCACTTATGCACGCCCCTTACAGACCTCTTAGGAATGGGGTGAGGTCAACAGTAGACAGTCTAAGGTTAAAGTTTTGGGGATTTGGGGAAGAAACCACAGAGTCAGGTAGTGCATTCCAGACATTGACAACTCTGTTACTGAAGTCGTATTTTCTGCAGTCTAGTTTGGATCGGTTCACCATGAGCTTGTATCGATTGTGTGCTCTTGTATTGTTTTGGTTGAAGCTGAAGTATTCATTGGCTGGTAGGACATTGTAGCAGATGATTTTATGTACTGTGCTTAGGTCAGACAGAAGACGGCGAAGTTTTAAATTGTCTAAGCCCAAAATTTTGAGTCTGGTGGCATAAGATATTTTGTTGTGAGCAGAGGAGTGGAGGACTCTCCTTGTGAAATATCTCTGGACTCATTCGATTGTATTAATAATAATAATAATAATAATAATAATAATAATAATTATAATAATAATAATAATAATTATTATTATTATTAATATTATTATTATTATTATTATTATTATTATTATTATTATTATTATTTTATTTCTATACCACCCTTCTCCTGAAGGACTCAGGGCGGTGTACAGCCTATTTAAAAACACAAGACAAACATCAATTTAAAATTTAAAATTATTAAATAAATTTGGCTCCATTTAAAACCCCAGAAATTTAAAATACCCCAATTTAAAATTATCATGTCGATAGCCCGGCCTGGCGGAACAACAGGGTCTTCAGTGCACAGCGAAATACCCGGAGGTCAGGGATCTTACGTATTTCCGGGGGCAGTTCATTCCACAGGGCTGGGGCTCCCACATAATGTCCGATATGCAGTGCAGGTTCCAGACAGATGATAATATTGGGATATATCATGCTTTTCTTTTTCTTTTTTGTAAAAAGTTTTTTTTTTAAAAAAAAACATAAACATAAAATACATCTTTTTAGAAAGAAGCATTGATCCGGTCATAAATTGGTACAATCACAAATTCATCTTTAACAACGACTCATCTCCACTAATCATCATCTTATAAAAATAATAATAAAAAATAAAACAGAAAAAAAACCATCATGCTTTTCTTATCTCCCTGCCCAGCTAGACCTCTTTGAGCTGAAGGAGAAACTGTCTCTGGAATTTAAACAGAGGGATAGGAGAATAGAGATTCTGGGACAGGATGTAGCAAGCGGAGATTATTTGTCTGTCACAGATATCCCTGCTATAAACTTGCATCCAGAATGCTATTGCATTGCATTACATTGTATTTCTTCCAGGCAGTTTTAAAATGAGATTTATTGTCCAATTCCATCGCTATTCATTGGGGCCACGAAAACTACTGCACCTATAGTAAATTGGCTATTCAACATACTGGAGACAAAACCAGAAATCTGTCTTTTCTAAAGGAAGAGTCCAGATCATCACAACAGTGGGCTTTTAAAAAAATCATAAAAATTGCTCTGCGGTTTGAACTTCCACACTTATTCACATTCTTACAAATCCTATTCATTGTATTCTATGCCTCAGTGTGACATAATCCTTACTCTAGTAGAATTTAGCCAAGGTCTCCTGTAATGCATATATTCATGTAGCTGAAACATAAAACATCCTTTCTCTCAGTGGCATTAGCGAGGGCTGTTCATTCTTGAAGAAGACTTCACGCTGAAAGAGTGAACTGCAGCTACAGAGGGTAATGGCAAAGGTCACTTTCCTGTCTGAGATTTCTGATCTACTGCACTGTGAATTAATACATTTATCTTGGAACTAATCCCATTGGAATAACTCTTTGTCACTGCTGATAATGTAGTAGGGAGCACAACTAAGCACATTGGTCTGCACCGCATAGGGCATTTGTAACTTCCATTTCTTGTTAAACAGAAATCAATTTGCATCTAGATATATTGTGCTGAATGCTCAAAATCTCAAGCATTGTTTGCATATTTAAGTCTTTTTTGCAGTCAGCAGGGCAAACAATATGTTCAACCGTAGCCAAGGTTTATATTATAATTTTCTGCCTGTCTCTCTCTAACATATGCATTGATTTAAAAGTTCATTCTTTTCTTTCTTTATTATTCCACAATCTAGTCCCAATTGTGCACAGGGCAGTGGGTTTTTTTACCACCTCTTACAGCTGTAAGATCTGTTGGTGAATACCAAATTGATGCTGATATAGATTTTCTCACTTTTTGGTTGCCCTTTTGGCTATTTTCAGTATTAGGTGGTGATGAATGTATCTCTTTCAATAAGTGTGCATGAGTGTAAATTGCCCCAATTGGATTTATAGTTGGTGCTGGGCTTTGGGTAATAGTGTCAGATGTAGCAAATGGTTGTATTGACCCAGCCTCTGATATTTCCTTGCCTCAAACAATTCTCTACTCCTCTGTTTAATTGTGGTGGTTTAAATGTGCATAAGAAGCAGGGGTGAAATGCTACAGGTTCGGGCCGGTTCATCAGAACTGGTAGTAAAAAATGCTACTGGTTCGTTGAACCGGTAGTAAAAAAATGTAAAAAAAAAAGTTCCGAGGATCACGTGTCGCTCAATTGATCTTCGGAACTTTAAAAAAAAAAACTTTTTAAGCATTGTTCTCCGGAGCTGGTAGTTAAACATGCTTTAAAAAAGTAAAAAAAAAAAAAGTTCCGTGGTCGTCAGAACTTTTTTTTTTTTTTTTTACTTTTTTAGTAATTTTTTTACTACTGGTTCTCTGGAACCAGTAGTTAAAAATTCTTTTAAAATGTAAAAGAAAGGGAAAGAAAGAAATGCACCTAGAAACACTCATAAACTGATTTTGGAAAATAACTTAAAATATGTTCTAGATGGGAAAACAGCAGTGTGGCTATTGATCTGAAAGCCGCTTTCTGAAATCCTACTATGTTGTGGCCTGTACGCGGCCTGTGCAGCTAGTAGCTGATTCAGACAGCGAGAAGGCTGGTGTGGTGCTGCGCCAGCAGCCTGTGCAGCTGGCACTCAAGTCGGACAATGAGGAGGCTGAAGAAGATGTGGTGCCAGAGGCGGGGATTCAGCCAGGGCCTTCAGAACCTCCAGAAGCTCCCTTAAGTGAAGAGGACAAAGAGGAGGAGCCTCGTCTCGATGCACAGGCACACAGAGCTGCCAAAAGACAGGAGTGGCTCCTCAGAAGGAGGTTTCCTCAAGAGTAAGGCTTGGGGCTAATTGGCCACTCCCTTAGCCTATTTAAGGAGGAACGCCGACTGAAGCAATTTGCAGGGAACAACTTCATTCACATACCTTTGTGTCTTGTCTTGCTTATCTTATCTTATCAGGTTCCTGCAAATTGCTTCTGGGCATTCTGACAACCACAATAAGCTTTCAGTTATTATTCTTTGAATTCTTGGTAGCTATTAATGCAGTTAATTAACAGCCGTTGTTGTAAAAGACTGATTTATTTAGTAAATCAAGGTTTGAATGGACTTTCTGTGTGCTGCGTTCTTTGGGGTCTGTAGCTGGGGCAAAACATACTATCACTTACAAGAGAACAATGCCATTATCAAGCAAAACTGGAAAAGTGAGAGACTTGCTTCGATTTCTATCCGTTGCATAACTCTCCCTCTGGTCTTTTCCTGCCATTGGTTACAAGCCTGAAACTTCCCCCTTTCTGGTGCAATTGATTAAGGTTAGAAAAGGGGGCAGATTGGAAGACGTGGTTTCTTCCGATCCAAGACTTACGGTAGAAGCCTGAAAGCCCCAAACTTCTGTTGTTGCTCTTTCTTTGGGAAACACCATAATGAAGCCGCTTCTCAGCAACCTCCTGCAGCTCTGGCCTTGAGGATCTGTTTCAGTGAGTGTTACCCTCCATTTAGCCACTTCTGCAGGACTTGTTCATTTCCAGTTAGTTTTCCTTGTGGAGAGAGCATTTTTTCCCAAATGTCCCATTTGCTCCAGTTTTCTTATATGCTCTTCCCAAACTCCCTTCAAGATATGTGGTGCAATCTTTGGGGAAAATCTTTTGAGGCAGAAGAATACATCTCTTTTGCAACTTGGATTCTTTTTCCAAGGCAGCGTTTCTCAATCTTGTCCACGTTTAAGATGTGGGGGCTTCAACTCCCAGAGTTCCCCAGGGATTGGGAACTCTGGGAGTTGGAGTCCCCACATTTTAAAGTAGCTGAGGTTGAGAAAAACAGTATTAAAGAGTCCAAATATGCCTGTAAAGCAAGGATGAAATCCAGCAGGTTCTGAGAACCAGCAGGCTGGCCCCAGAGTGGGGTGGAAATAGAGATTTTGCAATATCCTTCCCCTGGAGTGGAGTGGGAATGGAGATTTTGCAGGATCCTTCCCTTGCCACGCCCACCAAGCCACGCTCACCAAGCCACACTACGCCCACCAAGCCACGCCCACAGTAAAAAAAATTGGATTTCACCACTGATAAGAAGATCTCTCTATACTGCACATGACTGAAATTACAGGTATTTGAAGGGTACTTATTCTATAATGCTCCCTTCCACTGGGCTAACTATAGAAACTTGTTCTCAAAATTATTGGCATAAGCCTAGCTTATCCACCACAAAGCTAGGCATATGCAAATTTCATTTTTCATTTCATTTCATTTTCATTTTATTTGATTTATATACCGCCCTACTCCCGAAGGACTCAGGGCGCTGAACAGGCACAAGATAAAACACATAGAATACAAAAATTTAAGAGCAGAAGTAAAATCGAATTAAATCAATTTAGCCCAAGACAAATTTAAAACCCCAGGTTAAGAACAAATTAAAATGTACATTAAAATTTACATTAAAAAGAGAATGGGAGAGGTTAGGCCAGACCAGCCTGGTGAAATAAATAAATGCCAAAACATCTCATACAACAAGGACATATAAACAATGCTATATAGCCTATGACTATAATGTGCAAGCTATTTGTTAATAGATGCATCTTGAAAAGGCTAAGTATACCCTGATACCATAAAGCCTTGACTTCATAATTATATCTGAAGTAACGTCCACCCTTTCCTGTTCTGGCATTGCTGAGAATTCACTATTAAATCTGCTTTACTCACCCATACCATGCATGTTGCTTTGCAGTTGTTTGGCTATGTTTTCAGGTGTAGTTTTCTGCCTTTAGCTATTTGCTTAATCAATTGTGCTTTGTTACCTGTTTTTATTAATGGCAAGATGAACTACATTCCCAATTCCCAACAGCCCCAATCAGTTGGACCGACAGAAATACTGCAAGTTAAAAGTGAGTAAGCTGAAAGAACTTCTGTGCAATGCATAGGTGCAACTAGTCAGTTGAATGAACGCTATCAATACAACTGAACATTTTATAAGAATCTGCAGGGACAGTGCAAGAGATAGAACTTCCTGCATGAGTTGATTAGACCAATTTATTTTGGAAGGCCCAGTGAAACATGTCTCCTGAGGGTGTATATATTCTGTTTTGAATTAACAAAATATGGAAAGCAGCATCATTTCTCAGCTGAATAAGGCTGAGGCAAATTTTACATGAATGTAAGAGGCTAGAACTGAACTGAAAGATAAGACCAGATCAATGTTACTGTGGCCGTTAGCCAAGAAGACTCAAATGAGAAAATCTAATATTGCTTTCATGCTGTTAATACAGGGGCGAAATGCGAACTGGTAGTAATGGCAGCCGATGGTTCGGAGAACTGGTAGCGATGGCGGTGCGAGGCTCCGCCCACCTACCCAGTCATTGTTACTTCCTGGTTTTTACCCTCTGTGCATGCGCAGAAGGGTTTGCGCATGCACAGAGGTCCTGCGTGCACATGTGACGAGTGCACTTCCAAACCGGTTGGGAAAGTAAGTAGATTTCACCGCTGTGTTAATGCTTGTGTGTATTGAGGAGGATGGATGACAAAAGAGAATCCAGAATTCTGAGATTAAAAAATGGCATCTTGTTCTACTTACATAATATGTAAATAGCAAAAATAACCAATCCAAGCTTATTATTTTAGGTTGTGCACTATGGAAGAAGCTGTATATATATCACATTAAAAAGTATTTTCCTTTAAAAAAAAAAACCTTAAAAATTTCTTCTACCTCTTTGATATTATTTAAGACTATGTATCAGTAGATGCTGGTTTTAAATTGTAGTTTTAATGAGTTGTTGACAAATCACCTTTGCTATTTTGAGTAAAAAAGTATGGCATGTAGATAAACAGGAACTTATAATTTCGACTGAATGACAAGTATCTGGTATTCCCACAACCAATTTTTCATCAGTTCTAATGGCAGTATCTAAGTTACCTGTAGATATATACATACTGGAGGGCTCCTAATTTGGTTTTTCATTTTCAGAGGGGCAATTATAACTTCCCTGAAAATAAGACATTCCCTGATAATAAGCCCAATCGGGTTTTTGAATGCATGCGCTAAAATAAGCCTCCCCCTGAAAATAAGCCCTCCCCGAAAATATTTAAACGCAGAACTGGAAATCAGCTACGATGGCAAGAGGAGCCCCATCTTGCTCCACGTTTCCCAAAATAATAAGACCTCTCCAAAAATAAGGCCAAGCACTTATTTCGGGGTTCAAAAAAATATAAGACAGGATCTTATTTTCGGGAAAACCCGGTACTCAACTTATGACCACAATTGAGCCCAACATTTATGTTGTTAACTAAGAAATTTGTTAAGTGAGTTTTGCCCCATTTTTCTTGCCACATTTGTTAAGTGAATCACTGCAGTTGTTAAATTAATAGGATGATTGTTAAGTGAATCTGGTTTCCCCCATTTTCTTTGTTTGTCAGAAGGTCACAAAAGGACTCCTGGACACTGCAATGGCCATAAATGTGAGTCAGTTGTCAAGCAGCCTTGGTGGTACAGGGGTTTAAGGCACCCTGTTATTAAGCTGGTTATTAAGACCAGCTGCCTGCAATTACTGCAGGGTTCGAATCTCGCCAAGGCTCAAGGTTGACTCAGCCTTCCATCCTTTCTAAGGTAGGTGAAATGAGGACCCAGTTGTGGGGGCAATAAGCTGACTTTGTATAAATATACAAAAGGATGAAGGCTATTGCTGAGCACATTGTAAGCCGCCCTGAGTCTTCGGAGAAGGGCGGCATATAAATCAAATTTAAAAAAAAAAAAAGCATTCAAACATAAATCATGTGACCAGGGGGCTGCTAAATGGTTGTAAGTGTGACAAAAAATCATAAGTCACCTTTTTTC
Organism: Arizona elegans; assembly: GCA_022577455.1. Taxonomy (NCBI): domain Eukaryota; kingdom Metazoa; phylum Chordata; class Lepidosauria; order Squamata; family Colubridae; genus Arizona; species Arizona elegans. The sequence continues at coordinate 212,303,845 of JAKOOJ010000001.1, read as the reverse complement.
AGTGGTGTTGTAACTTTGAATGGTCACTAAATGAACTGTTGTAAGTCAAGGAATATCTGTATTTATTATAAATGTGTAATTGTTGTACTTCATGATAAGGCTGAAGGGCTCAAATCATTTACAGCTGCCATATCAGAGCTGCGGATGAACACTAGATAGCTATAGAGAAAATATTCTGTAGCTTTTTGCTGCCATTTTAGTGATTGTATGGATTTTTTTTTCCAGGCCAGATTCAATAGCCATAAATTATTAAAGTTTCAGAATGCCATTAATTCTGGTTTGGAATTAATTGGACCAAAGGCTAATAAAGAGATCATAGGAAAGCTGAAATTCAGGATGACATTTCTGAAAGTACTTTTTATACAAATTTGTGTAGCTATTATGTTGGCAATTAATGAATTAAATTTCTAAGGCCACCTGACTCTATAAAGACTCTAAGCAGACAATAAGAAAGCCTAATAAATTACAGATAAAATACAAATGGGAAACCCCAGATGTCTAGAAAAAACAACTGTTTTAATCAAAAGAAAGACAAAAGTCCAACCACTCGCTCTAATCCAAAGCCTGCAGGAAAAGCAATCATTTTAAAAGCAACTTTCTAAGTGGACTGAAAAATATCCTTCACAGCCATGCCTCTTTGCTGCTTTGATCAGATGCTGTTGCAGTGACATTCGTTGGCAAGCTGCTCATCTCTATTTAATATTGATAAAATGATGTAGCCCGTTATATTTAGCAGCAAGAGATTATCACTGAAGCAAAATATGGACAGGGCCTGTTCAGGGGGCTTTGCTTTCTCTCTGAATTAGCTTCATTTGCTTTCACTGACTGTTATCAAGCAGTCACCCTGGCAATAACAACAATGCCACTTTTGTTAAGAAGAACAGAAAAATAAAAAGATAATGCACATAAGAACTATGACACAGAAAATTCCGCTCTTTAATAGAAGCATGTTGTTTGCTTTTTACGTAGCCTTGGTCTACTCTAATAAAACTTTCAGTCACCTACTTGCACCTGTAAAGCTTCCTATTACCTCTTTGGCACTTCCTGATAGGTATTTTCTGGAATATATATACAAAAGTAGAATGAAAGTTGTTGGTATCCTCCAAAGAACAGCCATGCTGGATCATATGAATGAGTCTAGGGAAATGCCCTCCTTTTATGTGACTGAATGATTCTAACTTCTATCATTTCACAATAAGCAAAAACCTCAAGCTTTTGCTGGCGGATAGATAACCCTCCGTGACATATGAAAGCTTCACAAGTTAGATTTCTACCTTTCAGTCACCTTTGAAAGGTGAGTAAAACATTAAGAGCAATCTTAATTCTGATACTGATATGAGTTGGGCTCTTTAAAAAAAAAAAGGTTTTAACAGCATAGACAGGAGATTCTTTGTTCTCATGTTAGTGGGACATTGCAAGGCTGGATGGATGCAGTGAATATTTCTTCATTCATACTTGCAAACGTAATGTGATCTTTATAAAAATAAAGGCAATAAATTAAGATTTTTTTACAAGGAAATTATTTGGCAGGTCTTTACCATTAGATGATCAAACCTCCTGTGGAGATCCAGCACTAATGGCAACCTGGTTATCTCATTTTCTATTAAGTTAGAATTAGTAATTAGTAATTATTTCCATCAAGAAAAATAAGGTAGTTGCAGCCATTTGTTGGAAGTTTGCAGTTCCAGGCAAAGTGGTTCTATATAGAGTATAATTATTGTTTGTTTGTTTTTTAAAATGAATCTCTTAAACTAGGATTTCCAATCAAAGTGAAGCTTTTATTACTTCTGCCAACACTTTAAAAATGGCTTACTTTTTACAAATCTCACAGACTATCTTTGGGGCTATTTTCATTTATTTCAATACAGAGTTTGTAGGTTACTAAAATGTTTCATAATCAGTAGGAAAAAGAAGGAAAAAAGAGATTTATTCAGTTAATTATTGGGATCTGTGCAATGCCTAAATGACCATTTATATTGGGGGTGAAGGTTATTTTCTTTTTTCTAACCCGCATTACAGCTAGAATATAATATGTTTGCAGTTTTAAAATTGAATTTAATATTGTTAAGCTTTACTTCTTTCAAAATAAATGGCAAAACTTTGATAAAAGAGCCGAACAATAAAATTAAGAAGCATTTATATAAATCAGAGATGTGGAAAATCTGAATGCCACAACCATTACCAAAAGTTTGATTATAAAAAATGTGTTCAGTATTAGCAGGATTAAGTGAAGTGAAAATGGGGATGGGAGAAGAAAACAGATAGATGAATTTATATCCACATTCTTATCGACTTTTTATATGCAGATAAGGGACACGGTGGCTCAGGGGTTAAGACGCTGACCTTGTCGATCGAAAGGTCGGCAGTTCAGCGGTTCGTATCCCTAGTGCCACATAACGGGGTGAATCCCCGTTACTTGTCCCAGTTCTGCCAACCTAGCAGTTCAAAAGCATGTAAAAAATGCAAGTAGAAATATAGGGACCACCTTTGGTGGGAAGGTAACAGCGTTCTGTGTGCCTTTGGTATTTAATCATGCCGGCCACATGACCATGGAGACGTCTTCAGACAGCACTGGCTCTTTGTCTTTGAAACGGAGATGAGCACCACACCCTAGAGTCGGGAATGACTAGCACATATGTGCGAGGGGAACCTTTACATTTACCTATATCTACAAAAGGTGATTTACATAGTATCTAACTGTACTGGATTGTAGCTGATAAACACAATTTAGAAGAAATCTAAACATCAAAATACATACCTTTTATATGCCACTATTTAATTTATTTAAGAAATTTATATAACCATCTAACTCACATATAGCTGATTCTGGGTGCTTACAACATAAAAATATCCACCAGATAAGAAAAACCCATAAGAAAAGCCACCCATATGTAACTTCTACCTTTGTTTGCCCTTCCTTGTTCTACAGATGCAAAAGAGAGAATCTTGCATTGGGCTGCCAGTTAAGATGTAGAATTCTTTCTAATGTTATAGCTGTGTCTGACATAGCCTGCAACCATAAAGGCACTCTGTGAAAAATATCTGATTTGAATATATGGAAATGATTGCTAGCAGGGATTACCCTCATCTTTTTGGATAAGATGCTGACCTTATTCTTTAGCTCATCAAGCAACCTGATGATTCTGTCTGAAAGCTTGTTTTGTGCTCGGAGAGTAGATTCACTTCACCATTTATTTGCAACCAGACTCAAGACGTATTGTTTACGCCATTCATCTGCTAGCATTTTAGGAAAGGGAGAAGCGCTAAAAAAGCAAACAGCTCAAGTAATTGACTGCGACGTGTGATTTATTTATTTATTTATTTGCTTCTGGCACTTGCCCACTCTTGCAAAAAAAATTTTGCCTTGCTGGTTGAGGTGAATTCAAACAAATAAAATGAATGTATGTCTCTTTTCAATAATTTAGCTCTTTGGAATGCAATGCCAACTTAGTCCCGTGGTTAATCATATAGTCTACATTGTTAAGTCCTAACGATGTTTGGAACTGTCTGGAAAAAAAGAAATGATAAAATGTAAGGTGGGGGTGGGGGAAACTGCTAATGGTCATTCTGATTAACACACACTTCAAATTTAATATAATAGTTTAGGATTGTAGGAAGTAGTTTCAGCAGATAATGTGGATAGGAGGTATAGCTGACCACAGATCTGGTCTACAATTCAATATATTTCTTCTTTAATTAATCGGGGAAGGTTCTTGTTTTCTGCACTTATTCTGGATTGATATGTAAGTTATCTTCCTTATGCTACCCAGAAAGAGAGATGGTCCCAATAATGGAAGATACTATAAGCATTTATTCAGGGGGGGGGAAAGATAATTACTTTCTGTTATCACCTTGGTGATCAGCATTTAAGCTTAATTGTTACCCTTGAATCAGGGGTGCTGTTCAGCAGGTTCTGACAGGTTCTGGAGAACCGGTAGCGGAAATTTTGAGTAGTTCAGAGAACCGGCAAATACCATCTCTGACTGGCCCCAGAGTGGGGAAGGAATGGAGATTTTGCAATATCCTTCCCCTGCCATGCCAACCAAGCCACACCCACAGAACCGGTAGTAAAAAAAAAATGTGAATTCCACCACTGCCTTAAATGTATACAAAATATTGTCCTCTTAGCATAATTTTGTTCCCTTTTAGAGATACATAGAATAGTTCTCTAGTCCATGGCTTTTATTGAATTTTAAATGTGCTTTAGGGGCTGAGGCTGGATCATGCTGACCTTTGCTTGAGGTGGCTATTTGTGTGTTTGCCAGACAAAATACGTTCTGCCGAACACAGCTGGCAATAGGAGATTTTGTCTTGCACTCGTTTGTGAATATGTTCCATGGCTTCTGAGACATGTGAATACGTAGCAAATTTTAATGAAAATGCATTGGTATTGGATGGAAACAGAATGTATTTATGCAAGCTGATATTGCCTCCTAATGTTCCATGTGAGAAGTTGCCATTTCTGTTTTGTCATATCGTATTTTTATCTGACTTGTCTAATTGGAGTTTCTGATTAGTTCTGCGTATCAGGTGTAACTGTCCAGCCACACAGATTGTCTATTTGAAATACATTCCACTAATAACAACGGGACTTATTCCCAACCATCTTCACAAGTGCCATCCCTGGGTAGAATCTTATACATGCATTGCATAAGTTGAATTAGGTTCCAGTGAAATCAAAGTGCTTTATCTCTGAATTGCATTTTAAATTGCTGCTCCTATCTCTTCCACTGCAAGTTCTAGGGTATCTTCTTTTGCTGTCCCATTATGCACTTTACCAATATGTAATAAAATTGAAAAAGAGGGTTTTAAAAAAAACCTATTAGGAAAGTTCTCCCCATAAGCACAATACAGAAGTGCCTAAGAACTGAATCTCTTCTAACGTGTTTTTTGCATACGGTTGTTAAGAAATGAATATCTGGTACCTTTTCTGCAATTCCTTTTGTGTGTAAGCAATATCTCACTGTCTCTTGCATTCTATGGTAGATGTTTTTTCTGCCTTTTGTTTAGAATTTGGGATCCATTGGTTTGTTTTGGGGGGTTTTTCTTGAGGATAACAACAAAAATCTACCTTTTATTATTGTTATGCTCTGTTACTGGTAGTAAAGAATTATAAATGCAGTCCTAGGTTGCATCAACAGAGGGATAGTGTCAAGACCACAAGAAGGGATAGTAACCTTTACACCACACTTATGAGCCCACACTTGGAATACTGTATCCAGTTCTGGCCCCCACAATGCAAAAAAAAAAAAAAAAGATGTTGAAATCCTGAAAAGTGTGCAGAGAAGAGCAAGAAAGATGATAAAAGGTTAAATTGTATAACAAATGGTTGAAGGAGCATGGTATATCTAGCCTATCAAAGAGAAGGATTAAGAGGGGAACATGATGGCTATCTTCCAGTACTTGAGGGGCTGCCACAAAGAAGAGAAGACTGACTTCTTCTCCAAAACACCGAGGAGCAGGACAAGAAGGCATGCATGGAAGCTGGTTAAAGAGAGATCCAGTTGGAAGTAAGGAGAAATTTTCTGACAGTGGAAGCAATTAATTAATGGAATAGCTTGCATGGGGTTGTGGGTGCTTGATCACTGGAGATTTTCAAAAATAGACTGGATAACCATTTTACTTGGATGGTACAAGTTCTTGCCTTGAGCAGGGAATTTGATTAGAAGATATCCAAACCCTTCCAAACCTATGATTCTATGATTTGTGATTCTGTGATTCTATGAATATAAAAGATGATGATATTCAGATTATAATTAGTCATATATGGGGATAACTAGTTTAACAGTAGCATGTATGAAAAATGATGGGAATGGAAGTGAGGGGAGGGGAGGGAAGGGCACTAATGAGGCAAGTACTATAAGGGATGCTATCCATACAAACTTGTTTTCAGGCCTGGAACCAGGGGTGGGATTCAGCCGATTCAGACCGGTTTGGGCGAAACGGTAGCTCCGAAGATCAGCTGGGAGCGAACCGGTTTGCTCCAATGATCAGGTGGGCCCGCCTGCCTGCCCCTGCACTTTACTTACCTTTATCCTCTCAGCTGATTCATGTGGCAGAGCAGATTGCCGCGCCTCAGCTGTGTTACTCTCCAGAAGTAACGTGGAAGGTTAGTTTTATAAAACACGAGCACAAAATATGTGATCACCGAACTGTTTGTTCGGCAGGATCCCACCACTGCCTGGAACAGTGTGAGGAGCACATTGCTGAGAATATTTGAACACTGTAAAACCTGCATGACTGCAGGTTTTATGACTGCTGTTCAGATGAGCATATATTTGGCAACTGGTAGCTTTCTGTATCTTATTTCTTTAGACTTGGTCAATCAGGTTAAGACAGATACCCACATGTGCACACAAAGAGGAATTCCTTTCTGATCACATGAATTGATAACTCAATACCTTGCTTGTTCTTCTGCCAACATTTAATTGCTGCACCATCCTTGTTCAGGTCCCACTCAAGGCACACCAGCAGAGACCTATAGTACTTGTACTCTGTCCTCCTTTTCTAGCTGGGTTCTGCAAAAAGGCTCTTAGGTCCAGCCAGAAGGATCCTAGTGTTACATCTGGGTTGGGGTTTTCAACCTGGTCAGTGGCTACAATCATAAAACAGAGGAGGGGACCCCTGGGTCCATGTGCCTGTGAGCCGCAAGGCAACAAAGCATCCTACCTTATTGTTTGTATGTCTCTAAAACCAATAAAAAAGCAGGAAAATCATGGCATCCAAAGTCGCTGAGGGATTAACAAATATCCAGAAATTAAGAATCCAAGAAATTTCTCCCAAAATAAGTCTTCTGCAGGGAAATTAAAGCCAATTCATATTCAATCCTGTCTTGAGGTTGGACTGAAATAGATCTAGATTATCCACTTTTTTCCCAAATATTCCTGGACGTGAGACACCATGATACTCTTCAAAGCACTTCTCAAAAGAGGAATATTAAATATTAATATGGCTCTTAAAATATCAAGGTGAATATGCATTGCTGATTTTTTTTTCCAATCCTGCATGAGGACATTAATAACACTTGGCGTCCCTGATTCTCTACTTGTTAGTTTTGAGGGTAGACAAAGATCAAGAATGCAGATAGTCTGAGAAGACAGTTTAGGCTACATTAATTTACACTGATCCCATGATGCAAGTAGATTAGATAGAGCTCCGTACAGCTCTGGAATTCTATTAGTGATGACATTAATATGAGCAATTATCCTTAAAGTGGATAAAAAGTTTGCCTTAGAAACTTACCACAGCCATTCTCTGGGGATTCTATCTCTTGCCTACTTAAGTCTCATTTTTAAGAACCTATTTCAGCTGGATTGTTAAAATATGAAACAGGCGCAGAAGTAAGTGCCAGTGATAAGCATAGCCATGTAACTTTACTTGAGTTCTGCAATATTTTGCCATGCCATGGAGTTGCAGACTTGCCTATGTGATGTCCCCAATGCGAAAACTCTTTTGTTCAGCTTCCCAAATAACCAGTCAGTGGAGCAAACAATGATGCCCTGTTTTACCTCCTATAATATTTTAAGTATTGTGCCACTGTGGTTATCCCAGTCCTTCCAAAAATCAGAAATACTATATAAAAGCAGGAGACTAGGGAAGAAAGCAGCTGTATGAAGGAACTTGAAATTTAAAAACATGATTAGAAATAATCAAAGATCCACACACGGAACACAGATAATGGATGTAATAGCCATATAATTTTTAAACACATTAGTAATTCTTAAGAGAGTCATCCATTTACTGGGTTGCAGCTTCTCATTTAATCATGGTATTGCAGTCCTTTAAATGTGAAAAAAAGGATACAGAATTGGAATATAATTGTCTTTGTAGTGGTGATCACAAATTTACTTAGAAAGCAATATTTGGGAAGCTGTAGAAAAACAATTAAATGATATATCTCCATTCCCAGTGGCAGTATATTTCAGGGAACAATAGCAGAATAGCCGAAGTGCTTGAAGAATGGTTTCACTAATGTCTATTTTCTGCTTTCTGAATTGACAGATTTTTTTTTAAGGTAACATGGCTCTAAGCAGTAATTAAACTCACATTAGCTCTATTTTGAGTTTTACAATGGATTCTAAAATAAGGTGACCAGATTTTAACATTGGTAAAGAGGGACATTGTGGGCGTGGCTTATTTTGTGGGCGTGGCTAGCTGGTTATGTGACTGGGTGGGCGTGGCTAGCTGGTCATGTGACCGGGTGGCCATGGCTATGTGTGTAGGGTAAGGTGAACAGATTTTAACATTGGTAAGAGGGACACCATTGTGGGCGTGGCTTATTGTGTGGGCGTGGCTTGGAGGCCATGTGACTGGGTGGGTGTGGCTAGCTGGTCATGTGACCGGGTGGCCATGGCTGTGTGTATAGGGACTACTCAGAGGGCTGAAAAGTCATTTCTGACAGGTCCTCACACTTTTGACTGGTCCTCACACTTATGACCATCCTCACATTTATGCCCGTGCAGCATTCTTAACAACCATGTCACTCATTTCACAACTGCTTCTCTTCACCATGGTGAAAAGATAGGGCAAAAACGTAAAATGTGAGGACAGTCGTAAGTTCGAGGACTGGTCAAAAGTGCGAGGACCAGTCAAAAATAACTTTTTCAGCCCTCTGAGTAGTCCATATGCACAAAAAGACTAACCAGAGGGCTGAAAAAAGTCATTTCTGACAGGTCCTCGCACTTTTGACTGGTCCTCACACTTATGACCATCCTCACATTTATGCCCGTGCAGCATTCTTAACAACCATGTCACTCATTTCACAACTGCTTCTCTTCACCATGATGACAAGATAGGGCAAAAATGTAAAATGTGAGGACAGTCGTAAGTTCGAGGACTGGTCAAAAGTGCGAGGACCAGTCAAAAATAACTTTTTCAGCCCTCTGAGTAGTCCATATGCATAAAAGGATACAGTAATAGAGAGGGATGAAGGAAGGGAAGGAAAATTAGAGTAGGAGTGACGGTTAAGAGAGGGAGGAAGAGAGGAGGAGAAGGAGAAAAGAAGAGGAAGTAGGGAGGAGAAGAAGAGGGGGGGGGAAGAGAAAGTAAGAAGGAAAGAAAAGAGAGGTGGTAGGTTTGAGGAGAAAGATTGCTGTACAATAAAAAAGATGAAAGGGAAGAAAGCCAACCCCAAACAAATATAAAGATATTAAGATAAAGAATGAATTGTTAAACTTTAAAGAATAAAAGAGAACAAATATGAATAAATAGCAATAATTAGAAACACACATACATACAATGTATTTTCTTTGAACAGAATATTTGGCTGGTTCACAAATTTAAACAGTGTTTAGTCACTTCAATTAAATTTACAATTTCTATATTTCCTTTTTGCCATATTTATTCCTCATCTATTTTTTTAAAAAAACAATTTTACCCTTCATCCTCATCTCTAATCTTAATCAAATTCAATTTTTCCCTTCTATTCTATTTTATACCCCTTCCCATTGTCATCTATTTTTATATCCATCCTCACATTGGTTAATTATGTAATTATGTAATACAGTTGTTTAATACAAATTCAACATTTTAATATAAATCAATTAGTTATATAACTATCTTTTTTGTATATTAATCAATATGAACATGAATATTCCAATTATTTCCATGCAATCCAATTTCTTACAAATCAATTAATTATATTTACCAATAATAATAAACCAAATAATTTCCCCCATATATTCCTCCAAACCACAACTTAACCATTTCTGCTTTCAACACAGTATACAATTAATAATATCTCAATTATTACAATTCCCTAGTTAAAAAGAGCTTTTTTTTCTTTTGTGTTTTAAAATCTTGAACTCTCCTCTTTTGCCCTAAATAATTTTCCATTGTTTGCACTTACCTTTTTTGGTGAGGAAAAGGAAAATAAATCTGCTGCCTAATTTTCCAACGTTGCAAGCAAACCGCAAAGCCAACAGCCTGTTTTACTTTCAGTTTCGTTTTGAGCTTGGTTTGCACAAAGGGGAAAAAAAAACTGAGCAATTTAGCAAGAGCAGAGCCCTGTGCAAATCAGCTGAGAGGGGGAAGCCGAGCTAATTAACGTAGGGCGGCCCTTTGAAGCCCCGCGGCAAGAGTTTAAACAGGTTTTTTTCCCTCTAGCCATCAGCGGGGATTCAGGAGGCAGCCGGGAACCAGGAGGCAGAATGAAAAATCGGGACTTTTTTAAAACGCCGCGGGACGCGGGACAAATTGCTCAAAAGCGGGACTGTCCCGCCAAAAGCGGGACGTCTGGTCACCTTATTCTAAAACAATATGCTGAGAAACACAGAAGTACAATCAATAGCCTAATGAGAAAGTCAGTCTGTCTTAAAATATTTAAAAATATTCTTTAAGTTAAATTGTTGATGAGCACATGAGAGTTTTTAAAATTATGAATATAATTTTGGGTAAGCATAAAAAGCATCCTGAGTGCTGGAGTGGCACGTGCTACTGATACAACATCTACTGGGAATTAGGAAATCAAGGAATACTTAACTGATAATTGGAAAACTAACGTGTTTTTTTTTAGGAAATATCCTCTAAGATATACTGATATATAAACTATTTTACAGATAGTTCAGATTGTTTGCAAGTATAATCTAATACGTGGATTCATTTCACAAGGGAAAATTACTTTGCTGCGATTCAACACATTAAAAATTTGTCTGGTTAATTGCCATCTTATTCTTCTAGTGAGTTCTATTTTGGGATTCTCAATCATTTGGTTTTGTTTCCTAAGTGTTGCACAGCAATCTTTCATTGTTCCATTGTGGTTTAAAATAAGTCCATTTATCAAATGAAAAAGCACACTTGCATGAAGTTCAGCATCCAGTTTAGTTTGTTTTCCTTCCAGGTTATCAAAATTTGTCTGTGCATTGATTAAAACAATGTTGTACATTGAAATGCAGCAAGACAAGATTCCTTTTATGTGAAATGTCACTAGTATGCGTATGATTGTTGTTCTTTATTATTATTGACAGGCTATTGAAAAAAAAATGTTCTGATTGTCCATGTAACTGTCTTTTTATGGGGTATTTCATCAATGAGCAAGAAAATATTCTTCAAAACCCCACACTCCTGACTAACAAATCTATAAGGCAATCATATAATAGTCTTCTCACAGCCCAGGAAAGAGGGTAGCAATGTTCAGAAAACATTGCAAATAGAAAACATCTTAATATTTCTCCATTATCTGGAAAATGGATACCAGTTCTCTTGCTTATCAAAGATCTGTTATCAAGAGAAGGATGAAAGAGTCTATCAATATCAGAGATAAATAGGGGCTTAAAAATGTAAGTATTCAGTTGTTGAGACTTCTGCATTTTTTTTTTTTTGCCTTTGAATGATTTTTATTTATTAATTAAATTGCTGCCCCATCTTGCTGTCCTTTTAGTCAGAGAAGCTTATATGATACACACCAGTGGTGGGTTGTCCCCGGTTTGCACCAGTTCTATAGAACCGGTAGTAAAACTGGTGGGAGGCTCCGCCCACTGACCCCAATGTCATCAGAACGCTACTGCGCAAGCATAGAAGAGCATGCGCGCGAGTGAAGTGAGCCAGTAGTAAATGTAAGTAGAACCCACCCCTGATACACACCACACAATTGCTTTTTTAAAATGGAGATCAGAGGACACCCATAAGGGTATAGAATAAAGAAAAACATTAATCCTTACACCATTAACAGTATAGAGAATCATTTCTTCTTAGCTGATAATCAAGGTGGATCAAAAGTAGGCCAATCACTATATTTTATTTTTCTCCATAGAAAGTCTCAGCATATTTAGAAACGTTAGAAAAGTTCAAAGGTCATGCGTCAATGGGGTAAGAAATTATTTAGAAAATAAATGGCAACCATTCAAACATAAATTCTTCTTGGGACCTGACTGTTATTATAGTCTGAATATTCTTCACTGGAAGGAAATTTCCCACAAAATATTTATTATTACAAACTGACTTTTGGTTTATTGTGACTTGGGTTTTCATTCAGAAGAAATTTTGTTGTTATAATTATCAGGTTTTAATATATCAAGAAGGAAGATTATTTGACCTTGTGAATTCACTCAGCAATGTAGTTATCATTTTCTCATGCATTCATGGATATTTAGGTACATGACTACTAAAATAGGTATATTTTTATTTCATATTCCATTAGTTATAAATGAAGCAACTCCTTATGAACTATTTTAACCTCACATTATTAAAGCACATACAACATCTGTGAATAGTTTCCATAGCATCATAGCCTCAATACTAATGTGAAGATAATGCCTAGATAAATGTAAGGGCTTTTTAGATATACTAGCCATGTTAAGCCTTGTATAGATGCATAATTAACTCGGTGCATATTTTTATGTCCCATAGCAGGGGTGTCAAATTCAATTTCATTGAGGGCTGCATCAGGGTTGTGTTTGACCTCAGGGGGATGGGGGGTCATGGCCAGAGGGCATGGCTATCTCAACATCACTCATATCACCACTCAGGCTTGTGGTGGCCTGAGCGCTCTGCCAGTGAAAACGGGATCCCAAGCTCAGTTTTCAGTTGTGATGGCCTGCTGCAACCTCCTGCCAGTGAAAATGGAGCTCAGTAGGCTCGGCCTCCCGAGCTTTGTTTTCACTGTCAGAGGGTTGCAGAAGGCCTTGACAGCCAAAAATGGAGCTCAGGAGCCAGTTTCACTGGCAGAAGCACCCTGAGCCAGTCCTTCACTGTTTCTAGGGTGGTCCCACAGGCCTACAGATCTAAGTACTCCGCGGGCCGGATCCAGCCCCCAGGTCTTGAGTTTGACACCCCTGTCCTATAGCATTCCAAGCAGCTCATATAAACAATTCCTTTCAGGTGCATTTCTTTCAGAATAGAAGGTGGCTGCCCACTTGCTGACATATGCTAATCAATTTAGCTCCATGATACTTATAATGTGGGAGCTACATTTGTTGCTGGTAAGCTTCCAGATCCTGTTGAAAGTATTGGTTCTTAGCTATGAAGCCTTATGTGTCTATAATCATTTGCTCTGGGTAGCCATTTGCTCTGAGTAGAATAAGTCTGGTAGTGTGTATTAGAAGTACTCATCTTCTCAGAAATCAATTAGGAATCTGAAGGGTGTCCTTTTTGGTAGCAGCCTTCTCATTATAGGACATATTGGAACAGTTTGTTCCCCCAAGTTAGGATGGACCCATTCTGTTATTTCATTTTTTTTTATAATAATGTCATCAAACATTAATTATCAATTAAAAAATAAAAATATAAATAAAAGTATAGAAAAATAGAAAGTGCAGAAACAATAGAAAATGAAAAATAAGAACATAATAAAAAAGAAAGAAAAATGTATAAAGAAATGATTTCCCCCTTCATCACAGTTATGAACAATTTTAGTTAAAAAAAATCCTCTCTTAAAAAAAAGATCTTTTCCCATATCTCATTTATTATCTATAAACAAATCTTTAAAACCTCATTTTTCAATCCTAATCAACAAAAGTTAATTAAGGGTTATCAGGGATAACAACATGTATACTTTAACTTTGATCAAATAAATCAACTTTATATTCCTTCCTTTTGCTTTTAGCAATTTGGATCTTTAATAAATAGTCTCCCAGAACTTGAAAGACCAGTTTGTTCTAATGGATAAGTCACCAGACTAGAAACTGGGAGAAACTATGAATTCTAGTCTGTACAATTATGATGAAAATACTGATAGAATAAATCTGAAAAGAAATTGAAAGGAAGTATATATTATTAGAATACAGGAGTTGTTCGCTATGCGAACAGGAGAATATTCCACAGCAAAGATGATAGAAAGGAGAGAGGATTAGAGAGTAGGAAGAGGAGAGGGAGGGGAGGAATGCAAGAAAGGGAAAAGGAGAGGAAGGAAGGGTAGAGGATAGGAGTAGGAGAGAAGGTGAGTTGGGGGAAAAGAAGAGAGGAGTGGGGGAAAGGAAGGGGAAGTAGGATGAGGTAGGAGAGGAGGGAAGAGAAAGTAGGAGAGGAGAGGAGGGAAGGAAGGGAAAGAAGAGAAGAAGAAGAAGGTTTGTTGGGAAATGAGGGAAGAAAGGGTAGAAGAGCAACTCCGAATGTAATTAAAATGCCTTATTTTAATGCTATCTTTAAGGAAAACATATGTAGGATTAATTATGTATAAGAAAATATACATTTTATATTATGTGTATAAGAAATAAAACTGAAAAACTTTTCCAAAAATAAATAGATAGATAGATAGATAGATAGATAGATAGATAGATAGATAGATAGATAATCTCCCAGAACTTGAAAGACCAGTTTGTTCTAATGGATAAGTCACCAGACTAGAAACTGGGAGAAACTCTGAATTCTAGTCTTGCTTTAGGCATAAAAGCTGGATGATTTTGAGCCAGTCTCTCATCCCAATTCATCTCACATAGTTATTGTTGCACGGAAAATAGAAGGAGGAGAAAGGATTATTAGGTATGATTGCCACCTTGAGTTATTTATAAAAATAATAAAGACTAGATAGAAAGTCCATTAGCATCCAACTCTGCAGATATAAGTAATTGTATCCATACACCTGCAAATTCAGCCAGTTTGTTTCAGGAGCTTGGTCCCACACAACTTTTCTTAAATCAGTTAGGACTAATCTGAATAAGGTTATAGGGTGAGAGGTTGAGGATGCAGTAAATGCTGAGAAGAACTGACACAGTTTTGCTCTTATTACTAGGTAGACCCAGACCTAAACTCCTACTGGTTGCATCTATACTTCTAATTTTCTTCTGTCATTGCTTTAAGCTTCTTTTTGGTAGTTTCTTTTCCCTCGGTTCCTCAGTAAGTGGAGCCTTTATTGTAAAACTGCTTAAAATATAATTCTTCAGACTTTAGAGCAATTTGATCAAGTTGCTTTGAATTCTGTTTATGAAATTAATTTCAACTATTTTCCCTTTCTTTCTTTCTTTCTTTCTTTCTTTCTTTCTTTCTTTCTTTCTTTCTTTCTTTCTTTCTTTCTTTCTTTCTTTCTTTCTTATACATGGCATATGCATTTCTGGTATTCCTGTCAAATTAAACTGGTCTGTTAAAATCAACATGTATGTTGATATTTGTAGAATGTTCAAAACTGTTGAAAGAAAAGTAAATTATATTCAAAGTGATATCCTTCTCAAGATTATAATTTTAAAATGACTGACTTGTGATTAAAGCTATATGAAGTAGGCATGGTTAGTTAGATGAAGTAGGTATAGCAGTATTTATGAAAGACTGTGTATAAAAATCAAATGCAAATGCTGGGATGCCATTGGCATGGGATGCCATGTGGCTAAAGGATTTCAACAGCTGGAATTCAATTAGCTGCACATAGGGAAATGCCTAGTTTTTGGCTGTGTAAGATGGCGAAATGCAGCAGTCCTGCTGTGTGATTAGTGTTTCAGTTTCATTCATTTGCATTTAAGTAGTCTCCTTCTGTTTGGAATAGCAGGAACAACTTTGTTTCGTGGCAACATGGGACAAAAATGTTCTCATCTTGTTAATGTCATTTTTGTGGAGACTAAGGACTATGGGTCCTTTGCGACTTGAACATTGATCCTAAGCATGCTTATTTATTGGTTGGAAGCAAGTTGCAATAAAATGATCAAGGCTCCCTTCCAAATAAGTGTGGCCAAGATCGGAATGTAAAGAAACTGACAGATAATCAACAAAAGTTGACACTCTGGGATTCAGAATGTAATGGCTATCGATAAAATGATTTGAAAGTTGAATTTTGAAAATTAAATTTGTTCACATTTTAGAAATATACCCCTACCGTATATGTCCTCCCTTCCTTCTATCCCTTTCCCACACTCAAAATATTAGGGAATGGGGGAGGGGATAGCTATAAGGATTGAAGATGTTTAGGCAGTTAGTTAGTTAGCTAGTTAGTTAGTTAGCTAGCTAGCTAGCTAGTTTACTTTATTGATTAACCCTTGGGCCATATCAAAGTGCAGAGTTCCAGACACAAATTATTACTAAAATTTGATAAACACAATTTAAAATGGAATTGGATAAAATACAATTTAAAATGAAATTGTAATAAAATACAATAATTTAATATATATAGATAAATAAAATATGATAAAATTATATTTCAGTATCACCCCTACAATCTACCCCAATCAGTCCCACACATGCTGAGCTCAACCGAACCATTTTGCTCAAGTACTGTGCTGTGTTAAATGTTATTTTCAGATTCCGGCCACACATAAGGTACAGTATTTTTCAGAGTATAAAACGCACCAGAGTATAAGACACAGCTTGATTTTTGGGGAGGAAAATAGGAAAACAAAATCTGCCTACCAGGTATTCATCTGGCTAGTGTCCTTAGTCTGGTCAGCTTCAGCACATTAGTTTGCTGGTTTTGAGCGTGTGCGTGCATTTTATCCACTACTTGGGGATAAAAAGCAGCTCCTAAAGCACAGCTGATCTTTGGAGAGAGAAGCAATGAGAAAAGCAGGCAAAGTGCAGAGATCACTTCACTTGCTAGCGCCTCGTTAGGGCTGAAAAAAAGCTTCTAAAGCATATCTGAGAGTCGGAGGGAGCAGGCAAAGCGCGGAAGATCGCTTCATTCACTAGCGCCTCATTAGGGCTGAAAAAAAGCTTCGAAAAAAGCTACATTTGGAGTATAAGATGCACCCAAATTTTCAGCCTCTTTTAAGGGGGGGAAAAGTGTGTCTTATACTCTGAAAAATACAGTAAGTTGTTTTGATATTGAGATCCCAATGGATCATTTGTTTAGTATATAGACCAAGGTACCTATCTCTCACATAGGCAACAATCAAATAGGTTGTGAGCCAGGTCTTCTATCTCTGCTGCTCCGCAAAGCATTTTTACAAATGCTTAGGCAGAAAGCCCTGATTTTTACTCTAGAAATTTTGGTGTTTTATTGTTGGGGGTTTTTTTGTTATTGTTGTTGTTTACTTATTTTGGGTTGTGATTTTTTTCAGCTATCTGAAATTGTAAAGGTTGATAACGACTAAGACGTATTTTCTGTGTGCTACTATGTTCAGAATCTCTTTATAAGGAGCCTTACAAACTATTTATCTAGATAGCTTCTTGCATCTGCTTGGGAATGCAGAGGGGAAAGAGACCGAGAATAGCATATGTTCGTAATGTGTTTTATTGCCATGCCTGGCTGGACGATTCTTCTTCATGTACTTTTCTTTCTCAAAAGAAGTGTTTACTTATTCAATGGGCAGGCAGCAAAGTGTCTTCAACTCTCAAATTTCCAGAAAGATCATTTAGTGTCTTACAAACAAAATAGAGACTTCAGCTCCAAACTTATACCAAAGCGAGGATGCTTATTTTAGAGCCCTCAGAAGCCTTTGATGTCACCCTCTGTTCTCTGGAATTGTACCAAAATTTAGCACTGTACCATAGCACTATGTCTATTAGATCACAGTTGTTCCCATTTCTACTGCTTAGAAAATGATCAGTTCTTCCAAACACTGCAGCCTGGCCCTTAACAAGCTCTGACATAATCACTGGGCAAGATGAGAACTCTAACTTCTTTCTGTCACAGCTGTTTATCCTGCTGTCTGCTGCAAAATGCCACCTGTGAGGCTTCCTTGTAGTCCATTCAATTGATTCAAAATGAAGCAGCTCAAGTAGGTAAGAGTGTCAAATGCTTTACCATATAACCCTGCAGCTTCAAGGGCTGCACTGGTTATCTGTCTGCTTTTAGGCCCAATTCAAGGTGCTGTTTATGTTCTTATATTTTATTTATAAACATTTTATTTATAAAATGTTCTTGGAAATGCTTGGAAAAATCAAAGGCAACAGAAAAAGAGGTCAACAAAACAGTGAAAACATCTGCCTGCCTGCCTGCCTGCCTGCCTGCCTGCCTGCCTGCCTGTCTGTCTATCTATCTATCTATCTATCCATCCATCCATCCATAGTCTCTATATATCAAAACAAAGCATATACTGTATGTATAGACATGAATGTGCATATAGGAGCATATGTGCATATACTGTATTTATTCCATTTTGAGATTTGTTGAGGGTTTGGATGATAATGTGCTATCCACTCTTTATATAGAGTTAATAAAATTTATATAATAAAATTCTCTATACATATATTCTCTATATGTTTTTATGTTTTGTACGTTTCATTGTTCTGTTTAGTTTATACTTATAAATAAAAATTGGAGAAAAAATAAAAAAAAATAAAAAAAAAATAAAATTCTCTATACAGTTGAATTCAACATCTTTTTTTTTAAAAAAAAATGTTTCCTGGATAGTTTTATGCTATAGTGTTCAATATTATTCCTTTGATCATGCAACTGAAGTAACTCTTGATACTTTCATCATATATTCCTTATTCCTTCTTCTATCCAAAAATGAATAGAAGAAACGGATTACAAGCACTAGAAAAATGATAGAAGGGATTACCAAATTTACCTATTCTTCAATACATTTGTGATGCAATCAAACCATTTGCATTTTCATAAGCAAAATACTATTCTAATCAGTCTCTGAAGGTAATAATCAATGTATCAAGTAGCAATGACAATCTTCAATGACTAGCATGACAATTTTAAATTACTATCTGCTAGTCTATTGTTCTAATCCCAGGTGAAATCATTCCACCACTACTTCTAACTAACTCATTCTAAGCCTCAATATCAACTTCCCTCCATTTTCATTCCTTAAAAATCATGAAGGTACAAAACACAAATATAGGAATATAAAATTATTCAATGTTTAGGGAAAACCATTACAAGGATTGTTGCTCTTTGCCATAAATCTAAATCTAAGGTTAAACTATTAAAAGTCAATGATTGGGAAATCAGAAAAAATAGAAAACAAACAATAAGGAAAGTTTACTGGGTCTCCTGTCCTAAATCTACTAAGGGAACGGTCTTATTGCATACATAGAACTAATTTTCTACAAATATGTATGGAAATGTACAGAAAAGAATGTAAAAATCTGATCAAAGTATTGATATACCTATAGGACAGCTAAAGTAAAAATGCATTTTTTTTTAAATTTTAACTTTGTTTCTGAAAGTTTGCTTAAATTCAGGGGTGGGATTCTACTAGTTCGAACAGGTTCCGGCAAACCAGTAGCTCTGACGATCAGCTGGGAGCAAACCAGTTCGCTCCGACGATGAGGTGGGCCTGCCCGCCCGCTCCTATGCTTTACTAACTTATATCTTCTCAGCTGAATCGCATAGCAGAGCGGATTGCTGCGCTTCAGCTGTGTTACTCCCTAGCAGTAATGCGGAAGATAAGTTTTCGTAAAACTATCGGTGCGCGCAAAGTGTGCGATCACCGAACCGGTTGTTAATCTGGCAGGATCCCACCACTGCTTAAAGCCCCATGTTCTGAGCATAATGGTTTGTAGCTTTAACAGATAAGCATCTTAGCTGGTTCACAGTAGTACACAT
The DNA here is from genome assembly GCA_022577455.1 of Arizona elegans. Taxonomy (NCBI): domain Eukaryota; kingdom Metazoa; phylum Chordata; class Lepidosauria; order Squamata; family Colubridae; genus Arizona; species Arizona elegans. The sequence continues at coordinate 212,284,488 of JAKOOJ010000001.1, read as the reverse complement.
TTTTTTATTAGATATGGCATCCGTTCCCAAGAGTCACTGTCACTTTGGAGAAATGTATTATATCAGATTCTTGAGCATGAAGTTAATTTCTGCTCCCAAGTCACATACTCTTTTTAGTCAGAGGTTTTCTATCTTGCAGAAGACAGAATCTAAATATTATGACAAGCTCTACTTTTGTTAGCACATACAGTATTTGAATATTGACTTTAGAATGATCGAACAAAAGACTCGTTTTTTGTTTTCAGGGACGTATACTTTTTATTGTAAAGGGCTAAACAAACTAACCAATCTCTATATATGCATTTATATTGTTAGTGAGCAGTTCAATATCATTGTCGTGTTCTGTATACTTTAATATTTTAAATCTGAAAATCTTCAGGTTTCATCCAGGGAAGCTATCTCTAGAAAGGGTAGGCAATAAAGTAGTGGCATTTCCTGACTTTATTACATATATTAAATAGGGTTATTGCTTTTCTGCAGTGGATGTGAAGACTCCAAACAAGCGCTTCTCTGATAACATTTCCTAGGCAATGTAATTTGGATTTTTTTTTTCATTTCATAGAACAGTCACATTCCCCAAGCATTCCCTACTATTTGGAGGAAATCCTGGAACAGTGTTTGATCCAGAACACTGAGGAATAGTCAGAATAGTACACACTTGCAGTATTAGTAAACAAGAAAAGAAAATTCACTGGGCAGAGAAGGAATCTGTGTTTACTGCCATAGCTAAGAGATTATTGGAGGATTTGTTTTCCTCCAAGTTTGCTGTCCATAAGTAAAAAAAAAAAATTCTGAATGGATGCTTGAACACAAGCATTGCTTCTTCTGAATAGTCCTTACCTAATCGAATCTATCCAGCATCGTCTATCCCAGTCTTTGAAGCAAGGAACCCAAGGCACTGCTTCTACTAATGAACACTTTAACAAAAGTATGAGCATGTGTTAAGTATCTATGGAGATTCTCAGCCATCCAGGTCATCATTGTCTCAAAGGTTACGGTTGTCTTCAAAAGGCAGCTGAAAAGAACATTTCTTCCTCAAGAAAAAACATAATCTTTTTGAAGGGGGGGGGGAAGCACCTTTGAACATTTCGTGAGGTTAAAAACCTTCCAAAATTTGCAATTAAAATCTTTTGAGAGCTCTTTTCCTCTTCATCTTGCTCTTCGTTCTCTTGGGGAGCTAGCTTTTTCTCAGACTTTATTTTTTTTTAAAAAAAAAAAAAGTCCAGACATATTGTTTTAGAAAGCTAATTTGGTATAGTGGGTCAAGACCAGTGGTGGGTTGCCCCTGGTTCGCACCGGTTCTATAGAACCGGTAGTAAAACTGGTGGGAGGCTCTACCCACTGACCCTGATGTCATCAAAATGCTTCTGTGCATGCGCAGCCCCGCTGGGCAGCCCCGCTGCGAACCGGTAGTAAAGTTAAGTAGAACCCACCCCTGGTCAAGGGGTCAGGCTAGAAACCAGAAGACCATGTGTCGTAGTTGTTCCTTAAGCACAAAGCTAGTTGGGTGAACTTGGCCCAATCACTTTCTCTCAGCGCTAGGAAAGAAGGAAGAATAAGCCACTTCTGAAAAATCTTGCCAAAAATCCTGCAGGGACTAATGCAAGCAGTTGCCAGAAGTCAATACTGACTCAAAGGTGCCATAGGTAAATAAATAAATAAATTACTATTGCATTGTTTTTGCAGTGACCTAAGGTAGAAAGGCTTCACCCCCATTTTTGGCCATGATTGTTAGGTGAATCACTGCAGCTGTTAAATGAATCATGTGGTCATTCATTAAATGAATCCAGCTTCCCTATTCTCCTTGTTTGTCGGAAACAAGCTGGGAAGGTCACAAATGGCGATCACATGATCCTGGACCCTGCAATCATTGTAAATACATGCCAATGGTCATGTGCCTCAATTTTGATCAGGTGACTATGGGGATGCAGCAATGATCATAAGTAGGTTGACTGCTTGTAAATAACCTTTTTTTCAGTGCCATTGTAAGTTTGAACGGTCGCTAAATGAAGTGTTGTAAGTCGAGGAGTGCTTGTATTGAATCTAATATGCTTTTGACATAAAATATTGAAACCTTTTTAAGATATAATAAATCAGAGTTTATTCAGATCAACGTGGATAACTTTTCTCAGCAGGATGTTGCCGAGACAACACAGAATCTCAATGTGAAGAATATTGTTTCAAATGCATCGGGAGAGAATAAAGGAATTTATCTATAACTCTTATTTTGCTTGTCACTTGCAATCATTATGTTCCTGCCGAAATAAAGTCCATTAACTCTGCGGGCTTTATGTAGTGAAAAGAACGATGAAGCTGTATTTTATTCACAAATGTTCCAAGTAGGTGCTGTTATTGTAGAGAAGAAGAAGAAAAAAAATGTAGGTTCAAGTCTGCTTACGATATATAGCTCAATCCATTCCATTTTGTTGTTTACTGGGAAGGAGGTGAGGTGCAGTTTACCTTTCATATGTCCTTGTTTACTTTCTTTTTAAAAATGCAAAAAGTACTATCTTGAGAATTGTGCAGCTAAGAGGCAAAGGGAACGACATGCTCAGAACTTCTTTAAACATGATGTCTCTTTTCCGTACACATCAAACATCCCAATGCGCATATGCAATTAGCATACTCTTGGTGTTGACTGTCTCCAGAAATGAATGTAAATTTCAATCCATTTGCTCTTTAGGGGGGATAAAACCTCGTTTATCATTTTACTTATTTACATGTAATTTAACAGAGTGTGCCCTCTATTGCATACGTACCGGTATATTTGACAAAATTCCATCAGCTCCTTTGAGTCTCCAAGGTAATATACTTTGGGGTTGCAAAATACTAACAATTCATGAAAATGAAATATATTCAGTCCCATTCCTTTGGGCTGTGTTACTAGGATTATGTTTTGGAAATCTTCAGAGGACAATTTTTTTCTTGTCAAAGTATCATTTGACTATCTTACCTGTTGCCCAAACATCTGTCCAAATGACAAGATTAATATGTCCTGCTTCTCTCAGACCCTACTGTTTTCTAAAAAAAAAAAAAAAAAAAAAAAAAAGAGTGACTTTTCTCCTTAAAGTTCACATCATTTTCACAATAAATCAAATGCTCCAGAGAAGGGGTGGTAGTTTTATCCTGATTACACTTCACATCTTTTTTACTGATAAAATCATTATAACCAGAGTGACAGGTGTCCTTACCCTAAATGATGTGTTGCTTCCCACTTCAAGCAGGCTATTTTACTAAGATTCACCAAAGTTTAAAAGGCAATGCAAAGTTGTATTTTTTCTTACATGTAAAAGTGATACTTACAATAGTTAGCCAAATTCAAGACATAGCGTTAGCTTATGATAATCCATGTAGTGTAGCATTATCAATGTTGGAGAAGGCAGGCAGAACTGAGGGTGGAGTTAAGTGCATCATCAGATTAGAGTCATTCCACTGCCACAAGTGATGCACATCCAGCCCCCTTTGAATTCCATTGACTCTTATCTAGTGCCAATTTAGTGCTGATCACCTTGACTGGGTTCTGATGTATAGGCTTGAGCAAAAAATATTCTGAACTACAACTTAATTTATGGTCCTGATCCTTTGTGTTTCACATTCTATGATGCTTTTCTCTAATTTGAGGTAATCTTCCAGAATTCGCCCCAAGTCTGGCCATTACTGAGAATTCAGGGATGGAGGGGCAAGTATGGGATGAGCTGTGTACAATTTAAGGAGATGTTTTTGGTATCCAGAAGTCATTTATCTGTTTTTATTTTCCCACCAAAACCTATTCAGAGGACATAACAGTGTGGTTGGCTGGCTGGCTGGCTGGCTGGTTGAGGGGATTGGGAGGCTAATATGTCACATATAAATGCCTAACCCCCCATACCACCCCCTACTTGGTACAGCGAGAGTTAGCACCCACACCCTCACCTTTTCCACAACACTTCCTTATCTTTAGCCACACCTCCCTGGTATTTAAGTGACATGCACGAGGTACTGGGCAGTTCTACAGATTCACCTGTAAGAGAGCAGAGCTGACTTAATATATACGATTGGAACATATCAATGAGTCTGAGTATTTCTTGGGCTAGATCCTCGTATCTTAACATAATATTTTAATAAATTATCATTTTTCTACTACTACTATTACACAGCTTTTAAATTGGAAAACAGCTGCTTTATACCTGTTCTGTCCCCGTCCCACACACATACCCCCACAGATGACCCGGAGTTAATAAGCCACACGACAAAGTCTTTGAAAATAAAGCTGGCAGCAACCCAGTGGCTAGCTGCCAATTCAGACTTTACTCACACAAAACAAAGATTAGACTGCAAGCATTCTGATAAAGCAGGCAAAGTCTCAGCAATACAAGGATTAGTCCAAATGCAGTCCGACAAGGCAGGCAGAAGTCCAGTAATGCAGAGATCATGGATTATTTCTAGTTTTTGCTCGTCACAAACTGAACCGGCCACCACACCCACATTTATACCCTATGGGGTGTGGTCCAATGACTCAGCTAATCTCTGGCACGCCTTCCTCTCTGCTGCGCACGCTTCTCCCTGCACCGCTGTTGAGGATCCAGCCAGCACTTATCTCCTTCGTCACTGTCCACCTGTGGCTGTGGGGACGTGTTTGGCTCTGGGCCTATCTCTTGGCCTTCCCCTCTGCTGAGCACGCTTCTCCCTGCGCCGCTGTCGAGGATCCAGCCAGCACTTATCTCCTTCGTCGCTGTCCACCTGTGGCTGCGGGGACGTGCTTGGCTCTGGGCCTATCTCTTGGCCTTCAGTGTCCTCCGGAGGCATTGACAGAGAGGAGGGTCCTGGAGAGGGAAGTCTTGCCAACTCCTCTCCCTCACTCTCAGAGTCTGCATCTGTCGATAGCCCAGGCTCAGGCAACGGAGCCACAACACTACCAAAGGGACAATTACACACTTATTTTACATTCATAATGTATACTTTAACTAGGATATAACTACATGTGACCTATGAAACATGGGTTCTACCTGTTCTAGTTCTCCCTGAATTCCAATCAAGGGTGTCTTCCATTTCTATCTGAAGAAGACAAATATTTAATTGGTAAACTTCTGCATGCTAAATGGGTGTTCTATCACTGACCTACATGCTAGATTGAGTTTTATTTTACCCACTATATTATTTCATGTTTCATATAGTCCAAGATAAAAGTTACATCAGATGCATCTACTGGTATGGTTGACAATAAAATGGTTAAAGCTGTTAGTTTAAGATTGTTCCACCAAAATAAGGACTTTGCTCACCAAGATGGCTGTTGAACAGTAGAGAGAATTTTCTCTCCTGCTGCCGATCTGCCGATTTTGCTGTCAACATTGGTTTTTTGGCAGCCCTGTTCCCTGGATTTGAATGGGAGCACTTAAGAACAACCCAAGATGGTTTTCAGATGATTGTGGACCCACCTGGGATGAGGAATCTTGAAGATCACAATTCCTAATTGGAGCAGTGGAGAACCAGGTCATCCAACTTTTTCCTTTTGGCAAACCATTCTCTTAAGCATGCATGAATTTCAACTATATTTTTTAAAACTTCTGTTTTGCTTTGCTTCTTATCTAAAGTTGGCTGGCTGGTTGAATGCTGATTTATTTTAACCCCCTACTAGATTTTATCTGTTTCTTTCTTGTTCTTGTTCTTTTCCTTTGATCTTTTTCACTTTTTTGAATAACCTTTGTCTTTCATAAGGAAAACACAGCATGTCTTAGAGTAGTGGAAATGTTTCGACTTGATTTACATCTATATTGGACTTTTGCTACAGGGATTTTGCATTGTTTTAACTTTATTAAGTAGGCTGTCTACTTGTTAACACATACACACATTACCTTTTCTTTCAGTGAGATAGATTGTTGCTAGTAAACACATTTGCTTCTTTCATTGTTCGTTAGCAAATATATATTCATCCATTATTCAATCTTGGCAATTTTTTTTATCTCTCTGGGAGGCTGAGACATTCTTAAGCATATATTTACCTTAAATAAAATAGTACTTCTTTTTTAATAGCATTGTGTTATGACATATTTTAGGTCATTTCAAACTTTATAGTGATCCTCCAAAATGTTAAATGAATTTGTGAGATTCATGTAATAAAAGTAATATTTTTGTTGTACAAGACTAATAGGATTTTTTTCCCCAAAAAGTGTGGCACACAGAGGCAATGTAGTTATTTGAGATTCCCATAGAGAGTCCTCCTGACATAATACAGTGAACAAGTATTTTTTTTTAATAAAAAGTTTTTATTTTCTGATCAAACGAGTATACAATATAAACATTCATTCAGACTATCATCAAGAAAAAGAGAAAAAAAATCAATCCTTGGTAAACTCAATCTTCAACCCCTCCTCACCATCCCCCACCCCCGACTTCCCAGAACAAAAACAGGGCATAGATTTCACCAAACATTTGCTATAATAACCTAGCTAACTGCAAGATTTAATAACAAGTATTTTTTAAAGTATTTTTAAACTAAAAGGTAAAATGCTTGACTTTTTCTTTTAAAATGCTGTCTCTAGTCATTTAATATTTTACCATTAATTATATTCATATTTAAGTACTTTCTTCTAAAGAACAAAATTTCCAAAATTTCTTGTCAGCTGCCCAGTGGTTAGGCATACTTATATATTTTTTTTAAAAAAAAATAAAATAGGCTTGTGTGTCTCTTTTTAGTTCCAAAAAGTTTTTGAAATAATAAATAGATGCAAAATTATTGCACTTACTTACTTACTTATATGTTTTATAGTTGCATATGGACAATCTGAAGGCATAACCTTTAAATATAAATTTCTTTCACAGAGGTAATCTAATTGTTCTTTTTTAATCTTTGAGAGTTCAGAACTATCCTTAATAAAATTTCTGTTTTATTAGAATAAGCTTTATTAAGCTTCTACAGAGAAACTGTATCTTATACTGTGAGCTGAGATATGCAATGAAACATATTAGAACTGGTTTTTGATATCCTTTACTATTGAAGTGCTGATCTTTTGCCAATAGTGCTCAAAGGAACAATTGACACTTGTTATTAAAGATAAGGAATTTGAATCATACCCCTGTTGTACTTTAATTCATTTTTTAAAATATCAGTTCAGAGAAAAGCTCAGTCATTCAACTGTAGTTCAATATACTCATTTTTTAAATCCTTATTTGCAATTCCCTAATCAAAAGTTGAATAGACGGCTTGCCTCCTTTTGAAGTGTTTGGTTTTAAGCGTTGGCTGGTTCAATCACAGATCTCAAATGAACTACCCCTTCATACTTTTATCTCAATTGAATCAGACTAAAATAGTGAGATGACATTCAGACTTGTGCGTCTGCATTCAACAATTGACTTAGCCCAGTGCTTGACTGACAGGAACTCTTCCTTTTTCTATGCTAACACCAAAAAATTATATTACTGTGTTTTCCACAAATTTATGAATCTTCTTGATACGCTTTAGGATTTTGAGATAAAATTATATATACCTCAGGCTAAACGAAGCATGAAATTCACAATACTCTGATATATATCGAGAGTTTGGGACTAAGAATTATGGTAAAAATCTTACAGCTACCCTGCATTGAGATCGGCGGCCAATAAATTAAATAAATAAATAAATAAATATCTTACTTTTGGACCCGAGAAGGAGGAGGAGGAGGAGGAGTCATCTAACATTAGAATGTTACTCTTGCTCACTTAAAAAGGAAATGGCTTGAACTTCTCTTATGAAGGGTCTTCATGTGTCATTTCACTGAGTAGCATAATTACTTTAAAGGTCATCTGATCTTCAGCAAACTTCCTTGGAGGTAAGCTCATTTGAATGTTAAAATATATCCAGGTTTGAAATATAAGCAAAAAATATTGAGGAGCTGGATATTTATGTACTCACTCAGCATTTCGTAATGATATTTTTAAAAAGATATTAGTTGTGCACTGGCTTTTGCCTGAAATGTTTCAAAGTTCTAAAGTAATTCATAGTAAGGTATTACGTTAAAATGTTTTCTTAACGTGTTCAGGTGGTCCTTTTTTAATAGAAAATGAGAAAATGGAATAGTATGGAACTACTTGTAATACTTAAAACAGCAACTTCAAATAAAAACAACCAAGATCAATGACTGTTTATATGATTCAACATATAACAAATACACACACACACACAACACATATGTTTCCCTGAAAATAAGACCAGGTCTTATATTAATTTTTTCTCCAAAGGACACATTAGTGCTTATTTTCTGGTTAAATCTTATTTTGGGGGAAATATGGTACTAAATGCATCTGTCTGGCTGACAATCTTAATTGGGGCTTATTTTGGGGGTAGGGCTTATATTAAGGACATCGTGGAAAAATCATGTTAGGGCTTATTTTCTGGTTGAGTTTTATTTTTGGGAAAACAGGTGTGTGTGTGTGTGTCCATTTTGTCCATCACTTAATGGACAAAAGTAATAAAGAGTTCTACAATAATAGGTGAAATGGTTCTGGGACTTTAGGGGCAGAGAATTTACTCTTACCACAGTGAATAAAGGATGAGAAAAATGAAAAGAATTTGACTTAATCTTTAAATTGTCATATACTGTATTTCTTACTTGGGATTTGTTATTATTTTATTTTACGTTGATTGTTTGTACATTTATGTACCTATTTTTTGCTTGCATGTTATGGAGAATTTATTTTTCAGGGAAGCTCTAAATTACTTTTAGAAACCTCAGTTTGTTTCCAGTGTTCAAGATCATTTTCAGTCAAGCTGCTCAGCAACACATTATCAGCTCTAAAATGACACAAAGAGGAAAAGCTCTGCAAGAGGTCTAGAGATTTTCCCTTGCATCTACTGTATATCATATTTTTAATAGTAATTGGATTGGAAGGAATCTGGAGCTAGGGAATGGTGAACATTAAGCGTCTTGATAATACATTTCACTTAGATTTGCATTCTTACAGCCCCATGAGTTTAGGAATCAAATGGGCAACTTGCCTCCTGGGACAGATACAGAGCCCACATTGAAAAACTAATTCAGTTTGTTGATATTTAAAAGTATATTTCTAATACAAATTCCACTTGAGACATTGTTTTTTTTTTCCAGTTCTAAGGGAGCAGTGTGAATAAGAGGTTGAAAAAGAACTTAGTGGTTGAAATACTTGACTAGTAAATTGCATTGAATTCATTGGTTTACACACACACATTGAGAGAGAAAGATAGATACTATATGTATGTATCAGGGGTGGGTTCTACTTACCTTTACTACCAGTTCGCAACAGGGCCGCATGCACAGAAGCATCTTGACAATGTTGGGGTTGGTGGGCGGAGCCTCCCGCCGGTTTTACTACCGGTTCTATAGAACTGGTGCGAATCGGGGGCAACCCACCACTGGTATGTATACATGCATATACAGATATACATAAATACAAATTTTTCTCAAATTTTATTTTATTGAAGGATTTTGTTTACAATTTTTTGTTTAATTATAATTTGAGGTCCATTGATATTTCTGCCATTGAAGTTGACACTCATACATTGCCTGGATAATATAGAAACCTCTAATTCTTTATTCCACTTATTTCTTAAAATCTGCATTTCAAAGTGATTAATTTATAACTACTACTTTTTTTTATTTTATACTTTATTGTCATTGTATGTGTATACACAGTATATCCATACAACTAATAGTTTTTATATTTACTTTTAAAGGACTTAACAGAATGTTGTTCTAATATCTCAGGTGTCTCAGAATCTGAAAAAGCTGCTGGTCCAAACAATTTTCTTAACAAACGTTATAGCTAAAAAAAATAGCCATTGGGTTATATCCGATAAAAGATATTTATCTCTTGATACAGTGTATGTTAAAAATTCATCTTCATTATCAATTGGTCCAAAGTCAATATCTCCACTTCCATCCTTTCTAGTTATATTTATTACTGTGTACAGAATCTATCCTATTTCAAGAATATAGCATATCATGGGTTTGCATAAGATGTCAGAACATCCTCTGCATTGATTAACAGATATCTAGGGTAAAAAAATAAGATATAGTCATTTCAGTACATAAATGGAGCACTACTTTGTCCAATACATGATTAAATTATGGAATTTACTGCCTCCAAATGGAGTAAGCATCTTAACTTAATATAAAAATATGCATTTGGATGAAATACATGTCATTTAAATCACTTTCTGCTGGCTAATTCCAAACTCTTCAAGCACCACAGAAAAAAACTTTTTGGCAGAAGAGCTAAAATGGGGATGAAAAGGGACAGGCAAAGGAAAAATTGACTTATATCCCTATATCAGACTAAAATAAATCCTATGTCATTTCCAACATATTATTGGAAACTCTAGAAATAGATGTAGGAGATGATCAAACTGAGCCCAAGAGACGAGACAAACAAGTCATAAGTCACAAGTCCCTGCACGTCCGCAAGAGATTTAAGTCCAGCCCACTTTGAATGTCTTCTTAATTCCGGATCATTTTTCTTGACCGCTAGTAGCTCAGATTCTTGTAGGGAGTTTAAGCTTGCAATAAATCTTTATACTCATTTGAACTGCCTGAATCTCCTGATCTTGACAATACCCCTGTCACCATCCTTTTAGTCAGCAAAAGGTTTGGATTTGTCACAGTGTCCCATCACTTTGGCTGGATAGTGCTGAAGAAAATGATAAAGCAATGATGCTGGCTCAAAAAAAAGAGCCTTGGTAGTACAGGGGTTTAAGGCACCCTGTTATTAAGCTGGTTATTAAGACCAGCTGCCTGCAATTACTGCAGGGTTCGAATCTCGCCAAGGCTCAAGGTTGACTCAGCCTTCCATCCTTTCTAAGGTAGGTAAATTGAGGACCCAGTTGTGGGGGCAATAAGCTTACTTTGTATAAATATACAAAAGGATGAAGGCTATTGCTGAGCACATTGTAAGCCGCCCTGAGTCTTCGGAGAAGGGCGGCATATAAATCAAATTTTAAAAAAAATATGTGGCACCCAAGGCCATGTTGCCTCAGGGTGTCACCCGCCACTGATGCGAAGATTTGCATTTTTTGAAATAACCTCTGTTTTCAGAAGGCAGGGCATTATTGGCCTCCCCTAAAATAAGCCATTGCCTACTCAGCCTTAGCCTAAAGCCAGCCCTGAATAATCCCAACTCACCTTCACTGACACTGACCTGGGTCACTGAAGAAAGCTTTTGGCTGGTTGCCTTTGGCAAATGTTGTGCAATTCAGCACCCAGAACTTCAGGAGAACAACCTTCTCCACAAAGTTCACCACAGAAAAATTCTCTCAGCTTTTGACATAATCCAAGCCCTTCAGGAGAGTCCAGCAAAGCAAAGCAAAGCGAAACATTTTATTTATTTGTTTGCTTGTTTTTAATGTATTTATTTATTCATTTATTATCATATTTAGAGATTTTTCATATTTAGAGTAACTCTGGATGGTATTGTTGCTTTATGAAGTACTTTTTTTTTCAAAACTCCATAAAGTATTAAAGATTATTTTAGCATATTCAGTAAGGGGGGAAAAAGCAAACCAACTTGATTCTCTCTACTATTTCAAAAGGGACTAAGAAATTTCTGCTAAAAATTCAAAGGTTCAAAAGAATGTTTTAAGACTCTTATTCCTCTATAGGTTTCTGAGAATGCAGATTATCCAAAAGTTTGAAAGACAAATTGGATCCTCAATGTCATAATTTTATTTCAGTATTATTGATATTTTCAATAAGTAGCATTGCACTATAGCATTTTTTTTAAATAAATGACTTTGCGTTCTACTTTCATTCATTTATATACTGGAGATAATTACTGTCAGATTAAGCCCATATGCTGAATTAAATCCAGGTGAAATATTGACATGTGAAATTTTAAGGCAAAGCTAATTTACAAAAACTAAAATAAATATCCCTCTTCAAATTGTTAGGGGAGAGGAAGAAAGAAAAACAACAAAAATGTCATCAGGAAGTCTACCTATGCTAACAACCAATAATTTAATAATTAATATGGTGGAAAATTGCACTTGAGAGCCTGTCGTCAATGTGAAAAAATATAGCTTTTATGAAGAATGACAGCTTGTTATTTACAGTTTCTCCACAGTAATTTGTCATACTTGTCAATCAGTTGGATGGCAACACTGAGTTCAATGGAATGTGCAACATAGATGTTTAAAATAATTTGATTTCTTTTTGGCCTTTCTCAGCTTTTAACATCACCTATTGAGGTATTTTTTTAAAAAAAAAAACAGTATGATTTATGACAGTGGTGGGTTGCTATCGGTTCGCCCCGGATTGGGAAAACTGGTAGTGGCGGCGGCAGTGGCAGGAGTCTCTTCCCACCCGCCTGGATGAAGCATTGCGTGCTTGTGGGTGTGCATTGCGTGCACACCCACAAGCGAACTGGTAGTGACGGGTTTTGAAACCCCACCCTTGATTTAGAAATGCTTTTTGTGTGAAATCAAAATTCTGCCGGCTTTACCTGCTTGTTTCTAATAGAAACCAGATTGATGAATGTAAAGCTACCTTATGCCACACAGCTGAACATCTCCTTTTATAGCTCATGGAAGCCATAACATCAGCATTACTATTTTATACAGGAAAAGGGCTTTATTTTTGTACCTAGGACCCCACTCTTCCATGAGGCTCCATCAGAAATTTTAAAAAGGCAATTTTCCAGGAAATTACAGTCATCAAGGGGTAATAACTCAGGATGGGGAAGAAAAGGAAAAAGCCTCAAACCCTTTGAGATGCTTTCTGTATCAGGAGGAAAGGAGCTCTTCCTTTTAGGATGCACCATAACACAGCAAGCAAGATTTCTAATTGCAAGGAGCCAATGAAACTGGGTTAGCTGGCCGATATATCTTCAAACTGCTAAAATGTTTTACTGGTAATTAAAAGCATTTGAAGGCTTTGCCCCTGGAATACCTTGACATGGAAACTCCTGTAGAAGACTTTCTTCTTTGTCACTGCTTCCAGAGTAAAAGTAAAGCTGCTCTACTGGAATATACAAGAGATCTAGATGTAAATTCAGATACATAGACATGGGCATAGCCATAGCCATAGAAATACAATAGATGCACTCATGGGAGATATCTGTGGAAAAAAGAAGGGCCTAACTGCTTTTCTCATGTAGCCCTTAATATGGGCTTCTTAGTATAGTCTTTGAGTTCAAAAGTATTCCCAACCTGTTATACCAGGTTGTTATTGTTATACCAGGGAAATAGTGCCCATTACGCGCTTGGTCTAACAATAATTTTCTGGAAGCTTAAAGAGAAAAATGAATCACTTTGGAACCTTATTTAGACTGGCAAATCCTTTAGAGCAGGGGTGTCAAACTTGTGTCGTCATAGCGTCAAAACATGACGTATCAGGACTTTTTCACCCTTCGCTAAACTGGGCAGGGGCAGGGCCAGCACATGACGCATCTGGCCCGCGGGCCGTGAGTTTGACATCTCTGCTTTAGAGCTTTCTGAGGGGAAAAAAAAAGCAAAGTGAACTTGCTTCACACACACACACACACACACACACAGAGAGAGAGAGAGAGAGAGAGAGAGAGAGAGAGAGAGAGAGAGAGAGAGAGAGAAGTGGAAAAGTAGCCCAGATTAGTTTCAAAGCACTGTGCAAAACTTACAGAAGGCACAGCTGTTTTACCAGTTCAAAGAGAGGTCCTTTACTGATGCTTTTAAGCATTGTGAAATATCTTTCTCTTTGTATTGACACATAGAATCCATTTATACTTAAGAAATAAGATTAAAAATGGGACTTTTTCAAAGCAGGTGCTTTATCTCTATTATGATTATTCTTCAGTTATCTTGTTTGGGTAGCCAGCATCAAAAGTTCAATTTCTCTTATCACAGGATGAAGTCGTTAAAATACCTGTTATTCTGTTTTATAACCATTGCGTATAGATTGAAATGAATTCCTTACCTTTCAAATATTTTTTGTGTACGGTCCAGACTGTATGACTTCTTGAATACACTAATGGTACAAATTTCTTTCTACTGATGATGTATTCTTATCTCATCAATATCTAAATAGTGGCATACTTCCTTTTCTCATAGACTTCAGATATCCAAGCATATCCAATACAGTATGCACTCTATTATTCTCATATAATAATATAATAGTGTCCCCATCACTTTTGATGGGAGGGGAGTTCCTTACTCCCTCTGAAAGGGGTCGCAATCTAGGCATCCTCTTGGACTCATGGTTGTCCTTAGTGGACCATCTGATGGCCGTGACCAGGGGGGCTTTTGCTCAGGTCCGCCTGGTGCACCAGTTACGCCCTTTCCTAGACAGGGATGCCCTCCGTACAGTCACCCAAGCTCTCGTTATTTCTCGTTTGGACTACTGCAATGCCCTCTACATGGGGCCCTCTACATGGGGCTGCCCAGAGGCTCCAGCTGGTCCAGAATGCGGTCACACGGGTTGTTACAGGAGCTTCCTGTTTCTCCCATGTTACACCTCTCCTGCACGAGCTGCACTGGTTACCAGTGGTCCTTTGGATCCGCTTCAAGGTGCTGGTACTTACCTATAAAGCCCTACATGGCATGGGCCCAGGGTATCTGCAGGACCACCTTCTGCCTGCCTCCCACCGCCCTGTGCGCTCACATAGGACTGCTCTCCTCCGGGTGCCATCGGCCAGACAATGTCAGCTGGTGGCGTGCAGGATAAGGACGTTCTCTGTGGGTGCACCGACCCTCTGGAATGGGTTACCCATGGGGCTCCGGGTGGCCCCTGACCTTTGTTCTTTCTGCTGTGACCTGAAGACATGGTTTTTTCAACAAATTTGCTGATCTGATGGGTGATTTTAATTGGGAGATTGTAATTGATTATTTTAGTAGTCATTTTTATTGTTTTCATCGTTTTAATTTTTGTGAGCCGCCCGGAGTCCTTTGGGAGAAGGGCGGCATATAAGTATATTAAAATAAATAAATAAATAAACAAATAAATAAATAAATAAATAAGTAAGTAAGTAAGTAAGTAAGTAAGTAAATATTGATTGCTTGATTATGTTTTATTAAGTAAGAGTTCAAAAGTTCACAGTGGTCTTCTGAAGGATCTGTTCCCAACCTGATCTTTCAGGCCTTCCAATAATGCAGTCACTGCTATTGTAACTGAGTCCATCCACCTTGCTGCTTGTCATCGTCCTCCTATTTTCCCCGCCAGTAAAATAAGTTTAATTAGAGAGGCAGGCCTTACATAATGTGTTCAAAGTATGATAATTTGAGCTTGGCTATTTGTGCTTCAAGTGAAAACTCTGGACTGCTTTGTTCCATAAGCAATTTGTTTTCTTGGCTATCTATGGCATTCTAGGGGAATCTTCTCCAACATCAAACTTTAGAAGCATCATGTAACGGATAAAGAGGATGGTCTTGAAGGATAGAAGGAAGAACCACTACCAAGGCAATGACCAGAGAAATGAAACCTGAGCCCAGGCTAAGAAAGTAATTTGAGAAAATGACTCAGACAGCCCCTTCCCCATTATAATAAGAATAAAACAGGGAAGAAAAGTAAGACATTCAGAATTGCAAGATTCTCTTACTATAGCTAATAAAAGTAGTTTAGATACGCAGCGTCTGTTTCTTAGTTTGATAGGGCTGAAACATTAACATTCTATACTACTTTTTCAAAGTCCAACTTTGATGCTTTTTGTAATATTGCTTCTTGTCTCTTTTTACAGCTCTCTGAAATTCTTTAAGTTTCTTCATGAGATTTTTGTTGTGTCTTTGTCTTCTCATCTTGGCAATCTCACATCCAGTTTACTTTCTTCTATTCTTGGTCTTTAGCAATCTCTTTTGCATTCATCCTTTGATTTCATTACACGTTTCCTGTGGTTGTCTATAAATAACTTTTAGGACTTCAAAGTGATTCCTCCCATTATCCAGTACAATATCATCAGTAATGTTCTATTGTCTATTCATTTGGTCTTCATGGTAAAATATAGGAGTGGCTCACTACTGTCTTTTCCCATTCTATTCCAACTTATTTGTGTACCTATGATGACTAGTATATATACTTTTGGCTTTAGTGGACAATTAGGATAATTTTCATATCTTGGGTGATCCTAATGGAAGAATGATGCTCTTGGCATACACTCACAGTGTTCTTCACTCATCACTCTTAGGAATATACTCCCCCACCTCCCATGGCCACAATGAATCAACAGAGGTGAGGACTTGAAGAAGTGAGTCATTGTCAAGAATTGAATTCCAGCCTCCCACATGACAAGTGGAATGCTTAGCATCATACTAAATCATATACTGGAATGAAATAAGAGACATTGGGATTATGTTGCACTATGCACTATTATATATGCATTATGCTATGTTTGTGTGCTGGAGAGACGTGCCTAATAGGATCAGTGTAAAATGGAAATCAAAACCAAGCGCCAAAGCTAGAAATGGAAGGAAACTCAAGATGTGTAAAACTGTCAGTTAGAATTATTAAGTATTCTGAAAAACTCAAGATAGCACACATACCTATCTGCCACAGTAGCATATGGTAAAATCCAAAGGGAGAATAAGAAATGATCAGCCAAAGGAATTAAAGGTATGAGAAAAAAGAAAAAGAAATAAAGCTAGATTTACTTTATATAAACAGTATTTGCTATTCGTCTGCATACCATTTTACCCTTGCAAATCATCTTTGCTTCCATGCTGTTTCAACAGTCAACATATTGCCTTTTATTCTTTAAACTTTCTACCCATTATCTTTCTTAAATATTATTTGCTTTTGCAATTCAAGTCTCATTCATTCTCTTTATATGACCACCAAACTACCTCAGTGTGTTTCTTTTCATATTTTATTTCCATAATTCACTTTTGAATTCATTCTACATTCATTCACTACCCATTCATTCTTGGTCTAGCTCTTGTTTAAAGCATACTCTTCTCAAGTGCCCCATTCACACTGCATTCAACTTACTTTTATGCTTTTTTCCTGTCTCAACTCTCATTTCAATAGAACAAAATGGGCAGAAGATGCTTTTAGAATCCAGCCTCTTTTGATCCTTTCAATTAGAGCTCCATTTTCTTATAAATTTCATGTACGTCTACAACCTTAAAATCTTGCCATTCATTTCACCATTTTAGTAAACATTTTACAGAAGTGCATCAATTCATCTACTGAATCTAACTTTTCACCATTTATGTATAATTTGGCTTTTTTTTTTTCATTTTCCTTTAGATTTTCCTCTCTCTCTTCTCTCTCTGCTCAGTGCCAAATCATTTACTCAGTGTTTAGTGTATTTTCATACATTTTGTTTCCAACATGTACTGCTCTTTTCCCAATCAACAACTAACATTCAATACTCCATACTCATGTAATATAGCTTTCCTAATTTAATCCATGACAAACTTTAGACTCTGGAGGCTCGGGAATTCTTTGAAAACTGGAGGAAAATATCTGTTTCTTTCATTTAATTGGCAAACCCAACAAATTGATTTTTATTGTTATTTTTTAATAGTGTTTATAATTTCTTTTAGAGCATCTTGGAGATGGCCTTGAGGGAAATATTCAGAAACTATCACAAAAACAAAAAGGGCAAAATAATTCTTTGAGCCCTGGGAAAAGAGGTGATGTTGGCATGGAACTCAGGCTGTCTCCTCTCTGACTTTCTGGAATGCAAGACAGAGGCAAGAAAAAACACAATTTTATTTGTAAGATATTATTACTAACAACTAATTCTTCTCTTCTTATGAAGTCTATTTCCTGATCTGGACAATTTTGAAGAGCTGACATTCCTAAAGGACAAAAATAATAATTTCAGTTGTAGAGCACTGTTTGTTGTGGCCCGTCAGCAGCCTGTGCAGCTAGTAGCTGATTCCGACAGCGAGGAGGCTGGTGTGGTGATGCGCCAGCAGCCTGTGCAGCTGGCACTTGAGTCAGACAATGTGGAGGCTGGAGAAGATGTGGTGCCAGAGGCGGGGATTCAGCCAAGGCCGTCAGAACCTCCAGAAGCTCCCATAAGTGAAGAGGAAAAAGAGGAGGAGCCTCTTTTTGATGCACGAGTGCGCCGAGCTGCCAAAAGGCAGGAGTGGCTCCTCAGGAGGAGGTCTCCTCGAGAGTAAGGCTTGGGGCTAATTGGCCACTCCCCTAGCCTATTTAAGGAAGGACGACGACTGAGGCAATTTGCAGGAAACAACTTCATTCCTTTCTTGTCAGTTTTCCTACAAATTGCTTCTGGGCATTCTGCCAATCACAGTAAGATTACGGTTATCTGAAATACTGCTTCAGAATTTAGTTATTATTCTTTGGATTCTTGTCAGCTGTAATGAAGTTAAATTAACAGCCCTTGTTCAGAAAAGACTGGTTTAAACTGTACTTGTGTTCGAACAACTACTAAGAAAACTCATTAGTAGTCCTTAATTAGTAAACTAAGGTTTGTACAAACTTGTGTGTGCTGCGTTCTTTGGGGTCTGTAGCTGGGACAGAACATTGTTTTGCACTTTAGACATTTTCAATATTAATCAGAAATGTATTTTTTATTCACTTCCTGCTTTACATTTCCATTGCAAGCTAATTATAGGTATCTTGTAAATTAGACGACACCTATTCCAGAACAGGTAATAAGAGGGGGGAAGCTAAGGAAAGGGAAATGGGGTTGATAGAAATCACACTGTAAGAGGTTGCTCTTGCAATGTGGGGGTAATGGAAGAAGTGTCACATACATTCTGAACCTTGCTCTCCAGGTGTAATGGTATGTGGGAATGACCTTGGCAGACTGGAAGGAGGGAGAGGGAGACATGCTGCTTTGGGAATAATCAAGATAAAAGAAAGCATAGATCACAATTGCAGGAAAGTTATCTATGTGAACCAGAGCTCCAATTATAAACATAGTATGACATGCAGAAAGGTGTCCCTTCTGCAGGTGGTAATATCATTTTAGAACAATGTTCACAACATGAAGCAAACACACGGATGCTCCAGTTAGCATAATGCCTGCATTGGACTATATTGGTCTTACTAAGATAACACAAACAACCAGCCATTTCTTCTGCCAAGCAGTTTACGTAACTTTGTCTACTACAGCATACAGTCTTGAAAGGCTGAATTCATCATCTAGCAGACATGTTTTTAGTTCTCCCGTCATCACATTGGAGGCTTGGAAAGTGTCACTTCTTTCCCCTTCCTCTTCCCCTTCCTTTTCATGTTATTTTCACCCACCCATATTTCAGTGCCTGTCTCAACCTTCAGGAGGGCTATAAGAACAAAAAGAAAAATGGCCACAACGATGGAGTTCTTATAAAAGTTCATTTTTCAATGATCTTGATTCAATCACAGCCCCAAAGGGACTTTTAATCACCTGATGAGGGACTTTTAATCATCTGACATGGGGAAGTTATTTGATCAGGAGACTTAATTTTGTCCCAAACAAGGCCAAATCTGTTTCCAAATCCATCATTTAAGTCCCTTTGGAGTCCACATGATCAGAGTCATCCACAGGAACTTGAGGCTTTCTTCAAAATGACAAAAGAAATATCACACCATTTCAGTGAAAATTCTGCCCTTTACAGGTGTCCATGCAATGTCACAAGGCACATCCAAGAGGACCAGAATTTGGGTTGTGATAGTACAACATTGCTTTTGTCATTTGCCCCCTCTCTCCTTGACTACCCCAGGAATGCTTCTGTATATGACATGGTTTTTTTTTTCAATGCGTTGTGTGTTTGTAAAATGGAAATACACTTTGAACAAAGTGTATTTTCTACATTTTATTGCTGCAAAGCAACTTGGAAGGCTTTCGGTTTTAAAGGGCATTTTAAAAAATGCTTTAAAAATTAAGAAATGAAAAACATGTCATGAAAAACAGGGCTGCCATTTCCTTCCACAACTCTGGCAACTCATATTTGATTTAACCTTTCTGTTTTTCTTTCTACTTGGTGCCCTGAATGTTCTCCTTCTGCCATCTGTAATAAACAAGTGCTAATCAGCTCTAATTTTCAGGATTCTTCTTCCTTTCTCTTCTGGGCAGGGTTAACAGAGGTATGCCTTAAACACATTATGATTCTGTTTATTGTTTATTTATATCAGAAAAGAGATAAAATTGAAATTAGGAGAAACATTTTTTTTTAACAAACTGACGAGGCTTCAAGATTTGTTGGAGTGCTGCTGCAGGCTACTTCTAGATTAAGCATACAAATGTCCTTTTTGATCTAAAGGTCAAATCTTGTTGCTTTTTAAAAAGGAGAAAAAATAATGACAGAAACTTTCCTGCTTCCACTGAGAACAGGCTTTAAATGCTAACAGGGAGTTCTTAGCCTATTCTGCAACTTTCACAGAAGGATTCTTACTGCAAAAACACAACCCCAAACTGCTACTCAGGCAAAAACGACAATTATATGTCCAAATTATCCAAATCTGGATGACCATTATATGACAGCAGAGTTTTCTTTACACCTGGGTTGCCATCTAAAGGCCTTCCAGATTTTGGTTCTCCAAATCTGCAAGCACACTTTCTGTTTTACATGAGGATTTTGTTTTTGTGAGGAAAAATATAGTAAGATTGCAAATTCCAACAGTAAGTTATGGTCCCTTGGGTCTGCTGGTGTTTAATGTACTTGTTGATGAGCAGCATTTATTTATTAAAGGGATTTATATTCTGCTGATGTCTGAAAATCTCAGCTGTTTAGAGAATAAAGCAAACCTAAAATATAAGATAACATAAACCAATTTTGACTTTTTCCCAGCTAAAGGTCCTTTTTCTTTCAAAGCTTCAGCAGTAAAATAACCATATTATGGAATCCCCATGCAACTGTCCTGTCCTCTTTATGGATTGAGAGATGACACACATACCTATCACATAACAAGCTCAAGTTGCCTTTAATTTGGGTTTTAACCCTTTTTAAAAAAAAAAAAATACTGCTATATATGCACACTGATTATATCAAAACAGTGTCTGACAAGTGAATGTTTTCACTTCGGCATAGATATAAGAAATAGTTGGCAATACTGTAAAGCTATTTGTATTGAGAGAGAACATATCTGAGAGAGAAACTCAGTTGGAGATCGGCTGTTTGCTAAGTGCTTCTTTAAACAAAGGAGTTGGTCGCCTACAAATCAGTTATTGTACTAACACAACAATAGCCTGAGAATTGTTCTTTAATCCATTATTCAATTTCATTAAAGAAAATGGAAACTCGCTAGGACAATAGTACATTAAAAGGTCAATGTCATAATTATATGTTACACCATTAAGAAATGTTTTGTTTTGTTTCAAAATAGTAATAAATAAACCAGGAATAGATGTTTCTAAGCCTCTTTATTAAATACATCAACCAAAAGAAATTTTAAGCAAATTCCAAGCGTACTGTATTTTCCAATTGTGAGCAGACTAGTGAGCAGCAGTTCAGTTGAGAACTAAATAGGTATGATGAACTTCTAGATGTTAAAGCACCAACTTCATCCCCAAATTAAACTATTCTCTGTTTTAAAATCAGAACATTTCCAGTTAGCCCTCATTCTCAGTCTCACTTAAAGTATTTGCAACAACAACAACAACAATAATAACAATAACAATAACAACAACTTTATTGTCATTGTACGTGTATAAACAGTATACCCATACAACGAAATTCACTTAACACCCAAAGACCAGGTCCTACACACATAACAATCCCCAATCACACCCCCACCCACCACAAATTCCCCACCCCTAAATCACCCAAACATCCACACAACAGACCAAGTATTGTTGTCCAACAGCTCACTGATTTATTTATTTATTTATTTATTTATTTATTTATTTATTTATTTATTTATTATCAAATTTATATACCGCCCTTCTCCCAAAGGACGCAGGGCGGTGTACAGCCAAAGTAAAAAACATAGATACAAACATTAAAATACAGTTAAAAAGATATATATGTGTTTGGCCCCATAATTAAAAGAACAATAACAGACCTATTAAAAATATTTTAAAAAGTGTTAAGCCAGCCCGGCTTGCTGAAAAAGAAAGGTCTTCAGGGCACGGCGGAAGGGACTCGGTTTTGGATGGGTTGAGCCTGAGCCTGTTCCTTCCCGTCCAGATCCGCACGGCCTCCAGGCACCAGGACATCACTTCAAGGGCATCATTGGGGTGGCCCAGGGTGGTGTTAGATGGGATGGTGATAGATGGGATGGTGGCCCTTTAACTAACTCTAACTAAGCAAGCCTTAATACTCTGACTACACCACTCTATTTCTGTTTTGTTTGTTTGTTTTCTTACAAATATATTTTGCTTTTGGTATCCTTTACATTCTGTCTCTGATCATGTTTATCTTTCTGCCATCCAGGAACACACTGTATAACATAAAATTAATCTTCTCCTTAGCATAAGATGGTGGCAATTAGTACAGAAATTCAAAATATAAAGAAGTAGATCACCTCTCCTCACAAAGAACACTAAAAACCTTCCCCTAGAAGGAAGAATGACAGTGAGAACAATTTACCAGTGGAACAGCTTGTCTCCAGAAGTTATGGGTGCTCCATCACTGGAGGTTTTTAAGAAGAGATTGGACAGTCATTTGTCTGAGATGATACAGGGTCTCCTGCCTAGGTGGGGAGAAGGACCTCCTAGGTCCTTTCCAGCTCTATTATTCTGTTCTATTATTCCGTTATTTTTTCTATGACCATGTGTATCCATCTCATCCAGACCAAAGAAAGTTGGAATAGTATAGATCTCCTGCCATGAGGAATAGAATAGAATAGAATAGAATAGAATAGAATAGAATAGAATAGAATAGAATAGAATAGAATAGAATAGAACAGGAGTTGGAAGGGAAATTGGAGGTCTTCCAGTCCAACCCCCTCCTTAGGCAGGAAACCCTACATCACTTCAGACAAATGGTTATCTAATCTCTTCTTAAAAACTTCCAGTGTTGGAGCATTTACAACTTCTGGAGGCAAGTTGTTCCACTGATTAATTGTTGTAATTGTCAGGAAATTTCTCCGTAGTTCTAAGTTGCTTCTCTCCTTGATTAGCTTCCACCCATTGCTTCTTGTTCTACCCTCTTCTACCCTCTAGAACAAGAAGCAATGCTTTGGAGAATATCTTGACTCCCTCTTCTTTATGGCAACCCCTGAGATATTGGAACACTGCTATCATGTCACCCCTAGTCCTTCTTTTCATAAGACTAGACATATCCAGGTCCAGCAACCGTTCTTTAAATGTTTTATCCTTGAGTCCCCTAATCATCTTTGTTGCTCTTTTCTGCACTCTTTCTAGAGTCTCAACTTCTTTTTTATGTCGTGGCAACCAAAATTGGATGCAGTATTCCAAGTGTGGCCTTACCAAGGCATTATAAAGTGGCATAAACACTTCACGTGAACTTGAGTCTATCCCTCTGTTTATGCAGCCTAGAATTGTGTGGCTTTTTTGGCTCATATTTAAGTGAGTGCTGGCTCATATTTAAGTGAGTGTCCACTAGGACTCCAAGATCCCTCTCACAGTCACCACTATTGAGCGAGGTACCACATATACTGTACCTGTGCATTTTGTTTTTCTTGCCTAAATGTAGAAGCTTACTTTTTTCACCATTGAATTTCATTTTGTTAGATAGTGCCCAATGTTCAAGTCTGTCAATGGATTGACAGTGTATTAGATTAAAAGACCTCCAAGGACCCTTCCAACCTGATTGTTCTATATTCTATGTATAGTAGTCAAGTATCTCCAGGAAATTCACAAAGTCAGAATAGGTACAGATAGACTACAAATACAGATAGATTTGGCTTAGTGTAAAACTAAAGAAAAATTCCTTTAAAATTGCTCTTTTAGTTTCATGATTCTGTGTTCTTAAAAAAATCTCCAGGCTTCATTTTGGCTTTTGTTTGTCCAAAGAGGTAGCATCTTAGGCAGCTTCCTATGCTTGTAATGTAAATGCTGTAATAATAAGCAACAGTCAAGGGCTTCAAAATGACAGACATGACTGGGGTCTAAGTCCCTCCTTTGTAGTGGGTGTGATGGATGGTTTTTTTTTTTTTAAAGGAAGTCTTTTGACTGTTATTAGTATCATTAGACATGCCTAGCCATAGGCCCATAACGGTGAACCTATGGCACATGTACCACAGGTGGCACACGGAGCCATATTGGTGGGTATGTGAGCGTTGCTGTAGCTTAGTTCCAGCGCGCAGGCCAGCTGATTTTCGGGCCTTCCAGGGCCACAGGAAGTCAGGACACAGGCTGTTTCCAGTCTCTGGAGGGCCTCCCGGGGGAGGGAGGCTGTTTTCACCCTCCCAGGCTCCAAGAAAGCCTCTGGAGCCTGGGGAGGGCAAAAAATGGGCCTTCCGGTCCCCCCATGCCATCGCGTGCCAAAAGTGGGGATCGCACACAGGGGGGTGGGGTGTCACGTGCGCATGTGCAGGGGGAGCATTGAATTATGGGTGTGGGCACATGATCCCCCCACGCTCTCCACGCTTTTGGCATGCGACGGCAAAAAGGTTAGCCATCACTGCCATAGGCTAACAGGATGTGAACACTGTTTTCCAGGATGTGAACACTGGAGCAAGAAAATTGATGTTATTATGTCCACCATAGTGGAAAAATTCCAAACCAGCCTCTTTGTGACTCAGTTATACCATAGCTCAATTTTCAAGGAAGAACAAATTGCTCTGAACAGGACATTTATTTAGCCAAAGCCACAAATAATTGCTTTCTCATTTATCTATTTATTTCCTTCTTTCCTTTGAATCATACATTCAAAACATAAGTTCACTACTTCTGTTTATAAAAGCTACTTAAAAGAAATCGCAAAAAACAACAATCCTGAAAATAAAAGTCTACATTCATTTATTTACTACTGGGTTGACTTGGACCAAGAAGTTATCAATACTCAAGATTTGAAACTTTTGACTTTGCTTGATGATAGCTATTGACCTTTATATAACAAATCCCACTTTGGAATATGGTGTATTTCATTTACATTTCACAACAGACATGATCATTTCCTTTTCCATGTAATTTTATCTTGATCTCAATAGCATATAAGGAGTTGAATACAATTTCATGCAGTTTTTGGTTATATTTTTGCTTAGACTAATGGAGTTGGATTTGGGAAATCAAATAATGTCTTAGGAAAGAAAAACAACTGATTTTATCTTTGAAATATATACAATAAAGTGTGCTTTGGATAAACAAGGCGCTTTGTGAAACCACAGAAATGTGTATAATTCCATGGTCCTGTTATATCATGTTCTGATCTCCCCTAGAATGTTCTGTTCTCTCCCCACCACCCCAGAATTTACTTTTATGTTTGTTCCATGAATAACATGCCATTTACTAAACAAGATTTTTGAAATTTTTGGAAGAGGAGGTGGTTTACAAGCTATTTCAAACCTATTCTATTCCTCAGGGGGACCATGACAAAATATCATAAATCATGTCCTTTTCTAGAAGAATCACTTTAAGGAAATGACAAATTGTTGTCAGAGCAACTGACTCAGTAGGTTTCTGAAAGGAAAAAAAAAGAATAATTTTCTGGGATCTGCTGCCCCTGAACTTTCCATGGAACTAATTAATTCCCTTCCCATCCCATCCCATCCCATCCCATCACATTCTATCCTATCCTATCCTATCCTATCCTATCCTATCCTATCCTATCCTATCCTATCCTATCCTATCCTATCCTATCTTATCCTAATCAATAGTTGTATATTTGTTACAACTACTGTACAATATCAACCACACTGAACATGTGAACCAGTAGTGAGATTCAAATCCCATCACTACTGGTTCGCTCATGTGTGCATGCGCATGTGTAGAGACATCTGAGTGGGTGGGCGGAGCCTCCCGCTGCCACCGCTACTGGTTTGCCCAATCTGGGGCGAACCAGTAGCAACCCACCACTGATGTGGAACATACACTAGATCTAAAAGATTATTCCCAGACTCTTTAGGTAGTCCTTGACTTACAATCATAACTAACCCTGGAATTTTGGTCATAAATTGTTCTGGTCCTATGTCAAATCATCATGCGATTGGATTTCATTTTACAACTATTTTATGATGGTAAGCAAATCATTATGGTCATAAGTCTGAATCCGTTGATTCAAAGGGCATTTTCCCCCAGAAAACAACAAAAAAGTTGCAAAATGCAATTATATGACCATGCAAATTTGCAACTGATAATAAATGCAGTCCATTGCCAAGTACCCAAAATGTGATCACATGAACATTGGGAGTGGTGCAGCAGTTGTAACTTTGAGGATGAATTATAAGTATTTTCCCCCCTCCCCACAAATCTTTTGTAGCTGAATGGCCATGAAGTGACCACCTGTAAATTGAGGATTATTTGTATATTTTCACAATACTGAAAGTTAAACTGGCTGATTTTCCCCAGTATTCTAAGATGAATTATTCTTAACTTTGGTTAGGTTTGTTAGGGTATTTATGTATGTGCCTTAATGGATGATATGAACTCAAACCATTTGCTTAATTAAGGTTTGGGATATTGTGTAAACATAGAAAATAGGAAGCAGGTTATTCATGCTTGCATGGAAGCTTTTACAGTGGTAAATTCATTCTGCATAAATCAGCATCTATCAATTTAACTAAAAAGTGAAGGAGAAAATAGGGAAAATTCTTCTGAAAGCACACTCCCTACTGAAGCAAATCTGAACTTCTAGAACAATCCCCTATTAAGACTGCATGTTTTCCTTCTTCTATTATTCTACTGCAAGGCCAGTGCTCTTTCTGAAAATGTCATAAATCAGAGGTCTTCAAACTTGGCAGCTTTAAGACTTGTGGACTTCTGCTGGCTGGAGAATTCTGGGAGTTGAAGTCCACAAGTCTTCAAGCTGCCAAGTTTGAAGACTTCTGTCATAAATGATCATCTATCCATATGTACTACAAATCCTTTCTGTTAATGCTTGTCCACAATCCTGGAATCTCTTCTGTAGTTAGAAAACAGAAAAGAATCAAGATGTATTTCATCCATTTTGTGAACTATTGCTACTAATAAGAGGTTATCTGACTCTAGATTGAGCTGTACTTCATCCTAGCTGTGTTGCCTCAGGCTTCTCATCCATAAGTGAATATGGTAATTTTCAAGCTCATATACTAGTGTCTGTCCATTCTGACCCATAACCAGTTCAGTGTTGGTCTAAATAACAAGTTCTCACATGGAAGGGAGGGTCAGGACTATATATGAGCTAGTCTTATTGTTGAGCTTCCGTGGAGGCTCAGATACTTCTGAAAATAAATGGATTTTTTTTTTGTACATTACTATAGTATTTTTAAAATATTTCTGCACTACTTGTTTCTGTGTTCACTAAAAATGACAAAACAAAGCAAGAGTTTCATCAGCAGAAAAAAGCATATGTTGGTATTTATTCAGCTGGAACTTGTTTTCTAATGTTGATTAATGACTTGCATTGTTTGTCAAATGTGCTTTAAGGCACTGATGTGAGATGTACAGTATTGGCCTAACAGCAAATATCAAGATTAATGACTTACAAATTATTATCTCTGATTACCTCTGCACTTATGTCAGATAAGATAATGCCATTCAGAGAGAGAGAGAGAGAGAGAGAGAGAGAGAGAGAGAGAGAGAGAGAGAGAGAGAGAGAGAGAGAGAGAGAGAGGGAGAGAGAATTTTTATATATACAATGCTGCGGAATTTCTTTAATTGTCATTTGGCCATTGTTAAATTATCTGGGGTAATTAAGTTATATGAGATAAATCAGGATAATTTTTAACTATGAAAATATATTTGGATTGTATTGGGCTATTATTTCAAGGATTTTTTTTAAAAAAGCAAACAGAAGTGCAACTGGAGAGGTAATAGAAGAATAGACTGTCCAGATTAGATCCTAGACCTATGATCTGTCTCTTCGCTCATGCTGTATCAGTGAGAATGAACAAGAAGAGCCCATCTTATTGGGAAAATGTTAGTTATTCCCAGTCTTAGTCATGTGATTTTGTATGATCATGGTTTGTTTATTGGGTTTTGTCTTGTTTTTATTATCGTTATTTTGGTTTTCAGTTTTGCTTTATATGTTTGTTTTTGCTTTGCAAAATTGCAATATAGAGTGTAGGGTGACTTTATAAATGTGGAATCCTTGGTGCTCTCTGAGCTTGATTGTTTTCATGCAGATGTTTCATTACACAGCTAGGTACCATTTTCAATGGTAGAAGGGAGTGTACTTTGCTCTTATTTATATATAGCAGTTTGTTTTGTAAGTATTGGTGGTGGTGTTTACTCCTTGATAGTTCCTTGATTAGGCTGTTATTTACTGCTTGATTGTTTGACTGGTGGTAATCCTGGTGTTAAATAATAGCCACATACCAAAGACAAATTGTTTTTTCAAGCTCTCTATTGTCTTCAAAGGCACATGGGAAAAATAGCTTTGGTACTGGTAGTCAAGTTTAGAAAGATGCTTTGGCCAAGGTACCCTAGGAAGATAATAACAGCCATATTTTAATTATTCTTTCTCAGAAGAGAAAAACCCAGTCATCTGGGTGGATACCATCCAATCTCATAAGGAAGTTTTTCAAGGAGAAAACTGAGTGACTACAGAATTTATCCCCATAACAATTTATAACATCATCCAATCATCACTAAAGTGATACATGACTAAATGTGGATATGCTTTACATCATCACAGCTCTGTCTAGTCCAAGCAATAAATCGTTAAAGTGTATACTCTTGGAGTATCATTCTAAGGAGATTTCAGACTTGGGGAGCGTGCATGCAACTCCTTTCAAATTATAGTACTAAACATGCAACAGTCTTTAGAGGGGACTGTGCCTCTAGAGAGGAATTGAGTTTGCATTCCTCTCCCACAGAACTTCCAACATGTGAATCCTTTTTTCTAATTTTAATTGAAAGTTTGCCTCAAGGTTATATGATACGTGTGTGTTCATATACAGTCATCATAGTTAGGACTATATATTTGTAATATATAATGCAGAGACAAGAAATCTATAGATTAGATTAGATTAGATTAGATTAGATTAGATTAGATTAGATTAGATTTCTTTATTGGTCAAGTGTGATTGGACACACAAGGAATTTGTCTTTAGTGCATACACTCTCAGTCTACACAAAAAGAAAAGATACATTCGTCAAGAATCATAAGGTACAACACTTAATGATAGTCATAGGGTACGAATAAGGAATCAAATCTTATTAGGAAACAATCAATATAAATCGTAAGGATACAGCAAAAAGTTACAGTTATACAGTCTTAAGTGGGAGGAGATGGGTGATAGGAATGATGAGAAGATTAATAGTAATAGTAATGCAGACTTAGTGAATAGTTTGACAGTGTTGAGGGAATTATTTGTTTAGCAAAGTGATGGCATTGGGGGAAAAACTGTTCTTAGGTCTAGTTGTTTTGATGTGCAGTGCTCTGCTGTTTTGAGGGTAGGAGTTGAAACCATTTATGTCCAGGAAGTGAAGGGTCTGTAAATATTTTCACAGCCCGCTTTTTGACTCATGCAGTATACAGGTCCTCAATAGAAGGCAGGTTGGTAATAATTGTTTTTTTCTGCAGTTCTAAAAAAAAAACCTGCAGATGTTGATAAAATATAACTTACAGCATCCCTATTCGGTCCCATGCTGGCTTGGAATAATGAGATACCAGTACATCAGAGGAAGGACTCTGTTCATTTTTTTTTTAATTTGATTTATATGCCGCCCTTCTCCGGAGACTCAGGGTGGCTTACAATGTGCTAAGCAATTTCCCGTAATCTTTACATTCAGAAATCACACATTTGTTGAAGTCTGAGCTTGCTCTTATGATCCAGTTTATTTATTTTTTATTTCCTTAGTGAATTTGTACTGGTCATATTAATGGGCCTTACAATAAGTATAAAGAAGATTAAAGTACTCTTAAGTATGAAAATACACTAAAACTGTTCACAATTATATAAAGATATTTAGTGTTCTCTAAGTGATATGACATTGGATGCCATGTTCTAGGACACTCAAACTAGCAAAGGCAGCTTCCTCTGCTCTGTATTGAGAGAGATAATTCCAATATGTATATGCATGTAGCATTGTGCATAGATGAAAAGAGCAAACTGTTATATTTTTGCCTTTACTACTCCCATGCAATTTGAAAGGAAGCAGAAGTAAAACTGTATTGTGGGGCAGAGGGGAGGAGAATCACATTAGTGTAAATTTTGGTAGCAGTACATGCTCTCATATAAAAGCACCAATTCTGCCAAGATATTTCTGCATAAGCTTTGAACTTTACTAGATTAGAAGCCTGGTGGCTCAGTGTCTTAATGATGCTGGAGATGGTCTCTGCACCAGCAGTTCGAGTCTTAGCACTGCGTGGTGGGGTGAGTTCCCATCACTTGTCTCAGATTCTGCCCACTTAGCAGATTGAAAGAATGTTCTTTGCAAATAGATAAATAGGTACCACTTTGGTGGGGAGACCTGTTGGTGCTCCATACAGGCAGTCAGATTCCTGCCAGCTGTTAACTTTCCCGGTTGCAAGGCAGCTCGGGGGGAGGGAAGGGCCTTGGATTCTTCTGCAAAAAAAAGCTGTTCAACTTTCTTTCTGGTGCAAAGCTAGCTCACCTTCTTGTGGTGCACTGTGGGAAGCGTGCAAATGTCTATCTGACAGAGTTGGTAAACAGGCAGCCAAACTACTACTCAGCAATAGCATTGTAGTCTTCTCGCTAATGTAACAATGTCATCCACTGATAATAATAATCTTACTAGAAGCCCACATGCTCTGCAGACCATGGACATGCTAGTACAAACCAGCTATAGCTGTTTACTGAAATGAGTTCTTTCACTAACATCACTGTGTCCAATTATGTTAGATCTAGCTTAGGAAGGCTTACACTGAATTGGACAGAAGTCTGCCAAATATGAGCATTTCAAAATTGTGTCTGTTTTACTTTCTGCTCCTAAAATCCATGATACACAAAATGTTTTAAAGCAAGATGGGATTGTGCACATACTCTTCAAGTTATTACAGAATTCTCTGTTGTCTTTGCAGCAAAACCACAACACAACAGCTATTCCTCTAAAGCTAGGGGAGTCATTCTTAATAAATCTGGATTGTGTTGATGCCACAGTACAAATTCTTTTCAATAAGCCTTCTGTTTTGATTCACTGAATGGTCTGTAACATATGCAAAATAAATGGAAGGAGCATAATCCTCTGAATGCCACCAGATCTGAGTTAGACAGCCCAGATTTATAGACTTTGAAGAGGTAATGTAAAATCGATCATAGAACAGATGGATTCATGATCTTAAAAGTAGTGACTGTAACAGTTCTCTATAACTCTGTACATTGAAGTATGACATAAATACTGTTCAGCTATACTTCCATTTTCATTTGGAGGTAAAACATACTTGTATCATCCAGTGCAAGAATACATAGCTTTTTGTTATCATTTTCTTGCATGTAAACTGAGCGATATTGTTTTCTGAATTAATATGATAAATATTGAATAATTCACAAAGAGAACAGGTTTTGACATTCCAGAGTTTACATAGCTGTTTCATACTTGGTAAATGAGTAAGATATCTATAATTTCTTTCATATATTAAAGGAATTAAACTGAACAAGATAGCTTTCCAAAAATCATGCATAAAAACCAGTTGGGAAATTAAAAATAACAGTGATATAATTCTGATGGTTATAGAACTCAGTTAAAGTAATGATGCAAGGTATCTTAAAAACAGATTAAGAAATTAAAATATAATTGCTTGTAGAGTTTAACCTTTTTAAAAAGCATTGCTTGGTTAATTGGTTAAAGCCTGTACTAGTCATTGCATTCAAATATTGAGGGAACATGTGACAAATCAACCTGTCATTTTTATTTTCAGTGATTTCTCTGTATTTCTATCTTTAATTTGTTTCTTTCTCCAACTCAGTGTTGTATTTTTCATAAAAGAGTCTGCGTGAAAAATCTCAGAGATGTGTCTATTAAAAATTCTCTTAATAGAATTTTTTCATCACCCTGTCTCTATAGCTGATTATTGTTTTTATGGCATTTTTGCCCCACTTTTCCAGAGTTTTATAAAGTGGTCCTTTCCCATTTTTGTTCTGTTTGGGGTATTAAATTTTTACTAGAAAGTTGATATTCCAGACATTTATGAAGTCTAGTTGCTGGGGTGAACATCACACCCACCTTTAAAATTGGACCACAATGCCACCAAAAAAAAAAAAAAAGGTCTTTTCACATTGTTAAGATGCCACATCTTCCAGATGTCTCTGAATTCATAACCATGCACAACTATTTGCAAATAAAATAATTGTACATATAAAAGTGTGGGTAAGAGTAATTTCTGAAGCAGCTGCACAACTACTTTAACAAGCTCTCTTATATGATAGCTCCAAAATACCTCTTTTAAAGAATTTATACAACTTTGACCTTCCAGTTGACATCGTGGCGAGAACAGCTTGGAAAATAGCCGAGCCCTGCAAAATCCAGTCGGTAACCACTGTTGGGAGACCTTATGGGGTCAAAACCACCTTGTAGGGGTGGCAAAGAAAGGAGAGGCACTTCATGGACCACAAGAAACTTGCAATTTCCTCATTAGGTCCAAAGCAAGCTCTCCCGAACGGCAGCAGGGACGACAGCCATTTTTGGCAGTCACAAGCTGGGACAACTGGGACCATAAGATTTGTGCTGGGTCTGTGGACAGAGCATTGAAACTGGGTGAGATAACCTTCAACTCTTACTTCAAAGATTTAATTTAAGTACAAGAATTTTAAAAGATAATCTCCAAGCGTTAAGGAAGAGGCGATTAGACACACAGAGATGATTAAAGACTGAAAATTAAGAGGCAAAAGAAATGTCCAAGAGAAGCTTTAAAATACAGAAAGCCTGGAAAAAAGCTTAAACAATTTGAGGTGATTTTGGGGAGAAACTCTCTTGCTTATTTGTATTTTTAAACCCCCTGGATTTATTGGGTAATCAGCTGTTTTTGACATACTGTTTAATGTTGGACTTGGGAGCAGGAGACCCATCTACTGGAAGAAGAGGAGCACTACAGCACTACAGCATCAGTACTCTTAATGAAAGTGAGATCCAATACACATAAAGTCAAATACACAAAATAGAAGAAAGTAAATAACACCTGGAAGGCGGCCTGACCTTGACTCTATTCTAGAAGACAATTTGGATATTTTGAAAATACCTAATGAGTTTTTTTTTTCCTCTTGAAGATTTCTAAGATGAACTAAATTGCAAATAACTAAACTTTATTGAAACTGGCTATTGGATTATGGATTTGAAAGACTGGAGGAACCTAGTGGATTAATTTGGATTTGGATTAATAAAGCTATTTGACAGAACATTCTATGAGGCAAAAGCAGAAAAGTGATAGAAGAAAAGAGAAAAGAAGAAAAGTTAAATAAGACTTTAAAATTTGGACAATTGGGAAGATATGTAATTGAAAAATCACAAGGCTATAAACTACTAAAGAATTTTAAAGATTATAAATTTAGGGGATTTGGAGATATAACTATAGGACTGATTGAATTTTATTAAGTTGGAGTTTTTAAATATTGGGACGTTGGAACCAAAGAGGCATACTGAGTAATCTTTATTAAATTGTTACAAAATGTATCTACAGGAGATAATAGAGGCAAATGAAGAAATCATTTTGATGCTCAAAAACATGCATGAAACTATAAAGAACAATAAGGAGACAAGGGGATTGTCTAATAAGTAGGAATCAATCAGATAATTCCTTAAAAGCTTATAATAGAACAGAGAAAAAAAAGAAAAATCTCTTCAAAAAAGGAAAGGTTTAGAGAAAAAGAAAGAAAAACTTTTTTTAAAAAAAGGTCTTATTGATGGGTGTTCAAATAACACAGCAGAAAGAGACAAAGGGCAACCTGAAGGGAATGTTTAGTAGGTATAAAACTATCAAAAAAAGTTATAAGACTCCAAGAGAGAGAAATAAAAGGGTGATTAAAAGGTCAATAAATGATGGAACTCCAAAGAGGTTAAGAGATGATGGATAATGATAAAATATATTAATAAAAACAAAAAATAGAAACTACAATTAGGGAAAATAGTAGGATATATATTAACAGATAATAGAATCTATTATAATTAAAAATAAACTAAACTTAGTAGGTAGAAGTTTAGGATTAGGTAATCTAATTGTATTATTACTATTAATAAGGTGTTAAAGTATATTGTGAACTTAAACTTTTAAGAATTAGAAATTGTGGGAATTTTAAGATATATTCCCAGGATTGATTAAATTTTGTTAATATTTGGCCTTATTAATAGTCCTAGACATTTGGGATATTGAAATTATGGTGGAATAATGAGTAATTTCCAAAATATTAAATATTAGTAACTTAGTAGGGGATAACAAATATATGGCACAAAGAAATGTTATTTATGCTTAAATGAATTAATGGAAAAAATGATAAAGAATTATAAGGAGAGAATGGTACTGTTGAAGTTGGAAGATCAGGATTATGCATAGTTATTTGTATTATTATTGTTAGCATTGTTTAAAAAAGATTTGACCCAGTCAATACACTGTCCACAAAATATGTATGCTGTGTATTATACATACACACACACACACACACACACACACACGCACACGCATACACACACACATTATACAACTTTATCAAGAATATACTACTAGGGAGACTGAGGAAAAATGGAAAATGACCATTTTGTAGTAATTTGGAATAGTCATTAATGGGGGGGGATGGAATTGACATTTGTGCACATACATACAAACATATTAGTTGTTGCTCAGTCACTTCTGAGTTATTCAGTTACTTCTGAGATTTCATGACCTGATGGACCCCATTTCTGGAATTTCTGCTAATAAATGTTTCTTTGCGTCCTATTAAGGTCATGCTTGTATCATCAGTAATAACATTGAGGCATCTTGTCTTCTACGTACATTTTTTTTCAATTGCTTTCCATTTTTCTGGATATCTAACTCTTTTATAACTCTTCATTTCATTTCAGATATCTAAGCATTAGCTTCATTGTTAGGGCTTCCAGGGAACAATTTGGTGGGCAATCTAGTATTAGCTATCTGTTCTTGAAATTCAAGATACTTTCAACAATTTTCTCTACACCACAATTCAAAGAGATACTTTTTTTTTTTTTTTTGGTTTTCACAATCACACAGAAGAATTGGAAAAAAGAAACCACAGTGTTGGCAATATGTGCCTTTGTTACCTGTAAGATGTCTTTAACTTTATTATTTTTATAGATCTATCATCTTTCTCACAAGAAGTAAACATATTTTTATTTTAGGCCTATAGACACAATTCCTGTATGTCTCTGTATCCAGAAAGATCATGGCTGCTGCTACTTCAATTTTTTTCTGCCTCTTTGTTCTGAATTGGTATTCCTATTTATATAAAGAATCCTTTTATGTAAAGAATATGTTAATAGGATCAAGTGGAAGATCTTATTCAGAAGATCTATATCTAATTTGATCATATGTTAGACACCTACCTATAAATCTTCTTGGGGGAGGGAAATCACTTCTTTTTTTTGGCTTCATGGGGATCCAGGTTAACACTTCCTTATCCATCCTGTTTTTTTTTATCCAATGTGCAAAAGACCTTATTGTTCATATGTTCATATTGACAGGGCATTTGTATGTGGGAGAGAGTGTTTGTGCATGCACAGCGTAGTGCAGAAAGAAAATAAAATATTGGAAACTGGGAATGGATTTGTGACTCAGATTTGACAGAATCTCATAAATGATCTGCAGTTCCACCAGGAACAACTGGGAATTGTGGATGTTCAGCACCACTAAAAAGCCAATTCTTTGAAATGTAATCATGGGATTTCAGTTTCCTGCCTTGCAGAAATGTGTGTGTGGGGGGATCAAGTACAAAAGAGGGCCTTTGGAACCAAACTTCAACATAAATCTTTCCCCTGAACTTTGTAAAGGGGGTACTATTTCACTCTGTGAGGAAAAAGAGAAGGAAAAAGTTTCATGTAAGTTTTGTGAGAAATTTGTACTCATTATATAAGCCTTTTACAAGAAACCAAGCTGTGCTATCCATGGAAAGATAGGATGACTGTTTCAGACAAAAGCAAACTTTTTATTTCTCTAAAAATGATATTTGGGAGCTCAATCACACATACTTTCATAAAGTAAGGATTGAGTGGCAGTAGCAAAGGTAAAGAAATGACTTAAATTACCTGTTGTCTCTATAAAAAGTTGGAAGAAAGGATTTATTTTTTAAAAATAATAATGAAAGTTATGCTGTAAGAGGCCTCAACCAGTGGGAAAACTTCACATCTGGTGATGAAGGCTAACCCCAAAGCTATTGGGCCACCACTCATCAATAAATACAAGTGATAGCAAAGCATTTCCCACAGCATTTTAATTAAACTTTGGAATTCACTACTGTGCTGTTACAGATAGTGAGTTGCGGTAAGTAGTTACCCTAAGAATTAAGAGCTGTCTCCTTAAGAGATTGCATTGTGGGAGATGTAGTGAGAGATCGCATTATGGGAAATGTAGTCCATGACATGTGACCTTATCTGTGTGTCTGATTGGCCACTGAGGCTCTCTGCCGGGATTTTAGAACAAAGACCTGGCCATATGTTGAATTACCTCAGAGGAGAGAACATGCTTTCTGAACAGGAAGTCAGAACTACCATCCTTTTACACTAGGAAATGGGACAGATTATGAAATATGGATGCACCTCAGCTGGACTCACTATGATTGTAAGTCTTATATGTTCAAGGATTCCCAAATAAATATAATCTGCATGAAAACCTGTTTGCTAGAGTTTATCTGCCTGTTCCCAGTGGAGCCAGATGCCTGGGGAACAGAACAGTAAAAGGATGTAGATGCCTGACCCCCTCCCTTTCTTTCGGAGTATTGATGGACATTCTGTTTGAGTGAAAATGCATCTCTTCTCTGTGCACAACTTATAAAAGGACTTTGTTTGCATCTAATTGAGACCTTTGCTTAGCCATGAAAGTGACAAAACTTGCTTTCCTTCTCTTTGCCTGAGTGAAGTATTCTGCTCAGCGGTAAAAGACAGAAAGAGAAAGACAGTTCTTGTGCTAGCTAAGAAGATTGCCCTGCCATAAAGAGGCCCAGGGGCTGCATGTTTGAATCACCTTTGGCAGTAAAAGGACAGAAAGAGAAAGACAATTCTTGGGCTAGCTAAGAAGATTGCCCTGCCATAAAGGGGCCCAGGGCTGCATGTTTCAATCACCTTT
Organism: Arizona elegans; assembly: GCA_022577455.1. Lineage (NCBI taxonomy): Eukaryota > Metazoa > Chordata > Lepidosauria > Squamata > Colubridae > Arizona > Arizona elegans. The sequence goes on along the minus strand of JAKOOJ010000001.1, from coordinate 212,247,410 downwards.
GCAAAGTTTGTGTGTATGTTGTTTAGAAGTTTACTTCATCAATAAAACGAAAAGCCTTATTTTAACACAAAGTAATCCGAGCCACCTAGGCTCTTTGGAGATTGAATTTGCATGATACAAGTTGCTTCCCAGCCTGACCACTCAATGTGCATTTGAAAAGAAACAATCCAGCCATAGTGCATGCTGTTGCTTTGAATCTTGCTTGAATAAAATACTGGAAAGCTAAATCCCCTTTACAGGGCAAGCAACTAAAGCCCAAAGGAACCCAAGTCGAGGAAAGCCTCTTAGGGTCTCCAAATAGGACAGTTGCTTTGCAGCTCTATACAAAGGAACACGCTGAAACCAGTTTAACCCAAGCATTAGTTAGGTAACAGCACCCTAGTGGCCAAAGGTGTACTGCACCAACCACCCCCAATGGTCAGAAGGCAAACTGCAACGACGTCTCCTAGAGTTTGCAACGCACCCCAGTGGACAACAGGCAAACTGCAACGACGTCTCCTAGAGTTTGCAACGCACCCCAGCAGTCAACAGGTGAACTGCATCAACATCCCCTAGAGTTTGCAGCGCACCCCAGTGGTCAACAGGCGAACTGCAACAACATCTCCTAAAGTTTGCAATGCACCCCAGCGGTCAACAGGCAAACTGCAACAACGTCTCCTAGAGTTTGCAACGCACCCCAGCGGTCAACAGGCAAACTGCAACAACGTCTCCTAAAGTTTGCAACGCACCCCAGCGGTCAACAGGCAAACTGCAACAACGTCTCCTAAAGTTTGCAACGCACCCCAGTGGACAACAGGCAAACTGCAACGACGTCTCCTAGAGTTTGCAACGCACCCCAGCGGTCAACAGGCAAACTGCAACAACGTCTCCTAGAGTTTGCAGCGCACCCCAACAGTCAACAGGCGAACTGCATCGACATCCCCTAGAGTTTGAAACGCATCCCAGTGGTCAACAGGCGAACTGCAACAACATCTCCTAAAGTTTGCAGGAAGTTCCCCAAGTTTCCCAGTCATGGCTGAGACCTCTAATGAGTCAGCAGAGTTGAACCTCCCAGCTAATCTTGACACACCTGAAGCATCGGATGCCGTGGAGTCTTATCCAATCATAGCAGAAGCATATGATTCATCAGGAATGATGACCCTTCCATCACCCAACCTCGACACAATTCCAGAAGTGAATGTCCAAAATTCCAAAGAGGCTGAAGCTCATCAGAGAACCTATGACCTCAGGCAGCACAGGAAGCTCACTGGTATTATGCAGTCAAGCCTGAAGGAAGATTGGGACAAGCATTATCGTCGCAACAAAAGATATTGGGAGAAGTTGCAACAGATCTGCAACAGGCCTGTGGATGAGCTTTCACACGGCTGCATCTGTACGTTGGTGAATGAAATGGATGAACTTTATAAGCAATGGAAGACTTCTGAAAGCCATCTTGTCAACATTCAGCAGCAGCTAGAAGACCCAGAACTCGTGGGGGACATGCAACGCTTAGAGATGTTGAGTGCGGAACGTGGGAAAATATTTCAAAGTTGTAAGGACTCCTTCCACAGGGCGCTCCAGGCGAAAGGCACATCAAGGGAGAAAGCCTCCTCACCCCAACGCTCACATGCATCTATCGCTCATTCTTCCAAGAAAGCTGCGAGTGAGAAGGCCCAATCCAAAGCAACCCATCGCTCACACGCATCATCTCATCGGTCACAAGCAGTCCCTTCTTACAAGTCATCCCGGTCTCGGCAGGGTAGCAGTGTCTCACAACAATCTTCTGCCTCAGGTTCCTTCCATCCTTCCAAAGCATCTTCCCATCACAGCCAGTCATCCAGAGCCTCCACAGCGAGGAGTTTCGCTGCCCGGGCAGCAGAGGCACGAGCCGAAGCTGCAGTGGCCAAAGCAACCTTGAGAGTGGCAAAGGAAGAACAATTGCTGAAGGAAGAATTGGCCAAAGTTCAGGCCAGACTAGACTATTTGAAGTATGAAAAAGAGACACTGGGAAAAGTAACACTGGCCGAAGCTTTAGAGGCGGCGGCTGAACACGCTTCATTCAACTTCAATCCTCGACAGTTAGAGGAGGAGGACTCGGATGAGCGTGTCAAAGCCTATGTTGAGGACCAGAACTCCCCACAGCAGGGACAAAGAGGAGAACCTCACCCACCAGCTCTACGAATTACTCAGACAGCAGATATCGTAAGATCTAGACCACGAGACTCCTCCTTTGAAAATGCACGACCTACCCCGGCAAATGAAGACATTCGGGGCAACCAGAGTACTCCTTCAGCAGCAATGAAGGCATCTCTGGAGCCAAGCACGCAAACAACCATGAGAAACCACCTCAGAGTGGAGGCTAAGTAGTTCCAGCCAAACCTGCCAGGCGTTCCGAGTGCCGACGTCCAGCCCAGTGGAGGTACTCCACTTGCCTGCCAGGAAAAGGACCTATCATCACCTGTGGCATGGAAAGACGAAATTGTCTGTAAACATTCTGTAGGGAACTACCAGCCAGCGTTGGCACTTAATCCTGCCCTAGCCAACGCAGTAGGGCGAACCTTGCCACCACCCCCATCGTATAACTCTCCTGAAGTCCAAAAGGATACTGCAACATCCTGGAGAAGGATGGACCTGGCACATAGGGGAGTACACAAGTTCTCCGACAAATCAGGCATAGATTACATGCTATGGAAGCTTCTGTTTGTAAATGCCATTAAAGGCGAACAACTGGAGCCAGTCGAGGAACTCGGTCATATGTTCACATGGCTAGGCCCACAATCAGTACAAGCAGTAAAGGGGGTCTACGCAGCAAAAATGTACGAGCCAGTCGAAGCCCTCAAGCTATCATGGGAAATACTTGATGAGCGGTATGGGGCAGCTACGATGACAGAATCCTCATTCCTAGAGCGGGTCGACAACTTCCCTGCCATGGATCTCAGTAACCCTGAAGAACTATGGAACTTCTCCGAACTACTTACACAGCTACGATCAGCACAAATGGATCCCACCTTGCCAGGACTTAGCTGTCTCGACCTGTATAAGACACAAAGGTCTATCGTTGAAAAACTGCCAATGAAACTGATTGATGCATGGATCGAGCTAGCTGATAATTACAGGGCAAAGAACCTTGGCAGAGAACCACCCTTCGCCGCCCTTCAAGAATTTGTTGCCCACATGTCGAAGAGGTACAATGATCCACGAAATAAAGGTTTTACAATACGAAGAACCTATGCCAGCAGAAAAACCAATCAAAGCCTTGGTCCGATCAAGGGCCCAGTGCAGGCCGCAAGAGGAACAGCCTCTGTGTCAGTGCATAGCACAGAGGTCGTTCCCCTGTCAACAAGGAACTCCGATGTAAAGCCGTCTAAGAGTGCTCTACATCGACCTCAGAAAGCGAAGGAAGAACCCGTTTGTCCACTGCACAAGACCTCGCATTCTCTGAATAAGTGCAGAGAATTCCGAAAGAAGTCCCTGGGCGAAAGGAAGGCATTGATCAGGGAGTACAAAGTCTGCTTCAAATGCTGTGAGTCTACGGACCACATGGCCAAAACTTGCACAGTTAAGGTGCTATGTTATCTATGCAAAAGTGACCAGCACCCAACCGCCTTGCATCTAGAGCATGAGTCGACACCACAGCCGACTCCCACTCCACGGTCGACCTCTACCTCACCTATGACTAATGAGTCTCAGAATGACAATGAAACACACCCAGAAGCGATAAGTGTCAACTGCACTTCAGTATGCAGAGACTCACCGTCACCTTGTTCATGCCACCCGATCTGCCTAGCTAAAGTCTATGCAGCTGGACACCCAGAAGAAGCAGTGAAAATGTATGTGGTAGTGGACGCGCAGAGCGACCAATCGTTGGCCAAATCATCTTTCTTCGACCGCTTTAACATTCAATCCGAAGAAACGCACTTCACAATGTCGACATGTATGGGGGTACAGCGCACGGTGGGGAGGAGAGCTACCGGATTCTGCATAGAATCAATAGATGGGAGTGCTAAATTCACATTGCCATCACTGCTAGAATGTGACGCTTTACCGGACAACCGCAGTCAAATCGCAACACCAGAGGTAGTAAGCAATATACCTCACCTGAGACACATAGCCAATCTCTTCCCCTCCCTAGACCCTGAAGCCGAAATCCTGCTCTTGTTGGGTGCGGACGCCCCTGAAGCCTTCCCTCCCCAGGAAGCAGTCAGAGGCCCAGCAGGCTCTCCGTGTGCCCTCAAGACAGACGTTGGATGGGCCATCATAGGACCTGTTTGTATCAACCGGCTAAGAGACCCCCCATGACTTCTACCAAGTAGTTCTATACCAGTCACCGACATGAAAGAAGACCTTCAAGATTGAACCTCAAGCTTTGCATGAATCGTGTCCACTTCACTGTTTGCATTGTTTGATGCTATTAACTTGTTTACTTTAGTTACGTAGATAGTTACATTGCATTATTTTCTGCTATGCCTATGTTTATCTCAATTAAGTAGTTAGTTAGTAGTGGAATTTATAATTCCAGGCGGGGAGTGTGCTGTTACAGATAGTGAGTTGCGGTAAGTAGTTACCCTAAGAATTAAGAGCTGTCTCCTTAAGAGATTGCATTGTGGGAGATGTAGTGAGAGATCGCATTATGGGAAATGTAGTCCATGACATGTGACCTTATCTGTGTGTCTGATTGGCCACTGAGGCTCTCTGCCGGGATTTTAGAACAAAGACCTGGCCATATGTTGAATTACCTCAGAGGAGAGAACATGCTTTCTGAACAGGGAGTCAGAACTACCATCCTTTTACACTAGGAAATGGGACAGATTATGAAATATGGATGCACCTCAGCTGGACTCACTATGATTGTAAGTCTTATATGTTCAAGGATTCCCAAATAAATATAATCTGCATGAAAACCTGTTTGCTAGAGTTTATCTGCCTGTTCCCAGTGGAGCCAGATGCCTGGGGAACAGAACAACTACTTTGATATTTGGTGATAAAGGCTAACTCCCAAAGCTATTGGGCTTCTATTCATCAACAAATCTGAGCAATAGCAAATATCTATCGTATCTGTATCGTATCTGTAATTAGACTTTGGAATTCACTACTACACTACCAGTATGTGGTGCTGACTAACAGTTTAGCTGGCTTAAAAAAAGAGTTGGACCAATTCATGGAAGTCATGGGGATCAACAGCTACAGTATTAGCCTTCATGATAGTGTGATTGCTTCTAAAGGCTGTCTGCTGGGAGATTAGTTGCTTTCTTGTGCAGTTGTCCACTATGAAAACAGGTTGCTGGACTAGACTGGCCAATTTAGCAGGGACCTGTTTATGTTAATCTGTTATTCAAGGGTTCTGTGATTGTTAAACCGACCTAGTTTAAAATGGTGGATTGGAATTGGATGAAGTTATTCCTGCTTCAGGCCCACTGATTTAATACAGGAAAATTAGTCATCACAATAAAATTAAGCCCTGTTTAATTCAAAAGGACTTTTGTGTGACTAAATTAATCAACCATTCCTTTTTTCAAGGTTACTTGAAAAGATTGAAACTGGTAAGGTTATTTCATCCAACAATGGTGATAGTTCATAAAGATTATTAAGTGCAAGCAGAAATATATTTCCACAGCAAGGAAGAAAAAGCAGAAATGGTTAAATTGATTGTTTTATTCAAAGAGGAGAACATATTATGTTTTTTATTTGGAAATCACTTCTGGATTTTGTGATGAAAAAAATGAAACTGACTTTGGTTTTTCTGATTAGATAGATTTGTTGTTATAGATATGGCTAGTATAAATGTATACTAATGTATAAAAGTAAAAAGTTGAGGTTATAATGTTATCTTCTACTATGCTAAAAAGAGTCAGAAGTCAACACTTTTTTTCTTTTTTTTCTTGTACCTCACATTTTCTTTTCCCTCTTTTCCCTTCTCATAATTTCCTATTATTTTCCTTTGTATTTTATACTTTGATAAAACAATAAAATTTGTTATATAGGTAGAAACTGGTAAAGTTACTTCATCTGAGAATTAGAATAACTCTGAGAATTATGACAAGGTTGCCCACATTGAACAACTCAATGCCACAATTTCAGAGATTATCCATTTTGCAAAATTGACTCCAAAAGATTAAACTTAAAATAATTGTTTGTAAACCCTCTTAGACTAAGAAAATTCCATTTAATTTCCATGAATGACAACATTATATAAACTGGTGCAATCCTTCATAATGAAGACTGTGAAGAAAAGGTATTCTGCATTTTTTGAACCACCCTCCGATAGAAACATAATTATTTCTTAGAATACTTGTTAAAGTATAATTAATTTTTCAGTAAAATTATTGTGTGTAAGGAATGGAATCCTTGTCCTTAAATTAGTTATAAAGTGATTGGGGATTGTGAAGAACAATATGTATTTTCCATAATTTAAAAAAAAAAATGTATTGGGAGACAGCAAGTAGCCAGGTACTCAAATTTCAATGAAATCCCAATAAAAGAATGACTTCACAAGGCAAATCCTCCTGTGGGACTTTTTCATATCAGGAAAAAGGAAATAGTAGAGAAGATGAAGCAATAACTTCAGGAGAATATTCCCATTCACTACCCTAAACCTCCAAATCCTTCTTGCTAAGGACACTTCAGAGGTGGGTTTCAGCAGGTTCTGACCAGTTCTGGAGAACCGGTAGCGGAAATTTTGAGTAGTTCGGAGAACCGGTAATAAAAATTCTGACTGACCCCACCCCCATCTATTCTCTGCCTCCCAAGTCCCAGCTGATCCAGAGGAAATGGGGATTTTGCAGTAACCTTCTCCTGCCATGCCCACCAAGCCACGCCCACCAAGACAAGACATGCCCACCAAGCCATACCCACAGAACCGGTGGTAAAAAAATTTGAAACCCACCACTGGGACAAGTAGTAATTTCTTACTACGTTTTTATGTGCCATGTTTCCACATGATTTTGCTCCATTGGCATGCTGTTTTGAGCTCTGAGAATTCAGTTTGACTTCAATATTGGCGGATTAATCTAGAAATTTTAAATACAGAATTGAAAAGAATATTATTAACAAGGAGTACATTTAGTGAGCATTAAGAGTATTCCCACTTAGGTCATTTAACTGGGAAGATAATAGCTGACAGCAGACAAAGGTTGACATTTTGTAAAATGTCAACCTTACACAGTGGGTCAAATTCTTGGCCATGATCCACAGTTGTTCTTTGAGCATTATATTTCATCTGCTTCTTTTTGGTCCAAAGGACAGTTTTACTGAGACGATGATAATATAGGACGGGCATTAGAATAAATATTTTGAGCACATTTCTGCCCTGATGGTGGTTCTTCTGCTGAAAAACCAATGGGAATGAAAATGTTACAAATGAAATGCAATAACCTTTACATCATGACTTAGGTGTTATTCAGAGGAATCTTTCTTTGCCTTCCTACTTGAACACTCTCTAGAATTACAGTAATGACAGATGTAAGGTGAGTATGAAGCATGAATGAATAAAATAATCTTACAATAAGTATAAAAGCAACAGAAGTAAGGAATGAAAGTAAGTGAAAAAAAAACCAATTTCTTGCCAGGTAACAAGAAAAACCCTTAGATTTCTTGCAACATTGAAAGTTTTGTATGTTCTAATAAAAGGATTTCTCCTTTAAACCTGAGCTCACCATTTGATTTATAAATTACATGGTGGTTGTGGCAATTGGTCTATCAAATGAAGATAGAAAATAACAAGAGACTATTTTTAAAAAAAAAAAACCAAGAAAATTAGGCAGGCAAAGTTAGGAATCAAAAGGACTGAAAGAAAATGTTGAGCTTGAAGCGTTTGTATGTAACTTCTGAGAACACAAAAAAGCTTTTAGCTTGTCAGAGACTTGTTAGGTAGAATGGGGATTTCAAACATCTACCAAGCTTTTGTATTCTAGAACAATATCTTTTTTTTCATTTTACTAAGAGAAAGTGCTTGTTTCTTTTATTTTTCCTATGAGTAATGTCTCTTTTAACAGGCAGAATGGCATGTTGATTTGTACCAAATGTACTTTGCTTCTGTACTGCAAAAATTGTTTTTACTAGTAGATTATTATAATTGTATCTTAATTTAGCACTTTTGATTGATATTGGAAGTATAATAATGTATTTGTAGAACAGATTACAACATGGATCTATAATATGAAGGGAGGGTGTCAACTAAAAAGAAAAATAAACATAACATCTGTTATTTCCTTTTACTGCAGCCAGAAACATTTATCTTATGTGAAAAGTGTCTATAGTAGTATTGAATTAAACACGGCTCAAGATAGTTCTGAAGATGCTAGAGTTATTGGCTGCCCTGTTTTAATTATTATTTGTATTCCTCAATCCTGCATGAGAACGTTGATCATTAAGGTACAGGATAGATTGACTTTTCCATTTTTAATTTCAACCGTAAAACATTCCATCAATGCCAGGTTTGAAAATTATAGTGGTGATAATAGAAGCCTGACCCCAGTAGAAGTTAGAGAAGAAAAAAAATTGTCCCTCAAATGTCAAGGCACCTTGTGGTCCAAGAAATTAAAACTAAATTGTTTGCAGTATGAATCCGAAGGTGGTGGTATATCTCAGCTGCCATGACATTTAGCCAGTGACTTTTCTTAGCTTGTTAATAATGTATAGCCATCCCAATATAAATTTGCAGTGATGGAACTAGCCTGTTAGAGTGAAGTAGTTAAGGAGATTTATTCTGCCCAGAAAATGCATATATGAATGAGAGAGGGGGGATGAAATCAGGACAAATGTCCAAAGAATTTTCTGTTAGACTGTTTTATTTAATAGGGCACTGGGGCAATGTCCACTTTTATTTATTATTCTCTTCTTCTAACTCCTTTTTTAAAGTTTAATTAGTATTCAGATAATTATGAAGACTAATCAGATTGGTAATCTCCACCAATTCATCCATCTCATCAATTCTTCTAAGCCAAAAGAGCTTCATAGAACTAAAGGTGGCTGCCTAAGTGCTGTCTTGTTAAAGTATATTGCCGTTAATGATCTATTTTTCTTTTAATAAAGCCAGCTCCCCGTTCTGTCGGAGGATGCTAGCCTTCAACCTGGCACTTATACAAATTATTCATAAACTGTGAAATGTCAGCAGAGAGATGAAAAGAGATGAGAAAAGGGTACAGGTGAGCAACAGAGACACAAGAACAATAGGTTACAGCAGGTTATGGATTGGAATTGAAGGGGGAGGAAAGGGAATTTGACATTTGAAGAGTTTTAGGCCCAATCTAAGACTGCAGGGAGCTGTTTCAACCAGGAGACACTTAACTTCTCTTGACAACCTCTGGATATGTGAACACATACAGCTGGGAAAGGGATTCAGCTGCTTTCATTTCAGCCTGATTTGTGGAGTAAATAATTACCAAGGGCATTCCAAGTCCATAGCTTTCAGTCTTTTCTAGACAATGGAGCTGGAAGCATATTACAAACATATATTAACTAAAGAATTTTGAAAATAAGTAGACAAATATGCTCTGTTGGTTTGGTGTCACTGAGGTCTAGCTTATACAAAGAATTGGCTCAAATTGGCTGATGGACACATTCACAAACTCAGCAGCAGCATGCATTAATTTGCAAGGGGGAAAAAGCATGGCTCATGGTTCCTGCAGAAAATGAGGGTACTTTGAGTTTTGCACTTTTCTAGCATGTCTGGAAGTGTGTTTTTTCCTCTTTTCTGACACCCCCACACCCCCACCTTCCAAGTCATGTCTTCTCAAAGGAAGGGAACACAAGCCACTTTTTGTGAAGAAATGTCTATCAGACCCAAGGAATATGGAGTAGGAAAGGGGACTGTTGCAAAAGAGACACCTCAGCCCCAGGGAAGGGAAGGGGGAAAGTGCAATAAAGAGACTCAGATTAAATCTGTGTTAATTATTCTTGGTATAAATTGATCTGGATAATTGCTTTCACAGGTTTTCTACATTCTGTCACATTGCCCTACTAACAATAAAGATGTTTTCAGAAATCCAGTGGTTCTTGCTTCCTGAGTTTGTCAATCTTGAGAGTTGTGACCCTTCTCATTTGCCAGAAAGTATGAATAAGATCACTGTTTCTCCAGACTGAGTAAACTCCATTGACAAGAAATCCCATATTTGGATAAATTTGGAAGTTAGGGCTGGCATAAAATTAGGTTTGGGATGACCTTGGCCATAGTGTAGTAGAACTTGCTGTTCAGCTTGCTATTTTATGCTTCAGCCCTCCCCCCTCCCCCCCCCCCCCACAAATTTGATTCTCTTGGTGTGCCAATCAAATGGATTGGTATTATTCAGCTGTTGTATATGGTAATGCCTACTAAGCACATTCTCATTTCTTTGCTTTTAGAATTGCTGAACAAAACAGGAAGGCAATCAATCTTTTTGTGATTACTGTTTTATCTAACTTTATTCTTAAGTAACATAATTGGAAATAGGGCTACTCCCTCTATTCCTTGATACCAGACATTGTCCTTCAAAATTCCAATCAAAGTACTTTGGGAATGCTTTCAAAAATGAGAGTCTTAAAACTCTCCCAAAAAAATTCAGAAGGGCTTATCAAAAACAATGTTAAAAAATATGCTGAAATCACTAGGACAGGCCACATGATTAGTTCCAGTTAAACTGATTTATTGCCAATGCCTAGGCATAGGAAACTAGTCAACCAACTGGTAAGCACTATTTTGGCATTAGATAAGGGTCAATGGAATTCAAGAAGTGTTGGATTTCATCCATTTGTGTTTATGTAGAGACTCTAGGCTGATTCCTTTTTTGACTTCGCCCTCAGGCTCTGCCACTCCTTTTCCTACATCTTTCATGCCCTTTGCCAAGCTCTAGGAAAAAGTCTATCTTCAACGGAAATGGGCATCCATTAATATCCAGATGGTTATTTAGCAGGAATTAAATTGAACCAAGACAAAGTATATGCATAAAACCTGTGTTTATTTATACATAGTTATGAAATTGTACATTATGCTAAACTATAATGAATATTATATTTAGGTGCCTCAATGGATTTTCTGGCCAATTTTGTGAAATAGACTTGAATGAGTGCAGCTCTTCTCCTTGCTTACATGGCTCAGTCTGTGAAGATCTTATTAATGGATATTTCTGCAGATGTCAGAAAGGTAACAAATGAACAAAATACTTTTAATTAAGTCTTTTTACTATTCAAAAATTCAGATTCAAACAAACTTTCCCTTTTTTTTAATTAAGGCAATACTTACTGGAATTAAACAGTGGAATGTTTGTTTCTCCAAATACAGCATAATATATCAGGAAATCCCTTTTTGTTGTTTCTTAGGTGCAAATTGATCTAACCTCTTGATCAAAAAGCATCACAGAAGAAAAATATTTTCCAGTAGAAGCAACCAAATGCACTTAAAATGTTGTCTCGGGTCCAAAGGGAAAATTAGTTGTTTTAATTAGCATTCTACACTGGCTAATTCTGCCATGTGTTGGACAGTTTGATTGAATGTTACTGTAAAGTAAATTTGTGGAACAATTTGCATTTGGAATGAGGACAGCTCTTAGAATTAAATGAAGAAAAAGAAATTGTTGTTGTTTCACTATAACACTAAGCCAGGAGGTTTATTTGAAGTAGAGTAATGTGTAGAGCTAGCCATAGTGATTTGTAAATCATGGTTTAAAATATGCACCACTCTCAGAGAATACACATGGCTTCCACTATTGCATCTGCACCACACAATCAGTGCTGGGTGTATTTCCTTCCTTCCTTCCTTCCTTCCTTCCTTCCTTCCTTCCTTCCTTCCTTCCTTCCTCCCTCCCTCCCTCCCTCCCTGTTTATTCCATTTGTTGGGGATAGTTGACGATGTTTCTAAGGAGCATTTGGAAGGGGGTTAATTTTAGGAAAATAGACCAGTTTTAATTCACTTTGATAAAAGACAATTTACTTTGGAAATCATTTCAAAGAAGTAAAGTTTGCCAGATTCCCTTGGGAAAAAAAATGGAAAATTTGTCTTCATTGTGGAGAAATAGCAATCTTCTACCCAAATTCTTTGCTCATAAATCAGTGAAAAATTTCAAAAGGTTATTCATGCCTAACTCCAGCTAATGGAGCACGAGAGCAAAGAACCTAAATCCTAGGTATGTGCTCCGTATTCCCAAGGATTGTGACACACACCAATGGTCCTTATCAAAGTTATAACGTACCAAGAATAAACAAAGTCCGGCAAAGATTGACAACAAGCCCAGAAAACAAGATACCATAAGACACTCACTCTCCAAAATGGGCTGTAATAATTACACATTGTTTCCAGCAAGAAATTACTAACTGCGTGGGACTTAAATAGGCTAAGGGAGTGGCCAATTATCCTCAAACCTTACTCTCGAGGAGACCTCCTCCTCCTGAGTAGCCACTCCTGCCTTTTGGTAGCCCTGAATGCTCGAGCATTGAGGAGAAGCTCCTCCACGTCGCTCTTTCCACTTGAAGGAGCCTCTGGAGGTTCTGAAGGCCCTGGCTGAGTCTCTGCCTCTAGCACCACATCCTCTTCAGCCTCCTAGCTGTCCAATGTGAGTGCCAGCTGCGCAGGCTGCTGGCACGACCCCACACCAGCCTCCTCCTCTTCGGGATCAGCCACAATCCACGCAGGCCACTGGCGGGCCACAACAGTATGTTTCTACTTGAAGCAGAGTCTAAAGGTCCATTATCAGTAACACAAACACTTTTTATCAGGTTCGCCTGATTCACCAGTTGCAGCCCTTTCTGGATCGGGACGCCCTGCGCACGGTCACTCATGCCCTTGTTACTTCCCGGTTGGACTATTGTAATGCTCTCTACATGGGGCTCCCCTGCGTGAGCTGCACTGGCTCCCAGTGGTCTTCCGGGTGCGATTCAAGGTGTTAGTTACCACCTTTAAAGTGCTCCATGGCATAGGACCCGGGTACCTCCGAGACCGTCTTCTGCCACCAATAGCCTCCCACCGACCAGTCCGTTCCCACAGAGAGGGTCTCCTCAGGGTGCCATCAGCCAAGTTATGTCGGCTGGTGACACCCAGGGGGAGGGCCTTCTCTGTGGGAGCCCCAGCCCTGTGGAATGAACTGCCCCCGGAAATTCGTAAGATCTCCGACCTCCGGGTGTTTCGCTGCGCATTGAAGACCCTGTTGTTCCGCCAGGCCGGACTATCAACACAATAGTTTTAAATTGGGTATTTAAATTTATTGGGGTTTTAAATTTGAGCCACCTTATTTAATTATTTTAAATTTTATACTGTTGTTTTGTCTGTGTTTTTAAATAGGCTGTACACCGCCCTGAGTCCTTCGGGAGAAGGGCGGTATAGAAATTAAATTATTATTATTATTATTATTATTATTATTATTATTATTATTATTATTATTATTATTATTATTATTATTATCATAGTATGGATTAATAATTTGTTATTGCAGGCTTGCTACAGCCAATAAGACATAACCTCTTTATTCAACTGTAGAGCAAGGCCAGCAGCAGGTAGCATGTTCCACCACCATCCATTCAAGACATTTCTTTTTAAAACAATAATGATAACAACATTATTATTATTATTATTATTTGCTTTAATTTATATGCCACCCTTCTCTGGAGACTCAGGGCGGCTTACAATGCGTTAAGCAATAGCCTTCATACTTTTGTATATTTATACAAAGTCAGCTTATTGCCCTCAGAATCTGGGTCCTCATTTTATCTACCTTTGAAAGGATGGAAGGCTGAGTCAACCTTGAGCCTGGTGAGATTTGAACTTCAGTAATTGCAAGCAGCAGATGTTAATTACAGTGCTTTAGTCCACTGTACTACAGGCTCTTCCCTGTAAGTATAGTGGGAAGTACACACCCCTTATAACCTAATTTTTATTTCATTAATCATTTGCTATATCCAGATTAGAAAAGGATGCCCTGTAAATGGTTTGAATTATATGTCCATTTTCGGAGTACTATGGGAAACAAAAGCAGGGGTTTTTTTGGAGGGGGGTGTCTTTGAGTCAGTGTTGACTTCTGATGATGTCCTGAACTAGTTCCTGTAGTTTCCTTGGCATTATTTTTGGAAATGGCTTGTTATTCACTTCTTCCTAGGGCTGAGAGATAGTGACTGATCCAAAATCACCCAGAGGGCTTCATGCCTAATATGTGTCTAGAACTCATGGGTGCCTTCACTGCAACACCAATATTAAACCAAAAACCTATTACATGTTTTTTTTTTTTTCTTTCCAACAGGCTGGGAAGGGTTCAGATGTGAAGAGGATATCAATGAATGTGCATCTAACCCTTGTGTACATGGAATATGCATCCAGAGGGAACCAGGCCTGGGTTACACCTGTTATTGTACATCTGGATATGTGGTATGACACAAAATCTTACTACCACCACTCGATATGAAGCATGTGCTGTTGAAGTTAAACCTTAGCAGAGTCTGTCTCCCATTAAGTTTTCTCATTTGTCATAAACTTGAGATCAACCATTAAAAATCAAGTCAACAGATGAGAAAAAGCCTCTGAGGCTTAGTCCTGATTATCTTGGTAGGTTAATTTGTTTAATTGTTCAACATCCAAATGTATAGAGGTATATGCTCTATTTAAATTGAGCTTTCTATTGTCTTTGAATGGGAAGCCTAAACATACCTTATTAAAGAAATAGTCACCACCAGACTACTGTGCAAATGATCTGTAGAAGGATGCCACCACAACAATGGCAGATGATGAGGATGGTACACAGCTACCTTAAACTGTTGTTTTCAACCACAGGATACAAGTCATCTTAGGAGTCAGCCTACGTGCAAATATTTATGGATCAAGTTCATAACCCAAACATAATATATTCACCATGTTACCCAAATGTTTATTCTGTTCTGTTCTGTTCTGCTCTGCTGTTTTACTCTACTCTACTTTATCCTACTCTACACTACTCTATTACAGATCTATATATTATTTATTTGTTCAGTTTGACATTAAATCAAGATATACTAGAATTATTCAGATAAATCTAGCACTTTTTCCTGTTCTAGGATAAATGAACTGAAAAGTTTTATTTTTAAAAAAATGCTACTTGAAAAAGCTCTAGAGCCCAAAGTAATTTAATATGCAGTTTGTAGTATCAGTGCCCAATGGTTTAATTATGTAACAGTTTGAAATTACCAAGAGAGCAAAACCTACATTGATTCATATCTATGTTTTGAAAACTTGGGCTTCTTATAGAATGAGGTAGTTTTGAGAAACAAAAGCGAAGAGATGGGCTTATTGAAGTTATTTTATGATACCATGCTTCAAATCTAAAGTTTTCTGATTGAATTTGTCATGCTAGGGTGTTGCAACAATTATTCAAAAGGTCTTGGGATAATTTTAAAGAACAAACATTTTATAGTGACATAAATACTGATGTGGGGACAGTGAGTTGTGAGAGGCAAAATGTGTTTACCTAAGTACAGATGCACTTGATATTGTTAAGTGAGCAGTGATAGCAACAATACTAATAATTTGATACAAGGTCAAGTGATCTTAATGATGGAAACAAACTTCTAAAGACAAACTGTTATGCTCTATAAGTGAGTAATTTTCTCCATAATTTCTACAGATCAGAGAGTGGAAGAAACATGGGATTTTTTTTTTTCATGAATTCTCCTATTCTGAATATATTTACTCTGAAATAAGATACTAATCTTACTTTTTATTGTATATCCATAAATGTGGTAAGGTCAAAGAAGTAGTTACTTACCTCTCTTTTTCCTCCTCTGATGCCACCTATTGTCAGATTTGTAAAGAATCTTAAATCTGTGATATTTCATAGAATTATAAGTATAGTTGATAATACCTTTGGGAATATTTTTCCTTTATTAATAAAATGACAATGAGTACCGAATGGCCCAAAATTCAAGACATATATGTTGACTAAGATTGAGATCTCTTGAAGGAACAAAGACATATATGTTGACTAAGATTGAGATCATTTGAAGAAACAGCTAAAGAATATTTACCAGTCTTCAAATTATATTCTAATTGATAACCAGCATATTGCCACATTGTTGCTGTTTTAGCAATACTTATCTTGAAGGCTTTAAAAATAAATACTGTGAGGAAAACTAAAGCATTATGTCAGATAATGTAACATGTCTACTTAACAATACTCCGCAATGTTTGCTTTACCCAAGAGTAGACTACAATATGTCCGGCTACCACCTGCTTGGGAAAGATGAGGCATTAGCGGATGGCATATATCAAGTTAAAATGGAGAAAGAAATGTGGTTTTGAAGTGGGTGTAACATAAAGTCTTAGTTTACATACTTCTCTATCACTTGAAATTAATCTCCAAGGAGCCCATTTTGACATTGAAAAGCAGATGGCTCAGAGACAAAGCTCTCCCTGGCATGTCACCTACTGTGAAACTCTAGGAATGAAACCTGACATTCTTTGAATTGATTGGAAGTCAAAACACCATAATTGCATTATAGCACGAAAGCCAAGGTCTATGCCATAAAATCAGTACAGGCAAAAGTGCTCAATAGGATTACATTAATTTTGAGGAAAGCATTCTGCCTGCTTTAAATAGACAGCATTTGGAAAACAAAAAGAAAGTCATAATCAAATTATTTAATGTGACTATCAAAATGCAAATAGCCTTCCAAATGACATTTTAAAAACTTCTCTTCCAGGGTGAACACTGTGAACTTAATTACAATGACTGCTTAATGAAAACCTGTCCTACTGGATTTTTCTGTGTGGATGGAATCAACAGTGTCTCCTGTTTGCCTGAGGCCCCCAATAAAGTCCAAAGTAACTCTAGTATGGAAGGGGTGTCTCCAACCGAACCACTGGAGAGAGGACTCTCACAAGCTCAGCCAAGCTACTTGTCTGGTGATGTTTCTGGTCCTCAAAGGTTCACAGGTAAGTGGGGGGAAAATACAGGTAATCTTTGCTTAGTAGCATCCAGCATTTAGCAACTATTTACAGCTACAACAGTGATGAAAAAGTAATTTTGTGACCAGTCCCTTCATTTATGAGCTTCACAGTTCTGTAATCCAAAACAAAGTTGAAGTAAGATATGTACAGTTGTGGTTTCACTTAGTGACTTCCTTTAATGATGGATTTGCCAGCCGCTATTATGCCTGCTAAAGGAGGACTATGTGTGTTCGTTTCTCAGTTCTATAGAATAGACTAGATGAGACGAGACGAGACGAGACGAGACGAGACTAGACTAGACTAGACTAGACTAGACTAGACTAGACTAGACTAGACTAGACTAGACTAGACTAGACTAGACTAGACTAGACTAGAATAGAATAGAATAGAATAGAATAGAATAGAATAGAATTCTTTATTAGCCAAGTGTGATTGGACACACACAAGGAATTTATTGTGGATTTTGAATCAGGTTTTTCCATGACATTCTTTAAACCTAATTGGAGCTGAGCTGATGTGAGCAGATTTATATGCCTCATAATATGTGCCTCCCTCCACCGTCAGTATAAATAACTTGGGATTGGAAGTCAGATAATTGTACTTACCTCTTGAGTATGACTGTGTGAACCCTGTGCCTTTCTTTTTCTGGCTCGTATTTTTCCCATCCTCTTGGTAGTTTTGTACATAAGTGTGTCAGTAAGAAGCTTTTCAGGGTTTCCCCCTGTTCCTTTGTTTCTCAGATTTAGAACGAAAAAGACTTAGATAGTAGAGAAACCATTAAAAATGGAACAGAACCATAAATGCAGAGGCTAATATTGATTGCCACATGTCTGAGTTCATTTATTTAACTACAGATACTGCAAAAACATGTGTGCATTGTTGTCTTGTTCAGCTAATCTTTCAGGGGCTTTTGACAATTTTTAAAGCTAAGTCATATTTCTTCTTGATATTGATAAGTAAATTGAATGTGACCCAATTAGTAAATATCGTTATCTTGGTAACTTTTCCAGCTCATCGTGTTAGCTTTTCCAAGTTCTCTATGGGAAAGATATGTAATTTATTCTTTTTATATTGATTCTCAAGAACAATTTGATTTAGCAAATTTAATACATTTCTTCTAAGTAATGCTTTTTTTTTTTTTTTTGCTACATTCTCCCAATGTGAATAATGGGAGGGCCTGCATTTAGTCAGCTCTTGAGGTCACTAGAATCTTTCTTATACTTTTATTAAGAATGTGATTTACGGAGTTGTATTTGTCTGCTATGGGATGCCTGGGTGAGAATTAATGGTTTTCAGGTAGCAATGCAATTTGCTGCCGATCCAGCCTAGGGCCAAAGCTCTTCATTTTTTATTTTCTTCTAACTTTTCCCCTTACTTTTTATCCTCTAAAGGCCTGCGAAATACTGGCTTCCTCAGCCATGGCAGTCTTGCATTCTCTAGCATAACAAAATTAATGTCCAGCATATCATTTAATGGCTGGGGTCTAGGATCATTAATTACCATTGCGAGTCTTCAGCAGCATGCTCTCTCTCACACAGACACACACACTCCCTCTCCTTCCCTCTCTCTCTCTCTGAATGCATTCTCACTATGCAGTTGTGGGGTTTCTATGCCTTTTCTCAACCAGAATGAAGTCTGACACAACCGCTGAGCTATGGGCAATGATTGATAATTCCAGCAATTTAACACTAGTCTTGCTCTCACAAGATGAGTGTGATATGACCTCATTTATCACAGACTCCTTAATGACAACTCCTGTTCCCTCTGTGTGAAGTTTGTCAGTGGGGAACCATAACAGTCTTGTTTTATCTTCCATAGACATTAGTTCAGTAATTAGTAGCGTACCAGACACCAAGGTTGAATTAAACAGCCACTCATTACATCCCCCCAGATCCCAGTCTATGACTGTATATTGAATTTTTGTTTTTCAAGGTTGTCTCAAGAAAACAGTAGAGAGCAATCAGCTGTTTCTCTTGCAGACAACAAGTGGATTTCATTTAAACCTCCAGTGTTTTTTCCATAAGAAATAATCAATTTAGAGAATATAGGTTGTTTTACCGTACCATTTCAGCAGGTTCAAAAAGTCAAAGCTTCCTCATGCTTGTACACATATTATAGTTTCATATTTCAAATAACGATTCCAAGGCGTTAAATTGCAATTTGATTTTTCTTTAAACAACTTAAACCAAACATTAGAGGGAGGGGAGTAGGATTCCATAGCGGATATAAAAAATGAATTGCCAGATCAAGCTCTGGATAGCAAATATCCCTCTCTTTATAAGGCATTCTGAATGAATTCAGTAATACTAATCAGCCAATATGCATTAATGAGTTCTATAGCTGTTACATCTGGGCATTCATTTGTTTTGTGCATGTAAAATAAGCATCCTCGATGAGGTTCACAAATCTTTCCTAACTTGCTGGAGGAAGTAAGGTATGGAGGAAAATGGTCCAAGTCAGTGGTGGGATTCAGCCAGTTCGCACCACTTCGGGAGAACCAGTTGTTAACTTTCTGAACAGTTTGGAAAACTGGTTGTTGGAAGAAATCATTAGGGCAGAGAACCGGTTGTTAAATTACTTGAATCCCACTACTGGTCCAAGTACACCTTGACTAGAAACAAACACAAAGTTCATCTGCATTTAGTCAGTTGTACAGCAACTGCCCTTCCACAAATCATCTTTTTAGAGCAGAGATGTCAAACTCAATTTCATTGAGGGCTGCATCAGGGCTGTGATTGACCTCGGGAGGTGGGTGGGTGGGTTGTGTGGCCGACTGGGTGGGTGTGGCCAACTGGGTGGGCATGGCCAGCTTGACACCACTCCCCAAACTGCTGGCATGTTTCAAAGCTAAGTTGGCCTGATCTTTTCTCTTTGCATTGAGTAGACCAGGATCCGGCCTGCTTTAGATCTACCATTTTCAATAACCTCAGTCTCACAGAGATCTAGCATGTATTTGGCAACAGATACGAAATAACTTCATTATATATTCTACAGTGGGGGGGATACTGCAGGATCCTGTGGAAGAAAGTCATCAATGCATCAAGAGTATATGATTTTTACTCTGAAAAGCGAAGCAGTTTAATTTATTAGGTGCTTATAACTAAGTGCAGTACATAGAATAAAACATATGATGCAGTAATATATAAAATAATAATGATGACAAGTCCATGTTATACAAAGACATCAGTTCAGAGAGGGATCTTGAGCTTTCTCTTAAACATGCAGGCATTTAGCAGACCGGCTTACATTATCAATCTTTGTTGCTGATATGACATTTCCATCTGTTTTAGCTGATCAGTGGCTCTCTTATCAAAATCACTTTTCCAAAATTTCAGTGCCACATGATTTATTATTGGATGAAAAACAGGCTCTAAGTTCTTATTTAGTAATAAATAAGTTGTGCCTCACCTGTGAACCAAGAGAAAGGGGAAAGTTATAATAGATCTGAATGAAAGTGGCCTGGTCTTGGGAATTGGAGTTCATGAATGCATACAAGGATGTAAAGGTGTAGGCTTAATTATGAATTTAAAGGCTAAAATATATGTCAGAAAGTATGAATTGGTATAATCTAACATGTTCTGAATACATAAAAAAGAAAAAAGAAAACCACAAAGGTAGTAAGACTTGCACAACCTGCTCCAGTAAATGGTGACAATGGAAGAACCAGAATTGAGATGTAGGGAAAATAATGAATTTTCTGAATGGAAGCAATCTAAGTGAAATGTTATTCTGGTATAAAAATGAATGGGTAGGAACAAGAAGAAATGATGTGCGGAGAAAATTACTGGGCTATTTAGAAACCAAAGTATGAATTAGATCAGTAACTGCTTTGTGCATGTATCATTTAAGCATAAACCTGGGTAAATGTGTGCATAGCAAAGGTGTTGGAAAATTACTGGGGATAATTTTTGGTTTGCACCCAGCACTCTCCCTGCTAGTTCCTGTATCAGGATCAGCGCAAGCACATGTGCCACTCAGTTCAGCTAGGGGAAAAAAATGTAGCTTAACATTTGTTCATTATTAACATCCAAAAGTTAACTAGAAAAAAAATTGACAAAATGTCAGATCTACATTATATACATTTTCCAGAAGCAAACAGTTCCTCACGAATGATGCCTATTTTTCAAAGACATTCAAAATTTTTAGCAGTGAACTCTGTAACTCTTTGCAGCTTTTGGCCATTTTCAATACCATCTCTCTTCTCATCAGAACTACGTGCCACAGATTCACAGGTTTTTATGAAATAAATGTAGTATGTTTGTTGTATTTTAAAGTTTAATGTGTAAGTTAGGCATGAAATAAAATAAATATTTCCTTCAAACCAAGTTTAACTCCTGGTGACTTCATTGCTATATCTATAATATCTATAAAGCCTTCTATAATGCTTTTTTTGGTAGCAAGATGAAAATGGTTTCCCAATGTCTTATTCTGGGATGTTTGTTTAATTTTCAAGCCTAGTCTTAAGCATGGATATTTCATCCAAATACTAACCAATACTTGACTCTGTTTATTTTCCAAGCCTATACAAGCGTCATTCATTTGTACCATTCAGCCAGAGTGACTCTGTGGTTTGGATTGTAGACTTACATTCAATGTCTAGTTCAGTACATTATCAAGCAATTTTGACTTCAAATATTGGTTTATTTAAGAGGCAGTTTGGTGTAGTTTAAGGCATCAGTCTAGAAAACAGGAGACTGTGAGTTCTAATCCTGCTTTAGACAGCTGGCTGACTTTGGGCCAGTTGTTTTATCTCAGCCCAAGGAGGAGGCAATGGCAAACCCCTATTGAAAAATCTGACCAAGAAAACTGCAGAATTGAACGTGATTGAATGAAAAAAAAAAGGTTTATTGCACGGTATGCATGCACATGCTTCTACTGTAACCACGGTCATTACTATTCTAAAGTTTGGCTTTAGCAGTGATGGCAGATCTGTTATTATTATTGATTTCCTGGCATTTTACTTTGTTTCCAAGAGATGGGTCATATGCATAGTTTACAATAACCCAGCTTCACCGGCATTTCAATTCATTAATTGCTAAGGCTGGGGCGGGTGACTGTTAATGGCCAATGAGCTTTCTTTGAGTTTATCTTGGGTTTCCGAGTTTCATCTTTGTAAGTGAGGTTATGACCTAAATGCAGCTGGTTTACAGACTACACTTGGAATAGTCAACCTTTTCAGTATTATACTGAATAGCTGCCACAGCAAAGAATAAAGCAGTAACCTAGCATGCTTTTACTTTGATTTAGGGATGAACTGTTGCCCCAGAAAGCTTTTTGATGGGCTCTAACTTTGAAGCACACATCACAGCTTATTGCTTCATCCTGAGCCACTCCCATTTTTACAAAGGAAGCATTACCCATGTACACACACCCAGAATGTATTACGTTATTTGCCAATTTAAAATGCAGTCCCTAAGCAGAGTGAAATATGCTTCTAATTTAGACTGAATCATCTCTTTCTATCAGGTGTCCTTCACAGTTTATAGTCAGAAAGATCCTATATTAAATCATATCAGCCATATTCTTAAGTTCTGATCAATCAATCAACCAATGTTTTTGATTACTTCAAATGGCAGTTGAATAAAGTCTGTCTCTATACATACATACATACATACATACATACATACATACATACATACATACATTTCAAGAGTTGAAATGTCTATTTCTCCTTGAAAATCATCCACCCATCCAGGCCCACCTCCCAAGCTGAGGCTGATTATAGGATTTGTAATTTGTAATTGTAAACCTGGCCTCATATTAGTAGCAGATATCAAAATAAGTGTATTCATTTTCAAGAAAGCAAACTGTGTAATTAAGATAATATTCTGATTTGTCATATACAGTAGAACCTCTGGTCACGACCATAATTTGTTCCGTAACTTTGATCACAACCTGATTTGGTTGTGACCCATACCTAATTTTGGAAATTTGGCGCTTACAAAAAAAAAAAATGGTGCAGAAGGGGAAATCGGCCATGGGGAAAAAAATGTGAATTTTTTGGTTGGAACCCAATTTGGTCAGAAGTGTTCATGACCAGAGGTTCTACTGAACATCAAAGAGTTAAATTAAATTAAAATTGAATTAAAACAAAGCAAATAATGCAAGTGAACCTTCTGATCAGTGTGCTAAACTGAATTTAAGCTAGGTTAGTGGCATTTTTCCTAGGAGTGTTATTCTCCAGGGTGAAATTTCAATGTAGATGACACATTGAGGCACCGTTAAGAAATCAGTATTAGTAAGAAATCCATCCTAATGCGTCAGAAGCACATCAAATGATTGAAATAATTTAAATTTATTCCAGAAACTTACTTTTGAGCATGAATGAGAACTACCATGGACAAAATGTTACCTTGGTTTCTGCTGTGTGGCCAGTGTTATTGAAAATTTTAAGCTGATGCTCACTAATATGTGTAAATCATGTGTGCTGAATTCCATATTGGCTTGTGGCAGGCCAATCAACATTTCCTAGATCAGAAGTAATTATGGTATATTACACTTGCTGTTTTGAAAAGCAAAAAGTCGTTAAAGTTGGATGAATTTGAAAGGTTGAACAAAGAAGAAAAAAATGCCTTTCAATTGTCATGTTGCAGACAATTGTTGATTACACACAGACACACACAGACACACACACACAAAGCAAATCATTTGTTATTAGCTAAATTAAAACTAAAATGGATCTTGAAGTGAATTTATTTAGCGTATGGCAAATACATGGACTTATAGTAGTTCAAATGTTAATGTCCAGTCCACCCAGCCATTCAAGGACAGGGTGGTCTATGTTGAAAAATCAGACATTGTAAGCTCTTGATGGACATTCAGACACAATGTGGTGGATATTTTGTCAAGGAACACCACAGTCACACTGAGGGGTAGAGACAAGACCCCACTTAAGCAATAAGTGGGGTCTTGAAGTGAAAAAGTATTAACTGAAATCCCAGATCATTTCTGTTTGGAATTCACCTTTACAAAAATAGAATGGAATGGAATGGAATGGAATGGAATGGAATGGAATGGAATGGAATGGAATGGAATAGAATAGAATAGAATAGAATAGAATAGAATAGAATAGAATAGAATAGAATAGAATAGAATAGAATAGAATATTCTGTATTGACACTTTATTGTCTCCAATGCATAACCTCTCAGTGTACATACTAACAACAAGGTAATATAATCAGTGTATATACAAACATACAAAAAACATGTACATAGAAACAACACATATACAAACAAACAAGATAATATAATCATAAGATACCAATAGGAGAAGGTAGTAGAAAAGATGAAAAGGATAATAATAATACAGCCATACTACATGGCTAAATATCCTTAGACACAAGACAGTACTGTGGTAATTAGATGTTCAAACTGAAAACTTGTAAATGCATTTACATACTGTGGACTTGGGACCAGAGTTGGTGGAAGATGCTAAAATATTATTTGTAAAAGTTCCAGGAGATCATGCTCCATTGGAAAAGTGTTTTGCTAACACGGGAAGACTCATTTCATGATACATTGATTTGTGGCAGGTTCTTGTGCTATTTGTTTATACTGATAAAATACTTCCATTGCAAAAAGCATACACATTCATACTCCAGAAATGTTTAATTAAGAACACAATGTCTTGGCAATACAGTATATACAGACTTTGCAGAGTCTTGTATGTTATTATAGGTTTAAATATCACAGTTCCTGCCTGCATAGACATTCAGTATATATGTAGAAAATTATTATAAATGTAATGCAGGCTGTTCAGTTTCTGCTTGCACTGTTATTATGGTAGCAGCTGCTACTGAGAAAAATGGATGGTAGTCTAACGTGAATTTGTTCACGTGTGCATCTACATTTAATATGTACATTCTGCAAAGCTTCAAATGAATGATTTGATTCAACAGAGCATTGACTGAATCGAAGCAAATTAAATTGAACTGAATTCAAAGCAGAATCAGGAATTGAGGCAGGGTCCTATTTTAAAGCAACAAATTGAACTGGGTAGTTCTAAAGCATTTTGAAGATTTTGTGACTTGTCATATGCTGCTTTTGGGATTCTAAGAGCTAGCACTCAAAGTCGCAACATCAGTCCCAGGGGTGGGTTCTACTTACTTTTATTACCGGTTGGCAATGGGGCCGCACACACACACTGGCTTTGCTCGCTCGCGCCAAGCACAGAAGCTTCTGCACATGCGCAAAAGTGTTTTCATGATGTCAGGGTCAGTGGGCGGAGCCTCCCACCAGTTTTACTACCGGTTCTATAGAACCGGTGCGAACCGGGGGCAATCCACCACTGATCAGTCCTATACATCAGTGGGGGCTCCAAACTTGGCAACTTTAAAACTTGTGGATTTCAACTCCCAGAATTCCCCGAGCAAAGTTTAGTACAACAGTATTTCCATACAGGGGAATGGTGGGGGAGAGCGGGGAAGATGAGTGGTGAGTTCTCTCTGAAATTGACATGGGTTTTATTACTTCATTCATCTCTGCCTGCCTGTCTGCTTGTGGGGTGAGACATTCCTTTGTTTTTCTGGTTTCTGTTTGCCTGGTCTTTTCTGATTTCATCTAATGGGATTGACTTGTTTTATAACTTATTTTGTGCTGGGAAAGAAAATATGGAAGATACGTTTATGTTTTTAAAACATAAACATGATGCCCTTTTACTTCTTATTGGCTTACTCTAATATGTGAGCTTTGCCATTGCATCTTCCCCCAAAATCCTTACATCAGTAAAATCCTATGTATCTCTGACCAAATTCTAGATTTCTGTTTCTGCCTAAAAGCAGTTCTTTCACTCCTTTTATTTATTCTGTTTCATTCCCCTGTATGGAACTGTTGTTGTACTACTAGCATCTGTTGAGAGTTAAAAGATTACAGATTAATTTCCTTCTATATGGCCTGTAAGTGCCTCTGGTTGATTTTGCCTTTTCTTTTTGGGGCAATAAAAAAGCCTTTATCATTTTTTAAAAATTCTGCCTATCCTACTCTCCAAAAAAGAAATAAAATACATTTTATTTACTGCTATAAACAATAGAAATTGCATCCAAATATCTCAGAAATTTGCAAATGCTTATTCTAGATATGAATGAGTGAGTCATCTTCAAATGAAGTACTCACTGGCCATTTGTTAATATTTTTGCAAATGTTTTATTGATTATTGGCCTGGCATTTATTGTCTCTCTCTAAACTTTAAGCTCTCTCTTTGAGCTTCATTCACTTTCTTAGCTCCCAGCACGTATAATACACTTTAATTTCACTTCCTCATTTTCAATTAAGCTCTTATATGGGTTCAAAGCAGGGGTGAAATCCTACCGGTTCGGACCAGTTCGGGTGAACCAGTATTGATGATTGGCATTGGCTTGCCGAACTGGTAGCAATCATCCCTGGTGGCCCTGCCCCCACCCGCCTGGTCGCCCACTCAACAGGCACGCCGGGACTGCCTTGCCTGCTGCCTCCGTGTGCTACACTTGGAAGGGGCCGCCGCTGCTCTTGCCGCCCTCCCTTCCTGCCTTGCTGCAGACATCCGCCTGCCCTCCTGGAGCACCGCTATCGCACTGCCGTTCACTTTCTTCCTTCTCTGGTTGTGAAACGAAAGCGAACAGTGGTGGTGGTGCTTCGGGAGGGCAAATGGACGTATTCATTATAGTTGTCAGCTGCAGACATCCGCCTGCCCTCCCAAAGTACCACCGCAGCAAACAAAACAACCCCATTGTGCCACACCTCCTCCTGCAGCCAAACGCACCCAGCCATGCATGCCCTTTCCTCAAATGGGCTGTGCATGAGATGTTTGGAGAGAGAGAGAGCAAGAGAGCTCTTCAAACTCTGTTTTTGTGTGTGTGAGAGAGAGGGAGGGAGGGAGGGAGGGAGGAAGGAAGGAAGGGAGCAATCTGAAGCTGAGGCACCCAAATCTCTGACAGCGGTGGGCAGCCTTGAGTCAGCCAGTTCCACCTGTCCTACACCCTGAGTCTTGCCATTCTCCTTCCCCCCCCCCAAGCAGTGGCAGGCTCTGCGGGACAACAGGGACTCTAATTTTTCCCACGGCACGGTATACACTTGCTACCTCTGCTTGTCTGCTTGCAAGCGGTGATCTTCTCTGCTTCTCTCAGGACACTGGTGCGGGCATCATGCATTGCTTGTCAGGGCTGAGCAGGGAAGCTGCTGTCACGCCACTTCCCCTCGTTTCCCCAAGCACAGAGCCGAGGCCGTGCACTTCCTCTCCTGGCTGGCCACCGGCAAAGAGCCACCTGCCTGACAGCCACTAATGCCCCGTGAGCAGCATTGCCCAGCCACTTTCCTCCCTATCAGCTGGGACTTGGGAGGCAGAGAATAGATAGGGGTGAGGCCAGTCAGAATTTTTACTACCGGTTCTCCAAACTACTCAACATTTTCACTACCGGTTCTCCAGAACTGGTCAGAACCTCCTGAAACCCACCTATGTTCTGCTCCTTCTGATCATTAATAAGAATATGGCCCAAAACCTGCAACTCTGACAGAGCACAGTTCACTGAGGCATGAGTTGGACCCACAATACTATAAACTATCCTATTGCTTTTGACTAACATTTAACCAACCACCTGCTTAGACTCCTGAAAGTATATTTACCACTAATTTATTTATTTTATTATTTTATTTTATTTTATTTTATTTTATTTTATTTTATTTTATTTTATTATTTTATTTTATTTTATTTTATTTTATTTTATTTTATTATTTTATTTTATTATTTTATTTTATTTTATTTTATTTTATTTTATTTTATTTTATTATTTTATTATTTTATTTTATTTATTTTATTTTATTTTATTTTATTTTATTTTATTTTATTTTATTATTTTATTTTATTTTATTTTATTTTATTTTATTTTATTTTATTTTATTTTATTTTATTTTATTTTATTTTATTTTATTTTATTTATTTTATTTCTATACCGCCCTTCTTCCGAAGGACTCAGGGCAGTGTACAGCCTGATTAAAAGCACAAAGACAGACAAAATTTAAAAATAATTAAAATTATGAAATGATAGGCCTAATTATAAAACCCCAAATTTAAAATCCCATTTTTAAAAACCAATTAAAATCTTTACATTGATAGCCCAGCCTGGCGGAACAACAAGATTTTGAGGGCACAGCGAAATACACGGAGATCAGAGATTTTACGAATTTCTGGGGGCAGTTCATTTGAATCATATTGAAGGTATGTTTGTATTAGTGGGATTTGACTTTCATTTCTCTTACTGAGATCTGCAGTATTTTAAAGTATTATACTCTGCCTTTCCTTGACTTTTCATGCGTTGTTGAAAACCCATAGAAAATTAAAAAAAAAGATGTGTTAAAAAAAATTACTATTCCTCCATGGCATTTTTCAAGTCAGCCTTATAGGTTTCTCTGATTTCCCTCCTCTTTTACTAGACAATGCCTCAGTTATGTGTTAATAAATGAAAACAAATGTGAACCTTTTGTAGTTGTGTCAGAATATTTTCTTCTTAATAAGGAAAATTGTCAAAACAAGAAGCAGCATTGGACTATTTCAAACCTTTAATATTTTAGCTGCTCACAGTCATTTACCATAAAGTCTTTGGTTAAATAATGTATGAGGAGAGCTTTAACTTTACACTATTAATATTAATAAATACTTATATAGCAGCAAGCAAACAATCAGGCTTCAAAGCAAGCATTGTTTCTTTCCTTTTTCAGCTGAGATCTGACCTAGATTGTAGGTTAGAGAATGCTATGAACGCTACGACAGAATTTTGATTCTAGTTTCTACAAAGCAGCACTATGTTGCTTGAATATATGAAATGCCAAACCCCAAATAATGTGTTTTGCCCCCTTTCTAATTATTACTTCATACAGAAATTGGAATTATGTTTATTTCTTCAACCAGATCACCAAGTGGTTATCTAATTATATGTGCACTTGAGTTTCTTGGGCATTCTTGGTGGCATGCCGAGCCTTGGTGGCGCAGCAGACTAAAGTACTGTTAAGTAACACCAGCTGCCTGCAATTACTGCAAGTTTAAATCTCACCAGGCTCAAGGTTAACTCAGCCTTCTGTCCTTTCGAGGTAGGTAAAATGAGGACTTGGATTGTGGGGGCAATAAACTGACTTTGTATAAAAAAGAACACCGCTTAGGAGGGGCCGAAAGCCCTACTAAGCAGGTATATACAAAAGTATGAAGGCTATTGCTTAACGCACTGTAAGTCGCCCTGAGTCTATGGAGAAGGGCGGCATATAAATTGAACCAATAAATAAATAAATAAATAAATTCAGGAGCTCTCACACATGATTCTCAAAAGGAAAGGTGCTTTTATTCACTGAAACACCAAGTACATTGAACCATTTCTCAATATTCTTCTTGGCAGAGGAGAATAAAAAAGTATCCAGTTCTAGAAATTGTATTAGTTTAACCGTACCCTCCCATGAGTTGATATGCACTCTCTCAGAGTTGGCATTATGTCAGAATTCTCACTTAGGTATTAGCAATCTTAGATTCACAACCCTGGAAAATCCTGCTTTTCAGGAGTTATACGAAGTAAATATTTGTCTTGTATAGTAATTGGAAGAGTTGTAGTTTAGTGGTGGCACCTAACTGGGATGCCTGAGCTCTCTCTTATCCTCTGGCATATCCTTGGGAAGATGCTTTCTGGAAGAAACTAGCTGAGTTTTGATTGGTATAGTAAAATTTATTTCAGATATCTATAAATTGAAATTAAATCAAGAAAATGCCATGAACCCTAAGGATGGTAGCTTCTCTACTGAAGATTTTTGTTATGTATAAATGCCCACCATTAACCATCCCAGGTATGATAAGGGTTAACTCTACATCCACCTAGATCCTCCCCTGACCCCTCCTTACCTCAGCTCCGCCTCCCAGGTACTTAAGACATGGTCCAGGAGTCCAGAGGTCACTTCCAGCCAAATACCTGTAATAGAAACATTGATCAATAAAGAGCATTGGTTCACTGCATCCTGTGTTTGGAGTTATTGGGTAAGATCCTAGAAATCAGTCACAATTTTCTACTATTTTTCCTCTCAACAATTGTTGGATAAGGACACTCTCTTAATTTATTTTAAACTAAAAATCTTTTTTTCCCCTACACATTGTTGCATTGTTGTTAAAGTATAGAAAAATACTTTTTACATTTTAATCAGATGTCTGGTTCCTGCTATTTCTGAGACATCTACTAGAAAATGAATAAAGCTAGTGTTAAGATAGCACGGATAGAATCTGGTTTCCCAATTTCACAGGTACGATTCCCCACCCACCTACCCACCCAGGAGACAGCAACAGCTTTAGGAAGCTAAGGTTAGTTTTCCCATTCTACCCTCCACACTTTGAAGAAATAATTTACGCACTCAGTAGGAAGTAAAAGAGATAATCTACAGACCACATCTTCAGTTTGCTGTGCCTTCTTTAAATCGGAGATGTGTTTCTGGTTGGTGCTGAAGCAATTTAACCACAATGCTTTCTCTTCAGAGAGAAAACTGAGGCCTCTCTCTCCAGAGCAGGTTTAGTTATAGCTATTATAAGGGTGCACTTTAAAACTAGTGTTTATACTATTTACTATGTTGGTTGCCTTTCTAATCCTCCTTTTCTTCAAACAGCTGTAGACAGAATGTAGGGTTCTTTTTCTCCATTGCCACCATTTTGTTTTGCTTCACAAGAGCCCTATGAGAAAAATTAGGTTGAAATAGGATAGCAACATGATGTCAAACACTAAACAGAGAACTGAACCTGAGTCTACCTAATTCTACTAATATGGGGGAAAAGGATGGTCATTTTGTTATTATGCATTTATTAATTTAAATTTTAATGGATGTCCCTGTTAATTTTTTCCCCACAAGCTCCTTTAAAGGGAGTTCTTTAGTTACCTAGAAAACACCATAAATGAGATTGATCTGACTCTGTGTATTCACAGTCCAAGCTCTTTTTAAACTGTTTTTATTGTTGTACTCAACTGATTTTGAGGGCACACAGAATGAATTACTTTTTTGACTAAATTCTGAAAGCAGGTAGATTGTAACCCAAGAAGGATGTCAGAAAATAAATACCTACCAGAATAGTAATATAAGGCAAATAAAATATGCATATTGTGCATAAAGTATTGCTAATATGGAAAATATGCTGCAGTAAATGAGAATATTGGTACTGTTAAAGAAGTACATCCTGAAAATTGCATGATGCAATTCAAAGTAAAACATACACATTTTAATTATAGACAATATTCTCTTCTTGCCAGAAGGACACAATATGCTAATTAATACAATCTGCTTTAAACTTTTACCTTGGATTAGTTTAAAAAAAATCTCTTCCTCTTGACATATCACCATATGTCAGGATTAAGTATATACTTACTGCATATTTCTGGTTTGGGTTTTAAGTGGATCTTTTACATAAAATAATAATAATTACACCGGTAGTCCTTGCTTACTGACTACCTTGTTTAGTGACTGTTTGAAATTACAATGGTTAAAAAAACCTTTGTGACCATTTTCACATTTTTGACTGTTGCAGTGTCTTGTGTGTACCATTCTTTACTTTACAACCATCTTCCAGCAAGCATGATGAATAAAGAACATGGAAATGAAATTGCAAGTTGTGGTCACGCATTTAACAATCATGGTGATTCACTAACAAAAGAAGCAAATGTGACATTGTAAATCCAGCACAGTCATATGACTTTTTTTGTTTTTTGCTCAGTGACTACACCAATTTATTTATTGATTCATCTATTTAGCATATGGTGATGTTACATTAGCCAGGAGACTTTGCTATTTTGCTATTGCAAAGCAGTTGTTTGGCTGCTGACGATGGCCAGTCCATTCTGCTCATGCTCCTGTGCTATCCAGAGGTCACCATGGGGGACTGACGGACGGTGGACTAGTGCAATATTCAGCAGCAGCAGTGGCGAACTGCGCCAATTAATGATGAGTTGCTGGTCCCAATTGTAATCAGTAAGCGAGGACTATGTATTTCTATATAATTATATTTCTATATATAATTTCTATATAAGGTAGAGAAATTGAATATATACTCTCTGTGTGTGAGAGTGAGTGTGTGTGTATGTGCGTGTGTATATATTGTATTATGTATGAGCTGAAGAAGCTTCTTGGATGAGAAATGAAACGT
The DNA here is from genome assembly GCA_022577455.1 of Arizona elegans. Classification (NCBI taxonomy): domain Eukaryota; kingdom Metazoa; phylum Chordata; class Lepidosauria; order Squamata; family Colubridae; genus Arizona; species Arizona elegans. The sequence goes on along the minus strand of JAKOOJ010000001.1, from coordinate 212,215,434 downwards.
CTTCAAAGAAAAAAACCTGAAAGACCAGTTGGCTTTTGAAAAAACGCCTTTGGACATGTATACATACATACATACATACATACATACATACATACATACACACACACACACACACACATACAAACTCTGCAGGATCCAATCTGGGTCGATCACCAGGACCAGAAGTTTAGTCTTCTGAACTTTTGGACTTGTGCTGGAGCCCATCCTCAGGGAACTTATCTCTATGGAATGTGTGAGAAGAAGAGAGAAGTTCCCTGAGGATGGGCTCCAGCACGAGTCCAAAAGTTCAGAAGACTAAACCTCTGGTCCCTGTGACAGACCCAGATTGGATCCTGCAACATTATCGTGGGATGTCTATGAAGATTCTCAATCATCCAGGTCATGGTTGTCCCAAAGGTGCTTTTTCAAGAGTCAGCTGGACTTTCTGGCTTTTATACCCTTACTCGAATCCGAGTAAGGTTATGGCTAGCATAGTGGAAACACTATGAAACCAAACTGAATTTTTAAGTCTTGTATTTATAAGTCAAATCAGTATAAGTAACCAAATGACTTTTTAATGAAGACCGATTGGTCTCATCTCTATATCAGTGCAGACAAATAATACACAAATCTCTTCTCAACAAATATAACATATAAAATCCCAAGAAAATAGTGAATCACAATTTGAAGTATTACATTTGAAAATATCTCTCTTTGGACCTTTGCATTTTCCTACATTTTTCATACTAAGCAGATACTTCTTATTGCAATTTATTTTGTTGTCATGATAGTGTTGAATAAATATCTCGAAGTATCAGTCTCTACTAAGTCTGATGTAAAATAGCAGCAGCAGCTACAACACTTTTGAGATTTATGGATTTGTAGAATTTTTTTATTTGCTTAGGCCAGTGTTTCTCAAACTTAGGAGCTTTAAGATGGGTGGACTTCAACTCCCATAATTTCTTAGCAGCTGGGAATTCTGGGACTTGAAGTCCACACATCTTAAGAGTGGCCAATGTTAAGAAAAACTGTCTTAGGCTAAAGATTTGTCTATATCTTGCTTTTAGGTGATTTGTTTTCTCAAAACCTTTTCATGATTGTTTCATCACTAAAACAGGTTCTTTGAATTGTCATGACATCTAGTTTCTAATTTAACCTCTTGTAATAAAAGTGTACTTGAAATTCTATATGCATCATTGCATTAATGCTAATTAGACCTTTACATGTCCTTTACCCTTTTGAGTCAATTCCTCATCATTTATGGATCGTATTATGGAAACTGGAAGAAATCAGTGAAACAAGGCTTATCATGCCGACATTAAGTTGCAGGCTGCTATTAATCTTTCTCTTAATAAGGTTAAATGCCATTTTTTTTAGTAAGTTTTCTTTCTCAACTCCAAGGACAAACTTCTTGTTGTCAAAATTATGCCCGTTTTAATGGCAGAACAACATTATATATAATATTTCTCTCTCTCTCTCTCTCTCTCCCTCCCTCCCTCCCTCTCTCTCTCTCTCTCTCTCTCCATACACACACACACACACACACACACACACACACACACACACACACACATACAGACATACATACAGACCTGGGAATCTTCAAAACATGACCTCTACAATTAAAGTGCATTAAGCAATATGTGGGAAAGATTTTTGAATGGCCATAAAAGACTTAGAAAATAAGCTAAGGAGCCCTCTTCTAACTTCTGCAAATAGAGTATTTTTAGGCAGTGGAAAAATCTGGTAACTTAGTTTGTAGAATTTTACTGTAAGTCAAAAGCTTGCACTTTATCAGCTGCACGCAAGGAACATTTCATCAACAGCAAACATACATTTGTCAAAGATGCAATAAATTATCTTTTTGTACTGTGTGCATGCTTAGTCTGATTAATTGCAATAACAGCAAATGTTAAGTCCTTCAAAAAGCCTGCTATATTCTGTTCTTGGATTATTATTTTTTTTAATATTATATCTTAAAACAATTCTACATCTACACTTTCAGGACCGTACTTCTTTTCCTTTATTTGTACAACTATCATCACAAAACATCCGCACTTTCTCTTCTGGTCTCCATAGCAATTGTTTCTATGGCAATCATAGTATCTAGTGAATGCAGTTTTTATTCATGTAGTACAGCATGTGAAGAGGAGATACTGACAAGTGCTTAATTTTTATTTATTTATTTATTGCATTTCCCTCTTCAAGAATTCAGGCAAGTGAAGGGATGCAAAGCTGAATGAAGAAAAGAAAGCTTTTTATTATTATTATGCTTTCCCCTATCAGGAATTATGTTCAAAATGCTAACCCACCACATGAATAGATTATAGCAAATACATTCTGTAAGGCTCAACTAGGAAAAGAAAAGGCAGGGAAGGAATGCTGTTACAGAGGCCAGACTTCTTTTAAGATAAATGATATGTCCTTTTTTTTAAGATACTCATCGATACTTATTGCCAACAATTATCAGGTTAGCTGTTCAGTGTTCCTGAATCTGCTGTTTTATGTCAGCTGGAAAGTTCTTACTGGCCTTCTTGACCTCCACAGTATAGATGCTTTCCCTACCTCATTCCACAAACATTAAAATTGCAAGAGGCATCATTTCAAATTCCATTTATTTAAATGGAGAAAATCTCCAACATGCAGTTCTAATAAATTAAGCTGGAATTCATGCAGCAAGAATTGGTCTGGCCTGGAGATAGTGTGCAAAAGTGGGCATGATGCTTAACATTTATCTTATATATTTATATTTTGTTCCTTCAAGTCGGTCCCCCCCCTTTTTTTTTTTTTTATTCCTGGCAACTACTTAGGCAAATCTCGGCAGTTTTTCTGGGAAGGTTTTTCAGAAGTTATTTGCCATTGCCTCTCTCCTAGATTTATGTGTGTATGACTGACTCAAGGTCACCCAGCTAGTTTTCTTGCCTAAAATTGGACTAGAACTCGCAGATCCCTAGATGTTAATCTGATGCCTTAACCACAACACTAAATCTGGTCTTTGATAGTATCTTATCAAAGATACTTAATATAGATACTTTGATAAGATAGTATTTTATCAAAGAAAGGGGGAGAGCCTTCTCTGTGGGGGCACCAGCCCTGTGGAATGAGCTGCCTCCTGAATACGACTGATCCCGGACCTCTGGACCTTCTGTAAGGCTCTGAAGACTTATTTATTCCACCAAGCCGGCCTAGCCTAAATGGCTCTTAATTGGGATTTTAAATTTTATGGACTTGGGGGTTTTAAATTGGGAAGCCAATGATTTAATTCTTTTTAATTATCTTAACTTTTGTATTTGTATGTTTTTTTAATTTTGGCTGTTCACCGCCCTGAGTCCCTTCTGGGAGAAGGGCAGTATACAAAATAAATAAATAAATAAATAAATACATAAATAAATCTTATGCCCAATGTTAATTGACAGCATTTTTAATCCAGCTCACTCTCAGTGGACGTTGGACAAAGTAAATCGAACAAAAACAATAATGTTGACACAAACATCTGCTATACAATACTATTCTTATTAAATACCATCATGATATACACTCAGATTGGGCCAAAGGTACAACAGAATTATTTTTTTTGTTAAGTTATTTGCAAATAATCAGGAGAGTGGGAGGTTCATATACCTTTGGGGGAAAAGGCCTCCATTAAGTGAGGCTACTGCTAAGATAACTCACCCCCTCATCTGCATCCTCATACCTCAGAAAGGGAGGGAGATTCTCAACAAGACTTTTCTTCCTTCCTATCTATTCAGACTAAAGTTCATATGTAAAAAAAATCAGAGCACCCTATACTCCTAATGGAATACATTTCAAAATTGTTCAATATATTTCTTGAAATTATTGTCAAGTGTGTCTATTCAGTTCTCTGGTATCTTTTAATTCATCTGGCCTGGGAAGGGATGGGTGTGCTTGTTAATAATACATGCCAGGATCCAAACAAACATTTAATCATTTAAATTCTGAACTTTGTTTTGACAATTCCTTTCCAATCTTTTTTCCACTGTTGCTGTGAAAATGAAGCACAACATTTATCTTCATTACTTAAAGCTTTCTGAAGATATTTATGTATTTCTAAAAATGTATTCATCATTTTGTGTCTAAAAGCTGTCTAGCTGGTCTACAATAATAGCACAAATGAAATTCATACATCTTTCTTAACATAATAATCATAAAAGCAACAATTAAAAGCAGCAGTCCTAAAAGGCATAAAAATAAAAATAATGCAGTTAGAAATATTATTGAAAAGAGCACTATATCAACAAAATATCAAAACCTGAAAGAATAAGAAGCTTCTGGCACTGAGAAGTAAACATACAGGGAACTACTTTGGAAGAAAGTATGTTAGAAGGAAGGAAGTCCTATTGAAGCAACAACCCAGTATTCTCAGGAAACAAGGTACATGGACGGCAATTTCCCCACAAGAATCACAGGCCCCAAGGAGTCTGATTGATTATGTGCCATCAAATAGTTGTCAACTCTTGGGTTCTTATGGTTTTCTCCATGGTGATCTGTCCCTAGACTAGTCTTTCAGGTCATCCAACAGTACTGTGTGTAATTCACAGGTGTCAAACTCATCGCGTCACATTACTGTCATGTGATGTTTTGCTATGGTTTTCCCCTTTCTGGTGGGCATGGCCTGCGTGTGATGCGCCTGGCCTGTGGGCTGCCAGTTTGACACCTCTAAACTGAATCATCACTATAACTGAATCCATGTAACTTGCTTTCATTCATCCTCTTCACTTTCCCAGAATTAGCACCTTCTCCAGAGGTGTCTCAGATGAGGACAGAAATGTTATTTCATATATTTGTTTCTAAGCCATGAGAAGTGTTGATATTATACAATAACATCAACACTTTGAATTGGGCGCCCAGAATGCACAAAGAACCAGTGAAGACTATACAGTAGTGGCCAAAATTGTGGAAACCTTTTGGGGAAAGTGTATTTTTGAGGTTTGATGGCTAATAACACCACCTTTTTTTTTTTTTTTTTTTGGGGAGTTTCAAGATAATCATATTCCACTGCTGGAATGGCCTGTGAATACTCCAGACCTTAACCCAATTGAAAATCTATGGAGCCAACTAAAGAAACATGTTAGTCAGTTACCCAACTAAGTATTAACTGACATGATAATTTTTGTATATCTCATTTTTTCTACATTTTTTCTTCTTTATACTGTAACTGCTATTCTAATAGCAAATCCTTCATAAAAGTTATTGCATTACATTCTTGATTAAATTATCGTTTCATTGATATATAATTTTATGGTACTACTCCAAAAAAAAAAGTGGTGTTATTAGCTAGTTTTAGAAAATACACTTTTCCCAAAAGGTTTCCACAATTTTGGCCACTACTGTACAATATACTCAAACCCCCTAGTTACTCTCTCCAGTGTGATGGACTAGTTCAATTGCTTGGAGTAGAAATAGGGAGATCAGATGAAAGTATACCCTGAGCCATGGAAGCTCACTGGGTACCTTTGAGACAGTCCTACTCAACTCATCCCACTAGATGATGGTTGTATGGAAAAACTGAGGAAAGGAACGCTCTAGATACTGCCATGAGTTCCTGGAAAAAAGTTGGAACAAATAATTAACAATTTAATAATATACTTTAGCAGCCATGCATTTTCAATCTGCTCCAAGGCCCAGTTTACACCTGCACAGCACTTTGAGAACCCGATCATTTTTATCAAAAAAAGAGCATGCCAATTAATCCTGATAAAAGGCATTCCTTGAAACAGATATTATGTATTATTTCTGTATAAAACAGCATGCACGGCCCTTCTTCTAATTTTATCCCACAACGGAAACCTGAAAGATAGTTTGAGCTAGGAGCTAGAGACTGACATCACCTTGAGTTTCCATAGTTGAATATGCTTTTGAAGTTAGATCTCCTCTATCTCCATGAATCAATCTAAATATTAAAACTAAGATTTGGTCTGTGCAAGAGACTATCTTGAAAAGTGAGTGCTTCGTTTATGACTCAGGGTAGTGTGTGTATTTAGATAGTGTAATTGATCTGGGGTTCGGAACATTGTGTAAATGCAGGAAATTAGCTTAATTACAGAACACTATTGAAGTCATTTATATTTTGTAACCTATATACTCATATAATCCACTTGAATGAACAAGTTAGGGAAAGATCTCTTGGAGAAAATCTATGGCCTCTAGGATTTGAGAATAATGTAATGGCACATAATCAATAAAAACAATCAAGTGCTCCTATAATTAATTAAGAAACATTGGTTACCATAAATGAATGAATAGTGTGGCATATATCAATCAATTTCCAGTACAAACTGTCAGTAAATTGATGTTTCCAATGAGGAATATGAACTGAAAATCACAAGTCCGTAAAGAATAAATTTGAATAACAGGGAAAGAAAAAACTATTTTAAAAAAGGTCAAAAAAGAACAATGGTTGTTGATTAAAATCCCCAAATATTTTAACATGTCTGAAATAAAAAAAAATAAATCATTATTTTAGCCCCTTGTTGCAAATAAATAAAGGGCTTTTACTAGGTACCCCTTCCATACACCTTCTGCCCAGTGAGATACAAGCAATAGTATGTTAGCTTGCTACATTGTAAAACCTCATTTTACATAGAATAATGTGAAGATGTTGAGGTAACACTGGTTTTTATGATGTACAAGGAGGGTGATTCTTTGGTATCATCTTAGAAATGTGTATGTGCACAAAGTAAAGAATCAAATACAAATCTAACTTACTTGCTTGCTATGAAATATTATATGAGAATTTATAAAGGATACAAGTCTAATAACAGTTCTGAATGTGAAGCGGAATTTTGGGTAAATGTTATAAATGGATGTAGAAGAGAAACTAAAGTGAAGTAGAACAATATATAAAAAAGAATTGATTCTGCATGAAAACGTAGATTAAAATATAGATTAATCACCCACAGAATACAGATAGTCCTCATTTACCAACTGCAAATTGGACCAGCAATTCTGTTGTTAAGCAACACCTATAGTCATAAAGGGACCATGCCCAACATATGTCAGTTTGTCAGTTTCAGCTGCGGTCATTAAGCAAATCACCATGGTCATTAAGCACAACATCATGTAACTAAAACTTGCAATATCCTGCTGACTTTCTCATTGATTTTGCTTATTGGAAGCCATCTGAGAAGGCTACAAACGGTGATCACATAAACATGGGACAGTGAGACATTTGTAAACGTATCAGTTGCCAATCAGCCAAATTATGATCACAGGAATACCGCACTGGCTACAACTTCAAGGATTGTTCATCAATCTCTCTCTCTCTCTTTTTTGGTGCTATTGTAACTTTGAATGCTCACTGAATGAGTGTTTGGTAAGCAAAGATTAACTGTAAATACAAAGTGGGTATATGAAAAGCAAACATAGAAACCTCTTGGAACAAACTGGAAAAAAATATGACAATATTCAATTTTGATGGAAATAAATTTTTGTTTTGGAAGTAAGCGAAGAAAGGTAAATAGAAACTTCCAGCAGTGTGAATGAGTTTAAAAATATAAGCAATTAAAGGATTTGGAATGAAACTGATGGCAGGGAATAACGGGGAGAGTATTTTAGAGATGTATATGGAAATGACAGTGGTGTGTTGTTGAATGAAATTGGAACAAATGCTATTTGTGTATGTGTGTCCAAAAGAAAATTGAAAAAAAGAAGCCTTACATATATATGAGAATACCGAACACTGTAAATTTACAGTTGTAGCTAGTGTAACTGGAGAAGTACTGAATAAAATACAATAAAATTCTCTTATGCATTGATTATGTGACTAGTGTAATTGTATGGATGGTAAATTCTACATGGTGGAAATGCCGCAAAGTAATGTGTAGTATTTTGTGAAAAATGAATGTTTTTAAACTAATAAAAATGTCACTTCTCACTTTTTATATGGAAATGAGGATTTTGTATGTCGGGAGAAACAAATGTAAGTCAAATGCAGAAGGAATGAGTTATTTCAGAAGTATGTGTGTTAAAGAGAGGATAAAGAATGAGTGGGTGCTAAATGAATATGGATTAAGTATGAGGGCGCAATGCAAAGGAAGTACAGTGGAATAGTTTTGTCATATAAAGAGATTAATCAGGATTGAACAGAAAAGCAAATATATGAAGGAAAAGTGAATGGGTGAAGAGGAAGGGAACACTGAGACAGTTTTGGTTGATTGAAGTTAATGACATTTTGCAAAACAGAAATGAGAAATTTAAAGAATAAAAGTGATATATCAAATAGTATTTGGACCGGATGAATGCAAAAATGATGCTTTGGAATATTTTATTGTACTTTTCTTTCCTGGTAAAATATTTTCCCAAAATCAATGGGAAAGCCAGCAGGAAATTGCAAGTTTTAGTGTAGTTGTGCTTAATGACCATGGTGATTTGCTTAAAGACCACAGCTGAAGCTGACAAACTGACACGTGTTGGTCATGGTCCCGTTATGACTATATTGCCTAGCAATAGAATTGATGGTCCAGTTTGATGCAGCTTCAATTTAATTATATTTCCTTTTTGTATTTCATGCTTAATTTCTTTAATCTCCTACACTTTATTTTTGGGGAAATTTATACATGTTCTGAGTAGAAGCTGTGTAGTGAAGTATAAAAACATAATCCTAATAATATAGTCTAAACCCTGGGGACGGACCCTAGTGTTTACATTTTATTGTTAGTGCATTTGCACATTTGGAATTGGTGAGTAAACCAATCCACTTATCTTGGCTCTGAAGAAGTGGATAAGAATTGGAAGGTGCGTAAATGAGTCTGTTAAAGAGGAAGGCCATTCAACCAACAGCAATCTTTTGGGAACTGTTGTTTTCCTTCTATATACTGTCCTTTTTATACTTGTTTCTCAAACAATATGTCCTTAGCCCTAACCCTAAAGAAATACTAAAGCATTGATAATGTTGGATTCAAATATATCTTCTATAACTGGTAAACAAGAGCCCTGGTGGCGCAGCAGACTAAAGCACTGTTATTAACATCAGCTGCCTGCAATTACTGCAAGTTCAAATCTCACCAGGCTCAAGGTTGACTAAGCCTTCCATCCTTTCTAAGGTAGGTAAAATGAGGACCCGGATTGTGGGGGCAATAAGCTGACTTTGTATAAATATACAAAAGAATGAAGGCTATTGCTTAATGCATTGTAAGCTGCCCTGAGTCTCCAGAGAAGGGCGGCATATAAATCAAATAAAAAACAAAACAAAACAAAAAACATGACACACTTTTTTATACATGAATAACTTTTGGGAAAACTTTTTTTATAATGAAATATTGTCTGTGTCAGGGTTACATGGGGTCAGAATTGGCTTGCTGTCAGGGTTCCGATGGATGCCCTAATTAAATCGAGCCAAGCTTCAAAAGAAATCCAGTTATTTATTAGGAGCTCCATGTCGACATGTACCCAAATGAAGCCAACTCTGACCCCACGTAATTTATGGCCCTAATCATGAATCTGGTTCTCCCCTCCCCCCAGTTGTGTCATCAGTCACATTTGCCAATGGAGCAATTTTGTGGGTTGTAGAGACCACTCCCCTCCAGCCGATGTCATAACCCTGAGAGACAACCTTGAGAAAGGTATGTCTGGAATGTGCTCCTGTTTGTGGCTGCCGTGTTACTTCATTTGTTTCTCATCCCCCCTTGCCTATGGCAACTTGAGAGCAGGCCAGGGATGCTTTGTGAGTTGACATTCTGGATTGCTAAGAGGGAGGGAGTGCATCGCAGATGAGCAAGAGACATTGCGGTTTAGATTTTGTGTGGAGAATGAGGGTGAAGATAGCTCCTCCCAAATAGTTCCCAGAATATATGTTTAATGGTGCAAATAGTCTATTTTAGTTTGGCAAGATTTCTGTCTATAAGTGAGGATCAATAAAGGAAACTGCTTAGAGAATCTCAATATGTCTGTTTTGTTTCTTGGAGCCCGATTCTTTCCTGATATTGCATAGGGATATGTAGGCTTTTACTCTCTGTTGCTTTTTCTTAGTTTTAGACTGAATAATTATAAAGCTGTCTTCTTCCTCGCAAGACTCTTCCATTCAGGACCAAATTGCCATTGAGACATCATTGCAATATAAATGGTTAACTGTGAATTCTTTAAATGATTTCAATGAAGATACCTTTTTTCTCCCCCTATTTAATAGTAATTACTAGGTTGTTGCTATAGGGAGTGCTAAATGTATTATGCACCATTTGCAGTGTAACTGACTGTGGGTCATACAAATGGTACAGATGTTCTTGTGCCTCATTTGAAAAAGCTGCTAAAGCATCCATTTCAGTGACAATTTCAGGATATAAAGTATATATTGCATATGCGGAGGGTGTGTGATTAACACTTAATTTGCTATATTTGTAATGGGTGGGTAATCAGGAGTCTACTTTTCTAGCCAAATTCTAAAGGCAGTGTTTGAGAGAAAGAGCAATATAGTGCAGTTAAGTGCCTAATGGTTTTAGATAAGCAAGCCGAGGCTTGATGACAGACAATCAAGTCTTCTAGATGAAGGTGCAGACCTAGTAATTATGTGAGCCACCCTCATTTGATCACAAGGTATTGTAACCGGCAGCTTGCAATTAAGAACAATTTTGATGCATCTCTACTTTAGTAGTATATCCTTGGAGGATGAAATGCTATTTCAAAGCAATGAATGCTACGTCTAGAACAGGCACATTTCTCTGCCTTGTCCTTGGGTCGGTGTCTGCTCTTCTTTGTTGAGATTCTTGATTCATTTGCCTCCCATGGGATTCATTTGCCTCCCATTTTAGGGGAAATTATTATAGCGGTTAGTTGGGATGACTTGAAAAAGGGAGAACAAATACAGAACAGTGTTTCTATCAGCATTACGATTTTGGAAGCCAGCAGAGATTTGCATTGATCAGGGAAGCACATCAAGGAAACAGTAGCAATTAATTATCTTCTATTTTGGGGGAGAAGGGACCACATTGACCTAAGGGAATGAGACAAAATATCCATTCCCTTAGGTCAAGGGGCATAGGACCAAGTGGGCATAGGGTGATCATTCTCTGTAGGTTGTTATTAGCAGAAGAAGTCAAATGCTAATGGTCCTCAGCATTCTGTAGATTCTATAAACTTGTAAAACCATGTAAATATATCCATGCTAACAATATCTTAATGTCTGAATCAATCTCAAAATAAGCAAATAGCTTGAATGATCACCAATGGGTTTTTATTTAGATAAATTCAGATAGAAAATAAACCGGTTACTTGGAAGTGTCTTAAGTATGCTCAGCAAATACAGCATTGAAAAGACTCTGCTTTAACCTTTTCTGGAAAAAAACTTAAGTTTTATCCAAGGATGTTTATTTTTTCTCTTACAATAAAAAAGGAACAGTCTTTCTGCCTATAAGTAGGACTTAGTTCTTCTGTCTTGTTTAAAAACAAATACTCCAGAATAACCCAAGAGTAAAGATCACTATCGTTAACATTCCTCAGATCTGACCATTTGTTACACTAATAAAGTAATTAACTTGCCCCTTAACCTTGTCTATATATTAAAAGCTGCAATTTTTGAGATTAAAAACTACATGCTGCTGCTGTTTAACTACAGTACAGTGATAAATTGAATGAATGAAGGGAATAAATGAATAAGTTCAGCACCGACCTGAAACTGTTTCCTCCTTCTTGTCTTCTAAAATAATGCACCATTTACACTTCGCTGCAATTCTAAGGAACCAACTTACAAAAGAAATGTTCTTCTCTTTTCTAACATTACGTAAAACTGTGAGTCAGAAGAATCAGCCAACTCATTTTTTAGGTTTTCCTTCTGCCTAAAAATTATAGCCTTTGCTCTTCCATTTCCTAACCTGTTCTAAGACCTAAGCACAGGGGAAAACAGTAGCTGAATTTTAAAAGCTATGATTTTAACAGTACCCCAGTATGCTTTATAATTACACTATGTTGAATTTCTTTTTAATGATCACCTTGTTTCCCCTGCAGCATAACTTATTTAATGCAGAGTAAAATGAGTAAATCCAGAGTAAAGTGGCAGGGAGAATGTCCTTAGTAATGCCACACTTTTAATTTTGAAACCATTTGATGGCTAACACTTTATATTGTCTCCAGGGGTTTCCACCAGCTTCTGGGTTAGCCTTAGGTAGAAGTAATGCAAATAACAGCTTTTTATGATCTCCATGGCAACCCAGTGCAAGCATCAACATTTCTTTTTAAGCAGCAGAAAGTTCCTATCACTATGGTGATGATGGATGTATATGTTCCTAAATATATATGATCATCCCCAAACACATCATATGAAAAGTAGCAGGTGAACCGATTCTTATAGTCTCATTTACCAGCACGCTAAAAGTCTGGGAAAAATAATAAGGTTGGTCACAGATGCACAAATCTCTTCTTGTGAATGCCAACCAGTTTGTGGATTGCTAACCTTAGGGCCAAGAGAAAGTGACTGGCCCAAGGTTGTCACCCAGCTTTGGGCCTAAGACAGGATTAGAACCCTCCATGTTTAGGAGATGACTGTCAGTTGGGAAGAAGATCCTTTTATCCATGGAGGCAACATAGAAAATGAATTTCTCACGTGCAGGTATTATTTGTATAATAAGATGCCTGGGGCAAGCTCTGAACCCGCTTCTTCAGAGGGACTGCATTTTTGCATATACTGAGCTGATTACTACTGTAGTAAACTGGCAAAGCAGAAAAAGCAGCACCTCTAAAGAAGCAGATTCAAAGCATGCCGCATCAAACCCAAGATGCCTTCTTTGCAGTGAACAACTCTTTTCAAACATATTAAATTGTTCCTTATCTACATCATTACTCATCGCCTTTTATGATGGCACAGGAGGGAATGCTTTATTCTGTCGCTCACACTGATCAGCAGCTGTTATGATAAGCTAATTATTTATGCCATACTACTTGTTTTAATTGATGTGCAGATTATAGACCTGACTTCTACAGGAAACAATTATCTGAACTGGGTTGTTTTTTTTTTTTTTTTGGTTTTTTTTTTTTTTTTAGTTAACAGTGTAGGCTGCATGCTTATTAGTAGTATACAATGTTTGCAGTATTGTTAAAGTTCAATACTTAGAGAAGTTAGGTAGCCTTTTAATTTGAATGAAGTATTATTAGGGTTATTGTTAATTTCTGCTACCAAATGAATTAATAAAGAAACAGACATTAATAAATATTAATTCATTTATTATATACCCGGCTGTGTTCTTTGCAATTTATTTAATTAGTTTGCAATAGCTATCCTTCTAAATCCCAACATTCCACAAGAGTATATGTCTTTTCAAGAATGTAATTAAACTGTTAATTTATTGCTTATGTAACTTTAGATTAATTATTTGGGAAGTCACTTCGTTCTTTTATTTATCCAATTAATCTTAAATAGCCACATTCCTTGATATACCACAGTATTAAATATTCCTTCATCTTTAGATATATTGTCTGAGAGTTTATCATAGATTTTAGAAAAGGTATTCTCGAAAACAAGGTAATTTCTATTTGTTTATCTTGGGCAAAGGTAGACATGCTTTCCTTCCCTTTCATGGACTGTATTCTCTCTAAAATAAAGATTCTCTTCTCCCAAAAAGAGAAACTTTAAAGGCAACCTAGTTAGTAGTAATGGTGACTCAAAGCACATGTACAGCCCTGCAATCTTCAGAACTGAACAGATAGTTGATCTACCAAGCTATCCAACTGACTTCTCCCCGCTGCTCACACCTTCATGGTTGTTATCATTCTCCTACACTTATCCTGGCTTGGAAGACCTAATATAAAATAAGTTATAATTGAAGGAGCTGTTTTTTTCTTCTTGGAATCTTCTCTTCTCTGTTAATCCTCTTCTTCAGAGGAAGAGGTTAAAAAACAGTTGCAAAATATACAGGCATGCAAATGAAGCTCCTTTTTTTAAAAAATAATTTTTTATTACTTTAACATTACAAACAACATATACAATATTTCACCCTGTGCTATACATATGAAAGGAAGATTTGGTTCTTTGGATATATCCTCATGATCGCCAAAATCCACGTTCTCGGGGTACAGGTACCGAAACATCCAATTTTCCCAGCGCATAGTCCACAAATGGTTTCCAAATTTTCCAGAAAATATCTTCTTTATAGTCACCATTTCTAATTTTAATATCACATGTCATTTTATCGTTTAAAGCTAATTTCCACATTTCACAATACCATTCTTCTATTCTAAAATTCACATCTAATTTCCAATATCTGGCTATTATAATTCTACCCATTATAATCATAATTCTAATCAATTCTTTCTCATATTTTATTGGTTCTATTTCCATAATTATCAACAGTAATATAGTTTCTGGTCTCAATATTATTGCTTTCCCCATCATTTCAAATATCATTTCTTCCAATTGTTGCCAAAATTTTTTAACTTTATCACATTTGTACCACATATGTTCATAAGTCCCTAATTCCATATCACATCTCCAACATTGTTTACTAATTTTGTTATCCATTAATGACAATCTTAATGGAGTCAAATACCATTTCCAAACAACCTTATAATTATGCTCTTTAATCCTTACAGATAAGGTCTTCATAATTCTACTCTTCCAATTCACGTTCCAATCTAAATCTGATATTTTAATATTAAGTTCTTTTTCCCAATTTGTCTTCATCACCCTTTGTGGTTTTCCATCAAAATTTATAATCTTATATATCTTACTAACAAGTCCCTTTAGCCCAATATCATCTTTCATAATTTGGAATACTAAATGTTCAAATTCAGTTTTACTTCTACTTATCGAACAATTGTCCCTTACCTTCTTAGTCCATTTTTCTATCTGTATTTTTTCAAACCAGCCTAAACCCAATTTTTCAATGATTTTTTTTCTCCTTTCATTTTCTGAAGTTTTTAACCAATCTATTATAGTTTGTATATTTTCATCTTCCATTACCCTATCACGACTTATATTAATTTTAATCGGCCAATTTTCAATTGTCTTCCCTAAGAAAATTATATCTGGAATTAAAATTTTAACAAATTTATTCCAGATTTTACTCAGTCCCTTTAACCAATAGCTATTAATTACACATTTTGATTTTGCTTTATCTAAAAACCATGTTGAGCCAAATCTCTTGATAACTTTTAATTCTAAATCTCTCCAATGACTATCTTCACCTTTAAATATTTTTACCACAGTCCGAATAGCATAAACCCAATAATAATTGAGTAGTTTGGGGATTCCTAATCCACCTTCCTTTTGATTTTGATACTACATTTTCTTCACTAATCTAGGTCTTTTCCCACCATTGCAAAATGTATCCAATTTCTTCTGATATCCTTCAATATCTTTTTCTGTCAAGTTTAACGGTAACATCTCAAATAAAAAAATGAACTTTGGCAACAACATCATCTTACTCATTGCAATTCTACCAAACCAAGACAACTTTATCATTTTATATTTATCTATCTTTTTCTCAATTTCATTCATCACCACATCATAATTTAGTTTTTTCATTTCTTTAATTTTGAGTGAAAGTGTTATGCCCAAATATTTCAATGTTTTTTTAATCCTTATCCCAAGTTGTTTTTGCATATTCTCCCACTCCTTACCATTATTATTCATTAATAGTTCAGATTTTGACCAATTTATTTTCAAACCTGTCATTTCCTCAAATTCTTCCAAATGCTTATGTATCTTTTTCAAATCTTTCTCTATATCTTTCAAAATAATCAAAGTATCATCCACATACAGATTTATCTTATATCTCTTATACCCTTCCAATTCTTCATCTTTTTCTATCCTTTTTGTCAAAATTTCCATAACTAATAAAAATAATGTTGGAGACAGGGGACATCCTTGTCTCGTACCCGCTTCCAATCTTATCTCTTCTGTCAACCTTCCGTTCACCTTCACTCTTGCACTACTTTTTTGATACAGTTTTGAAATAACATGTATAAACTTATTACCAAAGCCTAGTACCTCAACAATTGTTTTAATAGTTTCCCATTGTACAGAGTCAAAAGCTTTAAAAATATCTAATGATACTATACCTATTTTATCAGCTTTATATTCAGCAACATCTATAATATTTAATACTCTTCTGACAATATCACTCATGTATCTACCCTTCACAAAACCTACTTGGTTATGACTTATATATCTATCTATAAATCTACTTAATCTGTTACTTATAATGGCAGTAAATATCTTTGCATCTTGATTAATTAAGGAGATGGGCCGATAGCACTCAATCCTTTCTAAGTCTTTATCTGGTTTAGGGATTATAGATATCACCATTCTGTTCCATGACAACGGAACTTCTCCACCATGTAAAATTCCGTTAAATAGTTTTTGCAATTTTGGTATTATTATTTCCTTAAATTCTTTATAAAACTCAGCAGGTAATCCATCTTCACCTGGAGCTTTCCCTAATTTTATTTTTTGTATTACTCCATTAATCTCGTCTTGTGTTATATCTTCTTCCATCAAGTCTTTATATGTTTGGTCAATTTTCACAACATGTTTTTCTAAATAACTTCTCAGTTTTTCCCGATCAATTAATTTTTTCGAATATAAATTTTGAAAAAAGTTCCTGACCACTTCACATTTTTCTAATTTTTTATAGCATCTTATACCCTTATCATCTATCAAGGCTCCAATTTCTCTCTTCTCTCTTTTATTTTTCGCCATCCTTGCCAATAACTTAGAGTTTTTATTGCTAAATTCAAAAAAAATCCTATTTAAATATCTCATATTCTTTTTTACCAATTCTATATCTTCTTCTATCAATTTATTTTTTAGCAAATTTAGTTCCTCCAAAATTTTTTTTTCTTTAGTAAGCAAAAATTGATTCTCCAATTCCTTAATCTGACTTTTATCTTTTTCAATTTTATTTTTATAATTTTTATATTTTCTGCTTGATAACTTGATACTTTCCCCTCTAAACACTGCTTTCATCGCATCCCAAACAATTTCAAATTTAACCTCTCCATTATCATTCAATCTCCAACATTCTTCCCATTTTTTAAATATCCATTTTTATCCTCCTCATTTTTATACAGTTTTTCATCATATCTCCAACAACTTCCTTTTTTCTCAAAATTAAAATCTATTTCCATCGTAACTTCTGCATGATCAGAATCCTTAAAAATTCCCACATCTATCTTATCCACATTATTCAACAAATCTTTAGAAACTAAGATATAGTCAATTCTTGAATATGTATTATATATCTTAGAATAAAAAGTGTACACTCTTTCAGTTCCTTTCACTTCTCTCCAGACATCCACCACGCTGTTTTGAAACATCAATTTATTTAAGGTCCCCATTTTATTTGCTCCTCCACAACGAGTGGGGTTAATACTATCTATTTTATCTCTAATTAAATTAAAATCCCCAGCCACAATTACTTTCCCTACACTTTCAATTTCCAAAATTTTAGTTATTTTTTCAAGAAATTCTTTTTGCTTCTCATTCGGTAAATAGAAATTAACCAGTGTCACTTTTTCCTCATTAATATTTCCCACAATTATTACATATCTTCCTTCTTCATCCACAATTACTTGTTCTTTTTCAAAATATAACCTATCTGATATCAATGTTGCAACTCCTCTAGCTTTTGAAGTTCCAAAAGATTTTTCATAAATTTGCATACCCTTTATATACATTTTATTTGAGTCTTCAGATTTCTGATGGGTTTCTTGCAAAAATAATATATCTGGTAGATCTCTTTTGATTTTAAGTTCCAATCGTCTTCTCTTGATCTGATTCCCTGTACCCTTCACATTCCATGTCATTATTTTTATTAAACCCATTTAAACTGTAACTTTTTTAATCCTTTCCCCTCCTCTTCCTTTCTGTGCCCAGATCCCAGCACCAATCTCCCACATTCCAAACAACATTCAACATAGAAGAAAAAAAATAAAATAAATAAAATAAAAAGGGACAAAAGACACATCAAACATTAAATAACAAACAATCTTCATCCCCCACATCCTCAATTGGTTTCCGCCTCTATAAGAGAATGGGGAAGAGGGGACGTGCTAATGGTCGGGTCACTTCTTTCGGGTAGTCTACTTAAATTCATCTCTCAGAGAAAAGGGTGGTAACTTCTCCCCGCACTCAGCTTCCTGCAATTCTTTTTCAAGATCCTACAATTTTTTATCCGCTCCATCTCCCATTATATCATCACGACTTTTCTTTTGTTCAACCATCACAGGTGAGATTTCCTTCCGCTTTAATCCTTTAGGATCTTGTCCTCCAGCAGCCCCTTTTTCTTCTGGTGTTGATGTTTTTGCATATGTTCCACCCATCTTGAGCATTTGATCTTTTATCTCTGTTATGTCCTCCTACTTTACAATCAATCCAAGTTCATGTAAGTATGACACTGCATCTGTTTCCAAAGTAATTATTTGCATTCTTCCTTTATAAAAAAAATTTAGTTGCTGTGGCGGCCTCCAGTTATATTTAATTCCATTGTCTCTCAGAACCTTTGTAATTGGCTTCAAAAAAAATCTCCATGCCCTTTCTTCTCTTGATATATCCGGAAAGACTTGAATAATTTTCTCCTCAAATGTCAAAGCTTCACCCATCTCTCTCACTTTCACCATCACTTCCAGTTTGTCACTAAGATTTGCAAATCTGACAAGTACATTTCTATTTAAGCTGTTTTGTCTTTTAAACCCAATTCTAAAAACACTTGCCAGATTTGTTGCTGTAAATGTGATTTGTGTATCCAGGTCATTGAGCCATTTTAAAACTCGTTGTTTCAAATTGTCCACTTTTTCTTCTTGAATTCCTCGAATAACCAGATTATATTTCCTCACTTCTTCTTCCAGAAGACAATTTTTTTTATCTTGTTGTTCATTTTTAAAAAAGATTTCTCCAATTTGCCGATCTATCATTGCATCATGTGTATGAATCTGCTCAATTTCATCTTTAATTATTGTCATTTCTACTGTTTGCTTTGCAAAATTTTCATTCATTTCTTGCTTCATTCTTTTAATTTTCAATATCATATGATATTGCACATGAAGCTCCTTTTATGTGAGAGGCAGGGTGTGCACGTGCGCCTGCACTCACACACACACACGCAAGTGGACCTTTGCGTGCAACGCTCCATTCACACAAGTGGTAGGTGTGCCCACATGCCGCTCACATGCCTCTCCACTGGGCTGGACTGCCAACCTAGAAAGAGTGGGGACCACTCTGTCAGGGTTCTGACTGATGTCTTAATTAAATCATGAACCTTGAGCCAAGCTTCAAAAGAAATCCAGTTCTTTATTAGGAGCTTCATGTCAGCACATTCCAAGTGACGCCAACTCTGGCCTCACTTAATTTATGTCCCAGCTCTGACCCTGTTTCCCCACTCCACCCAAGGGGTGTCATCAAGTCATATTCTCCAATGAAGCAATTTTGTGGGTTGTAGAGATCACTCCCCTCTGGCCACTGTGGGTAACCGCAGAGATGGCCTTGACAGAAAGATGGCTGGAATGTGCTTTTGTTTTGACTGAAGTGCATCCCTCGCCTCAGCTGCGAAGTTCATTTTCCCATCCCTTGCCTATGGCAATTCGAGGCCAGGGATGCTTCGCGAGTTGGCATGCTGTATTAAAAGGAAAATTATATACCACGAACTGAAATAAATTCCAAATGGAAAAAATCATCTTATGTTCATTTTGAAGTTGATTATCCTTCCCCCCCCCCCTTCCTACTTTTTATGCGTGGATCATCTTAAATGCAGGACTGATTCCATTTGAGATAGAGAGTCTCCTGTGGGAAAAACACAGAGAATTTTCTTGGCCAAATGTTATGCCTTTGAGTCCCTTATTGTTAGCATTAAGACCAAAGGCCTTACAATGATAGCCTAGTACAGATGTGAAATAATGGTTCTTCCCAAGAGGGCTGGACTACACTTCCCAGGAGTCTGAGTGCCATAGCCTAACATAGTTCAACAACATTTCAATAGCCACAAAGGTTCCCCACCTCTGTCCAACCCTGTTGTCAATGATTTGAAAGGTTCTGGCCTTGCCTATTTTTTCAGAAGCGGCGACACATAATACTTTTCAGGTTACTTTTAAAAGAAGTAAACCATCTGTCAATACCTCAGATGTAGCAGCATAGGAGAGAGAGAGAGAGAGAGAGAGAGAGAGGGAGGGAGGGAGGGAGGGAGGGAGGGAGGGAGGGAGGGAGGGAGAGAGAGAGAGAGAGAGAGAGAGAGAGAGAGGGAGAGGGAGAAAGCACAGAACTAAAGTGCAGAAGACTATTCAAAGAGCAGTTCAGTCCCAGGAGGTCTGGAGCCTTTGTTGATGCCTATTGTGCTTCGGTACATTCACTATAAAAGCCAGGGCATGAAAAAGGGCAAGTGGAAAGAGCAAGTTCTTGTGACAAGCCAAACAAAACGTTCCAAAAAATAAAAATAAAAATCCCTCACAGTCTCAAAGTAAGCACCAAAGTAAGCAGGCATCTCTGCTCAAAAAAATGTGTCTAAACATCTTTGGAAATCTAAAGGTTTGTGAATGGACCAGGACAGTCTTAGAACTTTACACAGCTAAGACCATTTCTCTGTTTCAGCTTTTTGTGCCGTCACAAGTTTTTTTTTTCCTTGTCGGAGTCTTGCTCCTTTTAGGCAATATCGCTCCTGACATTTGAGGAAATTCTTCCAGCTAGACTAAGAATGCCAAATTGTCAAGCATTTGTCACCACTTTGTTTCCTGTGGTATTGTTCTTTAGATAAGATGTTAGGAGTTGCTAAGTCAAGGAACTGAGCAGGTGCAGAGAAAATAAGAAAATAAACTTGCTACTGATATTCATTAATCTGCTTACTGATCAGTTTGCTCTGAAATGCAAACAGGCAGTGATAACAATGAGCAAAAGCCAAATAAACAGCTTGCTGCTGGAGCAATAAGGAGGAAATACATTTCTATTTATTCTAATCCATATCAGAACAACTAACTGGATTTGCATATGATGCTAAACCAGAATGTTGTTTTGGTTTAGCATGGAAGCCCACACTGTGAGCTATTTAATAACACAAGCATGCCTTAGTGTGTTATCTGACATTTTGGCTGTGTGCAAGAAAGCAATAGTCCTCACTATAGTCCTCACCCACTTACTACCAACATTACAATAAAAAAGAAGATATTTTCAATAGTATATTGAACTTCCTTCCTTCTGCCCTCCTTCCCTTCCTCTCATTTTGCAGGGGAAATTTCTGTAAAAAAAGAGTTAAATGCAGAAGTCTACTGCCTTCAGGCAATGATTCTGATTTAAATCAAACCCCACTACGAACAGAACAGGTAGTTTTCAATTTATAACCACAATTGGAACCACATTGTTAAGCACAGAGGTTGTTAAGGGAGTTGCACCTGATTTTACAATATTTTTGTTGTGGTTAAGTGAATCATTGCAGTTGTTAAATGAAGCATGCAGTACTTAAGCAAATCCAGCTTCCCCATTGACTTTCTTATTGGGAGCCAGTTTGGAAAGTCACACTTGCAACTAACATAAATCCTTGATGATTGTCAAGGGCTTGAATTTTGATCATGCAACAGCAGAGACACTGCCACAGTTGTATGTGTAAGGACTGGTCATCAGTTACTTTTTTCAGCACCATCATAACTTCAGTCACTAAATGAACTGTTGTAAATCAAGGATTATCTGCAAATAAAAGGAAGAGACAGATCTACACATCATCACTAACTTGTGAACTATCTTGTCTGATCTTCACATACATATCTTGGAGCAGCACATGGCAGGATCTAGACTATAGAGCAGGGGTGTCAAACTCATGGCCCACGGGCCAGATCTGCCCACAGGGCACTTAGATCTGGCCCGTGAGGCCACCCTGGATCAGTGAACGATGAGTCCACAGTGCCTCTGCCAGCGAAAATGGAGCTTGGAAGGGTCGTGCACAACCCTTCTGAGCTCCATTTTCGGCTGTGATGGCCTCCTGTAGCACTCTGCCAGCGAAAACAGAGCCTGGGAGGGTGCCCCCAACATGAATGTTTTCAAGCCCACCATGGCCACCCCGGCCACACCCACCTGGCCCCCGAGGTCAAACAAAATTCTGATACGGTCCTCAATGAAATTGAGTTTGACAGCCCTGCTCTAGAGTCTCAAGTGGATCATGAAATAGGCAATATGTCAGCACTTCAACCTGCATTTACTCTAGTGCTGACATAAAGAGAAGAGGGGCCGGCTGGCAAGAGGATGCATGACACTTCACCTACTTATTCTCCTTGAAGATAATATCCCCTAGGAGATGAGAGGGGGGGGGCATTCCTGGGAGCTTAGGTAGTAGATATGGGGAGAGTGATTTGGAAGAAGGCCAATGAGACGCAGAGATTTGGGGAACGGAATGGGAGGGTTTGGGGTCAGGAAGCCAGAGCTGGCTATGCCTCAATCGGGGCCAGATTGTCATGCTTAATAAAATGAAAGATTTCTTCAAAGTCTATCTGTTTGGAAATGCGATTTATTTTATTTGAAGACGATATCGAAACCTGACACAATATGGATTTTTCAGATAGGCTTTCATGGTTATGAACTTGTCTCTATTCTATTATCAAATTCCTTGCATTGTGTTTTCCCAGATTATAATCCTGCAGGTAGACTATGCCAGCTTTAACTGGGACTTCATGTCAGGGGAGTCCTTTTTCTGTGTCGTTAATGGTGGAGTAGCTTTTCAGAACCTGCTATGACTACCCACTGTGCAGACTCACAGCTTTTTCCTTCATCATCGCAATCACTTAAGATAACAAATTGCTCTGCTGTCTAACACTATAAAAACAACAGGAACCTGTAGTTTTAAAATAACACAAAATAATTGAACAAAACAATTTGGGGTTGTTTTTCTATTGTGTGCTTTCTGAATATAAGGCTTGTTTTGCAAGATTATTCTACGCAGGAGGATCTTTTTTATTTTTAGGCTGCAGCCAACAATCTAGTCATAAATAATAATACTTGACTTCCGGTTTGCTGTTTGTCCCCGCTGGACGCTCCTTTGGGATCGTCCCACCCACTGCCTGTAAAGAGCCGCCTTTATAGCGGAATGGCGGCTCGAAAAAACTCCATTTCCATGAGGAAACGGAGATAGAGCAGGCTGGGGTGGGTTGAGTCCTCTGCCTAATCCCAAAAGTTTTTTTTTTACTTTTGGGACGGAGCGGAAGAGACTCCCCGTATCCCCAGCCGATGCTCCGGGCTCTGGGAGATCTCTGCTACATGCAGAGCTAAGGGGCAAAAGCAAGCCTGTAAATTTGTTAAATTAACTCAAGAAGACGTCAGTTGGACCTCTGATCCTGAAGCGCAAGTATTCTTTTTATTGGAAAAGTTATTGAAGTTGTTTAAGAAGTGAAAGGAAAAAAGATTTTTAAAATGGCGATTGCTGCTGCGACTGCTGCGGCTTGAAGAGAGGCTGAAAGGGAAAGTCCTTCGGTTTTCTATTACAAAGTAGCGGAATGAATACTTCTGGCCGTAATTGAGGCAAAACCTCACTCTCACTCTTGCTTTTTTTTTCCTTTTTTTTTTCTTGGGGATCTGATATTGATCTTGGTTGGAAACAAGCTTTTTTTTTCTCTCTTTTCCACTAAATCTTGTCTGTGTGGGAAATGGCACCGGGACTCACACAGCTAGACAAACGGGGGGGGGAATCTCCCCCATTAATAAATTACACCAACAAGTTTTAACTCTCCAGTGTCAGAAACCTGATTTTAATATAATAGAATTTCTTCTTGAAGAGATTGTAAGAAGGGATGAGATTGTGAACCAGCAACTCGAAAAATTTAAGCAGGAAATTAAAGAAATTGGTGAACTGGTGAAATCAAAGTTTGACTTTTTGAATCGAAAGATTTTAAAAACAGTTAATGGTTTATCAGACTTTCTGATTCGGGTGGATGCAAAGACTAAATTATTAGAGTCTAAAATGAAGGAAACTGAGGAGAATTTGGATGACAAGATTCAAAAAATTAAAAAGGATTTGGTAAACATTCAGGATAATAGCTCAGAAGACAAACCTAAATTGGAGGTTGACCAAAAGACTGGTAATGAAGAAAATGTGCAACAGAGGATTGAAAGAGAAGTTTTAATGATTCAATATAATTTTACAGAATATGCAATTAGACTGAGAGGTTTGCAGGAAAATAATAGAGATGACTTAAGGAAAATATCTTCTGAAATTCTGGCTGGGATTTTAAAGGTTCAACCTGATGAAGTGTATTGCAGGATTGATAGAATTTACAGAATAAACTCCTGGTTGGCAAAGCAAAGGCAATTGCCTAGAGATGTGGTGATCTATTTTACAGATAAAGAAATTAGGAATAATATTGTGCAGAACTCTTTTAATTCTACTTTGCAATTTCATGGAAGAAAGATTTGGATTTTTAAGGAGTTCCCGACTAAGATGTTAATGGAGAGGAAGAAATTTGGCTTTCTAGTGACTGAGTTAAAAAAAAGAAATATCCTATTTAGGTGGAATGCCCCAGTTGGTTTAATATTGAGACACCAAGGAGTAAGATATCAACTGAACACTGTTGAAAAAGCGGAAGAATTTTATCAAAAAATTTTAAAAATGAATTTAACATCTTTAGGCATAATACAGGATAAGCAAAAGGAGTTGGAAACAAAAAGAAAATATCAAATTACAGAGGCTGTGGTGGATAAGTTGTCTTTGGACTCTCTGGATACCCCAGCTGGACTGTCTATAAATAAGAGAGCAGTGTCATCCGACTCCAATGTGATGAACCATCAAGTCACAGACAAGTGCGCAAATCAACCAGTTGATATACAAGTGATGGAGAAGAAAGATGAGATGATAAAACTAACCCAACAAGATCAACTCACAAAGCGGAATGAAAATCGATCAGCCGATACACAATTGGTAGGCACGAAACGAGGATGGAAATTCAACCCACAAAAGAAAAAGAAAAGAAATAGATCTCATAGAAACAGCAATTTCTAAACCAAGCAACAGTGAAGCCAGGGACTTTAAAAAATGAATGAACATCTGAAAAGATAGTGGAGGCGAACAATTGTTTAATACTATCCTGAGGATTGTGGCAGATCTCTGTAATGCCGTGATTTTGGGATGTGAAAAGAGCCTTACCTTGTTGGATTTGAATTATCTACTCTGGATTTCTTTTACTGGTGAATATATTATGATTATTTTGAGTTACAAGGCAAGAGAGTCACGCTGGGGCATGCAGAAGATCTGGTTGTTACCCATTAGGATGATGGGAATCAACAATCCTGATGAATACCACAACTATAACTATATGGATATAATTATAATGTCACTCGGGTGGTTGTTTTTACTTTTATATATATACGAGGATATCTACTACTGATGGGGGCAGAAGATGATTGAAAATTTTGAACAAACTGTTGCACCAGCATGTTATTTTACCCTATTATGGGTGATGGATTTAACGATCCAGTGGAAAGACATCAAAGAAGATATTATATGGATTATAAATTTAAAGTTATTGTCTTTTTTTTTTATAAAATGGAATGCATATATAGATATGTGTATATTTTAGTAAAGTGGGCAGTGGGTTATATTTAGAATTGTATTGCATGATTTTGTAGGAATTGAATGGTTGAAATAGGTTAGTTTACTGATTGATTAGTCTAAGAAAAAGGATCCTTAAGTCATATATTTAGGGGAGTGGAGGAATTGGATAGAACTGAATAAACGTTAAATCTGGATGTAGGGAGAAGGCTGCTTTAAAATGTTATATTAATATATATAAAAGATTAAATGTTAAATTGTAATAATACACTATAAGTTTAGGGGAGGAGAAAAAGGGCAGATTATCGTAAAAATGGGAGTTCTAAGAATAATATGCTAAGGGTCAGTATTCTGAGGAGGGAGTAAGGGAAAGAAAAGATATTATGTATGTAATTAGTTATGAAATAGCCTATTGTTGTGAAGAAGTCACAGGGGGGGATGGGTGGTGAGGGGGGGTTAGGGAAGAGGGGGGGAAAAGGGGGAAAAACTTGTATTTGAAAACTTTTTCAATAAAAAAATAAATAAATAATAATACTTGATTAATCCCGTGGTTGCTTTCTTCAAATGTATAATAATGTATAATAAGATTTCTGTAAAAACAAAGGCCCCAATATTTTACTAATATGAAGTTATAGAAACATATTCTTATTTACTTCTTCTTTTACCACTTCAGGTGTTGATTGAGGGAATAAAAACATTTCATTAAAACTTCAATGAAATCCTTTTTTTATATTTTAGTTTCCTAAAATATAGTATCCTGTTATCAAAAGAAAAAAAAAAACATTACATTTGGCTTTTTATATTTATATTTTTTGTTCTCTATATTAAATATATTCAGCTATGCTATTTGTTGTATAAAGTGTTTTGTTATCAAATCTTTGTGAAGTATCTGATAAAACTTTCTGTATTATATTAAAAGAAATCCATACATTAAAAAAGTTTATTTTTCATTGTATATATTCCTCCAATATAAAATTGAATAACTATGTCATATGAGTAAGTACAATCAGGATAAAGTACCATCTCTAAGATGAACTTCCTGGCTTTGCTAGCAGTGAAAATGAGGGTTTCCTATTCCACAGCAAAATCCACATTTTTTTCCTCAGTTTAAATCTCTAAATCCCGTGCTATCATCAACTATTCTTTATTATCTGCTTTAACGTCTAGTAGCAATCTATATAATTTTGCTGTAGTACCCTTGGTTCCTGTTAAATAAGAGTTTATTATTTGCTTAAAATGTGTTAAGGATGGAATTGCTTTAGTTTTTACTTCTGGGTACTGTAAAAAGGAATTCAATTGTGCCCAATGCAGCCAATGTAAATTATAGCTCAATTAGATTTTTGTTGCTGTTTTAGATTTTGGTTGAGGTTCTGCATACTGTAGGTCTATTTCAAAACTGGTAAATACTCTTGGCTCAAAGAAATCATATATGCGACTGATGTTTCAGATACAGAATTAAATCATGAATAAAGACAATTCATGCATTTTTTTAGAGACGGGTCAGCCAGAAGGAATGGCCGGTGCTTTCATTTGAAAAGTAAATATGTAATTTTTCTAAGAAGTGTTGAAAGGAAGTCATTCAGTTTCAGTTTGTGCATAAATTTTGAACATACTAATAATCTTTCTGATATTCTCAAATAAGATAAATCATATATAAACCTCTTACTTAAGGACAATAAAATATATAACATATTGTATAAGAAAAATCTAATGCTCACAAAAAAGTATCTTACTTTATCAAATACCAAATGGAACAAAGTGTAAGTAAACTAACATTCTAGAATGCAATTAGATTTATATTTCAGCATATGGTTAGTTTGTTTTATTTTTCCTTTACTGTGAAGGTCTAATCTCAGAATTTGAACCTCTGCCTGCTGTTCATTCAAGGATAAAAATATGCATTTCATTCCTAGACAGAGAAAACAAAGATATATTCTCCATAGTGTTATTGCCCTTGTGTCTCAATATTTTAGCATTAATCCAGACTTCAAGTTGGGATGATCAATGTCCTATTTCTGCATATTTGAGTTATAGTAAAAGTAGTGTGCCATCTGGCATTTTACTGCATAAGTGGATTGTTTGTTTATTTACGAAACACCGTTTTCCCCAAGTTTCAAATAAAACTGTTAATTGCTGAAATTGCTGGTTTGTATCAGATGAATAAATACATCAAATTTCCGCTAAAGTTTGTAGTCATGCTGCAGCTTTTTTTTAAAAAATCTAATTTATTTTTCTTTCAGCCAAGATACATAATTTTGAGCACATTATTTATTGTCACTGAGTTTGGGAATGGGGAATTGGTTTGCAACTCTGGGAGAGAGGACATGTTTTTCAATGCAAAAGGACTTAGGTCAGTTCCTGACCTGCCCAGATATGTCTTGGATAAACTGAAATTTGTATGTGTTTCTGCCAACTGATCTTGACATACTGAGTTAGACAGACTACACTCAAACAACATTTTAAATGTGTTTATGCGTTCATTTGTATTTTGCATGACAGCACAAAATGTTTTCAAAAATTATCAGCTCTCGTTTTTTTTCAAAATGTCTGGATCAGCTGGTTTTGGGGAGATGCTTGCAAATGAATGAACAGTTGTAGTTCAGGTGATCTGTCCAACATGAGATTCCTCTGGGAAATGTACTACATTTGGCAATCCAACCCTGGTATTTTAAAAATATGTTCAAGGAAAAGAGGCACTTTGTTTTTCTACATAAACTTTCCAATGATTATAATCTTTATAGGTCAGTAATATATATACAAAAGTGGGAGTAAGTGCTACTGTAGGAGATGAATAGGCTGAACCTGAGGGAGGAATCAAGTGTGTCATCAGTCATGAGTCTCTTTGCACCCCAAGAGATCTAAGTCCAGTTCACTATGAATTTCTTATTTACCGCCAAATTGCTTTAACTGTTAGTAGTTCAGATTCTTGTAGAGAGCTTCAGCTTGCAAAACAATATTTATTACTATTTGAACTGCCTGGCTCTCCTGATTTCTCTGGCAATTGACAGCCACTGAATTCAACAGGATTTGTCTCTAGGTAGATACATCTAGAATCCTAACATTAATTACTTTACATTAAGAAACATTCATAGGCTTAATTTTTAAAAACACAATCCATTTAATATAGCCCTTTGTGGTAATGCAGATGCTGATTTAGAATGTAAACAAGAAAAATGTCAGTGAAGCAATTCATACAGTCAAGAGGAGAAACATTTGTCATTTATACCTTCCAAATTTATTTTTTTAATGTTAAAAATACCATCTTTTCTTCAAGGCTATCATTTCTGACATTTTGCTTAAGAAGAAGCTTCATACTTTTTATACAAGAGATTTGCTGATCACTTTTACATCTAATAATTAATTTTATTTAATCATCCCTGACAAGCCTGATTTTCAGCTCTTTCATGTCATAAGGTTTTCAGATCTCTTGATTTTCAGATCTGTTGTGTCATAATTCCTGCTTAGATAGAGCTACAGATAATCCTGCATAATTCAAAGAATGTATATAGGTTGGTAGAATAGAAATAAACCATTTCAAAGTTTCATAACAAATCTTGTACTTATACTGATAATACTGATAAATACTGATAATGCTTCAAAGGTACTCATGGCACGTTTCTGTTAAGATGGCTTTTCTTTTTAGTTTTGTTAGCTAGTTTATCAATTTAATCATTTAAATATAGGTTTTATTCAGTGGTGAAATGTAAAATTTGTTGCTACCGGTTTTGTGGGTGTGGCTTGGTGGGCGTGGCTTGATTGGGGGCAGTGACTGGGTAGCCGTGGCCAACTTTTTTTTTTACTTTTTTAAAGCATTTTTTTTTACTACTGATTCAGGCGAATAGGTAGTAAAAAATGCTTTTAAAAAGTAAAAAAAAAGGTTCCGACAATCACAGCTGTGCCGTGCGATCGTCAGAACCTTTTTTTATTTTTTACTTTTTAAAAGCATTTTTAACTACCTATTCGTCCAAACCGGTAGTAAAAAAATGCTTTAAAATTTTTTTTAAGAAAAGGTTCCGAAGATTACACGGCACAGCTGGCTGTGCGATCGTCAGAACCTTTTTTTTTACTTTTTAAAGCATTTTTTTTACTACCGGTTTGCCCAAACCAGTAGTTTTTATCACTAAAACTACTAAGCTGGTAGTATTTCACCCTTGGTTTTATTAAATATTTTTTAAAAGAAGTTCAAAATTAATACAAACTAATGTAAAATAGGAAAAAAGAGAAAGAAGTCAATTTAGCCCTCTCAGAGATACAAATTTAGCCATCTCAGAGAAACCAATTTAATAAATTAATAAAAATAAATAAATACGTATGCCTACACAGGGATATGTCCTACATGTTAATGATTCAGTTTTTCTTCAAGTTATAGAATAGATGTGTTGATCCTCTTCCCCCTTGTTTCATTTTGTTATAATTGTCTATTTTAAATTACTACAAATCACTGACAGCAACTACTAAATACAGTAGACTATTTTTTATTTATTTATTTTTTGTCAAGCACGTATTAGATAACAGATATAGGTATACACATGGTTATTAATACATGAAATGGATACGAATAAAAGGGAACATTAGGACAGGGACATTAGGCATGCTGGTGCCCTTATGCACGCTGCTTACAGACCTCTTAGGAATGGAGTGAGGTCAACAGTAGACAGTCTAAGGTTAAAGTTTTGGGGGTTTAAGGGTAAAACCACAGTAGTAGTAGTAGTAGTAGTAGTAGTAGTAGTAGTAGTAATAGTAGAAATATGCATTTCAGGGACCTTCCAGAAATTTGGGATTGTAGTCCCTACAATCACTTGCCACTGGTTAGGTTGGGATTGATGAGAACTGAAGTCTACAATTTCTAGAGGGCACAAAATTACTTCTCCAGATCGATAGATGAGAAATTAATAACAAAATATTAGTTATTAGATTTCCCCAGTATCTCAAAGATTGAAAAACAGAAGATGAACATTAAATTGCTATATGCTGCTGAAAACACTTTATCCTTTCTTTCAGCAACAGAGGTTCGGTATTCACAGATATAATCTTCAACCTTCACACCTCACTGCAACTAACATAAACTTCTGCATTAAATTATATTGCTTTACACATGGCACATTCAGTGCAACTTAACTTGCCATCTCAGTAAACAAGAAGCCACCCTGGAAATCCCAGAGGAATGCAGATATCACAGAGAAGACAAGAAAAAGGTTGATAAGCACCTCATGCAGAGTCTGTGTTGCAACCTGCTAACTTTACATGTCTGGGTTGTTCCTAAGGCTAATGCTATTAAAGCCTAGTATTATATAATTATAATTCTATACACACAGAACCACAGAAACACACACACAAACACAGTAATAAACGATGAAAAGAAATTGGGATGTAACACAGAAGCTTCTCTCTCCTAATAGAAGTTGGAGTTTTAGAATGTCTATGCGTTGTCTCTTGTTTAATTTTCAGTAAATTATTATGACATCATATTTGTACTTAATAAACATTTTTATACATACCGTATTTTTCAGAGTATAAGATGCACCTACCTTTTTTGGTGAAGAAAAGAAGAAAAAGAAATCTCCCTCTACCTCTGAGCAATTTTGCAGCAAACAGCAAACAGCCTGCTTTACTTTCATTTTCGTTTTCAGCATAGCTTGATTAGCACAAGGGGAAAAAAAAATCTGCTCCAGCAATTTGCCTCTTTGCAGCAAGCAGCAGAGCCCTGCGCAAAGCAGCTGAGAGCAAATCAGCTGAGAGTCGGGAGGCTGATCCAATCAACATGTGCTAATTAGGCTGTGCTGAAGCTGAAAGGAGCTGTTTTTTTCTTGCTGTTTGCTTGCAAGGAGGTAACTGCTGCAAGGCAGAGGCCAAAGGATAGGGTCCAGTGGGTGGGTGGGGCTACATTTGGTGTATAAGACACACCTAAATTTTCACCCCCTTTTAGGGGGGAAAAGGTGCATCTTAAAATCCAAAAAATACGGTAGCCTATTTTGTCATTTCCAATGCATGGCATCAAATCAAATTTCAGTAGGTTCCAATACTACTGGAACAAATTTAGTCAGAAAAAGATATGCATAGATTATGCCAATATTATAGAAGAAAAGGAATTACATAAATGTGAAGCATGAACCTTTCTCATCAAGGTAATATTTATTCCAAAGCCTCTGGCTGTAATCAACTATTATTATATTATAATCATATGTTTATACTTTATCAACACAATATCGTAGAAGCACACATGTTTTTATTCTGTAAATACAAGCATTGATTTTTCTTCTTCTTTTCTTTAAACAGGGCCTTAGAGTAATCGGTTACCAAGTAACCTCCTTCTTACAGTGGCTGAAAGGCAGAAATAATATTTTTATCTGAGTATATACAAAAGGGAAATTGCTTGTACTCCCTCTGCCCCTGTACTGTTGCTTCGTATTATATGAGTTTCTCTGTTTATATGCAAAATAAAATACAATGAAAATCCCAGCACTTGCTTTCAAGGGGAAACTGGAAAGACAGAAAGTCACCTTAAAAAAAAAAAAAAACATGAGGTGAAATTTAGCTCTTGTCCAAAACCCTGGTGCTACTTTGTAGCAGTTGAAACATGCCTACTAACACGTTACTCAAAGGTCACATGTGGCCTTTGGTTTGGGTAGGGAGTGGGGGGGGGGGGGAAAGGAAGCCATGCATTCCCCTAATGGTAACATAACATTATGTTTTATTTTATTGGGCTGTTTAATAATGGATTTTCCCCACCCCAGTGCTCAGTTTTGTTAGATTCAGTTGGATGAGCAACATACCTATGTGGAATGCATCCCTAAAAATATCTTATTTATATTCATATAAAGGCCATCAGCATATATCTTCTATACATATTTGTACCCAGACATATTATTGAAGTTTCTTCCTGCTTGGAAACATTTATCATGAGGGGGAATCCACAGTGGTAAGCAAAGGTGTACGCAGAATGTAAAAGTGTCCAATCTGTCATAGTCATGGAATTATAATACTGTTGAACCTTATATTTATTAACCCTGGGAGTTGTTCCTGGACACTATTTCGAGTCCCATTTAAGCACAGTATTCTTTATTGCATGGCTAATACAGCTCCTTCCTTGCTCTAACTCCCTCAGCAAATCTGTATGCTCCATAGGATTTATTTATTTTTTTTATCAAATTTCTTGACTAACAGCATGGCAATCATTTTTACTGTGTAGCTGTATATCATTTAGTCATCCCTCTGTGAAAAGCAGTCACTGGGTCAAAATTTAAAATTAAAGAACTCAAGGATTTAGCAGTATAAAGAGCCTCTTTTTTGTCATCAAACGATTGACTTTTTGAACTAGATATAAGCATTAAAACCAGTGCTTCGTACCTTGGAAACTGTACGGTTGTATATCAGTTCTGTGTTGTTTGACATATTTAATTAGTTTGTCAGCTAGTAGTAGTTAATTTACTGATGAAAGCAGAGGTGGAGAAGCATTTTAAGCTACTTTTGGTGTGATGTCCTAGGGGTTGTGTTGGAAGTAAAATCTGGTCTGGTTCTAAGCCAGGTAGAAAGGCATTGGAAAAATGCAGGCTGCAGTTTTTTTGGAAAGGAGGTCTCCATTTATTTGGTAGCCAGAACAGTGACAGTAGCATGTTTCTGGGGTGGCTGACAAAATGGGGTTCAGAATAGGTGGGCTTTTATACATTCTTTGGGGCTTTATAATTGAGATGCCTGTTCCTTTTGCAAGAATATATCCTTTAATTTTTTAATGGCTGTTGCCGGATACCTACAGTGTCATTTAGGGGTTATGGCTGGCTCTACAGGCGAAAGTTGTGGAACGTGGTGGCTCAGTGGATAAGACATTGAGCTTGTCAATCGAAAGGTTGGCAGTTCAGCTGTTTGAATCCCTAGTGCCGCGTAATGGAGTGAGCTCCCTTTACTTGTCCCAGCTTCTGCCAACCTAGCAGTTCGAAAGCACGTAAAAAATGCAAGTAGAAAAATGGGGACCACCTTTGGTGGGAAGGTAACAGCGTTCCGTACACCTTTGGCATTTAGTCATGCAAGCCACATGAACGCGGAGACGTCTTCGGATAGCGCTGGCTCTTTGGCTTTGAAACGGAGATGAGCACCGCCCCCTAGAGTTGGGAACGACTAGCACATATGTGTAAGGAGAACCTTTACCTTTTACTTACAGGCAAAAGGGGAAATGCAAATCCAAGGTGTTTGTTCGTCTGAGCTAATCTTGTCAGTTTGGGCACCTTGCCTTTTGTGTTGCTTATTTAGAGTTTCTGGCTGGTCTTTGCTTAGGAACAGAGTGGCCCAGCTTTCTGAATGGATACAAAATATCCTAAAGACTAGCCTCTTCTGCTTGAGACTTCTGCTTGAGGCTGATTTCCTACAGCAGGAAGACTCTGGCTACTTTCTGCCCTTAAGAAGATATTTCTCCTCTTCTCCTTTAGGGAAAGTATTCTGTTCTGTCTCTTTTTAATATTAAAAATAAAGAATATTTTATTCTGGGGAGGGGGGACTTTCCTACAGTTTCAAATGAGATATCAACAGTTCCTAGACATGCCAGTGTGTATGTGCAGTAGAATCTCAATGCTGGTGATACTGCTGTTCAAAGGAAGCTTTGGGATAGCTTAGTACTGTAGAGAAATTGTTCAGGAGAGAGGTTGTAACTGCTTCTGTTCTTATTACTTTTGAATTTCAAATCCCTCCAAACTGCATTTCTGTGAGATACAATAATCATAATAAAAAAATGTAACTCAGCATGGAAAAAAGCAAGTTGTGGGCTTTTTGGGAGTAGGTATAAATAAGGCAAAGGAAGAAATAAACACTCATTAAATTTCTGCAGCGTATATCTGTGCGGTGGATGTTTGTGTAAGTCTTTCAATGCCACTTGGTCTGTCTCTGTCTCTGTCTCTCTCTCTCTCACACACACACACACAAACACATAGAGTTTTAGGCAGGGTAACAACCTAGGAAGAATTGACTGCTATAGCTGTAGTACACTCTTCTACCCTTTACTTGATTACACATAATGCCACCAGGAAGAAGGTAGGTTTCTTTCTTTCTTTCTTTCTTTCTTTCTTTCTTTCTTTCTTTCTTTCTTTCTCTCTCTCTCTCTCTCTCTCTCTCTCTCTCTCTCTCTCTCTCTCTCTCTCTCTCTCTCTCTCTCTCTCTCTCTCTCTCTCTCTCTCTTTCCCTTCCTTTTTTTTTTGCCTTTGGTGGAAGTTAAAGGTCATGATGGTAAGAGAAATTCTAAAGGCAAAGTCACTCCCAGGCTAACTGTCTAACTATCAAAAAAATTTAAAATAGAGCCCAAAACCTATCAGGGTGCCTGCATTTGACCATTTTGGAGATGGCACATGGGATATTTAGGCTGCATTTAGAAAGAAGGTGTTATAGCGCGGGAATAATGAGAGGCACAAGCAGGCTAGTAACAACAGCTCTTTAATTCAGGGTGAGACTTCAGCAAAGGAACACAGGCAACAGCCCTCTTTATATACTTTTCAGAGGCGACCAAGAACCAATCAGAATTCACTGTACATTTGAATTTACCGCACAAAATAGATACATACATAACACCCCTCCACTCCCAGAAGGCACTTACTCTATCTATTTACATATTTACATACAAAATCACGCAGGTGACCAGGGCGTGTCTTAATCCTGGTTGACCTGCGCAGTTCAGTTGTTGGCGAGGCGTCGAGCTGGTCGGAGGGACCTCCAGTCTCTCCCGGCTCCGCCAATGGAACCTCCTGGATTTCTCCGGAGGTGTGGCTATCTCCGGCTGGGAGTGTCGGCTCGCTGGGGCGGCGCTGGAACTCAGGGTTGCCAGATAAGTATTCCAGCTTACTCGGGCTTGAGGTAGCTGTGTCAGGAAGACCTTGGAAGTTAGGACATGAGTTTTCATTTTGTAAACATTTACGCAATTGATCTATATGCCTCCTCCAGATTTTACCATGCCCTATATCAACTGTATATGACTTTGGGCCGGTAATTCCTACGATGGTTCCCTCTACGCATAAGGGCCCATTGGTGTAACTTCTAGAAAAAACTGGTGTTCCTACTTGGAATTGTCTTAGTCCTCCCCCTTCCCCCTTGAAGCTATCGGGGGAGTAATTGGGATGCAGTCGGTCGAGAACGCATCTTAGCTTTCGGCCCATTAAGAGCTCGGCTGGGCTGCGGCTCGAGATGGGGCACGGGGTGGCGTGCTGTACCGCTAAGAACTCATCTATTCTAGCCTGCCAGTCCCTGGCATCAAGCCAGGAAAGAGCTTCTTTGGCCGTTCTTACAAATCTCTCTGCAAGGCCATTAGAAGCCAGATGAAAAGGAGCAGATAATGCATGTCTTATGCCTAATTCGGCTAGGTAGCCTTCAAATTGAGTTGCCGTGAATTGGGGCCCATTGTCGGATACCAGGGTGTCCGGCAACCCGTGTGTTGCGAATAATTTTCTGAGTACTTTGATTACAGGCTCAGAAGTGGTAGATGGCATTAGGGCAATTTCGAGCCACTTAGAATATGCATCTACAATAATAAGAAAGTTCTGGCCGTGGAACGGGCCAGCGAAATCAATGTGAATCCTCCCCCATGGCCTTTTTGGTTTTTCCCATTCTCGAATGGGAGCTATGGGAGGATCTGGGCGGGACTCCTGGCAGGGTCTGCACTTCCCCACCCACTCAGTGACATCTTGGTCGAGATGTGGCCACCAAACATAACTACGAGCAAGGCCTTTCATGCGAACAATACCAGGGTGTCCCTCATGCAACATTTCCAGAACTCTGTGCCTTAACCACGAAGGAATGACCTGTCTCCCCACAACAAGCAACCCCCCAACATTGACAGTTCATTTTTTTTTTTTTGTTAAAGTACAATTGGAAATCACCACCGTCCACCTTGGTAGGCCAACCCCTCGTTACCCAGCCCATTACAGTGCGCAAAACAGAGTCTCTGGCAGAAACCCTTGCCACCTTGTTTGAAGAAATGGGGCCCGGGGAAACAATGTCAATCAGTAAAACCGGGGCTTCTGGGGTTGGGTTGTCCAACAATTCGGGCAAGGGGCATCTGCTGAGGGCGTCAGCATGGCCTAAAGTTTTGCCCGGTCGGTGGAGCAGTCTGTACGAGTACGTGGCTAAGAAAATGGACCATCTGGTCATCCAGGGGGAAAGAGCAGCCGGGGTCGGTTTATCTCCAGCCAAAAGTCCCAAGAGAGGCTGGTGGTCCATAATAAGTTCAAAAGTGTGGCCAAATACTCGTGAAACTTCTTGACCCCAGCTACAGCCGCTAGTGCCTCCCTATCTATCTGGCTATAGTTTCTTTCAGCACTAGACAAAGTGCGAGAGTAATAGGCGATGGGCGCCTCTAACCCGTTCGGCAGTCTATGGCTTAAAACTGCGCCTACACCAAAGGGGGAAGCGTCACAGACCAATACTAGAGGTAGTTCGGAATTGTATTGGATGAGGAAACTGTCCTCAGACAAAAGTCTTTTTACAGTGTTGAATGCAGCAGTTTCTCGCTTGCCCCAAACCCATGGAACGTTTTTTCCAAGGAGCCTGTGCAGAAGCTCCGCAACGGTGGCTTTGTGTTTCAGAAACATCGTATAGAAGTTGAGAAGGCCCAGGAAAGCCTGCAGTTCAGATTTTGACTTGGGGGTGGGCGCGCTTTGGATGGCCCTAACTTTGCTTTCTGTGGGGTGAATGCCCGTGCCGTCGATTCTGTAGCCTAAGAATTCCACTGATGGAACAGCTATCTTGCATTTTGTTCGCTTGAGTTTAAGTCCCGCTTCTCTGAACCTCGTTAGGACTTGTCTAACCTTCTGGCCTAACTGAATCTCGTCTTGGCCACTAATCAAAACATCATCAAAATACGGGATGACACCTGGGAGGCCTTGTAGAAGGCGCTCCATTGTGCTTTGAAAGAGTCCTGGGGCGATGCTGACCCCAAACTGAAGCCTGGTGCATTTAAAGGCACCTCTGTGAGTTACTATTGTCTGTGATTCTGCCGTAGCGTCATCTACTGGCAGTTGCTGGTACGCCTGCGCAAGGTCTAGTTTTGTGAATAACTTGTCAGGCCCCAGGGAATGTAGTAGATGGTGGACTATCGGAAACGGATAGGCACTCTGCTGCAACGCCTTGTTAATCGAACATTTATAGTCGGCACAAATTCTGATTGAGCCATCTGATTTGACGGGTGTGACTATTGGGGTTTCCCACTTAGCATGATCTACGGGAACTAGCACCCCTTACTTAATGAGCTTTTCGAGCTCCGCATCAATTTTGGGCTTTAAAGCAAATGGAACTCGTCTTGCTTTCAGTCTGATTGGCGCTACGTTGGGGTCTAAATTAAAGGATATAGGGGTCCCCACGTACTTGCCTAGAGTCTCTTCGAAAATGTCCCGAAACTCGTGGAGCAGGGTTTCTTTAAGTGATGATCCGTTGATGCTGTGAATGCCCGTGAAGCCCATACCGAGGGCCTGAAACCATTTCATGCCCAGTAGACTTGGCAGGGGCTTGCTAACGATGGTCAGGGGCAGCTCTTTCTGGAACTCACCGTAGGTGACCCGGAACGTGCCCACGCCTTCAATGGGAACTCAGTTTCCCTGGTAGTTGAGTAGGCGGATTTTCTGATGGGACAGTTGGTTCTTCTGAAGCTTGGGCAGGAGTGCCTTGAGTGTTGACCAGGACATGATCGATAATGTAGACCCGGTGTCAATTTCCATTTCGCACAATTTGCCATCGATTTCTACTTTCGTGTAGACTTTCTCATCGTCGGTTGTGCTGGCTTGGCCAATTCTCGTGCTGTAGGTCTCCCGCTTTTGAGGCTCGCGCCGTTTTCTCGTGCCGTCATCTTTGATTGGCTGTTTTGAACAAGCCGGTTCTGGTTGGTCGCGGTAGTCACATGGCTTTCGACTACGTGGAAATTGAGCTCTGCAAACTCGTGCTAGGTGGCCTTTCCTGTCACAACGCCTGCAAATGGCTTCTCTGTATTTACACGAATTTCTCTCGTGATCCCCGCCACAGCTAGGACAGTTCTCGTGGTGGCGGCTTTGTTCGCTCGATTTTTTCTATATGGAAGACGTCCTCGTCCGACTCTTCCTCTGTGCTGGTTCACACCTCTTCTCTGTGGACGGGGGCTGTTTTTGGCCCATCTTTGCTTGAACTGGGTTGCTGCAGCACTTCCGAAGCTTTTGTTGATCCCTCGTGTGCTCGGGCTTCGTCTAGCGTGCCGGTTAGTGTTAGGTCTGACTTGGCTAGAAGACGCCTTTGTAACCGGGTATCTCAAACCCCGCAAATCAGTTGTTCAAGCAACGCATCGTCTCTGTAGTCACAATGCGTTGCGGCTTTTCGAAGCGCGGCCACATAAGCACTGACCGACTCTCTTTCTTTCTGAACTCGTTGCCGGAGTTCGTAGCGCTGAATGAATTTAGATGGAACTGGAGCGTAGTGGGCTCTCAGGTTGGCCTGAAGGATGTCCCAGGGAACCGTCTGGACTGGGATTAGCTCGCAGAGGGATTCGGCCATCTCGAATACGTCTGGCCCGCAGTGGCTTAAGAACAGAGCCCTTTTTCTGTTCTCCGAGAGCCCTTGCATTTCGCTCGCTTCCAGGGAGCACTCAAACCTGGTCAGATACGATCCCCACTTCTCTCGGGACGGGTCAAAGGGTTTTGGCGGAACGTAGGCAGACATGCCGTGTCTCCGTGTTCGCTAGTCACCCTGGCTGAAACTCCAAGCTCTTTTTGAATTGCCTCTTGTGGCCTCAATCCCACCTTCGTCGCCAAAATTGTAGCGCGGGAATAACGAGAGGCACAAGCAGGATAGTAACAACAGCTCTTTAATTCAGGGTGAGACTTCAGCAAAGGAACACAGGCAACAGCCCTCTTTATATACTTTTCAGAGGCGGCCAAGAACCAATCAGAATTCACTGTACATTTGAATTTACCGCACAAAATAGATACATACATAACAGAAGGGAAACAATATTTAGAAAGGAGCAGAACTACATTCACAAGAGAAAAATAATGTCTCTGAATTTTCCCTGAAATTGTTAGCCATGAGAGTGCTTCAGGAGACCTTTGGCATCATCAGTTTTTACCTTTTCAAGAAAGGAGGGGAGACATTTTTAAATTACCATTTTATTTACTGACAGATTATCTACAGAATTGGTTAGACTGGGAAGATTTATAAATATGGTCAAATAAATAAATATTTACTTGGGAAGAGAATAATGAGCAATATTGCTTCATATTTACTAGAGGATCTTAGTTGGCTAAGTATAATTTTCTATTTCCATTAGTTGTCCAAAACCTTTTGAATACTTGTCACTTCCATTCCAATTACCTCAGTATTTTCACAATTCTTACTATTTGGAATTAAATGTTCACCTTCTGGTGAACACCTCCCTCTATTCCACTTTTCATTATGCCTGTTAAAAGATGGTGTAATCTTCAGGAAAGTCTCTACATAAAATTTTGTTAAAGATGTACATCTTAGTTGGAATCACACAAAACTATGGCTTCTTTTAAGATTAGTTTGTTGTAGAAGTGGCAGTGGCTGGGTTTCTGTCTAATGCTAAATCATACATTGTGCTTTAAAAACCACAACGAAGTAGATTTACATACCCCACAAGATTATTGCAATGGATTAATATAGTGCAGTGTGTAAACCAGCTGCTGGGTCTTACAAAATTAGGATTATTTTGATCTTCTAAACTAGCACTGAAGTCAATTAACTTTCTATGTCATTACTTGCCAGTTAGTACATATGCTAATCATATATTCAGGGACATGCCACTTCTATGAGAATGATTTGTAATCTTATTTAATTATTCCTTACTCTGATTATTACCTAAAAGATTGGAGTTTTTTATTCCTCTCTCTTAGTTTTTTGTGCAACTGTGAACAAAATGAATCATTTCATATCTGTAAGAGCTTTTCCAGACAATTAATTCCTTTCTACTCTGTACATATAAAAACTTTAGATGCAGAAGAAAAATAAAGAAATTACAGACACCCGTGACTCAAGAGGCTTTCAAGAGTATTCATCATTTTCTGGTGATTTTGTAGCAAAAATTAAAGTGATATATTTTCATTTGTTTTTTAGTCAATGGCCAAATGGGGAAGTAAAGATGAGCAGCTTCTTAATCAAAGTTCAAATAGCGGTCAGAAGAGCTAATTGCCATAGTGTTTTCCATATTCCCAAGGTGCAGTAATGCTGCATGCCATATTAAAACTAATAAAAATGCACCATATGCTTCCTCCAACCAGATCTGAAATAAAGGGCATCATCGATGAAAAATATTCTTGGAATCTCATTTCATTTCTAAATTCCTTTTGCTAATTTCTTATGAACGTTTATTTCTTTTCTGTAGACAGATACTTTTCAAAACATGTCTAGGACTGATTTATGCTATGCCAATATGCTTGAACTATATTCACAAAGACCTTCCTTCTGTTTTGAAAAATTAGTAAAATATATTCCGAATAATGCTTTCGTTTCAGCTTTGGATTCATTAACTTTGTGGACTTCCATCATCGAAAAAAATGAGCTCAGCATTAATGTATAAGAAAAGATTATCTCCTTAGAGCCTGCCTATATTTGCTTGAATAGTTGTTATTAGATCATTCATTAGCAGGCTCTTTATAAGAGTTGCATGTACTCTATGTACCACGGAAGGCAAAATTGGTACAAACAACCTATTAAATCAGGCAGCTGGATGTTTTAGAACTCTTGTGTTTTTAAAACTCTTAAAAGTTGCTGGAAATAAATGAAAGTAATTTTAAGGAAGAATTTCTGATGTCCTAAAAGCATAATTATCAATTCAGCAACCACATATAAAGGAAAATAATATGTTTGTAGAACAAGTAGCAATGCTGGGAAAGAAAAAAGAAAGTTATCCAAGTTTTGACTATATTCATGCCAGAAAAACAATGGAGACAAAGGAGAAGCAATACTTTTTACATCCACCCAATCCTGGCATTTTATTGGAAACCTTCTCATTGTTTTCAGTGAGAAAAATCATCAAGAGGTACATATATTTGTTGGAAATTAATTGGCCCCTTCATGGCACATTTCCTTCCCAGACTGG
The DNA here is from genome assembly GCA_022577455.1 of Arizona elegans. Lineage (NCBI taxonomy): Eukaryota > Metazoa > Chordata > Lepidosauria > Squamata > Colubridae > Arizona > Arizona elegans. The sequence continues at coordinate 212,173,956 of JAKOOJ010000001.1, read as the reverse complement.
TATCAATAAAGGGATACTATCTCACGTATCTCAGAAGGCAGGTTCAGAAATCAGATACTTACATGAATTCAATTTTGCAGCTACTACAGTTGTTGGCCAAGCAGAGACAAAACTAACCAGGGAAATGATTGAAGCCTGGGAAATGGGCCCCTGGTCAACCAACAAGAGTGCTGATTTACGATCAGCTTACCAGGTGCTTAGGAGCCAAGGGCAAGGCAGCACAAGGAAACAACAACCAATTTAAAAACCAGCCATCAACACCCCCAGCATCCAGCCACCCAGGCATCCAGGTATCACATAAAAACTATATAGAACATTCCAGTGGACATCCTGGAGAGAGAGAAGTTCCCTACAGATGGGCTCCAGCACAAGTCTGAATGCTTGGAAGACTAAACCTCTTGTCCCAGTGACCAACTCAGCTTGGATCCTGCAATATTATCCTGGGATTTACCTTCACTTTGATTTTTCTTTTTTATATCCTCAAACCATGATAGGTTTTCTTCAAAATTAATGTTCTTTGATTCCCATCTTATACAAGACTCCGGTTGTTCCCACTTCCTTTTCTTTAAGTTTAACCATTTTATGTTTTTTTTTTCTTTGCTATTGTGTATTAATGACAATTACTATTGTACATATTGTTTCCATGTTGTGTTAGAATATAGACTGGTAGCTATTTAGATGGCATGATGACGATGATGATGATGATGATGATGATGATGGTGATGATGATCTCCATTCAGTCGAGTCTGACTCTTGGTGATAATATGGGCTGAGTCTCTCCACATCTTCCAATCTTGCACTATTTCTTTGAGTTTTCCTATGCTCTGCTTGGTGTCAGATTTGATGGTGTCCAGCAATCGTGTTCTTTGGCTTCCTTTTATTGGTAACTCTTGCAAGCATAATTGCTTTCTCCAGATACAGTATTTAAAGTATATGTGTGTTTCTCCAGAAGGAAGGAGAAATGTGTGTGTGTGCATGCATGTGTGTGTGTGTGAGAGAGAGAGAGAGAGAGACCATAGGTTGGTATGTTGTTATTCTCATCTGCTGGTCACCTGAATTTAGGCAGTTTAGATCTCTTATTCTTAAATGTGGCCTTCTGGAAAGCCTTACAATATAATTGTTTTCACCAGCCTTGGGTCTATGGAAATTGTCAGTCATCCAGATCATGGTTGTTCCAAAGATGCTTTTTTCAAGAGGCAACTGGACTTTCTGGTTTTTCTTGGAAGGTGTTTCACTTCTCATCCAAGACGCTTCTTCAGCTCTGACTGTATGGTGGGGAATGGAAGGATTTATACTCCTTGCAGATAGCTGGTCATTTGCATTCTTTTAGCGGGTCATTAAGGTCACCTGGAGGTTTATCTGTATCCTCAGGTTCCCTGAGTGATGCAATTGTGATCTGGGCTGAGGTGGGTTCGGTCACCTAAGTTTATGTCTTGTGGCAGTTGTTTTTTCACAACTTCAGTAGTTGGAATGCAGATGAAGAGAGAAGTCACATTATAGGAAACTATGGTCTTATCGGGGTTCATTTTTAATTTCCAAATCTTGCTGGCAAAGTCCTGTGAATTGTTGATGTGATAGGTGAAGTTGCCAAGGCAGATGACCAGCTGTTGCAAGGAGAAAAATCCTTCCATTCCCCACCATCCAGTCAGAGCTGAAGAAGCTTCTTGGATGAGAAGCTTGAAATGTCTTCAAAGAAAAACCCGAAAGTCCACTTGCCTCTTGAAAAAAACATCTTTGGGACACCAGCCTTGGGGTTCCCAGGGACAGCCTGCAAGGTAGCTATATGAGATTAGGTGATGTTTGTTCTCCCACTTTGTTAGGTTTTATCTGTTTATTGTATCTCTTTATTTTATCTACTTAATTAATTTATTTTTCATTGTTTGTGAATGGCTTATGGAGTTTTTAACTATTGTTGGCCAGAGTCATGTTTGTGAGATGGGCAACTATATCAATATGCTGAATAGATAGATTTGTTGTGGTCGTTGCAAATGGTTGAATTGCATAAGTCACCTTACATTTTCCTTTTTCAAAAGGCTAACTGGAATTCAAACATCAAAGTAAATAAATTGATTCATTGGAGCGCTGTATTTAAATTTGCACCTTTTGATATATTAAATAATTCTCCTGTTGAACTTGTTTTGTTTTTGCAAAAAAAAAAAAAAACAAGCTTTGGAACCAGACAGGAACAAAAGAGTTCTTCTCATCATTTCCAATCAAGGTCTTCACCTACACCTGCCATTTACCTGTTAAAATAGATTCATGCAAACTCTTGAAATTGCTTAGATTCTATATCAAGCTTAGCCCTCAAAGAGAGAAAATGTCCCTGCTAAGTCTATGTACTCGGTGGTTTTATTTTTATTTTCAAGTGAGAAGATCAACTTGAATGAGTTCTTGCTTACACTGACTGAAAATAGAACAGTTGAGAGAATTAGTATAGTACTGTTGATAGATGCTTTCAAAATAAAATATGCATTTTGTGTTTTTGAAATTTTCCAGAATTTTATATAGTGGATTAAAGGGGGATAAATCAAAGCTTCTTCATCTTCATAATCTACTGCTTATCATATTACCTAGTGATGAACTAATGTCATACCAAATCTTTTAGCATTCAGATGAATCCAAGGAAACAAAACACCTTTATCTATTTAATTGCAATTCTAGGCCATCTGAGACTTGTGAGACAACTGATGTCAAACTTGGTGCTCAAACTCATGAGATGACTTGTTTTGTTTTGTCTCCTCATAAAGAGCCTTTGACACAAAAACTAAAATGCCACAATTAACTGCATAAAATATAGGATTTGCTGGTTTGAAACTCAGCAGAAACTATTGAAAAGTACTTTATTTAATACCCCAAATTTCCTATTTTTCCTGTGCTTTTCTTTTTACTATGTGCATCATTTCATCATTTTCCCCCATGTTCTTGAAGTAGAAGGGTTTTATTCTCTTCTGCTTCAGGGGTCTAGAAAATTAATGAAACAATGAAACATAGAATTAAGAGAAAAAAAAAGATAGAGAAAATTAGGAAGCTCAGGGAAAGAAATATAATGTAAAAGAAAAATGGGGTAATAATTATTGAAATTAATTTTTAAAAAGTCCTCTGGTTATAACCAAGAGTGTAATTCTATAGATTTTATTCAGAAGATGACCTTATGGTATTGTCTTGGAGTCGATCTGAACTGTGGGACCTCTGATTCATTACAGGGTAAACAAAACAATTACTTCAGTTTTTTGCATTGCTTTGTGATCATTTTGTTGCTTTGCTTTCCTATGATGACTGAGTGCAGTCATGAGGAAGATGACCAAGAACCAACAGGGGTTGTAGTTTTTCATCATGTCTTAATAAAAAAAGCAAGTGAAGAAATGAAACTCCTCACTTGGCAGACAGATTGATAAGTGAGATGACTGACGATGAGGAAAAGTGGAAAGAGAAGTGACAAGGTTGCATCTCTTTAAAAGTGTGAGGTAAACAAATGTCTTAAGATAAGTTGATACCATCAGAGACTGAAATATGAGACACATCAGGAAGTCCTGCAAGTTTTATCTCATCTTTCTCTGTGTGAATAAATGGTTTTGATTCTGTAGAAACTATGTAACTATGCTGGGCAACTCTAAGAAAACATCTTTATCAAAATCTCTGAAGAATTTCTGCTTGTTGGTTGAGAGAATATTAATGTAGGTGGATCAATGATCTTACTAAATATGAAGAGTCTTCTTATGTTTCTGAGTCAACAGTTTCTTCTCCATGCCATTGGCAAAAAAGGAAATTCTTCTGATATGATTAGATTAAAAAGGAATAGCCAAGTTAGATAAACTGGTGCCCTTCAGTGATTTGGGGCTACAATTTATTTATTTGTTACATATGACTGCCCAACTCACACACAGTGACTCCTGGGGCCATACAACAGTTACAATTCCCTGCAACAGAGAACAAGATTGTAAGAATTCATCATGTCCTGTTGTGCTAAGGTATTTTTTTAGGATACACAGTCGATATAACATTCTACCCTAGTTCCTCACACATTAAGGATCTATATATCAAATAATGGGGAGTAAAGAGAGCTTAATGTCCACACAACAAGTTTTTGCCAATAAATTTGAGGCTGTTTCTAGCCCGCTTCTACCTCAGTTTGATTACTATTCCCATTTCTTGTTCCTATTGCTAGCACCAAGACTGACAACAATTTAATTAACTTGAAGGAGATGAACAAAGATAAACAGACAGGTGGACAAACAGGAATAACTACCATTGAATCTCTGTATTTTATAGGCTGTGATTTGCATTCTGAGTAATGTTTTTATACCATCTTGGGCCCCAGAGGAACATTTGATGCTGCTAAAAGTTAATAAATTTTATTGCTTGTTTAAACAGCACCCTTGCCATTACGAGACCTGCTCTTGTAAACTACTGAGGAAATCCATTAAAGAAAATCCATTCAAGTGCAGATTGTAAAGAATCTAAGTTTCCCTTGAACCAAACACCACCGTTTTATTCCCTTTAGACTCTTCATTCTTAAGTAGGTGATCACTAAATGCTTTTTTCCCCATTTGTATCTATAAACTAAAACAGATGTTAAAATCTTATCCTACTTATAAGAAACATTATCTTATGTATAAAATAAGCTCAGACTTGCTTGCTTTCTTATTTACTTAATATAAAGACAATAAAAGATCACTACCAAATCTTCCATCCTCAACAACACAACTACAGGAAAACATCACACCAATAAAAGTAGCTGAAAAAAGTAAACATAGGTGTATGGGTTTGTTTCAAATTCTTCAAATATTTTGCAGAAAAACACTGGATAGGCAACTCAGAATTTCTCTAAGGGAGGGAGAAGTACCCAGTTTCTTAAAGGCAAGAGAACTACAATTGCTCAGAAAAAAGTCATGGGAGAGGAGCTTGATCATGAAGCCTTCTCTTGCGATTTATTTGAAGTGAGCAGTAGATTTTCCAGATCCCAGCTGTAAAATTCTGGGCAACCATTAGGTGGCAATAAAAAGGTAGAGCTTTGTCTTAGCTGCTATTTAAAGGTCATCCAGATTTTTTGCACTTCAAATCAGACAGACCTCCTTATAAGTATTGTACACCACTGCAGATTTAATCACACAGAGAAAGATGGGATTCATTGTATGTATACCATAGCTGTCTAGTAACTGAATCAATGCAATGATTCCACAGTCTACCCAAGAGAATATATCAGAAGGATTTTGTTTTGTGTTTCCTTTGAAAACATTCTTTCCAGCAATTTTTCTTCATCTGGATGAATGAGAACTGATAGGAAAAAAATGTAAAGTATCTTTAATAATATCTTAAAAGTGGATAAGAAGAGTTGCATCTCTAGAGAACAGTTTCTGAAATTTGAGGATTAATGAAGGTTTCTCACTAACTAAACTCTCTAGACAATTCTTTGAACTCTCAAGTTTCCTCTTTCTGCTATGTATTCAAAATGGACAGTGATTAATATATACATATATGTCAATGGTGGGTTGCTCCCGGTTCTGTCCAGTTCTTGTGAACCAGTAGTAAAAGCGGTGGGAGGCTCATAATGGACGATCTGTGCATGCGCAGAAGCTTCTTTGCATGCACACGCTCCAGTTGCAAACCGGTAGTAAAGGTAAGTAGAACCCACCCCTGATGTATGTGTGTGTGGTGCAGTTATATATTTATGTATGTAGATAGCATGTGCATATGTGTGTTAAATATGTGTTTGGGTAGATATACACTTTCTCTTGAGAGCAGGCAACAGAATTTCATTTTTAATTATTATTATTATTATTATTATTATTATTATTATTATTATTATTATTATTATTATTATTATTTTATTTCTATACCGCCCTTCTCCCGAAGGACTCGGGGTGGTGTACAGCCAATTTAAAAACACAAGACACAACAATGATTAAAAATTAAAATAATTAAATAGATTTGGCCGATTAAAACCCCAAAAATTTAAAATACCCCAATTTAAAATTATTATGTTGATAGCCCGGCTTGGCGGAACAACAGGGTCTTCAATGCGCAACGAAACACCCGGAGGTCGGAGATCTTACGTATTTCCGGGGGCAGTTCATTCCACAGGGCTGGGGCTCCCACAGAGAAGGCCCTTCCCCTGGGTGTCGCCAGCCGACATAACTTGGCTGATGGCACCCTGAGGAGACCCTCTCTGTGGGAGCGGATTGGTCGGTGGGAGGCTATTGGTGGCAGAAGACGGTCTCGAAAGTACCCGGATCCTATGCCATGGACCGCTTTAAAGGTGGTAACAAACACCTTGAATTACACCCGGAAGACCACTGGGAGCCAGTGCAGCTCACGCAGGAGGGGTGTCACGCGGGCACAATGAGTTGCGCCCATAACCACCCGCGCAGCTGGATTCTGGACCAGTTGGAGCCTCCGAGTGCTCTTCAAGGGGAGCCCCATGTAGAGAGCATTACAATAGTGCAGCCGGGAGGTGACAAGGGCATGAGTGACCGTGCGCAAGGCGTCCCGGTCCAGAAAGGGCTGCAACTGGCGGATCAGGCGAACCTGATAAAAGCCCCCCCTGGCCACGGCCGTCATATGCTCTTCTAAAGACAGCCATACGTCCAGGAGGACACCCAGATTGCGAGCCCTCTCTGTGGGGGGCAAAGATTCACCCCCAATAGTCAGCGATGGCACCTGCTGACTATATCGGGATGCCAGCAGCCACAGCCACTCAGTCTTGGACGGGTTGAGTCTGAGCCTGTTCCTCCCCATCCAGACCCGCACGGCCTCCAGGCAGCGAGACATCACATCAAGGGCATCGTTGGGGTAATGTGGGTCGGTGTGCTCCCAGTAAAAAAATGACAATAAAGTTACATTATCTATCAGTGATGGGACTTTAGGAAGACCTTTAAAAAAAACCTGTGTAAGCATCCCAAATAGGTTCTCAGAGTTCTCATAGGAAAACTACCTTATTAGGATACCTTTTAGGAATTTATAGCTAAAAGCAATGCTCCTGTCTTCACTCAGTGATAAGACCACTGAGGGACTTCAAAGGTGACATATTGTCCTACAGTGGTGGAATTACACACATTATAAGTTCTGTGCATGCCACTGAAGATTTCCTAGTGTCCCTGCAGAATGCTCCATAGGCAAAGATGTTCTTCTAACAAAACCTGGGGAAACAAGAGACACAGAGATGTTTTGAAGATTTCTCAGATGTGGTATGGGAATATTGCCTTCTATACCCTTCTTATTTCTCACATATTCTAGGAATCACTGCAGTGCCATTGAGAGGGAAAAAATAGTTGGCATCCATATCTATTAATCGGCCTTTCCCTCCATCTCCCTATATCAGTATCAGATCATCAGGTTACTGTCCTGATTCACAATCTCCCAGTGGACAACTCTTTATAACTGAAAAGTTGATGCTTTATGGATTTAGCTATAGATAAGAGATGAAATGTTGGATGAAGAGATATTTGATTGTAACATCATAGGTGGTAAAAAGCCACTAAATTTGCTAATACTTGTCATGAAGTTTGATATATAAAGGTAAAGGTTCCCCTTGCACATATGTGCTAGTCGTTCCTGACTCTAGGGGGCAGTGCAGGGGTGAAATGTAAAATCTGTTACTACTGGTTCTGTGGGCGTGGCTTGGTGTGTGTGTGGATAATGTGACTGGGTGGGCGTGGCCAACTTTTTTTTTTTTTAACTTTTCAAAGCATTTTTTCTAATGCTTTGAAAAGCCTCTCTGCCGATCAGGAACTCAGCTGGGATCATCAGAGATGCTTTTTAAAAAATGCCTCTCTGCCGATCAGGGAACTCAGCTGGGATCATCAGAGAAATGCCTCTCTGCCATCAGGGAACTCAGCTGGGATCGTCAGAGACTTTTCAAAGCATTTTTTTTAACCACCTCTTCGGCCAAGAGGTTGCAGAAAAAAATACTTTGAAAAGCCTCTGATGATCCCAGCTGAGCCGCGTGATCATCAGAGCTTTTTTTTTTACTTTTAAGAGCATTTTTTCATCGGAAGAGGTGGTAGAAAAAATGCTTTAAAAAGTAAAAAAAAAAAAGCCTCTGATGATCGTGTGGCTCAGCTGGGCATGGTGGGGGGGGGGGCAGGGATTTTTGCTACCAGTTCTCTGAACCACCCGCCGCCATTGCTACTGGATCGGGTGATCTGGTCTGAACCAGAAGCATTTCACCCCTGGGGCAGTGCTCATCTCACTTTCAAAGCTGAAGAGCCAGCGCTGTTCGAAGATGTCTCCGTGGTCATGTGGCCGGCATGACTAAACGCCAAAGGCGCATGGAAAGCTGTTACCTTCCAAAGATGGTCCCTATTTTTCTACTTGCATTTTTTACGTGCTTTCGAACTGCTAGGTTGGCAGAAGCTGGGACAAGTAACAGGAGATTACCCCGTTATGTGGCACTAAGGGTTCGAACCGCTGAACTGCCAAACTTTTGATTGACAAACTCAGCATCTTAGCCACTGAGCCACCGCGTCCCTTTGATATATATAAATAGTTTCTTTATTATGCTCACTTATTTATTTTTCTACTTGTCTTCCTGCACTTTTTATAATTTCTTCCTATTCTCCTTCTCTCATATACTGTATATGAGGATTACTTCTTATTAAAGAGGCCAAGTATTATGATATAAAACCTTGGAAGCCAAGTTTCAAATGTTTAACTGATAAAGCTGGAACAGCTGTTTTGACAATCATTAGCCTAATGTTGTATTCTTTGTAAACATAATGATGTTATCTTCCTTGTTGACAAAGAAGGAAGTCTCAATTGCAATCAGTTTTTCTAATTTGATACAATAGTGAAGAGCTAGGTGTAATGATACAGTATGCTAGAAAAAGCCATGTGCCGTAACTCCATGTAACATGACTTCCATGACACTAATTCTTTGTTGGTCATTAATGAAACTTTCTAACAAAAGCTGTTCCGCTTATTGTATACACAATGAGGATGTTATTTCAGGTGACTTATTCTCATTTTGAATATTATACACCGATGCTTCAGCATACTGCCTTGTTCTGTCTTCTGAATGTTTCATGAGCTATATCTAGTTTAAAAAAATAACTGGTGACTTCAGTATTGCTAAGAAGAAAATGGAAGATAGCATACTCTGAAATTTTATTTAGAAAGGACAACTCATTATCTTCTTCATCATCCTTATTAACCACCAGACTTTTTAATATAATATTGCTGTGTTTAATGTAGAATTACATCAAAAGTATATGCAAGAAACACCCCCATGCATGTTTCAATATTATGGAGCTCTTCAATTCAGATTTAATTCCTTCAAGCGTTTTCTTGGTTACTTATATGAACGTGTTACTTATTCTTTCAACTTTGCGTCCCATGATTGTAACAACATTCCTGTATGGATGGATGGTGTAGTGTAGATGCTGACAGCACAATGTATTATCTATTCACTTGACAACCTTGTCTGAACTTGTTTGAAATACTCTGCTTCCAACATTTAAAAGTCTGAATAGTAATTCCCTTCCCTTTTTATTATTGCAAATTATGTGAGGTGAGTAAATAGTCTCCTTAGTAATTCATGAGGGAAGTCTGTTTCCTTCAACCATTCTGTGATCAAAAATGCCTGCTCTTTGTTCTTTTGCCTATTTCAGGCCTGTAAATACACAAAGAAATCTTCTCATTTCTCGGCAGGGATGAAATTACCTTCTGTAGTTCGTCCTTGCAAGTACATTGTCTGAGCTGCACGTAAGAAATGCTTCTTGTGTTGTGTCTTAGCATTTGAGCACTGTTCTCTGATTGCCAGCCTTTTTGGATACACTTTTCAAATAATGTTCTGATGTCTTTTCAAAAAAGAGGATAATTATTGTTATAGTTGCTGTTCGGTAAGAAGCAGTTTATGTTTAAAAAGGCATTGAGCAATGTTTTGTAATTAATTACTGCCTTTAATAAGATCAAGAGCCATAGTATACAGGGCCATGCCACTGACATCAGCAGGAATAGGGATGTGTGTGTGTTTAAGCTTTGAGGAGAAATTTAGATGCCTTTTTTTGTTTTTTTGTTTAACTAAAACCTGCTTTAGTATTTTTTTTTCTACTTCAAAATGATGGAGAACCATGCTGCTGCTTTCAGTAACTCTAGGGTTAGGATTAGGGTTGGGGTTGGGGTTGGGGTTGGGGTTGGGGCTGGGGCTGGGGCTGGGGCTAGGGCTAGGGCTAGGGCTAGGGCTAGGGCTAGTTCAGGGCTGTCAAACTCTGGCCACAGGCCAGATGTGTCACATGCTGGCCACGTCCAAGCCCTGTTAAGCGAACGAAGGGGAAAGTTCCAATATTTCAGGTGACGCCGCCGTGATGACGCGGGTTTGACACCCGTGCTCTAGTCAGAAGGGCTCCAAAAACTGCAAAGGTAAACCTTGAGGGCTTCAGGTGACCATGTCTCCTTAGGCCCAACCATTCTTGTCTTACATTATATATACATGCATGCAAACAAATCATCCTTTTTAAAATAGCAGGCATTGAGTGTTTGATTATATGCCATCAAGTCATTACTGATTTAGTGACCATACGTATACTGCAGATTATCTCTATCACAATCTGTCCCTATCTTGATCTTTCAGATAATAGCAGGCATACAATAGTGGGGTTTTTTCCCACTATAATAGATATACTATTCACAACTCTGATACTTGAATCTCAAAGATTGATGTGTGTGTGTGTAATGTTCCAGAATACTGGTGGAAATGACCTCAAAGAGCTATCTAGATATGGCATTTCAGAACTTTTAGATGGATTGTGGAAATAAAGAATAATGAAAAACTTGAATTAAGTTGTGAAATCTAACTGCAGCCTACAAGCTTATCTGAAACATAAGTACTTATCTCCACCATAGTTTATAAAATAAAGCCTTTCTCCTTCCCCATTTTGAGGAATGGACAAAAGCAAAGTAGAACAGCAACTGCCATATTTGTCTGAGTTGTTCATTTCCCTTGAAAGGATCTCCTGACCATTTTGGTCTTTCACACTTAAAGCAGAGATAGCTAGAGGATAAGAGCCATTGCTCATTTATTTCCACTCTCAGGTGGAAATCAGCTTCTTCCATCTAATATTCTTCAGAGGTATTGGAACCGCTGCTCCTACCATTCCCAGTCAACAATGAAAAATTTGAGATAAATATATCCTTGTGATGACAAAAGAAAAATTGGGTTGTGTAGCACTGAGGTGAAAAGGGGAAATAAGAAAGAAGTCTTGAAAAATCCAGATCAGGGAAATCCCTCTGAAGTTCTCATTCATGATAGGAAAAGCAAATTAAATATCACATGAGAAATGTATGTTTTATCTCCTGAAACATTTATTTTCATTGACATACACTGTTAATTCTGAACTGAAACTTCATCTCTGTCTCCGATATTGTATCGTCCTCTATTTTTTAAAAAACTGGATGAAAGATCAAAAACATATTTTCTTATTTTTCTTTCTATTGTTTGCTTTTTCTATTTTCTCCTTGGAGGGATCAAAGAAATGGAAATAAAAATGCTTTATTTGGCATGTTTTTTTAAAGTGTGCACAAATTAATACAATTTGAACCATTGATTGAGAATGAAAATTAATCACATTCAACACAAGTAGTCAATCAAGTCAATGCAATTAGGATTTCCAAATCAATTTGATAAAATAATTTCTTTAAATACACTGAAACATTCAACATCAATAAAATATTTGGCAGTTTGATTCAAATTTCTGATTTGGGTTGGAAGGTCAATTCAGTTTGAAGATAAATCATCTTTGAATCAAATCTCTCAAAGTGTCTCCCAGCCCTAATTTTAAAAATGTGTCCATAGGAGAGGAAAAGTGATATACCCCAATTTTTAAAGTATCATAGTAATTGCCTCTAAAAGAACCATAATTGGAAAAGTAATTCTTGGTTCTTGTTGCACTTTGTAGTTAATTTACTGTTAAGAATCAGTTCCTGCTAGCTTGTTCATTCTCGCTCTCTGCTCATCTCCTGTCTTTAGTGCTATTTCCATGAATGTTGTTAATTAATGGGACAGAACTAAATACTATCCCATGCATAGATATCACTGTATATGGCCAGAAAACCAGAATGACCAGCCGAATTATACAAATATTTAGCTGGAGGTAAATCCCACTGGACTCACTGGAATGTAATAACAGTATGTGTGTGTGTGTGTGATATATATATATATATATATATATATATATATATATATATATATATATATATATATATATGTAGGTCTTTGGTTATTCGGGTCTTCTCCCACGTAAAATTGGAAGTGTCTTGGCGACGTTTCGACATTTGCTCCTGGAAGCACGAAGCCGAGAACACCAGCCTGAAGATGACGAATGAGACTTCGTTGAAACGTCGCCAAGACACTTCCAATTTTACGTGGGAGAAGACCCGAATAACCAAAGACCTACATACAAACACCCGCGAAAACCTGAGAAAACAAATATATATATATATATATATATATATATATATATATATATATATATATATATATATATATAGAGAGAGAGAGAGAGAGAGAGAGAGAGAGAGAGAGGGAGGGAGAGAGAGAGTGCCCTTATGAAAGTTGACATCAGCTAATTTCAATTTGGTGCAAACTCTTTATTAAGGGTATAATTCTGAAATTTCAGCCAAGACTGGCTATAAGGAGGACTTCTAACATATACCAAGGAAGACAGTTCTGCACACTGTACAATGAAGACGAAAGTCCTTAGCCAGCAACTAAAAAATTTAATCTCAAAAACCCTTATAAAGGATTGTGATACATGGCAGAGTTGTCTAAGTTAGGAACATAATCACAGTTATATTACAATTTATCAAACAGAATTAAGAAACAATTGTTTATGTCAGTTATAACTTGGATTTGCACGTATCCTATGCCAATACATTATCCTGGGTTCTTGGGAAGAACTTGATGCATATGAAGGCTACCAGCTAACAAGCTGGCAGCCATCATCATCATCATCATCATCACCATCATCACCATCACTACCACTCATATTATCACCCATTTTTGCTCATAGCAACATAAGAACAGTCTTCTACTAATAATGATACTTAACCCATTTTTTTCAATAGTCCATAGTACCATAATTGTTAGAAAATATTGTCATCTCTCTGTGACAAAGCCAGGGCTAAAGTGGGTTGAGTCACAACTACAATATTATTTTCTTTGCCTGAGAAACCCTTATGGGCTCTGTTGAAAATAATTCTGGATGTCAACAGAGTTGATTGTTCTATAGCATGCCACATTAGAAGACATTTCGACTTTCTGAGGAAAAACAGCAATAACTCTCAGCAAGTCATGCAGCACGAACTTGTCCAATGGAATAAAACAAAGGTTCTTTGAAAGTCTGAGTTCATTGTGTAGAAGCAAAGGGTTTGCATTATAGCTGCACAGCATCATGTCCAGAAACCCAATGACTCAGATTCATTGTAAAATTTGGTTGCAGTTGAGTGGGAAAAGCTCCTGGTTTTCTCTGCTATAAAGCAAGAGGCTGTTTTTTTAAAAAAATAATCTTTATTTACATTTTTCATTAAAAAACAGAAAACGACAACACACCATATAAATAACATACAAGACAACATAACAAATAACAAACATATCTGCAAGTAATATCTTAACAACTAAATATTCGATACGATATATCTACATTGTATTCTGAGGGAGACAGAACAATTTATATCAAGCAAGAGGCTGTTTTGAAAGCAAATCATAGAATTAAGGTACCCAGGAAAGTCAAGAAAAATGGGATGTGTTCCACCATGATTTCAATAATGCTATGAAGTCCCAATAACCATAATTATTTCCAACTGTTTCTTCTTATTAAATGTTCTGTGATGTATTTTTTTCCCATGCCCATTTGAGAATTCTGTAGTGCATGTGGATCTGTTTGGACATGAAAATACTGCCATGACTTTTTAGGGAAGGGAGGGATTGAAGGAATCTGGTAGCATTTCTGAGTTCCATGAAATGGAAAAAAATAATCTTGAGTTAGATTTCTGCTCTGTGGTTTCAAATTATGTGTTCATCTTATTTGTGTGCATGCTATATATTCCAGGATAGCTTTGGAGCTGGTTCTACTGAAAGTATGTTAAAAGAGATTTCAATTAATCTTCATCAATATTGCATATGACATCCTGTTGCAACTTTATGTCTAATTGATTTATTTTATTTGCATACCGCCTTCATTATTTTTACAAATAATTCAAGGTGGCAAACATATCCAACACACCTTCCCACTCCTATTTTCCCCATCACAATAATCCTGTGAGGTGGATTTGGCTCAGAAAGAGTCACTGGCCCAAGGTCACCCAGTTGGCTTTCATGGCTAAAATGGGACTAGAATTCATGGCCTCCTGATTCATAGCCTGCGGCCTTAACCACTAGACATCAATCTTTTTTCAGGGTGAGTGAAAAATCATATCACATTGCAGATATACCGCTGTATTTCTAGAACTGCAAGGAATATTTTTCAGCCTACTGTAATGCACAATATAGCAGCTGGTAGAGGATTTCAGCTGTGAATTGCTGTTTGGTAACTCATATGGGATTATCCTGTCTTTTAATCAAAATGTTCTCTCCTTCAGTGACTCTTCTATTTTTGAATGAATGGTGAAATATTTCAGTGTGAAATTCCTCTAAGAATTTCTGGGCACTTTTCAGAACATTTTCAAATCCCTTTGAAATCCCTCATCTGACCAGTAAGACTGTAGGCCTGCCTTTGCTTTGTTTTATTTCATTGCTCCACATATATCAAGGTCAGTGTCTTTGAGCATCTCACTTGCAGTGTTTATTTCAACCGGTATCTCAACTACAACACTTGAAATTTGGTATATGTTACTGATTATTCTATTTCTTTCTACTACGGTTCCTGTTAAAACATCATCCTCCCAAATGGAAAGGAAGGAATCATCTAGCTTCCAATTTAGTATTTGATAAACTTCATTGCCTCTACTTGATTTTCCATTCTTATCACACTCTCTGTTTTCAATTTCAGAAAGGATGTTCCCAGCTGTTGCTTAAATATTTGTCAGCAATCAGACAGTGCAAAGAAAACCACATAGACTCTTCGGCTTGCATTAAAATAATCAGCAGCATCATTGGAAGTTGATACAGCATCACTCAAATCCTTTTGTGTATTCTTATGTTCATTCTTTTCATGCTGGCACTATTATCATAGCCCTGTCAGGTGTTATTATTCCCATATCTTCTACTTTTTCTAGAACTACCGTGTTTCCCCGAAAACAAGATCCTGTCTTATATTTTTTTGAATCCCGAAATAGGCGCTTGGACTTATTTTCGTGGAGGTCTTATTATGTTGGGGCGTGTGGAGCAAGATGGAGTTCCTCTTGCCATCTTACCTGATTTCCGGCTCTGCATTTAAATATTTTTGGAGGGAGGCTTATTTTAGCGCATGAGCTCAAAAGCCCGATTGGTCTTATTATCAGGGGATGTCTTATTTTCAGGGAAACATTATATTTTTCATAACAGCTCCAAAAACATCAGTTTCAATAAATTATAGGAAATACATTCTAATACTATCCACTGGAAAGGTATTTTCACAACACTCTGTTTTCATTTAAAAGAAACCATTCAGTCATTTGCTCCTTATGGCTGACATCAAATATATAGTCCAGAATAACAGAGTAATGTCTTGCTGACTTGAAATCTGGCACAATCTGGCACTTGAAATTTTCTATTTCATTGTCAATAAATATAATGTCTCATTTTAATTCTTTTTCCAGGGGTTGTATATTAATTAACCAGTGGAATGGCTTGCCTTCAAAAATTATGGGTGGTCCATCACTGGAGGCTTTTAAGAAGATACTGGACAGTTATTTCTCTAGAATGGTATAGGACAGGGGTCAGCAACTTTAAACACTCAAAAAGCCATTTGGACCCGTTTCCCACAGAAAAGAAAACACCAGGAGCCACAAAACCATTTCTACATCTAAAATGAAGATAACACTGCATATAGCATTTTTTTACCTTTATGCTATGTACTGTATAAAAAATTTATACATTTATTTATTTATCCATGGTTGGCCTACTGGGGATTGAAAAGCTCAATTAATTGTTTGCCGGTGGGTGTCGCACATTGGTGGCTGTGACACATATTTTGGGTGACAGGGAGCTGCAGCAGAGGGATGAAGGAGCCACATGCGGCTCCAGAGCCACAGGTTGCTAACCCCTGGTATAGGGTCTCCTGATTGACTATAAGACCACCAAGGTCCCATCAAACTCTATTATTCTATGATATAGATTTCCTAAATTGTGACTATTCTTAGGTGCTCCTGGAATGTAACATCAAAAAGATTAGTTCCATAATTTTAAAGAATCCTTTTCAATTTGGGAAATAAGCTGATCTGAAATACCACACCATGAAAAGGTTTGGGTAGAAAGAATTCTCACTATGGCAATGAAACTTTTCAGAACATTTTGTCAGTAAACAGATTCTGTTGCAATTTTCTCCTGATCTAAGAGCCTTTCATTTTAGTCCCATCTAGAGGTCTTTACCTTGGAGTGCTCTCTGGTGATTTTCTCCTATGTGTGTTTATTTTTTCTTAGGTCTTTATTTCTGTACTGTACATCTCAATGTGGCTGCAAAATTAGACTGGAAGAATTTGTAAGAAAGATAGAATGCAGCATCCTCTGTCTTTGAATTCCTAAACCATAGTTTCTCCATTTTGTCTTCATTAGATATTTCATGTCCATAATGGGTCAGATGGAAATCTTTTATTATTTTCACTTGCCAGATATCATGCAATACAAGGAAGTTTTTAGGCTCCTGATCAAATGGGTCAACAGTCCTGGTACATCTAGTTTTAAGGAGCAGCAGTACTTTTTGATTTGCTTATTACCGTATTACCATATAAGACGCACCTTTCCCCCCAAAAAAGAGGGTGAAAATCTGGGTGCGTCTTATACTCCGAATGTAACCCCGCCCAGCTTCTCAAACTGAGGTTTCAGAGGCTGAAAAAAGAATCAGAAAAGAAGCTTCAGAAAAGAAGCTCCCAAACAGAGCTTCAGAGGCTTTTTTTCTGAAGCTCTGTTTCAGAGGCTTTCAGAGATAGGAAAAAAATAGAGTTTCAGAAGTTTCAGAGGCAGAAAAAAAAAGCAAGGCACAGAGCTCACAACCAAGGAACCTGTTGCTAAAATTCACCTCTGGGAATAGCTGATTGGGGGTATTCAGGGAGGCCAATCCACCTGCCAATCAGCTTTTTTCTTATTTTCCTCCCCAAAACCTAAGGTGTGTCTTATACTCTGGTGCTTCTTATACTCCGAAAAATATGGTAGTTTGTACACTCCTCCCTGATCTTCATTTTCTCTGGGAATGTGCAATATTGCAATTATTTGATGGGAGTAGCAGTAGTTGCCAGATCATCCCCACCCTAATGAGATCAGGCATCTCATCAGTCACATCAAATCCGTTGAAGTTGGACAGCAAATAATTCAAATAAACAAAGAAATAAGAATAAAATCAATCTTCACTGAGCTCAGTGGGTTTGTTGTCAATATCTGTGCCTATTATCTCCTTCCTGCATAGATAGAAAAGCTTCCTGTCCTCTAACTCAGAGAAAATAGAGCTTCTTCTGCTTTCACTCATGTCTGTTTTCTGCATCAGCTGTTGTGGCTTTCCATGCTCAGTTGAAGGGGAGAAATAAGCAGGCTAGTAGCAGTGGCTGAAGGATGGAAGAAATGGCCAAGTGAAGGGCTTTTCTCCTTTTTTTGCTGAGCAGTTGAATACATTATCTCCTTAAATGAGTTCAAGGGGGCAGTAGGAAGCCCCTTGAAAGCTGATATTAATTAATCAAGACTCTTGCGGGAGACCTAGAGAAGCACTGAGAAAAATTTCTTTCTCCTTCTCCATGCAATTCATGCTGTGTTCTGTTACTGCCTCTCACCTTCTGTCTTGCCTGCATCTCGGGTGCTTACCTTCCTCCAGCCCAGCACTCCATATTTAGAAAAAAGATTTCACTGTTGGGAAGTTCTGTTGAAGTAGATATAAGTTGTCAATGTCACGATCAATAAACAATGTGTAATGTATTTCTTGTCCCTTGGCATATAGTATTTACATTTGCTTAGTCATATCAAATGCAGAACGTTAATTGAATGAGGACTTTTTGAGTAGGTGATGGTATGTTTTGCTGTTCCTCTTCTGTTATTACAGCTCACTCTTCTCTAACAGTTCTTTTGTTCTGAAATAATTGCACAATCCTCACGATGGAGAAACATCTAGTGTTTTAAGAAGCAAATTCAAATAACAAGAGAAGAGTTGGCTATTAATGCAGTCAGATTTTTCTATTTATTTTTAATTTTCCAGGAGACTGGAAAAATATGACTTGTTGATCAAAGACTAATTGCTGATTTGGCACATGTTTTGTTTATTTGTGTTGTGTGATTGTTAAAGCTACCTTATTCATACCATGGCATTCATGTTTTGTTCTTTCATCATTGAAAAAAAAATGGTTGAAAAGTGTATGAACTAGAGAGAGTCAGAGAGGCAAACATGGAGTGTGGGTAACATTTTCAACACATTGAACTTCTTTCTAAACATTTCCATCAAAATATTTTTGCCTCAGATAAAGAGGTTGACACCACCACCAAGATTTATGTTGTTTTTCTTTTATTTTTTACAAGAGTGGATGCAAGTGATATTTTTTGCATTATTTGATTTTCTTCATAACCTCAGACATCTTTCCTTTGTAAAACAGAAGCCTGATCCGTGCTTTGCCTGTCATTCTCCATCAGAACCAAGTTCTACACTACAGCAGAACAATCAACAGCTGTTTGTATTTTCATTAAATCTGAAATGGAAACGCTGCCATTCAGTCAACACTGAATAGCTTTCTGGGATGTACAGATAGGAGCCAAGGGGCCAAAGAAGCCACAGGGAAGGTAGCTGATAAAGAGTTGGAGCCTTGTGGCTGAATATAATCAAGCCAGTGTGTCAGAAGCTGGCTTACTGATCCTTTTGCAACAATGATTTGAGATTGATACCAAGAAGTTTGGGGCACAACCACATCTATTATTTAAGCTGCTCCCACCCTGTGCTCATGCTAGTTTGATTATAAACTGGCTGAATGAAATCCTATCTGGACCAAGATCCTTTGGCAGAAATTAATTAATCAATCAATCAATCAATTAATTAATTAATTAATCAAATTTAAAGACTGCACATCTCACATACAGAGTTGACTCTGGGCAGTTAGTAATTAAAGTTTGCAAGTTATTCAGTTTGGAATTGAAAACCCACTTTCTCCTGGTGGACAATTTCCCAGCTGCAGTGCTGTGCTCTTCTATCTTTCCATTCAGGCCAAGCAATGGCTAAGCTTCAGCCTAAGCTTAGTGAGGGAGGATTCTTAATGGGCATACTGTATATCCTTTTATAATTGATATAATGAATGCATAGACAGATGTGCAAACAAAGCTAAACTGAACTTGATATGCAAAGTTCCAAACAAATGCATATACAGTAGATGCGGGCATAACAACTATTGACTGAGATGGGCAACTACAGAAATTGAATGAATGAATGAATGAATGAATGAATGAATGAATGAATGAATTGAAATGATTAAATAAATAAATAAATAAATAAATAAATAAATAAATAAATAAATGCAATCAGTTTTACAACGAACATTCCTTTCTTTTATTGTCCCTGTTTTTCCTGAATAATACTAGCTGCAGATTCTATTACAGTAATATTTCCTTCCTACTATCATAATTGTAACACTTGTGTTAATGTTCAGAACACCCCTTCTTCAATATCCAGGGAAACCATTTTTATTACTATATTTCTCTCCCTGAGCTACCTACTTTTTATCAGGGTTTTGTTTTATGCATTTTTCCATGCACTTGGGAACTTACAGAATTATTAAAGTAGTAAGAAGGCTGTAATAAATACAATAAAAAAACAAACAAACAGAAATGTTGGATGCTCAGGAACAAAACACTAATAATTGAAGAAAAAAAAACCATCCATATTTTTAAGAGTCCTGTTTGATTTCAAACTGGGGATTCACTGCATGTTAAGGCAAGTGTTGTAGCCAATGTGTTAATAAGGAAAACCTGCTGTAACAGAATCTGCAGCTGGTGTTATTCAGAAAAAGCAAAGAAATTGTGGTCGGGGGCATTCCAGTTCCTGCCAAACAGCTAATCCAGGTGCAGGATTTGGCCTACAGGAAAATTAAGTGCAGCAGGGAAACCAGACAGCAATGCTTGGGCCGACAGAAGGTAGGAAATGCTCCTTTCAAAGAAAAAAAGGAAATTGTGTGTCCGTTTTATATATTTTGATTTTGTTTCTTAAATGAAGAGTTACACCTCTGTGAAATGTCATTCTGTTACTTTCAGCCCCATTTAAGCATTATTATTTTTTTGGTCATAGACCAACAAATAAAACAAGACAATCCCAATTAATTAGGATAAAAAGAAAATTATTTTAAAATGTCTAAGAAGGATTACAAGGTATATTGCAATGTACCGTACAAATGATCAAACAGTACTTAGGCGTGGTGAAAGAAATAAAATCAGCCCTCTTTTGTAAAATTACCAGATATACTTGCAGATAAGCCAATAATTTTAGGTGCCAAAATGTATCCAAAAAATAAGGTTTGCCTTAACCATGGATCGGGTTATTTTTAAATGTATCTATGTATCCCTTACTGAATAAACTTGCATTTAGCCCCATCTGCTGAAGGTTCTGCTGAAACTTGATTTTTTATCAAAATACCATGGAAAATGTATAATCCATGGATTACCCACAAATAAGACAACTGTGAAAATTGAAACATATGAACTTTTTGAGGGTTGGCTTATCCAGGGGTGATGTATTTTTCACAGTGTTTTTTTTGCTTAAAAATTCAAGGGTCAGTTTATCGGAGGATAAGCTTATCTACAAGTATATCTAGTACCAAGATCTCTATAAATGTTGCCTGATGAGGTATTAGCTATCCCATCCAAGATATGTCATATTGCAGATCTGATATTGCAGATCTCTTCAACAATTTTGTTAATAGAAATGTTAAACCATAGAAGGCTCAAGGTTGAACTATTTGGCACTCAATAGCTCACTCAAGGAGCCACTTGTAGAAGAGCCATTTGTGAGAATTCTTTTGAGAATGACTTCAAGCCATCTATGGATTATATTAATTGGCATGCTGACTAATACTCACTTAATTGGCTTCCTAATCAGAATCTCTTTATAACTACATGCACATAACAAAGTCCATTAGTCAATTAACAGAAAGCCTATACGGGTTTATATAAACTATGACGTTTACAGGTTAGGCTAGGAGGTTGGAGGTGCCCCACTCATTCAGGACACCATTCCAATATGATGTCAAAAACTACTTAACCTTTTGCAATGCTATTCCATTATATGTTGTGTTCTTTCTAAATAGCCAGAGGCCCATGCAAACAGGATATAGTCTATCAGCCTTCTAGTTCTGCCTCCCTCCCTCTCCCTCCCTCTCCCTCCCTCTCTCTCTTATTAAGTCCCATTGAATTCAAGGAAATTGTGCCTATTTAAACAAGCTGAACGTGTTTTGAAAAGCAGAGTTTCATTTGCATTGTCAAATGGTAGATGCCTAATATTTTAACCAATATGATTACTGTATTCTCTATACCGTAATATGGATCTGCCACTGTCTAGGATTGAGAGTTCAATTCTAGGTAGCGGGAGGTGTTTCTTTCCTGGGGTGCAAAGAAAAAATATCTGCTGCAAATTCTGCATAGGTATCAGGATATCAGGGCATATGGCCAGTAAATGCTCAGTTTC
Source organism: Arizona elegans (assembly GCA_022577455.1). NCBI lineage: Eukaryota > Metazoa > Chordata > Lepidosauria > Squamata > Colubridae > Arizona > Arizona elegans. The sequence goes on along the minus strand of JAKOOJ010000001.1, from coordinate 212,152,189 downwards.
ATCCAGTTGCCCCAATGCTATCCCCAAATTAAGGGATTACAAGGTCATAAAAAGAAAATGTATTTTCTAAATTATTTTAGAACTTCTTGATTTCCCTTTTTCTTATTATTAATGTTGGTTGCATAATCAGCCAGATGTTTGGATTCAATATGTCATTTTTATCCATCTGTTAAGAATTTCCCAAGGACCTTTTGATGGTTAAAGGTATCATCACAGGATATAAGCTGTTCCAAGTAAAATTGCCTTTTGCAATTGACTGATGGTGATATTATCAATGTCAGTGGTGTTCAAGTAGTGCTCAGATCAGTGGTGGGTTTCACTTATCTTTGCTACCGGTTCACTCGCGTGTGCACCATTTCTGCGCATGCACAGAGCGTATTTGATGATGTCTGGGCAGGTGGGTGGAGCCTCCCACCACCACTACTACCAGTTCGCCCAAACTGAGGCGAATCGGTAGCAACCCACCATTGGCTCAGATGTTTTGGGATTGCACCCAAAGCACCTATTACTATTGGTATTATTTTTGCTTTCTGTTTACAGTGATTCTACTTCTGTTTTTAGGTCTTTGAATTTTGTGATTTTATCCAATTCTTTCTCTTCTTGTTCTGTCCCCGTCTCACACACACACACTAGCAGTCAACCAAGAGTTTTAAAATAAACCAGCAGACAAGAATTTCCTTTGATAACAGAATTGGCAACAACCCAGTGGCTGCTTGCCAAAAGCTTTTACTTACAAAGGGAGGTTTATCTCCTCCAAAAACATCAAAATAAGTCCATAAAAGCCAAAGAATAGTCAAGTCCAGTCCAAAAATCAATCCAAGCAGAGCATATAACAAAGTTCCAGAAATGCAGAATGACTTGCTAGTTTTCAGTTTTGTCCGTCACAAAGCCTGAATGGCCACCACACCCCCTTTTATCTCCTGTCGGGTGTGGTCCAGTGACTCAGCTTAATCTCTGGCACGCCTCCTTCTCTGCTGCACATGCTTGTCTTTCCGACGCTGTCGGGGATGCAACCAAGACTTATCTCCATCGCTGTCTAACTGCAGCTGCTCGGAAGTGCCTGGCTCTTGGCCTATCTCTTCTCCTTCAGAAGACACCTGAGGCATTGCCAGAGAGGAGGGTCCTGGAGAGGGAGGCCTTGCCAACTCCTCTCCTTCACTTTCGGAGTCTTCTCCCTCCGATAAGACGGGCTCGGGGGTCGGAGTCACAACACTTCTCTTCTGCTGTATCCAGATATTGAATGTCTGCTATCCAGTTTTTGGTTTTTTTTTTGTTTTTTGTTTTTGCTTTTCTTATTGACAAATATTAAATCTGAAGTGTTTTGTGGCAGGTATCTGTCACAAATCTAAAGTCCTTGAGCACATTAGCTTCTTCATTTTCTATTACTTTGTCTCTCTTGTGGTCCCCGGTCCTTGCTTGAAGGCAAATGGTACTTCTTGCAGATAACCTAAAGCAGGCATCCTCAAAGTACGGCCTGCAGGATGGATCCAGCCTGCCAAAGCCATTAATCTGGCCCATGTGGGACCACGTGGCTGCCCTGCCCTCATCACCACACCCATCTGCCAGCCCCCACCCTTTGGCCAAGTGTAGGACTTACATTTGCGAGGGCAGCAGAGTGCTTCTACAGGCTGGCAGAGTACTTCTAGGGGAGGGGGAGGGGGAGGCCAAAAAAGGGGCAGGCGGAAGCCCCAGAAAGCATCCATGTGCCCTGTTTTGGCCGTCAGAGTGCTTCTGGGAGGGCAGGGAAGGCCAAAAACGGGCCGGTGGACCTTTTGCCAGCTGAGGAAAGAACTCAAAGATTTGCCAGGGACTTCAGTCCATGGTCACTCCACTGGGAGGGGGGAATTGAAGGGTCCCTGTGGGAGAGGCTGTGCAATTACACCACGTGATGCTTTGTCGAGGCAGCTTTGCTCAAACTGTGTGTGTGTGGGGGGGGGGGCAGCTGACACAAACATCTCCTGACTGTTTCTTCATGGATCAAGGATCTTTGCTTGCTCGGAAGGTCAATTTTCTCTGGCAATGGTAAGACAATTTGAGTTTGAGAGAGATTTCGGGCTTGGAATGAGAATCAATCAGCCCGCATTTCCGCTTTTCTCCTGCACTGCTTCATAGCTCCCATGGTTGGGCTGGCAGTTCCCCAGATAGGGCTGCCCAGAGAGTGATGAACCTGGAGCAAAAATAGAAGAAAAAAGGCTGTGCTGTGCAGAGAAAATGTCAGCGCGCAGACACAGTTCTGTTCTGGGGCTTTCGGTTTTTTGCACTTTCTGATCTCCTGTGCGGGACAAGTAGAAACCGGGTCTCCCTGCACTTTTTTTAAAGTCAGGGTCGAGTACCTATGGCCCCTTTACGACCTATGGGCTCCAACTCTCAGAATTCTCAGGGCTATGAAAGAATTAGGGATGAAGCCAAAGGCACAGATCTACAGAAAGGAGTGAGATTCACCTGATTCCTGATTGATTCTCATTCAAAGCCTGAAATCTCTCCCAAACTTAAATTGCCTTACTGTTGCCAGAGAAAATTGACCTTCCGGGCAAGCAAAAATTCCTCCTTGACCCATGAAGAAACATCTGGAGACGTTTGTGACAGCTGAAACACCCCCACACCCCAGTTTGAGCAAAGCTGCCTCCACAAAGCATCATGCGGTGTCAGCGAAGGGGTGTTACTTGCACTGGGACGTCCAGAGGTGACCCCAGCCCCACTGCCCATGACGGCTCCTTCCGCAGGTGGTGGCTTTTTTTTTTGTTTTTGACGGACCGGTTCTCTGCCTGCTTAAATCTACTGTATTTCCTTTGTGAAATTTAGCTACCACACATAGATATCAATCCCGGCAGCGGACAGTGAGGCTGCCTGCCCCCGAATTAGGATGGCTGTCTCTACCCCTGGAGAGGAAGGCAGGAAGGGCATGGAATGGAATAGAAATAAGAATGAATGGAGAGAGAGAGAGAGAGGGAGGGAGGGAGGGAGAGGGAGAGAGAGAGGTGGAAAGAGATATGGAAAAAGATATGGAAAGAGAGAGAGATACAGAGAGAGAGAGGGAGAGAGATACAGAGAGAGAGGGAGAGAGAGAGAGAGAGAGAGACTTGTTGGTTGTAAGCTCGTTGGTGCTGAGAAGAATTGCTGCAAAACTGAGTATCCTGAAGTGGAACCACTAAAACTTAAAAAATGATCTAGTAAAAAGAAAAGCCAACCAAAAGAGCAACATGCAAACAAAAGCAAATAAAACACCCCCAGGAGCAAAACAAATGAAAGTTTAATTTGTGTGTATTGTTTAATAGACTGCTAAATTGGCAAAATGGACTGCTAAATTGGCCATGTCACCCAGTCACATGACCACCTAGCCACACCCACCCAGCTGGTCCGGCCCCCCCAACAGTCTGAGGGACTGTGAATTGGCCCCCTGTTTAAAAAGTTTGATGACCCCTGACCTAAAGCATCATTGTTCTTACTTTGTCATTCTATTGTTTGTGGTCAGTCTGCGTGTTCAGCTAATTTAGAGGAACCCTTGTTTCTTCAGCTTCTTTGCAGAAGATGATTGTGTTATGTGTTGCACATATAGGTTATCCTAAGCTTATATTAAAATTCTGGGAAAGATTCTATACAGAAATCAAAGGCATAGAGAATTTTATTCTTACCTCCACTTGAAATTTAGGGCAAAGATAAAGATTGATGAAATAAGAGATGTTTATGAGTATCATACTAGTGATCATAAGTGATGTTAGAAATATTATAGAAACCAGTAGTCTCTGAGAAAAGTCTTCTAAGATTATCTGCATGTACATTTTTCTTGACATAAATTAATATTGTATGAGCTAGTGGGCTACCATGCACGTTTTGTTTCCATGAATCTCCCTTTAGCAACTGCTTTTTTCTAAAGAGATTTATTTTCTGTGCTGCCAGCTGAAATTGCCATGAAAAAGGTATGAAAACTCCTAAGGTGAACAGCTCATGCAAAGAATTTAGAGATGGATTGGTTGCTACAGAGGGCTTTAAAACTTTTAGAAGAAGGAATTACAGACGTGATAGACACTCATCATGACATAGTAGTGTAGGACTCAGACAATTCCCTCCTTCAAATATGTAAAAGTACAAAACTCATCTACCCATCCTGCAATTCCTGGATACATGAAACAATTAAAGATCATATTTAATACTATATGTTTGCTGGGTAATATTGTCAGTAATATGCCATCTCAAACAACATAGATATGTCATGTATATAGTATTTAAGTTTTTTTTAAAAAAAGCATTATTTATGAAATAAGAAATATATGGCTTTATTTATGAGCCAACTCTTTTATGTATGAATTTCCCAAATCCCTATAACAGAAGCAAAGGTGATCCGTTGTGCAAGACACCGGGAATAATTGAGTGCCAAGACAATATGTTGAGCTATAGTTCTTAATTGGAGTAGAGTTAGAAGAAACAGCAACAGCTTTTTAAAAATAAGACTTTCTCCACCATTTATTTCAATATACAGCAAGCACAAATAATATTTATTATTTTCATTTTTTAATATCAAACTTAGTGAAGAATTCTATCAGACAACAAACTCTTGCATCTTTAGATGGTTTTGCAATATATCTCTTTTGCATTTAGATTAAAAGCAAACAAATGAATCCATAAGTGAAAATGCAATGGGTGTATGAAACGAAATCTCTAGACATATGTTTCACTCATGGAATAATTTACTGCTTCTAAGAAAGTGTTTTTCAGATGAAAAGTTCAGACTTCTATTTTTGATCATTCTAAGTTTATGGTGATTCAAGTTCATGTCACATCACTCTGCCCATGGGACAACCTCCTTCAGGATTTCTATCTGTCAAAAGCAACTTTCTGCTTATCCAATAGAAGCTTCTAGCATGTAGGAGGCATTCTGGTTTGATATTGTTTCTTTCTACCAATGGAAGGTAACAGAAAGAACCAAGGCACCATTCTGTCCTGCCAGCCCATTTACAGGGTACAGGATTCTATTTGTATTCCTTTACTAACCCCAGAACTTTTGTTTAAATCTACCTGGGATGGTTAAAAATAAGCCTTGTGACTTTCAAAAGACAGCCAAATGTCAACATTGCTTGCTGAGGAAATAGCTAAATTCAAGTCAAGGGGGATTTTTTTTTTTTTTACATTTATTCACACAAACATTAAAAGAAAAAAATGTTTCATGTGATATACTGAAACCCAGAAAAGTTAGAACATAACGTAAGACATCTTGCTTTCCTTTTTAAAAAAAATTGAAACTATTCATGTTGACTTTCAAATAACTTCTAGAAGACGTCAGATACCTTGCTACCTATTACAAACAGACTTGAGGGTTAAGTTGACAACCTGTGATGGTCCTTGCCAGATTTTATGTCATAATCATCCTAATTTCAAAAGCCTGTCCAAGGACATCTCCATTTTTTGGCAGGTTAAGATAGAGAAGATGTCAAAAAGGAGAGAAGGAAGGAGGAAGAGGAAGACAAATCGGAAAGAGAAGGGCTATTCAACAACAAAATTAAATGCCACTCCTCACTTTTAGCCACAATTTTGCTCTAGTCCCTCCCACTTTACAAAGGAGGGAGAGACTTCCCTCCCGGACTTCCCTCCCATTTTACAATGGTAGGAGAGACTTCCCAGGGAATGCAACTCATAACATAAAAGAATTAATACTTTGGATCCATTATTTGGTTAGAAGAAGCAGGGATGTGTTCTGTCCAAATAAAGCTCAGCTGAATCATCTTCACATGTTAGTAAATTAATTAATTGTTGATCATCCCAAAGGTGCTTTTTCAAGAGGCAACTGGACTTTCTGGTTTTTCTTTTGCTTCTCATCCAAGAACTTCTTCAGCTCTGAGCTCAGAGCTGAAGAAGCTTTTGGATGAGAAGCGGAACGTCTTCAAAGAAAAATCAAAAAGTCCAGTTCTCTGTTGAAAAAACACCTTTGGGACAACCATGACCCAGATGACGGAGAATCTCCATAGACATTTAATTGTTGATCTGAATTCTGTGCCTCACTCTCTCAGATTCCTTTTGCAATAGAGATTAATATATACCATATATGGTTCAGAAATAAATCCATGCAAAAGGAATACTCTCACAAATGAACAGACATTTTCTTTACAAGACTGTTCCAAAGTCAGATTTATATTCAAATCATGTAGTGCTCAATAAATAGACATTGTTGCACTTGGATGCTTTCCTCTTTTCCTTTATCTGAACAATGGTTAAGAAGCACCGCTACATTAGTGAATGAATGTCATCACTTTTCTGTATCCAAACAATAAGCCTTTGATATGTAATCAATTGGTATGCATTCTTTCATATATATATTTTTTTCTTATAGATTTTAGCTATATTCAGTACCAGGGGAATTCTTATATGGAATTTAGAGGGATTACTTTGCATCAGCACAATAGCATCAATTTACAATTCCAGACCTTTGGCTTCCACGGCCTCCTTCTCTATATTGAACAGAAGCCAACAACAATGGGCAACTTTGTTATTCAGCTTTCTATCCAGCGTGGTATCTTAGAGGTAACACTTCAAATTATTCATTTCTAAATTCTATAAGATTCTTCTTTATAAAGAGTTTTAGAAATCTGTGTTAGCAGATTGGAAGGCATAATATTAACTGTCTAGAAATAACCAGATGTTACTTTTAACAACAACAACAAAAAAATCCTGTTAGAAAATTCTCTTTGTAGGAATTATTTGAATGGAAGATAGAATAGATACCTACCGGTATGTAGCAAAAGTGTAATATGCATGGGTTGGTATTCATGGCCTCTGCCAAAAATGAAATTTAATAAATGCAGTGCATTAAACCATGGAGCAAAAATATTAGGTACATCACAAAGATATTAAAATACTTAGCTATTCTCCACCTAAACCTTGATGCTAACTTGATAGCATTAATCCTTAGGTTGTTTTATAAATTTGCTGTAGAAAGGAAAATGGAAAGATAATATATTCATTATTCGTCCTTTATTTTTGATGAAAAACATGAAACTGATTGTAGATGCATTGTAGCTATTTTGTATAACAATGACTGAGTTTTCCCAACAAATTCTGAGAACTATAGTTTTACAAAGAACTGATGAGAATATCTGAAAAACATCTTAGTTGCAAAGGGCGTTTGCACTTATTGCTTAATATGTTGGACATATCAGTCAAGAAATATAATAGAATACAGCAAGGAAATTGTTTGGCAGGAATTGACTGATTTTAGAAAATCCCAAATAATCAATCTATCAATTCTATTCATGTTGTAAGCCGCCCAGAATCTCTATAACAGTGAGATGGGTGGCATATAAATTTAATAATTAAATAAAATAATCAAATAAGAAATAAGGATAAGGATAAGAGCATTTTTGTGACTGACAGTTTTGCATTTTTGCAAATATAAGCCTCAGATATAGCCTCAGATATTTTGAAAATATAAGCCTCAAATATAGGAAATATTTATATCTGGGGTTAAAAAAATGTTTCCTATTAACTTACTTATTGGTATAAATGGAATAGTAAACAAAAGCAAAGCCTCAAAATGTTTTCCATTCAACTATATAATCCCTGTATTTACTTATCTCAGATTTTGTCTGTAAAAATGATACAGACATTTTTATGATTGGCATTTATATACAAGTTATCTACAAAACCTCATTGGAAAATAAATCCCTTTTCCAGAAAAAAATGGGAGCAACTAGATTTAAAAATTAACCACAAAACAACAGAGTGTAGGCCTGTTTTTAACACTTAAATTTTATTGGGTTCTGCTAATCTAGTTGAAATGTTTATCTATATTGCTAATCCATGTATGATATGTCATATGCTAAATAATAATTTTAAAAGTCCAAAATCCAAAATTAAATAAGAGGTTAATAAAAATATTTTTTAAATAATTTTTAAAAAAGGACAAACAACACAAAGACTTCTTCCAAAAACAATCTAGAACCAATGCTGTTCATACAACAGAAGCAAATATATGATAAAATCAGATTTTCCAAATGTTCCAATTCATACTGGAAAGGGCTTATCCTTCTCTAAATCAATTTGACATCCATTTGATACAAAATTAGCATCTTTCATTCATACACCTAGTACACGGAGGGCAGCACCAACTTGGATTGTTGTTGGTGCAGTAGATAAATCAGCTTTAAACCTCTTAAAAGTGGCATCACTAATACCAAGCATAATAGCAAATGGACAAATCCTCTGTAAATTAAATTGACTTATGCATGTATAGCAATCTTTAAAGTAAAGGGAAAGTATTAATGGATTTCTATTTGAAACACTTTATGGCGGTGTTCACTTTCTGACTATTTCTGTAAAGCTTAACTGTAAGGATAATTAGTATAATTCTGGCTTCCTTGTGAGTTGGGATTTACCTTGCCCTCTTTGTCAAAGATTTCATTCTGGCTAAAAATCCATGTTTCACGACTCACGGAACACTTTTGTTCATACAAAGCCTAATGTTCTGGCTTGTCCCAATTTGGCTCAGCCCTGATCAGAAATTTCTGACATATTCAAATGTGACAAATCAATCTTTTGTTTTCTTTTTGTTCAGTACCAATTCAAATGCGATAACGGAGATGAAATTAAAAAGATCAGTACTGATATCAGGGTGGATGATGGACAGAAATATGAAGTGCACATTAGGTAAGTTTTGTGTTTTTCTATAACAATATCTAAATCTGTCTATAAGCATATTGGACCAATTGCTTCATTGGCAGCCAAACCTAACTAACGAAACAAATAGAAAATTGGCCCTGATTAAAGTGAAGTAGATATGATATATGGTATGATATCATTTTCAGATAAATAATGAAACAAACTAAGATGTGGTGTGTGTGTGTGTGTGTGTGTGTGTGTATTTGTTTTCTCAGATTTTCGCGGGTGTTTGTATGTAGGTCTTTGGTTATTCGGGTCTTCTCCCACGTAAAATTGGAAGTGTCTTGGTGACGTTTCGACGAAGTCTCATTCGTCATCTTCAGGCTGGTGTTCTCGGCTTCGTGCTTCCAGGAGCAATGTGAGATCACAGCTGTCTCTTCCTTTTAACTGCTAGTGGGGGTGTGAGCTGATTGGGTGGGAACTTGGCTGTGTTCTGATTGGGTGGAGGTGTGTTCTGATTGGTTAGGGGCTTGGCTGTGCTCTGATTGGATGGGGGGTTGGTTGTGCTCTGATTGGCTGGGTGTGTGTTCTGTTTGGTTGGGGGCTTGGTTGTGCTCAGCTTAGTCTGAGTTGCAGGGGGATTTGAGCTGGTGAGCTGCATTGTTGTTGTTTGGCTTCGTGTTTGTGGCCGTGCGAGCTCTTCATGGTGGGTGTCAGTCCGCTTCATGCATGGATTGGAGGGGTTTAAAGTGGCTAATGATGCAGCTGCGGTCTGGCTTCTGGTCCTTGGTCGTGGCTCATTATCAGTGTGGGTTTGAGTCTGCTTTCTGCGTGGATGTGTGGTGGTGACATCCTGTGTGGCTCTCGTGAGTATGGGTCTGCTGTCATTCGTCGTGTTAGGGACTCGTTTGTCAATAAGGGCGGGTTTCCAAATGGCTGGTAGGCGGGAGGTATCGTCTCAATTGTTCATGCTGTGTGGGCGTTTTTCTATCTCGATGGCTTCTCTGATTATTCTGTTGTTAAAGTGTTCAGTTTTGGCGATAGTTCTGGTCTTTTTAAAGTCAATATCATGTCCTGTGGCTTTAAGGTGTTGGACCAGGGAAGAAGTTGGTTCCTCTTTTCTGACTGAGTTCTTGTGTTCTTCTATGCATGCACTTATTCGTCTGTTGGTTTGTCCGATGTATGTGGTGGGGCAGGCGGTGCATGGGATTTCATATACTCCTTGATTTTCTAACTCAATTTTGTCTTTGGGGTTCCTTAGGATGGTGGATATTTTTCGGTTTGTGCAGAATGCTGTCTTGATGTTATGTTTGTGGAGGATTTTGCTTATTCTGTCTGTGGTGCCTTTTATGTATGGGAGGAGGGCTTTGCCATTTTCTTGTTCTGTGTCTTGGATTTTAGTGGGGGTTTCTTTTTGGATTAGGTTGGTGATCTTATTTCTGTGGAATCCATTGGATGTTAGTACGTTAGTGAGAGTGTGTAGTTCGGTTTTTAGGTGTTGTTCGTCAGCTAAGCGTTTTGTTCTGGAAATGAGTGTCTTGGCTACAGAGTTGATCTGGGCAGGGTGGTGGTGTGAGAGTGCATGCAGATAGCGGTTTGTGTGTGTTTTCTTCTGGTAGATAGTGTGTCCTAGGGAGCCATTGGATTTTCTGTAGACTAAGACATCCAGGAAGGGAAGTTGGTTGTTCGCTTCTGTTTCCATGGTGAACTGTATTTTGGGGTGTAGGCTGTTGAGGTGTGTGAGGAAGTTGTCCAGTTTTTCTTTCCCATGTGGCCAGATTATGAAGGTGTCGTCCACATATCTGAGCCAGAGTTTGGGTTTGTGATCAGATTTTTCTAGAGCTTGGGTTTCAAAGTATTCCATATAGAGGTTGGCAATGACAGGTGAGAGGGGTGATCCCATGGGTGCTCCTTCTATTTGTTTGTATTTCTGTCCATTATAGATGAAGTATGTGTTGGATAGGCAGTGGTTGGTCAGATCTAAGATGTGCTTGGGGGGGTTATATTTGTTTTGGATAACTGTCAAGGCTTCTTTGATTGGTACTTGGGTGAAGAGGGATATGACATCGAAGCTCACGAGTAGGTCACTGGGCTGTAAGTTTTGTTGCTTTATGATGTCTATGAACTGGAATGAGTTTTTTACGTATGAGGTGATGGATTCTGCATAGGGCTGTAGTTGTTTGGCGAGAAATTTGGCTAGGTTTTGTAGAGGTGAGCCTATGGAGCTGACTATGGGTCTAAGTGGGGTTCCTTCTTTGTGTATCTTGGGGAAACCATAAAGCTTAGGGCATCTGGATGATTTCTCTCTGGGAATGATTCTTTGCTGAATCTCTTCGCTGATGGGAGAGGCTTTTATTTTGGATCTGGTGGTTTTTTCCAGGTAGGTGGTGGGGTCTGTGTTTAGGGGTTTGTATATGGAGTCTTGGAGTAGGTTGGTTAATTTGGTTTGGTAGTCAGATGTGTTCATAACCACCGTGGCATTGCCCTTGTCTGCTGGTAGGATTATTATGCCGGTATCTTCTTTCAGGTTAAGTAGTGCTATCTGTTCCTCTTTGGGTAAGTTACTTTTGGGTGGCTTGCTGGTGCAGAGGATGTTGGTGATTTCGAGTATATATTGTTTTCGTAGATTTTCATGGGTACAGGTATGCAAGTCTTGGTGTATTCGGGTCTTTTCCCGTATAAGATTGAGAGCATCTTGGTGACGTTTCGAGAAGGTCCCACTCGTCATCTTCAGGCTGGTATCTTCGGCTTCGTGCTTGTGCAAGCAAAGCATGATCAGAGATGCCGTCTCTCTATAAATACTGGTGGGGAGGTGTGGAGTGCTGGCTTTGTTATTGTAAGCGGGTTGGTTGGCTGTGTTGTTACATCTTGTTTAGTTGATGGAGTTGATGTTTGCAAATTAGTCGGCTGTTTCGTGTTAGATGTTACGAAAGAGCCGACTAATCTGCAAACATCAACTCCATCAACTAATCAAGATGTAACAACACAGCCAACCAACCATGCCTATTAAAACAACCCTTTATCCTTTGAAGCTCACTGTTTCCTATTGCCATTTGCCATGGCCCTGCTCAATGTTTTTCAGCAGCTAAAGAAGAAGTTAATACTTTTGTTCTTGTATTGTACAAATGGCATGACATCTAATTTGAGAAATTATAGTTTGATTAAAGTCAAGTAGGCCTCCCTCCCAACCTATTATCTAAAGCAGTTGCTTCCATATGTACTACTCCCTGATGATGATCACTGATGAACAGAACAGAACAGAATAACAGAGTTGAAAGGGACCTTGGAGGTCTTCTAGTCCAACCGGCTGCTCAAGCAGCAAGCCCTATACCATTTCAGACAAATGGTTGTCCAATCTCTTCTTTAAAACTTCCAGTGCTGGAGTATTTTCAACTTCTGGAGTCAAATTGTTCCACTGATTAATTGTTCTAACTGTCAGGATATTTTTCCTTAGTTTTAGGTTGCTTCTCTCCTTGATTAGTTTCCATCCATTGCTTCTTCTCCTGCCCTCTGGTACTTTGAAGAATAGCTTGAATCCCTCTTTTTTGTGGCAGCCCCTGAGATATTGGAACACTGCTATCATGTCACTCCTTTTCATTAAACTAGACATACCCAATTCCAGCAACTGTTCTTTATATGTTTTAGCCTCCAGTCCCCTAATCATCTTTGTTGCTCTTCTCCACACTCTTTCTAGAGTCTCTAACATATTTTTTACATCATGGCAACTAAAACTGGATGCAATATTCCAAGTGTGGTCTTACCAAAGCATTATAAAGTGGTATTAATACTTCACATGATCTTGATTCTATTCCTCTGTTAATACAGCCTAGAACTCAACTAGTTTTTTTACCTAGTTTAGATAATGAAACGTCTGCAAGAAAATAACTAAGCTCAGAGAGCACCAAGGACCCCTCATTTCAACCCTGAGCTACAAATAGGTGTATGTATGGGGAACCATTCAGAGTTATCTCTCTAGGATAGATAGTTGTCTGGCCATGATGAGTGAAGATGCTGCTATCTCTAAGATATATGCAGAGGAAATAGTAATTTTTTTTTCCCATGTAAACCAACTCTTAGACTATCCCAGACTAAGTCAAAATCTGACAACAGTGTCAGTTAATAGCTTTTCCCAAATCACAATTTGAACAAAACTTTTGTGTTTTTAAGTTTGGATGATGTGAATAATTATAATTGCATTTAAGAGGAAAGTTAGATATTTACTATATCCCATTGTTTCTAGTGATGTTTTATCTGGGCTAACCGAAAGCCATTTTTAAGATTTCAAATGCATAATGAACATTTAGCAAGCAATGAAACAGTACTTAAGCATGGTATTGTTGTCTGTACACTGTAAATGGAAGGCTAAATATGAGAACAGTATTTTGTCTAAGTCTGCCTAATACATTGTGTCAGAGGTGAAGTTTGTAAAGTCATGGTTCACAGCTAGTTGATTAGCCCTTGTATTACTAATGCTGCATCCATGCAATGACTGACACCTCATTGAGATATAAGCATATTTAAATTGGTACCTTTCCATAATTAAGCAGTGGTTTAAATGGATTGGTATAGAAGACAAATAAATGAAAGCAAACATATTCAGGGTTTGCGTCAAGATCAAATAAGGACAATCAGGAAAGATAGATAGCTGGTATCAAAAAGACAGAGATTGCTAAGAGCAGCTGGTTGTTTCAAATTCTAACATAAAATGGAAATTTCTTCTTCAGTTCTAGTATTGTTTTATGGCACACAGGAAAATGACAGCACATTATTCAATTTGATATGCATTATCATATTTGTGACTTGAACTGCAATAGTGTCTGGGTTTTAAATGTGCCAATGCCCAGAAGAATTTATAATGAAAAATCCTCCACATTCATGATTAACTAAGTCACTTAATTCCTAATATGCCCATTTCTATATTTTCAATTGAGTTGTTCAACCTGCAGAGTAAACCTATCCAACACACCTTCCTCCTCCTATTATCTTCACAACAGCAATCCTATGAGGTGAGTTGGACTGAGAGAGAGTGACTCATCCAAAATCATCCAATCAGCTTTCATACCTAAGGTGGGACTAGAATTCATAATCTCCTGATTTCTAGCCTGATGTCTTAACCATTGGACTGTCTATTGAAGGTATTTTGAATTTTCCAGTGTGTCCCTTTAAGGATTGAAAATAAAGCAATGGTAATACATTCAGGCAGATTAGAGACAAAAACTATGGATATTAATTTGGATTCACTATAGATCCCCTTGACTATCTATCACATATTTGTAGAGAAATGCTCCCCAAGCCACATGTTCTAGGGTACATCTGCTGCAGCCAATATCACAGCATATATATTCCTCAAGCAAAGCTTCCATATCATTTTCAGATTGATGTTATGCCCATTCACCCTCACAGAAAATACTGGCATACTTACCTAGGAAAAGAGAGAAATGATAGAAGGTCTCTGGGAATTCATGTTGTGTAATGCATAACATGTTGGTCTTTTGACCCAAGTTCATATGCAGCATCTTAATCACAACCTTGTACACTTGTATTAAAGCCATGGAGCTTACAGGGTTGCTTTAGACCAATCCTTCTCTCTCAAACTACTCATATGGTTGTTATTGCAGAGATAACGAAACATTGCAGATAACATTGCAGAGATCTCCACATAAGCTTCCTTCAGCTCTTAGAGAAAAGGCAGGACATAAAGTTAATAAATAAATAATAAAATGACAATAAATGAGATCTTCTCACTATCACTGAAGATGCTATTCCGGCGGGCAATTCAGTGCTTTCCTTTTTCATGCAAATGCTTCTTGTAAGCATTTGATAGTCTAAGCCTCAGCATACCTTTGTAAAGCAGGGATGATGGAAGCCAGAGATATTTTGTAGTTTATTACCAGTCTTCCTTTAGCCCCATTTAACTTTTCCTTTATTGCTAATCATGATTCATTTTACCCTCATTTCATAAATGTTTCCGCTCCTGATCACTCTAACAATTGCTGATTTTTTCCCCACTTGGTTGGAAAGCCAAAATGATGATCTTCTCCTCTGCATTGAAGCTCACCTCATTAAATAATAATAATAATAATAATAATAATAATAATAATAATGCTGCACAGAAGCAATGGAGTAACAATAATCACATTTTGTAGATTCCACTGAATCCCTTTACAAATACAAAGGTTATACTAATCTGAACTTGGGGCCACTCCCTGAACTGCTCCTTCAAAACAGGTGGACTCAACTTCTCACATGATGAATTTGCCACTCTATGGATCCAATCACACATCTTTCTGGGATTAAACTATCCAAGCAAAAGGATTTGGATCTAATAAACAAGTGTTCAAATTAACAATCATGTACACTTTCTCATGAATTAGAGGATTAGATACTTTCTAGATAATGGAATAGGACCAGGGATGGGCTCCTGGAGGTTCGGCAGGGTTCGGGCAATCCTCTAGCCAAGGATTGCTGGGGTTTGGTGAACCCCCAAATGCCACCCCTGGCCTGCCACCCCATCCCACCCCTCCCAGGAGTCTCCACAGAGCCCATTCATCATTCCAGGTAAGTGCAGGGCCTGCACGGAGGGTCTGGGAGGGCAAAAACTGGGAGGTCCAGAGGTTCTGGAAGTCCAGAATCAGGTCTGTTTCCGGCCTCCAGAGGGCCTCCAGACCCCAGGGGAAGCTGTTTTCACCCTCCTAGAAGCTCGAGGAAAGCCTCCAGAGCCTGGGGAGGGCAAAACTCCCCCCCTCCCGCCATGGTGCAGGCAGCTGACTAGGCCATGCCCACCATGGCCATGCCCAGCCAGCAATGGGGCAGAAAATCCATTGCTAAAGGATCTGAAGCCCACCCCTGAATGGGACCATAATTTGACCTACTTGATAGAACTTATTTACTTGGACTGTAACACAGAGAAGAGAAAACCAGGTTATCTGAGGACCATCTTTTCCCAAGAATTTCTACCTGTCCAGTCCTATCCACAGACTGGGCACGCTGCAGATTTTGTTAGCCAAAGAGTTTTGACTGGAAGGAACTAGAAGACAGGCCTTCTCTGCTGTAGGCTCTGCCTTGTGGAATATTCTCCTCTCAGAGATCAGAATGGCCTCAACTGTCGGTTTTTCGCAAATTTAAAAAACTTGATTGTCTACCCAGACCTGGGGCTTGGAATGTGTCAAAGACCCTGTTACTTGGTTTTACCGTTAATTGATTAATAATCATTGCTGTACTTATTTATTTTGTGGATGTTTTTTTATTGTTTTAATGTTTTTAAATTGTTTTAATTTTAGAATTGTAAGCCACCCAGAGTCACTTGGCTGAGTTGGGAGGCAATGGAAATCAAATAAATAATACTTAATACAGTCTATAAATAATACTTATTCAATTCAAATCTTTATTGTCAGTGCACAACATATGTACAATGAGATTGGTTGAGCTCCCTCAGTGCATCCCCCCAACACAATACAACTCACAGTGAAGACAGAAAATCCCTAACCCAATAAATCGTATTAACAAAACACACAGTCCTATTGCACCAGTGGGAACATGTTACGCATTGCGCCGGCCCTGCAAGTCCATCGTACTACATAGTTATGATGTTATTTCGCATTCAGGTGTCTGACATCCCTCAGATAAAAACTGTTCTTCAGCCTGTTTGGGTGGCTGGCTATGCTTCTATATCTCCTTCCTGGTGGTAGGAGGCTAAAGAAGTGGTGACCATGGTGAGAGTCGTCCTTGAGAATTTTCCTCACTCTTCTAATTTATCTAAACTTCCCCAGATGTTTGTCCTTACAATGGCTATCTTATTTATAACTTATAATGTAAATGAAGTTAAAATTCAGTCATATGCCAACATCAATTTTGGCGTTATTTGGTTTTATAGTTTCTATTCAGTCCAAAATCATCTTTTGAGTTCTTAGTAATATGTGGGAAGGTGGAGAAGATACATGTGTTTTATTTCCCTTAAGTAATTTTGAGAAAGATCACTAGAGTTGAGAAGAACAGGCAATTAGTTTCTCTACAAAATTAATTGAACAAGATGGCTGTAATTATATCTAATTGATTGTAATTTAATTAATAACAATTTAATAACACTAATTAGTGGATCATAACCATTGTTTTACAGCTTTTCAAAGATAACAGCTTGATGAGGCTATTAAACAATATTTTGACACAAATCACCCAATAGATGGCTAATCAGTAGCATCAAAAGGAAAATTTGAGATGAAATCAACATCAACATCATCAGAAACCTTCAATACAATTCCATTTCAAAACTTCATACACATGATGTACCTATGAAGTACAAAGCTTCATTCACATTATGCAAATTGAGCCTTCTCCTAGCTCACTGGAGAAGGCTCAGTTTGCATAATTCTAGAATAGGAATTTCTGTTTAAATATTAACGTTAATGTTAAAAATCATTAAGTCAGTTCTACAACAATTTCATAATTTTATTTTGGCATAATGAAAATAGCCTGAAAATGGTAATAACAACAATAATAATACCAATGTTTGGTCAAAAAGTTGAGACCAAAAATTGGAGGAAGAAACATCAATAACTTGCCTTATGCTGATGACACTGTCCTGATAGCTGTGAAAAGGATCTCCAAGTCCTAATAATGAAAGTTCAAGAGCAAAGTCGGGGGGGGGGGGGGGGGGACTAGACTTAAAGAGAAAGAACAAACTAATGACAACAGATTGAACAACCAGCCTTAGAATTGACAATGAAGGTATCTTTCTGTTTGTTTGTTTTTCATTTTTGAATCATCCATCTGCCTCAAATGTCTAAATGTCTAAATGGTGTCTAAATGGTGGATAGCTTCTTCCTTTTAGCATCAGCCATTAGCAGTAAAGGAACAAGCAATCAATACATGTGCCGCAGGCTTGCACTTGTGGAACAGCCTTGAAAGCCTTGGAAACGATATTCAAATGGTGTGACGCATCTATATTTACAAAGGCCAGAACTGTGCAGACTATGGTATTGCTTGTTACACTCTATGAAAGTTGGGCTTTGAAAAAGCAATGTAGGAACAGTATTGACAGTTTTGAACATTGATGTTGGAGAATACTCCTGAGAACACCGTGGACAGTCATGAAAACAAATGGATTATTGAATAAATTAACACAGACTTCTCAGACAAGGCACAAGTGACTGGGCTCAAATTATCTCACGATGGGCACATTAGGCAAAGACCAGGCTCTCTAGAGAAGGTACTAATGTTGGGAAATGTGGAAGGAAAGAGAAGAGAATGACCAACAGTTTGCTTACCTCCCAAAAGTAAAGCAGTAAAGGAATCCCTGCAGATTTTTACTCCACTAGTTGTTGCTAATTATAGGGATGGTGCTCATCTCTGTTTCAGTGTCCATTGAGTCAGTGCTGCCCAAAAATGTTTCTGTGGTCAAGTAGCCATGACATCATGAAGCACTGTTACCTTTCCACTAAAATGCTGCCTGTTTAGCTGCTCGCATTTGCATGTTTTTGAACTACTAAGTTGACAGGAGCTAAGGCAAGGGCAGGAGCTCACCCCATCACATTATGCTCAGGTCTTGAACCAGGGCTGTCGGCTTTCCAGCTGCCAAGCCCAGCATCATTGAGCCATTGTACCACCACCCCTCTCAAAAGTGGAAAGCTATTAATTAAAATCAGACCCATATTGCCACCATGAGTTATTCACATTTTTTCTATTAAAACTGAAGGTTGGGTTATTTGTATTTCTAAAGGCATATAGGAAGAACCCCTATAACTCAGTGGCTTAATTCATTTTTAGTATATAGAAAGTCCCAACTTCAATAGAAAGCAGTCTCCATGAAAAATGACCCTAAATGATCATGAAGTAGCACTTTGTATAAAAATAGAGCATTAAACAAGATGAACCCAAACCCTGACTCAGTGGAATGCCACTTTGATAACCATTGCTAGTTTTGAGGAGCTCAGGAACAGTCACACTTATTGTATTAGCCCTTGTTAGCACTTGTGCTAATGTGCTATTTCCCATAACTTTCACTTGCAAATCTAATGACAGCTGCGGTGGCAAAGGCCTAAACTCTTAACCTTCTATTTCTGGATGAGTGCAGTTCCATCCAAGAGTATCACCTAACTTTGTTTCTTTGGGGTTTTTTCCTATTTAAGTCATTTAAATGGCCACCTGATTGAAATGTGACACTGGGAAGTAAGAAAAAAAAATCAAAATAAACAAATCAAACAAAAAGCCACAGATATTATTAAAACTATTAAAAATAGTTTTGATTCAGCTTTCTCATTATCTAATACACTACCATATTGCCCAGGTATAATTGTAGCTTGCTTTCCCTCATCCAGCTCATCATGAATTATAAGCAATGTTCAAAGGTGCTATTTATTTCTGAGAGAGCAGCAGAACCAAGTGTCATCAGCATATTGATAGAACCCCATTCCAAATCTCCCATCTCTACCCATTAAGATATTCAAACTAGAAGAATGTATAATGTTTAGAACAGGCAGTTTCCAAGGCTTCTCCCGGGAGTTTAGTACAACTCGCTACCAACAACTCACTGCCACCAACTCGCCGCACGACAGCTCAGTGCAGGACAACTCATTGCAGTGTGATATAACTGAGTGCAAGATAACTGTATTGCTATCTGCCACTGTTATCGGTGTTGAATTGCCCCATGGTGATTTGGCTGTGTTGATTTGTCCTTGTTGTGGCCCCACCCTCTGAGCCTATCCCATCGGAGGAAGAAAGCTCCGAGCATGAGGAAGAGGAGTCAGCCAGGCCTCCCTCTCCAGGCCCCTCCCCTCTGGCACTGTCTCAGGAGCCAGCCAAGGGAGAGGAGATTAGCCGGGAGACAGGTGTCTCGGATGAGAGTGAAGGCGAGACGTCATTCCTGGATGCACGCCAACGAAGGCGTGATAAATGATTGCAGCAGCTAAGGAGGCATGCTAGGGATTAGAACTGAGTCACTGGACCACACCCCAGAGACTATATAATAGAGGGTGGTGGCCAGTGATCCCTGTGACGAACAAAAACAAACCCTGGATAGTCACTAGAGCATTGACCGAAGCTGCCGAGAGGAATATTGTTTTTGTTGGACTCTTGTATGCTGAATATATTATCTTTCTGTTTCTGTGGCAATAAAAGCACTTGGCAGACGGTGTGTATATCGTTGCCAAGTTGGAGATAAAGACCTGGGTGCGTGCCAAGTGCTTCCTTAACCCTCGGCGGGCTGTGTTTGTGTGTGTGTGTGTGGACGGGGACAGATCATCCCTACAGAGAACATTGAGTTATCCCACATTGAATTGTCCCATGGTGATTGGTGAATTATCCCATATTCAATTGTCTCAGTGAGTTGTCCCATGATGTGTTGGCCACAGCAAGTTGTCTCACCATCAGTTGGCTATGGAAATGCTCCCGGTTCAGACCAGCTCAGGTGAGTAGGTAGCGATGGCGGTGGGCAGTTTGGAGAATTGGTAGCAAAAATCCCTGCCCCTGCCCCCCATGCCCAGCTGAGCTGTGCGATCATCAGTCTTTTTTTTTCTCTTTTAAATGGCTCTGATAAGTCAAACTCTGACGATCCTAGCAGGCAACTCAGCTTGGATCGTCAGAGCCATTTAAAAGAAAAAAACTTTTTTTCTTTTAAGTGTCATTGACGATCCAAGCTCTGACGATCCCAGCTGAGTTGCCTGCTAATCAGGCAATTCAGCTTGTATCATCAGAGAAGCATTTTTTAAACATGGTTTTACATGTAAAAAATGGTTTTAAAAGTTTAAAAAATGGCCACGCCCACCCAGTCACATTACCCCCCCCTCCACCAAGCCAAGCCACACTCACAAAACCTGTAGTAACAAATTTTAGATTTCACTCCTGGTGAGGTGTCCCATTCTGCTGCCCGGTGATTCGCTTCAATGAATCTGGATGAATCTGTACAACCATGTTTGGGATAAATAATGAAAGTTGGACATAACAAATGATTCAGCTTCCCTTCCTCAACATCTTGATAGTGGCAGTGTTATACAATACAAAACAAGTCATGCAAACATAATAGAGTCAGAGAAATAAGTCCTCTTCATTATAACTGCTGCTATAGAATGGAGTCACAAATAATCCTTAAGAAGGGTTCTATACTTCTGGTCCCTCATGGACATTTAGAGAGAAATCAAGTTGACTGTGTTTTTTAAAAAAATATTTATTTAAATGCACATATGTGCAGAGGCAAACACATTATAGCAGAATGAAACAGCTTGACAGCTATATCTACTCTCTAATATGTGGACAAACATGCTATTTCTAATAATCATACTGATTATTTCTTTGTATCTATTTTTATTTATATACTGAAAGATGGCGATTGGGAAAATGATTGTTTTGATTATGAATCTAAAATGCAAAAAAAGCCCCAAGTTGATTGAGAACATAAGAACACTATTGTACAAAAGAAATCAAGCTGATTGTTGAGTCTAGTCTAAAGTAGTGAAAATAATTGATCTGTGTCTATGGAGTTCTTCACGGTTTGCAGTACAATTCTCCACTCAAACAAGCATGCTCGCAATCAGTTATATCTATCAGCATATTCAAATTCATATTTAAATATTATTTAAATGCAGATTTACATATTTTTTTAAAAAAATAGTTTAATATACCAGTAGAAACAGATTTATGAACATATATATGTGAAAATAATATAAGTCAGCAAGAAAGACTGATTCTTTCAATGCTAGGCATTTCACCGCAGATCTGATAACATGCATTATTTAAACTGAAAGAGAAATCTAATTTATGTGTTACTTGAGCTAGGAAATGCGCAGTCACATAAAAATTCTTTTGAACCTTCTAAATATATAAAGTCAAGAAAAGGCCATACTGGCACTCTAAAAAGTATAGAAAGATATGCCCAAAGAATGTTCAATTACACAAGTAATAAATTTTCATAGTGACTGATGAAATATTAATACCAGGGACAACAATGATTAATGTACTCCAATGGTGAAATAATGGACTATTATTGCTTCAATATTGTGGGTGATGAATAACTTTTACAGATAGTAGATAGAATGGGGTTTTTTTTTAAAAAAAATCCTATTGACATTAGCATTTCAATTTAATTAAAATTATAGCCACTTGGGTTCTTTTAAGATTGATGGTTATGATGATCACAGCTAATAATATTACAAATGACTTCAATGGTACCAAACATTGGATTGGAAATAAATGCCATATTTGTCTACAAATATGATAGAGAATGACCAGTGCATTCAGGAAACAGGACCACATTCTTTCAGAGTCCAAAATAGTGAGAAATGTTGTTCTTAGTAAGAGTAACATTTAACGAGCTTGGCAGGAAAGGCAATCTGATGTTTCATTATCTTTTAAATGATTTTGCCATAGAGTCTAAAATATATTGTCAGTACTTGCTGACAAATGCCATTAAATAGGACATCACACACATGAGTTTGGAGATGCTTGCAAATGTTTTTGTTATGCTAAGTCACCCTTTCTCCGTATGGTGTATTAGCAGATCATCTGACCTTTCTATCCATCCAATTATGAATGGCCCTGGGCGCTGAATACAGCTCCATTTGGACAGATCTCATCATCCAGGTTATAATTAGAAGGCCAATGTTTAATTATTATATTTATGGGAAGCACAAAAGATGAAGCTACACAATTACTGTTAGGGCACAGTTATTAGTGGCTTAACCCACAAGAGCGCTTGAATTATTGTGCATACATTTCAGGACTGAATGAAGAGAAGGAGGACGCCATCACTGAGCCCACAAAAATAAAACACCCTATTCAATGGGTGTAGAAGAAGCTTGATGGGATACTTATGCTAGACATGAACTACCGGGCAGTAGTATCTGCTGCAAATGTTAAAGAATAATTTCTGAAGGTTGTTATTTTAATTTATCCTCTCTTAGAAATGTTTAATCCAACTTTATCAGAGGGTACAAAACTACACAAGCACAAGGTGAAAAACTGGTCACCGGAATCCTGAATTGTTAACATCTTGTCCTACCAACAGAAAGCCCAAGGAAACAATTCCAGAATATTACTTGCTTGTAGGCAAATGCATACATAACAGCTGTTATGCTGAAAACATCTCAGACAAATTGCTGTATCTTTTATCAAGTAGCAGTGGCCTGAAGCCAATATTTGGCTGTAAATCCCAGTATACATGACCTGCCTAGGCAGCTCTGCTTCATTTCTAGCAGTAAAGTGCAAAAAGAAAAAAAGAAAAAAGGTCGTTTCCCTCTCCTGTGCCCACTTTGTCTCACTCCACATCCTTGATGTATGTTCTTGATTGATGTCCTCCAGCTTTTTTGCCTCCGCCATCTCACATCTTTCTTCCTTTTGTGCACGCACAGAGCAGGTGGCTTTACACCTGCTTCTCCCTCCCTCGTTCTTATTATTCTTCTAGATCTCCAATTCTGTCTCTGATGCTGCTGCCCCTTCTCTCAATCCTTGTTTATTCTGTTCTTCAGCCCAAAACGGTTCTTTGAAAGATCAGCATAGATGCGAGGTTATGGAGAAGAAAGAAAATTAACTCAAGCACTATTTCTTAAATGACAAAAATGCACATTTTGAACATGGGTTCAGATTGTTTCCAGAAGAGAAGTAACTAGATATTCCTGGTTCCATCTCTCCCTTTTTTTGCAGCCTGATGGTTGATGGAAGAAGGGATACTGTATAATGAAGCTGATCCCTCAACAAAACTGATGGAATAGCTTGCTTCACTTCTTTCTTTCTGTCTTTTCTTTCAAGAGATCTTTGATAAGTTGGTCCAGATGTTATCAGTGCACATTCAGTCACATAAGATCTCAATATCTGGAGAAGATCTTAAAGAATCCCTAAAGTATTTATTTATATCTACATATATGGATAGATTTCTATAATGCCTTACTTCGATTAACAAATGGATTGTTATATTTTTATTTTGTTCACCTCCCCACATTTCTCTGGATAAATGGGCATACAAGATAGACAGTCAGATATGCTCTTTTAAAATACCTTACACAAGTCAATACCTTATATAAGCGGTAAGGTATTATGCAAACACATTCAAAGTGGTTTCAGTTAATTCCCAGCTGTCTTTTCCCCGCTTCTAATTTATTCCATAAAATCTTCCATTTCCTCTGCTTTGTTTTGACAAAGATGTTCCTTGGAAATGATCAGTTTAGAATTACATATTAATTTGTGCACAGGGCTAAAATAAGCAGTGGCTAGGTCAAAGTAAAAGTAAGTGGTACCATCAATTATTCATCTTTAACATACTGTACACCCTTTTCTTTCTGACTTCTCTCCCTTTCTTTCTGACATCAGCATTGCCATCTGTCTGATTTGCAAATCATTCCCAAACTAACCCATATTCCTCCTCCTCTTGATTTATCCTCTTCTTCTGTGATTCCAACATCTATTCTGCATGGTATTTTCATCCCCTAGAACAGGGTGGGCCAAGCTGGCTCAGGAATTCTGGGAGTTGAAGTCCACAGATTGTAAAAGAGCCACATTTGCGCACTCCTGCCCTAGAAGAAATCATTTCACAAAGGGCAAACCAAGCATTTGTCTTCTGAGAAGCCCCAAAAGCCTCCTCTTATCCATGGGTCCAGTTCAGCTTTGCAGTTGGCTTGGTTGATCAGTGGCAACAAACCAAGAGGACGGTCTTGTTAACAAAGCTGTCTTTCAGAATTTTTCTTCGAGTTGGGTCAATTGAAATGGAAATCAGAAGTGGGGGCACAGCAAGCTGTTTCTCCAGTGGAAAATAGCAGGTGGTTTCAAAGACAAGTTGGAACAAAAGGAACATGAGTGAGAGACATTGCTTCCACCTCCAGTTTTTCAAAGATGAGTAGAAGTTTGATCTGGTTGGCATCTCCTGTTTGTGTTGTACGATTGGTGAGGGCTGATTTATTAGCAGAAGAATGTGATCATTATGTGATAGGGTACACAAGCTTATCTCCATCTCTTAGATCCCTTTAGCTTAAGAAATAATGTATTCTCCGAGATCTGAATAACTAAGTATTTCAAAATATTTTTAAAAGGTTACCAACTGTTCAGTGATAACCTCTATTGGTTGTTGACAAAACATGATCCAAAATATTTATTAAGTATGAGTGGAGCCAAATGGAAAGATTCAGAATCAGATTGTATGGTGAACAAGGACATTTAAGCTTTAAATCTTAATTACAATGAGTCTAACAAATTAGCAGAAGTCCATCGCTTTTGTTATTTTACTGTGGCATATGGGGATATTTCTGAGTGATTTTTACGTGAAGTACTTTGAGCAAAAGGACGCTTTATCAATTTGCAGCCTTAGAAATAGTAATAACAAATCAGATGGCATGTTTTCCATTGTAACAAAATACTTTAAACTGTAAATTATTTTTTACTCTTTTGTAATATAAAATTGCGACAATAATGGTAGATTAACTTCATATTTTAGAAAAGCTAGAGAAAAGGAGTGTGTGTGTGTTTTACAGTCATTTCCTCAGTCACCTTTAAATTGCTATTAATTTAGAGATGGTATATCAAAGAATATCCATCCTTTTATGGACATATTTTAATGAGTTTGTCAAGGAACTCTTTCAGATTATTGAGCTCACTTTTAAAACTTGTATTTCCTTCTCCTCCTTCCAAATGTATGTAGGCAAGATCTGGAAACATGTGAGGCTGTTGTGACTATCCCGGGAATTACTGTGAAAAGGTCCAGAATCGGCAATCCCTGGTCATCTCTCATTATGCAGCCAACAGGACCAATATTTATAGGTGGCCTACCACATCACTATGCAACAAAGCAGGTAAGAGATTTAATCTTGTGCTACACCTGGAGTGCCTTATATTTAAAAAGATGGACACTCTTGTAGCAATAAGTTAAGGTCCATTTGTATGATGGCATTTGTACCATAGACAGTGTGAATTTACTAATAGGAGGGTAAATACACCCTTGAGTTTATCTTGACTCCTGGTAACTACATTTACAGAACTATAATATAGAAGCAGTTTGGGATCTCCCCTGGGATAGTTTTCAACTTTTCAACATCTAGTTTACAGTCCTACTATTCTTGGTGGTCTTCTTTCCAAAATGAATGAGCGTCTACTCTGCTTAGCTTCCAAGGCCACTGAAAGTAGATGAGGTTCTTTTCTCTTGTTGACCTAGTCTTATGCTTTCTTTGAAATTGATTGACTTACACATTCTTTTCACTATTATGAGCTACCCTGAATCTCCATTCAAATGCACATTTGAATAGCAGGATGAAATATTGATAATAAATAAATAAATAAATAAATAAATAAATAAATAAATAAATAAATAAATAAATAAATAAATGGAAATACTTCATGAAAAAAGGACATAGGATAAACATCCATACTTCCTATTTGAAATTAACATGGACGATTTAGCTTTCACCCTACAGTTCATCTGGCTTGCATTTCTTTTATATATGGTTCAGACTAAAGGAGTCCATAGACTGTGGCATCTGCAGGTTCCGAAGCTTTTGTCAAAATGATGAAAAAGTCAGGCCATACAGTGCAGGCTGCATCGCTTTGCTATTACAATGCCTGCATGAAAGAGACAAGGCTTTATCATGACAACACGGTGCTGCTTTCATTATCTAGGCCCCCTCCCTCCTAGAAGAAAAAGGAAGGAAGGGGAGAGGGAGGGTGGGAGGGAGGGAGTGAGAGAAGGAAGGTTCTATATGATTTCATAAAACATTGTAGGATAGAAACAATTATCAAGATGTGTTCTAGAGTACATATAGATAGTTCTCGATCTCCGACCACAATTGGGACCGGGATTGCTGTTATAAATCAATGCAGTTGTAAACCACAATGTCACATGACCGCATCAACTAATGATGGCAATCCCAGCACTCCTCACTGTGGTCATTAGCCAAGAATATGGATTGTTAAGTGAGTACCCACCCTAATCCTTTCCAGCCTTGAACGTCATTAAGGTGAAGGACTGCCTTCAACTCCCCTCACCCATCTATCTCTCCCTTATCTATGTCCTTTTGGCCTCCCTGCCCCCTGCTTTAGAGGGCAGTAAGCAGACCCAGAACCACACAACTCTTTCAGAACCACACAACATATTTCAAATGATACAATTGAAATATATTTAAGCCCACCCACCCTCATCCCCAAATGAACACATTGGTCAGACAACAGAAGAACAGGGGGAATGTCTGAGCAGAAAATCTTTAGCATATTCCATCTGCAGACTCAATATCTGAAATGCATAGAGTGCGTGCTCACCTGGTGTGCTAAACTACACAAGTAATGTGCTGTTAAAAACAAAAGCAAACTGCTTTTAGTGTTTGAGATAGATTTAGGGGAGACAGAGACAGCAAGGGAGAGTCAGAGAGAGCAAACCCTTTCCTTTATTGGAGAAGGATATGGGTTGGCCACTGACATCACTACAGTTTTAAAGAAATTAAATCATTCTATAATATAGAAGGAAACAATGGGGGAGAGCAGGATGGTCAAGGACACAGTAGGAATCTTCTGAATTGCATTACTTTAAAAGCATTGTGTTTGTTTTACCTCCTGATTAACCTATCTGGAGCAGTAATAAGGGCAATAAGCCTGCAGCTTCTCCGCAAAGCAGGCCTAGGTTTTAATTCCTGCAAAGATCTGTGAGCTTAATTTAATTTAATTTAACTGATGGGAATTTAATTCCTGGAGAACTTCAGCTTCAGCGTGTGAGTTTTCATGATGCAGCTTTACTGGACTAAAACAAGTCAGAAATTTTATCACAAGTCATAATACTGGTTGATCGTACAGAAAGAAAAACTTTGCAAATATATACATTCAAACAAATGGCACTAACAACAACCATCAAATGTGCTCCTCTTTTTTCTCCTACATGAATAATCAATGGTTGCTTTGATTTTTTTACAATTATATTTATTTTTAAAACCCTTTTAAAAAAAGACCAAACATTTAAAAAGACTTAAGTTTCTTTTCACCATGCCTTCTCCTCACATATTTCTGGATTGATATAAAAATATGATTCAGTAACACTAGTTCATGATGGAGAGATGGAGAGGCAAAAGGGGAGGGAGAGAGGGAGGGAGGGAGAGGGGGGGATTGGATAGAAAGATATGTGTTTAGTTTCCTAGCAACCACCCACATCAAGATTTTGTTTGCTGCTTTCACCATTCCTTGCACGCCTTACAGAACTGACTGACTATTTATTTAACACAAAACTTGTATTCTGTATATGTTTTATTAGGTTCCCATATATGAATTAAAATGCCACAATTGCAGTTAATAAACAATAAAACAATGCATAAAGAACAAATTAAAATGGAGACAGGCTCAATACATACAACCCAAAATCAATACAGAGCAAATTTTATCAGAATAAAAAACATCCTCACATTGCCTCTGAAAACTGTAAAGCATAGTTTATTTTCCACCAGTGCGTCTGCTAATATTTATCTTTCAAACCATTGTGCTGTTATGATAGATGGATAAGAATTGTTTCATCAGATATAAAACATGGGTTATTTTGGCAACTACTTTATGTAGTGGTTTATATCTTATTGCACGAGTGAGTGTTCTATTGTTTCTTCTGCTTTGCATAATCTGCACTTTGAATCATTTGATAATTTTTCAGTTCTGGCCATAGTTGCACATTAGTTTGAAAACCTTGCTCTTGAGCAGCCAAAATCTAGCCTTCACTTTCTTTTTTAAATGTTCCAGTTGTAAGACATTGCCAAGTTTTATTTGTATTCACTTTACATTTTACCAGTTATTAACCAGTCACTAATATTTCTTTTATGCAATATTTCATTAAACTATTTAGCTGTAATTGGACAAAAAGTAGTCATGCAACTGATTATTTCCAGAAGTTCAGTTTTTAATCCTTTTCACTCAATTGTAACCAGTTCTGCTGTTATGATTAGTTCTTCCATTTACTTACTTACTTACTTACTTACTTACTTACTTACTTACTTACTAAAGTCATCTTCAAATTCTTTTATCCATCCTTATTAGGCTTCTCTTGATTCTTACATTTTTTTGTTTTTTGCTCTTTCATGTTCTTTAAATTACTTGCATCTGATTTTACTTTCTTGGCTCCAGTCTGATCTTCCACTTTGGGATTAAATATGATTTTGCTTTTGGTTTTCTAATTTTGTTATCAAGTTCTTTTGTAACCATCAATGCTGTACTGTAGGCAAATCAACTGGAGTGTTCAATGGATGTTATTTTAATCCTTACAAGCATCCTTTATTGTAGATGTCAGGTCTTTTTTGGGCACTATTTTCAATGCTGGCAGTCTTTGTCTTTCTGCTAGTAATTCTGCATATTGTTATCTGAGTTTCATCTGTTCTACTATTCATTTTCACAATTTTTCTGAATCTCTTCCAGACCAGCATCCCTGAATAGCTTATTTTTGGTAATGAATCTTCTTTGATCTGCTAATAATTGCCTGGTAGTATTTGAGTCTGAATAAATTCTTTTCCACAGTTCAAACATTTGCTTTAAGTTAGCCCTGCTTCATAATAGCAGGCTATAATGGTGAGATTTTCAAACACAATATACATTTATTTATTTATTTATTTATTTATTTATTTATTTATTTATTGTGATTTATATGCCGCCTTTCTCCCTAGGGACTCAAGGCGGCTTACAAAATGACAAGTTCAATACAAATCACAATACAATACCAAATTAAAATCAGTAACCCAATTAAAAAAATGATTTAAAATTATACCAGTGTACCCCCAAACGGATCAGTTTAATTGGCGGAAGAGCCACGTCTTCAGCTCGCGATGGAAGGAAAGAAGGTCGGGGGCTGTCCTGAGCTCAGTGGGCAATCCATTCCAGAGGGTCGGGGCTCCCACAGAGAACGCCCTCCCCCTGGGGGTCGTCAGCCGACATTGTTTGGCCGACGGCACCCTGAGGAGGCTGACTCTGTGAGAGCGCACAGGACGATGGGAGAACAGCTGGAGATGGTCCTGCAAGTACCCCGGGCCTAAGCCATGAAGGGCTTTATAGGTGAGCACCAGCACCTTGAAACGTATCCGGAGTGCCACCGGTAGCCAGTGCAGCTCACGCAGGAGAGATGTTACACAGGAGTATCTAGACGCCCCCGTAACTACCCGCATGGCTGCATTTTGGACTAGCTGAAGCCTCCGGACACATCCCAAGGGCAGCCCCATGTAGAGGGTATTACAGTAGCCCAACCTAGAGGTAACAAGGGCGTGAGTGACCGTGGCAAGGGCATCCCGGTCTAGGAACGGGCGCAACTGGCGCACAAGTTGGACCTGTGCGAAGGTCCCCCTGGTTATGGCCGTCAGATGGTCATCTAAAGATAGCCGAGAATCCAGGAGGACACCCAAGTTGCGGACCCTATCGGAGGGAGCAAGGATTTCACCTCCGATCATTAAGGATGGAACCTCCAGATCCCGGGATGCCGGCATCCACAGCCATTCAGTCTTGGAAGAGTTGAGACTAAGCCTGTTCCTCCCCATCCAAACCCGTACCGCTTCCAGGCAGTGGGACATCACGGAAAGGGCATCCCTAGGGTGGTCAGGGGTGGAAATGTAAAGCTGTGTATCATCAGCATATTGATGATACCTCACCCCAAAACCACGGATGATCTCACCCAGCGGTTTCATATAGATATTAAAGAGCAGAGGAGAGAGAACCGAGCCCTGAGGCACCCCACAAGTGAGAGGCCTCTGGGAGGATCCCTGACCCCCTGCCCAAACAGACTGCAGACGGCTCGAGAGATAGGAGGAGAACCACTGTAAAACAGTGCCTCCTAACCCTATCCCCCTGAGCCGCTGCAGCAGGATACCATGGTCGATGGTATCGAACGTCGCTGAGAGGTCAAGAAGGACCAGGATGGAGGAGCAACCCCCATCCCTGGCCCACCAGAGATCATTTACTAGGGCGACCAATGCCGTTTCCGTGCTGTGGCCACACCTGAAACCAGATTGGTAAGGATCCAGGTAGTCAGTTTCCTCCAGGAATTGAGGGAATTGCTGTGCCACCACGGACTCAACAACCTTCGCTAAAAAGCGAAGGTTGGAGACTGGACGGTAGTTGTTAAGTACGTCATGATCCAGGTTAGGCTTCTTAAGGAGGGGTCGAACCACCGCCTCTTTATGCGCAGCGGGAAAGAACCCTTCCTTTAGTGAAGCGTTGACAATAGCCTGGATCCAGTCTCCAGTCACCTCCCTGGCTGCCGAAACAAGCCAGGAGGGACAAGGGTCCAGTAAACATGTGGAAGACCCCAGCCTACTCATAATCCTGTCCACGTCATCCAATGAAACAGGCTCAAACTCAACCCAGATGTCTCCACCGAGACTAGGCCCTGTCACCTCAACGGACTCTGTCCAGTCGGAGTCCAACCCGGTCCGAATCTGAGTGATTTTATCTTGCAGAAACTGTGCAAAGTCCTCGCAACGGCCCTGTAAGGGGTCCTCCCTCGCTCCCTGATTAAGGAGGGAGCGGGTCACTCTAAACAGGGCTGCTGGGCGATTTTCTGCAGATGCAATGAGAGTGGTGAAATAGTTACGTTTTGCTACTTCCATCGCCACAAGATAAGACCTAATATGGGTTCTTAGTTGTGTTCGGTCGGACTCGGATCGGGAGGATCTCCAACCACCCTCCAGGCATCTTTTCCGACGCTTCATTTCCCTGAGCTCCGCGGTAAACCAAGGAGCCGCCTGGGATCTGCGTTGGATCAGAGGCTGCAAAGGCGCGATTCGATCCAGGGCCCCCACCGCAGCCTGTTCCCAGGCCGCGACAAGGGTCTCAGATGAATCGTGGGCTAAGGAGGCGGGAAATGACCCAAGCTCCATCAGGAAACTTTCAGGTTCCATCAGGTGCCTGGGGCGGAACCATCTTACTGGTTCCGCACCCCTGCAACGGGGGATGTCTTTTTGTCTTGTCTTGTCTGTGGTTATAATCCCTTTGATAAACCTACAAGGCTAAACCCTGGTTGCACAGCCATAGCTGCTGAGTCCCATTGTCCATTTGTTGACAGATGCCCAGAACTCTAAATTCTAAATATAGTCCTTGTTGATCTGGGCAACGATTGAGCCACTGTAGGATTCTTTTTTTGATTTCTCACCATATTAAATGGGTTGATTGATACACTTAGTCTAGCTCTTCCATTAAGACCTGTCTGACATGGATGATTCTTCTGATAGACTACACTGTCTCCAGCAGAACTCTCAAACCCATCCAAGCATCATCATCCTCCATCACAAGGGGATATTCATGGAGAAGATTATTATTACATAATGTATCATGATATTATTATACAGAATTGTTTTAAGGTGCTTCAGAAGATAGAACAAGAATCAATGGGTTTAAATTAGAAGGAAGTAGATTTCAGTTGGATATCTGGGACATTTCTTAATGCGAAGAAAACTGTTCAGCAATGAGCAGAGTACTTCAGGAGGTAGTGAACTCTGCTGAAGCTGTAACAAAGGCCGGATGGCCAAGTGTCAGGAACATTGTGAGGTGGGATCCTATGGCCAGAATACACAGCAGAACATGTAAACTCTCTTAAGAAAGCAGGAACCTGAAGATGTTTACCAGAAGTTATCATCTTGGACACCAGACTCAGTGGGAAGTCACCTAATCACAATCTCCTCTGTTATCTGCAGATGTATTAAATTATAATAGCAAAAGCAACAGCACATACACTTAGATACCATTTTGTAGTGCTTTTACAGCTCTCTCCAATCAGTTTGCAGAGTCAGCATATTGCACCAAACAACCCAGCTCCTCATTTTACTGATCTCGGAAGGATGGAAGGCTGAGTCAACCTTGAGCTGGGTCAGATTTGAACTGCTGGCAGTCAGCAGAGCTAGCCTGCAATACTGCATTCTAACCATTGCGCTACCATGGTTCTTATAACAGTAGCTACATTTGCCTATTTCTGTAAACATTAATATACCCATTTGGAGGCAAACCAATATCATTTTAATCTGGGTCCCCCCCCCCCCCGGTAATACATTGTCTCCCCACTGGAATAATATGTAAGCAGCAATCCTAATATTTTATTTTATTTATTTTTATTGGTTTGATTTATATGCCACTCTTTTCCGGAGACTCAGGGCAGCTTACAATGCGTTAAGCAATAGCCTTCATACTTTTGTATATACCTGCTTAGTAGGGCTTTCGGCCCCCCCTAAGCAGTGTTCTTTTTTTTTTATACAAAGTCGGCTTATTGCCCCCACAAACCGGGTCCTCATTTTACCTACCTCGAAAGGATGGAAGGCTGAGTCAACCTTGAGCCTGGTGAGATTTGAATTTGCAGTAATTGCAGGCAGCTGGTGTTACTGAACAGTGCTTTAGTCTGCTGCACCACCAAGGCTCATAATAAAGTCCTTCCTTAGTATTCACTGGAGATATCTACCATTCTCCCCCACTTTTTATAGAAAATTTCTATCACCTCATCACAGTAGGGTTTTTTTTCTCTCTCTGATGAAAGCATTATGGAGTTAGTTTCATTATGAAGTTTAATTACACTAAGGAGTGGGGGGTTTATAGAAAGAAAGAATATTAAATAATGACAGTTGACATCTTCAGTGTTGTAATAATAATAAGCCCAGAAATATAAATTACTGCAGCAATTACAGAAGCACAAATAACACCATTAATGCAATCAACTGTTGGTGTACGTATTTGACAACAACCTTTAATCTTCCTTCAAGTGAACCTATTTTACATTCTCTGCAGCAAAATGCAACCTAATTAAGCAATTAATGATACTTTAGTTACCAGCCAGGTAATTGCACTGAAATTTCAGAATTCAGAAATAAGACATTATTTATTTTAAGCTTTTTTTCCCCCACTGCATCCTGTGTTACAGCTTAATTTGCACCTATACTTCAGTGTTGTTGTTTTTTTTCAAATGGCTATAATACCGCCTTCAGATAGTCAAGTAAATGTGTTTTCAAATCGAAGTTGCTCTTAAAACTTTGCAAGAATGCTTCTTCAAATTTAGCAACTGTCTTAAGAACCACTCTAGATGTTATTTCCCTTCTAGGGAGGCAGGGAAATAATTTGTCTTCTGGATGTGTTTATAAGGAGGAACTATTTTGAAAACTGATTTCCCCATTTTTATACCAGATCGAATTATTATTTCCAAGCTATCCACCTCATCTGGAGACTTCATCTGAAATAACCCATGTGACTGGTGTAAACAGATTCCTCTCCCCCACCTTCTCCAGTCCTATGCTGCAAACAGCTGGAGTTTGCAAATTACAACCAATATCAGAAAAGCACAGAGTTGGAGAAGGCTCTCCTTAATTCTTCACAAATTGTCGGATATTTGCAAACATGCAAATTGCAGAATAGAAGAACATAGAAGCCACAAGGAAAGCGTTTACTGTTTAATTCAAAATGATGTGAAATGGGGCATTTTATTCACAGCCTCTTGTTCCACACCGACCTATTACAAAAATTGTATCACAAGGCTGGGTGACCGAATGTCTCTTTTGCCTTCAAAACACAACCTGTGCTCTCTTGAATCCATTTTTTAACCCAACCCACTGCAAAGCAATCTACAGTATCCTATATGGATGGAGAATGAGAACCAGAGTGTCACAGGAGCTCAAGCATTGGACAAAGACCAGGAGATCCACTTCTAACTAAATCTTCCATAAACCATAGAAATTCATTTGGTGACTTTAGGTCAACTTCCCCCTCAACCCCTTCCTCCCAGTCTTACCTGCCTCCCAGGATTCTTCTTGTGGGAATAACATGGATATTCTCAGTTAAGTCAGGGCAAGATCATACAACATCATGGGATTTTTCTCACCACTTAATTTTTTTGTTCAGGAATCTTGAACAGGCTCCGGGTACCTAGAATTCCTGTTTCACCAGTTTAGAACTCATGCCAAAATAATTAGTAATAATAAACGACAGGTAGTCCTTGACCTACAACAGTTCATTTAGTGACCATTCAAAGTTACAACGGCACTGAAAAAAGTGGCTTAAGACCATTTTTGTCAGAGTGTGTACAGTGTGACTGCTATTTTGAGACAACCCAGGAGCAAAATACAGTACACAGAGGTTTTGTCTTTACAAACAGTGGTTTATATACAAGTTATATACAGTATATATACATACATGTGCTAAGCAAAGCCAGGCAAGCAATCAGTCTTCTTCAACTCTACATGGAGAACTACAGTGCAGATACAGTATATGCGACAAGGAGAGAGAGTGATACACAAGGAGAGAGATATGCCCTCTCATGGCCTTCTTTATATAGACAGCTTCTTAAAGGGCAATAACCCTGCTGACTCATCCTCAGTCTTAAAGGTGCTGGTCAGCTTTAAATCTTCATTACCCTTACAGTTTTTCATGCTTGTGACTTTTGTAACATCCCCATGATAGCAAGAGCAGACTTATATATCACTTCACAGTGCTTTACAGCCCTCTCTAAGCGGTTTACAGAGTCAGCATATTGCCCCCAACCAACTGGGTCCTCATCCCCAATGACCATGTAAACAAAATTCAGATGTTTAGCAATTGACTCATACTTATAACCGTTGCTGTGTCCCAAGGTCATGTGATCCGTTTTTGTGACTGTCTGACAAGCCAGGTTCACTTAACTGTGTTACTAACTTATCCACTGCAATAATTCACTTAACTGTGGCAAGAAAGTTAAGTGAAAGTTAAGTGAATTACATGAGAATGGCTGATGGTCAGATTCCGAAAGATCTCCTGTATGGAAAATTAATGCAGGGAAAGTGCCTCAGAGGGAGACCACAGCTGCGATATAAGGATATCTGCAAGAGGGACCTAAAGACCCTGGGAATGGACATTAACAACTGGGAAACCTTGACCTCCGTTCGTTCAGCTTGGAGGCTAAAGACGCAGCATGGCTTTCTCCAATTCGAAGAGACACTTGTATGGCAATCTGAGGCAAAGAGGCAGTCCCGGAACCAGCAAAATCTGGGGGCAGGGCAGGGGACAGAATGTATCTGCCCTCAGTGTGGAAGGGATTGCCACTCTCGAATTGGCCTTTTTAGTCACACTAGATGCTGTTTTAGGACCTCTTTCCAGAGCACAATACCATAGTCTTTTGAGACTGAAGGATGCCAATGGCAAGAAAGGTTGTAAAATGGAGCAAAACTCACTTAACAACAGAAATGTTGGGGTCAATTGTGGTCGTAAGTCAAGGACTATTTGTATAATAGTTTTTTTAAAAAAAATAACAAAAGAGAAAGGTAAATCTCATATAGAAACAAATATATATTCAATTATACCTGTATTGTATAATTAAATGAGATTGTATTATTTCTGAGTAAAGGTCTTTGCCCATTTCTGTCCAGCTTCATTTTTTTCAATCCCTACACACATTACTGCTTAATAAGATTTGAGGGGAGAAAGGTATAAGCTATGAAATAATATTCATTTGACTCTCTACTTTTTTAAAAGCTGCCTGAAGTGCTGTGAAGAACTGATGCCTGGCAAAAAAATTCAACTAATAATTTTTCATCCTAATAACTCTTAATGTAGCATTCCCAAGGTCTGGCAGACTTTGATAGAAATAAATGTCTTTGAAAGTTCCCTGCACTTTTGCAACTGATATGCAAATTGCCATTGGCTTAGCTACTATCCTAACTAAAATTAAGTCAAAAGTTTCTCAGGGCTTCTTTTTTGGTGGAAAATAGAAAAAAGAAAATAATTCTTTTTTGAATTATATTAATTCACTTCCTTAAAAAAGGGAACATTTCATTGCAATTTGTCTGAATATCTTTCTTTCCTTCTTTTCTCCTTTCCTTCTTTCTCTGTAAAAGCTACCGTTTCTCTCCCACACAGATAAACTATGTCCAAGAATGAAACCAAACTTAGAATATTACAGGGAGGAGGAGGAGGAGGAGGAGGAGGAGGAGGAGGAGAGCAATGCTATTGTTGCCCCATATCTTTTTAAGAAAAGGAAAAAAACAACAACAGCAGTCTCGGTCCTCACCTCAGCCACCTAAGAAGAAATTACTAAATAACTTTTCTCCACCGAGCAATATGCAGGCATCTCCCTCCCAACGTGCTGTAATCACCCATCAAAACAATGGAGAATTTCAAGAGAGCCTTTGCCATTTATTTTCTTGCTTTCTATTTCTGTATTACTCCTACCACACCTGCACGTACAAAATCAATACCGAAGTGATCACAATATGATGAAGCTTCTAGCATGTAAACTTGCTGAAGCCCTGGACAGATTTTGACTTAAGGCCCAGGAGCAGGTGTATGTTGATTGATTTCTCAGTCAAGTCTATCTCAAGTTCCTTCTCATCCAGAAATATTCTGATGTAGCCATTTATCTCTCAAAGCAGTAGATAGGCCATAGCATGGAAGGACCCTATATCATTATGTTGCTTTCTGCTCCAGTGGCTAATGGGGAATGTCTAAGACTCTGAAGAGGGAGATCTAACTAGTGTTTGTTTTTTTTTCAGCCAATGGTGTTCAGGTAAAATATATTTACTCGTGGCGGGGGGGTTTCATAATTTAGCTGAAGGTGGATGTGCCAAGATACTCACCTATCTATTAATGCTTTCCCAAATCATATGATAAGACCAAACTAAGTGGAACAGTAGACCTAATTTTGGAACTAAGTGGAATAGTACACCTAATTCTGGAAACAGACATCATTCCTCTGTAAAGTGAAGTTAGCCCCAACTGATATGGTCTTCCAGAAAGCCTTCAAAACAGGGGTGAAATCCAGCAGGTTCTGACAGGTTCTGGAGAACCAGTAGCGGAAATTTTGAGTAGTTTGGAGAACCAGCAAATACCACCTCTGTCTGGCCCCAGAATAGGGTGGGAATGGAGATTTTGCAATATCTTTCCCCTGCCACGCCCAAGCCATGCCCATAGAACTGGTAGTAAAAAAATTTGGATTTCACCACTGCTTCAAAATGTGTGTGTGTGTGTTTGAGGGGGGAGGTTTTAAACCAAATTGACTTCTTTCATTAGAGAAAACAAATTAACTCTGTTTATTTCTGCCTGGAAACTTCTTAAAGTATCTTTTGCTTAAAGTATCTTATGATTTATGCTTTTTATGATTAGACAGGATAGTTTAAAGAAAGAAGAGAATAATGCTATAACTTTAGAAAAAGAGAAAAAATATATATTTTATACTTTTAACTTTCTCATTGATTTCCTTTGTATGCCTTACTTTATATTAATTTGCATTTTTAAACACTTTTGATAACATTATTTTAAAAAACATTTGGGCGGGGGGGTGTTCCGGAAAGTCTGGGCATTTTTTTGGAAATAAGGAGCCTGTATGATGATAACATTGTAGGTAATCTTCCCTCTAGTGATCTTGTTTTATTTATGTGTATTGTTTTAATTGGTTTTGTAGAACATTTTAATTGCTGATTTTATTGCCACCCAGAGTCCCTTCACGTAAGATATGTGTTTGTCTGTGTCTGTCTGTGTATATAAATGAGAAATAAATACAAATAGTTCTTGACTTATGACCACAATTGAATTCAACATTTCCCTTGCTAAGCCAGACAGTTGTTAAGTGAGTTGTGCCCCATTTTACAACCTTTTTGCCACAGTTCTTAAGCAAATCAATGCAGCTGTTGAGAGAATCATGTGGTCATTAAGTGAATCTGGCTTCTCCCACTGACTTTGCTGATTGGAAGCCAGCTAGGAAGATATAAGTCATAAGTACATGCCAGTTGCCAAGCGCTCAAATTTTGATCATGTGACCATGGGGATGCTGGAACAGTCTTAACTATAAACCTGATCATAAGTCATTCAGTGCCATTGTAACTTTGAAGAGTCTTTAAATGAATGGTTAAAAGTCGAAGACTATCTGTAATAAAAATAAACAAGTGACATTAATAAGAATAAGAAACATCACAATGCAATTTTTCCTAAGGTTAAGAGCCTGCCTAGAATAGTCATTTTAAAGCAAGTGTGGCGTTTCTCATTTCTCGGGCAAAATCCTTTGCCCGAGAGGTAGTCCTTGACTTATGGCCAAAATTGAGCCCAAAATTTTTGTTAAGTGAAACATTTGTTAAGTGAGTTTTTCCCTATTTTACTACCTTTCTTGCCACAGTTGTTAAGTGAAACATTGCAATTGATAAGTTAGTAACCCAGTTGTTAAGTGAATCTTGTTTCCCCATTGACTTTGCTTGTGTTGTGGCCCGCCAGCCACCAGCAGAGCTGGTGGCAGACTCAGACAATGAGGAGGTTGGGGAGGAAATTGGGCCAGTTCTGGAGTCTGAGGTAGGCTCTGATGGATGCTCTGCGTCGGATGCAGAGATAGAGCCAGGGCCATCTGACATTTCCCAGCCACGGGAGAGGCAGCTGCCTTTGGAGGCTGAGATGAGTGAGGAGGAAGAACAGCTGGGGCCTCTTCCAGATGCACGTATGCTCAGAGCAATTAGGAGAGGGGAACAACGGAGGACAAGGAGTTGATTCGGGAATCAAAGCACACATGGACGCTGAATGGCCCCTCCCTGGCTGGGGAATAAATAGAAGGAAAGGGGAGTGGTTGTCGTAGGAGACAACAGTTTGTATTTCTGAAGATTTTGCTCATTGTGTTTCATGCCATAAAATCTGCTTGCCAGAACTTAATTTGCAGCCTTTCGTCTGAGAGCTCATGACCTTGCATCACAAGGAACTGATAAGTTCTGTTACTGCAGTTAACTCCTTGAAGGATTTTTCGGTGGATGAATGCAATTAATTCACAGGAGGTAAATAAAGAGGGTTTTTTTGTGTCAAGGAGTCTGTTTCTTGTTTCTGCTAAGGTTGGGTCAGAACAGCTTGTCAGAAAGTTGCAAAAGGTGATTACATGCCCTTGGGACACAGCAATGGTCATAAATTTGAAACAGTTGACTTTTGATCACATGTTTACAGGGATGCTGCAAAGGGTGTAAAACTTTGAAAAACAGTCATACATTTTTCAGTGCTTGTGTAACTTTGAATGGTCACTAAACGAACTGTTGTAAGTTGAGGTCTACCTGTATCAGTGACTCTGCTGAACTCCTTCAGCTCCAGGCCAAACCTTTGGTCCTCTCATGAGCTCAAAGTGTTTCAGATT
Organism: Arizona elegans; assembly: GCA_022577455.1. NCBI lineage: Eukaryota > Metazoa > Chordata > Lepidosauria > Squamata > Colubridae > Arizona > Arizona elegans. Next base: position 212,112,600 of record JAKOOJ010000001.1, on the reverse strand, counting down.
TGAAGATGCTTCGCTGGTATTTTGGTTATTCAAAGTTTTATCATCCACCAGCAAAACAAGAACCAGAGAAAGCCATGGGAAAAAAAAACACTGAACAAGCTTGTAAATACAGCTTGTTCCATATTTACATATCTGAAAAGGAAAAATCTATATAAATGTCATTTGTGCATCATGGTCATAAGGGAAATAAAAAAAAAAACAACCTCTGAGTTTCTTTTTAGCAGATGCTCTTTTCATAAGGGCTAAATTGAATTTGTGGCTATGTATTATATAGAATTGTTTGGACTGAACTTCCAAAGAATATAACCCTGTTTGGCCATCACCGAATGTCGCTAGTTAAATAAAAAATTCCATAGCTTAGCACAACTTCATTTTAGATTTGTGTTTCATGACTCAGTCAGAAAGAAATTGTTCTCCCTTTTCTCACAAACTAATTTCAGCGACTATGCCAATAGAAGTACATGTTTTATAACAACCTATTTGAATTGCGTCTCTGCATTTGGGGGCTTGGTTTGACGGTGACACCTGTGTTACAAATTACATGAAATCTAACAAAAGCTGGAGGGAATTGAAAATATTGCTGCTTTCTTTTCTTTTCTTTTCTTTTCTTTTCTTTTCTTTTCTTTTCTTTTCTTTTCTTCTTCTCCTTCATAAAAAGCTATAAAGTTACCAAATAATGTAACAGATAACTGATAGCTAATGGGCACCATTAAAGAATAAGTGATGGTTCACAAGGGGGAAATGAACAAATCCAATTAACTGCGGTGACTTGCAAAACTGATGAGGCATTGCACTTTTTTTTGGAAAACGAAAATGAATTTTGACATTGCAAATGATCTTCATAAGGATCATGATAAAATAGGTGTACTCCATTGGATGGGAATAAAGATTACCTTCATTCCATTTGCTGTAAACCAGCTGATCGAATAAACAGGAAGCTTTGACTGCTCCCTCTCTCTCCCCCCCCCCCCTCTCTTTTTAATGTCACAGCAATCTCTGGGATCTCAAACACTGAAGATTTAGCATCCTCCAAAACAGGATTCTGGCCAGAATCAATGAGAATATTTAAAATAAAGGCCACCTTTTGAACTTAAATGGAGTTACAGGCTACAAACGAGAGGTTTTTTTTTTTTCCAGAACAAACCATGCCTGTCACAGGTTTCTTGTTAATGGGAGCAGCGGCAGGGTGTTCTCTGCAGCAATTGTATTTAACTTATATAGAGACATCTAGTGAGTGCTTTTGGAAACAATTCTAACAGCTTTAAATAAGGAGAAAGTCAAGCTGCTTGTGGCTTTCAAACCTGGAAGCCGAAATGCCTTGCTGACCAGAAATCATTCTTGATTGCCGGTGTCCATGTGTAATCTTTCCAGGACAAAACCTTCTTTGCAGTATTTTTACTTAACAGGATTTTAATTGCTTCATACTTTTACAAATGCACAGGCTCTGTCTCTGGGGTGTTTGGGAGAGATAGCAGAGACCAATTGATTTTGGCGGGGAGGGGAGATTAAATACCAGGGGCCTGGTGGCTCAGCAGACTAAAAGCATTGTGATTAACACCAGCTGTCTGCAATTACTGTAAGTTCGAATCTCACCAGGCTCAAAGTTGACTCAGCCTTCCATCCTTTCTAAGGTAGGTAAATTGAGGACCCAGTTTGTGGGGGCAATAAACTGACTTTGTATAAATATACAAAAGTATGAAGGCTATTGCTTAATGCATGGTAAGCCGCCCTGAGTCTCCAGAGAAGGGTGGCATATAAATCAAATTTAAAAAAATAAATAAATAGAGGGTTTCTTTTCCTTAAATGAAAATACCTTTTTTTTTTCTTTTGGGCTAGAGATTCTATTTTTATATATGTAGGGAAGTAGGGAGTGATGTATGCAGAAGTGAACTCTGTAAAGCAAGATCATGCTGGATTAGCATCACCAACCAGCTGGTAGCTCACAAATCATTCAATGTGTAGAGTTTGGGATTCAGTCAATGCAGAGTGAGTGCTCATTCACAGAAGGAGAGGCAGGCTCAGTGTAGGATAGCCCTACATAGTAGGTGTGTGTGTGTGTGTGTGTGTGTGTGTGTGTAAGAGAGAGAGAGAGAGAGAGAGAGAGAGAGAGAGAGAGAGAGAGAGAGAGAGAGAGAGGGGATGAGAACGAGAGAGAGAGAGAGAGAAAGAATATACGATGTCTGGTGCTGATTGTCACACCAAGACAATTTATTAAAGATTGCAGAAGCTTCTGAGGTATTTATATTAAAGAAGAAAACGCATTTCTCCATTTTGTTTTATTTATTTCTATAGTTAAAAGGTAAGGGGGGGGCTTTCGGGACACTAGCCAGTCCCAGGGCTGCATGCCCCTCTGAGCTGCCCATAGAAGGCCGTAGAGCCATGTTTTGACTCCTTTCCAGAAGGACAGAAGAGTGGAGGCAGGAGGGCAGGGGCAACAGCAGAGAAGACTCTCCTGCTGGACCCCATCAGCTAGAGTTCTTGAACTGATGGGGTTTGTAACATATCTTCCCTGCCTGATTGATTTGATGTAATGGGATGAAGGCAGTTCCATAGGTAGTGCGACCCCATGCCATACATTTTTCTTAACTTCTGGCCCCATGCCATACATTTTTCTTAACTTTTCTCCTCTTGTATAATAGACCTTGGAGCCTTTGGAGCCATGACCCTTTTAGTTGTTCAGAATTTAGCATCTTCTCATTTACTACAGTAACATGTGAAGCTGCCCAATGTCTGGTGTCAATGTCTGGTGTCTAGAAAGCAGTGGCTAAGAGTTGGCTGCCCAGCTATACCACTATACCATCTTATCATAGACCCGAAATCCTAAAGCCAATGTGGTGATTTGGGGTATGTTTTAATACATTGCTAACTTGCCTTGTACCCATGAAGCTGTGTCTCTTGCATATAATTTGGAAGATTGGCATTTGGATGGAAAGGAAGAAATCACCCACTAAAATAGAGCACAGAAGAGGAGGTGGGGGGCATTTTAGGGTATCAATTCCAAACCTCTTTTCACTGTAGAAATACAAATTAACCCCCCACGTCAACAAATGGCTTTGCATTTCCACTTGATCCTTCAGTGGAATAATTCTCCTTCCTAGTGAGTGGACTGCATTCACAGTTATAGGTTTTTTTCCCCCTAACATTCGAATGGAACTTGTCTTCCTGTAACTTTAATATTTTTGAATAGATTAAGTTTTGTTTTCCAGCTCATCCATACTGACCTGCCCATTATATTCTTCCTTTTCAGGGTAACCACTGTTATGCTCAGCACAGAAAAGGAATAAGGCACAAAGACATTATGTTAAAAAATGTAGTTTTATCTAGTTTATATCATACTCTTCACTTTTATCACACTGTTCCTTTCCGTGCATGCAAACCCTCCTTGCTTTTCCCATGCACTGTTTCATACATTTGTTCTTTCAACTTCTCACCTCTTTCTTTTGTGGACTTCAGTAACTCCATACAACCGTGAGTTTCTCTGATTCCCCTTCCTTTTTATAGCTGTCTTGTAAAGTGATCCTCATGCATTTGTACTACTCAATATCTTTCTTTCACACTGGTAACATGCTTTTGTAGTCAAGCCACATTTATTTATCACCCATTAGTTCTTGACTGGGTTTCTTATTGTATTATCCTTCAGAATTCATACATCTTACTTCGCATTTCTGCTGATATAACTCTCACTTCCATATAACAAAGAGTGTAGAAGCACATTCTTCTACACAGCCAGGTTCACATCTTTTGACAAATGTACATTTCTTGTAGCAGACCACTTTCTGTACAAATCTTTTCTACTAGAACCAGAAAGACTTAGCATTTATCTACGGCTTTCCCTATCTTTAATTAACTGTCTGTTGTGATACATTGTTTTCTTCTACCTGCACTAGTTTTTCACCATTTGTGTACAAGTTACAGTTCTTCATTCCATTGTCCGTGTCAAATACAACCACTTTGGCCTTTGATATATTCATTTTCAGATTCATACTCCTTGCTGAAACGTGCTCTCAAACATTATTTGGATTCTTTACCAGCAATACAGCATCGTCTGCACACAGAATTACACACATATTTGCATTCCCCAACCAATACAACGCTAATATCAATATAAGCATTTCTTACATTTTGATGCATAAATATGTTTAAAAATCAAGGGGAAATCATTCGTCCTTGTCTTAATTCCTACTTAATGTTGAATGATTTTCTAGGCATTCCATTAATTTCCACGCATACTTCCATTTGCTTAGATCACATCACCAGCCAACCCTCAACACCATATTTCTGCCAAATATTCTATATTTTAAGCCTAATTGGTTTATCATATGCTTTCTCTAAATCAACAAATATGCAATAAATGTCTCTGCAATTTTCTTAGGGACTGCTGAAGTATAAAAATCTGGTTGCAAACCCTCTGCCTGCCATATATCTTCATAATACTTCCCCAGTGTTTTCCATTGTCTTCTCTTGTACCCTTTCATTAAGAATTATGCCAACTAACTTCCTAAGCCCAGTTAAACTGACCCCCCCCCCTATAATTCATTTAGTTTTTTCCATCCTTCCTTTCATATAGAGGCACAACAATGGCATTCTTGCAAACATTACACACAGTTGCACAGCATTTTATGACTTCTTTTTCATTAAAGAAAAATATAGGACACATTTATACTATAGATTCATTTCAGTCCTGTTCTTTCTTCAATAAAAGCTTAAAAAAATTAATGCAGGAAGTTGAACAACAGTCAGGAATTATTAGTATCTAGAGAAGCTGGGAACCCTTGTCAATAAGAAAACAAAGAGTGTAAGTCAGCCCTGAACAAAGAAGCAAGATAAAATCTTCCCAGCCTATGTTTTGGGTGAAATAGGGATTAAAAGAAGAGGAAGCGGATTAATCCAGTAGCACAATTATGAACTCAACTCAAAGAGGAGAGGAAAATGCCCTATCTTCAGGCTGATGAAAAATTTCTCAAACACCATCTGTAAAGTTATTAGTACTATCTTGCTTAGAAATACTGGGGGAGGCCTCCAAGAAAGCAGTCTTCCTTCATGAACACAGCTATGACCAACCTGCTCCTGAAAAGTAAGATTGATTTCTTCATTCCCATTCAGCCAACATGTCATATTGAAATTTCTGTGTTTCCTATACTTGTAAACCCAATACCTGTATACCTGTAAACCAGGGGTGGGTTCTACTTACCTTTACTACTGGTTCTCAACAGGGCCACACAATTCTGTGCATGCGCAGAAGCTTCCTGATGATGTCATAACCTCCCGCCGGTTTTACTACTGGTTCTCGCAAACCGGTCCAATCCGGGGGCAACCCACCACTGCTGTAAACCCAATAGATTGACTATATCTGGACTTCAAAAATTAAGATGACTAGAAGATGGCAGCAAAGCGATACAGAAAACTTGGACTCTTTGCTATCATCTACTGGTCCAGATTTGGACCTATTCTATGAAGACCAACAGTTCCATGGAACCATTTCATTCCTTACTTGACATTCCTGCCCCTTATGTATCTCAACTGCAGCTCTTTATCAGTTTCTCCTGGGGCCCTTTAGAGATTCACACTTTCCCTTCCTGGCAACTTGCTTTTGTGCTCCTTGTAGCGAGATGAGTTGGATTAAGGGAGGGAATCCCAAAGGTCTTTCCCTATTAAAGGTCTTTCCCTACTACAGCCAAATTCTGAGGAACCAAGCCTGGTTTGTGCTACAATATTTTCAAAATGAAGGACCTTCTCTTTCAATATCTGTCTCTAAATATATTCCCCAGATGTTTTTTTTTTCAAGATTATATTTGAAGGACAAGTTAAAAATGCATCCATTTGCATAGCTCAAGAACTTTATAAACTACATGGAAGTGGAATAATTGTCACTTTGTTTAGTTGTGACAATTAGTAATTCAGACATTGTCTCCAAGATCGCCTCCTACGTATGCCAGTTATTCTTTCTTATGCTTTATTTATTTTAATTATGTAAATGTGTTTCCGAGACACACATTAAGAAGTAACAAATTGGCTTTACATGACCTTGAAAGGAGTCCTAAATTGCATTTTCAAGAATGAAAATTTACTCCCTACTTCCAAAGTCGTCCGCATAAATCTTCTCATAGCAAGACTCCGTAAGTCAGTCGTTTACATATACAGTCTGGATGTTTTCAGATCTACTGTATTGTTGTGCATGAAATACAAAGATGAATCTGGAGCAAGATGTATGTATATTTCACCAATCTGGAAGAGCCATTATCTAGTCTTTTGAATGACTTCCAGTGGGTTGACATGGCCTTTGGATGCCTACAGATAGGAGAGAAAGATATGATTGATATATCTCCGCAGCAGTGGAGGGTTTCTACCGGTTTGGCCCAGTTCGGGCGAGCAGGTAGCGGCAATGGTGAGCTGAGAGCGAAACGGTTCTCTCTGACAGTTAGCTTGGCTCTCCCGCCCGCCCCTGCGTTATACATACCTTACATTCAGTCATTTTTAGCCCAGCTGAAAGACGCGGCAGAGCGGATTGCCACATCTCAGCTATTCCCTAATACACTGTGCTTGCGTGGAGCGCAAGTTTGGCATACATGCAAGTGAAGCGAGCACGCGTGTGCATGAAGCGAACCGGTGGTAACACTGCTTGAAACCCACCACTGCTTTGCAGGCCTTAATGATCTGTAGCTTGATCTACCTTCCTAACTTGGTCACCTAGCTAGAGCCCCTGTTGTAAATGATTTTTTGGGGGGTCAAAAATCATTTACAACAACAGGGACTCTAGCTAGGTGACCAAGTTAGAAAGAAGAGAACTCAGATGCCAAACCCACTTTCCCAAACCAGGAAATTATTTCATGTTCTCAGCAACAGCAGCAGAGGGCTAGTATGATCTTGCGGCTGGGAAGCAACTTCTTCACTCATTTCTCCTTGAGCTGTGCAAGCACTTGACGAGGTCTTCTGCGGGTAGGCTACAAAACTTTAGCCATCCTTAAATGGCAGCAAAGGTAACAAAAATGAAGCCATCTTTTGTCTATGGCATGGGTGTCAGACTCACGGCATCACCTTGCAGTCACATGACATTTTCCGATGTTTTTCCCTTCGCAGAGCTCGGGTGGGCATGGCCTGTGCATGACACATCCGGCCTGCAGGCCGCCCTCTTAATACCCCTGGGCTATGAGGATTCTCAGTCATCCAGGTGATGGTTGTCCCAAAGGGGCTTTTTCCCTTTTGTTTTTCCCTTTGTTTTAGGAAAAAACAGTGTCCAGTTGAAAAAGCTCCTTTGGAAAGCCATTCTATAATTATCTGGATTTTGGCAGCCCATATATTATGACCTTATCATGTAAAACCTCTGAACACCAGTGAGATCTTAATCAGAACTTGATGTGATGTAATACATGTAGACCTCAACTTACAATAGTTCGTTTAGTGACCATTCAAAGTTACAACACCAAAAAAAGTAACTTATGACCATTTTCCACACTTATGACCATTGCAGCATCCCCACGTGATCAAAATTCAGATACTTGGCAACTGATTCATATTTATGATGGTTACTGTGTCCTGGAGCTTTGTGGCCTTCTGAGAAACAAAGTCAATCCGGAATCCAGATTTACTTAAAAAATGTGTTACTAACAACAATTTCAGTGATTCACTTAACAACCGTGGCAAGAGAGATTGCAAAATGGGGCAAAACTCGGTTGTCAACTGTCTTGCTTAGCAATGGAAATTTTGGGCTCAGTTGTGATCATAAGTTGAGGATTACCTATAATTATGCCTAGGCATATTCTAAATTATCACCTCTGATCAGGGGTTAAATGCTCCCGGATTGAACCGGATCACGCAGTCCGGTAGCGATCTTGGCCGTTGGTTCGGCAATCTGGTAGCAATGGGGGAGCGAAGCTCCGCCCACCCACCCGGGTGTCATTACTTTCTGGTTTTAACCAGGAAGTAATGTGTTTGTTACCTTCTGCTCATGCATGTGACGCGTAGCGCATGCGCTTCCAAACCAGTAAGAAAGGTAAGTAGATTTCACTCCTGCCTCTGATGACCCCAAAGTTGTGGATAGTAGAGGGTGAGTATAATACCTGAGTTTTTCTCCTGTAAGAAGGTCATGTATAGTATGAACATGCAAAAAAATGAAATAAATCCAGGTACCAGAACTCACTTCAATCATGCACACCTCCTTGGTAAGACCGCACTTGTAATACTAGATCCAGCTTTGGTCTTGATGATACAAAAAGTTGTTGAGACCCTAGAAAGAGTGCAGAGAAGAGCAACCAAGGTGATTAGGGGACTGGATGTAAAACATATGAAGAACTTTTGCAGGAATTGGTATGTCCAATCTAATTAAAAAAAAAGACTAGGGGTGACATAATAGCAGTATTCCAACAACTCAGGGGCTGCCACAAAAAAGAGGGAGTCAAGCTATTTTCCAAAGCCCCTGAGGGCAGGACTAGACGCAATGGATGGAAACTAATCAAGGAAGAAGCAACCTAGAACTAAGGAGAAATTTCCTGATGGTGAGAACAATTAATCAGTGGAACAGCTTGCCTCCAGAAGTTGTGGCTGCTCCATTTATTATTTATTAATTCGATTTGTATGCCGCCCCTCTCCAAAGACTCAGGGCGGCTCCATCACTGGAGGTTTTTAAGAAGAGATTGGACATTTGTCTGAAATGGTTCAGGGCCATGATGGTGAACCTATGGCATGCGTGCCAGAGGTGGCATGCAGCGCCCTCTCTGTGGGCACGTGAGCCGTTGCCCAGCTCAGCTCTGCCACACATGCATGTGCACCCCCCACCGGCCATCTGGTCTTTAGGGGGCAAAGCGGGTGGGAGCAGGCGGTGGGGCAGGTGGCAGGGGCCATGCATGCATTGTGGGGTTCGGGGTGCATGCGGGGATGTACACACATGCGTGGGGTTCGGGATGCATGTACGGAGGCAGGTGCATCTAGGGTGCATATGGGCGGTGCACACGCATGCACATGGGTGAGTGGTCGCATGCAGGGGCCGCACATGCATGTAGGAGCCACGCATGCATGCATGGGGTGCATGCAGGGGCACACACACATGCACAGGGCGCATGTGCTGGGCCGCATACACATTGCATTTTGGGAGTTCAGGAGCACACACATGCATTTGGTCCAGCACTTGGTTCAGAAAAGGTTAGCCATTACTGATTTAGGGTTTCCTGCTTGAGAAGGGGTTGGACTAGAAAGCTTCAAGGTCCCTTCCAACTCTGTTATTCTTTTATTCCTCTTTTTTTTCTTTCTCCATTGAAAGAATCTAGGGAGAAAAGAGAGCTCACAGACTTTAATGAAAATAATAAAACCAGCTAGGAGGAAAACTGTAAAATAGGGCCTAGCTGAGATTGTTTATTTACTGACATCTCCGGTATATTCTCTGTTCTGTACATGTCTGGTTGTTCATCTTATATTATAGGGAATTTAAGATAAGGTTTAAGATGTGGGATTTTTTTTCATTGGAATTCATTCTGAAATAGCTTAAGTGCAAATTGCTTACTTCATCATAGCTCACGCACGCATGCACACATAGGGTTTTTTGTAATTTTTCTTTGTAAAGAAACTAGGTCAGAAAATGTAGAAATCAAATAATAATGCTCTAAGTCAATAAGGGCTAAGTTATGAAGTGAGGTGTGCTTATTAAACAAGTTTTGAAATATTGGAGGCAAGAGGAAACCAGAACAGAATTGGTAAAGGAATGGAGGAAGTACCATTTAGGACAGAGCTAAAACAAATTCTAAAGGTTGCTGGATTGCTTTAGCTAAGATTAAAAAACGGAGGGAAGGATTTTCGCCCCCTTCATTTTCCTCTTCTTTTTCTCCTATTATTACCCCACACACAAAACTCATAATTTAATTAAATTCAGTCTACAAATCATTCCTAATCACACACATATATACACACATACATACCTACACTTTCCAATAGCATATTTGGTAAATAATGATGTGTCCTGTTGATATATAGTTTCTGTCAGGCACAAACAATCAGGCCCACACATGAAGGCCTAATTAAGCTGATTTCTTGCTACTTGTGCCTATGCATAGGAATTTCATCAACAAATGGTTGGTACCTGCTAGGACTTAGTTAAGGGTCAACCAAATTCAAGGCAGATTAGACTTAGTTCACTTGTGACTATGTGGGGATTCTAGGCTGATTCCTCTTTTTATTCAGCCTCCAGGTTCTGCCACTCCTTCCCCTACAGTTTCTTCTAATCTGACCTCCTTCAGAGATCCCCATTAAATTTCCTCTCCTGCTATAGGAATAGATTTTTCCATAACCATCCTGACTTCCAGTTGGAACAGAGGTTTTCAAACTTTTTCAAGCTTTGGAATCTAATTAATTTTTTAATTATTTTTCTTTTAAATCCAGAATCCCTGATCAACAAGCAAAACCTTATTGGTAGAAAATTGGCCGCATTCAAGTGAACTTTTGAGATGGGACAGGAATGGATAGAAGTGTCTTAGGTTCTTATGAAACTCCACCAAGTTCTCTGGGAACCCTAGGGGCCTAAGCATTCCTGATCTACAACCCTTCTGATTTAGAGACCACTTGCTCTATAACATCCAACAGCCACTTACTTTATGAGAATTTGGTATTCCATTACAGCCATTCTTTAAAAAATAAAAGGAGACTCCTTTGCCTATGTTGGAAGGAACATCCATCTGGTTCAGTTCCAAGCGGAGAGAAAGATACTAGAAATAAAATGGAGGCTGGAGGCTGATTGGAAAGAAGGTCCATTTATTGATGAACAGAACCACCACAGTTTGTGGTTCTGGGTCAGCTGAACAAATGGTTGGATGACTGGATGGATCTTTATAGGTTTCTGTGACTTTGAAGTTTGAACTGTTCTGGGATTGTGCAATGAAGGGGCTTGTGGTGATGGGCAATTCCTATTGTGACTAATGGCTTTTGTCCTGTGTTGGATCTTGGTGAGGGGTTGCTTCTAATCCTATCACTCTGCTTTTGTTAGCTGTCAAACTTTGCTGCAAGGAGTTTCAAAATATCCTGTCTTGAATGGAATTCTGCCTGCAGTATTTACTTTGCTTATGAATAGAGCTAACTAGATAGTTGGCTTCCTCCTTAAGTGCTGGTATCGGCTTTGGGCTATTAAGAAAGACTGGGGGCTGCTTTCTGCCTCTAAAAACATGTTTCTCCATTTCTCCTTTTAGGAAAATATAATATTCTGCCTTTTTTAATATTTCCCAAAATATTTCATTCTTCTGGGGGGGTGAGGTGCTTCCTATACCTGTCTTGTTTGTGTTCTGAAAAAAAGAAGTATTTTGTTGGTTGCTACATTGCTAACATGAAATTGAGTATGTTCAATGTATTAAACATGTGTAACTCCAAGCAAACCTACATGAGAAAATACTCATGTTTTCAGATGAATCTCTTAGCATTGTCGTTTTTCCTGACTGATATCACAGTCGTGTGGCCCTTCTGTGACAAATATTTAAAAGTCAATGCCTTCCCTCAAATTATGATTTTTTTGCATAAACAGCTTTGTAAAAAGATATTTCTTCTACCTTTCATTTAGCCTGGCTTCACCATAGCCAATAGGGTGGGTCGTTTCATAGGAATGATTGTGAATCAGTCATGCTCAAGGCAAGAAAGCAAGGCACATAATTATTTTATTTCTATCTGAGAAGAAGAACATTGTACTGGAAATATGCTGATCACAAATCCAAAGGAAGTGACCAGGGACACAATCTGTGGATTTCTCTCTTCTGACAATCAACTCATACCATAAAATATTCACTAAGAGTACCATTTTCAAGAAAATGCAAATTTCTTCCACCTCCTCTCATCCCACCCCCTTTTAAAAAAAAAATATTCCCAAACTACATTGTTAATTTGCTGCTCGGAGTGCAATATAGATTTTAGGTTGCTATGGTGATGATTTTAACCCACATCGATGTGACATTAGAAATGCAGCGAAGACCGCAGCTGATATAAGTGCTATAATAATGATCCTTTTGACCTTTGCTTATTTTTATCAGGAAAGACTGTTTTGCTTTAGCGATAATCAAAATTATTATTTTGATATTAGTGGCTGTGTAGTATTAAAACAAAGATACTTAGAAGATGTATACAGCAGCAGAAATTAACTGCTCAAAATATTATGTGCTACAAACAATTGTCATGGGGAGCATTGCCTCAGAAATCAATAAATAATTCCTTACAAGCTCCATGTCGAGATCACATTTCTCATCACATGAGAACAGGAGGTGAAGCCCTTCGGTTAGTACAAAACATTCAAAAGCATGTTGATCTGATCCAGACAGAATAGTACCTTGCAAACATTTCTTGCAAAACAACAGTTGAGTTGCTTGCTATAGCAAAGCTTGTCACCTCTTGGGAATTAGAATACGGTTTTTAGCCCTCAAGTCCCTCATTATCCCCTTTGGTGCATTGGGTGTAAAGCATGATTCCAGCTGTCCCTGCTATTGCCACATGGTGTTCTTTACTTCTCAATATGGATTAAAGTGAGATTGGAAAACCCTGTTAGAAGATTTATTTTGTTTTCTCAGATTTATTTTATCCTGCCTTTATTACTTTATAAGTAACTCAAGGCAGCGAACATACCAAGATTCCTTCTTCCTTCCATTTTGCCCACAACAACACTGTGAGGTGAGTTGGGCTGAGAGAAAATGGCTGGCCCAAACCACTCAGCTGGCTTTCATGCCTAAGTGGGAATAGATTTCATAGTCTCCTGGTTTCTAGGCTACTTAACCACTACATCAAACTGGTCCTTTTAACCACTACACTGAATTGACTCTAGTTGCTTGTGATGGTTTGCAGGCATAAATGGCATGTATTAGAAAAGAGACAGTGATCTTGATTTTAGTTCGCAAATTATTAAGTGGTGGATACTATATATCTTTCAAATATATTTTTCTATAGTGTTGTTTGGGGATAAGGGAAGTCAAGTAACAATGATATGGAAATATCAAAACGCCATCTGTTTTCATTTACTGTCTATGGACAGGAGAAATAAACATAATTTGGTTAATATTTTGATTTGTTGAAACATATCTTGGGTAATATGCAGTGGTGAAACTGAGCCGGTTTGAGCCGACTCGGGTGAACCGGTAGCTCTGGTGGTGGGAGGCTCCGCCCAGCCACCCAGATGTCATCACAACCCAGTTTTGACCCTCTGCGCATGCACAGAAGGCTCTGCACATGTTTGGAGGAGTCGCACACACTCACATGTGCGAACCGGTAGTGAAGGTAAGTAAATTTCACCCCTGGTAATATGCTGGATGGATGGATGGATGGATGGATGGATAGATGATAGATAGATAGATAGATAGATAGATAGATAGATAGATAGATAGATAGATAGAGGGATGGGTTCTACTTACCTTTACTACTGGTTTGCAGTGGGGCCGTGTGCTTGCACGAGCAAAGCGAGTGTGCGCATACTCTTCTGCCTGTGCGCAGAAGCGTTTTGGTGACATTGGGGTCAGTGGGAGGGGCCTCCCGCCAGTTTTACTACCGGTTCTATAAAACTAGTGCAAACTGGGGGCAACCCACCACTGGATAGATAGATAGATATATAGATAAAATAGATGATAGAAGACAGATGAGATACATAGACAGACATAATATTGCACTGTATATATTAGGAGATTGGATTAATTCTGATTATATTGCATTACACATTAGATAAATTCATAATGGTTAAATCTCATATCTACCTATCTGTCTGTCTATCCTCTGTATCTGGTAATTTGGTACAGAATTTTGTTGGTAGGTTTGCCTCTACCTAAATATGAAATATGTAGATAATAAAATTGATAATTGATAAAACTGAATAACATGACAAAAATAGATTGCAAAGTTCTCCTGAAGGACAACTAGATTTCTGCTTGTTCATTCTAGGATATATCTCACAGAACTTGGCAAGACTTTCTTCTGGATATGCATCTATAAAGTTGTACTTATAGTTGACGACAAATTTCAGACTAGGCTAAGTCCCAAGAAAATAGGATGCCCTAATCACCCACAGGTTAATAATCTAAATATAATAACAATATTTCTGTCCAACATGCCTCCAACTGTGTCATTGTCTGACATCGCCAATGACTTCATTGGTAGCAGCTGTTCATTTCTCAATAAGTCTGACCTTCTTCATTCTCATTCTCATTCTATTCTCCTCTTGAGTTTGCTTCAGCTCTTTCTGCCCTCATGAACTGACACAGCTGGTGTGGTTGGAAATTTTTTTCTTTCTATTTCATACTAGCTGATAACCCGCCTTCGCCTGGGTATTTATAGACATTGAAGCATTTGTCTGACAGAGAGCCATTGAGAGGGGCCTTTCTATCCCCCACTCCCATGCCCATCATCCCTGACCTCTCCCATCCCCCTCCCACCCCCTACCTGTGCCACCATCTGTTTTACCGTTTTCTCAAACTGGGCCTGGGACTGGAACATAAATCCCTGAGCTGAGCCATGCTGCACCTCCTCCATCCCTGCTGAAATAGGCTGGGTCTCCTCTGTGGCCTCCATATCTGTTTCACCTCAGTTGGTGTAGTCCTGTCCTTCACGCGATGAGTTGGGGTGAAGGATGATCCTGGGAAAATGGGCTGAAGCTGTGAGGTGGGGGCGGACGATCCAGTTAGGCTGTGGCATGCTCAATCAAAGTCCTTTGTACTGGCCTAATCAGGCTCCCTTCATAGGCCTACTGTGTGAGGGAGGCCTAAGCCTTAAAGGACCACTGTGTGAGGGAGCATGCTCAATCAAAGGCTTCTGTAATGGCCTAATCAGGCTACCTTCATAGGCCTACTGCTGTACTGGTCTAATCAAGCTCCCTTTCCCCTCCCATGACACCATGAACAAATGTTGCTCTAGGACGTCGCACTCATTCTTCTTAAAGGCCCAGGCTTTCTAGAGTTATGCTGGAACACACACAGATACACACACAACACCTCAAGGGTGTCTTACTCCCAGAGTGTTTGTCTCCGGAGGGTAAGTCATCTGTGTACCAAGTTTGGTCAAAATTGCTCCAGGCGTTCCAGAGTTATGCTTGAACAAACAAACATACATACATACATCCTATATATACATATTCCGTGTGTGTGTGTGTGTGTGTGTGTGTGTGTGTGTGTGTGTGTGTGAGATATATGACCGAGGAACTCATTGTATTCAAAGAAGTGAATAGCAGCTTTGATGAAATTCAGGATTGAATGGAAGACCAAGATAAAGCATGAATGAATGGATGTGTCATTTCTTCACAGTATTACAATGGTCTTTCTTCCTTTTAGAGTAGCTTAACTTTGACCAACTCAACCTATCCTAAAATTCCCAGATTGAGAGTTTCCCACTGTAGTTTCAGATGTAGTTGGAGGACACCCAAGATGGGAAGTTCTGAGAAAACTGCCCCAGATTCTAAAATATTTTTGAAACTCTACTTCAAATTATATTTCTCTTTGAAGTTGGTATTTCTGGCAAGGCACCAGATTTTAATGTAACCTTGCTTACTTTAATATTATTGGAGCATGATTTACGTAAGTATGGAATTTCAATGAGAGTTTGTTATATAGCAAAATTTGCAATGTAGAGTTACTGAGCTAAAGAGAAGAAAGGGGAAAAGCAAAGCTAGGTGGGTTGTTGTTGTTTTGTTGTTGTTGTTTTTGGGAGGAGGGGTTTTGCCATTCTAGACAGAGGCCCACAGGGCATAAGTATCAAAATTACAGGGTATATAATGTAACCTCGAGAACTGTGAAAAGCTATCTTGAACAGATGAAATTAGGCTTTCGTTTCCTAAACTATTTCTCCAACAGAAATTATTTTTAAAAATATGCATTAACTACTGTTGTAATTTATATTGATGTAAATGTTGACATTCTACCCTTCATAAGGAATAATGTGTAGATAAATATAGCCCCCAATGATCATTATTTTGCTTTCCAAAGATAAAACATGCTGAGCACTAGTGTGTCATCCTGAAAGCTAACTTCTGAGATCGTTAGCAAAATCTTTATTTTTACAAAATGATGTTATAATGTAATTGCAATTTAGACTAAAGAATCATGTCTAATTCCCCAGGCGATGGAACATATTGGCTTCAGCATTGGATTGACTTCAAATCATAATCCCAAGAAATATCTACCTCTTTTTATTTTTTTTCTCTTTAGGTAGCTGGATCCATCTACAATTTTACTGGCTGTATAGAAGTTACAGAAATCAATAACCTGGGACCTTACACCTTTCCTAATGCTGTGGATAAAAACAATATTGACAGCTGCAGGTAAATCAACTTCTATGTCTTTTTCAATCAAAAGAAACTGATCCTTTACAATTCTCTAGGCTTCAGAAACTTTGTCTTGTTTTTATTTGGGTCTGAAGTACATATACAAAAAATCACTCTCTCTCTCTTTCTTTCTCTCTCTCTCTCTCTCTCTCTCTCTCTCTCTCTCTCTCTCTCTCTCTCTGTTTTTCTGTCTCTCTCTGTCTCTCTGCCTCTCTCTCTATCTCTCTGTCTCATGTGTGTTTATGAGAGAAAGAGAGACACAGAGAGAGACAAAGATGCAGAGAGAGAGAGAGAAAGTCTTGGCCAATTAAATCTGATAAATTATATATTTGAGCTTCTGGCCAATGGAACAAGAAAATTCAATATTTGTTTACAAAAGAAGAGGGAAGCAAGGAAGGAAGGGAAGGAAGGAAGGAGAGAGGCAGGCAGGCAGGCAGGCAGGCAGGCAGGCAGGCAGGAAGGAAGGAAGGAAGGAAGGAAGGAAGGAAGGAAGGAAGGATACCCCTGCTTGTTATTTGATCAAACTTTCATTATATATTTCAAGGAAAGTGAAGGTGGTGTTACCCGTTTAAAGTGGAATGGTTATCTTGGTGAACATGGAGGGCAGGAGGTGAAAGGCATTGGAATTCCCTTTTAATAGAAGTTATTCAAATCTATTTATTTCATCTGATTAAAAAATAAGTTTGAGATATTAAGAGTGATTCTGTAAAGCAGCAGCTACATCTTTCTAAAAGTTCCGTTATGAATTTGCAATTTTGCCTAAGCCATGTGACTAGTTCAGCTTTGTGCATTTATTTTTCTTACTTTCATTTGCATGCTAGAACACTAAGAGTGGTTAGATCTGAGGGACTTGGTTGAAATAAATAAAATGGGCCAAGGGCTTATAGAGAGAGAGATGTTTCCACTGCTTAAAATCTGTGCTTATACAGACACTGAGGAAGATTGTCAATTTTATACAATGCATCTGTCAATAATCATTTTGTAAACTAGGCAGGCAGGGACTCAGATTCAGAAAAATAAAGACGGTATTGAAATTTGATGATGAAATATAAAATTTATAGAAAACATTTTTTTCAGGTATCTTAAACCTGAATTACTTTATCACTCTCAACATTATTCCAACATTATTCCCATATGGCTGACATCTCATTGTATGAGATTTCTTCAGTCTTCCAGCTCATGTTCTTTTGTGCAGGAACAGAGAAATATTTATAAATTCAGACTCTTAACAGAATCAAAATCAGTGCATTTGCAATTGGTTTTGATGTCTTGTCGACTATGAATTTAGATAGGCAAACATTTAAAGAAGTTATTATTTATAGCATATAATTTTAAGAAGGTAAATTTAATATATTTCACATTTTTCATTCTCTGTTTACTGTTGTGCAACAGAAATGGAATTTCATTCTCACACTTTATGGTATGTTTTATATTGTACAATTATTATTGTTGTTAAATAAAGCCTTTACAGTACTAAAAAAATCCCTACAGATTTGTTTGAAATCTCCAATGTGCTACACAAGTCTTTTAAATTACAGTATGTGCAGACCTTGACTACTTTAATAGAAATTCTAAAACTGTTTCTGAAGTGCCAATTCTTTTATATTCTTTTAGCTTCTTTTTTATGATGCCAGCTTTATCACCAGTGAAATTGGGTTTGCCTGATTCAGCATTAACCACTGTCCTGTAGGTTTAAACCCATGCAAGCAAAAATCCTGTATTAAGAAGTTAATTCTTGGTTTAAATAGAACTGAAGTGAAATGTTATTGTTTGCTTTTGCAGCCATGTATGACATTTAGCCTGCCATAACGGGAGAAATTACTTGGGAAATTACAATAGAATTTTCAGATTTAACAGTAGATAAATAGATAGATAGGGATAGATAGATAATTTGCATTCTCCAAGCCTCTGATCAATGGTGGGTTGCTACCAGTTCGCCCTGGATCAGGCGAACTGGTAGCGGTGGTGATGGGAGGCTCTGTCTACCTACCTGGATGCTTCTATGCATGTGCAGAAGCATTGAGCGAGCGAGTGAGTGCCCACGAGCGAACCAGTAGCAACGTGCTTTCAAACCCGCCTCTGCCTCTGATGGTGTACCGTACCTTTCTATAGATTTTTAGGACTGGGCTTTTTAAAGAATATAATAATAGAAGTTTCTCTGCTTTTAACCATTGCATGCATGTTGTGGTTCACCTATTGAACCTTCACTGAAAAGATTTTTCCAAAAACCATGAGTGAAAGGTGATTCCTCAAGTAATCTGGCCCAAAGCTATATACATTAGGTAATAATCAGTTCCTTGAATCGCACCCAGACCCGGTGCAGTTCATAGGCAGAGGCATCTCCTAGGTGTACTGAGGCATGCCCATCACTGCCCATGCTGCTGTTTTCTGGACCTGCTAGTGATTTTCAAAGGTAGCCTCATGTGGAACACTCTGCGGTAGTCAAGACTCGAGATGACTAGGGCAGGAGTGACTCTCTGAACAGCCTTCCAATCCAGCAAAGGGTGCAACTGAAGTGGTGGATGTGATGTGCCGGTGCCTGGAGGCTGTGAGGGTCTGGATGGGAGTCAACAGGCTCAGACTTAACCCAGACAAGACGGAGTGGCTGTGGGTATTGCCTCCTAAAGACTATGTCAATTGTCCATCCCTGGTTCTGGGGGGGAGAAATTGTCCCCCTCAGAATGGGTTCACAATTTGGGTGTCCTCCTAGACTCACAGCTAAGATTAGAGCAACATCTAGCAGCTGCGGCTAGAGGGACCTTTGCACAGGTTCGCCTGGTGCACCAATTGCGACCCTACTTGGATCAGGAGACTCTCCTCACAGTCACTCATTCCCTTGTCACCTCACGGTTAGATTATTCCAACACGCTTTACATGGGGTTACCCTTGAAGAGTGTTCGGAGACTACAGTTGGTCCAGAATGCAGCTGCGTGAGCTATCATGGGTGCACCTAGATGCACCCACATTACACCAATTCTCTGCGAGCTGCACTGGCTCCCTATTGGTCTCCGGGCACAATTCAAGGTGTTGGTTATTATCTTTAAAGCCCTACATGGCTCAGGGCCAGGCTATCTTTGAGACCGCCTTCTACTGCATAGCTCCAGCGATCGGTAAAATCCCACAGAGTTGGTCTCCTCTGGGTCCCGTCAGCTAAACAATGCCGGCTAGTGGGCCCGTGGGGAGGGCCTTCTCTGTGGCTGCCCCAGCTCTCTGGAACCAGTTACCTCCTGAGGTCCGGACTACCCCACCCTATTGGCCTTCTGGGAAGTGGTGAAGACCTGGTTTTTCCGGCAGGCCTGGGGCCGTTGATCTTGCTGTTCAATCTTGTGAGATCCGGCCATGGATGGTGTGCATGTGTTTTTAATGTTTTTAAAATGCTTTTATAATTTTTTAAAAAAAATTATGTTCATGTTTGTATTATTTTTGTTGTAAGCTGCCCAGAGTCACTTGGGAGCTGGGCGGCATAGAAATATGATTAATTAAATTAATTAAATTAAATTAAACTGGTTCATCAGATGGAGCTGATCAAAGGCCTTCTTGGCCACCCAATTCTTATTATTCCTTAAATGAACATGAAACAGAGACACAAATCTTTCATTGCCAATTTCTAAATAGGATTTCACCTTTCACAGCTGAAAATCTTTACACTAAACATGAGCCTGTTAAATAGTCAAGATAATTGACCAGCCTCTGTGAAAAAAGGGACAAGACAATTTTAGAGCCTCAGAAATTCGCTCAAACTCTCTTTCATATTTCTAACCTTCTCTTAATGCGGAAGGATGCTGAGATTTTGTTTCATTCAGAGAAACATCCATTTTCTTATCCGTTATTTTTGCTACTGTTTGTAACATGGAGCTTTTAAAATTGCATTTTACTTCACTTATTTATTGGTGATCAATGATTTGTCTATAACAACATTTTCTATAACGGTATTTCAATAAATTGTTCCAAATGTATATTAGGGTACAAAACACATTGTGTGTAGAACAGAATGAAGTGCTTTGAAGAGAAATTCTTTAGAACTATTCCCACTAATCCTCATTTAAACTTTCTTGTCTTTTCATATCTGTTGTCTATATATTTTTTTGATCTAGCCATTCACAGCTATCTAATTATTCTTCCACTTTAGTTGAAATCAAAACATGCCTATTTTCATGAGACTTTTTTTTTGTTTTGTTTTGTTGTTAAGGTACAGGTTGTGAGTGTATTTTAAACTCATGAATATTTAAACAGTTTGGAATTTACTCAAATATCTTCTGCTATTTCTATAACTAGATCTGTTTGGATTTCAAAATACCAAAAGGCAAGCTGACGTGTGTGCAGAACATAGTGAGCCTTCAGAAAAATAAGCTCTATATGCAGTTCATTAACCTTTTGAAGTCTGTTTGTTCTCATTCTTTAAAACAGTTCTACTAAAAAAAAACAGCATCTATTTCACATTTTTGGCAAAGCCGTCTCTTTATTATGCATATGAATAACTTGTTTTAAAAACTACAAATACTAAACATGCACAACAATGTTAGAAAAAAGGACATAACACATGAAGGATTGGAGAAATGAATGCAACTCCTTTATGGCTTCCTTGTATCAAGAAGAATGCTTAAGTCAAATGTTAGATCTGCTTCCAGTAGTTTTTTTTTTTCAATAGGTCGCAGGGGGCCCATAATGTTCATATTCCTTGAAACTCCAACCCGGGGGTCTCCAACCTTGGCAACTTTACGACTTGTGGACTTCAACTCCCAGAATTCCTCAGCCAGCATGCACTGGCTGAGGAATTCTGGAAGTAGGAATCCACAAATCGTAAAGTTGCCAAGGTTGGAGACCCCTGCTCCAACCCCAAGAAAAAATAAGCTGGCAATTGCTCTTTCTGATGGACAGGATTTTAAGGGAGGTTCACCTTGAAGATGGAAGACAAAGTCCAGGGCTGGTCTTCTTCATTTCACAAAGAAGACTTCAAACTGAATAGCTGCTCATTGTACCTACCACTCCATTCTGCAACTTGATATTCAACCACAAAGCATTTCTTCATAGTTCCTTCATACTAAGGGAAGGTTGTTTTGGCATGTTTTATCCACCCTTATTTTGGAGCTTCGAAGAGTTCTTTTCTAAGGCATGATGATCTTCACAGAGATTGCATGCTATCACTTTTTTTTTAGGAAAGAATCTGTGCAACATTTTTTTCACACATTATTTCTTTAGCATCCCTTTGTTATTACATTATCTTGCCTCTTTTCACCTTCTGATGCTTGAGAACTGCTTTTGTTGCACTACACTGTATTTGTTTTGCTGATCTCTTTGTATATTTGTTTTAGCTACTACTCTCTTAGTTCCTTCTGCTCCATGTTATATTCTCTCTGCCTTTGTACATATTCTACTTCTGTCTTCATTGTTTTTTTTTTTCCTTTTGGCATTACTTTTAGATAATGCAAGGCATAGATATAGGTTGAAATGTATTTGAATGTTAGTATAGAAATAGGTTCAGATGTACTATGGTATGTACTGTAGATATATGTGCATTGGATTGATGAAACAGCCTTCTAAATTTACAATTAAACAATACTGATAGTGCATTTAACTTTGCCATATTTATGTTATAGATAGAAAGTGCTACTTGTTTGAAATGATTAGCAATGCAGGGATAATATTAGAAATGGTGGCAGGGATAATCTTATCTTGTTTGTTAAATATCTAGAAATATTGTAACTTATTTAAACCTGCAGACTTTTTTCATAAAGTATACTTGTAAAATCATTTGAATAGTAAAACACTTTGTACATCTAGCAACAGAAGCTTCAGATTAAAGAGTGCAACACTAATATATTTACAGTACATGTGTGTCTGTGCACGTCTGTGTATATATGCAACACATAACCATTCACAGACTCCTTTCTTCATGCTTTCTTGGAATGGAAGCTTTAATCTTTCTGGCAGTTACATGGTTGTGTATTTCCAATCACCATAAGAAGGGTAGCTAGGCAAAAAAAAGAATGCATAACTTCAATTTTCATCTCCTTAATTATTCATAACCCACAGGTGGTATATTCTTGGTTGTGTGATAGTTTTTTTGTAGAAATGAAATGAACTAGACAACTTTGTGCTGGAGGTCCAAGTGATACGTTCAGGCAAGTGTGTACGGACAAATCTCAGTCAGTTTTATTTTTTCCAGTATTATTGTGCCTTTTAAAAAAGAATCTCATTATATAGCCATCTCCACGAAGAAACGTACAACCTTTGATTAGTTGTCCTTGATGTAAATGAATCCAATTGTATTTTCACCCAAATTTACCAACCAACCTTATAGGAAAATCTCCTTCTGGTAGGGAGAGGATCATACTGCTCTTATCTGCCGTGTATCTGAGAAAGATGTGGAGTCTATTTTGGAAAAGGAGTTGGAACAGAAAAAGCAACTCCAATTTGTAATTTAAAACTTTAGCAGAATATAGAGAGATTCAGAAAAGCTCCCTGTCTAGAAACAATTGGATCAGTTCCCTTTCTTTCAAATTTATTTGCTCACCTCGATAGAGACATTTTACTATGCTCTTGGAGACATTTGCAAATTTGGATAACTTCTTATAAAAATAGACCTAGTCAAAGGCAACACAGTCAAAAGATTTCTCTATGAGCGATGACTTTAAGAAATTTGGTATAGCTAACAGTAAATGTTATAAGAAACTTGGAATCATAGTCATCAATCCTGTCTGTGTCTGTGTGTCTTTGTGTGTGTTAGCTGTTCTTAATATTGCACTCCCCTGAACAGAGAGTTCTGATCTTGTTCCTGAGATCCCAGGAGTCACAGCCCCAAGTGCTTCCACCACCAAGCTGGGCGAGTGGCTCCAACACATTCCCAGGAATGACATCTGAGCTCTCTGTCCAGAAGAGTATGATGTAGGACACCTACGATCCTACATAGAACTGTCAATCTCCCAGAGAGGACCCAAGATTGAGAAAGATACATATACATAATATACAAGGTTGACTCAGCCTTCCATCCTTCCGAGGTAGGTAAAATGAGGACCTGGATTGTGGGGGCAATAAACTGACTTTGTATAAAAAAGAACACCGCTTAGGAGGGGCCGAAAGCCCTACTAAGCAGGTATATACAAAAGTATGAAGGCTATTGCTTAACACATTGTAAGCCGCCCTGAGTCTCCGGAGAAGGGCGGCATATAAATCGAACCAATAAATAAATAAATAAATAACATGTTCAAATGTTTATGTCTTTTTGTAAGACTATTAATTCCTTCCAAATTGTTTTAATCATTGTTTGTTTTTACATACACACACACACACACACACACACCTCTATCCCAGATGGGTATGTTTGTGCATGTAAAAACAAATAATGATCAAAACACACATATACCGTATTTTTCGGAGTATAAGACATACCGGACTATAAGATGCACCCACCATTTTTGGTGAGAAAAACAAGAAAAAAAATATCTGACTCTGACTCTGTCTCCCAGCAATTTTGCCTCGTTGCAGCAAACAGCAAACAGCCTGCTTTACTTTCATCTTCGTTTTCAGCATAGCTTGATTAGCACAAGGAAAAAAAAATCTGCTCCAGCAGATTTGGAGGCCTGTGCAAAACAGCTGAGACCAAAACAGCTGAGAGTCAGGAGGCCGATCCAATCAACTTGTGCTAATTAGGCTGTGCTGAAGCAGAAAGGAGCTGTTTCTTCTTGCTGCTTGCTACAAGGAGGTAACTGCTGGGAGGCAGGGTGGGGGCCAGTGGGTGGGGGGGGGGCTACATTCGGTGTATAAGACGCACCTAAATTTTCACCCCCTTTTAGAGGGGAAAAAGGTGTGTCTTATATTCTGAAAAATATGGTATATACATATACACATCCCAGTTGTTCAGCATTCTTATCTATTTTCTTTAATGTGCACTGCTTCAGGGCAAAGTAGACTCGGATGAATGTAATTCCAATTAAATTTTAGGGGGGAAAGAGCCCACCCCAGTTTTGAACCTTTGTCCTGAATTCAATGCTCTTTATAAATGGTATTTGTGGTTTATGTTCATTCAATATTTCAAATTAGAGGGGAATAGCATATTTTTGTTGTAAATAAACTAATTGCTAGGGAACAAATTGAAATAAGTGTCACCAGATGCACTTATGCCTGAATGACCAAGTTATGGACAGATCATCATAGAGAATAAAATGCGTGGTCACTAAAAGTTGGCACAAACTTGATAGTATGTAATGAATCAATTAAACAAACCTTCGTTCTTCTTAAAATTCCAAATGTCCACTTGTCTCATTACATGTGACTTTCCTGGAGAACTATTCATGACCATGAAGTAATTCAGCCAAATACACAAAGTATGTTTTCCCCTAAAGATTCTGCTAAAGGAAAAAAAACAACAAAAGATTGAATCTTTTCCTTCTTCATTATTTTTGATGCTGCTGTGATTTAAAGGCTGGAGTGCGATTCCCTAACCAATTACACAAATCTGTAAAAACCTGTTAAAATGGTTTTGTTATGCACTCATAAATAATTAAGAAGTTCACTGCAGGTTTCCAAGATCTCCATGTTACCTGCTGCAAAAGCCCCACAATGAAGATCGTGAGTTGCCACTGTAATCATCCGAGTCTACTTTGCCCTGAAGCAGTGCACATTAAAGAAAATAGATAAGAATGCTGAACAACTGGAAAACTAAGAATTTGTCTTTTGAAGGTTTGTACTTTTTCCCCACCGGTGTGTGATATTCATCATTTCAGAAGCATACAAAGGACACAAGCATCTGGGTTATGGATAACTAATGACAGCTAAAACATTGCTGGTTTAAATATGGATCTTGTATTTTCTTCTTAATAAATCCTAAGTATGATTCCCATATAAACTGTAGTATTATAACTTTCAGATGCAGTAACATAACGATTGCCCTCAAAAGTTAATTTACCTTTAACCTGAATGGTGGATATAAATGTATACAAATATCTATGCAAATACAAATGCACCCACACACTATATTTGTGTATATTTGTACAATATCATCAGGCTGCATATCAATACCAATATGTATAAGATGTATCCATATAAACACAATTTGAAATAGATTTTATGGCAAGAAACCATTTTGCTATTAAATCCCTGAAAGCATCTAAACACTGTATTTGTGTATTTTTGTATAATACCTTCATAATGTATATTGCTTTAAATATATATTAGTATGGATGTATCCACATATACCCATGATGGCGAACCTATGGCACGCGTGCCAGAGGTGGCACACAGAGCCAGCTGTTCTTCTGGTTTCCGGCGCAAACATGCACACGGCCAGCTGGTCTTCACAAGCCTGAAAACGGCCTGAAAATGGGGAAAAAAAAAAAAAAAACAGGCTGTTTTCAGGTCGGTTTTTGGGCCAATTTTTAGACTGTTTTCAGGCTGGGTTTTGGGTCATTTTCTGGCTGTTTTTTGGGCCAAAATGCCTGAAAACAGCCTGAAAAACCGGCCTGAAAATAGTCCGAAAAATGACCTGAAAACAGCCCAAAAATGGCCAAAAATGCCCATAAAACAGGCCAGCTGGTCGTAGGGTTTCTGTGCTCCAGCACACGCACATGCACACACATGCACATGCATTCCAGTTTTGGCACTCGGTGCCGAAAAGGTTCGCCATCACTGTCCTACACCATGACTTCCTTCCCTGTTGAACTAATGATTTTATTCTGATGAAATCAGTGAGAATTGTTTGCCATTTGGTTGGTTTTCTACTCCTTTTCTAGTGGAATGGTTGGATGAAAACATAAACCAGAGATAACAATAATGTAATTCCTTTCCTATGTCAGGGCTTGACCATTTCATAGGAAGCTACCAATTTTAGGAACCACATGTAAGTTTATTTCAGCAAGATCTGCTATCAAAAGATTATCTACCACGGGGTGGATAACTATGGCCCCTTCAGGACCTGTGGACTTCAACTCCTAGAATTCTTGAAGTCCACAGGTCCTGAAGGGGCCACAGTTGCCCACTCCTGGTCTATTAGAACAGAAGAATGGTATGTCTAAGCAAACATTCTCTCCCATACAATGGGAGCCTTGTAAATCAGCCTTGTATTAACCATTAAACAAAATAAGGATGTGCTTAAGGCACCAAGGGAAGGAGGTGGGCACCACAGAGTTTGTTTCTCCTAACAATCATGCCCTTAACTTTTTCACTGCTACATGAGACCTCAGTCAATTGTTCTGCCGTTGCCCTTATTTGTCATATTTGACACTAATCTATATTGTTAAAAAATGTTTTCTTTGGCACTCTGGGTAATAATCTTCAAACGTTTGGTTTGAAGTTGCCATCAGGTGCCATTTTTGTTTCCTTCTCATGGCATGAGAGTTTCACTTCCATCAAGGAGCATCATTGTTGGGTTGTGTTTAAGCCATCAATTGGTCTTAATCTGGCCCTGGATGAAGTAGGTGCATTTCAGGGAAGTCATACATCTTGTATAGAAACAGGGTGATAGATTTTATTAGATATAATATCAGAAAAAAATGATAAGAAAAGTATGTACTTAATATTTCATGTTTTAACAGCAGCAAGGATTATATTCGCACAATACTGGAAAAATGAAGATATACCACGAGATGAAGAGATAGTCAGGAAGATACTAGATTGTGCAGAAATGGATAGTTTGACATTGAAAATTAAACAGAAAGAAGATGTAGAACATTATCAAACATGGGATCTATTTTACCAATGGTTGGAAAAAAGGGGTGGAGATTAAGAATGTAAATTCATATTGTTAAGCACATTAAATACCCAGACAACACAATATTTATTAAGCACTAAGAAATGTATTTAATAGAAAATCAATTTTAAAAAAGAAGAAAGAAATGGGGTGATAGAGTCCACTATCTTTTCCTAGCAGGGGGTAGTTAAGATATGTTGCTTGTGGCTGATGAAATATTATACAGATAATAAGTTTCAGTCACTAAAAATATTCAATCCTCCAAAAATTTATCCAGATGTCTTTTAAAACCATGTCTATTCAGATTCTCAGTCATCCAGGTCATGGTTGTCCGAAAGGTGCTTTTTTAAGAGGAAACTGGACTTTCTGGTTTTTCTTTGAAGATGTTTCACTTCTTATCCAAGAAGCTTCTTCAGCTTCAGCTTTAAAACCATCTAATTTTTAGCTATTACCACATTTAATGGCAATGAATTCACAGTTTAATTCTACATTGGGAAATGAGGTTTTTCTTTTTCCTAATCCCAAATGTCCCCATATATTATTTCAGTGGATGACCTCAAGCCCTAATATTATGAGAGAATGCTTCTCTACCTTTTTTTTACAACATGCAGTATCATATCTTCCCCTTAATCACCTTCACTTCGAGCTAAAAATTGTCGGGAACCCTTCATCATTTGGTTTCTGTTTTATTCACCTTTCCCAGCTCTACACAATCTTATTGAGGTGTGGTAATTAGAACTGAACAAAGTACCAGGCTCAGCACAGATTTATATAAGGACATTGCAATATGGGCAGTTTTATTTTTAGTTTCCTTTCTAGTGATCCCAAGCATGGAATTCACTCTTCATTTCTATTTTCATCTTTTCTTTTAACTCTCTGTGATCCCCAGTTCTAGACAAGCTTCCCACATAAATGCTATCCTAAGAAATATTTGTTCAGGGCTAGAATGTTTAAATGGTACTATAAATGGAATTTCTGTATCAGAAAGCCATTTTTGTAGAAAACCTTATGTCTTTTTTAAGCTTGCTCCTGGTTGCTCTAGCAGTTTCTGAGGGTTATATGATCAGGAATCAAAAGAGAAGGACCTGCTAGGTCATTCCTTCATACCACAAGCCCTCTTGTCCCAGCTGCCTTTAGAACAGGACAACAGAAGAAGAAATTCACAAGGTCTTGCTTAAACTCCACAGTTTCCTTGCTTTCTGATCAGGGGTGGTATTCACTTATCTTCGTGACCGTTGTGCAAATGTGAGCGCACGTGCGTGCTTGGTTTCCTCTCATGCGTGAGCCCCACGCAGGTGCAGAACATATAAAATGGGATGTGCGGATGTCTGGGCGGGTGGGCGGAGGCTCCTGCAGCTACTGCTACCAGTTCGCCAGAACCGGATAGAACCAGCTGAATACCACCACTGTTCATGATCCAGGAAATGCAAGAACTGAAAGGCTATGAGTAGGTGATAACGTTGCTTTGAGAAATAAGACAAGATCAAATTATTCTTTCAAATGAAGAAACTCTAAATTATAGTTATAGTAAGATCTTTATATATTATATTATATATATGACATTACATTACATTACAGTACTGTACTGTACTGTACTGTACTGTACTGTACTGTACTGTATTGTATTGTATTGTATTATTGTAAGATAGGGTTGTAGTAAGACCTTTGAGTCAAAACATGGTCTTATAAAGTAGTATCTTTCTGATGGCTGTATAGAAGCTTCCATGCAGTTGTCAGGTATGCTTCCTTCAATATCCAGGAAAGGAAAACCCAAACTCAATCATTTTGAAGAGATTAGTACTTTTACTGAATATGAAATGATCGCAACCCAGGTAAAGCTGGAAGTGAGCAAAACGCGCGAAATAGCATCTACTAAGTTTCTTCCCCCCCAACCGTGTCCATTGACCATCATCCAATCCAAAGGTCTCCCAAAGGTCAGGTGGCATCACATCTGGCAACGTCATTCATCAGGAATGTAGGGCAGTTGGTCAGCCGGCCCCTTTGGAGATTCACTTTCGTTTCTTGGGAAGACACATCCTACAATGGAAAAAAAAAACCCTCCTGCACCTTCCCCCCCTTCGCCCCTTAACTAGTCCCTCCCCCCCCCCCCCCCCGTTTCTTATGGCAGCTGAAGCAGACAAAGCTGAGGCTGACAGCAGTTCTCCTGACTGCTATAGAGAAATGTTTCACTGTTGCCTTTATTTGTCTATGTAGATTCTCAGACATCCAGGTCATGGTTATCCCAAAGGTGCTTTTTCAAGAGGCAGCTGGACTTTCTGGTTTTTCTCAAGAGATGAAGAAGCTTCTTGGACGAGAAGCAAAAAATCCTCAAAGAAAAACCAGAAAGTCTTGAAATTGTGTCTTGAAAAAAGCACCTTGGGATGTTTCCTTTATTGTTTTTTTTCCCCCAAACTTCTCAGTAGGGTCTAATGTCTAGTAAGCTCCAATTCAAGCACTCACCTAGCATTCCCAAGATCATCCAATGTCAACCGTACGTTGCCATCTACTATGACTTAATCGCATGAATGGATTCACTGAAATCAGTTAGATTTCTCTTAGCATTTTTTTAAAAAATACAGGATTTCATCAAATGGATAGCATTGTGGTTTTCAACAAGCCTGTTTCACTCGTTTCTTTCATTTTGGAGAGGAAGACTAGAAAGTGTGTGCCTTTGTGTGTGCAACTGTGAGCATATTGGGAGACAATCCATTTCCTCTACTACATGTGGTAAGAGCCTAGGGAGCATTTCCATGGCACCAGCATCTCCACCTCTTCCCACAAACAGTTTGAAACTGTTTGACGATCTTAAAATTTAGAGAATACTACCCTGTTTCGCCTAAAATAAGATATCCCCTGATAATAAGCCCAATCGGGATTTTGAGCTGATATGCTAAAATAAGCCTCCCCCCAAAAATAAGCCCTCCCTGAAAATAAGCCCTCCCCGAAAATATTTAAACGCATGCACAGCCAGTCTCCGCCATTTCCTCTGGTTAGGGTTAGGGAGACAGCTGGAAATCAGGTAAGACGGCAATAGAAGCCCCATCTTGCTCCATGCACCCCAAGGTAATAAGACATCCCCGAAAATAAGGCCAAGCACTTATTTCGGGGTTCAAAAAAAATATAATACAGGGCCTTATTTTTGGGAAAACATGGTATGAGCCAAATAGTGCTAGTCCTCCTCCCTCCCATCCCTCAGAGGAAGCAAACCTTTTCCTCCACAAACAGTGCAGACATGCAAAGATGCTTTCTTTGAAGGCTTTCATTTGCCTACGGGGTGGGTTCATTTGGGAACACTTGTCTTCTAATTCACTGTTTGCTGGAGAAGGGCTTGTTTGATCAGCCTGAGTCATGTAGTAGGATAAAGAAAGAGTGACCTTTGGGGGATTTTCATTGCTACAGTTAAGAAAACATTTCTGTCCACAACATTTCTGTGATCTTCTATCTTGATAAATAAGTAAATGATGCTTATTGAAATAAAAGGTGAAAACTACCAACACCTTGCATGCAAACATTTTTTTTCTTAATTTCTCAAGATTGCTGTTTTCAAATTAGGTAAATGGTCAATTCCCTCCCCCACCCCCTATATCTGTAATCCACCATACTTCAAATTTTGTTTTCTAAGTGTGATACAGCTGTAATTTAGAAATACAGTATTCCACTGCCCCCTGCAGCCTGAATATGTTAACATAAAGCTTTTTTGGAGGAATAAGATCTCTCTGATTTTCTTCCCTCTGTCTCGGGTTTTATAAACCTGTCGAGAGGCATAGGATTCAAACTTTTTTTTTAATCTATTTGTACATACGATTATCTAAGTATTATGAAGGGCTATGAGTTTATTATTAGAAAGCAGAGAGGCAATAAATACAGTGGACACAGCACTCCTCTGATTTGTTTAAGCAAACCTATGCTGTTTAAATCACTTGAACTGTTAGGCTATTTTCTCAGGGAATATTTCACCAGCTATGGCCAAGTTTTTGCCTGAAGTGTTGGCATAGAGAGGACAACAAAAGGTTGAAAAGGGGATGAGTTTAAGAGGGAAAGCACACTGAAATATGTTGCAAAACTCCATAAGACCTCTAAATAGGGGAAATAATTAGCATTTCCTGCTAATTAATTATCTGCTGGATTTTTGCAGCCCAGCTCTTGGTAGTCACCTCTTGGTGTAATGGCATCTAATGGCATGCATAGGCCACATTATGGCACATTCATTCTCATGCCCTCAGGAGAATAACTTCTCCCGAGATTCCTCTCAGTTGATTTCAATAAATGTGAAATGGGGAGATAAAATGAAGCATTCTTTCCCCTTGCAAATAATACGTTGTCCCAAAAGACCCTTGTGACTGTTGAAAAAGAATTACATTTTATGGAATCCAATTGGGCAATTCAATTCTGTACTTCCAATACAATTCCTATTTACCATATGCATAGATATATTTACTCCCTTGTTGCAGGCTGGGAAATGGAAGCTGCCCTTGAGCTATTCATAATTTAAATGAATGACTCCTTATCAAGCCCTGGCACTGTGGGAGTATTAAGGAACCCTCCAGAAGAACCTCATGTGGTTTTTCTTTCCCTACTTCATTTGTGAAGTTCGGGTTGGTAGAATGAGACTGTATTATGTGAATCATCAGTGCAGAAATCCCTTCCTTACTATTCAATACAAAGGTCAGCTGGTATATTGCCTAAATAAAAATGCTAATATAAAAGGAAATAGTTCTTCACAATATAGTGAGGGAGAAGATGAAATATTAAACTTTGTATTAAATATTAAGCAATCTTAAAATGAAAGTATAAAGACTGAGGGAGGGTGGGAGGGAGGGAGGATATTTAAGAAAAACAATTCATGGCAAAATCACCAAGTGAGCCCAAAAGAGGTGAGGTTCTTGGAGAAAGGGAGGTAAAATGATGTCAGCTGATCATTCCTCTGCTTTTCTTAAGAGCAGATACAAGCAGTGCTCTGGGGAAAGAGTTCATCTTGGGTGGCAGTGTGTTTGATGAAGAGCTAAGCCAAGAGATATTAAATGCAGCATCAATTGATCAGTTGGCAGATTGCCTTAAAAGGAATGATATGAAACAGGCTGCAGGAATTAAGCAAATTCAATTAATTGTAATCTTAAAAAGACATGTTCCATTTTTGGTTCATCATTAAAATTATTTCATTATCAGGTATGTTGCGGTCTTAAGTGAGTCCTATGTTAAAGCGGGAAAATATAAAAGCCTTTGACCAGCATCAGAGTAGTTCAGAAAGTTACACTGAAAAGGACCAGAAGGCATTTCTAATAACCCAAAATATATTTGCATCTTAGTATGATCTAAATTGACCATTTGGAATTCTCAAAAATATACAACTAGATATAGCAAATTTAATTCAGGGAAGATAAATACATATTATCTTCTAATCCAGGGGTGTCCAACTCAATTTCACTGAGGGCACCATCAGGGTTGTATTTGACCTCAGGGGGATGGAATGGGCGTGGCCAGGGTGTATGTGGCCAACTTGACATCACTCATGTCGGGGGTGCCTGTGGTGGTCCGAGTGCTCTGCCAATGAAAACTGGCTCCTGATCTCCGTTTTTGGCTGCCACGACCACCAGGAACCCTTTGCCAGCGAAAATGGAGCTTGCAAGGGCCATGTGCAGCCCTTTCAAGCTCCGTTTTTGCTGGCAGAGGCACCGCGGGCCAGTCCTTCGCTATTTCCAGGGCAGCCCCGTGAGCCAGATGTAAGTACCCTGCAGGCTGAATCCGGCCCGTGGGCCTTGAGTTTGATACCCCTGTTCTAATCCATCCATTTTCATATGTGCATGATCCATATGTTGGTAAGTCTGCTGTATGCTGATTGGTGAGGACATGCTTAGCATTGCAATTGTTGTATCATCCAATAAGAAAAGCAGAGCAAATCTGTGCTGAATGGCTGGCTCGTATTTCATGTTAAACCATAAGCCACCCAGAGTCACCTTATAGGGGAGATGAGTGGCAGAAAAAAATTAATAAATAATAAATAAATAATAATGGGATTTATTTGATTTTTGGCATGCTATGAATCCAGCCACAGTTGTTTGCAGACTGTGTTTATGGTTTAATATAATATTTGAAACCAGAAAATGAAACAACATATGAAGTCAGCTGAACACCATCTCCCTTCAAATAAATTCATTTCTAGATAAAGAGAAGCTGCAAAATCATCTTCTCTACCTTTTTCCCTATCCATCCTCTACACCAGGCCTGTCAAACTGGTGGCCTCTGGGCCAGATATGGTCCACACAGGCCACTTCCACCCCAGCTCCGCAAAGGCAAAAAATATTGTGATATACCATGATACATCCCACAATGCAAGCAGGTTTGATATGCCTGCCCTACGCCATCCATCTGTAGCCATTCGTTCGTGTACACGAACTGTCAGTGGTTAGGAAAAGGTCTGCAGCTACTCAGAGAAGTATTTATGAAGTTTTTCCTCAGTTTTAAACAGCTACAGTTTTCCACCTCAGATTTAAGCTGTTCTTTTTTTATGTTCTTTTTTATGTTCTTTTTCAGCCTATTTTGAAAGGGAGGCCCACATGTCCTGCTTGAAATGTCTTTGATCGTTGAACTCTAATATTGAATATGTGGTGAATGTTTTTTACCCAGAAGCCACATGATAACCACTTGGAGACCTACTCAAAGTTCCTCTGAGTTGACAGAGAAATATATCCTTCTTTTATGAAAAGTTTGTAATTCAGGACTTTCCTGCTTGGCTTGATACTGCTGGTAGTTCTCAATTTACAATCATTCATTTAGTGACTGTACAAAGTTACAACAGCACTGAAAAAAGTGATTTCTTCAGACTTACAAGCATTGCAGCATCCCATGGTCACATGATCAAAATTCAGGCACTTTGCAACTGACTCACATTTATGACAGTGGCAGTGTCCCAGGATCATATGGTCACCTTTTGTGACCTTCTGACAAACATAGTCTATAGGCAAGCCAGATTCATTTAACAATCATGTTACCAATTTAAGAACTGTAGTGATTCATTTAACAACTGTGGCAAGAAGGTTTGTAAAATGGGGCAAAACTCAGTTAATAGCAATAGCATTTAGACTTATACACCGCTTCACAGTGCTTTACAGCCCTTTCTAAGTGGTTTACAGA
The DNA here is from genome assembly GCA_022577455.1 of Arizona elegans. Taxonomy (NCBI): domain Eukaryota; kingdom Metazoa; phylum Chordata; class Lepidosauria; order Squamata; family Colubridae; genus Arizona; species Arizona elegans. The sequence goes on along the minus strand of JAKOOJ010000001.1, from coordinate 212,078,536 downwards.
GTTGGCATATTGCCCTCAACAATCTGGGTCCTTATTTTACTGACCTCAGAAGGATGGAAGGCTCAGTCAACCTTGAACCAATCAAGATCGAACTCCAGGCTGTGGGCAGTGTTAGCCTACAATACTCCATTCTAACCACTGTGCTTCCTATGTTGCCGTGCTTAGCTAGAACGTCAAGGTGAGGAACCAATCTGAATGTGGATCATTATTGTTTCATTAAATAATGAAAAACATGGCCCTTTCTTTTGACCAGGGTTTTTTTTTTTTTTTTTTTTTTGGTATTAAGTAAGAGCAAGGACACCATGTTCCAACTGCAACAATTAATCTGAAATTCTCTTTCACTCAACTGAATTAGAACTAGCAAAAGAAGAAGAAAAAATTAAGGGAATATTTCTTTGCCAAGCGCTAATCCCAACGATACACATCATCATTTTTTCTCTAACAAATAAGGCTGCAGTACTGCATTCTAACCACTGCACCACCATGGCTCAATGGTTTGTGCCACCACAGCTCAATTAGTTTGCTCAGCAATAGAAAATTGGGGCATAATTCTAGTCGTAAGTTGAGGACTACCTCTGCAAGCAACTTCTTACTTATTATATATTCTCCTCCACGGTTTGTGGTAACTTTTAAAAGTCCTTTACATTTATCAGAATTTACCTAAATGTTCTGTTATTGCTAGAGGCTTCCAGTCATTTTTCATCACAATTTTTACCCTATCAATCAAGTCCCTTTCTCTTTCATAAATAGTGACTTTGTTCAGCACAGTTGGCCAGCACTAGAAAGTACACATTCAGACTTCTTGTTCCTTGGCAATTAGTGAAAAAAAAAAAGATTGATTTGGTCATTAATGGTTATCATATTCAGCCAAATACATTGAAATGTGGAATGAACAACATGTTCTGGAACTGGAATCCCTACGTAAAAATTGGCTATTGGGATAGTGTAGAAATATCTCTCTCCCCACATTCTTTTATGTTCTCACGCTCAGGTTTCAATTAAATGTAAGGTTAACTATTCTGGGATAGGCAATTCTTGGTGATTATTAGATGCCAGCAAGGATTAGAGACACATGTATCTCTTTGCTACCCTCATATAGTCATGTGGATTTTTGTAGCCCTAAATAAATTTGGAACCCCAATTTCATTCTCTTCTTCCAGTTCTTCCAGTGATTTTTGTTCCTAAAAATCCACCAAATCTTCAGTTTCTACTGTCTTAAAAAATACTTTGCCTGGTAAAGAATTGTGCTTACCAGAGTTTGTCTACTCCCAGTTTGCCAAATTGCTTTCAATACAAAGACCACTTTTTGGTACAAAATGGCCACCTGGTGTTTATAGGATGTCTCTGATGGTGGCTTCCTTCCGTCTCTATCTTTTCCTTTCCCTGTGAAAAGTTACAAATTGTTCTGATTGCTCTCTTGGTGAAAAAATGACATATAAGCTTACAGTTCCATGAACACGATAAGATGTTCTTTGGAGCAAATGAATTGTAAAGCTTTGGTCCAGTGAAAAAGTGTTTGGATTTTTATTATTATTATTATTATTATTATTATTATTATTATTATTATTATTATTATTATTATTATTGTTGTCCTATAGCAGACAGGACAAAAAGAATGACAAAGTAAGCTATATTTGCCCTGTGGGGAGGGGGGTTTACACTTGCATGGCTCATTAGCCAGATGAAGTATTCTGACAATGATTATTCTCTGCAGATTGGCAAAGTGATCAGGCACAAATGGCTGGAAAAGAAAAGAAAAATTCCCACCATAAGCTTTAATTAAAATTTCCATACAAACTTTCCTTCAGTTGCCAAAGTTATGTATATGAAATGTCAGCTTGATCAGTAGGGCTCATTGCCAGATAAGTATGCATAGGATGATGATCTAACACAATTTGGGGGCGGGGGAAGAGTAAACTTACAAAGATGAAAAAGGCATAACAACGTTTGCTGGTTTAAAAATGCAGATGCTAAACACATTGAGGTTTGTCAATGGTTGCTTTATTAAATTCAAAGCACGAACAGGAAGAATTGGACATGTTTTTAAGAACTGTATCAGCAGGCCTGCATAATAGGAACTGAATCATCCCTGTGTTTACAGGGGAAAAAAAAGTTGAGTGAAATTGATGTGATTTGTGCGGATGCCAGAAAAATCCATACAATATTCCTTCTCCCTATCTCCATCTCTGGCAACTTTGTTCTTACCTGAAGACAATAAAAAGGAGTTGATCTCATTTTACTGTTGCAACAATGATAATCAGCCCAGAAATCTCAGTAAATTTTGCAAGTGACTGGGGATTTTAACATGTTTTTACATACAATGGGAAGTGCAATTCCAAATTCATTTCTACTACTAGGGGCTTTGGATAACAACCCTGGCATCTGAGTGCAACCGATTAAAGCCTATCTGTTTTAAAGCATTGTAGGCACATGATATAGTCTGTGCCTCATGGAACTCCAAGTATCTTTTTGGAATTAAATCCAAGTCCCCAAACAGCCATAATATTCAGTCCATTATTCACTTTTTACTCTGACCTCTAGCTTCCCTCCATCTTCTATATCTGGGCATGCAAAAAGCTGGAGAATCTTGGATCCACCAGTAATTACTGAATTACAATTTCATGCCATTCCCTATAGAGATTAAGGGTGCTGAGGGTTGCAGTTGGACAACTTTTGAGAATCACTGCCCCATATAATGTAAATTTCATGAGATGCAGACATTTCTTATTCAAAAAGACTACTGGAGTTTAGCTAAACTCTAAATCCCGTACTGTAAAAGAAAATATCTGAATGGGATAGAAGTGGAAATATAGTCTATTGATTCCTCCACAGAATGACAATTCACTTGTAAAACAGAGGGGTAAAAAATACTTGCATGGATTTAAGAATAATTAGCTGACTTTTTAGGATTTTGCTTGTAATATTCTCTTTAATCTTCTAGATACTTTCTAGGAAAAAAATATTAAATTTTCTAAATAGAGAACCAACTATAACAACAACATAACTTTTTTCTATCAGATATACCTTTTTAACTTTTTCTAGGGAACCTTAGGTATTATGGAACATGAGATTATAAAAGCAGATGACAAGCAATGACAAGAGCAACATTCTGTGCTGCTAATTTAAAACTGCTGGTCAGTATTTTGTTATGTACTCTCACATCAAAAACTGTGTGTAACCCTCGTTGTTGTATCAACTTTCCTAATGTGTGTATTTGGGTGAGAAAAAGAAAGACAGAGGAATATAATTCCCCAAAGGGTTGCTAAATTATTACTGAAATTCAAGAGTTCTCCTCACTAACTTATATATTTGAAAGATTTATAGTTTGGTTTGTCTTGAAAGGAAAAAAATATTTGCCCAGTTCTTATGTCAGTTATAGGGTGTGGAGTCTACCAGTGAACTGCCAAAGCTCTTCAAGAGGGCCCCAAATTTTTACAATACATCCACTTCGATTCTATATCTGGGTAGCTCAGGAAGAGATTTGGTTCTTGGGCAGGAAAATGTATGTCTTGAGCAATCTGTTCTGAACACTCACATTTCTATTTTTGCCAGAACAATAATCTATCTGTCTGTTTCAAGGACATGAAAGATATCTGCCCTCAATTTTCTACATGGCATTACATGAAGCAGAACTCTCTCGTCTGGTATTTTAAATCTAAAAGTCTGTACACTGTATCAGTCTGATCAGCACTGTTAGGTGCATCAGTAGATTGGTGATGATTGATGAACCTCCCGTAATCTAGCTAGCTGAACAACATTTTCTTTAGCAAGCATTAATTTTCTTCCCAATAGCTGTAGAAATAAGTGCCAGGTTTTCTTACATAAATTTTGTGCTGGTTACAGGAGCCAAATTTCCATCAGGTACAAACATAGATTACAAGCATCTGTTCATGTGATTACAAATTTGATATAAAGCAGCTTTTTTCATTCTGTAAGCAAGTCTTAGAGCGGCTCTGCAGAATGCCAGAACTTTGCTTTTTTATCTGGTGCAGCTGTTGCATGTCACTTACATTAAGAAATGAGATGTTAAAGCCATCAAGTATTTTATACTGAAGTTTAAATTTCAGCAGCTTAAATGAAACAGGTTTGAGGCTATTTAATATTGCTCGCCATAACTCAAGCATCACAGATTCTTGGGCTAAATTTGCACAATATGCTTGACTTGTTGTTAAATTAACCACTTGTTGGGTTGGCATAATATACCAAATGATATAATAACCAAAGGGGCTGGCTTTGCACTCCATTCTAAGCCCCCCAAAATAATAAATATTAAATCTGTAGCAATTTGTGCTTATACACCCACTATGTCTCAATCAAATCAAATCAAATGTGTTTGATTTGAGTCAACTTCTGGGTTTAAAAATAATGTACAAGACCACAATATTTGATGTGTAGGGAAGATCTTTCTATCTTTTAAAATACTGAAATATAACAATCTTCAGACCCAGTTAAGTAGCAGCACATGATAAATATGGAGTGATCTTAGAAAGTTAAGCAGGATCAAACTTGGTTAGTACATAGATGGGAGAATATGGGATAATCCTAGAGCTGTAGGCTTGACTAGGAAGTGGTACATACAGGACAAAAGCAGTGGAAAACCAATCTTTTAATGTGGCCAAAAAGACTATATGGGTACATGCTGGTAAATGTTTAACTGGTTTTGCAGGATTTATTGCCATGCCATGCCTTTTACATGCCTCTAACATGCCATGCCATCAAACAGTTGATCGCCACACCAGCTGCTTTGGTTCTGCTGTCCTCTCAACTAGTTCACAAAGCTCCAGAAAAATCTAACAATCTTATAAACTGGTACAATTCAAATAAGACTTTACCTTTTAGTCATTCTTACATTTCCTTGACTGTTTGGCTGCAAGATACATTAATGTCAGACTCCAGCCAGACTGACAGTTGAACTCATTAAAGGACGGGTATCTGATAAGATATTTGTACTGCAGATATTAGAAAAAATGTTTAATAGTAAAGAAAACCAGCTATCAGCTAAGAGCCGTGGTGGCGCAGTTGTTAGAATGCAGTACGGCAGGCTAACTCACTGCTCAGTCCAGGAGTTCAATTCTAAGTGGCTCAAGGTTGACTCAGCCTTCCATCTTTCCAAGGTTGGTAAAATGAGGACCCAGATTCTTGGAGGGCAATAGGCTGACTCTGTAAACTGCTTAGAAAGGGCTGTAAAGCACTGTGAAGTGGTATATAAGTCTAAGTGCTATTGCTATTACTACTGCAAACTCTACAATTCAAGTAAAATTGTAAATATAGTAAAATTCTATATTATATTGGACTGAGAGACAATTATTTCACCACAGAAGTGGATGACAATTGGATTATTATTATGAATTTCAATTTAATAGCTTACATTATATTTAATTCTGACTGGTTGTGCTACATTCAAAGTAATACATACTGTACATTTTTTTGTGTCAAAAGGAAAGAAACTTGTACTGCATATAGACTTTTTAAGCTTGTATTAAATATATTGCTCTAGAGGTGAAGAGTTCTGTTATCCCCATGGATTGCTCAGTATATGTCTGAATACCTGAAATTCCCATTACCTTTCACTGAGTGAGATGGTGTACATAGGGCAACAATTTTTTGAACCAAAGTATTACAAATGAACTAACTTACAGAATGCATCCAAATTCAGGATCCATGACTCCCATGGAATTGAAATTTGGTCAATTTTATAAAGCATTTTGTGACACAAAACTTACTGTAAACAGTACACGACATTATGCAAAATATCGTAAAACATTTCCTGTGCTGATGTTTGACTCTGCTATAGAGTTCACCTGGGCTGTTTTCAAGGCAGATCCATCTCTGAATATATTCCAATTTTTCTAGCAAAGACAGCACATTAAAAGTTATGTCACTGTTGAAGGCATTGAGGAATCTGATAATCTCTGAAGTGGGACACAAGTTATCTCTCTGTCCTGAAATGAGAGCTGGGTTCAAACATCCTTTTAGATCTCCTCACCTGCTTTCCAGGCAGATGGTTTTTCTGCCTTTTTCCAGGACAAGATGGCAATAGCAATAGCAATTAGACTTATATACAGCTTTACAATGCTTTACAGCCCTCTCTAAGCGGTTTAACAGCCTATTGTCCCCAACAATCTGGGTCCTCATTCTACCAACCTCAGAAGGATAGAAGGCTGAGTCAGTCTTGAACCTGGGGAGATTCGAACTTGCAAATTGCAGGCAGCAGGCAGCAGAAGTAGCCTGCAGTACTGCATTCTAACCACTGTGCCAACATAGCTCTAGAATTGGCATTCCCCCAATGCCTTGTCAAGACAGGTCTGTCCCCTGACTACAGATAGTCACATTGCTACTAAAAAGTTCCAGTGGGAAGTGTTACCTTATAGCAATAGCACTCAGATTTATATGCTGCTCCACAGTGCTTTACAGCAGTCTCTGAGCAATTTACAGAGTCAGCATATTGCTCCTAACAATCTGGGTCCAATCTTAGAAGGATGGAAGGCTCAGTCAACCTTGAACCAGTCAAGATCAAACTCCAAGCTGTGGGCAGTGTTAGCCTGCAATACTGCATTCTAACCACTGTGCCACCTATGATGCCAACCTTAGCTAGAACTGCAAGGTGAGGAACCAAATTGAGTGTGGATTGCTGGAGCTATTATTACATTAAATAATGAAAAACATGTGCCTTTCCTTTTGGCCAGGTGTTTTTTTTTTTTTAATTAAGTAAGAGCAAGGACACCATGTTCCAACAGCAACAATTAATTTGAAATTCTCTTTCAATCAACTGAATTAGAACTAGCAGAAGAAGAAAAAAAAAAACAATTAAGTTAATATTTCTTTGCCAAGCACTAATCCGAACAATACACACCATCATTTTTTTTCTCTTTCTAACAAATAAGCCTTTTTATGCAGTCCTTGTGGCAACTGAACAACATTACTTAAGCACTGCAGAGAGGTGTCCTGCTTTCTCTCCCTCCCCCCCTCCAAATACCAGTCAAGAAGGATGAGACAAGAAAAGAAATCCTTCATAGATTTCCTTACCTTGCTTAAAGTCAAATCAAGCTTGTCTGATACATTTTTTTTTCCTGGTGCCTTGCTGAAGCTTCTAACACCTCAATTACTAAATGACTTTTAAATGTTTCTGAGCTCTTTATTTAAATAAGTGTTTTAGTTAAACTGTTTGGAGTCAGGAGTATTACTTATTCATAGCTGTTGGCATGAATGCTATTTAGTTGCAGATGTTTGCTCCATTAATGAGTTTGCAGGAACATTTTCTCCACAGCAAACCAAAGAGAGTGATGGAAAGGAGGCTAACAAATCCAGCAGTGGGGCAGCCTTTGAAAGAAAGATTCTGAGAACAGGTGGCCCGTAAGGCGTGGTTGAGACAAGCATTAGTAAAATGAAGGAAAGCTAGAATTTCTGTTCTGCTCAAACTAACCTCAACCGCATTCTCAATAACAGGATTGAGAAAGTAAATTTTACCCTATTAAGGTGGAGAAAATGGGAATGGAACATTCTATCTTCGAGACTGCCTTCTACCGCATAGCTCCCAGCAACCGGTAAAATCCCACAAAGTCGGTCTCCTTCGGGTCCCGTCAGCTAAACAATGTCGGCTGGTGGGCCCATGGGGGAGGGCCTTCTCTGTGGCTGCCCCAGCTCTCTGGAACCAATTACCTCCTGAGGTCCGGACCGCCCCCACCCTATTGGCCTTCCGCAAAGCGGTGAAGACCTGGCTCTTCCGGCAGGCCTGGGGTCATTGATCTCATTATAATGATCTTGCGATACCCGGCCACGAATTGGAGTGCATATGTTTTAACGTTTTTTAAAGTTTTTAATGTTTTAATGTTTTTCTTTTTAACATTTTTATGGGATTGTTCACATTGTTTTATTCTTTGTTGTAAGCCGCCCAGAGTCCCTTGGGAGTTGGGCGGCATAGAAATGCAACTAACTAACTAACTAACTAACTAACTAACTAACTAACTAAATAAATAAATAAATAAATAAATAGGCTAATGTTACTTTCTTTGGAGTCTGCCTCCTAAACTCTACATCAGTCTGAATTTGTAAATAGCTGCCATTGCTAGAACTAAGCTGTCCCCTTAGACTACGAAAATGTTGGGTAATTCTCTGTTGAAATCTAGCTTGCAAATTCTCAGAAGTACTTCTGCTTTGTTATATTGTTCTCAGGGTGTCTAAGAATTTCGTTTGATTTTCTCATGAAGTTGCAGTGAAAGTTGCAGTGCATTTTGTGCCTAAGATGGAACTAGGTTATTTTTCAGTGGAAGAGATGGAGGATGCTACTGTTGGGGTTGATTTGGCTTAAGCATCCTTCCCCATTTACTAGCCTGGAAAAAGAAAACCCAGCACAAGAGCCCTTTTTGAAACAAAGAAAGATTCGATTCAAATATCCATTCATCAGAGTAGGAGGAGAAGAGGCGGGAGAGGAAGAGGAATAATAGATAAATAAATAATATATAAATTTAAATATAGCATTAAATTGTGTAGCTCTAGAGTGAGTGTTGGCAATGTGTGGCTCCCAAGCTGTATGCAGCTCTTTCATCCCCTTGCTGTGGCTCCCTGCCAGCTGGCTGGCCCCACCCTCACCCTCCCAATCACTCCTCACGTGGCCTGAGAAGCACCAGAAGAAGCACCCGCGAGATGAGAGGCAAATACAGGAGTGCTTCCCTCCTGCTCTGGAATATGGAGTGAGTCTCCATCTCCGCCGTTGCCCTTACCTTCTCAGGCCACACGAGGAGTGACTGGGATGGTGAGGGGTGGGACCAGCCAGCAGGCAGGGAGCCACAGCAGGGGGACAAAAGAGCTTCATTTATCTGTGAACCTGAAATGACTCTTGATTTAAATCATATGGTAAGAAGCACCCAAAGAATAAGAAAGAACATCAGCCAAAAAAAAAAAAAAAAAAAAAACCCCCAACAACCCAACTCTCGCCTGTTTTTGGAAATGGTTCAAGAAGCAACAAACACACAAGAGAGAAAGAGGGGGAGAGAGAGGGAGGGAAAGAGAGGTAGATATATGAGAGAGAGAAGTGAGAAAATGATGGAAAGAGAGAATGAAAGAGGAAAAACAGAAACAAATGAGAGAGAGAGGGAAGAGAGGGTGAGAGGGACATAGAAATGAGAGAGCTGGAGGGAGAGAATGAGGGAAAAGGGAAATGAGAGAGAGAAGGGAAAAGAAAGGAAAGAAAGAAAGAAAGAAAGAAAGAAAGAAAGAAAGAAAGAAAGAAAGAGGGAGAGGGAGAGGAAAAGAAAAATGAGAGAGAGAGAGAGAGAAAGACCCATTTCCCATAGAAAACACCCAGAGCCATGGCATGGCTGGGGGGTGGGGGTTTATGTGACTGGGTGGGAGTGATGTTGAGTTGGCCGTGCCCATCCAGGTTTTGTGGCTCCTGGTGTTTTTTTTTTTTTTCCTGTGGGAAACTGGTTCAAATGGCTCTTTGAGTGTTTAAGGTTGCAGACCCCTGTTCTAGAGTTGGCAGTATTTGAGATGGCTGCTTCCTGAGGTCTATTTTAATTACCATTCCTTTCTTCTTCATTTTTATGATGTCTTGGAATTGTATGAGCCAGAATTTCCATCAGAAAGGTAGAGTGTGTTTTAAACAAATCAGGTGTTATTGTCTATCACTGCTTTACATTAACAATCCCATATATGTATATGAGGATGTATTCAATGGGGCATACTGCCTGAGAAACATGAATAGACACAGGAAGGTATAGATGAATGTTTTTGTAAACACTCTAACAGCTGCTCATTATTGTGCAAAATGGCCACTGGTTCTTTATCACAGAGAGGCTTCCTCCAGGGTATGTAACAAAACATCACTTCATGTAATGAAAGCAATGCCTCTTGTCTTTAAGGTAAATAAATATCAAAACCGCTTTATACCTATGCAGGTTTATTCAGTGTCTGAAATTCCTGAAGATACCTGGCTTTCTGTTGGTGTTCATGTGTTTTTGGTTTGATAAGGCCAGCTTAGAACGAGCGCATTCCTGGATTCCATGTATTATAATATTTTTATAATGAAACACAAATGATTTTGTGTGCATAAACAATGCCCATGTGGTGAATGGGCACTTACGGAGGAACTGAACTGCCATTTGAATCTTCAGATGTGACAGGAATCCCAGAGCTTGAACAATGGAGACCACTGAATGCCAGTACTAGACAGCCCTGGTTTTGCTGAACAATAAGTCCCATTGAATCTAGCAGGGTTTGCTATTAAGTAATATTGGAACAGGGGGGAGAGACATGGAAAATGGAAAATGATTTATTGTGAGTCCTAAACAAACAAACAAACAAACATGTGGAGATGCTTGGCCAAACCATTTCAGGTGGGCCACAGGTCAGAAAAAAGAAAATACGTCTTGTTGGGTTGAGATGTATTTCACCTAAAGCAAAATCTGGAGGGATTTGACAGGGCAAGAAGGGCACAGTCTACCTTCCTTCCACCTTTGTACAGCCTGGATATCAGCCCACCCTTCTTCCCTTCAACTATCATTGCTAATGTTCCAGCATGCTCACTTTTGCTTTTTCCAAGACCTCTCCCTCCCCCCTGCATCTCTCTCTCATGACTTTTTTTTACAGCAGTCATTAAGTGAACCAATAGTTCTCTATGGATGCAGCTTTGCTGAAAATTGGAAGTAGCAATAGTAATAGAACTCACTTACAGTATATACCGCTTCACCATGCTTTACAGCCCTCTCTAAGCAGTTTACAGAGTCAACATATTGCCCCCAACAATCTGAAATTCTCATTTTACCAACCTTGGAAGAATGGAAGACTGAGTTAACCTTGAGTCTGGTGAATTCGAACTGCCAAATTGCAGTCAGCCAGTAGTCAGCAGAAGTAGCCTGCAATACTGCATTCTAAACACTGCACCAGCACAGCTCATAAATAAATGCTGGTTTTTGGCAAAACTATCATAAAACGTGGTCATGTGACTGCTGGAGTGAATCTGGGTTGTAAATACCTCGGAGGTATGTCTGCAAGAACTTCAAATGGTCACTAAGCAACTGGTCATAAATTGAGGACTATATGTATTTTTAAAATGGACTTTAATTTTTTTTTAAAAAAATAGGTAGGGCAAAGACCTAATTCCATACTTTCTGTAAACTGATAACAAGCTACGTAAATTCTTCCAATGTTGTTGAATTCTTGTTAACATCAGACCATTCAAACAGATCAATGGTAGAATAATAGGAGCCACAATTCCAGATTTTCAAGTTGTCCGTCCCTGGGTTTCAGAAGCCTTCTTCCCAGCAGTTGATATTGAGTTTTTCTAACATATTATTATTTATTACAACCTTCCTAGGTATCTATTACAACATATATTTTTATGTTAGGGTTGTGTTCCTTTATGCTGCCTAGATTTCCTGTATCTGAGAGGAAGAATAAAAATATAATCAAATAAAACATTAAATTCTGTCTCTAAATCACAGATTTCCTGCCTCTGAAAAGAATGCAGCAACTCTTTTGGGTCCTGGCCCTGATTCACTCAAGGCAGTTTTGACATCAACTGCTCTCCCAGCTTTATTCTCAGTCTGCCAAGAGGACTTGTGTTGTAATGGAGGAAGTTGCCACCAGATTAATCTTCCTGATGGTGTGACCTCATTTCGATGTGACTGCGCTCTTCATTTCACTGGGCGTTTCTGTGAAAAAGGTAAATGTTTCTCTTTTGGAACCCAATTTGGCTTAGAATAGTGTTTCACCTATTTTTCAGATTAATTCCTAAGATTTTGACCTTTATATATTACTATCTGTATTAATACATAAATACAAACACAAAACACTCAGGTCAAAAATGTCTACAACATACTGGAAATTCACATGCCATCCCTTCTGCTCCTAAAACAGAAAGCATCTCTTAACAGAGAGAAAATATTATAGAAAATATATAGAATATTATGTAAACATCATTATCATGTTTTATAAGATTTCTAAAAGACTTTGGAATATTTAATTTTTAATAGAGCTTGGCTCATTGTTCTTATGCATGTCTGACAAAACTGTCCCCAGCTTACTTTGTTTACTATATCTTGTTCTATTACAGAATTTGTACATGAATGTGGGGGAAAATTGTGTGTGTCAGCATGAAAAGAAAGTATGTTATTTGTTTGTTATGTTGGAAGTGTCTGTCTCTTTCTTGAATCTCATTAAGAAGCGCACAAGGGGTAAATGTGACTGCTTATACAACTTTGTCCTAAGTGTTTGCCTTATACTCATATACTGTATATCAGGGCTGTCAAACTCCTGGCCCGTGGGCCGGATGTGTCATGAGCTGGCCATGCCCACGCCTGGTTTAGCGAAGGGGGGAAAGCCCCGATATATCACATGACAACGCCGTGACGATGTGAGTTTGACACCCCTGCTGTATATCATTGAGTTGGGAAAAAAGAGTTATACAGCAAGCAATATTTTCTGAGAAATTAGAAAGTAGTTTGGGGATTTTTTTTTTAATTCTTATGATATTTTGGGATTAACAGGCTTCCTCATCTCTGTTTAGGAACTAACGAAAAATATTGATTGGTTGACAGAGATGGATGACTGATAGATGACTGTTGAGAGAGCAGAGTGGGAGGGAGAAGGAGACAGAGCAGATAGATAGATAGATAGATAGATAGATAGATAGATAGATAGATAGATAGATAGATAATGGATGGATGGATGGATGGATGGATGGATGGATGGATGGATAGATAGATAGATAGATGATAGAGATAGATGGATGGATGGATGGATGGATGGATGGATGGATGGATGGATAGATGATAGAGATAGATGGATGGATGGACGGACGGACGGACGGACAGACAGACAGACAGACAGACAGATAGATAGATATAATCAAGATTAGAAGTTTCTATATCAGGAAACTGTTTCCATCATAACTAAGGAGACGCTTATGGAAAGCCCAGAAGCAGAATTTGTGCGCAGTAACTTTCTTCCCTTCTGGTTCTCCAATAACTTTTCTTCAACCATTTCATGAAAAACAATTTGCTTAACAAATTATTTCCAAGGAAAAGGCAAGGATTCCAAGGAGAATTCCAAGGATATTGCCATGAATAGTGTGTGGCAGTCTTGTACCTTAGTTATGGGGTGGGGGGGGGCAAGGATATATGTAAAGGATATATGTACTGTGCAATAATGTTTTCTGTGGCTTTGGACTTTCCTGATTGCTCCTACTTCCATTAAAGCACAATGCAAGAGATTGTAAGAAAACTTCCTTTACTGGTTTTTTAGTATCACTGTTTGTCATAGATAAGGAGGGGATCTACTCTTGAAAAATTATTGGAGAATCTCTCCAAAACTTTAACCTTAGACTGTCTACTGTTGACCTCACCCCATTCCTAAGAGGTCTTTAAGGGGCATGCATTTTATTTGTATCCATAAGTGAGACCTTAGGACTCCATAAGTTCACTTCAACTTCATATTGCCCCATTTGTAGCCCCAAGTTCAATGTCGCCTCCACAAAGGAGTACAAATTGAACAAAGAAGCTCCTATTATAAGTACTTTGCTTATATATGTGGCAAACGCAGTTTTATCTCTTTAATCCTGTCTTGCAGGAGAATAAATGCTATATCTTTCAATAATTTTGGGATGATTAAGATGGATGTGTGTGTGTCAGAAATCCACTAATGATTTAAAGCAAGGAAATTGTTCCTGAATAAATAGCAAAGCCTTCCATACTATTCATGTGTCACTCTCTCCTTGCTATTATTTAAATTGTTACATGGTTAAACATGCCTTTTCCAATGGTATGAAACAAAATTACTTAAGTTTTCTGTCCACATTGAGTTATCATGAGGAAACAGGATTTAATAACTTTGGACCTTAAAACAAATGAAATTCTCAGTTATCCTTATGGAAGATATAAACCTTCTAAACCAAATCTGTCAATATCTATTGTTTTCTGTATATTCAGTTGTAAATATTTTATCCACTTAGTTCCCATAAACTTGTATTTCTTCGATACGTTTGGTGCTTCAATTAAATGACTCTGAGCAGCAAAAATACATTCCCTTTATTGATGCTGGATAATATCCATTACAATTATTGAGAATTACTAGTGTGTAGCAAAATGAAAGAGTATCCATATTATAATTAAACTCTAATACCCTTCTAATAGACTTTCTATTGTATGAAATAAGGACATGGCAACCCGAGCCAAAAATGCACTTGCCAGATTGTCAATATATCTGAAACTAATAGAAACCAACCTGGCAAAGCAGACCAAAAGTAGGTCATTATATTGTATGTGAATCCAATAAATGACTAGGCTAGAAATGATTGGTCCTACTTAATGAAGCCTCAGCTTTCAGAAAGTATTAATTTTTAAAATCCCTTTCTCATGTTTGTGATAGATTAAATAGCATTTGTGTGTTTCAAATTGCAGTGGGTGAAGCACTGATCTGTGGGATTACATTTTACACAACGGTGTAACAAGTACCCGGATGTTAGGGACGTGTGCCAGAGAATAGAAAGGGGCATTTAAGATTTGGTTGTAACTAGCTTTTCTTGAAAAACTAGATTTTGAAAAGCAATTAAGAGTTTCAACATCCTATCTCTGAAGTGTCCAGACAAAAATATTCTTGCTATAAATATGGCTTGTCTAGATTCTTCTTCCCGTAGGGAATTAATTCCCTAAATGCCTCTAAAGCAGGGGTGTCAAACTCGCGGCCTGCAGGTCGAATGCATCACATGCTGGCCATGCCCTCACCCAGTTTAGCGAAGGGGAAAAAAGTCACGACACATCACGTGACAATACTATGATGACATGAGTTTGACACCCCTGCTCTAAAGAAATTTATTTATGAAACCTCAGAAAATCATAGCACTAAACTACACTAAATTGGACTGTGTTTATTTGATTGACACTAGACTATACTGTAAAGTGTAAAGATGATGACCTTGACAGGTCATTTGTGTTTATTTGCTCACCACTACATTGTACTGGACACAGGTACAATGTGAGGATGGCCTTGACAAAGAGAGGGAAGAACAAAAAGAGAAATATTAAGTCCAAATGATGGGGTAGAATTATAAAAATTAGAAAAACATTTCAGATAGACACTCCCACTGGAATATAAAATTTTTTGCTTTAAATTAAATTAAAGCAAAAAAACAAAACAAAACAAAGGAGAATATTTGTACCTCAGGGTTTAAATGAGGGGCCCTTGGTGTTCTCTGAGTTTGCTTGTTTTCTTGCAGACATTGCATTACCCCAGGGGTGTCAAACTGGCAGCCCGCAGGCCAGATGTGTCACATGCAGGCCACACCCACCCCAGTTCCGCAAAGGGAAAAAAAATTGCGATACGTCACAGGATGGCAATGTGACACTGCGAGTTTGATACCTGTGCATTACCCTAACTAAGTAACATCAACAGTGCTAGATAACAGTGCTAGGTAACATCATCTAGCACTGATGATGTTACCTGGTTAGGGTAATGAAACGTCTACAAGAAAACAAGCAAGTTCAGAGAGCACCAAGGACCACTCACTATAGTCAATCTATAAAGTATTTTTTAGTCTTCCATGTAGCCTATTTTTTTTTTTAATCTGATCTGCCTGGTAGGGTTGATAATACTAGGAACTTCTTCTGAGTTTGTTTAAGCTCCCCATACCCTGGGGTGCACATTTCAATCCCATTGTATGGGAACCTCTTCCTTTACTGGTGCTTCTTGAGTGATTGTATGATGAAGCCTTGGTGGTGCAGCAGACTAAAGCACTGTTAAGTAACACCAGCTGCCTGCAATTACTGCAATCACCAGGCTCAAGGTTGACTCAGCCTTCCATCCTTTCGAGATAGGTAAAATGAGGACCCGGTTTGTGGGGGCAATAAGATGACTTTGTATAAAAAAAGAACACCGCTTAGGAGGTGTATTTAAATAAATAAATAAATAAATAAATAAATAAATAAATAAATAAATAAATAAATAATAAGCAATATCACATATGACAATGTGGAGCTTCCAGCTTTGGGTTACAAAAACCCAGATGATTGCCAGAAACCACAGAAAGGAAAGGAATATCTAACTTTTGGGGTCATTTGCTGGTCATTTGGATTTTTCCACTCCCAAAATGCCATCCCGTTTTGTGAATATTTCTTCTGAGAAAAAAAAAAAATCTAGAAAAATAGGATGCTAGATCTGAAAATCACCTGCTAATTCGGATGGTAAAATGACCTGGATTTTGAACAATCTTCACATCCCAAGTATGTATGTATGTATGTATGTAGCCATAAACCCACTCTGTGGTTTATGGCTACAGTATCAGTATCAATTGTTGTTTAGTTTAAACTATGGTTAAAGAAACAGTGACTTAGCAGAACATGCAAGTCAGGTTATATTGTGATTATCTTTAAGTGGGCAGCTTCTCACACCACAATCATTCAAATAGATCTCATTTTACATTCTTTTTGTGGTTTAAGTATATTCATAGGGACCAACTGACCTTTGTAACCTATTAGCTTCCTAATTAGATATTAGGAATTAGATCATTGTAACCTATTAGATACTGTAACCAATATCCAGTAAGTTATGGAGCTTCTTCCCCAAGATGCTTCAGAAAATTTTGGAAAGAAAAACAAGGTCCAGATTGTTAACAATTTCAGATATTTATAAGAGATGAAGCAGTATGTGAAAAAATCTAATTATGATTTCTGTAATTGGGCAAACTCAAAATGAACTCCCATAACTTCAAATCCTATAATTCTCTTATTAGTTGGGGAATACAAGAATCATCTCCAACCTGTTGGGCACCAAATTGGAAAAAAAGCTGGCTGCAATATAGTAGTCTTCATTCTTTGGCTTCCTTTTAGAAAGCAAAACATGATTTCATTTCAAATTTACTTTTGAGAGTGTAGGAAATATAGAGTTCCTTTTATTTTTCTCCTTTCAAAAAAGCCATCGTGGTAGTTTTCAGCTTATCAGAAAACTTATCATTGCTAATTAGGAATGGACACTTGGGATATATGTATAAAAAATCTTTCTGCTTTTACAATGGAGATTGAAAAATGTAATTCACTTAATAACCTCCTTCTGCTCATCAGAGTTAAATGATTTGGAAATAAATACTATCCTTGGCTTTCTGTTTATTGTTTTACATGCTGTAACAGCTTGTCTGGTCCCTAAAGAGAAAATATCTTTGGTCTAAAGTGTAATACTGATATTCATTTGCATGCACGAGTTCCTTCTCCCCCCGCCCCCCAATCCACTTCAGAGAAATCTCAGAAAGTAGCAGATGGTGTAAATAAGATTAAACACCAAGAGATCTTCAGGATTTTGGTATTATTATTATTCCATATCAAAGGGAGAACGCGATTCTAAAAGTCTACCCTCCTGCACTTTGGATGGTCAGGTTTAGCATCAGAGGCTGGCCTCATGTGGTGGTGATGGTATTTCAGGAATGGAAGTAGTGTGAAAAAGTCCATGTTCGGTGCTGCTTTGTCACATTTGTATTTGTGAATGATTAACTGCTGAACTGGATTTTTTTCCCCCATTCAGACAAGAGTTAAGATGTGTCAATGAGTTTATTGCTGCTCTAGTCCATTTCCCCATAGAGTATTGGCAGGGTTTGTAAAATACACAAGCCATGGTTTACTTAATCATAGCCTATTGGCCCAGTTAGCTGTGTTTGCGCATGCACCATTTATTTATTTATTTATTTATTTATTTATTTATTTTTATTCATTTATTTGTGGAGGTTATATTGCCGCCTATTTGCAGATGGCAACTCAAGGCAGCTTACAGAATATAAAACCTCATATAAAAACAAGAAAACTGATAAAAGAAGATAATATAATAAATAAATATAATAAAATCACACACACACCGCCCCAGCAACAGCACCTCACACGAGCCATTTAATGGGCTCCATCCTGTTCTGGGTTCCCACTAAATCTTCAGCTGGCCAGATGAGCTGAGCTCAACTCTCCAAGCCAACCCCAGAGTAGCTTGGCACTGGCCCAGATTGTGAATCAAAATCTGCAGCCCTATCAGTTGGGCTGTGCTATTTAAAAGGTGTTCTAAAGATTCTCCATCGAACAGTTTCTCATTTTTTGGCAAGACGGGACTGGAATTATCCCCCAACATCTTGCCATATTAAAGCTGTTCCAATATGCAGAATGACTTTATTTAAGCAAGGCAGCTGCAAGGTGAGCAGACATAGGGAGTTCATGTGTATGTAGATTGGGCCTTCTTGACTGGCATATAAAACTGTTATGCTGAGAAGCTGCTTTCTTTTGTGCTCTGGGTTGTGCTTCTTGCCCCTTCCACACAACTCGCTTTGCCTTTGATGGTTGCATGTAGGCAGATGGATGCCTGCTACAGTAAAGTTCAACGTGACAGATTTCATTTATCTATGCTGGTGCTGCAGGGGAAAGCATACATGAGTGATTATTAATTGTCGAATTAACATTTTTAAACAGGTGCAATGTTTTTAGGGTATTTTTTTTTGTTCCTGGAAGAGGCCTATTTAAATGCTATAAATCAAGCTTGGGGAAGTGTTTGCATGCTTTCTTATCTATGATTATTAGGGATTCACCCAAAAGATTAACTCCTTGCTCAGACCTAAATTTTCTTCCTTTTAAGGTTGTAAGCTACCCAGAGTCTTGTGGTGTCAGGCAGCC
Organism: Arizona elegans; assembly: GCA_022577455.1. Classification (NCBI taxonomy): domain Eukaryota; kingdom Metazoa; phylum Chordata; class Lepidosauria; order Squamata; family Colubridae; genus Arizona; species Arizona elegans. The sequence continues at coordinate 212,059,907 of JAKOOJ010000001.1, read as the reverse complement.
TCTAAATGTTGTGATGATGATGATGATGATGATGATGATGATGATGATGATGATATCCATTCAATTGTGCCTGACTCATCAATAAATAATATGGGAATTAATTGCTTCAGATATTTAGACGGTGACTGAGAAGTATATTTAATATAAAAGCATTTTGCAGATTTAATGAATAACTGTTCGTTCTAAAACACTTGAATGAAATAAAGAGGTCAACCTCTTGTTAAAATACTTCAGGATTACATTATTCATTTTGTAGATAATTCTGTATCCAATTCTTTATAAATAAGTCCCAGTGAACCCGGTGGAGTGAATCTTGAGTAAACCATGTACCACATTTATACTCTATCCAAGTCCATTAGGAATTAGAAAGCATATGGTTGCAATCTTATGTAACTTACACCAGGAATAAATGAGTCTGAAATTTATTTCAAGCAGACTTAACAATATGATTAAGATAGGGAAATCTGGAATAGGCCCTGTTCCAAATTCCCCTCCATTACTGGGCATTTGGGCTTCCCAAATAAATAATACAATATCATTTTTAAAAAAATATAAAAATCTATGTGTTGAATTCTAGTAAAGCTAAGGGAGTTTGGAAAAAGGTTTTAGGGGAAGCCCAATGCTGACATCTTTTGTTTATGTCAGAGGTCTTCAAACTTGGCAGCTTTAAGACTTGTGGACTCCAACTCCCAGAATTCTCCAGCCAAGTCTTAAAGCTGCCAAGTTTGGGGACCCCTGGTTTATGTGATTATTTCAGTTATCTGAAATGTCCCAATCTAAATCCTCTGTCACTGTAAATTTCTAGTGCCTTGTGAAGGAAGGGCTGAGGATAGTTTTGCTGATTATTATTTTTTCTTGGTCCTGATATTAATTTTTGAAGGTGTTCCTGGCTGAAGCTGTACTCTTTTGCTTTAATTTTCTAATTTTAGGACATCCACTACCATCTTCTGCTTTTAACTATTTTATATGCTTGCTAAGAGTTGACACTGACTTAGAAACATAGAAAACTGATGGCAGGAAAAAAACCAGTGGTCCATCGAATCTGCCCTTTAATTTAACTCTCAATCAATCAATCAATCAATCACTGTTTTCCTTTCATTTTTTCTTCTTCTTCATTTCTTACAACAAATGATCTGGTAAAGAATTAGAAAGGGAATCCTGAATAGTACATTTGGAGACAGCCCAGATGCTTCATGCAAATGTTTGATCCTGCTTATGGATATTTCTGTGCCCATTCGGGTGGAACATCTGTGGTCTCTGGATGTTGCTGTCAGGTTGCGATGCTATCTCAAAATAAATGAATTTCCAAACTGCCGATCTTTAAGGAAATTTTCTCTTTATTGAGCATAGTGATTTGTCCTTGACTCTGGCGCGGTCAGCACTGATCTTTGCCCCCCAATCCCTCCCTTTCCGATCCCCAATTCTCTGTGTCTCATTGGCTATCTTCCAAGCCACTCTCCTCATGCCTTCTCCGTCAGATCACAGGAATGTCCCCCTCCTCCCATCTCCGAGGAGACAGAATCTTCAAAGGAATTAAGTAGGCAAAAGTTCAAGCTTCTCCTCTCCTTATATATATGTCAGCGCTGGGACGCTGACAGTTGCTTCATCATAGTTCTTACCATTAGCTCTACAGTATTGACTGGGAAATACATGTAATTGTTTAGAAGCATCCAAAGAGCCTGAAGTCTGGTATGGTCTGTTTTGACTGTTTAGTCTGAACAAAAAGTAGAATATTTTAATTTGATGCCACTTCTTCTGTTGTTTCTCACCATTAGCCATGCTGGCTAGGACTGTTGGAATCTACAGTTCAGCAACAAATCAAAGGACTACATTGTAGGAGAAAAGGTAGATTTTTTTTTTATTGAACTTCTATACCGCCCTTCTCCGAAAGGACTCAGGGCGGTGTACAGCCATATTAAAACACATATAAACCACAAAATTTAAGAACAATTTAAAAACAAATATATAAAATTTGGCCCACGAAATTAAAAACTAAAAAAACACCCAATTTAAAAATTCCTATTAGGCCAGCCTGGCTTGTTGGAATAAAAGAGTCTTCAGGGCGCGGCGAACGGTACGCAGGTCGGGGATCATACGAACCTCTAGGGGCAGCTCATTCCAGAGGGCTGGTGCCGCCACAGAGAAGGCTCTCCCCCTTGGTGTTGCCAGTCAACATTGTTTGGCCGACAGCACCCTATGGAGCCCCTCTCTGTGGGAGCATATTGGCCGGTGGGAGGCTATCGGCGGCAGAAGGTGATCTCGTATATACCCTGGTCCTAAGCCATGGAGCGCTTTAAAGGTGATAACCAACACCTTGAATCGCACCCGGAAGACCACTGGGAGCCAGTGCAGCTCGCGCAGGAGAGGTGTTACATGGGTGTGCCATGTCGCCCCCATAATCACCTGTGCGGCCGCATTCTGGACCAGTTGGAGCCTCTGAGTGCTCTTCAAGGGGAGCACCAGTAGTCCAGACGGCATGAGTGACTGTGCGCAGGGCATCCCGGTCCAGAAAGGGACGCAACTGGTGTATCAGGTGAACCTGATAAAAAGCTCCCCTGGCCAAGGCCGTCATATGATCTTCCAAAGACAGCCATGCATCCAAGAGAAAGTTGCGAGCCCTCTCTGAGGGGGCCAAGATCTCGCCCCCAATAGTCAGCAATGGAACCAGCTGACTATACCGGGATGCCAGGAGCCACAGCCATTCAGTCTTGGAAGGGTTGAGTCTGAGCTTGTTTTTCCCCATCCAGATCTGGACGGCCTCCAGGCACCGGGACATCACGTCAAGGGCATCATTGGGATGGTCCGATTTCAGAGATTACTCTCTGAAATAGCAAAATATATTAAAGGCAGGCATGAAATGCTCCTGGTTTGGACTGGATCACCCGATCCGGTAGCGGATGGTTCGGATAACCAGTAGCAAAAATCCCTGTCCCCCACCCCCATGCCCAGCTGAGCCTCACAATGATCAGAGCCTTTTTTTAACTTTTAAAAGCATTTTTTCTACAACCTCTTTGGCCGAAAAAATGTTTTTAAAAGTATAAAAAAAAGCCTCTGATGATTGCACGGCTCAGCTGGGATCATCAAAGGCTTTTAAAAGAAAAAAACCCCTTTTTTTCTTTTAAATGCCTCTGACGATCCAAGCTGAGTTGCCTGATCAGCAGAGACTTTTTTTCTTTTAAATGCCTCTAACGATCAGGCAACTCAGCTTGGATCGTCAGAGGCATTTAAAAGAAAAAAAGGGTTTTTTTCTTTTAAATGCCTCTGACAATCCAAGCTGAGTTGCCTGATCATCAGAGGCATTTAAAAGAAAAAAAGTCTCTGCCGATCAGGCAACTCAGCTGGGATCGTCAGAGGCTTTTGAAAGCATTTTTTTACAACCTGTTCGCCGAAGAGGTTGTAGAAAAAATGGTTTTAAAAGTAAAAAAAAAAAATTGGCCACGCCCACCCAGTCACATTACTCCCCACCAAGCCACGCCCACAGAACCGGTAGTAAAATTTTTAGATTTCACCACTGATTAAAGGCTGAGAAATTGTAATGCCAGAATGAAATAATGACTCTATCAGCCTGGCAGAATAAGCACCAAAATAATCTGAAACACAGATTTAGAGGAGTATTATGCAAAAGCAGAATGATTCAGTGGTGTAAAGATATGCCTGTGTAGCAGTGGTGGGTTGCCCCCGGTTCGAACTGGTTTGCAAGAACTGGTAGTAAAACTGGTGGGAGGCCCCACCCACCGCCGCAGATGTCATCATCGGTGATCTGCACATGCACAGAAATAAGGCGCATGTGCTAGCTTCACTTGCACACATGCGCAATCCCCATTGCTGGTAGTAAAGGTAAGTGGAACCCATCCCTGCTGTGTAGGGGGTCTAAGAGGAAAGCTGTTTAAAGAAACCCATGTCACTTTTAAGAGTTAAAATACTTTTTAGCGTTTTAAGTACCATCTGAATCAATGAAATATATCTTTACAAACAGTTGCATAAGACAAAATAAGAATCCCAAAAGATGAGTGAATGTGGGCATTGTTGCCTTTAATATTACACAGAAATTACCAACACATTTCAAAATTTAGAATGAGCACCAATAGAAGAAGTAGCAGAACAAATAGCGGCCATGGGAGCATGCACTGAGTTTTTACAAATTTATTCATTTGTTGATTTATTTAACCTTTTAAAAAGGAAGTCCCTTGGCTTTATATAGGCTTTGGGAAAGCAATAAGCCCAGATGATAAAGAGATATCTTGCCAGTTACTAAATGATCCCAGCTCTTTGGAGGCTGGCTTAAACTGAAAAGGCTATTCTGTATAAGGACAAATTAAGATCACGTTATAAATTATATATTTTCCTGTTCACATTTTGGCTATTATTACTCCTCTTGCTGTTCCAGCACTTCTTGTAAGTAGCACACAGGGACACTTACGTATTCCAGCAAACCTTCTTTGATACCGTATGACATAACAAAAATGCACTGCTAGCTTTTATTTCCTTGTACCTGCTTTCTAAACAGTTTTAAGATTCATAACGATATTTTCATGATCTCCATCCTGTATTTTGATATTAATTTATTCTCAACTACCTCTACTGAGTTTTGTTCCTGACACTTACTTAGATCTTCATCAACACGGCTTCTTTTATTTGTTGCATAGAACAAATTCAGGAAACCTGAGAGCTGGAATGTTATCCACTTAGTGTATACAGCCAATTGCTACATAAATAATTTAAAAGGGAAAAAAATATTTGCAAATATCAGAACAATTGTTGGCATACTTGCCACAAATAGGCACTCTCGAGGTCTTTAGTTAAGGAAGGAGTTTTCAGACAAATTCTTCATGCAAGGAATAAAAGACTTAACCAATTGAAAGACATTTCTGTTTACTTGTTTGTTTGTTTATCAACTTTTTTTTACTGCCCATCTCACTGTGAGGTGATTATTTTTCAATTAGTATTTGTTAACTAAACTAAACCAATCAAAGCTACCTATGTGATTTAGGTCAGTAGTTGACTACTTTTTTAACGAAATAATGATCATTTATTGAATGTACAAATATAATCAAAATCATAAGGAAAAAATAGAAAAAACCAAGTTGTAAATAAAGTTGAGCTTACAAGCACTGTAAAATTGATCTCCAAATATTGAACATGACACTGATATAAATCTACATATCAAAATATATCAATTTGACAAATTGAATTACTTTTAAAATAGACCAATAGTAGAATGAGATTACTGTATTTACTAGATACGACTAGATAATTATAATTTATAAATTATAAATGGAGAAAAAAGAATCAATTCTGTCTGACTGAAAAATGTAATCTAGAAAATCAGAAAAAACATAAGGAAAATTTAAATGTTACAATATTATGATAGAAGAAACATAAATCATGAATGTAGTTCAGCCCTGTTTGTAAGATTATAATCCATAAATAGTTTGAGTTGAATTCTATGTCTCTGCATGTGTCAACTACTGTTCAGTGATCACTAGAGTCTTATACGGTATTTTCATATTTTTTTTCTTCTCTACCAAAGTGCTTCAGATACAATGAAGATGGAAAGAAAAGTGTTCAGGAACTATAAATTCTTAGGAAAATCATAAGACAGAGTTGCCCTATCTGGGAGGTGGGTGGCATGTAAATTTAATAAATAAGAATGGTAAAAAAGCAGAATACCAAAGGTCATCACATCTGAAGTATTTGCTTTTCACATACATGAAATTAGTGCTGAAAATGTTTTCTTGGTTCCTGAGAACCAAATAATAATACAACAATAATTTCCTAATAATACAATAATTTACTTTCAGTGTCTAACATACAGCACATTGTCTAAGTGACCATTAAAGAATTGTGGACTTCAACAGCTTCCTTCCTTCCTTCCTTCCTTCCTTCCTTCCTTCCTTCCTTCCTTCCTTCCTTCCTTCCTTCCTTCCTTCCTTCTTGGTTTGCCATTATATCTGGATTGGCAAATTTGCTTGAGCAAGCCTTACACTGTAAACTGATTAAGGGCATACAACATTTAAGTTCCCATCTTCAAATGTTTGTAATGCTCATGCAGATATAGCATAACTGTGGTACCACCTTGATACCGATGAGAGCCAGAAGCTCAAAAAATCAGTATGAATAAATTTAATTAGAAAAGGAAACTAGTCACTGATGACAATACGGTTTTTTAAAATTTGCATTTAGAAGGAAAGATTTTGTTATCCACATGAGGGCAAGAATTTAGCAAAAATTTCTGACCTGGGACTTTGAAGCAATGGAGTGAAAAGAAAATGCATATTATTATTATAGTTCATTGCACAACCAGCCAGATGTTTAGACCAAATTTGGCATTTTAATCCACCTATCAAGTCCTTCCCAAAGACATGAAATCAGCAGATGTTCTTGTTTGATGATATTAATAGTATTATTACTATTATTATTATTACTAGTATTACTGTATTATAGTTTGTCATACAGTCAGCCAGATGTTCAAACCGGAAGTGGCATTTTTGTCCGCCTACTGAGTCCTTCCCAAGGACCTAGGGTAAGCAGATGTAGACATTTGATGGTGTTACAGATAGTTTGTTGCATTGTCAAACAAATGTTTAGACTGGATTTGGCATTTCTGTCCACCTATCAAGTTCCATTATTATCAGGGGTGAAATCCAGCAGGTTATGACAGGTTCTGGAGAACCGGTAACGGAAATTTTGAGTAGTTCGGAAAACTGGCAAATGCCACCTCTGGCTGGCCCCAGAGTGGATTGGGAATGGAGATTTTGCAATGTCCTTCCCCCAGGAGTGGGGTGGGAATGGAGATTTGGCAGTATCCTTCCCCTGGAGTGGGGTGGGCATGGAGATTTTGCAGTATCCTTCCCCTGCCAGGTCCACCAAGCCACGCCCACAGAATCAGTAGGGAAAAATTTAGATTTCACCCCATTATCATTTTAAAAACCACATTTATTTATTTATTTATTTGTTTGTTTGTTTGTTTGTTTGTTTGTTTGTTTATTTTTCATATTTGTATACCGCCCTACTCCCGAAGGACTCAGGGCGGTGAACAGCCATAATAAATACAAATACATATAGAAGTTAAAAACTATTAAGAAACAGATTAAGTAATTTAGGCTCAAAGATTAAGAACATCCAAATTTATCTAAAGAGGTTTAAAACCCAATTTAAAACCCAGTTTAAAAGCCAATTAAAAAGGGAGAGTTAGGCCAGACCAGCTTGTTGGAATAGAAATGTTTTCAGGGCACGGCGGAATATGCGTAAGTCTTGGATGTTTCGTAACTCCGGGGGAAGCCCGTTCCAGATAGTAGGTGCCCCCACAGAAAAGGCTCTCCCCCTGGGGGCCGTCAGTCGACATTGTTTGGCCGACGGCACCCTGAGGAGTCCCTCTCTATGGGAGCGAACTGGTCGGTGAGAGGCTATTGGTGGCAGGAGGCGGTCTCGTAAGTACCCTGGTCCTGAGCCATGGAGTGCTCTAAAGATAGTAACCAAAACCTTGAAGCGCACCCGGAAGACCACTGGGAGCCAGTGCAGCTCGCGCAGGAGGGGGGTTACATGAGAGTGCCACATTGCTCCCATTACCACCCGCGCGGCCGCATTCTGGACCAGTTGGAGCCTTCGGGTGCTTCTCAAGGGGAGCCCCATGTAGAGAGCATTACAATAATCCAGGCGTGAGGTGACAAGGGCGTGAGTGACTGTGCGTAACGAGTCCCAATCCAGAAAGGGATGCAACTGGCGAATCAGGCGAACCTGATAAAAAGTCCTCCTGGCTACGGCCGTCATATGCTCTTCAAAAGACAGCCGTGAGTCCAGGAGGATGCCTAAGTTGCGAACCCCATCTGTGGGGGCCAACAACTCGCCCCCAATAGTCAGAGATGGCGCCAACTGACTATATCGGCACGACGGAAACCACAGCCACTCGGTCTTGGATGGGTTGAGTCTGAGTTCCTCCCCATCCAGATCCGTACGGCCTCCAGGCACCGGGACATCACCTCGAGGGCATCATTGGGGTGGTCTGGGGTGGAGATGTACAGCTAGGTGTCATCAGCGTACTGATGGTACTTCACCCCAAAACCACGGATGATCTCACCCAGCAGCTTCACATAAATGTTGAATAGAAGGGGCGAGAAGACCGATCCTTGTGGCACCCCACATATAAGGGGCCTCGGGGTCGATCTCTGCCCCCCTGTCAACACAGACTGCGACCGGTCAGAGAGAAAGGAGGAGAACCACTGTAGAACAGTGCCCCCCACCCCCAACCTTTCCAACTGGTGCAGCATGATATCATGATCGATGGTATCAAAAGCCGCTGAGAGGTCTAGTAGGACCAGGACAGAGGAGCAACCCCTGTCCCGAGCCCTCCAGAGATCATCAACCAATGCGACCAATGCTGTCTCTGTGCTGTACCTGGGCCTGAATCCTGACTGGAATGGATCTAGATAATTCGATTCATCCAGGTACTGAGGCAGTTGTCGTGCAACCACACTCTCAACAACCTTTGCAACAAAGCGAAGGTTGGAGACAGGACGATAATTTGCTAATACAGCTGGATCCAGGGAGGGCTTCTTGAGGAGGGGCCTCACCACCGCCTCTTTCAAGACGGTGGGAAAGATACCCCCACTCAAAGAAGCATTTATAATCTCCTGGAGCCAGCCTCGCGTCACCTCCCGGGAGGCCAGTACCAACCAGGATGGACACGGGTCCAATAAACATGTGGTCGCATTTAGTCTGTTCAGTATCCTGTCCACGCTTTCGGGAGTCACAGGATCAAACTCTTCCCAAATAATATTCTCAGGACCTGCCCCTGTCATCTCCTCTGGATCAATCCAGTCAGAGTCTAGCTGTTCACGAATCTGAGCAATTTTGTCATACAGATATTGTACAAAATCCTCAGCTCTATCCTCCAAGGGGTCTTCCCGCATCTCTTGATGGAGCAGAGAGCGGGTCACCCTAAACAGGGTGGCTGGGTGATTATCTGATGATGCAATAAGAGTAGAAAAGTAGTTACTCTTCTCTACTCTTATCGCCACTAGGTAATTCTTAATATGAGATCTTACCAGTGTTCGGTCGGATTCAGAACGACTAGCCCTTCAATTGTTCTCTAGGCGTCTTTTCCGGCGCTTCATCTCCCTCAGCTCCTCAGTATACCAAGGAACCAGGTGAGACCGGCGCCGGGTCAGAGGCCGCAAAGGCACGACTCGGTCTAAAGCATCAGCCGCCGCCCTATCCCAGGCGGCCACTAAGTCCTCAGCTGAGTCGTGTGCTAGAACCTCAGGAAATGGCCCAAGCTCCATCTGGAATCTCTCAGGATCCATCAGGCGCCTGGGGCAGAACCACCTGGTCGGTTCCGCCTCCCTGCGGCGGGGTGTGGCGGTTCGAAGGTCCAGGCGAAGGAGGGAGTGATCTGACCATGACAAGGGTTCAATCACTATATCCCCTATCTTGAGATCACTCAACCACTGTCCAGAGACAAAAACAAGGTCCAGTGTATGTCCCCCCATGTGAGTAGAGCCATAAATTAACTGGGTCAGGTCCATAGCCATCATGGAAGCCATGAACTCCCGAGCCACCTCAGATGTCTCGCCAACTGATGACAGGTTAAAATCCCCCATGACCATAAGCCTGGGGGTGTCAACAGCCACCGCGGCTATAACATCAAGCAGCTCAGGCAGGGCTGCTGCCACATGGCAGGGAGCCAGGTACGTGACTAGCAAGCCCAATTGCACCCTATGACCCCACTTCACAAGAAGGGACTCACATCCAGCCGTCTGAGGAACAGTGGCCTCCCTTGGTCCAAGACCTTCGTTAATAACAACCGCCACCCCTCCGCCCCTCCCCTGAGACCTTGGTTGATGGAAAGCACGGAAACCTGGTGGGCACATATCAACAAGGGGGGCTCCCCCTTCCTGGCCATCCCCCTTCATCCATTTGAATGCATGGAAGATTCATTTTTTTCCTCCTCCTCCCCCCACTTTAAAAATTTCTTTACACAGCTGAATATTGAAGATCTGCTCCACTTGCAATGTTGCCATGCTTGGGAGATGGAAAAGGAGGACCAAGTGCTGTGGTAATCAAAGAGTGTTTAGGTTGGCTGAGCACATTCCAACAAATGCTGCCTTAAGTGGAAACACGTTACTACAGTCAAAAATTGACAGTTTGGATTGAAGTAATCCAGTTATTTGAGAGGGCAGAGGGAGAACAGGATAGTTATATTAGCTGGAGAAGATTCTTTCCTCCTCCAGGTAAGTATGCTAATTTTTTTAAAAAACTGGTTTGTTAATAGAGCCAGTGACCTACTCACTTTCCAACTCTGGAGCAATTTATAATTTAAAACATATCCAGTTCTTCAACCTTTACAGAAATAACAACGATACCAGAATTTTTCACCCTCATATAGATATTGAGAATCTCCAGAGAAAGAGAGATTTCTTTACTTTGCACTGATTGTTCAATGAACCATTTCACACTAAGATGAAAGACTGTTCAATATATTGTCATTTCCTATCCCCCCCATGTTAATCCTAATTTGATGATAATAAATTCATCTGCAGAAATGTTAATACACGTTTGCAAACTGTATGGTAGCACAGTCACTACCTTTGTTTCTGAGATTGGGTCATTTGGTTTTTTTTTTTCTCTCTATGGGAAATGTCACATTGTAAAATATGAATATAATTTTTGGAGCATCTGTATATAAACCCTAACCAAATGATGCCCCAGAGTTAGCTTTCCTCCATAGCAGGGGTGTCAAATTTAAGGCCCGCAGGTCGGATCCAGTCCATGGAGTGCTTAGATCTGGCCCATGGGGCTGTCGTGGAAACAGCAAAGGACTGGCCTGCAGTGCCTCTGTCAGCAAAAATGGAGCTCTGTTTCGCTGGAAGAAGGTTGCAGGAGGCCGTCCCAGATGAAAATGGAGATTGGGAACCCATTTTCCCTAGTAGAGCACTCAGGCCACTACAGGCGCCCCCGACATGAGTGATGTCAAGCTGGCCATGCCCACCCTGGCTACGCCCCCAACCCCTCCCCCAAGGTCAAACACAACCCTGATGGGGCCCTCAATGAAATCAAGTTTGACACCCCTGCTCTTTAGTGCACAATGGCTGGTGGGCAGTACATATCTCTTCTCAAGTAACCTTGTCTCTGTTTGCCAGGATAAGTTTTCTTTTCCCATATCAAGCAATTAAAAAAATAAAATAAAAAAAATACAGCTTAGCTACTGGCTTGCAGTGATTCTCACTGGATTTATTTTGAGTCAAAATAAATCAAAAAGGCAGAGAAACAAAAATATATCCCCTTTTTCTGAAGGAAAACGACTTGTTGAAGATCAACTAGGTCGGAGTTCCAAATAAAGCAGGGTTAGACCCAAAAGAGAATGAGAAAAAATAAAGGCAAAACTGACATAGAACTGTTACTCTATGCTGATAATATATTATGTTTTATTGATAACTATGCACCTTATATACCAAAATGTACTGATATTGTAGAACGGTTTGGTAAATTAACAGAATAATAACATATAACATAAAGATATATACTGTATTTTATTTTTCCCTTAAATAAGTTTGGAGATACTTGAATTCTGAAGAGATAACTACTTTTGAAATAACTGTATCCCAAATTGTCCCAAAGGTGCTTTTTTCAGGAGGCAACTGGACTTTCTTGTTTTTCTTTTGAAGACATTTCACTTCTCATTCAAGAAGCTTCTTCAGCTCTGACAGGATAGTGGGGAATTGAAGGATTTATATTCCTTGCAGACAGCTGGTAATTAGCATCCTTTTAGAGGGTCGTTGAAGCACTTGGAGATTTATCTCTGTTGAAGAAGTTTCTTGGATGAGAAGCGAAATGTCTTCAAAAGAAAAAACAAGAAAGTTCAGTTGCCTCCTGAAAAAAATCACCTTTGGGACAACCATGACCTGGATGACTGAGAATCTCTATAGATTTTTAGATATAGAATTTGGGATGAACACTCTTTGAATGGTGTCGGAGTAGGAATGGATTTCCAGAGGAAAAATTGCAGACTACAGGAACCAGGAGCACTATTGAAGTGACCCTGAGGATACAGATAAACCTCCAAGTGCTTCAAGACCCTCTAAAACAGTGTTTCTCAACCTTGGTAGCTTGAAGATGGGTGGACTTCAACTCCCAGAATCCCCCAGCCAGCAGCGCTGGCTGGGGGATTCTGGGAGTTGAAGTCCACCCATCTTCAAGCTACCAAGGTTGAGAAACACTGCTCTAAAAGAATGCTAATTACCAGCTGTCTGCAAGGAATATAAATCCTTCCATTCCCCATTATCCTGTCAGAGCTGAAGAAGCTTCTTGGATGAGAAGTGAAACGAAGAAAAAACAAGAAAGTTCAGTTGCCTCCTGAAAAAAGCACTTTTGGGACAACCAGGACCTGGGTGACTGAGAATCTCTACAGGCTTGTATCCCAAATTATTTTTAGGACTAGAAAATATTGGAAGCTTAAAGGTGATGAGTGGAAAAATTCCAAAACCTAAAAATAGCGTAGTTAGAAAGTGCTTGTACACATGCAACTTACATGTATTTGAGATATCAGACTTCAGTATAAATCTTCAGGTTCTGGAGAAGTTGCTAGAATAGAAATACATTTTCCTCAGAACTGTACTGATTATGTTTTCTGAGTTTGAGAGGAAGATCATTCTTCGCATCTCTGTAGGTTTTCTGAAAGAATAATAAGAATGTTTTGGTGACCTCTCCGTTCACAGTGCTCTTGTGAACAAATGTTTTTGGCTAGGTATTATATCAACCCTGACATCAAGCATGAACTGCCATTATGTGGAAGCAGCACGTGCTGTGCTGTAAAAAGTCTGAAATATGATACCAGAATCACAAAATGGTTTTCCTTACACTATAAACCTTCCTGGCTTCTAGCAGTAGGATGACAGACCATTGCTGTTGTCATATGTAGAACTGAGATATCCTGCTAGAATGCAGGAAGGTCTTTTGGACTGTAATGCCTGCACACAAACAGGAGCTTCAACACAGAGAACAAGAGGCAAAGAAAGTGAACAACAATCTAAGCCAGTGATGGCCTTTTTGGGCTCAGTATGTCAAAAAATTCAGAAAATGCCTAATTTGACACCACATCTCTGTGTGTGAGAGAGAGGGGGGAGGGGAGAGGGAGGAAGGGAGGGGGGAAAAGAGAGAGAGAGAAAGACACACACACTGAACAAAAGAGAGAACGTTCATTTATTTTTAAACAATACAGTCCAATCATGTACGTGATCCTATGGCTCTGCCTGTGTTCCTTCTGTTGATGGGCCTCTGCAGCCTACCCAAGGCAGCTCCAGATCACTCAAGACCTTTATTCTTGAAGTGGCTTTTGAGAATTCCTTTACTTCCCCATTCTTTTGCAATTCTACTCTTCCCCATTCATGTGCAATTATCAAAGAGTCCAGAGCAGGGGTGCTATTCAGCAGGTTCTGACAGGTTCTGGAGAACCGGTAGCAGAAATTTTGAGTAGTTTGGAAAACCGGCAAATACCACCTCTGGCTGGCCCCAGAGTGGGATGGGAATGGAGATTTTGCAATATCCTTCCCCAGAAGTGGGGAGGGAATGGGGATTTTGCAGTATCCTTCCCCTGGAGTGGGGTGGAAATGGAGATTTTGCAGTATCCTTCCCCTGCCATGCCCACCAAGCTACGCCCACAGAACAGGTAGTAAAAAAATTGACTTCCACCACTGGTCCAGAGGCCATACAAGAGCACGCCCCATTCTTGTGCAGCCTCTGCAAATATGCAGAGTTCTTGTCTTGTGTTGGTGAATGCTTGCGGGTCACCTGTGACATGTGAGTCCAGTTTGCCCTTACTGACCTAGGCTAAACTAGAATGTATTGTTCAGTTTGTAGTTCAGTGTGATAATATTGCAGTGCTACCCAAGCACGCTGTGTGAATCAAACCAATATGTGAAGTCAGCACATGGCTTGTTTATTTGGGTGTAGCATTCTCTTAACTCAACTTTAAGATTAGCCTACTGTATGAACTCGGTGAATGTTCAGTATTAAATCTGTCCTCTTGAGAAATGAAATATAGCTAGTATAAACCATTCTTATGAACAATTGCATGTGCAATGCATAACCTACTGCTGAGCCGAAAATCCTGGAGATGGGGTCAGTTTGTCAAAAACCAAATAACTTATGACAAGAAATTTGATGTGATGGTCATCTTTCTTAGAATAGCATATTAAGGGCTGCTCAGCTCCTAGCTTGTCCTAGGCTGAACTGCATCAGGTGAGAAATTATTATAATTTGCCTCAAGAAGCCCACGTCTGCATTCTTGCATATTAGAAATAAGCAAGCTATCTGCTCCCAGAGTGCCTTCTATGTATGTTTAGTCAAACATTTAGAAGGGCTTTTTGCCAAGTTAGCTTGTCCAGCATTGCATCTCCAAGCTTTTCCTTTATCTAAGTTATATGACCACTATTCTTCTCTCCCCTCCCCCCCCCAAAAAAAAACAGTCTGAGTAGATAAGCATTCTCTCTGAGCTCTGGATATATGATCTGAGCTGAGGTCTGTTTAGCTGTGGTTTATGCAGGGGTAAGCAATACTGCTGCACTCTAATTCCCACCATCCATCACCGCTGCTAATGCTTCCTAGGAGTTCTGTTTAGGAAGATCTGGAGTGTCACAGGTTGTCACATGCCATCAACTGAGCAAGCCACAATGGCTGCATTTGCAGAACACACTAGACCACTGTTCTAAAATGCTAGATGTGAGTTGGATGACCCATGTCTAGATTTAAAGCAGGAAGGTGAGTCTACATAGCGGATAAAAGAAGTCACATTTTATTTCATTTTCTTCCTCCTTATTATGTTTTGGATAATGTCCCATGGGGCTTAACATGTTTCATTTGAGCAAGATTTACATAGCAACTGCAAGCACAAAAATAGTCCAAAGGAGGTAGAGACCTGGAGCTTGCCCTGAAACAACTCTTATGTTACATTTGTTCTGGTTTGTCTTTCCTGTTTGGATTCTGGGATGCATAAATCTCTCATCAAATCTAAATTCCTTAAGGTTTTCTTTTTTTCCTGCTATGATCAGGCTCGATGCATCCACTGCAGGGGTGGTGTTGACTTACCTTTGCTACCGGTTCACAAATGTGAGCACTCGCATGTGACACCTCTGCAAATGCGCAGGACCTTCTGCACGTGCGCAGAGCATCAAAAACAGGACGTGATGACGTCCAGGCAAATGGGCGGAACCACCCGCAGCCGCCGCTACTGGTTTGCCTGAACCGGATAGAACCAGCTGAATACCATCACTGATCCACTACTAAGTCTTAGCTCAAATTTATGCACATGTCACACTAAATTTTGAAAGAACCGAATATCAACTGTAGAAGTGTGCTACCAGAAAGTTCAAAGTAGAGCTGCAAATAGAAAACAACCATTGCACAGCGGTGAGAATCAAGGACGAAGAGTTCTGATCATAGAAATCATTGCCCAAAGTACCTTGTGCAATTTAGTCCAGCTGTCCAGAGATGTGTCATTCATGTGTACTGTGGAACTGGCACTTTTGATAACTGGGTCAGCTCATTCTTTCATAACATGGTACTTTATTGTCAACCGGTGAGTTTGGTTTGACAAAGGGAAGTGGGTAGGTGAAAGGGATGATGGAAAAGAAGATCGATATGAAAATATCTACACTGTTTGATCTAGCTGAGGAAGCAATCATGTATTACAGCTTTTCTTTTCTGAGTGGTGAGGTGGTGAAGCTTAGCTTCCAAAGTGCATTGCAGGATCCCCTATGCAAAACACTGCACACTCTGAGGAAAAAAATGAAAATACAGGCTGACAATAGAAGAAGATGAAGGAGGATGTGTGAGAGATTTGCCTGCTGTTCATGAGTGCTCTACGCCTTTAATAAGGAGTGTCTGTGTAAATAAAGCTCAGTTGCTACAGTAGTGATACTTAGGTTTTGCTCAAGAATAATCACTCGACACAGAAGATATTCAATATAAAATGGGACAAGGATCAGACAGCAGAATTAGCTATTATCCCCATACACATAGACACCAAAATAAGTAACTGATTTTTTTTTTCATTGTGCTTCTTTGAGATAAGCCTCCATTCTTGTTTTCTCACCACTGCTTCTTCAAAAAAAAAAAAAAGGCACACTAAAAAAGACATCATCATTGTCTATAGCTTTGTGTGGAAAATGAAACATGGTATGTACTTTCATTAATACATTTTTTTGCACAACGATCTTTTTATTAATGCCTTCAGCCCACAGAGTAGTGGTGGGTTGCTACCGGTTCACCCCGGTTTGGGTGAATCAGTAGTAGCGGCGGCAGGAGGCTCTGCCCACCCGCCCAGATATCATCAAATACAATCTGAGCATGCGCAGAAGCTTCTGCGCATGTGCAGTTGGGGCACGCGCGCGAGCAAAGCAAGCAAACCGGTAACAGAGGTAAGTGAAACCCACCCCTGCCACAGACAATTTAATGTTTATGTCCATTAGTCAAATAATGGAGAGAAATCATATAAACTCATCTGGTTCTGTGTGCAGATAGGATATGAGTCAATTTCTAAGCCAGTTGTGTCCTTAATGCCACCTATCAACTGGTGTGTTCTTTATATTCCTTTTTAATATGAGACTTCACCTAGCAATCTAGATTTGAACAAGTTAGGGAAGACCTAACTAAACCATGAGAACAATTAAATAGTAGAATGACTTGCCTCCAGAAAACTAGAGGTTTTTAAGAAGAGATTAGACAACTGTTTGTCTGAAATGGTATAGGGTCTCCTGCTTGAGCGGGGGGTCAGACAGGAAAACCTCCGAGGTCCCTTCCAACTCTTATATTTTGTTATTCTGTTAAATGCTCAAGAAATCCAACTACTTTTGATTCGATTGACCAATTAGAGTAACTCTGAAGAAATCCAACAATTTTCGATGGGCAATCTTTATTGAAGAAAATCTATGAGGCTATGCAATATAATGCTTATCTTATTTTGTTTAGTTGGGTTTCAAGAGCAAGCCCTACATGCAGAAGAAATACTCAAGCACATCTGCCCTCTTTCTTGTTTCCTCTCTATCTCGTGGGCTGCCTGGCTCCCTATTTTGTGTATGAGGGCTGGTTTCCATCTGTTTCTTGCTCATATGTTCAGTGCTGAGATTTCCTATTATCTGTAAGAAAGTTCACAACCTTCCAAAACCTTAATATTTAAGAATATGGATAAGATATTAACCAATCTTCACATAAAATGTGGGGGGAAAATTCATCTTGGGTTTAGTGTCATCGAAAGTTAGCACATCAGGAAAAAAAGGATTATTAGCTAAATCAGAGTTAAATGGGGAGGATTTTAAACAGGCACATGTTCTTGGAACAGATGTTTTTCCTCAACATCTGAATGCATTCTAAGGCTCATTAGATTCACAAATAAATCATTGGGCAAAAATAGGTGGTAGGAAAATGACTGTATTACTGAGCTGGAACAGTATAATAAAACAAGAGTTTATCCCAATGTCGTGGAATTTAAGATGCTGTATGCTGATTCTGGCATGACAAGGATAATATCATTTGGTCTCTAGAGTAGAGAAACTATGAAAAGGATGATATACCATGCATATATGGAGGATATCTAGCAAGCACTCTGTAAAGAACACAAGGTCTTTTTAAGCTCTCTATTGATAAGATCAAAATTTGATAGTGTGGAGCTCAGAATATAGATTTTCCTACAGAAAATGGGAATATATTGCATACATTGGGTGCTGAGTCTGAAAATACTTTTCTGTTTATAATTTTAACTCTGAAAATCTCAGCAGGCATAAAAGTCTTATTCTGAAGCCATAGAAGCTGCTGCTTCTGAGCATTTATTAGCAGATTGGGACTGGAACATTATAATCAATTTCTGACCAAGGATATGAAATGGCTTAACTATATCTTGCTGCTTAACTACATATTTCCTCTGGAGGAAAAGTCCCAGAAGATTCAGGAAGCTGTTACTCTGTGGCATAGTTTACTTCAGCAGAAGCAGATGTTTCCAGCTCATAATTATTTTGGAAATGCAAATCAGTTTTTGAGTGACTAGCTCCTCTTCCGCTGGGAGTAATGGTATTATTGATGGTGTAATAAACACTAGATTAATATACATAATCTTGAAATCCCATGTGCCTTTTTTGCTCATAGTCTGACTCAAGCTTTGCAAGGAATAAGGAGAATTATTTCATTCATTGTAGCAGTTTTGTTGATTGTTAAGCCATTCAAAGGTTCCTCAGGAAAAGTTACACTCTTCAATCGGTCTGTCCTCAAAGACATGACAACTCCTACCTGCTCAAACAAGATATTTCTCAAGATCTGTTCCGACAAAAATAAATCACTGTCAGAAATGAGAGAAATGGAAAGCAAATTTTGTTGTTATGATACTATCGATCTTGACCTTCCATGAGCTGCCAATAATGTACCATTTGTGAGCACTTCAGGGATTTGGTATATTAGTTTCCACAGGCCAAATTAAAAATGCTTTCTTGTCCTTTTCTATTCTGTCCCTCTTGCACTGCTGTGCTATCTTCTTTTATATATTTTCATTTATCCTATTGATGAATTGTGCATGGTTGTTGAAAAGTTCTGCTAGGCTTGACTGAGATGGCTTTTCTGGAGATAGACACGTGTTTAAAATGTGCACGACACCTTACCTTGGGCTGATTACCACGGGCATTGTGTGGTCTTTACATCACAATATTTTTTTAATTATTATTATTCAATTCAAAGTAAAGTGACTTCCTCTGACTCCAAATTGACTATCTTCTAGGTATACACTGTGTCATAATCTTACTTTCTTTGTAAACCATTTTCTATCTACTTTCAACAAATGTATACTTATCATCTCTCCTAGCTGCTCTTAAAAGTGAAAAAAGATTCAGAACAGAACAGAACAGAACAACAGAGTTGGAAGGGATCTTGGAGGTCTTCTAATCCAACCCCCTGCTTAGGCAAGAAACTGGACACCATTTCAGACAAATGGTTATCCAATCTCTTCTTAAAAACTTCCAGTGTTGGTGCATTCACAACTTCTGGGGGCAAGTTGTTCCACATTTAAGATTTAGCTTGTAAACTAATGTTTTCTTTTAAACACAAGGGCCAATTTGGACAACTCGACAGTTTTATGATATATTGTAATGGGTGTAAGCGAATCTTGAATTTACTTTCTTCTGTTCCTCGGTGCAAAGAAGATAATTGGGAAAATTCACCTTGTACACACAATAGAAGAATGGATGGGAAAAGAGATGAGGTTAGCAGGGATGGCAAAATTAACTACAATAATAATAATAATAATAATAATAATAATAATAATAATAATAATAAATATATTTGGTATTGTTTCTACCCAGAAACTGTTTCTAGACTTTGTGCTCGAGACAGAAAAAAATATATGAAATTCTGTCTTTGGGTTTTGCTGATTAGATTAGTTTATTCTTAGAGAAATGGCAAGTATTTACTAAGCATATAAAGTTGAGGCTATAATTTTACTTTATATTTTACTGGGCTGAAAAAAGTTGGAAGCCAATTCTTTTTTTTTTTTTTTCCCTTTGTCATACAGTTCTTTCCTTTCCCTTTCCAATTTCCCTATCATCTTTGTTTTCATTTATCTTTTACATTAAGATCATTTTAATAGATTAAAAAAAGAAAAGCTCACCTTGCAAACTGATTACTGTTAGTAATTCTGACTGTGGGGAAAAAAGAAGTTAAACATTAAATTATGAAGCTGGTTTCCTCAACAAGCTCTAATTAGAATAATCATTGTTTCGGTTTCAGATTATTCATAATTTAGGGTTTGGATATAAAACTAAGATAGGGTTTATCAAAAATGGAAGCTTCAAATGGGTGTGATCAGTGGTGGGATTCAAAAAAAATTACTACCAGTTCTGTGGGTATGGCTTGGTGGGCGTGGCATGGCTTGGTGGCGTGGCTTGATGGGCGTGGCAGGGGAAGGATACTGTAAAATCTCCATTCCCTCCCCACTCCAGGGGAAGGTTACTGCAAAATCCACATTTCCTCCCAATCAGCTGGGACTTGGGAGGCAGAGAATAGATGGGGGCGGTGCCAGTCAGAGGTGGTATTTACCGGTTTTCCGAACTACTCAAAATTTCTGTTACCGGCTCTCCAGAACTGGTCAGAACCTGCTGAATACCACTTCTGGGTGTGATTGAGGTATGGGGTAGATGATATCAAAAGTGCAGGTGAAATGGGTGACTGAAACCCTACTTTTTATGTTTGTTTCCTATTCGTAGTGCATATAGCAATAATAGCAATAGCAATAGCACTTAGACTTATATACCGCTTCATAGTGCTTTTACAGCCCTCTCTAAGCGGTTTACAGAGTCAGCCTATTGCCCCCAACAATCTGGGTCCTCATTTTACCCACTTCAGAAGTATGGAAGACCAAGTCAACCTTGAGCCGTTGAGATTTGAACTGCTGAACTGCAGCTAGCAGTCAGCTGAAGTAGCCTGCAGTGCTGCACTCTAACCACTGCTCCACCTCAGCTCTGTACACATTCCATTTTCTTTGGCACAATTTCCACCCCACCCTCTTTGGATAGTGCCATTTTCGGAACACTAAAGTGTCTTCTCTCCTTGGCTAAATTCGAGAAGAGTATGTTGTACAAAAAATCAGTTTAAAGGGATACACGTTTCTTATTATTCTTAGTCAATATAATAGGATGGGAAACTGTATTGTGCTTGATGCTTTTCTTTTCTTTGTGTCAAATTTTGCCTAAATCCTATTTTAGCGGGGAAGGCACATGCTTCTGGAGTCTCAGAATGCACTGGACAAATAATTCACTGTTTTATAGGAACTCTTATAAGGATGGATGGAAAGGAACATAATCGTTATTGCAGGAAATTGACCTGTATTGAACATAGCATTCCTATGCAATCTGACACTTTCTAGGCCTTTTCTGCTGTGTTCCAAATAGAAGGTAGATTCGTAATTTGGTATTCTACTATCATGCGATTGATTCCACCTCTGTTCTCACTAGTTATAAAGAGACTTAAAGTGAACAAACTCCTTCTTACCTGGATTTTTATGTCACTGTCTTCTTTCAGGGAAAAACATTAAGCAGGGTTTGTCAGTTTTCTGTGTAATTGGCCCATTCCTTTGGCTCCTTCATCACTAGTTGGGAGTCATTTACTCACAAGTGAAGGGGAAACAAAACCCTCACTTTTGCTTTAGAAGATTTATATTGTAAGGACCTCTGCACACACCAACAAGCAAAGATCTAGCTTAGTTTGTTCAGGCTTCTGGAATAATTAAACCACACTAATGCCTTTCTTTAGACCAACAGCTGCTTGTTATGAGCTTTATACAATACTATAATCTGTCATGGCCATTTCTGGTGTCAAGGGGGTGAAACTGTTCAAGATGACCCTTAGGTCTCCTTCAAGTCTACTATTTCAATGTTTCTGCCACTTGCCAAAACAAATGAAACCTTCCTAATTGATTCACATGCTTCATCCATCTCCAACCGTGTACTTAATGTTTATTTTTTAATTGGGTTCCTGATATGAAACTCCCACCATGACTAATAAGTTAATATATTTATAAGTGACATAATTAGTCTTTAGTACATTCTGTACTCCCTTGATAAAATCATGCATATGCAGTTTTCTGCTGTTTTGAAATCAGAGTTCCTTTTATCAATTTCTTCAAAATCCATGTCCATTTGTATGGCTCGCTAATACAATAATAATAATACAGTAACACAGTAATAATGTGCTTGTCCACTTTGTTATGCGTACAGCTAAAGTGTCCAGATTTGTTTTCAGTGACAAGACTTCATATAAAATCTAGTGAGAAGGAGAGCACTTCTGAGTGCAAGACGATTTAGTCCTATTAACAAACCAAGCCTACTCTCTGGTATAATGGGACCTGCCTTGGTTTTCTAACCAACCTGGTATCAAGGATTTTGTTTTTGTTTTTTAATCTCAAGCTTGGTTGTCTGGCAGCACAAAAAGAAACATGCTAAGCTTCTGCTGCTTGTTTGCCTGGATCAGCTTTCCCACCAACTGCTACTTGGATAGCCCAATGTCCAATAGGCTTCCAAAAAAGGCATTGAAGAGTAGGTGGCAAATCAGTGTCCTAAACAAGGAATCTACTGCTACAGTGGAATAAAACAGAGTGGAATAACAATAGTCCGACCACTATTATTTATGCCTGTGACATTCCACTGCCTTAGAGAAAGGTATTTTCCAGTGGTGGGATCCTACCGGTTTAACAACCAGTTCGGTGATCGCGCACTTCAATTGTGTGCGCAATTGAACGAAAAATCACTTTCCACGTTAATGCTAGGGAATTAAAATAGCTGAGACATGGCAATCCACTCTGCCATGCTAATCACCTGTGAAGAAATAGGTAACTAAAGCGCAGGGGCAGGTGGGCGGGCCCAGCTGATCGTCAAGAGCGAACTGGTTCGCTCCTAGCTGATCATCGGAGCTACCGGTTTGCCCAAACCGGTCCGAACTGGTAGAATCCCACCCCTGGTATTTTCCCTACCCTATAGCAGTATAGTAAAATGCATCCTCTGATATTTACATTTTTTTTTTTTTACTAGCTTGGTTTAAACAAAGAACTTCAATAAGTGTGCCTCTATTGAAATTTTGACAATGTTTTAAAGCTATTAAGAATTTGACATTTAAGATAATGCCAATTAAAGGTTTTCTGTGCAGTAGAGATAACAATGCATTGGATTTTTCCTTAATGGCAAGAATCAGATCGTTCTCTATTGAGCACAGTGCTGATGACATTGTTTTTATTAGAAAATGTGTTCCATCACTAGTGCACTCAACCATAAGATATCATAAGAGGGGAAATTATGACCTCCCATTTTTCATTCAGAACACTGACAGATCCTACCTACCTCTTTTCCTTCAGGTTCAAAGTAGTAAGCATGCAAATCAAGCTGATAATATATCATCGGGAAAAGAACTTTCAACAAAGAAAAAAAATATTTTTATTTATGTTAGATGCTGATAAACCTGATAAGGTAAAGTTTTGGATCCATGGTGTTAAGATAAGCTCTCATTAAAGCAAAGGGCTGATTTGAAATAGTCTGCCATTACTACGTATCTATGAAGTGTTTTAGTATATTTTATTCTGAAATAATATTTTAAATGACCATGTTTGAGAGAATGATAGCAAAAGTCATTACTAAAGAGAAAATGTATGTTAGGTAAAGAACTACCAAGCTATATCCTGCTACCACTGACCTATTAAAATTCAGTTTATCTAGTTTTATGAGAACTTCAATCAAATACTGAGATTAAAGAAATTTATTTGTTCTGGAAGTCATGATGGCAAAAGGAACTTAAAGCTCAAGAACAAATATTATACTTTGGGTTTCAATTATGTTTTCAAAATGGAAAACTTGGAGATTGAGTTCTATTTGTTCTGAAAGGGTCTTCTTTTAAAGAATATATAGCCTAGTTTTGCAGAAGGCTATTAATGTCATCTTGCCTGATTCCAGTTTGCTTGTGATTTTCATGGATGCAAGAAGTATCTAATGTTTGACTTTGTAATATGAAGTAGAGACTTGCATAGATTATTAGATTTTGACTATTCTATGCTATCTGACATACTATTTACTCTCTGTGGGGTTTTTTCCCTTAATTGTCCTTGATTATTATGTCTCCCCTCCCTCTCCAACGTATGCCACATGTCATCACTGCCCATTTCCCCCACTTTTCCTTCGCTGTTTTGTACGTATATTTACTTGCGCTGTTAGAGTGCATTCTTACTATTCCTTTTTCCTTATTCCACCTATAAAATGCATTTCGAGCAAGAATTCTGAATTCTTTTCTTGCCATTTTCTGATAGATCTTTTATGCTACTGTCACAAAGCAAGACATTCAAAGCATGAAAAGTTAATGAAGTAGGGGTGTCTTGGGGTGTCCAAAAGTACTGGTAACTTGAGAGATTTTTGATACCCACAAAGAGGGAACTGGTTTGCACGTATTTTCCTTCAAATCTCTGCATTAATTACTTGTCTTGCTCTTCCAGAATGTCTTCTAAAATTCCCCCATTTCTCTGAGTACTAAGTTATATCAGTGGATCTTCACTTAAATTAATTTGGATTCGATCAAATAGCCTGACAAAGAGTATGTATAGTACATTTATATAGCCAAGATCTGTGTGCTACATGAACCAAGTAAGTTCTCTTTATAGATGAGACTGTATTTTGCAATCAATAGCTAAGCAAGTCACCGTAGAATACCAGAAATTAGTTTGTGATTCGGATCATTGATTTTTACAGTCAGTCAGATTTTTGTGGCAGTTCTAAAACACAGGTTGGGTTAAGGCTGAAATCCTATGACTAATAAGATGGGAATCAATCTCATTGAATACAACTGGGCATATTTCCAAGTCAACTAGCACAGAACCATCTTGCTAGAGCACAGCAGTTTAGAGTTTTAAAAATATGTCTTTACATAGCCTATGTTTAGTTTTAGAAATGCATTACCTCAAGATGTGACAATGGTATCTTTGACTATTTTATGAACAACATTTTGTCAATGACAATTAGCTTCAAAAACTAAAAAGAACATGCCACAGAATACCAGTTCTTTTAGAAGAGTGGTCAGCCATGGAAAAGGACTAATACTTTCACAACTTGCTTGTGAGTTCCCCATAACTGTCTGACCATGATTTAAAGCATAATACTAGATAATGTGCGTTTTTGATCAAATATAGTTCAAATCAGTGGTGGGATTCAAATAATTTAACAACTGGTTCGCCCAAGGTCAAATTGGCTGTTGTGGAAGGCGTGGCTCATCCCCGTCCTCTATCTCCACCGTACATGCGGGATGAGCCTCCTGCGATGGCCAACTTGACCCTGGGTGAACCGCTTGTTAAATTAACCCCCTCCCCACAATAAAAGTGGATCCTGGGCACTATCCTGCAATGGAGAAATGGGAAATGGAGCAGCTGGCATGAGGGAAGAAGGAGGAGCAGGGAGAAGAAAGTGGGAAAGCGGCTTCCTTCCCTCGCACTGGCCACTCCATTGGCCATTCCATTGCAGTGCAGCGCTGCACTGCGGAACTTGCCCTACCCACCACTGCTCAGATACCCTCGCTTCCCCCAAGTATTTCTTTGCCTACCTGATTTCCAGCTCCATCGTGTTTCTCCGTCATGTTTCTCTCGGTGTCCTGCCTGCAGTGCCCATGCCCACTGCCTCTTCCTGGCCAGCACTGGAATGCCATCGTGTTTAAGTGCTAGTAGATGTCGGCCTTTCCTCCAGTGGGCCTGGGCAATAGCTGGAAAGAGATGGGCCCATTTCAGCTCCTGGCTCCCAGATGCCCTTGCTTCCCCCAAGCATTTGTTTGCCTACCTGATTGCATTTCTCTGTCATGTTTCTCACCACCGTGTGCAAGGAAACAAGTTTTTACGACCCAAAAAAAGTTTAATCAATCAACTCCAACTTCATGAGGTCTTTTTTTTTTTGGCGAGAAGTTGGAATTGATTGATTGAACTTTTTTTTTTTAGTCCCACAAACTTTTGTTTCCCTGCACATGATGGGGAAAAACACGATAGAGAAATGCGACAGAGCTGGAAAATCAGGTAAGCAAAGAAATGCTTGTGGGAAACGATGGCATCTGGGTGCCAGGCATTGAAATGGGCCTCTCTCTCTCTCTCCAGCAGCTGCCCAGACCCACTGAAGGGAAGGCTGGCACCTACCGACATTTAAATGCAGTGGTATTCCAGCTGTGGCCAAGAAGGAGCAGCTGGCATGGGTGCTGCAGGCAAGAAAGACACCCACTCACTTCAGCACTCTCCCCGACTCTCTGGCACTCTGCTGGTGCTTTGGCCCTGGGCTGCCACCTTATATGCAGGCCCGTGGACCAGACCGAGGCACCACAGGCCGGAGGGATTGAAATGGATGCTATTCAACAGGTTTGCCAAACTCCACAAAAATTTAGCTACTGATTCTATTGAACCAATGCGAACCAACTGAATTTCACCACTGGTTCAAATCACATATTAATATTTTCTATTAATCAGTCTAGTCTATATTTCAGTTCTTGGGAAGGGGGATAAACACTGATAAGTAGATAATCCTTTGTTCTATGTATTCTTTCCACCCAAATCAAGATAGATAATGTGTGGAATTATCTGGAACTGTAATGGAAAGAATGAGAATCAGTACCGTTTTTCCCCGAAAATAAGACCCTGTCTTATATTTTTTTGAATCCTGAAATAAGCACTTGGCCTTATCGCCATGTGCTCAAAAGCCCGATTGGGCTTATTATCAGGGGATGTCTTATTTTGGGGGAAAGAGTGTAAACTGAAGCTGAAGTTGATAAGATCAAGTACAGTTGATAGAAACAGTAACCAGAGATCAGTTTGAGTTTTAGCATGCCTCCTGGAATTGTAAGTACTGAATTATAAACTATAACTTCCATCAGTGGAAGTTTTCAAATAAAGATTGGACAACCATTTGTCTGGAATAGTCAGAATTCCTGGCCTGGACAATGAGCTGAATTAGCAACTCATCAAAATACTTTCCAAACTTATGATTTTGTCATTCTGTGCATCTATGAATTACAAATATGACTTGTTGTAAATGAGCCTGCATTCTATCTAAAGAAGAGGTACATAGCTTTATGACTGTCTCAAGTCATCTGTCAATAGAAGTGTGAGCAATTTAATAACAAGTGGCACTTACACCCAGTTGGACTGGTATATTGAGTTTCTTTTTCTTCAAAAGAGATAAAGAAGAGATGCAGGCTCAAGTGAAACTAATACCCAGGTCAGGAAGCCACAGTGCAGGTAGATGGGGAAACAGACTAGGTCCAGAAGGGCAATGGGGTAAGGCAAAGCTACATACTACCCCCTTATCCAGCCTATATGTAGAATGTATATTAAGGGAAGTTGATTTAGAAGAAGGACACGGTTGAAAAGCAGGAGGAAGAAATATCAATAACCTGAATTATGCTGATGATATTAGCTGAAAATGCAAATGATCTGCACGCTCCAGTAATGAAAGTCAGACAGCAGAGTAAATAACAGGACTAAGATTAAATATAAATGCCAAACTAATCAAAGAGGTATAGCAACCAGCATTAGAATTAACAATTAAGATCATGAAGTAATGGATAGCTTCTGTTTTTTAGGTTTAACTACCAACAGTAAAGGAACGGGCAGGCAAGAAATATGCCAGAGGCTAGCCTTTGGTACAGCATCTATGAAGGCCTTGGAAAACACGTTCAGATCTGAACCTACCAAGATCAGAATCATGCAGGCAGTGATTTTCTCTGTGATATTCTATGGAAGCAAAAGTTGGATTTAAAGAAGCAGGATAGGAAGAGTATTGATATATTTAAACTTTGGTGTTGGAGAAGAGTCCTGACAAACAATTGGAGCATAGAACAAAACAATTCAGAGTTCTCATTTGAGGCACAGATGACTATGCTCAAATGATCATGCTCAGATACATTCTTATCTGAGAATTTAGCTTTCTGGAGGTGTCTGTAATGTGGAAGAGGTAGGAGGTTACAGCCACAGTTGGTGCACATATGGGAGACGTAAAGGATGAGATTGTGTACAGATCTTCCTGGAGAAAAATCTATGTAATCACTAACAGTTTATCAATTTTATGAAACATAATTAACCAACCAACCAATCAGTCAATCAATCAAAAGTCTGAAATAATATCCAAACATTTCTTCCAAAAGAAAAAGAAAAAAAAATCACATTCTATTTAGTGACAGGAAATATCCTATCAGCCAGCACTGACAAGCAGTCCTTCTTATACAAAATTCTGTTTATATCTTGCAACATTGAGCAATCTTTTTTATTATATGGTTCAGTGGGCTTGAATTCTTAACATGATATAGCAAATGTTGAAAGTAAAAATGTTTTCTTCGATAACAGGATTTTAGTTTTCAAATCCTAATATAATAATTTGTGTTTCCTTTCCTTACAAATAACTGGGTTGGCTTTTTTTTTTAATGAAAAAAGCAATGCAGCCCATTTGCAAGCATATCTGGGCTGCAAATCTACATCCAGAGGTTAAATAGCAGTCAAAAGCTATCTGGTCAATGTATTTTCCAGCAAAAATATGGTGATCCGAGCTATATGTGACCACTTGGTGATTAAGAGAACCCCAAATTCAGGTTGAGCTTCATTCAAGAAAACTCGTTGGTTGTCTTTGGGTCAGTCACTCTCTTCAACACAACTGATAACTCTGATTTTCTGTAATGGAAATAAAAGAAAGGGGGAGTTCAGGAAGTCATCCTGAGGAAAGTCAAAATGTAAAATATAATACCAGTGGGGTATCCTTCTAAAAGTATTGGGTGGTATTTGGACATCAACTCAATTGAAATATAAATAATATCAAATCCATTGCAGTTAACTTTAAATGTTGATATCATGTTTGCTTTCATGTCATGCATTTCATACCTTGTGACTCTTGTGACAATCTTTGAAAGTCTGGGGTCTGTATTCAAAGCTGTGAGGGCTAGCAGTGCCTCTGAGGCCTTAGGATGCTACATAATGTAAGGCTGACACTCCTTAATTCAGGATTTCCCAACCTGTGAAATTTCTAGCTGGCTGGATTTCAACTCCCAGAATTCTCAGGGAATGGTCACCACATCCAAAGAAGTCATCGCAGTTGGGAAACACTGCCTTAATGGACTCTAATCCATTTAGCTGTTGCAAATATCATATTCTTTCTCTTTGGGGGGGAGGGGGGGGTTTGTTTTAGTATTTTTGTCTAGATGTAGTCAGCAGTTTGTTTTTTTAAATGTATCCCCAAAAGCCAACTGCACCACAACCAACTGCGAGGTGAAATGTTGGCCTTTGGAGTTTAATAGCCTGTCACCCTAAATAAACCAGGCATAATGTTGTTTTGACCTTCCCTGTTCACCATATTGTATCTGGATACCCCTTCCTCAAGACTGAATATACTCTTTCATTGTTTCCTGAAGCTTTAAAAAAAATCTATTATCTTTTAAGCATAGACTGAAGAAATTGATTCTACCCCTTTCCGGTTTTATTTTTGCACATAACAAATTTGATATAGCTCTACCCGCTGTGTTTAAGGTCAATAAAAATGTAGATTATGAATTTTGATGCAGTGCTGACTTCAAATATTTTTGAAGGTTTCTCATTAGTGTTCTGTAAAGCACTCCAGTATGCCTGAATCAGAGTACACTTTTACATTCTCAAATATACTGAAGTCTAAGAAAGGGAAAAGAGCAAGCCAATCTATTTTTACTTTTCAAAAAAGAGAACGTGTATTTTATGAGCTAACATAGTCTTGATAAGGAGCAAATTTTCTAGTGGTTATATAAATACGCTATTTATCAGCTGCCCTGTAATTTGGATGTGTGTATCTGAATGTGCTATTTTATGAGATTATTACTTATCAAATAATTTAAGGTATTTTTTATTGATGCTTGGCTAAGCAACATTTGTCGATTAAGTTGGGGGAAAAGAAAGGGTGTTTTAAAATGAAGTCTCAGTGAGCTTATCCTCACATTTCTGCTAACCTTGGCACAAAAGCTAATGAACATTTTTTTATGATGTGTCCTCCTGCTGTTGCTTCGCTGTCATCCCAAGACTACCACATTATGGCCATTTCATCCCATAGTGGGCTCCCTTCCTTCCTTCTGATTGCAGATCACCTCATAAATATTTTGTTTTGGGACACAGGAGAGAACAGACACCTGGCCTTCACAGAGGCACCTGCCTAAGTAACAACTGACTGACATTTTCTGAAGATCTTCCCTGGTCTTAGATCCTACTTAGTCTTCTCACCTATGCAATTTTTTTTAAAATTTGATTTATATGCCACCTTTCTCCAGAGACTCAGGGCAGCTTACAATGCATTAAGCAATAGCCTTCATACTTTTGTATATTTATACAAAGTCAGCTTATCGCCGCCACAAACCGGGTCCTCAATTTACCTACCTTAGAAAGGATGGAAGGCTGAGTCAACCTTGAGCCTGGCAAGATTCGATCTTACTTTAATTGCAGACATCTGATGTTAAATTACAGAGCTCTGTCTGTTGAGCTATCCAGGCTCCCTATTGAATATTCTTTTGAGAAACTGCTAGACCTGAGTTCTACAGAAGGCCATTTGAAACCAGGAGAGAAAGAGGCTGATGCAGCCAGCTCCCATACTTTGCCTCATATTTCATTTACCACACAAGTGGAGCAGGGGTGGTATTCACTTACCTTTGCTACCAGTTCGCAAATGGCAGTGTGCACCTCCACACATGCACAGGACCTTCTGTGCATGCGCAGAGCGTAAAAAACGGGCCATGATGACGTCCGAGGGGGTGGGCGGAGCCTCCCACAGTCGCCACTACCAATTCGCCCAAACCGGATAACCGGCTGAATAGCACCACTGAAGTGGAGGCTTCAGCAAGGTGGTGTGTCACTCGAAGTTTGCATGGAGATATACCATGCAAATGGGCTAAAATTCATTTGAGGAAGAGATCTACATTCCACCCAATTGCTGTTGACAAGTTCAACTACTCATTGAAATTGAGTACAGATAGTCCTTGACTTACGACCACAATTGAGGCCCAAATTTATGTTGCGTAGTGAGACATTTGTTAAGTGAGTTTTTCCCCATTTTATGACCTTTCTTGCCACAACTGTTAAGTGAATCATTGCAATTGTTAAATTAGTAACACAGTTGTTAAGCAAATCTGGCTTTGCTTTGCTTGTCATAAAATCACAAAAGAGGATCCCATGATCCATGGACACTGCAACCATCATAAATATGAATCCGATGCCAAGCGTCCAAGTTTTGATCACGTGACCACAAGGATGCTGCAACTGTCTTAAGTCTGAAAAATGGTCATAAGTCACTTTTTCAGATATCGGTCGGGCTGAATGGCGCAGAGTGGTGGCAGCGTGGGTCCCGAGATATCTCGGGTGCTTCTTTCCGTGGGAGGCGGAGGAGGTATCAGCGAAACACTTTTGCTCAGTCCAAAACATGCTAAAAAGAAAGACACAATCTTACAGACAAACAGGCTGCCCAGAAGCAACATGTTGGATAAGGTGCAAAATTTTCTACCCCAGATGGCTAGTGCAAATAATCAGCTGAGAAGAGAAATGAACAGCAAACCTAGCCAAGAGTTTGACATTGAACATGTAGATTCTTTGATGGAAAGAATAATTGAAATGAATGTGGCCTTAGTAGAACTGAATGACTATGATACAACAGAATCAGAAGATGATTCGGAATGTGAGGAGAGCTCTACCTATGAAGAAGTTACCGAAGAAAATATTAAGTTTCCTTTGTCAAAAAGAGAAGGACAAATAGAAATGTTGGACGGTAAAAACTGAGTAGGTGAATTGGCCTTATTTTTCTGCCATTTCAATATCTACATGTAATCCTCATTTTTTCAAGGCCTCTGGGAAAGTTGTGCTGTGTACTACTAATAAGCTTGTGTACTTGATATATGGAGAGGTAAACAAAAAAAATATGTTGTAGGTCTGCTATCAAGTCAGAAGAAATTAATGAGGATTTCATTTGTAAAATTGAGGGGAAAGCAGAAAAAATAGTTGGACCAGACAGAAACAAAAGAACAATAGCTATTTATGATTTAATCTGTAATAACATTACAGATTACTACCAATTCTTGGATACATAGAGATCAAAGAAAATGTCCGTGGAAAACAGATAATTTACTCTAGATTGTTTCAATTACAAAGTATTTGGGCTGGTGACCCACTGTTTTATGTTAGTAGTGGTCTTCCAAATGAACTACATTCCTAACTCCCAGGTCTGGTTGGGATTCAAGCTCATTTGTTTACACCACAGGTTACTTACCTTGCATAAACTGTCCTTTAAGGTCAAGGTAAAAGAATTGTGTTAGACTGAAAGATATTTTTGTGGATAAGCAGCATTCATAATGGAGAATGAGGAATGCCATTGGGAATCCAGTATATTTTAAAGGTCCAAAATATGCTACAAATCAAACTGGGAGTTTATAATCCCAGCCAGTTTGAGATCACATTACATCTTTGAAATTAAAATATGCCTTGTATTCTCATAAAATTTATTTAAGTTGAATAAAAAATAATTTTAAGGTATGCTTTATACTGTAAAAGGCATCAACTTGCAAGATACATGCCAATTTGAGCTGAAATTAGTTTTATTCTTATGGGCAATTTGTTATGATTATACATTATTACTGGAACATATATTCCACTGAATAAGATCATCCTTTTTTTTTTTTGAATAAATAATATTTGAGCTGTTAAAAAAAAAAGTCACTTTTTCAGTGCCGTTGTAACTTTGAACCGTTAGTAAAAGAAGGGAAGTAAGTCGAGGACTATCTGTATTGCTGGGTCTTTCCTACTACAAGCATTATGAGCCTTCTCCTGCCTACATGAGCTTTTTTTTCACTATTTAGGTGGGAGGAAAGAGAGAGAGACAGTTTGGTCTGCTGGTTAAGGCAGGAGACTATGAATTCCAGTCTCTCAGCCATGAAAGTGCTGGAGAAGACTCCTGCGAGTCCCTTGGATTGCAAGGCAATCAAACCGGTCAGTCCTAGAGGAGATCAACCTTGACTGTTCTTTAGAAGGCCAGATCCTGAAGATGAAACTCAAATACTTTGAGAAGGAAGGACTCACTGGAGAAGAGCCTAATGCTGGGAATGATTGAGGGCAAAAGAAGAAGGGGACGACAGAGAAATGAGGTGGCTGGATGGAGTCAGTGAAGCAATTGGTGTGAGCTTAAATGGACTCCAGAGGATGGTAGAGGACAGGAAGGCCTGGAGGAATGTTGTCACATGAGGTCGCAATGGGTCGGACACGACTTCGCAACTAACAACAACAAAGCCATGAAAGTCAGTCACTTTCTCTCAGCCCAATCCACTTTACAGGATTGTCATTATGAGGAAAATAGGAGGAATGTTATGTACATTCACCACTTTGAGTTACTTATGAAGTCTGAAAGGTGGTATAAAAATCTAATAAATAAATAAATAAACAAACCCAACACTTGCACATAAAGAACCACTAAAATAGTTCTCTTTAACTTTGCCCGACTCCCTTCCTCTTTTCCTATGACCTGCCAGCTGGGCTATTTCAGGACATGGATTAAATGGATTTTTGGAAGTGTGTTCCCATATTCAGGAGTAGACTGATCCTGCAAGTCAGAAACTTGACAGGAGGGTAGACTAGCCATTCTAAGCATCTCTGTATGCGATGCATTCTTTCCCTGCCAGATATATAGGAGAATGATTGATGCTTATTTTTCTTGCCAGCAGGTGATGCTAGGTGGGAAGAGAAACAACATCAAGGGAGTCCAACAATCGCTTTTCTTTAATTTGTTCTGTGTTAAAACTGAAAGGACAAAACAGAAGTCCTTCATTACCAGCACTATTTGATGACACAAGTTATTAATCATAATAGTATGGATACAGAAGCTGAGTACAGTGCTGAGTTTAAATATATTTGGGTTAAGGTTCCGCATCTATACATTTTTATTAAAACCAACATTGTGCAACTAATTCTTTCAATTATTTAAGTAACCTCAACCCAAAATCTCAAACAAGAAAATTTTAAAACAGAAAGAGCATCCCATTTCTTTTTCTTCCTTCTCCCTAAAGTTTCTCTTTCCTCTCCTAAAACCATTGTGAACCCAGAAAGAGGGTGTACCATTCTACCTGGCTGTTCCCTGGGACACATGAAGTGACCAGATAATGGGAAGAACTCCTGGTTTTATTTTCCATCACTACACAATAATTTTGAAGAAAAAAAACCGAATTAGATAGATCTATCTAAAATAACTACACATTAATTTTCCATGTTTCTACATATTGTGACTTTGTGCTGCCAATCCATGACACACACAAAAGCATTGTACCTTCATCCAGTGATGGGATTCAAGTAATTTAACAACCGGCTCTCTGCCCTAAAGATTTCTTCCAACAACCGGTTTGCCAAACTGCTCAGAAAGTTAACAGCCGGTTCTCCCGAAGTGGTGAGAACTGGCTGAATCCACCACTGCCTTCATCCCACTGAAATCCATGGCTATTTTAACTATTCAAGGCCAGTTGTGATCATTCCGGTGACATTGACCATCTTCTACATACGTTTAGCACATCCACACTTTACCTTTATAGAATGTGAAAGTGGTTTTAGAAGCTTTTTGGTATTTGACCAAATAGTGTGGAATATAGGACTCTGTTGGTGGAGCTGCATTCATGAGATTAAAGGAAGCTGCAATTCAGCCAAGAATGTGAAGCTGTATGTCTTAGAGAAAGAAGAAACTGAAGAGAAGATGCAAAGGTGTGGTTCAACCAGTGCTGAAATGCTACTGGTTCGCACCAATTCAGGCGAACCAATAGTAATAAAAGCTACCAATTCAGGCGAACTGGTAGTGAAAAAAAGCTAACGATTCGTCTGAACTGGTATTTCCGACAATCAGCTGTGCCGCGCGATTTATATTCGCTAGAAAGCTGGAAATCCTACTTTCTAGTGAATCTAAATTGTGCGGCACAGCTGTTCCACCCCCTGACTGTTCTACTTACCATTTTAAGCCTTCTTTTTCCACACGAAGCACGCGTTTGGAGCGCACGGCACATGCTTGTGCAGTGTGCTTTTGGAGTGTATTGTGTATGTGCACACAGCGTGCTTTTGGCACACACTGTGCATGCACATGTGCAGCATGCTTTGGGCATGCACTGCGCATGCGTGCACATAGCACACATTTGGTGCACACCGTGCATATGCAGGCAGCGAACTGGTGACAATCCATGGCGGATTTCACCACTGGGTTCAACGTATCTAAGGCTTCAGAAAAAGTTCTGAAGTTCTGCAGTGGAGCTCCCGAAGTTCCAGAAGAATTCCAGAAATTCTCCAATGGACTTCAGCCTCAAACGAATGGCCAGAAGTTGCACAGAAGATAAGAGAAGAAATTCAGGAATCAAATTTCTGTCTGCCTTTTTGGCTTGGCTCATCCACTCACCCACCCCTTTTCTTGCTTAGCGTATAAGGAAGCTGCTGAAGTGCCTTAACTGATAACAGGCAGAGAGGATGGTGGGAGCAGGTGGCCCAAAGTTGCCTAGAAAGAGTAAAGAGATTAAAATTAGAGATAAGCAAGACAGGGATGTAAGTTTGGGAAGGGACAGAAACATGACAATTGAATGTAAAACTGCTGCAGGGCTGTGATATACAAAAAAACCCCTTAAACATTAAAAAATAAATTGATTTTTTTAAAACTTGGAGGCTGTAATGGCATGTGGGAGTGACCTTGGAGGACAGGAGGAACAACTGCAGACAGGACAACCAGCATATAAAAGAAGTCTCAGTCCACAGGAGAGAAGGCATGGGAAGCATCTTAGAGGGGATCTTGCATAAATTTACATAGAGAGTAAAAGGAAGGGAGGGAAGAAATACTTTTAGTCTTGCAAGATCCTGTCAACATACCTCTTCAATAAAGATGGAGTTAGCCTTCATGATTGTGCTTCCTGTAGGGCTAACAGAGACTCTGTAAATAATATCTCACCAGCAACTGTAAAAAAAATCAAGCCACCGAATATCTTGCAGATAGCCTATTTTGTCAATAAAAGTAGTTGTCCCACCAGATTTATCTGTATCCTGACTGAGTCTGTCACTATCCTTAAATCAGGCCTATGACCTATGAAGAGAAATGCTGGTGCGGATGAGGAGGAGACTCCCTTAGCAATTCAAGGTCTTCGCCCTGACTCAGAGCCCACCGAGTTCAAAACTTGAATGTTGTCATTTTCTAAAATTGGGCAATTATTATATTTTACTTGCACTAGCATGCATCCTGTTGAAATAGTAATTGTACATTTCTGGCAGCCACTTTGAATGCAAATGCCATTAGAAGCAAAGCCAATAATGCACAATTGTGAAATAACAACTCTGCACTCTGAGAGTAGATGAGGTTAGCGGATAAAGAGAAATGTTTATTCAGCAATAATGTTTGGATTTGTCTCACAAAGGCAGATACCAACATTGGGACAATCACAGTATTTATAACTATGCACAGCACCATATATCCAGTTCTCATTGATTTAATGTGTGCTTTTGCCTGATGTGGTTAAGCTTTTCATTTTTTGCATATTATAAAGAAACATGGTTCTATATTGTCTTTTAAAACGCTGACTGGTCATTTTCTCATCGTAGAATATCCTGACATGCATTCTGACTTATTAACTTGGTTTCATTTACAGGCAATGTTTGTCCTTATCTAATATTCTGTTTTCAACAGAATTACATTCACTGTAGTTTAGAAGATTTTAATTCCAGCCGGGCTTAGAATTTGTTTACAAAACTTTTTTTTAGCTAATAAAAGGTTATTTGATTGGAGGTTGTTTGTATCTAATCCTTTGGGTCTCTGATCATAAGAACATAGGAACTCCCTTGCTAGAACAAACCAAGATCCACTACACCATTTCTAAATTATTTTTACAGCAATTAAACAACCAAGTCACCATCTGATTTGTTTCAAATCAGAAAGCTACTAACATCTAAGATACTTGTAGAGGCAACTGGCAATTATACTATATGAATTCAATGGAAATCTATAGAGCAGGCCTGACAAAAGGGCAGCCTGAGGGTCAGATTCATCACGTAAAGGCCATACCCACCCCAGTTCCACAAAGGCAAAAAATATCACGATACATCATGATACATCATGTGACGTGAACAAATTTGACACCAGTGCTATAGAGCTCTTGGTCATGGTTCACCCAAAGGTGCTTTTTTCAAGAAGCAACTGGACCTTCTTTGTTTTTCCTTGAAGACTTTTTGCTTTTCATCCTAGAAGCTGCTTCAATTCTTCAGTCAAAGTTAAAGAAGCTTCTTGGATGAGAAGCGAAACGCTTCTTTTCAAAAAAAAAAAAAAAAAAAATGAAGAAAGTCTAGTTACCTCTTGAAAAAGCACCTTTGGAACAGTTCAAAGAAAGATTACCCCAGATTTAACACAAGCTTCTAAAGAGAAAATCTAGAAAGAAAACAAAAACCATAAATGTGCTGTGTGCAATGACTTCTCTACCCTGTCCCTTAAGGGCATATCTGCATTTATTAGTTAGTGCAGAGTCCAACTTTCTGCTTAGTTCATCACCAGTAGAGGTCACCCATTGCTTCCTGGGAGCAGAAACAGATGATGTCATCTTGCTCCCATTCCCAGACTATTGCAAATGTATCTGGCAATGAAGTTTTCCAGCTTTCATTCCAAACTGCTGTTTTCTGATCGAACCATATTAAGCATTGCAGTGCTTAAGTCCATTGCTCCATTCTGAAGCAGGCTCAGACCTGTTTAGTATCTGGGTCGGAATCTTCCTAGGAATTCCAAAACTATAGATTAGATTGGAAAGTTAAAAGGAAAAAAAAACACTTTGGCACAAGGCAGTGACAAACAATTTCTGTATTGCTGCCAAGAAAATGTTACGATTGTCTAGAGATGGGCAAAATGTTCTGTGCATAGAACAGTGATCTGGAGTTATCTGTAGTTAAACCAAAGACTTTGGCTTTTGGACGGTGCAAAGAAAAAAACTGGGCTGTTTTTTCCAGAATTTGTGGAAGGCCAAGAACATTAATAGTGGAGAAAATCAGGAAAGGTGATAAGCTGAAGAAAGGATAGTCCCATGGAAGATCTCATTCTGGGAACATGGTTACTTCCTGCTGAGACCATCACTAGAAGGAACAGTTGAATAGAATAGGTAGTTGAGGGGGGAATTGAAGATATTGGAAAGACCAGCGCTTGTGTGGGTGCTGTTTTGGGACATTGACAGTGACTGAGAGAAGGGAAGGCTCTGGAAAAATCAGGAACCAAAGCCAACGAGTCATGGAATATCCTTTCAAAAAAGCCAGCTTGAAAGTGTGTGTCCTGGACAAGAAAATCTCCTAAAATGCAGGAGTCCTACATAATTGGCTCAGCATTATTGCAGGTAAAATACCAAAAGAAATTCTTGTTGGCTACTGAAAGCAGTAGATTAGAGAAAGGGTGCTAGTAGTACTGAGGAATGACTCTGTAGAAGTTCTCATTACATGCTTCCAAAGATCTTAGGAGTCTGTTCTTTTTAAGCTTCTTTGCTTATGAAGACTCCCACTCTTATTTAGTTCTCTGCAGAGAAAAGAAGAGCTTCCTCATATTCTTCTGTGTTTTTATGTAAAATTAAGGGGATGGTGCTTACAAGTCAATGAATAATTATTATTATATCCAGGATGCCCAGAAGAAAACCATACGGCTCTCATCAAAATCATTCTTCTTCTAAAGCAAACAAAGTATACTAAGGGAACAGGAATGGCGAGTGGTGGGATTCAGCTGGTTTGCACCGGATCAGGTGAATAGGTTGTTAAATTACATCCACTATCAAAGTGTATCCTGGGCGCTGTGCTGCACTGCAATGGAGAAACAGGCAATGGAGCAGCTGGTGCAAGGAAGTGAGAAAACCACTTTCCCTCCTCCTTCCCTCGTGCCAGCCGTTCCGTTGCCTGTTTCTCCATTGCAGTGCAGCTCAGCGCCCAGGATCCACTTTGATGGGGGGAGGGGTAATTAAACAACCGGTTTGCCCAGGGTCAGGTTGGCTGTCCTGCATGTGCGGCAGAGATAGAGGACAGGGATGGGCCATTCCTCCCACGACAGCCAACCTGACCCTGGGCGAACCGGTTGTTAAATTATTTGAATCCCATCACTGGAAATTCCCTGTGTGACAAGTCTCTCTCTTGCCATCAGTATTCCTTGCAGGATACTGATGGTATGGAGTCTTACTTTCCTAGGGTAAAAAAAGCAAGTCAGCCTAATTTTTCACTGAGAGTCATGTACTTTTGTTTGCTCCAGATACAACGTTATTCTTCCCATCATTCAGTGGAAACTCCTATTTAGAACTACCTTCACTATCCTCCCTGTTGGAGGATAGATTTGCATCAGGGCAAGAACAGAACAAGGTGACAATCTACTTGACTGTGAAAACAACTGCTTTAAATGGCACTCTCCTTTACGGTGAGTATAGCTATTTTATTTATATAGTGATCTCAGAAAGGCAAGCCTGCCCTATCCTTTCCTAGCATTTCCACTCTCTCACCTGGAGATAGAGGTCTGGAGGAAAATGTAGTTCTAGGGAAAAAATTAAGCTTCAGTCCAGGGGTGGGTCCTATTTACTTTTACTACCGGTTCACAACGGGATCACATGCACGCGCTCACTTCGCTCGTGGGCACACCTTGCTTCTGCACATGCGCAGAAGCTTCTGTGCATGTGCAGATCACTGATGATGACATCCAGGGTGGTGGGCGGGGCCTCCTGCCGGTTTTACTATTGGTTCTTGCGAACCGGTCTGAACCGGGGGCAACCCACCACTGCTTCAGTCCCTGTTCATGAATGGGAGATGTCCTTTCCTCCTGAAAGATGACTGGAGTAGAACAGGACCACCCCACTTCCCCATGATTAAGCCTTTAAATAAATGGTTCCGGTTTATTTTTTGAATCAGAGTCTTCAGGCCTTTAGTGATTTTGAAGTGTGTGGATTTGAGTAAAGAGAGAAGTTTTATTTTAATAAATAAAACAAAGGGTATACTTGAATAATGGGATACCTGTTCCATATTATAAGACACTTAGATCTGCATATCAAGGTTAACAACCTGTAAATCAACTAGCAGGGACGTGGTGGCTCAGTGACTAAGCGCTGAGCTTGTTGATCGAAAGGTCGGCAGTTCAGCAGTTTGAATCCCCACTGCCGCGTAACGGGGTGAGCTTCCGTTACTTGTCCCAGCTTCTGCCAACCTAGCAATTCGAAAGCATGTAAAAAATGCAAATAGAAAAATAGGGACCACCTTTGGTGGGAAGGTAACAGTGTTCCATACGCTCTTGGCGTTTACTCATGCCGGCCACATGACCACAGAGACGTCTTCGGACAGCGCTGGCTCTTCAGCTTTGAAATGGAAATGAGCAGCGCCCCCTAGAGTCGGGAACAACTAGCGCATATGTGTGAGGGTAAACTTTACCTTTAAGTCAACTGGCCAAGCTATTAAGAAGCAAAGAAGTCATGTAGATCTCAGCCACCAGATATTTTGTCAGAATGACAACATCTGTGTCATGATATAGTAATAGAAACTTTGTCCCTTACAAAGCTATCATCTTCTGTGTTTTGACCCTCTGCGGGTCATTCCTTTCAGTCTCAATGCTCCCTTTGAACTCTGGTATTCTACAATAGAGCTCTCTGATATTTTTTTAAAAAAAGATCAAAGAATAATTCTCAGTTGGCAGGTGAGTTCATGGCTGAAAAGGTCTTTGGGAGTCCCTATATAGGAAGAGAACCCCACTCAAAATATGGCTCATTTTCACTCACCTCACTGAAACCAGTCAGTGAAGTTATAACCCCAAGAATAATTTCAGTGTTTTTACTTTCTGTTGTGACCTAGGCTTACTGAGTCATTAAAACACACTAGTAGTACAAAAAACCTCTTTTACTGCAACAGCTGTGAATTACGTTTGTTCACAGCTGAGTCCCAATTAGGCCTACTTGGCAAAGTCACACGGAGTCCAGAATCAAACAAAGATGCCAACTGGGAACAGAATTAACAATGTTGCTTTCCTGCAAAGTGCCCACGTGCCTTTGCTCCTTTTTTAAGCCTTATGAGAGGGGCCAATCATCTCCAGGCCTTACTCCCGCGTCATCCCTTTGTTTTAACTGTTCATGCCTTTTGGCAGCTCTGCGCATGGACACTAGGAACAGACTCCTCTTGTTCCTCTGCCTCTCTGCTGTCCAAATCTGGAGGCTCTGGAGTCCGCATATCATTCCCAGATGGCCCTGGCCCCATCTCTTCCTCCAAGGCAGAGCCCTCGTCCGAGCCTTCCCCAGAGTCCAGGACTGGCCTATGTTCCTCCCCAGCCTCCTCACTGTCCAACTCCGCTGCCAGCTCCGCTACACTTTCCCACACAGCTCCTATTTTACTGGATCATAGATTTCTATAGACAACAAAGGTATAGACAATATATTATATTGACATCAAATTCATTGGAAAGAAAAAAAAAAAGAATGGACCATTTGTTCCTGTACCTATCAGAGTCTTAAAACAGTTCTGGCAGAGCCTTACCTGTATATGCTGTGATGAGCTTTGCGGGTTCATTCACTGTGCCATGTATCATAGCCATAACTTGCCAGATAATTGATATCCAGTTATTCTCTAGGGAACTGTTACACTACAGTCTTCCCAAACACAATTATTTTCCATAGACTGATCCAAAACAGCACTAAGCTCTGCAGGATCCTGCATTTAAACTTCTGGGACAATTTTCATCAGCAGCCCAGCAGAGAGCTAAAAAGCAGAACAAAGCCAGATGGTGATTTTGTAAACAATATGCTCCAGATGTTCAAAATTGCATAAAGGTGATTTCAAACTTTTCAGCAAGCAGAATAACAGAACAGAACAACAAGAATTGGAAGGAACCTTGAAGGTCTTCTCATCCAGGCAGATGACTGTATGCCATTTCAGACAAGTGGCTGTCTAGTCTCACCTCCAATGATGGAGCACCCACAATTTCTGGAAGCAAGTCACTGTTTCACTGATTAATTGTTCTCACTGTCAGGAAACTCCTCCTTAGTTCTAGGTTGGTCCTTCCCTTGAGGAGCACATTCTCCTAGGTGAACCATTCGCAGAACATTTGCCTATGTGCAGCCAATCATGAGAATTTTGGTGTGGGTTAGGGTTAGGGTGTTCAGCAGTGATTACTCTCATTGGATTGCAATCTAACAGTCAGTATACCTCGTGGTGGTAAGGACTCAATAACTAAACTGAAGTCATAGGAAAACTGCAAGGATTGGGTATGGGCACAGAAGATTACCTGTTTGGCGTTGATTAAATATTTCCACAGAGCCAACTGAGGGCTGGAAGATTTCCAAATTATTAGAAAACTGTGGAACAGGATGCCCAATATTAAAGGTGCTTGGGAGAAAAAAAAATAGCTTGAGAAAACAAGTAGTAACAATAATCACAAATGGATAGGTAGAGAGGAGACTGGCAAAAATGCATTAAAAGCCAACAAGAAGACTAGGATACAACAATAAACAGAATTGTGTGGTCCGATGGTCATTCTCATAAAGAAGAAGAGGGAGGAGGAGAGAGAGGAGTTCTTGAGGTATTTCAGGCTAATTGGATGATTTTTTTTAAATGAAGGAAGAAAAATAGACTAAATAGCTATTAATCAGATAATATATCTCTTCTCACCTTCTGAATTATTTTCTTTCTTAAGAATCAAAGAGGCATCCTTGCTTAATGACCAGTCACTGAACAACCATTCAAGGTTAGTCAAGACTTCAGAAAAAGTACTTACATCTCACCATTAAAGTTATGTCTGCCTCACTCTTTTCTCCCATAGTCAAGTGGTCACATTCTGGCAACCAGATTGCGTTTACAACTGCTTCAGTGTGTCCCAGGGTCATAGGACCCTGAATTGTAACCTTTTGTCATTTTCCAGCAGAAAACAGCAGAAAATGCCCACTGGATATGCTGATATATGACCATGTGATTCACTCATTTAATGACCATTGTAAAAATATTGTAAAATTGTGTCAGGTCATATGGTAACTCATATAAAAAAGGCAGCTACTTACAACCAAAATTCAGGACTCAATTGTGGTCATAAGTCAAGGTCTACTGCTAGAACAGCCATTATGGATACTTGCTGAGATGTTTTTTTTAAAAAAAGAGAGCTTCCCTTATTACTAAACAATTTTTTGAATTCTGCTTCCTATACAACAAAGTTTCTTGAGGTATGAGAGAAAGATTTGAAAAAAGTATTGTCAGATATAAATGTAAAAATACATAACTACTCTGCCATAAACAAACACTAATTTGGAGATTTTTGCTATGGGTATAGAAGTGGACTTTTGTGTTTTCTGTGGGGAAAAAAAGAACTAAGACTTTACCACAGTATGCATGATCAAAGTTTGAATATACATTTGACCACATTCCAGGTGGCATATTATACACATTCCTGTAATAAATTATTGATAAGAAAAAGCTTTTTTGCTTTCACAAATGTTGATATTTGAAAGAGAAAAAAAGTGCATTGTTGGATCGAGAACTGGAGTATTGTGGCAGTTCCAATTGCATATCTTTTGCTTGCTTTTTATATATGCAAATATAGTCCAGCTGGATGGCAAACAAAAGAACAAAATCATTTTTATTTTTACTTTTTGACTATAACACATGAAACACTAGTACATAATTGCAGGACTAATTCCAACATTTCTAATGGGCTGTTTCTGAGATGATCTCAAATGCTTAAATTTACCATCAGTGATAAGTCCACGTTTCAGTTGGCTCATGCTCTCAATATTTCATTTTTGTTATTCTTCCTTCTCTATTGCTTAAGAACATCTCCCTTTGGAATGGCCATCTCACAAAATCATGTAGATAACTGACATCAGACTTTGTTCTCTTCCATTGGTGGGTTGTGTCCATTCAGAAATTCCTGCAGGATCCTTAGCTGATCAATTATAACACAGATCTTGTAGCTTGTTCTCTATCATGAGTGGAGCCTCTATTGTTGCCTTCAGATGGTAATAAGTTATCTCTAATGGACAACTAAATCTTTCAATGCAATTGGTCCTTGAACCAATTGTGAAGGGATGTTCTGATGGTCCGGGATGGTACCCACCTTTCTTGGCTTTTTCCAACATTCTCTTGGCCACATAGAAAAGTGATTCTGCTTTCCCATTGTTCTGGGGATAAGCAAAGAAACTAAAGACTCCCATCATTTCAGAAGACTTCACAAGCCAATTGAGTATTGTGTGGTTTGGTGCCTAGAGATAAAATACAATAGGTCCAGGTAGCTCTTCACCAATAAAAAATAATAATTTTCCATTGCTTAAGTTTCTTAAATTCTCTTTTGTTTCCAATTGATATTGGAAACAATTCTCCATTGAGGAAAGAAACTCAACAGAAGTACTAACATAACGTCATCGTATTAGTAATGATCACATTCAGCTGATACCAGTACTGGGGCCAGTGGCTCTATGTGCAAACATCATCAGTTTGTTTTGAAAGCAGAAAGGTCCAAAGAGAATACTATATACAGATGATCATCATGGAACACTCACTGGAAAAATATAATCTGAACTTTCAGAAATTGATGATGATGACGCCCAGGAGCCAACAGAAGAAATGGAGGAAAAAATTGAACCAAAGAACCAGAGAATAAAAGAAAATGACAAGGAGGAGATAACAATGAAAATAATAGTGACTGATGAATTAAATCAGGGGGAAAATATATTAAATGAATTGAAAAGAGAATTGGAGATACTGGAAGATATTTTTGAAAGTGAGATAGGGGCTTGGGCAGAAATTTTGGAAACTAGGCAGTGGAAGAGAGTAGAGGTGGGAGA
The DNA here is from genome assembly GCA_022577455.1 of Arizona elegans. Taxonomy (NCBI): domain Eukaryota; kingdom Metazoa; phylum Chordata; class Lepidosauria; order Squamata; family Colubridae; genus Arizona; species Arizona elegans. Next base: position 212,015,588 of record JAKOOJ010000001.1, on the reverse strand, counting down.
AATATCTAGATTGAACAGCCAAGAAGTAGATATAGATGGAGATAAAGATTCAAGAGAGGAATATGGGAGGCAAGTTAAAAAAAAACATAGCAATTAAAGTATTGAAGCGGGCAAGAGACAATGGATAGATATCTCTTTTTTGTTGTTCTGATTTACTTTTCTTTTTCTCTCTCTCTTTTTTCTTTTTTTAGGTAGGTGACATGACTAGAAGTTAGGTAGGATAGAAAGAAAACATTTTTTAATAAAGGGTGATATGATTAAAAGTTAGAATAAGAGATAGAAATAAGAAAGGGGGAATATTAGTGTATACACTTCTATATAATAAAATAAAAGCAATAACAAGAGAAAATATGGAACAATTGAATAATGATAGACTGTAACTTAATATAAATGTGTATTATTATTATTAGAAATATATAAGCTGATTGAATGTAATAACTATGATTAATTTGACTAGTTTTATTTGTATTAGAATGCATGATACCCAGCTTCCACACTGTTCACACATTGATATGTTTGTTAAAAAATAAAAAAAATAAAAAACTTGAAGAAATTGATGAAGATTGTAGGGTTTTTTCAAATATTCCTAATATTGATTTATGTTTTTCCATGTTCATGTAAATGTATTTAAAACTGCTTCCCTCCCCCCGTACTTCTAGAGACTTTGTCAATAGAAAAGTATAACAGGTTTGTAGAGTTATGAAAATACTTTTTTAAAAAGCTATTTTTTATTCTGAACAAATAATTGTTATGTATCAGATTGGTTTCTGGAATAAAGAAAGCCATGAAAATCCTCACAATTGGGTTGGAACTGTAATGGAAAGAAATTGGTGAACAAGGAAGATACATAAAAATAAAAAAATGATACTGAAGTATCTCATGTTCTGTGTTATTTGAAGGAGGCTGTTTCTATACTGTAGATAGTGGGGAAAACACAATTTCTCCACTATCCTCTCCCCCCCCCAAAAAAAAAGAGAGAGAGAGGGAAAAAAATAATATGAGTCAATTGGAGAAAATCAAAATGGAGTGTAAAACTGAGCAAGAATTGAACTTCTTTATCTCTGTGTAAGTGTCTTATAACTAAACAATTTCATTCTTTTTAAAGCTAATGATGAATTTTCAGAAGAACATTTCCTTCATCTTTACCTCATGAATGGGAAGCCAACTGCTCGATTTGGCTGTGGCCCTTCTCCAAACATTTTGACAGTGACTGCCAATCACTCCATTAATAGGGATGTCCTTGTACCGATCACACTAAGGTAATACTTTCCTGTACTTAAGTGAATGATGACTGAACATATTACATGCTTGCCTTCTTACTGATGAAAACATAAGAAAAATCAAATGTAAAGGTCATACACAGTTATCTCTAGAAAATTATATCTGTCTATCATCTACAATATCTATCATCTACTGTATATCTATTTGATTTGAATGCCATCTAAGTCTCAATGATTCTTGGTGGTTCACAAATAAAAACACTAAAACATACAACAAGGAACAAAAATGAAGAACAAAAGATGGCAAAGACTACAAGAACCAGATAGGAACAATGACAACAAAACAAACACACACAATCCAAGGGGGCTTCACTCACCCTTGCCAAAGGCCTGGGAGAAGAACCAAGTCTTCAAGGTCCTTCAAAACACCATCAGGTTGAAGCCATCTGAATTTTGGGCCGGGGGTGGGGGGGCTCTTCCCATAGGGTAGGAACTACTCTCATTTCTCTAGGAAAGATTAGAGATGAAATATATGTCTTCTATGAAGAATATTCCTTATGCCATCCTTGTTTCTTGGGTGAAAAGGATTTGGCAATAGATAATGAGAAAGATTCCCTGGCTGAGACACTTAGAAGCTGAGATCAGTCTGAATATACCATACAAAGAGAGATGATATGGGAATTTGACAGGAAATAAGATAGCTTTATGCATTCCTTTGAAGAATTATAAATATAATGTGGAAATAAGGATGGTGCTGGGGATTTGAATAGACCTCCAAAAGTAGCATTGCAAATGTGCAGCTTATTTTATTTTTCACTGTTAAGTTGTTTATAGACTACCAGTGCTGCTTTCTCAATCAACACAAATCTACGTTCCCTGTGCCGCCCAGGAATGTTGGGATTAATTAAAAACTCCAGTCCAAACTTCTATTGTAACATACTGATTTTGATACCACCCTAATACTGGCAGAACTGTGTTCTTACTACCTCAGAAGTGTAGAAGTGAAGATACTATTACAAAACAGATTTCTAATATTACATCCCTTGATATTCATTTTATCCATTGTTAGCTGTGTGTAAGCTACACTTACACATAGTCAATACACTTAAGTTATTATTGAATAGATATGAATCTTGCTTCTTCAGATACAAGCTACAGCCCTTATCAAATCAAAGCATGCACATAGGTTCCTTGATTTATTTTGATCTTTTTCCTTTGTTTTCCTACCTAAATATTGTGGAATATTTCTTTCTCATTATAGTGCCTTTCTGTGTGTTTGAAAAAAACCCTCCTACATTTAAGTTCTTTTAGTTCAGCTGCCAGAGATAACAAAAATAATTGCTGCAACCTCTCAAGTTAATTAGACAAATAGTTTAAGAGGACATGACCACATTATAGTATCTTTCATGCTCTGTCAAAGGACTTCTCAAGCAAAGTATCCCTGCAGAGGTAGTTTAATAAACATGAAACCATCCTTCTTTCTCTGAATTTTAAGGTTGTATGTAAAAAAAATTACAAATTGGGCACAGGGAAACCTCACCTTTTGGCCCTGATGATTCCTCCACACTAGGAATGTGGAGGCCAAGTAGCACACATAATTACAAATGCATATTACGGAAAGGCTTCCTCATTGACAACATGGTGGGCCATAGTCAGTTCTAAAACATGGACCTGCTGGATGGCAAATTATTACGGTGCTTTTAGCTTCTTAAGCTGCTTTTCATTTTTCTATTATTTTTCCTTTGTCTTTAATGCTAGGCAGGTGGGCAAACCTCCCAAGCATCCAAAATAACACAGGGCCATTCTTGGAAACAAAAATAATTGAGGATTTTGAAACTAGCTAGTCTTCTTTTCTTTTCAATTAGAAAAGTCTAATTTGTTTTTCCATAAAGTTATTATGCAAAATAGACAATATAAGAAGTAGTATATTTGTGATGTTTTGTCATAGGTGTTTCCTGCATTTGGAGTTTTCTCACCTAAAAATATGATGAGAATATCATCTTTGAGACTCCTAATGGGAAAAAGAGAGTTAAATCATGAGATCTGGATGGCAGAGAACTCAGGAGTTGCCACCTCTTCTGTTATAGAAATAAAATAAAACACTCAAAAAGTGAACATATTCTGCCTGCAAATAAAATAGCTTTAAACCTGAGTAGAAGAAAATGAATATTTGTAGTAAAAAAAAAAAAAAAGCTGTTTGCACCAGCTGTTTGCAAATCTATTGTTTTAATGAATAATCAATTGTACAGTTAGGAAGCCTTGTTTATTTAAAGATTGTCTTAGACATCTGCATTATTTTGGACAGTCAATGTAATTTTGTTATTAAATTGCTCTGTAGACTTATTTTGCTTCACTTTAAACAATTTCATTTTATGAATAGCATTGGTTGATTCATTATCATGTTTGTGATAATCTATTAATGTTAATAATACACAAAAACAGATTATTATCCAGAGTCTCTTTGGATAGTGAGGTAGGCAACATGTAAAATTGATGGATGGATGAATGGATGGATGGATGGATGGATGGATGGATGAATGAATGAATGAATGAATATGGAAATTTAAATCTGACTTAAAGAATTTGAATAAACTGCAGAAAATGCTAGATTTTCATGAAGGGAAGAAATTCCTAATGCTAGCATCTTTAGCACTGTAGTATTCAATGATATATTGAAGATAGTCTGACTTGAAGCAGAAGATAACATTTGACCTGCTGATAGTATTTCTACCCTAGATAATAATGCTCAAATAATGGCATTTATCCTTTTGAAATAATTAAGCCAAAACACCAGAATCACATGGTATGTAGTTCCTTTGATGGCACATCTCAATATAACAAATAAAACATCAGCCTTACATACATGACCTATTTTGATTTTTATGATACAAGCAATGTACATGGACCTTGCAAAATAAATTTAGAGCACATAATGCATAGGACAAGAAACACCTCAGTGCAAGTAGAATAGTGATCTAGACTTTTGCAATAATGTAATGATTTAGCTTGATAGAATTTAGCTTGCCAAATGCAAGGTGAAGAAATGAACAGCACAATTCCACATGTGTTTACATGGTGGTCTTTGATTGCAGTATATACCTCATTGATTATAAATGAGACTTCCAGATTCCAGAATTATTTTGAGAATGGATTCCCATCAAATACTGTAATCTCAGAGAAGGTGATCAGATCTTTAATTTTATCAGGAAAATTAGGATGGATATAAAAACATTTTGCCCTAAGTTACATCCAATGAGTCCACAGTAACCGAAGACAAGTCAATCTAGTGAGCGAGGAACTAAATCATGTCATGTAGAAGGTGGAGGAAGCAGGAGGTGGTTCAAAGAATACAATTTAACAGATCAGGAGTGTAGAGTTATTACCCTCAGACCAAAAAAAAAATCAGTAGGACTCTAGGAGCATCTTTTCTGACTAACAAATTTTGCATCAAATGCAAAAAAATGGCCAGACTGATGTAGGATTTAAACTTGGATGAAGGAGGCAGTGGAAAAGAGAAGAAGACAGCATTAATATGCAGATTCGGCCTACATGTGAAACTAATTACAGTACCTTATCCATGAATCACCATCAAAGCTGACACAAGCCAAAGCACAGAACAAGTCAAAGAAATAATGCAAGATCAGATGTGGAGAGACCTGCCCCATAGAATCACCAAGAGTCATACAGACTGAATGGATAACATCGTATCCATGAACGGTTGTTGTGTGTTAAAAACCCATTGTGTATTTTGAGACCATCTGAGATGCCCCAAAGCTTTTGGATATGTTCAGCAGTCATATGCAGATATTTTTCTTCATACAATTTTAGTTGAGCAGAGAAGACAGTTCTCGTTCAATTTTTTTATTTGTTTAATTATATAAAATAGAAAGAAAAAATAGAAATAGGTGATCAAGGGAAGGGAAAGGAATGGGGAACAGAAAGTGTGAGATACAAGGGGGGGGAAAGAAAAAAAGGGGGGGTTGTTTTCCGACAGCACAGTACAAGATAAAAACAGTCCAGCCTCATTTTTTTGCTTTTACACAATACGTAACTAACCATTTCTGTAACTAACCCAGAGGGATGCATTGGCTTGGTGGCTAAGACGCTGAGCTTGTCGATTGAAAGGTTGGCAGTTCAGCGGTTCGAATCCCTAGTGCTGTGTAATGGGGTGAGCTCCCGTTACTTGTTCCAGCTTCTGCCAACCTAGCAGTTCGAAAGCACGTAAAAAATGCAAGTAGAAAAATAGGGACCACCTTTGGTGGGAAGGTAACAGCGCTCTGTGTGCCTTCTGCATTTAGTCATGCTGGCCAGCTGACCCCAGAGATGTCTTTGGACAGTGCTGGCTCTTTGGCTTAGAAACGGAGATGAGCACCACCCCTAGAGCCGAAAACGACTAGCATGCATGTGCAAGGGAACCTTTACCTTAACCATTTCTGTAATGACAAATCTTTGTGATCAACAAAACCAAAGTCAACGTTTCATTTTTTTTTTCATCACAAGCACAAAATCCAGAAGTGATATCCAAGTGAAAAACATGTTTAAATATATTTTCTGCTTTGAATAAAATAATCAATTTAACCATTCCTGCTTTATCTTCCTTGCTATGGAAATAGAATGTTATAATCTTTGTGAACTGTCACCATTTTTATTAACAAGATTTATTTATTTATTTATTATTTAAATTTTTATACCGCCCTTCTCCCAAGGGACTCAGGGCAGTGCACAGCCAGCAATAAAACACACATTGCTGATCACATTGTAAGCCGCCCTGAGTCTTCGGAGAAGGGCGGCATATAAATCAAATTAAAAAAAAAAAAAACACACATATACATAAAATTTAAAAACAATTTAAAATATATTAAATAATATAGCTTCATTGTATTCTTTAATATTTTTTTACCTTACTGGGAAAAAAAACTACTCTTTTTTTTCACCCTTTTTTTAATAATTTAATTTAATTTAATTTAATTTAATTTAATTTAATTTAATTTAATTTAATTTAATTTAATTTAATTTTTAAATTTAAATACCGCCCTTCTCCCGAAGGACTCAGGGCAGTGAACAGCCAGAAGTAAAAAACATCAAATGCAAAATTTAAAAACAATTTAAAAATAAATTAAACATTTTGGCCCGACAGTTAAAATCCCCCATTAAAAATCCAAATTAAACTTTCTTTAAACACTTTTTTTTAAGCCAAAACTTTCTAATGCATCTTTTGTTTTAACTTTTTAACATACAAGCTTTAAACTTCAGTATTAAATTTAGATCCCTCCCTTGCAAACTCTCCTTGTAGAATATTTTTTTTCTTTTATAAACATCCTTTTTAAAACATATTTTTTTTCTTTAAACTTGTACATCATTTTCTTTAACTTTCTCTTAATGCAGGTACTCTCAAATACATTTTCAATAACATTTGCCTACTTTAAAGATTACTTAAGAACTTACTTAAGTCGTCTCGACTTTCAAACCGCTACACCCCGCCGCAGGGAGGCGGAGCTGGTAAGATGGTTCCGCCCCAGGCACCTGATGGAACCTGATAGGTTCCAGATGGAGCTTGGGACATTTCCTGAGGCTCTGGCACACGCCTCGGCTGGAGACCTAGTGGCCGCCTGGGAAAGGGCGGCCACTGGAGCTCTGGATCGGGTCGTGCCCTTGCGGCATCTGACCTGGCGCTGATCTCACTCGGCTCCTTGGTTCACTGAGGAGCTGAGGGAGTTGAAGCACCGGAAAAGACACCTAGAGAGTAGTTGGAGGGCCAGTCTTTCGGAATCCGGCCGGACACTGGTAAGATCCCATATTAGGACTTACCTAGTGGCGATAAAAGCAGCAAAATGTAGTTATCTTGCTGCTCTTATCGCGTCATCAGATAATCACCCGGCCGCCCTGTTTAGGGTGACCCGCTCCCTGCTCCACCAGGAAGTGCGGGAGGACTCCTTGGAGGGTAGAGCCGAGGATTTTGTTCAGTATCTGTATGACAAAATCACTCAGATTTGGGAAGATTTGGACTCCGACTGGGTAGTCTCAGGGGGAGGGACTGGGGCAGGTCTTGAGAATGTTATCTGGGATGAGTTTGATCCTGTGACCCCTGAGGACATGGAAAGGATTCTGGACAGACTGAACGCGACCACTTGTTTATTGGACCCGTGTCCCTCCTGGTTAGTACTGGCTTCCCGGGAGGTGACGCGAGGCTGGCTCCAGGGGATTATAAACACTTCGTTGGGTGAGGGTGACTTTCCTGCCGCCTTGAAAGAGGCGGTGGTGAGGCCTCTCCTCAAGAAGCCTTCCCTGGACCCGGCAATGTTGGTTAATTATCGTCTGGTCTCCAACCTTCGTTTTGTGGCGAAGGTTGTTGAGAGTGTGGTTGCGCAACAGTTCCCCCAGTTCCTGGATGAATCAACGTATCTGGATCCGTTCCAGTCGGGCTTCAGGCCCGGGTACAGCACGGAAACGGCATTGGTCACGTTGGTAGATGATCTCTGGAGGGCTCAGGACAGGGGGTGCTCCTCTGTCCTGGTCCTGTTAGACCTCTCAGCAGCTTTTGATACCATCGACCATGGTATCATGCTGCACCGGCTGGAGGAGTTAGGGGTGGGGGGCACTGTGTTGCGGTGGTTCTCCTCCTTTCTCTCTGACCGGTCGCAAGCTGTGTTGACAGGGGGGCAGAGGTCAACCCCGAGGCCCCTCATATGTGGGGTGCCGCAAGGGTCGGTCCTCTCGCCCCTCCTGTTCAACATTTATGTGAAGCCGCTGGGTGAGATCATCCGTGGTTTTGGGGTGAAGTACCACCAGTACGCTGATGACACCCAGCTGTACATCTCCACTCCAGATCACCCCAACGATGCCCTTGAAGTGATGTCCCGGTGCCTGGAGGCCGTGCGGATCTGGATGGGGAGGAATAGGCTCAGGCTCAACCCATCCAAGACCGAGTGGCTGTGGTTTCCGATGCCCGATATAGTCAGTTGATGCCATCACTGACTATTGGGGGTGAATCACTGGCCCCCACGGAGAGGGCTCACAACTTGGGCGTCCTCCTGGATTCACAGCTGTCTTTAGAAGAGCATTTGACGGCCGTGACCGGGAGGGTTTTTCATCAGGTTCACCTGATTTGCCAGTTGCGTCCTTTTCTGGATCGGGACTCTTTACACACAGTCACTCATGCCCTCGTCACTTCCCACCTGGACTATTGCAACGCTCTCTACATGGGGCTCCCCTTGAGGAGCACCCAGAGGCTCCAACTGGCGCAGAGTGCGGCCGCGCAGGTGGTTATGGGAGCGACATGGCGCTCCCACGTAACACCTCTCCTGCGTGAGCTGCACTGGCTCCCAGTGGTCTTCCGGGTGCGCTTCAAGGTTCTGGTTACCACCTTTAGAGTGCTCCATGGCTTAGGACCTGGCTATTTACAGGACCGCCTACTACCACAATCAACCTCCCACCGGCCGGTACGGTCTCATAGAGAGGGGCTCTTCCGGGTGCCGTCGGCCAAACAGTGTCAACTGGCGGCCCCCAGGGGGACGGCCTTCTCTGTGGGGGCACCTACTATCTGGAATGAGCTCCCTCCGGAGATACGTAGGATCCCAGACCTGCGCACATTCCGCCGCACTCTAAAGACCTTTCTATTTCAGCAAGCCGGCCTGGCCTGACCTTTTCCCCCTTTTAATTTTTAATTTTAAATTTAAATTTAAATTTTAAATTTGTTCCAAATTTTTTGGGATGTTTTAAATTGTCTTGGGCTTAAATATTTAATTTGGTTTTAATTCTGCTCTTAACTTTTGTATCTATGTGTTTTATTTTGTGCCTGTTCACCGCCCTGAGTCCTTCGGGAGTAGGGCGGTATACAAATTTGATCAAATAAATAAATAAATAAATAAAATAAAGAACTTAAGACAGTTCTCAAACCTGCAATAATTTTGCCTCTTTCCAGTATCATTTCTATGTTGGCAAAAGGTTTGGCACACTTGAAACATGCACACTGTATGAGATGAAATCCCAGAAGCTCATAGAGATTCACTCTAAAACAGCTTTACCCATTCTGTCCTTCAGACACTTTCACACTTGGTTGATAGCATTCAGGAGGGGCGAATGCATGTTACAATGATGTTGTGGGATGAGGAAGTGTGATCCTGCCCTCATGCAACTCAGATTGTTTGGAGATAAACAACTAGCTAAGGCAATGTTGTGTTTGCTAATGACATTTTATCATTTACTTGTAATTCATAAATGATAAAATTCTTACCACATGGCAGGACAATACAGATAATCAAGCTGTGATTAATTAGGTCTAATCTCTTCAGGCTCTCAAAGGGTTTTAAGATACTGAAACAATCACACTGTATCATGTGTGATACAAGATAAATGAATAATCAGATATCTACTGAAAAATCTGACTGCATACAAATGAAGACAAAAAGAATCAAAAAAGTTAACAGTCTATATTTTAAAGTAGCAACAGATAATCAGGTTCATTGGAGTATATATTAAGTGAGGAACAAAAACCAACATTTGATCCAGTCCACAGAAAAAACAAATTTTCATGAACCAATCTAACAATCAATCCAATCAGGGTCAATCCATAATCAATTCAGTCAGAGTGACAAGCATTAATGCTGTGTGACTGCTTTAACTATGACTGCAGTATTCCAGCTGTCTGTATAGGTGATATATAAACAGCTGATAATGAAACATAAAAGAGTCAAATGCAATTTTTTCTCCCATAGTTAAGAAAAAAGTAGAAGAGAGAAGTACTGAGGGGTGTTCTTAGAAGACAATGCATTATTAGTCCACTGTCTGTAATAACAACATAGAAATTATTTCAAAAGATAAAGGATTCAAAAGAATACAGTTCAGGCATTGGCTCAAGAATCCTGTGACTACTTGGAACCATGGCTAAAAACTAATGCTAGGAAAGGATTCTTATTGGTTTTCTAAGGAAAGTAACAGTTACACCTTCTTGTTCGGACACTATTATTAAGTACAGTAAACTACATGGGAAAATCCCATTACCAATGAAAAAGAATCTAGGTTTACAGTTTGGGTTAGGGTTAGGTCTACTTAGAATCATGGCCTAAAACTAATGTGAAAGATGGATTCTTAGAGGTTTTCTAAGGAAAATAACAGTCATAGTTTTAAGTTGGGAGTTGAATATGACACACAGTAAATTATATAGGAAAATCCCATTACCAATGAAAATGAATCTAGAATTAGGGTTTGGGTTTGGGTTAGGCTACTTGAAATTATGGCCTAGAAATAATGTGAGGGATGGATTAGTAGAAGTTGTCTAAGGAAAGTAATATCATAACTCTTAGTTCAGACTTTATTATGCTGTAGAGTAAAATACTTAGTAAAATCCCATTGCCAGTGAAAACAAATATAGGGTTACGATTAGGGTTAGGGTTAGGGTTAGGTCTACTTGGAATTGTGGCTGAAAATAAATGCTAGAGATGGATTCTGAGTAGTTTTCTAATGAAAGTAACAGTTACAGGTTTTCGTTGGAAGTTTATTATGACATACAGTAAATCAAAGTGAAATTCAGCAGGTTCTAATAGGTTCTGGAGAACCGGTAGCGGAAAGTTTGAGTAGTTCAGAAAACTGGTAAATACCACCTCTGGCTGGCCCCAGAGTGGGGTGGGAATGGAGATTTTGCAATATCCTTCCCTCAGGAGTGGGGAGGGAATGGAGTATCCTTCTCCTGCCACACCCACCAAGCCACGCCCATAGAACCGGTACGGAAAAAATTTTGAATTTCACCCCTGCAGTAAATTATATGGGAAAATCTCATTACCAATGAAAATGAATCTAGGGTTCGGGTTAGGGTTAGAGTTAGATCTACTTGGGATTATGGCCAGAAACTAATGTGAAGGACGGATTCTTAGAGGTTTTCTAAGGAAAGTAATCATTATAGCTTAAAGTTGGGAGTTGATTATGATGCACAGTAAATTACATGGAAAAATTCCATTGCCTATGAAAATGAATTGATGGTTAGGGTTAGGGTTTGGGTGAGGTCTATGTGGAATCATGGCCTAAAACTTATGCAAGGGATGGATTCTTAGAGGTTTTCTAAACAAAGTGACAATTATATATTTTCATTCGGACTTGATTATGATGAACATTAAGCTACATGGAAAAATCCTATTGCCAGTGAAAATGAATCACGGTCAAAAACTAATGCTAGGAATAGTTCAATTTCTTAGATAATTTAGGAGGACCAACTTAGAAGCTTAAAGACTTCGCCCCACACATTAACTCCATGGGGAAATTCATCAAGTTCACACGGGAAGGTATTGAGTAAAACAGTCTGGCCTTCTTGGACTGTGCAGTGCACATTAAGGAAGATAGAAGCCTTAACACTGAAGTTTACAGCAAACCCACATGCAGAGATCAGTAGTTACATTTTGATTCCCAGCCTCCACTTGAGCACAAAATGGGAGTGATCAGAACTCCAGGGTGAAAGTTTGACTACCAGGGAGATGAAAATGAACTAAAACACATCATGGAAACTCTAGTCTGCTCGTTGACTGTTCATCTGTCAACAAGATGAAGAGTCAACAAGAACTGAAACTATCTTCAGTTTGACATTTTGTCCCGGGCATCCAATGTAGAGAATGGTTGAGATTAGTTGTGTGGATCAATTTTGTTTAAAGGGTGGTTTACTATGTAGGCAATTCATTTTAGTTAGTAGTCATTTATTCAATAAGTATTTTCTGCTATCATCATCATCCTCTTTTTAACAACCCCATAATCCCTTGAGGGGTGGAGTCTGGAGAACTGAATGGAGCTGTGTGTTTACTGTCCTGATGCCCTTCCTGTTGCCAATAATTATTTTCTGTTATGTTCCTGCCCTTGTTAAAAAAAGTTGGCTTCTATAAAGTAGATGTACTGTATGTACATACATGGCTCCTCTCTATACATTGTTTGGGCAGATAGAAAGCCTCCAGGTTAGGTATCAGCCTGAGTTAGTGATCTTAAATTAATAAAAAGGGGAGACTGGGAACATTTCAAAGTATTTTGTCTCCATTTATAGAGGTGTTTTTCAGTCTATTTTTGTTGCTTGAGGGCAGTCAGGACCTTTAAGGGCCATGTCAAGTTGTTTGCAGTTGTTAATATGTCAAGTTGCTTAGAGGAAAACTACAGCTATTCTATATCTTTGGGAGGTGTGAAAAAAAAGACAAAGATATCATTGGATTTCTGCAATAAGGTTTAGGAAGCTCTGAGCTGTGTTTGGAAAACTGGAACCTCAGCCAAGATCTGTTTTTTTCCTCCTTTAGGCAAAGTTTTCTCTCCCCCCACCCCCATCCCCTTATATCATTCGGTCTCCCTTTTTATTTTTCACTCAGTCCTGTTCAGGTCTACCATTTTGTTTGTTTTGCCTGCAACCCCTGCCTTTTTCGTGTACTCATCCCTACAATCTTTACCACTCATCGTCTTTCTTCTTTAATATATTTCACAAGATATCTAATTTCCCCAGTCATATTAAATCCCATCATTCTATCAGCAAACAAATACCTGTCTGTCTATCTATATGGGAGATTGCTGGAAACTGGCTTCTTCCTAAAATAATAACGGCAAGCAAGAGATCTACCCAGAAAAACAGCACTTGTCAGTTTCTGTGAAGTATTTTTTTTTTCTTCCTTTCGTTCAATCCCATCTAATTCTTGGAGACTGCCTAGCCAAGTCCCAGCAATTTTTTTGACAAGGTTTCTTTAGAAGGGGTTTGCCATTGCCTCCTTCCTAGAGCTGAGAGAGAATGACTGGCCTAAGGTTATGCGACTTACATTTTGCCTAAGGCAGGATTAAAACTCACAACCGCCTGGTTTCACCTAGCTGGCTCACTAAAGCAAATTATAATTTGGTTTTATTAATTGTAATGTGACTTTAAAAACTAATTAAAAAATAGGTGCAAGTATTTTACTAAATATAAATCTTACCTTTTACCCACGAACTTACAAAGGGAGTTTCTTCTATTTTATCAGCTCCATGCTAGGAGATAGTTTAGTCCAAGGAAGTCTGATTGGTCCAAAGTCACCCAGTGGCTTTGCACGGCTGAAGATGGATATGAATCAAGGTCTCACCAGTCCTAGTCCATCATCTTAATCACTGTGACAGACTGGCTATATAAGTCATTATTCATGTATTTGAGTCCTATGGCCAGCCATCTCACATACTGAGTGGGCCACAATTTTAAAATAAAGATAGATGCAATTGCTAAAAATAAGCCAAAAATAAAACACTCACAAAAATCCTTAGCATAGTCAGGACATGGGTTTCATTGCATACATGGGGCCCCAGGCTCAAGGGCCTTATGCAATATTTACTTCTATTTACTTCTATTTTGTTAATAAAATTCCTTCTCTAGCTATTTACATCCCTAAATAAAGTATTAATTTTAACATTGGGACATGAAATTGTCAGGCTCCAAAACCAAGAAAGACATGCTGAGGTTCTTCTATCCAGTTTCCTTTATGGTTCCTCACCTATAGATAGAAATCTTGCCAAACTTCAGCAGACTACCTGCACCATTAAACATATACTCTGAGAACCACTAGGAAGAAACTGCTTTAACTCTCTTCTTCCCAAACTTAGCTATCTTTTGGTCCTTTGGAATGCCCACCCTTCCTCCCTCCTGGGAATCCATAATACATTCCACCATAGTAATATGCCAAATGGTCACATCAATTGGAGATGATGGGGTTAATCTACTACATTGTGAAAGCTACAATAGAGCCAGTCCTTCATATGAATGGGCTTTATGCTCCAACTTCATCCACTACTACTACCCCATACTTCAATCATGTTGCTTGAAGTCTTTCTTCTCTTTCCTTCCTCCCTTTCCTGACTCTAGGCAGGATACTCTTAAAAAGCAGTGAATGAAACAGGGACATGAACTACAGCTCGAAAAACATGTTTTATTAAAATACATGTTGTGTTTTTGTGCATGTACAAAGCATACTCTGTTGTGGTCCTCCAGCAACCTGCGAGCTGGCAGCAGAATCGGACAGTGAGGAGGCTGGGGAGGACCATGGGCCAGTCCTGGAGTCTGGGGAAGGCTTGGATGAAGGCTCTGCATCAGAGGCAGAGAAAGGGCTATCTGGGAGGTATGTGCTGCCTCCAGAGCCTCCAGAGTCGGATCTCAGCGAGGCAGAGGAACAGGGAGAGCCTGTTCCAGTGCGCGCATGCTAAACAGCTAAAACAAAAGGGATGACTCATGAGTAGGGTTGGGAGATGATTGGCCCCTCCCATAAGACTTAAAAGAGGAGCAAAGGCTCATGGGCCTTTGCAGGAAGCAACATTTGTTCATTCAGTTCAGCTTAAAGCCTGAAGCTCTGTTTGATTCTGGACTCCGTGTGGCTTTGCCAATTAGGTCTTTGGTAGTGTGTTAAGGGAGATAAAGGTGGGTGATTATCCCAAAGGACTTCTCCCGAAGGACTCTTTATAACTAATTGGGACTCCTCTGTGAATGAACAGAATTCACAGCTGTTGCAATAAAAGAGGTTTTGGGGACTACTCGTGTGTTTTAATGACTCAGAAAGCCTAGGTCAGAACACATTCATATGGAGGTACTATGAACTGATTCACACAATTAGATCTTGATGGCAAAATCTGTTCTACAACTATAACACTAGCTGTATGGTTGATTGAGGCAAGCAACAATCTTGATGTCAGGAAAAGAAATAAAAACCAGCCTCCTCTTTCCCAAGTCCTTCTCCTTCCTTCTTTTTTTACTCAGTGAAAACTTTATTGATTTTCTGCTTCCCTTCCGTTTGGAACTTTGAGGAGTTACCAGCTCCCAACCTGTTCCTTATCATTATTCACACCCAACCTTTTTCCTCCTGTTGGGTTTGGCACAGGGGTGGCACCCAAGTCACAGGAAGGCAGCAGGCATGTGGAGCTGGAGAAGGGGAACCTCCCACAGAGGAAAGACGGAAGGACATTTGGACAGATTATGCCAAGAATCATTTGTCTAGTTCTTTTGTTGTCAATTAAATGTTACAATCCCTCCCTCTGTCCTCTGTTCATTTATTATGTACCCCTGCTTTGCTAACCTTTTCCTTCCCAGCCTTCCCAGCTAGCTTGTGTGCAATTTATCATTCTCATGACTGCAGCTAAAAAGGATCCAGATACTTGGGTTATTTTAAATAGCTTTGATTCTCCCTTTCATCAAGTAGTTTTGTCTGGTCATTGCAAACTGTTGCATATTTGACTTCAAGCTTGTTAAAGTGATTTCCTTTGAAGCCAGAAGAGTATCTAGGGGCACCGTAGGAGAAACATAGATTAAAAAAAGAAGAATCAGAGCAGTGGATTTTTGGTGAGTGGGCTAGCAGTAGGGAAATTAAGGCAAGTGGAAACAAAGCAAAGCCAAGTCTGAGGGGCAATGCACAACTCAGACTGACAAAAAGCAGTCATCACAATTCACACTGAGGACAAACAATGAACGGTCTGCGTGGTTTGTTGCTTAATAAGATTTTTTTTAAAAAAATAATTCAGTAAAAGTTTATTTCATTATTTCCGTTTAGGTTAATGGGACTGATGGATAAACCTCTGGAGAAGAAAAGGGCTATCTTTGTGTGAGGGTTATGGAGCAAATTCAATATATGTGCCGTTTCACTTACTGGCCGGGCTTTGTTCCTTCATTTCCTCCTGAATGTCAACTTGTCCTCATTATCTTTTGCTCTCAGACTGAGTCACACACTGACATGGCACTGTGCCAAGATGTAAATGCTGCCTTTAGGACTTCTTCTAATTTTTCACCTTTGTCTGCCTCTTGTTTCCTCTATCATAAGGATGCCCTGGGCCTTTTTTTCTCAGACTGTTTATTAGAGTTGCAATCTCCCTTTAGAGAACATCAGCTCAGAATCATTGATGTTTTAATGGCAGCGTGATTGAAAGCAGACAGACACGCACCGCAAGTGCTGGAGAAGAAAAGAAATCTGAGGTCAGAGCCAACAAAGGAACATGGCCAACTTGCACAAAACAATGTTGTTTACATCAGGGTTTTACTCATGCACACAAAGGAACAACAGAACTGTCAGTTCAAATGAGACTGCAGCTTCCCCCCCCCCCCCGCCCCCAAGAAAGAGAAAAATGGCAAGAAACTGATTTCCTTACTTTTGGAAATAGCAGCCATATTTACATGAGTTTACCTCAGTGGTGGGTTTCTACCAGTTTGCCCCAGTTTGGGCAAATTGGTAGTGGCAGCTGTAGGAGGCTCCGCCCACCCACCCAGACATCATCATGGATGCTCTGTGCATACGCAGAAGGTTCTGCGCATGTGCAGAAGCGCCACAAGCGAGCAAAGCGCACTCGCGTGCGCTCACAGTTCTCGACTGGTAGCGAAGGTAAGTGGAACCCACCACTGGTTTACATAATTATGTAAGTTCATGAGTAGGCTTGTTTTGTCAGCACCACCTTTGCACAAATCATCCACAGATAAACTATACGGAGAACATAAGCAGACCTCCCCGCTCCACCTCTCTCTCTCCCTCTCCCTGATATGTTTCTCTGATAAAATATAGCTCTGCTAATTTCTGTTATCTATCTGTAATTCTATTTTAAAAATATTGTTCCCTTTCAGCTACTTATCTAGCTCTATCTTGCTCACACTAAGTTGTCTTCACTTCAGGAAGGGGCAAGCCCCTTGCTGTTAGACTATTTTACATAATATCCAGTGATTTTTGGTTTACTACATATGTGAAAAATATAGTACATACATGAAAATATATATTATAAAAAAGAAAGGAACTATAGGCCTTTTTATGCATATCCATTATAACCTACGGCTAAAACTTTTACTGAAGTATTCAATCAGATTAAACAGGTCCAAATTTCAATTTACTGACTTCAGGTCTGATATGTCCAGTCTAAATCATTGTTTCCATTTTTGAATCTGACATTCAAATTGCACATGGTTATCTCCTAAACTGCATCCAAATGAAAGAATAGAATAGAATAGAATAGAATAGAATAGAATAGAATAGAATAGAATAGAATAGAATAGAATTAGAATAGAATAGAATAGAATAGAATAGAATAGAATAGAATAGAATAGAATAGAATAGAATAGAATAGAATAGAATAGAATAGAATAGAATAGAAAAGAAAAATTTTTATTGGGCAAGTGTGATTGGACACACAAGGAATTTGTCTTGGTGCATATGCTCTCAGTGTACATAAAAGAAAAGATACTTTCATTAAGAATCATAAGGTACAACACTTAATGATAGCCATAGGGAACAAATAAGCAATCAAATCATATTAAGAAACAGTCAATATAAATCGTAAGGATACAAGCAACAAAGTTACAGTCATACAGTCATAAGTGGAAGGAGATGGGTGATGGGAACGATGAGAAGATTAATAGTACTGCAGATTTAGTAAATAGTTTGACAGTAACTGAATGCCGGATCCAAGTACGGATTCCTTTATGGTAATTCTTTTTATAAGTGAGACTGAACAAGTATTTCTTTTTGAAGTCATAAGAATTATGATTAGGCAATAGCTAAGAATGGATTACTTGTGGTGCTACTTAATCTGGAAGACCATTCTGTGTGTGCAATTGCTAAGCACCGGAACCTATCCTAAAATTCATTTTTAAAATTATCATACTTAGTCTATGCTTTTATTTGTCTGAAGGTTACTAGATTTCAAAATACCATGTTTGACAAAGTTTTCTTGAATGGTGTGTAACAGTATACTCAGGGAATCAGATTAATTGATTTGATAATGGTCATAAACACTTTAGGAAAAAAAGATAAATTGTCCCTCTCTAGACTCATATTGTTTTATTACATGTATGTTAAAGTTGCTATAATTTATTTCCATAGACTTATAGACCATTTGTCTTCAAACACAATAAAAAGGAATTGGAATGCCTAAATCCTTTTATATAGAGGAGGAAATTTTTAATACCAATGCAAAGTTACACTGCCTACTGAGACTGCAAATACATTTTACCAAATTAACTGCTGAAATACAATGCACAATTCAGTGTTATTTTGTGATACAATGTCTCAAGTAACAGTTCAGTAGTATGTGTTCTTCACGATTTGTATAAAATGAATCTAATATCATTCCTCATCAGATAACTAGGAGTAAATGGAAGATGAAGAAGAGATGATTTTTTTGAATTTGAAAGTAGTCATAAGAAACATCTATAATAATAGCCTCTATTATGATAGCCTGAGATATTTTTGAAAGACAGAAGTTAGTCTATTGTGTTACATATAAATATTTTTTATGATGTATCATTCATTGGAAGGATTTAGTGTTTAGAACTTTAGCAATTCATCATCGTAAAATTTAATCAATGATAAGTTATACTGGCTTTGAAAATAAGTGCAATATATAAGTATTAGGGTTTCTAGCAGCTCCCACAAAATCTGTTGTGCACTCTAGATTTTATTACATTTCACTAGGACTGGGACTATGATTTCTAAAGTCTAGACATGAAGCAAAATATATACTACAAGTTACAGTAGTAGCAGATTTGTGTGTGTGTGTGTGTGTGTGTGTGAGAGAGAGAGAGAGAGAGAGAGAGAGAGAGAGAGAGAGAGAGAGAGAGAGAGGAGGGAGGGAGGGAGGGAGGGAGGGAGGGAGAGAGAGAGAGAGAGAGAGATGATAAATAGAGCCAAGGTGGCTCAGTGGTTAGAGTGCAATACTGCAGGCTACTTCAGCTGACTGCTAGCTGCAGCTCAGCAGATCGAATCTCACCGGCTCAAGATTGACTCAGCCTTCCATCCTTCCAAGGTGGGTAAAATGAGGACCCAAATTATTGGGGGCAATATGCTGACTCTGTAAAAACCTCTTAGAGAGGGCTGTAAAAGCACTATGAAGCGGTATATAAGTCTAAGTGCTATTACTATTGCTATTGCTAGAGTAGAGTAGAGTAGAGTAGAGTAGAGTAGAGTAGAGTAGAGTAGAGATGGGAGAGAGAGGGGGAGAGAGGGGGGGAGGGAGAGGAGATTTAGAAAAGAAAAAAACCCTGATCTAGTTAGGTTTAAAAAGACAGATTAAGAGGAATATTAAACAATCCATTGTCTTAAATTTTGTCAAAAGTATTTCTAATTCAGTTCACATCTCTAATCAAAAATATATTCCATAATACAGTCATCAAAACTGTAGATGAAAATGTTGTGGCTGTTAATCAAGGACTGTAAAATCACCCATGGTAATTCTTTAATTTATTAAAAAGCCTTACTTCTATCTGAATTGGAATTCTCATGTTAGTTCCAAGAATTTCAACAGCTTTGTTGTCTTGCTCATACTGCGAGGCAGTGGTGAAATCCAATTTTTTTTCCTACCGGTTCTGTGGGTGTGGCTTGGTGGCTGTGGTGTGACTTGGTGGGCATGGCTTGATGGGTGTGGCAGGGGAAGGATACTGCAAAATTTCCATTCCCTCTCCACTCTGGGGCCAGCCAGAGGTGGTATTTGCCGGTTCTCCGAGCTACTCAAAATTTCCGCTACCGGTTCTCCAGAACCTGTCAGAACCTGCTGGATTTCACCCCTGCTGTGAGGGCTTCTTCTGCTTCATTATCCAGTCTTTGGGTGCCATTTGGTAATCTGGGGGTTCTGTCACTGTAATGTGTGTTTCTGGTTTTCTTGATGATATGTACCAACTGCTGCATATGACAAAGAATGGAATTCCTCTGTGAGTGTTCTGTTCTCAGAGGTTAGCCAGTTAATTATGATGATGCCCAGTTATACAGCATTCTCATTAAAGATGGTTTTGGGGTTGAGGTGATGTCCTAGCTTCAGTTCAAGCACACAAATAAAAATATATCATTTCCTTCAGATGTTTACTCATATCATTATTGGTTTTTACTACAACTACTTGGGGAATTGGGAAGTTTTTTAATTTTGGGGAGACTGACATGTTGCTTATTTAAAAATGTCAGCCATTCTGAGAATTTTAAAATTGGTTGAGATATGAATGTTCTAAATAATATATTCCAGAAGTCAAGTTGTGAGGGGGAAAAAAGCTTAGGATCATATGGAATTGGCTTAAGGCTGAAGGAAATAACCTATGTTTGCAGCCAGATGAGTGCAGTCCATGATTTTCAGACTTTATAAGGCTTCTAGATCTTATAAGAACCATAGTGGCGCAGTGCAGTATTACAGGCTAACTCTGCCAACTGCCAGTAGTTCAATCCTGATGGGATTCAACATTGACTCAGCCTTCCATCCTTCCAAGGTCGGTAAAATGAGGACCCAGATTGTTGAGGGCAATAGACTGACTCTGTAAACCACTTAGAGAGGGGTATAAAGCACTGTAAAACGGTATATAAATCTAAGTGCTACTGCTATTGCTAGATAGATATTAACAAGGGAGAATAGCAGAGGATGCTATAGACTACTTCCTGTTATAAAAAAAGGCATTCCTATTGCCATCACCTCAGATTGTGATATAGCAACTTATTCAGGGCTACTTGTTCTGGGGAAGACCATGACTGTGTCCCTTATTTTAATTTAAATGAATTACTAGCTTGGTAGATTAAGGAATGCCGCACACATGGTGTATATGGAGATCAGCGAAGCCTTTGACAGAATGTCTCAAGATATTCTTACACAATATAATAAAGTAGGAACTAAGTGATACAACTGTTAGATTCACAGGCTGAAAAAGCACACTCAAAGAGTGCTCACTAATGTCTCAAGTTATTCTTTCATAGCATAGTAAAATAGGAACTAAGTGATACAACTGTTAGATAGATTCATAGGCTGAAAAAGCACACTGAATTTAGGGATGGAGGGAGGGAGGGAAGGAAGGAAGGAAATAACAGAATGACAGAATAACAAAGAATAACAAAAATAACAGAGTTGGAAGGAACTTTGGAGGTCTTCTAATACAATGCCCTGCTCAAACCAGAGACCCTATCCCTGTGATTGTGAACCTATGGCATGCATGCCAGAGGTGGCACACAGAGCCCTCTCTGCTGGCACACGCGCCATCGCCTCAGGTCAGATCTCCATGGCGTTTCTTTCGTGAGCTTCTGTTTCCCTGCAAACAATGAAACAGAAGCTCACAAAAGAAAAAGATCTGACTTCTTGCCGCGCTGCCGGTGTTGGGATGCCCCACCTCCCGCTGGTCTTCGGGTCTCTGCTGCTTTTGCACATGTCCTTGCATGTGCGTATTTGCGCATGCACACCTTTTAGTTTGGGCATGCGTCCATGCGCAGTTTGGCCACTCGGTGTCTAAAAGGTTCGCCATCACCGCCCTATCCCATTCTGTACAAGGATCTGTCCAATCTTTTCTTTAAAACCTCCAATGATGAAGCGCCCACAACTACTGGAGGCAAGCCATTCCACTGATTAATTAGTTCTAACTGTCAGGACATTTCTTCTTAATTCTAGGTTGGATCTCTCTTTGTTAAGTTTCCATCTGTTGCTTCCTGTCTTGCCCTCAAGTGCTTTGGAGAATAGGTCATCCCCCTCTTCTTTGTGACAGCCCCTCAAATATTGGAAAATCTGTACTGAGTATAGTGTACCCCAAAGTACAAAGTGCAATCAAAGAACATCTGTGAAACCATAACAGAAAAATTACTCTGTTCAGGAATAGAGTTAGGAAATAAACATCTAAAGTGAAGGGACTATTTTATATTCATCCCAAATTTTGAGATTTGGAAGAAAAAAGACAAGAAGTTGGTACCTCTGGGAAAAATTCTGCTAGAGCAATCCTTCTGTTTCCAAACTGGCTGTGTGCGCTCAATAGTAAAATCACTATTCTTGAAAAATTTCACATATTACTCGACAGCTGGTTAGACGTTACCCTTGACAACTGTTCTGGTTAATCAAGGGTATCAATGCGGCTTTTGCTTTGCTGTTCCGTGGCAATCATTTCCAATTCTCTCCTTAATATCAGCACATTACAAATAAAAGTGTCTTGATTTCTGAGACCCCAAGTGATATGGTAAGCAGGTAAAGCTGGTTTGTTATGCAAGGGTGGGAAATTAGCAGAGAGCTTCACATTCAATTGACTGAGCCTTCTGGTTTATACTTATAAGCAGGGCACAGGATTGCTGAAAGCCCAAACGTCTCTGTTTTAAGATGCCCTGTCAGTGATAAATCTCTCTTGGTCCTTGGCACAAAATCTGGCTGCCTCTATTCTGCAGGGCCAAGGTCAGAGCCTCCCACTGCTTTGTATCCGTTCAATTTTTTAGGCTCCCAGAGTTGACATTTTAATTGTGTTGGATCTCTGTGCCAGCCCCCTGGAAATATGGATGTGGCGATAACGCCGTATAAGAACGTAATTGGTGTAAACAAAATTTCCCTAAGTATGTTTGCATGAGCATGAATGCACTGGGTTGTTGTGGTTTTTTTTTTTTTTTTACATGATTACATTAGGTAATTATAATTCATGAGTGCAGTTAGCGAAATCGTAAGTCTCGGGACCGAACCTCATCCAGACTGTCAAAAGCATAATCAAATACTTTGCCATGTTTCCCTTGATATAAGCAGGAAGCTGAAGTAATCATGCTGTCAATTAGGGCTTAAGTTAGACTTCTCACTGACTAGAGAGATTTGGCAAGTGGTGGGGGGGGGTGTGTAGATTTCCAAGCAATGTGCAGCTTGAAGATCCTTTTTTGACATGTGTGTTTACTGCCATCTGGTGGGGTGGAAGTGCTGAACACCTCACCATTTTGCCAAGAACAAGTCCCTGATGCAATCTAAACATTGGCGCTGTGCGTTGAGTTTTGAAAAAGGCCTCAGTATTTATTAGCTGAAGCAGATTCCACTAGACAGCAACTGTAGGCCTCGGAGAACCTTCTACAAATAAAATTGCTGCCCACATTGGGGGAGGAATGAAACTTCAGCAAAACAGGGTGGAGTGAAGACGGCGATTGTGCTAAGTAATTGTGCTAAGTAAATATTACCAGCACTCCTTATTTATGATGAGTTCAAATGCAAAACGGCTAAGTGATTAATCTGCATCTAAAGAGAAATTAAATTGACTGGAAGATGAATCTTGATCTAGCTTTGTGGGCTTGGAAAAGTCATGGCTTTTCTGATGGTATGAAAACTTCCAGAGCATGATTAATTCTTTTATACTATCCTTAGATGAGACTAATAGTCCAGGGTAGCAAAATCTGTTCTCGTAGACCAAGTATTAAATACAACTCTTTCTCTAACTCAGGGGTCTCCAAACTTGGCAACTTTAAGACTTGTGGTCATCAACTCCCAGAATTCCCCAACCAGCCAGTCTGCCTAGGGAATTCTGGGAGTTGAAGTCCATAAGTCTTAAAGTTGCCAAGTTTGGTGACCCCTGCTTTAACTCATTTAAAAGATAAGATCTTGGAGGCAGGAATCGAGGCTACGGTTCTGCCAAGAGATCTATGAGCAATTTACTTAATCTTTATTCATATCTCTAAAATTGGTATACTTTTATTTACAATTTACTTTGCAGAAGGATTATCAAATCAAATAAAAAAACCTGCACTTATGAATTTTAAAAATGCTTTTTTTCAAACAGAAACTTTTATTATAATGCAGAATGCGTTTATAGTTGGACTTTAAGCAAGGATTAAGGATTGTTTGAAGGATTCAATCAATGATAGTTTTCCAAAGTAAAAATGGCTGATGAAAAAAAGTGTGTTTAAGTGTTACTAGACAGTGCAGCTTTTCTCTCCTTGACAACCTCATAAAATACTGCTTCAAATAAGTACTTGGATTAAAGTCATATTGCTTGTAGGTTTTCTGGCCTTAAAACTTCTCTTTTCATTTGGTGTGAAGTAACAGTGAACCATAATAATAAGAAAAACGGATTACTCTTCAGTGTTACAAAGGAATTTCATCTCCGCTATGCACTCAAAGTTGAATTAAAACAGAGACATCATGTGGCCCATAAAACCCAGTGCCATTCCTATGAGATAAATTGTTGTGTTTACAAAATGGGAGAGGCCATTTTGTAAAGTTCTTTTCAAGTACAGGTAGTCCTCGATGATAATTGAGCCCAAAATTTCCGTTGCTAAGTGAGACAACTGTTAAGTGAGTTTTGCCCCATTTTATAACCTTTCTTGCCACAGTTGTTAAGTGAATCACTGCAGTTGTTAAATTGGTAACACATTGGTAAGTGGCTTCCCCATTGGCTTTGCTTGTCAGGAGTTCTCAAAAGGTGATCAAAGGACTCCGGGGCACTGCAACCGTCATAATTATGAGTCAGTTGCCAAGTGTCTGAATTTTGATCACATGACTATGAGGATGCTGTGTCCTGTGGAGCCAAATCACTCTATGCCTCCTTGTTAGGATGTTTAGACCAGACTGAATGGGAGAGGAAAGGTGCAAACATTGGCCATTCTTCCTTTCTACCCTGATCTGCCATAGACAGCTTAAGAAAGATTCTACGTTTCATAGGCTTTGGAGGGCTTTTAGTCCAACCATCTGCGCAAGGCAGGAGTCCTTATTTCATCCCAGACAAATGGTTCTCCAATCTTTTCTTGAAAACCTCCAGCAGTGGAGGACTGGGAGACAAGCTGTTTTGTTGACTAATTGTTCTTACTGTCAGGAAATTTCTCTTCGTTCCAGGTTGGATCTCTCTTTAACAAGCTTCCACCCATTGCTTCTTGTCCTGCCCTCAGATGAAATTAAGACGTGAACTTTTGGTAGAAGGGCAGAGAAACAAGTGTCTGGCTGGTTAAGTTGAGATAGTCCTCAATTTAACAACCATTCATATAATAACTGTTCAGCATTACAACAGCACTGAAAAATATGGCTTACAAGCAGTCCTCACTTTAAAACCAGAACAGCATCCCCATGGTCATGTGATCACAATTATTTGGTTGCTTGGCATCCAGCATGTATTTACAATGGTTGCAGTCACCTGGAATCAGGTGGTTACCATTTACGAACTTCCCACCAGCCTCTGACAAGCAAAGTCAATGGGAAAAGTCAGATTTGATTAAAGACCGCATGGTTCAGTTATGAAGTGCAGTGATTCATTTAACAACAATGGCAAAAATGGTCATAAAATTGGGCATGACACACTTCACAATTGCCTTGATTAATGACAGGAATGCTGGTCTCAATTGTGGTTATTGGTCAAGTGTCTGTATTTTATTCCCTTACTGGACAGCTAGAGGAGGTCCTGGTGAATCTTGGAGGAAATGTAGCTTTCCAAGGACACTGGCTGGGCCCACAACTCGGCATCTTGAAAATGATTCTAAAAATCAAAAGCAACAGAAGTGCTTTCAACTTTGAAAGAAAAGAAAAAAAAACATTGAAGAAAAATAACAAAGAAAGAAAAAGAAATATTTTGCTTTCTCTTCTCTTATTTTTTTTTCTTATTTTATATTAGCTTTTATCTTCTTGCTTAAAAGTTTTAATAAAAATTATACACAAAGAAAACATGCTTTTAATCTGCTTGTGAAATCAAGTGATGTTCGGCAACCTTTTTGCAGTTTTCACCAAAAGAAGGCAAAACAATCTTATTGTTTTTTTTTAAACACTGCTGAAAATTAAAACTGACATGTTTACCAGGAACACAGAAACACCTTGAAACATCAAAACAAGCTCAACACTAAGAAAATACTACTTGCCGTTTTGCCAAGTAACTGAAAACACTACTATTCATTTTTTTTTCCCACTTGTCATCTTTCTTGGCATAAGGTCACTTTCTTATCTAGAAAAAAAGTGTTTTTATATAATGTACTGAACTCAGTTGATTATTTGATGTTTTCCCCTAATTTGATCAACTAGACTTCTTGCTGGGGAGGAAAAAAAACTGGGAATTAGATACCTGGGCAGGCTCTGGAAAGTATGTATTAGGGTTATGGGGTTGAATTGATACATTCACAACCTTCTTTTCTTGTTCTGAGGGAATCTGGGTAAAGAATAGAATAGAATAGAATAGAATAGAATAGAATAGAATAGAATAGAATAGAATAGAATAGAATAGAATAGAATAGAATAGAATAGAATTCTTTATTGGCCAAGTGTGATTGACACACAAGGAATTTGTCTCCGGTGCATAAGCTCTCAGTGTACATACAACAACAGTAATAGATCATTATCATAGTCATTGTAAAAATATATTCATCATAAAACACTAGATACAACGCTTAGTGATAGTCATGGTTACTAAATAAGCAATCAACATAAATTATACTAGGATACTAATTAAACAATTTAAATCATAAGATACAAGCAACAAAGTTATAGTCATAAGAAGATAAGGTGTTGGGGTATAGGGAAGATGAGAATAATTACGGTAATACTGACTTTCTAGATAGTTTGACAGGCTGTGGGAATTAGTTGTTTAGCAGAATGATGGCATGGGGAAAAAAACTGTCCTTGTGTCTAGTTCTTCTGACGTGCAGTGCCCTGGGGAGTTCAGCCAAGATCCTAATCACTGACTGGAATGGGAAGGTGTCAGGGCTTTGGACTTTATTATCTCTGTTCAGCCTCTCCTTGTATACCAGTTGACCAAGGAGCTCTGGGGGATGAAGTTCCAGAAGAGAGACCTGGAGAGCTGTTGGAAGAAACTTAAAATGAATCTGACCATACATGGATAAGAGATCATATTAGGGATTACTTTGTGGTGATAAGGGTGGCCAAATGTCACTATTTCTCCACCATTATAGGCTTCTGAGCCAGAAGCCTATTTAAGTGGATCTGGTCTCCACTTGGTAGGGAGGACCCTAGTGCATCTCCTGGGCTGCTGTGAGGATTATTTACTGAAGGCATCATTTCTCTTCCTTTCTCCAGGGCTGGTTTCATTCAGTGTTGGTTATAAGAAGAAAGGCAAGAGTTAGATCTTCTGTAAGGTGCTACTATTCTTTCTCCCTGTGTGAAACCACTAGGCCAGGTCATCTGCATTTGAAGTTCAATAGTATCAGTACACTGAAGATATACAATTATATCTTTTGACCCTGGGCCATCCAAATGAGTCTGTTGATCTAGGTCCTGGTGCCTAGATGCTAAGCATGTCTGGATAGAGAGGAAACATCTCCAAAACAATCCATCCAAGACTAAGTACCTTTGATAGGATGGTAGGGATTTGGGCTCTCTAGACTTGGAGATATTTCATCTTTTACCTTTGATAGTGTCTCACTTACACTTCAAGGCTGGTGCACAATCTGGAGGATATTCCTGGATTTACAGCTCCTGCTTTGATAAGGAGCTGGCAGCTGTGGCAGGAAAGCCTTTGCACAATTTCATCTGTGCCAATTTCAGCCTTTTCTAGAGAGGGGGGTTACCATCCTGCCCTGCTAAACCCGTGACTTGATTACTGCAATGTGTATCGTGGGAATGACCTTGTAAACCACCCAGAAGTTACAGGTGGTCCAGAATGCAGAAGCACAGACAGCAATGGGCATGCCTCAACATGCCCATTTAATACCTCTGGTTCATGATCTATACTAGTTGCTAGTTTGTTTATGGAGAGTCTCAATCATCCTGTTCATGGTTTTCCCAAAGGTGCTTTTTCAAAAGTCAACTGGACTTTGTTTTTCTTTGAAGACATTTGTTTCTTCTCCGAGAAGCTTCTTTAGTTCTGGCTGAATGTTGAATGATGGATTGATTTATATTCCTTGCAGTCCTCTGGTCATTAGCACTCTTTCTGGGAATTGTTGAGGTCACTCAGAGGTTTATCTGTGTCCTCAGGGTCACCTGAATAGTGCAAATGGATATGGAACCATATTGGAGTTGGTGAAAGGACTGTTATAAACAGGAGAGAGGTGGTGTCCCCTCTCTGTTGAGAGAGACATTATGATTCAATCTTAATTGTCATCTTTTTCAAACCAGCAGTTAGAAAATTGCTAGTTTGCATCTGATTCAAGATTCTGGTCATTAGCCTACATGATTCTACATGGCATAGGGACTGGTTACTTGAAGGACCATCTGTCTTCTATAGTATCTGCATGATTGATTTGATCTGGCAGGGTTGATGTGCTTCAGGTTCCTTCAAATAAACAATATCAGGTCCCTTTAAATGTGCCTTCTCTGGTTCTTGCCTTTACTTATCATTTTTGTCTATTGTATTTTTCCCCTTGTTTTTAACTCCCCAGAGTCATTGGGAAGGGATGACATATAATTTGAAGAAAGAAAGAGAGGGGGAGGAGGGAGGGAGGGAGGGAGGGAGGGAGGGAGGGAAGGAAGGAAGGAAGGAAGGAAGGAAGGAAGGAAGGAAGGAAGGAAAGTAAAAAAGAAAGAAAGAAAGAAAGAAAGAAAGAAAGAAAGAAAGAAAGAAAGAAAGAAAGAAAGATCTCTTCATTGTATGCATATAGACAAGGACATTGAAAATTATACCGAAGACTGTTCCTTTGATTCTCTGCCAAGGAAGATAGGCAATAAGATTGCAAAATTTAGTGTGACAGCCCAGAAATAGGATGTATGTTGATATTGTATTAACATACAAACAAACAAAAAATACTAATTCAGTACCTTGATTTATTTTGATGACAAGAAATCCAAAGAGATTATGGATCATCCTGGCCTTAATGGCTTTCTCCTCGTTTCATTGGGATTGGGAAAATAGCATTCTCATGCAGATTGGCTCTTTCCACAAAGATAGATGGGGATCATAAAGCACGCCACGGATTCCTGCGAGGAACTCATCATTGGGGTTCAGCTGTTAAATGGGATTTCCAAAAGAAGCATGGAGAGAAAGAATGTCTTCGCTGATCTGAGGACTCTTTTTAATTAAATTCTTGCGCATTATGGTGTCTCATTTATCAACCCCTGAAATAATAATTAACACTCTTGGGGGTTTTCCCCCTCTCAGAAAAATAATAACTAAGAACAGTTACAGGAAAGCCCTCCTTTAGGGATGGATATTTTTGTCATTGAGAATATATGTAGCATTCCTATCCCCCTCATAACCACACTTTATCACTTTTACCGACACTCCCCTCTTCATGTTCTTAACACGGTATTGGATTTTGGGGTATTTATATTACAAATGCCTTTAACTTTGATGTTTGACACTCCTTTGTAGATTATACTTTGATAGCACCTTTCATGAGCTCAGATAAACCTTATCTGAGGGAAATCAGAGATACAGCCATTCATTCTGCATTGCCCTGCTGTTTGCCCTGTAGGCAGGGGAAGGGAACTGTCTGTCTGTCACTATCATTTCCGGTGGGATATCCTGCATTTTTTGAATTGCGGGCCACCCAGAGTCATTTGCTGAAATGGACAGCTATTGAAATCAAATAAATAAATAAATAAATAAATAAATAAATAAATAAATAAGTAAGTAAGTAAGTAAGTAAGTAAGTAAGTAAGTAAGTAAGTAAATAAATAAATAAATGTCCTATTTTCTTCTGGGCTTGGAGTGCACCATTGGTAAATGTGTACAACTCAAGGAAGTTTACAGGGAGAAGGTCCTTGCGTGATCAGCTATTCTCTTTGGTCTTTCTGTTCCCCTTGATTTTAAACCCAAGCTAATGTTGCCTTGCTATGTGGCTTTGTTTTCCAGTCATTCCAGAGTTTTGATTGATTGATTATAGCCATTCTTCAGTCCTTTGATAAAAGGTGGGTAATAAATCTTCCGGCAATTAAATACACGCTGCCATTGCAAAGCAATACATGTAGCCCCAAGCATTGGCTCTGGTTCATAGACTCAGTCAGCTGAGCTGTCATGTTCTCAGCTATCTATCTGCTAACCACTCTGTGTTCTTTTACAGGTGTTGATGTGTGTGAAAAGCCAGGCCTGTCTTCCACAATAAACATACCATTCATGTTGGCGGCATGTTTTCATAGTCTTTCCTGTTCACTTCCAAAACAGTAATGAGTTCTCTGTTTCCTTCCAGCTATATGTTGTCTTTGGGCAGTCCTGAAGGTTATTGTCTGATTGAAATGGTTGCAGATGAAATTCCTTCTGTCCATCAGAGGACCTCTCTGCCAGCGCAAATGACTCAGGTGAACTTGCCAAGCAGAACCTCAAATCAAATGTTAGCCCATCTATTTTAATATCTCTTACAAAACGCCCATGACATAATTTTGAATTAGTTGAGGCATATTATAGTGATGTTCATTTAAGATGCAATCAACTGGGGGGGGGGGTGGAATTCTCCTGCATTTCCCACTGCTGTGAACAATATGGCTCTTGCTACAGCTTAATTTCAGTGGGATTTTTATGGGAGAACTCCCTAGTGGTGGTCTTAAGAGGCTACTAAAGCTTCATGTTCAGCCAAGACAGTTGATGGATTGCTTACACAAAGCAGTTCATTTATGAACAGCGGGAACATGTACCACAGTGATGAGTGTCTATATTAAGACTGACACCTTTTTGCAATTTAGATAATTCCATACATGTTAAGATGAAATACCTATCATCTCTAACACACACTCAATGGTTTTATAATAATTTTCTCTGCCCAACAAAAAGTTAGCCAAAGAAGGGGGGAAAAACATTATTAAGGAGCAATTGTTAGGCTTTATGCTAAATAAATGTAGAAGCAAACAATTCATGAAATTTGTTTAGTTAGTTCATTTATAGCCGTCTAACTCCTAAACAACCTAAACATTAGTCAATTAGGTTATCTTATTTAGGGCACAAAAAATGAAGGAAATACAAACTTAGTTTTCCATAGATGACTTTTCAAGAAGCAACTCGACTTTTCTTTGAAGACATTTCACTTCTCATCCAAGAAGCTTCTTTAATTCTTCTTCAGAACTAAAGAAGCTTCTTGGATGAGAAGCAAAAAGTCTTGAAGGAAAAATGAAGAAAGTCCAGTTACCTTTTGAAAAAGCACCTTTGGGACAACCGTGACCTGGATGATTGAGAACCTCTATAGACCAAATTAGTTTTCTTGCTGTGTCGTCATTTTTTTTGGGGGGGGGGGAGTTTTGCTGCTCAGAAAGAGTAGGGCTTTCTTTATTAATATAGCTGCATGTACTGTATCAGCTGCTAATTTAGGAAGTAGATTCAGCAATAATGCCCTCTCCTTTCCTGGACAAAGGCTTCTATAACTCTAGTTATTTTCTTTTTATTTCCTTAATACTCAAGTTCTTTAACAAGTGACTTGTCATGGGTTTTTTCGGTAAAAGTAAAGCACTTTGCTGCTAATTTTCTACTTTGAATGCTTTGGGGTATCTGCTGCTTCTTTTCTTGTTGTTTAGAACAGTCACATTCTATAATGCTTTTATCCCCTTGACATTTTCCAGACTTATAGAGAAAATGGGCCAGACTTCACTTAAAAAACAAATAATGCTCTTTGGATGAGGCCAAGCCTCCGCTCCCCATGCTTTTCCTGCCCAAACCATTCTGAGTCAAGAACCATATAAATTTTATTATTATATACTTTATTCATTAAACATGAAACTCAGTCAACTGAACATTCAAAAATGCATCACAAATACCATTGACTGGTGGTAAGGGTTGATACGGGTTGCTGCCAGCGTTGTTGTTGTTGTTGTTGTTGTTGTTGTTGTTGTTGTTGTTATTATTATTATTATTATTATTATTATTATTATTATTATTATTATTATTATTATTATACCACACAGCAGAAAATCCTGGAATGGACAAAAGTCTGGACCAGGCCTGCTGAAATTTTCTTTCTTTAAATGCAGAAGAAGACTTCTTAAAAGAATTGATCTAAGAATCGTAATATATTTCTGTCTGTATTTTCTGACACCTTGCCAGATAGATTCAGAACTAAAAGGAAGGGTGGCCTGTCTTTGCAATTCTGGAATATGCCACCTTGCAGACGGCTACAATATGAAACAATCCCATAGACAAGAGTAATTTACTTGACCTAACTTCCTGGGGACCTTCCCTCAGATTTTCTTTCATTAATAGAAAACAGTACAAAATTTCAGCTGTTCTTATTGGAGCTTTTATCTATATGATCTTTTTTAGCTTACCTTTGGGTCAATATTCCTTGGAAATGTCCCTTCTCATCGCATAAACATTCATCCAAATTCTGGAAAGATTTATGGCTTCAGGGGCTGCATCAGAGAGTTGCAAGTCAACACTCAAGAACTCTCCATTATAGAGGAAGCATTGGAAGGACAGAACATTGACAACTGTAATGTTCCGGTTTGCGACTATCATCCATGCCACAATGGTGGTACATGCACTAGGTAGGCATAAAGTCATCGCAATTATATATGTCAGTGCATCATTTGACTTATTCCTTGGCTTGTTTGTTTGCAAAATTTATAGGTTGCCCTAGGTCATACTGGCTACAGTTAGTCTTTGACTTACAACAATTCATTTAGAGAGCATTCGAAGTCACAACGGCACTGAAAAATGACTTATGATTGTTTTTCACACCTACGACCATTGCAGCATCTCTATGGTCATGTGATCAAAATTCAGTCACTTGGCAACTGACTTATTGTTATGACGGTTACAGTGTCCTGGGGTCATGTGATCAATTTTGGCAACCTTCTGACCAGCAAAGTCAATGGGGAAGCCAGATTCATTTAACAACTATGTTACTAACTTAACAACTGCAGTGATTCACTTAACAACTGCAGCAAGAAAGGTTGTAAAGTGGAGCAAGACTCACTTATCAACTATTTCACTTAGCAAACAAGAATTTTGGGCCCAGTTGTGGTCATAGGTTGAGACTACCTGTGGTATTTTTCTATTGAGTTTCCAGAGGTCTTGCTTGAAAAGTAGGAGCTACTCTTGTCGTTTCAAGATAGATTCAGAGAGCAAGTCCTCAGCCGATACACAGAGAGAACTAAAAAGAATTGGTCAGGGGTATTTAAGAAAGAATTCCTAATAAATGTTCCCTCAAAGTCAAGGGTTTGCACTTGGTTAACCTCTGAGATTGAGGAAGGGATAAAAAGAGGGGAAAAGAAGACTTTCCGTTTGTGCCCTTAGAAACAAATCTGAGGGTGAATAGGCAAGAGCTTGTGATTGTGACCTGCAATTGTGACATATTTATCTTCGTGCCTACAAACAACCTGATATAGGTTTACAGAAAAATAAGCTTGTGGCAATCCTTGAAGGAAAAAATCAAAGGATTGGAATCCTAAATGACCATGTTTCAGCTGATGATAGAGGATGAGGATTCATCACTGCAAACTAAGGAGGCCAAGGATTGGTTGCAATTTTTTGTTCCAGTGAGGGAAAAATAGGGAGGACAGCACAAGAAGATGTAACTATACAACAAGTTTAATGCAAATACAAAAACAAATAGGCGTATATAGAAATGGTGCAAACTAAAGGAACAGAAGTGAACCTTGAGAACTGAGTGCGACATAGCTGAGAAATATTTGTTTTCTGCTGTATGAATGAGATTATATCTCCAGGAGCAGATTAATAGCATCTTCAGGTTCTAAAGGAGTTATTTTAGTGGAATCCTTACGCATTAACCTTGAGAAATCCTAATGATTTGGTGAAGTGTTAGTTGACTAGAGGAGAGGAAATATCTCTTTTCCTCAAAAATAAAGGGGGGTGTAGAAAAATCCAGCAAACCATTCATTTTTTTAAAAAAAAAATTAAGGATTTTCATAAAGATGTGGAGGGACTGTGTATTATATTTGCGGATGACACACCTTATGGCTATAACAATTTTTTTAGCATATCACAATATTCTTGATAGATTAAAGAAATGGGTTGAAGGATACGTGGTTCAATGAAAAGATCTTGGGATAATTTGAGACTGGAAAGGAACAAGAGAACTGCACTTTTAGGGATTATAAAGTGTATTGTCCAAATCACAGAAAATAATTGCTCTATTTTGCTTTGATCATATCCTGCCAAGTGTGCCCAGTTCTTGGCATTATACTTTAAGGAAGAGTCAGAGAAATTAGAACAGATTTATAGGATAGCAGTGAGGATGATTAGAGTTGTGAGAAGAAAGTCTGAAAAAACAGAGAAAAGACAGTTTGGTGGGGAGAAGCGATTTGATAGCACTCTTCAAATATATCTTCAATATCTTGAAAAAATGTTCCAGAGAAGGTCAGCATTTGTTCTCTCTCATTCCAGAGTACAAGTCATAGATTAATGTTTTCAAATTACAAAAAAAAAAAAAAAAAAAAAAAGCAGATCCTGTCTGAATCCTGGAAAAACATCCTAATAATAAGAACCGTTTGACCCTGGAACCAATTACCCACAAAAATGGTGGTTTCCCCTTCATTGACTCTGTTTAAGCAGAATCTAGGTAGTCATTTGTCTGGGCTGCTTTCATCTGGATTTTGCACTGAGCAGGAGGTTGAACTCAATGCTCTGAATAGTCCTTATAGCTCTACGATTCTAAAATATTTAAATATTTTGCTTACTTATCCCTTTATTAAAAAAAAAAAAACAAACCATAAAGTAGGCTACTCTTCAGCCAAAAAGATGTCTTGGACGGTATGGTCTTAGGAAAAGGTGCAACTTCTTGATGTTGCAAAGAGATGCCACATTCACACTCCTCCATATTTTAGTGGTCATATCTGAAACTATGTAAATTGACTTAGTTCTTCTGATGACCAACTTCAAGGGAAGACAAGAGAGACTACCTTCCATCTTTTCTACCGCTGCAGCCTGACAGGAATGGCGTTAGTCAAGTGATTCTATCAATAATAGAAAAAGCCCAATGAATCTGGTTTGTCTGACCTTGTTAGAAAAAAGGCATGCTATTTCTTCATTGTAGTCTAAACTGTTTGAAATATTGAAATCCAGAAACTCTGTTTCGTTGTTTTTTTTCCTCCTGAATGGAGCTATTCAAATTAAGAGATTGGCTAAAATGCCTTTGTTTTTAATGAACAAGAACTGTTCACAATGATCATGCCACTTCGTGCAACGTTAGTATTAATCCTAATCCAAGCAATGCCAGGTGAAAATTGCTAAACTCAGCAGTTAAGAGGGAAACGATGCAGGAATTTGAATGCTATATATTTGTCCCAGGCATAACATTTATTTCAAGTGTTTCTGAGAAAATGCTTGTGGGAGGCTTGAGGTGCCATATATATATTAGCATGCCAGCTTGCTAATTTATTATCACTCATGGATTTAGAACTAAATTTAACTGTTATGTTTGCAAAATGATTATATCCAATCAATTTGGTTACAAAACCAAAACAATTTTTAGTAATTTATAATGTTTAATAGCCTTTACAATTTAGTTGTGTCTGTATGGTGTTGTTTTTTCCCCCCAGATCCTTTTCTTCATTATTTGGAGAAACTGGGGCATCAGCAAAACCTTCCTGGCAATTTCATTAAAAAAAAAATCCTTATAGATGTTAAATAAGCAATTAAACCATAAACTAGAAACACAGGTCTTCCTACTGTAGTTTATGATAAAATTATTGGGAGTTGAAGAACAAGACTGAAAGCTATTCACCACAGGCCAGAAAGAACCAGAAAGCTAAACAGCCTAAAACTATAGTGAAATATATAGAGAAATATAGTGGCTCTGAATATTCTAAATTTCAATATTTTTTTCATAGTCTTCTTATAGAGTGGCATGGTGGCCTAATGGTGAAGACTCTTGCTTCCCACTTAGAAGGTTGAAAGTTCAATCTAAGGTCATGGCAGATGTTTCTCACCAGGGTACAAAGAAAAAATATCTGCTGCAAACTCTGTGTGGCGTCAGAAAGGGCATCTGGCCAGTAAATGCTCAACTCCATCCAGTAGTTCAGACTCTATGCCAGATTAAGAGATTACAGGGTCATAAAATGGGAGTTTCATAATCTTCTTATGCAATTTTAAAAGTATTCTGTGAGAAACCTCTGATGGGAAATTATGATTCTGTTGCATTCAATCTCACTGTCCCAATTGTTTAAAAAAAAGAAAAGAAAAGTCTGATACAAACTAATGGAAAGCAATTTGTAAATAAGTAACAATGGTTAAATTCATGGAGTTTCACAGAATCCTGAGATTTCATCAGAATCACAAAATGTGCATCATAATTTATTTATTTATTAATTATCGATTCATCAACTGCGTCATGATGAAAGCTCTGCCCCTTATAGATGTCCATGCAAAGTTGAAGTGCATGCACAAAGGAAACAGTTTTTGTTTTGAGACATATTTTATCATTTTCCCCCTTCTTCTTTGGACATCCATGATCAGAAGGTGTCCTGTTCTAGGGCAGCAGTTGGATCAGTTGTTAGAATGCTACATTGGACGCACTTATAAACCTTCTGATCACTTGGGGCAATAGGGAGAATGAAGATGAGCTTTAAAAACAGCTAAATCTAATTGCCTCAAGTCCTGCTATGTTGCTTCATTGAAGCAGGAGGGGAGGTTCCTGAGAGGGATTAATTAGATTAGATTAGAATTCTTTATTGGCCAAGTGTGATTGGACACACAAGGAATTTGTCTTGGTGCATATACTCTCAGTGTACATAAAATAAAAGATATGTTCATCAAGAATCATAAGTTACTTAATGATAGCCATAGATTACAAATAAGCAATCATGAAACAATATCAATATAAATTGTAAGGATACCAGCAACAAGGTTACAGTCATACACTCATAAGTGGGAGGAGATGAGTGATGGGAACGATGAAAAGATGACAGGATTAATAGTAGTGCAGACTTAGTAAATAGTTTGACACTGTTGAGGGAATTATTTGTTTAGCAGAGTGATGGCGTTTGGGGAAAAACTGTTCTTGTGTCTAGTTGTTCTGGTGTGCAGTGCTCTATAGCATCGTTTTGAGGGTAGGAGTTGAAACAATTTATGTCCAGGATGCGAGGGGACTGTAAATATTTATAAAGCCCTCTTTTTGACTCATGCAGTATACGGGTCCTCAATGGAAGGCAGGTTGGTAGCAATTGTTTTTTCTGCAGTGCTAATTATTCTCTGAAGTCTGTGTCTCTCTTGTTAGGTTGCAGAACCAAACCAGACAGTTATATAGGTGCAGATGACAGACTCAATAATTCCTCTGTATCAGCAGCTCCTTGAGCAGTTTCAGCTTCCTGAGTTGGCACAGAAAGAACATTCTTTGTTGTGTTTTTTTGATGTTAGGTATCCATTTTAGGTCTTGAGATATGATAGAAGCTAGAAATTTGAAGGTCTCTACTGGATGAGACAGGAACCCCACCAAGTATATTCTCAGCAGGGTCACCCAAGATATGAATCAGTAATTGATTCAAAGAAGAACAGACAATGATAGAAGGGTTTTTCTTTAATCCTTCAAAGCTAAATCAGACAATATGTAGGCCAGAAATCAATAAATGATTAAATGGGGAGGTATCATTGAAATGATTCTTCAGCTAGAGTCTTAAATATGCTGATGTAGGAACAGGTCCTATTGAATGTGGTAGAATATGCTTCTGGCTAGACCAATTGACCAATTAGAAATGCTCAAAACAAGCAAAACCTTGTTAATCACAGTTCTACAAAAGTTCCTAGACTAGGTTGTACAGCAGGTGGTCTAAGATTGCTTTCTACATTTGTAGAAAGGATTTCAGGTGGCTGGTTCATTAGATTTAAAGCTCACCATAAACATGACAATCCATGTTTAAATTCAGTCATGTGAATGAGCTTCTGCTAACAAAAAGGAGGCATGGTAGTCACATTATTCTGAAAGACGCTCCTAAATCTATTATCTTGTGATCAATAATGCACCTAACCATCAATAAGGGCTTGTAATTTCATCCAAGAATGGTTTCGCTCACATAATATTGTTTAAATAGAAAAGGTGCATTTAAGATAACTTATGACACTTCTTTAAGAAAAGAAAAATCACAGTTGGAGGTCCCATTTTATTGAGCTGACCCAACTTCACTCTATTGCATAATATTTCATCAGCTCTATTCGGGCAGCAATATAGGTGTACATTTTCCTCATCAGTGCAGACATACTTTCTAAACTTCTTTCTTTAGTAGAGAAATTATTGGTATTGGCGAAAACTAGATTTAGTTGTATTTAGTTTTCTTTTTATACCATGACTAATTATTATGATTTAAACTTGGGCCAGGCACATCCCATTTTCACATTCCCCACCACCTCAGCTGTGGGCTGTTGCAGTGGTGTTTGGGATATTCGGTGGGGATGGCAGTGGTGGGTGGGCAGCGGGGAAATGTTGGAGGCGAGGCCCATCCCATTTTCACACATTCTACCACTGCTGCTGCCACTACCACACAAATCTCCAGGAGTCCCATGGTGGCAGCAGAATGTGTGAAAATGACCCAGCTGCCATTCCCTCCCCACAGCCCATCCCACCCACCCCCACTGCACAGCCTGAACATGATTATTCTGGTTTCCAATATATTGAAATGCTTCGGAACAAGGAATCACTAACAATGCTAACTTATATGGATTTTGTTTTGCTTTGCATTGTTTTTGATCTTAACAGAGTTTTCATAAGGCTGTAAAACAAGAGGCTCTGAACTAAATAAGCAAAAGTACTATTACTATCTTATATTACCATGCCTAAGAGATTTCTTTTCTCACGTACATGATGCCGAGGGAGGGAAGGCCAATTAACAAAAATGTTTC
Organism: Arizona elegans; assembly: GCA_022577455.1. Taxonomy (NCBI): domain Eukaryota; kingdom Metazoa; phylum Chordata; class Lepidosauria; order Squamata; family Colubridae; genus Arizona; species Arizona elegans. The sequence goes on along the minus strand of JAKOOJ010000001.1, from coordinate 211,977,050 downwards.
CCCAAAGCAGAGCAGTATCAGTTATATTTTTTTCTCAATTACCTGTGCTAATATTATGTTTCATATATTTCCAATACATGGAAATTCACTTTGGGAGTCAAACTCTTAGAATGTTCATTATGCAGTGAAAATGATTGTTACTGCAAGCGTTGAAGCTCTTCTAACAACAGATCAAATATTCAGAAAACAAGACCCTCAATTCTTCCACTCTGTATGTGAATAGACTCTTAGTGTGGTCAGAAAGCCCCTGACATTGTTTTCTAAGTGGTTTTATTGCAAACATCCTTGCCAGTTGGCACATGTCAGTGATTAATTTGGAATGTGAATATGTCTTAAAATCTCAAGAGCCTCCTTCTGCAATTGAGATTTTTTTCTTAGTGAATTACAGGAATGTCGCTTGATTTTTCTAGCAACTGAAGGACTGGGTGGTGTAGAAAGAAATATTAATGTTCTTGAATGTTGTCTGCAGAGTAGCCTGAGGATTGTAAAATAAATTGAAAGTCATGGACTAAGAGGGAGTCCATACTTAGTTTTATCATGCCATCTCTGCAGCAAGGTCAAACAAGCTGGGGAAGGGCATGAAGAAGAAAGAAGGCCATCTCCATATGCCTGTGGCTAATCAGGGGCAGATTAAAATAAATTTGCTCTGATCACTCTTTCTAGGCATAGGGTATCTTTTTAACTTGACATCCTAGCTTCCTGTGCTGGTCCTAGAAGGAAACTCCCTGCATTTTTAGCAACACAGCTCTCTACAACAAATCTACAACATTGAAAATTGGCTTGGTGTTCATTTCATCCCACTGTTGGTTTTGTTTTGTTTTGATCTGCTTTATTTTAACTTTTTTAATCTGATTTTCAAAGTTGGCTTGTATCCTACAGGTTGGCAAGCCCTCCTGTAGACTTGCTTGCTCTGCTCCACTTCCAGTCTTTTTGCCCTGAAGGGGGCAATAGGACATGGATATTTTAGAAAGAAATAGCTTAGAAAGAAATCAGCAACCTGATGCAGCAGAGGGACTGAGTAAATTTAAGCTATAGAAAAATGAAAAATTGAGTGAAATTGACCTTGACATCTTTGCCCAACCTTGTAACAATAGAGCACTGAGGTGAGGAAAGATCATGGCTATATGCTCAGGAATTGAACTCTAATTGCTTTCAGGTTCATTCCCAGTATCTCCAGTTAGAAGTTTAATCCTCCCAAAGTTAGTTTTGCAGGATATAATTACAGAATCTTCAGTGTCATGTGAAGATGTATCAATCAGGCAAACACTTTTATTTGTATTATCTCCCTTATTGCTTGTGCGAGTGAAATATTTGCATTAGCTACCAGTGTTGTTGTTTTTTTAACTGAATTTCATTATTATGTTTGAATGGTTGTGTTGAACACTGCCTAGAATTTCTTGTGGTGAAGGGTAGTTTATTTAGGAGGCAATTATGGCCAACACCAAGAGAATGCGATGATGGAAGGAAGAAAATGCTTTCTATCTTCAATATTGTAATAAAATGCACTCAACGGTGAGTTATGATTAATGTTTGATCAGATTCAAGTTATATTTCCTCCACCTCTATTTGTGTCTCAGCTTGTTTTATTGTAATTGAAAAGGTACCAAGGGGCTGTATGGGCTCTCTGTTGCCCTGGTAATTTCTGTTTTTTTACAGAAATTGTAAATTGTAGCCAGAACTACAATAGGAGTGTCAATCCTATTAAGAGGAAAATGTTCCAGACTTTCTGGAATCCATTAAATTCCATCATTTTCCTTTGGTGGACCACTGTAAAACATCCCCAATCCATATATAGAGGATGTATGTACTTGTTTCAATCCTAAATCTCAACAGGATGTGATCTGACCTTGATAAGAGAGCAAACTCTCTTATCAAACTCACTTTCACTCACTCACTGGTCTCTTGTTCGGTAGTGGGGAAAAGTCTAAAAGTCATATGCGTTTTTCCATGAATAGATTCAGTAAAATTGATTGAATTACAGGTTATTCTCATTTAACTGCCACTATTTATTTATTTATTTATTTATTTATTTATTTATTTATTTATTGGTTCAATTTATATGCCGCCCTTCTCCGGAGACTCAGGGTGGCTTACAATGCGTTAAGCAATAGCCTTCATACTTTTGTATATACCTGCTTAGTAGGGCTTTTGCCCCCGCCCCACCTTAAGCAGTGTTCTTTTTATACAAAGTCAGCTTATTGCCCCCACAATCCGGATCCTCATTTTACCTACCTCGGAAGGATGGAAGGCTGAGTCAACCTTGAGCCTGGTGAGAGTTGAACTTGCAGTAATTGCAGGTAGTTGGCAGCTAAGTGCTACTTAACAGCACTTTAGTCCGCTGTGCCACCAAGGCTCTTCTATTGGCAAATCTATCATTTGTTAAGAGAAACATCATATGACCACACCAGACTTACAATCTTACTTTCACTGTGGTTGTTATGCAAGACATCACTCAACCACAACATGCGATTTTACTGCTGGTTTTGTCCACTGACTGCTTGTCATAAATGCTCGCAGGTTGCAGAATGCCCAAATTTCAATCATGTGACTGTGGGCTATGCTGCAACAGTTGTAAAAATTTTTTAGCCCCATTGTAATGTTGAATGGTCACTAAACAAGGCAGTCATTAAACAAGGTCTACCTGTATTTTAATTATTCTCAAAAATGTTGAGTATCACTGTTGAAACTACTTTGTGATCCTTCTAGCATTTCAAGACAGCAATGGAGTTGTCTTTTATTAGCTAAACATGTTAACTTACTCGCATAGGTATAAGTATAGCTAGGGTTTCATTTTGGCATAAGAATGTGTGTGTGCGAATGCATGTCTTTAAGTTTATCATGGCATACAAGCTATTTAGATATTGCAACAGGAACTTTGATCAAAGGTTTGGATTTTTCAAAATCTTATGAAATCTATTTGGCCAAAAGAAAGAGAAATAACTATGGAACAAAGCAAGCTGGTATATTTCGTAGAAAATTATCGTTATGATGATTCCTTTCAAACACAACTTCAAAAGGGTCATATAACAAATTCATAATTGGTTTTTCATACATTGCAGACAAATGGATCGCTGCTGAAAATCTTAGGGCTGCTATTTTTTGGCTAAAGATTTGACAGTGGTGTTTCATCATGGCTCCCATGTTGTCTTCCCTTTCTACTGAAAGGAAGACAATAATTGGTCAGAGGTCACTTTATAGGACAAATTTTTATTAAAGTTTAGCGTGAAAGATTCTATCTTTGCCTGTGGTGCTTTTCTGAACAGAGGTCTTCATATTATGTGGATAATAATAACCCATATTTAGAACATCTCAGCCGGGGAAAAAAATAATCTGAAAATGAAAGCTGTCCTTTTCACTCATTTTTCCCCCCACAGAAATTAGTTTACATTTTTAGGAAGCGAGCAAAAGGAACAGAGATGTATTTTTTTACCCTTAGATTGCCTGGCAAATCCTGCTGACATAGTACATATTAGTACTTGGAATCTCAATTGCTGGAGGCTTTTTATTCATATTCAGCTGTCCTAGACAGGAAAAGCAATAATGCTAGCCAAGTTATGAATGAAGGCCAAAGTCCAACCCAGCATTTCCAAGACTATCCTCTCAGCTGTAGTTCGTCAGGCAAGAAAGGCTGATATCAGAGACATGGCAGTAGCAGGAACCAATGTGGTGATTGTCATAATATCTTATCACCTAATTTCACTTATTTTATAGTATTATGACTTTAGAATGTTACCTATATAATCCCTAATTAATTGGGATCGTTTTTCCATTTATATACCACCATATTCTACCTGGGTTCCCAGAATTTAATAAGGGAGCCAGTGTGGTTGCATTTTTGTCACTTCCAGGTTGAAAGGATTAGCTGGTAACATCACCATTGCCCTGAGGACATTTAGTTGGGGAGGGGGCTCCTTTCATGTCCCCAGCAGGAGCTGGAGTGAAGGATGAGAACTCACCCTGCCCCATGGCAGCACTTGAGTCTCAAATGAGAGCTTGTTAACCTTCAACTCGCATCTTAACCATGGGAGCCACCATGCTCCAGCCAATGTGGTAAAGTGCCAGTTTAAGTGCTGTATTAGGAGTGGACAGACTTTGGTTCTCTCTCAGGCAAAGAAGTGATCTCCAGGCACTACTTCCCTCTTTGGTATCCCTCTGCAACAAACTGCCTGAAAAAAAACCCACATCAAAATCTCTGCTTGCTTCATGTATTGGTAGCTTACTGTGGAACTACAGCAAGCAAGCAACAGTACAGAGGAAGTGAATCCTGAAACTCAAGAGGGACAAATGCTAGGAATAACTCCCAGTGGTTAACAACAAGGTACATGTAATATCAAAACATCCACAGTAAGCACACAACAAGGCTTAAGACTGCAGGGTAGTGAAATCCTAGAGAAAAATAAATGGCATCATTTGGTAGATTCCAGTGAAATGCAGACACCTCTATCTTTTGTAGGATGTCTAGTCTACTTGTTGGATTCTGCAGCATTTACAAAATAAGAAATTATTGCTACAGCCAGAGATCTCCACTGCAGACTGGATATTTTGACACAGACTAAAATTAGTTTTTCATAGTTTTTCACATGTCTCTGAAGAACATTTTGAAATCAAGAGTCTGTGTTATGAGTGGGAGGGAAGCTAGCACTTTTTTTGTCACAGGCAGGCCTCGACATGAAACAATGTGTGTATTGCCAGGTGACAATTGTTTTTATAGGGTCGAAAACATCAAAGGTGAATTGACCTCAGGTGAACGTCGTTGCTGTCATAGTCCTTTAACTACAAGTGACAACTGCCACACACATCTGATGAAAGATAGCTATGGAGTGACTATATTGAAATGTGAAATGTATTGTGGGAAGTTTGTTTTACCATTCTAAGGTCTATTTCCAAGGATCTACAAAATAGGCAAAGAATGGGGAAGTGATAAGAATAATATATGGTGTGACACAGGTGGAACTAAGATATTTATTCCCCCCAAAATATGTCGGAATAGAGGGTGTAGGCAAAGCTACAAAGTAATAGAAAATGTGGAAATGTGTTTGTTTTTTGAAAATATATCAACTGCCAGTAGATATGATGTACTGTTTATTGTTGTGAATGTTGGCAAGAAACAGAAATCTACATGCCAAATTAGGTAAAAGCCACTGATATGCTGAAAGAAGAGGATGACTTGTGATGTAATTAAATGGACATTTTATGCTGTTGAGTACTTGGTCCATTTTGTGAAAAAAAATGCATAACTATAGAGTTTACAAAATTTTCACTGCACAAAATTCCAAGATACGGTATTTTTCGGCGTATAAGACGCCCTCTCCCCCCAAAGGAGGCTGAAAATTTGGGTGTGTCTTATACTCCGAATGTAGCCCCACCTACCCACTGGCCCCCACCCTTCGGCCTCTGCGCATCCTTTTCCTGGCTGCAGAGATTGCCACAGACGATGGCTTGCATTTTTGGGCTCCGTGCCTCACGTTTTCAGGCTCCAAACGCTCCATTTGAGAGCCGTTCAAGGCTGTGGGGATCACCAGAGCAGAGCAAAGCAAAGCACCTGAGGGTAGAACAAGAAGCAATGGGTGGAAACTAATCAAGGAGAGAAGCAACTTAGAACTAAGGAGAAATTTCCTGACAGTTAGAACAATTAATAATAAACAATTCTTGCCTGCAGAAGTTGTGAATGCTCCAACACTGGAAATTTTTAAGTAGATGTTGGATAACCATTTGTCTGAAGTGGTGTAGGGTTTCCTGCCTGGGCAGGGGTTGGACTAGAAGACCTCCAAGGTCCCTTCCAACTCTGTTATTCTATTCTAATTTGAATATTTAGCATGCTTTGCAGGGTGTGTGTGAACAACAATTAAGAAATTATGTAGAAAATGTGCAACAGAGGATTGAAAGAGAAGTTTTAATGATGCAACATAATTTTACTGAATATGCGATTAGACTGAGAGGTTTCCAGGAAAATAACAGAGATGATTTAAGGAAAATATCTTCTGAAATTCTGGCTGGGATTTTAAAGGTTCAACCTGATGAAGTGTTTTGTAGGATTGATAGAGTTTATAGAATAAACTCCTGGTTTTCAAAGCAAAGGCAATTGCCTAGAGATGTGGTGATCTATTTTACAGATAAAGAAATTAGGAATAATATTGTGCAAAATTCCTTCAATTCTACTTTGCAATTGTATGGGAGAAAAATTTGGATTTTTAAAGAGCTCCCGCCTAAGATGTTAACGGAAAGGAAGAAATTTGGTTTTCTGGTGACTGAGTTAAAAAAAAGAAATATCCTATTTAGGTGGGATGTCCCAGTTGGTATAATATTGAGATATCAAGGAGAAAGATATCAACTAAATACTGTTGAAAAAGCGGAAGAATTTTATCAAAAAATTTTGAAAATGAATTCAACATCTTTAGGCACAATACAGGATAAGCAAAAGGAGTTGGAAATAAAGGGTAAACATCAAATTACAGAGGTTGCGGTAGATAAATTGTCTTCGGATTCTTTGGATACCCCAGCTGGATTGTCTACAAATATGAGAGAAGTGGTATCTGACTTTAACGTGATGAATCATCAAGTCAAAGACAAGTATGGAAACCAATCAGCTGACATACAAGTGGTGAAAAAGAAATATGAGATACAAAAACAAAACCAACAAGATCAACTTATAAAGCAGAATGAAAACCGATCAATTGACATACAACTTGTAGAAAGGAAATCAGGATGGAAATTAAACCCACCAAAAAAAAAGAAAAAAAGAAATAGGTCTCACAAAAATAGTAATTTCTAAACCAAGCAACAGTGAAGCCAGTGATTTTAAAAAATGAATGAATATGTGAAAAGATAGTGGAGGCGAAGCATTGGTTAATATTATCCTGAGGACAGTGACAGATCTCTGCAATGCCGTAATTTTGGGATGTGAAAAGAGCCTTACATTGCTGGACTTGAATTATCTACTTTGGATTCCTTTCATGTATTGATAACTATACTATAACTATCCTGAGTTACAAGGCAAGAGAGCTACGCTGGGGCATGCAGAAGATCTGGTTGTTACCCACTAGGATGATGGGAATTAATAATTCTGATGAAAGCCACAATTACAACTATATGGAATATAATCATAATGTCACTCGGGTGGTTGTTTTTACTTTTATATATATATGAGGATATTCATTACTGATGGGGGCAGATGATGATTGAAGATTTTGAACAAACTGTTGCACCAGGATGCTATGTTACCCTATTATGGATGATGGACTTAACAATCCAGTGGAAAGACATTACAGAAGATATTATATGGATTATAAATTTAAAGTTATTGTCTTTTTTATATATATATAATGGAATGTATACATATATATATATATATATATATATATATATATATATATATATATATATATTAGCAGAGTGGGCAGTGGATTAAAGATAGTTAGAATTGTAGTGCATGGTAATTTTGTAGGAAACTGGGTGGGAATAGGTTAATTTAATGATTGATTAGTTTAAGTAAAGGGATGTTTAAGTGATATATCTAGGGGAGTGGAGGAAATGGATAGAGTTGAATAAATGTTGAATTAGGACGTAGAGGGAAGGCTGCTTTGAAATGTTATATTAATATATACAAAGGATTAAATGTTAAAGTAGGATCTATTATATAGTTTTAAAGCGAAAGGTTGTTTTGAAATGTTGTAATAATATATAGATATAAGTTTGGAGGAGAAAAAGGGCAGATTATTGTTAAAATGGGAGTTATAATAATATTATGCTAAATTAGATGTTATCATACAATGTTATAGTAGAATGTTTTTTTTTCTTTCTTTTTTTGAAATGTATGGTAAATGGGGGAAATAATAATATTAATAATATTTTTCGTAAGTAAGGGTCAGTATTTAGAGGAGGGAGTAAGGGAATGGTAAAATATTATGTAATCAGTTATGAATTAGGTTTTTGTTGTGAAGAAGTCACAGGGGGGGATGGGTGGTGAGGGGGGGCTAGGGAGGAGGTGGGGAGAAAAAAAGGGGGGGAAATTTGTATTTGAAAACTTTTTCAATAAAAAAAAAGAAATTATTGTTGTTCTGGTTACTTGCTGTTATAAGTGGCAAGCCCACAGTAATTTGTTTTCTTCATGGATGCTTTATCTGCAACTTACAAAGGATATCAATGAAATGCTTCATGTGACCTAGGAGATTCTGTACACAAGGTCACATTGTGCCTTGCATCTGGGAACATAGATGGGATGCCAAGTTGGTGACTGATGCTTCCTTGAAGCAGTTTACAGTCAAAAAGAAACTCGCAGCCCACTTGTACCCTTAGGATGCTTTCTTTAAAAACAGAACAAATGTGACCCATCTGTACTACAAGCAAAAATCCAATGGAAAAAAAAAATCTTCTACGGGTAGTAAGGTTTTATCAGCTTGTATCCATAGGCAAACAAGAACAAGGGGGACACAATTGGCCATCTATAACTACTCTACGAGAATTTGGGAGCCATTTAAAGCTATTTTGGCATCACTAAAATTAAAATGTATCCTTAAAGGGTCTTTCTTTCTTAGTCTCATTTTAAAAATCAGGAAGTAAGATAATGTTTAACATGTACGCAAGTTGTATAGAAACATAACATACCCCATTGTGTCACACACAAGAAAATTGTTAGGCCATTGTATCCCCAGAACTGGCTAATGCTTTAGAGAAAGAGGACAGAATTACTGACTCTTTGAAGTTTGGCATTTTATTTATTTATTTATTGAAAGTTTTTTATTTTTATTTCTTATACACATATTGTAAATGTAAATTCTCATATCCATAATTAATCATACACACACACACACACACACACACATATTTTTTCTAACAAAAGCATAAAAATAAGACCTTTTAATTACATTTGGGGTTGCTCTTCTACCTTCTCTTTTCCCTCTTGGCATTTTAAAGGAAAGAATAGCACACTCTTGTTGAAATGTATCTATGCTCATCTCAGGCAAAAACAGGAAGTCAGCAGATACCTTAAATGGCGATGATGACATCACTGGTTGAAATAACTGATAAGAGTCCCATATTACAGAGCTACATATTATAACCATCATTTTCAGCCATAACAGGTAGATAAATTGTTGGGTTTGATGAGTTGTATCTGGAAAAAGAAATAAAACAAGATGACAATATTGGGAGAAAAAAAAAGCAGAAATCTGCAAACATTAATAGTGAAGCCATGGGGGAGAGGGGAATGTTGTAATCTTATCTCTATTTCTCTCAAATTAAGACAAATATACGTGTTCCACGGTAATGTTGCAGGACCAGAGGTTTAATCTTTCAAGCTTTCGGACTCATGCTGGAGCTCATCCTCAGGGAACTTCTCTCTAGCAGAGTGTGTGCTTTGGGCTGTTTGGTGTACAATATTTATATGGTATCTGGTTGTGTGTGGCTTTTAGTTGTTGATTGGGGTGGCAATTATCCAGTTGTTGATTTGGATGACAGTCAGCTGTCAACACCCCGATCAATAACAAAAAAACCACACAGAACCAGGAACCATATAAATACTACACCCAGAATAGTCCAAAGCATACTCTCTGCTAGAGAGAAGTTCCTTGAGGATGGGCTCCAACACAAGTCCAAAGGCTTGGAAGACTAAACCTCTGGTCCCAGTGACCAACCCAGATCTGATTCTTATCTATATTTTTTCTAGAAATAAGTCTTATGGGGATTAATGGGCTTATTGTTGACTGTGCATGGACAAGACAAGTCTTCCTTTCTAGTGATCATATCTTTCATTTTAATAAATAATTATCAGATCTGTTTTTTCATATTTTTTGTTTATATATTAATACTATAAGATACAAAAATGCACAAGAAAATAGTAGGAAAGATAGGGGAGAGAAGGGGGAAGAAAAAAGTGTGGGGAAAGGGGGAAAAGAAAGAAAAGGCATTGACTTCTGACTCCCTTTGGTGCAGTAGAATAAAATAATAACATCGAACCTCAAACTTTTACTTTTACATAATAGTATAAACTAGCCATTTCTATAGCAACAAATCTATCTAATTGGTAAAACCCAAAATCAAAGTTTCATTTTTTTCCTACCTCAAAGTCCAGAAGTGGCTTCCAAGTAGAAACAAAAGTAGTTGTACTTTTGTCTTTAACCAAAGCAGTCAGTTTAGCCATCTCTTCTAACTCTATCAACTTCTGCAGCCATTCATCCATTGTGGGAATCAAAGTGTCCTTCCATTTTTGTGCATAAAATAATCTTGCTGCCCTCAACATATATAGCATCAAAGTTCCAGATTTTTTTTCCCCCAAGTCCTTTTCCATGAAACCCAAAAGAAAAGTTTGGAAGGGTCTGTTTTTAGCTAATGTAATTGTAGAAAAGTTGTGTGGTTTACAAAACACAGGCAATTTAAAAACATCTACAGTAAAAGTTAAAGTCTTTACTTAGCCCAATTAAAAAGTAATCAAATTCCAAAGTTCTAGTTAATCAATAAAAAACAAAAAATGACCAAGTCTAAGGAGACCGTTCTACAGAACAGCGGCGTCTTCAACATCTTCCAGAATGCCAATAGGGAGTTAACCTTCTGTTATAGAATAATGTTTTATGCCAGTTTGAGCTTCTGAACTAAATTATTAACTCTGGTTTCAGCGAGCAACAAATCTTCTTAGGTTTCTGCCACATTTTAATTAAATATCAAGGACATGGGGATCCTACATGTACAACAATTTAATTTGTTGATCACGTACGCCTAAAGACCAAGAAGAAATTAGCGTGGAGTTGAACAGTTTATCTAAAAGCTCTTTTTTTCCCACCTATAAAATAAGTTCTTATGCCCATCACACATACAGTAGTTGTCAAAAAGCCTGGTCAGAAGTTTCCATGTCATTTAGGTTAAAATGATACTTGAAAATATTCAGCACTGACACCAGACATTAGTTGTCCTTGAATACTTATTTGATCTGTTTCACATGCATAGATTTGACGTTGACATATGATTTGATACAAAGAAGTGTAGTATCCTTAGGGCATAAACTCATCTTTGTAAGTGAAACAGTTGGTGTAAAAGAGACAAGTTGAAAATGAGATGGTGAGTTGGAGATGAAGTAACTTAGTTTGCTAGAGTAGAAAGGTCAATCCCTGGACATTATCAAAAGAAAAGGTTTCCAATCTGTGGTGAGCTGAGCTGCTTAATCATCATCTATATATAGATCCTACTTTGTTGCCCATAAGCAGAAACTCTATATACACACCTACAGTGCAGCTAAAATAGGTCTCTTTCCTTCAGTCAAACCTTTTAAATAGAAAAAGGTTTTGGGGCTCACCCAAGATATTATAGCATATGGACGATTTTCTCTGTTACTTTGAACGCTTAAAAAAAAGTAGCAGAAAAAGAAAAGCAGAAAAACCTTTTCTTGGTGACACCAGGAATAAAAGATCCTTGCTAATGTTTCAGTTTTGTGCCTTTCCTTCCCATTGTTTTATTTGCTTCGGTTAGTCACTGAATTCACTTAAAGGAGTTTTTTTTTTACCCCCTCAAACAAAATTCACATTTGTGTCAAGATTTCTTCCACAGATAAAATAGATAAAGCAAGCTTTTTTTCTTCCCTGTTTCATATAACTTGCATTTCATTCTCTGTAATTTTGCTGTCTTTTTTTCCCCCTTCCTCCCCTTAATCAGACATGGTCCTTTTTTTATTTTTTGTAGTTCAGGGAAAAAAGAGGTTATTGTTGCAAATGAATTAAACTAACTCATTCACCAAAAGCATCCTGCAGCATTCTGGCTGAGAAGTTCCTCATGTGGTTCCATTAGGAGATTTTCCCCTCTAAGAAGGAAAGGATTTAAATCAGAGGATTCTTATTTTGAAATAACAAGTTTATGTGTGGACAAGTAATCCTTTTTCTGTAAGGTATAATTCAAAATATATGGGATAAATATGCAAAGAAATCCAAGTCACAAAATCTTTTCTCAAAATTTCCTCAACATAACTTAATCAGACTTAGGCAAATTTTTGGGATTGGATCAGTGGTGGGTTCCTCCCGATTCAGCCCGGTTCTCCCAAGCCGGTAGCGGTGATGATATGACATCACTGAACCGGTTCTGCTCAAGTTCTCAATTGAGAACTTCAGGAATGGCTAAGTGACAAATTGAACTAAAGGCATATTATACAAAATATTCAGGGAACCTGCTTCCTTCTTGAGGCTGAAGAATTAAAAAAAAATATTTAAACAGATGAAATGCACAATTTAAATGTTCATTTTTTATTATTTTACCCTATCTTTATTGCTTTATAAATAACTCAAGGCGGTGAACATACAGACAGTCTTCGACTTACAACCATTCATTTAGTGACCATTTGAAGTTACGACAGCACTGAAATGACTGTTTTTCATACTTACGACTGTTGCAGCATCCCTATGGTCACGTGTTTAAAATTCAAAAACTGGTTCATATGTATGACGGTTGCAGTGTCCTGGGGTCATGTGGTCACCTTTTGCAATCTTCTGACACACAAAGTCAATGGGGAAGCCAGATTCACTTTATAACTTAAAACTGCAGTGATTCACTTAACAACTGTGGCAAGAAAGATCGTAAAATGGGGGGAAACTCACTTAATAACCATGTTGCTTAGCAACAGATATTTTGGGTTTGATTGTGGTTGTAATTAAGGACTACTTGTACATAATATTCCTTCCTCCTCCTCTTTTCGCTACAACGGCCATCCTATGAGGTGGGCTGAGAGAGAGTAACTGGCTCAAAGTCACCCAGCTGGTTTTCACAGCTAAGAAGGGACTAGAATTCACAGTCCCCTAGTTTATAGCCTGATGCCTTAACCACTAGTTTGTTTTCTTTACAGTATTTATATTCCGTCATTCCTAAGAAACTTGAAATGTCTTAAATGTAGAATATATTTTACACTCATTTTATGCACAATAGCAATAGCACTTAGATTTATATACTGCTTCACTATGCTTTTAAAGCCCTCTCTAATCAGTTTTACAGAGACAGCATATTGCTCCCAATAATCTGGGTCCTCATTTTACTGACCTCGGATGGATGTAAAGCTGAGTCAACTTTGAGCTGGTGAGATTCGAACTGCCATATTTCAGGCAGCCAGCAGTCAGCAGATGTAGCCTGCAGTATTGCATTCTAACCACTGTGCCACCTTGGCTCCTCAAAGGATTATTTAGGCTTAGAGAAAGTGAGCTGTGTGGTCTACTATTCCTAGGCCAAATTTTTAATGCACTACAACTTTCCTCAGTTGGTATAACTCAAGATTTGAGCCAACATATTTCATATTTAAGCCCAAGGCTAAAAATCATTTTTTGAATAAAACTCATTATATACCCACAATGCAAATTGACATTCAACAAAGATACTATACAAACTGAATGAAGTTAATATTCAACAAAACAGGAGTTTTTAAAAATGTTATTTTGGCTAGTCTTTCATTGTTTTTCCCAAAATGTTTTTCTATACCAAATTCCAGTCCAAAACATACATGGGGGGAAATTAATTATGATTAAAATTAATATTAATTAATAAACATTAGAGCACCCCCTTTTTCTCAGAGTGCTATTATGATTGCAACATACAATGAAATTTGGTTCAATGGACTTCATTTTAACAGACTTCAGACGTCACAGACAAAATTTATCTGTAAGCTACATGCTTCTGCATGTTTGCAAAACCTCACATGCTATTTTAAACTGTGCAATCATAAAATCCCATTTCATTATATCTATATGTGACAAGAGTAAAGTATGCACACATGCAATCTTATTTGCCATGTTATCCATGTGATACCCTGTTTAGAATCTGCAGACATCTGCAGACTTACTTACTTGCTTTCAGGGACATTGCTTGCCCCCACCAATCTGTTGGGTTTATTGTAATATATCTACTCAGTCAGAAAGAGTGCACTTTCAGGTTGAATAGAACTAAGGATGCCTGAGAAGTCCAAGAATAGCTTTTTTCCTTTGTTTATTTAAATAGAACAGTAAGTTTACTGTTCTATCCATTCAAATGGTTCAATCAATGCCTTTTCTGGTGGAAATTCTCATGTTGCTGTTGTCTTGTGCCTAACAGCAAGTATCCCCTTGATACTGGTGTCATCAATACTGGCATTCTAAATGCTAAAAAAAAATCAATAGTATTTGTTTCCCATTTAAGAAAGAAACTTGTAAGAGAACTTGCTTGACTCTAGCTTTCAGTGGGGAAATAGGCAAGTTGTACAGCAGTGTTGGGTTGGAATATACTCAGCAGATCTAAAGCAGGTTTCTGGGTTTTAGGAAAGCTTGCCTTCAAACATTCAAATAGATCAGAGTTCTGGTCATATGTACAAGCTCTTTTCCTGCTGCTTCCGAACATTAGGAACAGATAGCATTACACAGAAACTATATGACAGTAAGTTGTTAGTAATCACTTAGGGCCTCTATAGGAAATAATTTTACCAATCCCCATCTGTTGGCTCTACTTGACTGTACTTCACATGGTATTCTCTCAAAATTATAGCCATACAATATCACTGAAAATAGAAGCATAACAATTGACTGGCTGGCTGACTGAGTGGATGAGCAAATAAATGCCTAGGCAACCATATACATACAGACTCATGCTGGTTACTGCAAAATTAAAAGCATTAATAATGTAGCATAAATGTATTATGAAAGATGCATAATAAATTTAACAGCAGTCAACACAACAAATTAAAGCATTCACAATAAAAGCAAACACCAATCCTAAACCATCAGATTAAATTATAATCAAGATCCATTGCAACATCTATCTCCATGCAGTGAAAAATTGAGCAACTCTAGCAAAATAATAACTCTAACAGACCAAAGACCCTCTGAACAATTCAGAAATCATGAGTTCAAGCCATGCTTCTTGACGAATTGTCCTCCCCTTCAATGGGAAACAATGGAACTAGCCAAGAATCTTTCTCCTTCTATCCAAATCCTGACAGCCTCAATCACTGAAACAAGATTTCCACAGCATCTTCAACTGTGTTTAGGATGGTAATGTAAAATTAGATATCAACTTACTGATGATTCTACTTATTCTCTCACTAGATTCATGTAGATTTTAAATACAAAAGGACAGAGGAGGCAATTCCTGAGGGGTCTATGGTAACTTGCCACAGCCAACTTGCCATGGCCAACTTGCCATGGCCAACGCACTGCATCCAACTCAACATGGGACAATTCGCCATAGCCAAGTTGCCATGGGACAACTTGCCATGGGACAAGAATTGCACTAATATTGAATAAATAGTGGAATAGAATCATTAAAGAAAAGATGCCAAAGGAGGGACAAAATGAAATGTGACAAAAATTAAAATAATTTTTAAACTATTTTAAATAATTAAGTTGAATTGTTGAATTGTCGTGCAGCAAGTTGTCCTGTGGCAGGTTGGTCATGGTGAGTTGGCCATGGCGAATTGGCCATGGCAAATTGACTGTGGTGAGTTGACCATGGCGAGTTGGTCATAGTGAGTTGTTCCATTCCAAACCCTGAGACAGCCTACGTGTTGGGTTGGAATAGTTGAACTGTTGAGGAACCAATTTCCAATGGTTGTAGATAGTCTCGAAGGATAGTATGGCTGACAGTATCAAACATCACTGAGAACCAGGGGAGGTACACTACTCACATTCAAGTCCTGACAGTCATGCACTAGTGCAACCAGTGCTGTTCTATCCTACGTTTGGAACTATATTTTGACTGAAATGAATCCAGATATGCTTCCTGTAGCTGCCATCCTATTATGCTATCAATAGTTTTTCAAGAAAGGGGGTTGGAGACTGGGCAATGGTTGTCCAAACTGCTTAGATCTAGAAAGACCTCCTGAGGAGACAGTACACTATAGTTTGCTTCTAGACACAGATACAGCTCCTCTTTCAGTTAACAATTAACTTCTACCTGGATCTATCTCAGGGGGGTCAAATTCGAGTATTATTACTTTTTTCTCCTTCACTAAAGTGGGTATGGGTGTGGCCAGTGCATGACACATCCGGCCCACGGGCCATGAGTTTAACACCCCCTGATCTAGCTAGTCACATTTCCACCTGCAAGCACAAGGAGCCATATATGGTATGGGTTTGTCTCATTAGTGACAGAAGCCATGCTACATAATGCAAACCCATTTCCTTGATGTCCACAAGAGAAAAGGAGTTCCAACTAACATCATAAGATATTGCCTTACTCGTCACTACAGACCCAGCCCACAAACAGCTAAGATTAAAGTGAATCTAAGCAACTTTGTCAACAAAACACTGTGCAAAATAGTCATGGTGGTCAGGTAGAATATTTTCTTATTCTTCTTTAGAAAGGAATTCAAAATCTTAAACAAGGCCAATGGCTGGCAATCGACTGACATAATAAATCAGAAGAAGTACAAATGCAATACCTCTCTAATCATCATGGTTTAGAGGCAAATCTCAGCTTATACTCAGGTTCAGTTTTAGTCTAAAATTCTGCTCTTTCATCCTCTTCTGCTCTTTCATCTTCTGAAGCTCCTCAATAAACAAAGGAGTCAAACAGGATCAAAGAACAAAAGGAGACCATTAAGGAGCAAACTTGTTAAAAATCTGGGTCACATCTTGTTAACAATAGTTAATCAGGCAGTGGTTACTAGATTTCTTACCAGATTGCTGGAGAGTCCTTGAAGTGCCCTCAAGAATTCTTCTAGATCCTCTAGATGTCTGAGATAGACCAAAAGTTCCTTTGCCTTGCAGAGGTTCTGGGTAGCTATAAATTCCATCCAAATTAGGAGGTGATCTGAATGTGGCAGTGGGCTAAGAGAAATGCCCTCCACATGCAGATCATCCAACAATTGCCCCAAGATAGATGGTTCAACTTGTGTTCATGATTATGTGTTGGGGCCATTATTGTCATGGAGGTAATGAAATCTTACAAATTCTCAGCCCTCTCTGCCACATCATGGAGATTGTAGTCTCCCATCAACAAAGGTATGGGAAGTCCAACAGCAGCCTTCCGATTGGATCCAGGCAGAGATCCAGCTACAAAGCCAAGTTTATCCCTGGAGCCCAAAGTAAATATAGTATTCATACCTGTATGTTAACCCAAGCAAACCATGGTACTCTGTGATATTAAGTAGTTGTCGCATCTCAGCACATGCCATCCATTTCTCATGCTTACCATCTTGATACTATAGTGCAGAGTACAGTTTCTTATATATGTGTGTGTGTCTGTGTGTGTGTGTCAGATCCCTTTAATTGCACTGAAGCCTATTGATACTAATAATACAGTCACCTACCACACTTCCTGCAGCTATCAAACTTAATAATTTATTCATTTGTTTGTTTTTTATGAAAAAAATGGTCTTAAATTTCCCCCCAAAAAAATCCTACTGCTTCCTTTTGGATATTGAAATCCCTGGGCAAATTTAAACCTCCGTCATTTAAAAACTTCAGGGTATATTTTTAAAGCACAATATTGAAAATGTAACTCCAAGTAAGTATACAACTAGGTTTAAACTTAAGTAAGATACAAATGGTATTCTAATAAATACAAGTATTTATACAAATACAAATGATATTGCATTTATCTTTATTTCCTTCATTCGGAACAAAATGTGTTTTGTTGCTTAATCTAAAAACAGCTGTGCTTTGTAAAACAACTTTCTTTTTTTAAAAAAAAACCTCAGATATTTCTCTTAATTCTTTTATATCAAGTTATTTTTTTCCTAAACCTGAGTACATCTCTTAACATCAATTCTTGGAGGAGAAAAATGTAGCTGCAAAGAAAATGAAATACCCAAACCACACACCAGTTGATAGTGCTATAACGTTGTGAAATAGCTGAATGGAAGCAAACGTTTAAAAATGACAGTATAATTCATTTGAATTGCCCAGGAGGAGGACTTGGGTAGTTTCTTTTAAGTATCATGAATCAAAATATTATTGAACATACTGCATGTTAGGATAAAAATCCATTACTAATGATGCTGCCTTTTCAAAACATGGGACAAAAATGACTGTACTTATTTCTACTTTGAACCAGTACGGCAGTGGTGAAATGTAAAATTTGTTACTACCGGTTTTGTGGGCGTGGCTTGGTGGGGGGTAATGTGACTGGGTGGGCGTGGCCAACTTTTTTTTTCTTTTAAAAGCATTTTTTCTACAACCCCTTCAACCGATGAGGTTGTAAAAAAAATGCTTTTAAAAGGCTCTGACGATCCCAGCTGAGCCGCGTGATCATCAGAGGCTTTTTTTTTTACTTTTAAAAGCATTTTTTTCAGCCGAAGAAAACATGCTTTTAAAAGTTAAAAAAAAAAAAACCTCTGATGATCGCATGGCTCAGCCTGGCATGGGGAGGAAGGATTTTTGCTACTGGTTCTCCAAACCACCACCCGCCATTGCTACCGGATCGGGCAATCCAGTCCGAACCAGGAGCATTTCACCCCTGCAGTAGGGAGAATGGGTCTATAATAACTTAACACCACTTGGTGCAGCCAGCTGGCGGTGGCTTTCTTGCCACTGCCAAGTCTCTTCTATCAACTCAGTGCCACCATTTCTTCGCAGGACATCTCAACACTATAAATTTGCCGTGGAGTATAATTCACTGTGAGTGCCAGATGGAGAGCCAGGTGAGTGAGCAAGTAAGTGAGCAAGCAGGCTGTCAGAGGGGACAGCCAGACGGTGATGGGCAGGGTGCTCGATGCAGAGCTGGCTGGGAGGCTGATTGAGCGGGCTGTCAAAGGGCAGCAGCGGTAAATTGGCTCCACTCCAAACACCGAACCAGCAGTTTGGCTGCAATGATGGAGAGCGGGGAGGCAGAAAGTAGGGACTTTCTATTTTGACACCTCTTGCCATTACTTCCATGCCTTGGATTGCTCTGGATCAGGGGTGAAATCTAGCAGGTTCTGACAGGTTCTGGAGAACCAGTAGCAAAAATTTTGAGCAGTTTGGAGAAGCCGTAGCAGAAATTTTGAGTAATTCAGAGAACCGGCAAATACCACCTCTGGCTGGCCCCAGAGTGGTGTGGGAATGGGGATTTTGCAGTATCCTTCCCCTGGAATGGGGTGGGAATGGAGATTTTGCAGTATCCTTCCCCTGCTATGCCCACCAAGCCATGCCCACAGAACCAGTAGTAAAAAAATTCGGATTTCATCACTGCTCTGGATGGGAAGTAAGCAAGCAAGCAGGCTGTCAGAGGGCAGAGCATTGGCGGCACCAGGTGGAGAGCTTCCCATTTTGACCCCCTCACTTCCACAGTTGCCTCTACATCTTGGCTCTGACCTGAATGGGCAGTTTGGCTGTGGCAGAGTGCAGGCAGTGGGTAGAGCCTCCACTGCTTGGCAAGTTTTTTTTAAAGTGCAACAGTTATGCCAGTATTTTTTTCTCTGCCATGGCTCTGCAATTTTTTTTAAGCACCACTGGAGCATTGCAAGGTTTTTTTTCCCTTGTAAAGCTGTGGTGGCACTTTTTAAAAAAAGGTGTAGTGTAGCAGTATAGATACAAAATGTGCAGAGCTGCAGTCCCTGCTTGCTGCCTGCACACCGCCACAGCCAAACTGCCCATTTGGGCCAGAGCCAAGACTTGGAGGCGAGGAGGTCAAAATTGGATCTCTGCCCTCTAACAGCCTGCTCAATCACTTCTCATCCAGAGCAGCCCAAGGCATGAAGGCAATGGCAGGGGTGTCAAACCAAAAAGCCCCCTCCTGCCGCTGCCTCCCCAACCTCTGCCCATCTCCCGCTGCAGCCAAACTGTTGATTCAGTGTTCAGGTCAAAGCCAATCTATCGTCATCACGCGCTCACATCCCACTTGCTCACCCTCCCACCCAGATCTCCATCCAGCCCCCCTCCCATTGCCACTCCCCTCTGACAGCCCACTCATTCACTCACCTACTCACCTACTCACTCACCCAGCTCTCCATGTGGCACCCTCAGTGAGTTATCCCTGCAGTATTCCAGTGTTGAGATGTCCTATGAAGAAATGGCGGCATCGAGTTTGCAGAGGGGACTTGGCGGTGGCAAGAAAGCTGCCCCCAGCTGGCTGCATCATGCTAGTGGTGTCGAGTCATTCTATTCCGAGGAAGAATATGGGATATAAATCTAACCAAAAATGCAGCAACCATCCTTCTAGTGCTACAAGCTCTGGTTGCTCCATAATATGACTTTCTTTATTTCGGTCAGCATTTTATTTGTGGGGAAATAGCTGAGTCAGTTTTCAGGCAAAAATAAGCATTATAAAATTAAAAAGATACTTTTTAATTAAGCAAATTATGAAAAGATAAAAAGCCGCTTTGTTTAAAAGTCATTTAAAGGTCAAGCCAGACTGATAAGTTGTAGTAATTAATTTACTAATGAAAAGTTGTTCAAATTGTATCTTGGTATTGTCATTCTCACGCTGTGAATTTCTAATCAGTCTTGAAACTGACAGCCGTGAAGTGGACTATATAGGAGCAGCCATAGAAATGACATACTATTGTCCACTGAATAGCTCCAACTTTAAAAAAAAGCAATAGCAATAGCACTTAGACTTATATACCACTTTAAAGTGCTCTACAGCTCTTTTTAAGTGGTTTACAGAGTCAGTGTACTTCCCCCAACAATTTGGGTCCTCATTTTAACAACCTCGGGAGGATGGAAAGCTGAGTCAACATTGAGCCATTCAGGATTGAACTCCTGACTATGGGCAGAATTAGCCTGCAATACTGCATTCTAACCACTGCACCACCACGGCTCTTCAGCAGCACCACGGCTCTTCAAAGAATATAACATGATAGCGGCATCTACCAGTAGATCTGGTTCTACTCTTTAACCCATAACCAGAGACCTGCGGTCATAGTGACCACAACAGTTTTCCAAAATGTTGGGAACATCCCTATTTTTAGAAATGGACCATTCCAGTTGAGAATAGCTTTTGTTTTCCCACAAATAAGAGCGTATACAACATCACGCTTCCATCAGTTATTCGTTGTTTTCTGTAGTGGCATTTGGAAAGGAATTATTAAAGGCTAAAAACTAATATTTTGATAACAGGATTTGGTTTTCAGTGCTCCCCTACCCCTTTCCTGATTATGGAAGCTGATCCATGAAATCAATTGCAAATATGAAGCCACCATCCTCTCTTCTTCATTGGTGAAAATAAAGAAGTTATCCCAATAGAAATGGACTGCTTATAGAAGAACATTTCCTAGAGCTCTTTTGGATGAAATCCAGTTGATTAAATGAAGCTTGTTTGTAGGGCAACTAAAGTGGATCGGTCTCATGCTTAAGGACAAGCAGGTAAAAATGGCCAGAGTTCTTTCAAGGAAAATTGATTTGGAATCAGAGGAAATAGTAATGTGTTTGGATTAAATTAAGGGAGAAGAAGAGTAGCTACTGGTCAATGATGTGATGGGAAGAGACTCAGAGTGAGATCCACAATGTGATGGGAAGATTGGACAATGACAAATAGGGTGAGTGCTACGGTAGACAGAGGGCAGAGGATGGGGCCAAAGGAATATGTGGAGATGTTAAATTGGTTCATGGAAAGTGATAGGATAAAGAAAAAAGGGTAAAAAAGATCACAGGTAAAGGAGAAGTGGAGAAGCAAGGCAGAAAAGAAAGGTCAGTGTGAATGGTTTCAATTTTAGCATTACAGAAGGAAGTAAAATCTTGAACAGAGAGTCAAGGAGGTGGGAGATAGAAGGAAATCTAAGCACAATTTCAAAGGTAGAAAAAGACACTCTGAATTCCTAGACTAGAAACACAATAGATCGGACAGATGTAACAAGAAGATGCTGTTCTATATTAATTCAGAGGAAATGTTTGTTTGTTCGTAACATTTATTGGCTGCCCATTTTACCACAGGATAACTCTGGGCAACTTACAGTCATAATATTATTCATTTTCTACACTTACCTGCATTATTATAATTGGAATATAAAGTGGGATGATGGTACATGACTTCTTTTTTCTCTCAAACAGGTGCATATCTTGTGTTTGCCATCATTTAATTATTCTGGATTTTCACCTTGCCAAAGATAATCGCATCACTGGTACTGATTTAAATGAGTAACAGCAATTGCTGGGAGATGCAAGGCCATTTTAACTTATCTGAAGTAGCTTTGATGTCAGACACTGATTGGCTCTTCACCTGTGGTTATAGAGGAAGCAGGAAGAAAAAGGAAATTTCATTTCTTTTCCATCTACTGTATTCAGATCAGAATTTCTCTAGGCAGACCACAGGTATTAATTAGACCACAATCTAATTAAGCACTAATATATGTGCACCTAGTTCATTATCAAGAATTTAATGATGACTTGGTGAACTGAGAACAGTTAAGATATATTTAGCAAGCATATTTGTCTTATGCATTGATCTGTGCTGCGATGCCATTACATTTATATAAGAATTAAAAGACTGAGTATTTCCTTAATATGCAGCACAGCGTAATGCGTTGTCAACCATTTCATCACTTGTAATGCTTTCTCTTGTTTTATTCTCCTGAGAATAAATAGTCTTTCTAAAAGTGGATGTGTGTGAAAATCAGTTGATAATAAAAGCAATTAGTAGATCTTTAAAGGCTTTATAATCTTGCAAAAGTGTCACTGTTGTTGTTTTAATCCTGATCAGCAATAGAAATTAAGGTCTTGAGAAAGGCTTCTATGTGCAGAAATTATGTGATGTGGGTGCAGCAGAGGTGGTATTCAGCAGATTCTGATCAGTTCTGGAGAACCAGTAGCAGAAATTTTGAGTAGTTCAGAGAACCGGTAAATACCACATCTGACTGGCCCCACCCCCATCTATTCTCTGCCTTCCGAGTCCCAGTTGATTGGGAGGAAATGGGGATTTTGTAGTAACCTTCCCCTGGAGTGGGGTGGGAATGAAGATTTTACAGTATTATTCCCCTGCCACGCCTATCAAGTCACTCCCACCAAGCCATGCCACGCCCACCAAGCCACACCCATAGAACTGGTAGTAAAAAATTTGAATCCCACCACTGGGCTGCAGAGCATTAGACCCAGGTCAAAAATAATGGAGCAATATATAATCTAATTCCAGTGGAAATAGATAAGTATCTTTTGTGACCACAGACTATGGCCATGGACCGCCAAGATTTAACTCAAAAGTTAATTTATAACATTTCTTCAAGTTCGTATAGTGCATTTCCTATAAATGGGTTTTTCTTTCTGTTGTAGTTATAAAAATCTGCTTTACTAACTCTTGCACTGATCAGGTTCTAATTTTGGAACACCCACATATTCTCACGAAACATCTACTTGTATTATCTACAATGAAGTAACATGAATCTGATAGTCGGTCTTACTAAAATCATGAATTCTCATGAAACATCTACATGTACTATCTATAACAAAGTAACATGAAGGACATGTAGATGTTTCATGAGAATATGTGGTTAGAATCTGATCAGAGCACGAGTTAGTAAAACAGATTTTTATAAGTACAACAGAAAAAAAAAATCCATTTATAGGAAATGTTCTATAGGAATGGGCAAAGCTTCAATTTGACAGTTGCAGGATTCCTTTGTTAACAAAGGCATTTTGAGCTTAGGTTTTTGGTATTGCTTCCCAGATGGCTATTCTGATCACACAGTATCACCAGGGTTGGAAACTGAGCCAATTTTCTTGGAGCAAAGCTCAAATGGCAAACCTTATGTTACACATTTTGCAATGCTAGAGTTTCCCCAGGTTTGGGGTAGACTGGATTCTCATTAGTGGGAATTCTCATCAATTCCTATTTCCCAGTTCCTTGACTCTCTTTCGTCTTCATTTCTGTTAAGCATGGATGTATTTAATTTTAACACTATGGACGGAAGCAAAATCTTGAACATAGAGCAGGCTAAAGTTAGAGAAGGATTAAGAATGCACCCATAATTTTATTCTCTCCTCTCTACATTTTAAGTTACAGTATATGTGTTTTGAAAGATGTTAAAAGAAAAAAAAAACATAGGGGAGAAAAAGAAAGACACATGGATATTACAGAACACAAGCATTACATGCAAAAGCTTGAACATAATGTAACATAAAAGAAAATACAAACTATTCCACTGGATGAAGCATTTCACATTTGTCCTTGGATTAAAACAAATTTAAAAATATCTTCTCAAGAGTTTAAAACTTTAATGTTTTCAAAATTGTTTAACAGTTTTATTGCTAATAATGATGTCTTTTAAAGAGACATAGCCAATTGTACTTTCAACCATTTAGGGTTGAATGCAGGCTTTGTGATTTTTATTTCAAGTGTAGTTAAATGATATTCAATGGCTTTCTCCAAATAATTGGCCATTGGACACTCTTTAAACATTATATTACTGTGTAACTACAGAAAGTTCAAAAGGTTTCCTAACTGGATGCTCTCTATTTTTACAGTGAACATACGTCCCTTATTATAAAGGACAATTCTTTATTTTATTTCAGGAAGCCGTCCTTCAGATTTATTTTTTCAAAAACTCACTTTTGTCCTTTATATTGATTATTCAACTTTTGCTGTATAAATGGTGCTGCTGAATGCACAGTCTTCCACATTCATGTGAAAAACATGGAAACTGAATTGTCTTTTAAGAATAGATTTTAAAATAGATGTGTATACACCGTTGGATTTTAAATATGTTTATTCGAATATATCTTTCTGTAAAGGTTTTCTTGGTTTTGCTCTTGAATTTTTCTTTTTAAAGCAGTTATTGACATGAACATTTTTTTTTTTATTCTTATGAACCTCTTTCAGATTTGCTCTTTTTTCAGGTTGGTCCAAGAAAATATAGTCACCAAATCTAACCTCAAACCTACCACCCATAAAATGTAGGTCAGCAGATTCATCCAAAGTGAAAGCCTCCTAAATTTTCCACTGCCAGCTTTTAGCTTGCTTATTCCTTGACATAATGGAGTGGACTGGGGTGGTCCCTGGATGACTCGAATAATGCAGAAACATCTGTTCATGTAGATCAGCTATATTTCATAGTTGTGGGCATATTAGCAACCTCCTTCCCAGCAAATGAGATATTATTTGCTAGTTTACAACTACCCAAGACAGCAATCTGGCATGAACAGGTAGGCAAATCATCGGAGAGAAGAGAATAAATAAATGACACAGGTTCTGTTGGTTTTTCTATTATGCGTATATTTACTAATCCTTGTCTTTCTGCTTATTCAGGCTTCAGGAAATACAGTTTTTGCCTACTTTTTTCGACTAAGGCAGAGCTCTTCAGATTTTTAACTGATGTTTGTTTTTCAAAGGAATAATTAAAGGGTTTTTTTTTCAAATTAAACTTGATTCATATTAGCTTCAACCTAGTTATCTCAATAACAATACAAAATTTGCTTGCCATTATCTTCTGATTAGTAGATGGGGGGAAGAGAGAGAATAAAGAACAACAGAAAAGAGAATATATGATTTTCCACTCTAGCCTGTCATCCTGATATATCCTGGCAGTGTAAACCAGGACTGACATGGCTTAATTTCTATTATATCCAAAGTTCTTTGGTCACTGAATCATAAAATCACCATGGAGTTGACCACGGCAAGGTGGCCGTGACTAGATGGATGCAACGAGTTGTCCCATTTTGGACATGGTGGTGCAAAGCAATTCCCAAGCAAGTAAATCCCCATTTAGACATGTGCGCTTCTCCCCTGGAAAACTTGTTTGGGCTTCTTGCAGTAAATTCATCAACAGTATTAGGCAGATTAAGATGGGGAGAACCCCTGCAAGGCAATCATTAAAGTTCTGGATTATAATTGAGAAGACCAAATAAAGCCATGGAACCTTATTGGATGACTTCAGGCCAATTACTCTCTCAGGCCAACTTACCACACAAGATTACTATGCTGAATAAAAATTAGAGAAAGACCTTCATTTCACAATTATTGTCATTATTCTGTTTCTTCCTGCTCACAATTTGATAAGATCAGAAAAGAAAAAAAAGCCTCAAAAGAAACGAGGCCTTTAACAAAGGGCAGTAAGTAGATCCATGGAAAAATGGGCTCCGCTGGTAATTTGTAATGGAAAGACAGTTCACTCGTGGGTGCAGAAGCATCCAGGCGGATGGGTGGAGCCTCCGCCACCGCAGTTACTGGTTCTCCCTATCCAGTACGAACCGGTAGCAACCCACCACTGATCCAGGAGATGGGACAAATTGCAAAAGGCAAGCTCATAGCTTTCCATGTTGGCTTTGTTCTATCAGTCTTGGATCTGCCTGATTGTAATTAACTCTGCTGTTCTCTTATAGCAATGACTGCACCTGTACACTTAAAATACCCTCACATACCTCCGAATCTTTTATCTCTCAGATTCACCTGTGTGTCCAATGTTCAGGAAGAAAAGAAAATTAGGTTCTTCAAAAGGCAAAGCCTTTTCTTTGGGAATCAGTTCTCTAAGGCTCGAGTATTTTTATTAGTGTTTAAGAGATAATGATAAATCTTTGTCTCTTTGAGTAATTCTACATCACTTGGGAAATTTGAGTATAAACCAGCTTGTATTCTTATGGCTCATTACATCCCATTGCTTGTCTAACATTCAATTTTTTCCATTTGACTTTTTTTTTTAATGTTCTTGTAAAAGGTCATATGAAAGGAGCCCAAGGAAATCCAGGAAAATGGATATTACAGCTTCATTTCCAGTGCCCTTACCTCTCTGTCTCGCTTAATAAGAGCAGTTCATCTCTTCATTAGCTCTGTCTTTAATCCATTAGTTCCATTTATGCTTAAAAATAGGGCACATGAATGGAATGGAAGATTTTTAAGCCACATGGAAATTTTTGCTGGCATGCACGGGCTATGACACCTAGTTTAATGAATTACAAGATTTCACATCAAATGATGGTGAAATGATGGTTTATAACCTTCATATTTAAGCATCAAAGAGAGAATACTGTCCTTTTATCAATAATATGCCACACAGAATGTTAGTTATTAGCACATTTAAGTAATTAGATTCCCCCCCTTAAAATTGTACTGCTACCATTATGAGCCACAGTTATTTTAAATTTGCCCTCACTTCCATCCTACCGTATGTAAGCATACAGTAGGATGGAAGACACTTCCATCCTACCGTATGCTTTAGTTTAGTGTTTCCCAAACTTGACCCTTTGAAGATGTATGGACTTCAACTCCCAGAATTCCTCAACCAGGCATACTGGTTGGGGAATTCTGGTAATTGAAGTCCATGCATCTTAAAATAGCCAAGTTTGGGAAACACTGCTTTAGTTCTAGCTAATTGGTGGGGAAATCCCTTCCATTCCCCATTAGTCAGATAGAACTGAAGAAGCTTCTTGAATGAGAAGCAAAATATCTTTTTAAAAAAGCAGAAGCAAAATGTCTTAAAAGAAAAACCAGAAAGTCCACTTGCCTTTAAAATAGAAGCACCTTTGGGGCATCCAAAAAGACAAAGTTCATTAAATAAATTGCAGGTTCCTTAACAAACAGGATGAATGACTGAGCCTAAATTTTCCATGGAAGAGGCTCCTTCTCTTCCTCTCTTTGTGGTCTACTTCCCATACATGTCTCTCCTCTAAATGGCCTAGTGCCATGATGGCAAACCTATGGCACATGGGCCCAAAGTGGCATGCGAAACCATGTCGCCCGGCACGCGCAGCCTTGCTTCTTTGTCTTCCAGGTTTCTGGCACACATGCACGTGCAATGTTCAGCTGTCCTTCGCACGCACAGTAGTGCCAAAAACTGGTGTGTGCATGCGCACCAGTCAGCTGATTGTCAAGCTGATTGCGCGCCAAAACCCAGAAGTTTGGCTTTTCCGGAGCGTGATCCCTTTGCACATGTGGCAGTGTTGAAAACCGGCCTGCATATGCACGCTGGCCAGCTGATCGTTGGGCGTGCATGCACGCTAGAACCCAGAAGTTCAGCTTTTCCAGAGCACAACCCTGATGACTGCACATGCGCGCACAACATTTCCGCACAACCTTTTCGACATTCAGTGCCAAAAAGGTTCGCCATCACTGGCCTAGTGGTCTACAGGATAAGACAAAGATTTTCAACTGTGTTCCATAGACCCATGAATGTTCCATAAACATTTCATGGAGCTCAATTTGAGACTAAGCCAAAAAACTTCCTATTACATCAATAGAACCGGCTCATAAAAGAGCGTGAACACATGTCATTAATCTAAGAGAGTATTGTAAAAGAATTTATGCTCCATATGTCCATAATTCTTCAAATGATGATAGAGTCCAAATGTTTGGCTATATAATTCACAATCACATACTTAAACCATGTTAGTCTTCCCAAAGCAATATTTGGGATATGGATAATGCATCCTAAACTAAAGTGGGATGAAATTTGGGAAGCCCATATTATATGTATAAGGAATCCTTCTATTAGTTTACACTTTCAACCCTAATCCTGACACTCAACCCTTTTTTAAATATCCTATTGGGTACTCAGTTAACATGAGAAACCATTTGGGAAATTAATCTTAATTTAAATTCATAAAAAAATATACCTACTATTCTTTAAAAACTCTAAGCATTGATGATGATGATGATGATGATGATGATTCCAACTCTTTACTTCAGAGTTTTTGCAAATAACTAATATTTATTTTTATCACATTGTCTGTCTGTCTATCAAAAACAAAATCACCCATAGATTTGGAATCATTCAGAACACATTTCTACATCCATGGTAACTTAAGTGTTTTAGATGGTGCTAAAGATAGAACCAAAATATTCTGCTAAACCAGTTTTATATCATCAATTTTTCTCCTGCAATATCTCAAATAATTTAAAATCTTCAGTAGCCTGTTTAGTCATTCTTTTGTTAGTACCGTGTTTCCCCGAAAATAAGAGCCTGTCTTATATTTTTTTGAACCCTGAAATAAGCCCTTGGCCTTATTGCCATGTGCTCAAAAGCCTTATTGGGCTTATTATCAGGGAATTTCTTATTTTGGGGGAAACAATGTGGAAAAAAATGGAATGCTAGTGTCCTGTTGCTTGTTTAACTGATTTACGGGTAACTATATAAGGCCGTGATGGCATACCTATGGCACACTTGCCAAAGGTAGCACAAAGAGCCCTCTCTGTGGGCACACGCGCCATCACCAGCTGGTCTTCCAGGGCTCTGGAGCACCGGAAAATGCCCTGAAAATGACCCCCCAAAAAAGGCAAAAAAACAGGTCATTTTTCGGGACATTTTTGGGGCATTTTTCAAGCCATTTTGGGCTGTTTTCAGGATGTTTCCAGAATGTTTTTGGGATGTTTTCAGGGCATTTTTCAGGGCATTTTCAGGCCATTTTGGGGTCATTTCCAGGCCATTTCCAGGTCATTTTTTGGGCCAGTTTTGGCCCAAAGAAGGGCCTGAAAAATGTCCTGAAAGCGGCCTGAAAAATGTCCTGAAAATGCCCCAAACAATGTCCTGAAAACAGCCCCAAAATGGCCTGAAAATGGCCTGAAAAACTGCCTGAAAGCAGCCTGAAAAAAGGCCTGAAAATGGACTGAAAAACAGCCCAAAATGGCCAAAAAACAGGCATGCGTGTGCTGGCCAGCTGGTCTTCGGGTTTCACCATTGCTGATATAAGGCATGATTCTGGGAACATTAGGATGTGTGTTTGTTAGGGATGTGAATGTACATGTAATTTTGTATGCAGACATTGTCCTGCTGTTGGCTGAGAGTTTGAATTATTGCAGTAAATAGTAGATTTTATGATGAAATAAGGAGCATGGATATGAAAATTAATATATGAAATATTAAATGGTATGAACAATTGCTGGTTATAATTAAAAGGCCAAAGAACAAAAAAAAAGCACACAAGTAAATGAAAGTATGAACCTTGATAGGGTGTCTAATTTAAAAAAGGGGGAAATTAATGGAGAAAGTTTAGGATGTACAAATGTTGAAAGAAAAAGTAGATTATATGTGCTCTCCTGGAAAGAAAGAAGGTTTGAAGAAGAAAAAAAAAAGCAAAAATGTGTGTGCTATAAGGGAGTACATGTTCTCACTTGGGTATATGCAAGTAAGAACTGAATATGTCAAGAGAAATATAAAAGTAAGTTGAAATACAGTGGGAATTGGGTTCCCAATGTATGTGTGTGTGTCTCTCTCTCTATGTGTGTCTGTTGTGGTCCACCAGCTGCCAGTGTAGCTGGCGGCAGACTCAGACAATGGGGAAGTTGGGGAAGGACTTGGGCCAGTTCTGGAGCCTGGGGAAGGCTCTGATGGATGCTCAGCTTCAGACGCAGAGATAGAGCCAGGGCCGTCCAGCATTTCCCAGCCAGAGAGACAGCTGCCTTTGGAGTCAGAGATGAGTGAGGAGAAGGAACAACTTGGGCCTGTTCCAGATGCACATATGCACAGAGCAAATAGGAGAGGTGAACCACGGAGGACAATGAGTCGGCTCA
The DNA here is from genome assembly GCA_022577455.1 of Arizona elegans. Lineage (NCBI taxonomy): Eukaryota > Metazoa > Chordata > Lepidosauria > Squamata > Colubridae > Arizona > Arizona elegans. The sequence goes on along the minus strand of JAKOOJ010000001.1, from coordinate 211,946,771 downwards.
GGTAGCAAAACAAATGTGGATGCTGACTGGCCCCTCCCTGCCTGGGGAAGAAATAGGAGGAAAAGGGAGTGGTTTGGTTGTCGCAGACAACTGTTTGCATTTCTGGAAAATTTGCTCCTAGTATGTTTCGTGCAACAAAGAGTCTCTTGCCAGAACTGAGGTTTGTCTATTTCTTTGTTTGAACGGACTTAATTTGCAGCCTCCCAGTTGGGAGCTCACAACCTTGCATTTATCATAAGGAGCTATAAGGACTATTGTTTCAGTTAACTTCTTGCAGGACTCTTGCCTGGACTTTCTGTTGGTGAATGCAGTTAATTCCCAATGTGTAAATAAAGGATTTTTTCTTTGCTGGGAGTCTGTTTCTTGCTTTTGAATTAGCCAACTATCGTCCAGTCTCCAACCTTCGTTTTGTGGCGAAGGTTGTTGAGAGCGTGGTGGCACGACAACTTCCCCGGCACCTGGATGAAGCTATCTATCTAGACCCGTACCAGTCGGGCTTCAGGCAGGGGTACAGCACAGAAACGGCATTGGTCGCGTTGGTGGATGATCTCTGGAGGGCTCGGGACAGGGGTTGTTCCTCTGTCCTAGTCCTATTAGACCTCTCAGCGGCTTTTGATACCATCGACCATGGTATCATGCTGCAGCGGTTGAGGGGGTTAGGAATAGGGGGCACCGTTCTGCGGTGGTTCTCTTCCTTCCTCTCCGACCGCTCGCAGTTTGTGTTGGCAGGGGGGCAGAGGTCGACCTCGAGGCATCTCGCATGGGGAGTGCCGCAAGGGTCGGTCCTCTCGCCTCTCCTGTTCAACATTTATGTGAAGCCGCTGGGTGAGATCATCCGTGGTTTTGGGGTGAAGTGCCATTTGTACGCTGATGATACTCAGCTGTACATCTCCACCCCAGACCACCCCAACGATGCCCTTGATGTGATGTCCCACTGCCTGGAGGCCGTGCGGGCCTGGATGGGGAGGAACAGGCTCAGACTCAACCCCTCCAAGACCGAGTGGCTGTGGCTTCCGGCGCCCCGATATAGTCAGCAGGTGCCATCGCTGACTATTGGGGGTGAATCCTTGCCCCCCACAGAGAGGGCTCGCAATCTGGGTGTCCTCCTGGACACACGGCTGTCTTTAGAAGAGCACATGACGGCCGTGGCCAGGGGGGCCTTTTATCAGGTTCGCCTGATTCGCCAGTTGCAGCCCTTTCTGGATCGGGACGCCTTGCGCACGGTCACTCACGCCCTTGTCACCTCCCGGTTGGACTATTGCAATGCTCTCTACATGGGGCTCCCCTTGAAGAGCACTCGGAGGCTCCAACTGGTCCAGAATGCAGCCGCGCGGGTGGTTATGGGCGCGTCCCGCTGTGCCCATGTGACACCCCTCCTGCGCGAGTTGCACTGGCTCCCAGTGGTCTTCCGGGTGCGATTCAAGGTGTTGGTTACCACCTTTAAAGCGCTCCATGGCATAGGACCCGGGTACCTCCGAGACCATCTTCTGCCACCAATAGCCTCCCACCGACCAGTCCGTTCCCACAGAGAGGGTCTCCTCAGGGTGCCATCAGCCAAGTTATGTCGGCTGGCGACACCCAGGGGGAGGGCCTTCTCTGTGGGAGCCCCAGCCCTATGGAATGAACTGCCCCCGGAAATTCGTAAGATCTCCGACCTCCGGGCGTTTCGCTGCGCATTGAAGACCCTGTTGTTCCGCCAAGCCGGACTATCAACACAATAGTTTTAAATTGGGTATTTAAATTTATTGGGGTTTTAAATTTGAACCACCTATTTAATTATTTTAAATTTTATACTGTTGTTTTGTCTGTGTTTTTAAATAGGCTGTACACCGACCTGAGTCCTTCGGGAGAAGGGCGGTATAGAAATAAAATAATAATAATAATAATAATAATAATAATAATAATAATTATTATTATTATTATTATTATTATTATTATTATTATTATTATTATTATTATTATTATTATTTTGTGAAGGCCGGGTCAGAACAGTGCCTCCCATGTCCGTGTCGATGTTTCTGTGTCTGTGTTCTCTGTGTGTGATAAAACAAGAAAACATATAGTCAAGAATAAATAGGTGATGAATAAATATGGATAGAATTCCATAGTGAGTTTCATTGGGATGTTTTGCTCATACTACCATAATGGACAAGGATCAGATCTTAAAACAAACATACGAAAGAAGAATCAATAGGTCAAGAAGAAGAGACTGAGAAAATCAGGGTTGGTTCCTATTAATGAGTTCCTCTGAGAGATAGAAGTGAGAGGACAAGAGACCAAACCTCACCAAATGAAGCCGTATGTGATCTGGGTTAGAACCAAATATGGTTTCCAAGGATAGAGAAGTATGAAGACTTACAATAATGTCTACTTAGCAAGTAATCAGTAATTATGCAAACAAGGTTTAACTATGCAAGCTACTATATTTTCTTATCTTTCTCCTTAGTTTCTTTTGCTTACTATTGTTTATTTCTTTTATGCACCTGGCCTAGGATAGCCCACCCTGAAAGCGAATCATGTAATGTATGTATGCTTAGATGCACATTTTTCACAGCAGTAACAGAAAGGGAACAGACAATGCTGCCAGGTGTGTCTGTGGTTCTATCATATAAAAATTTCAGCAATGAGAGTTAAACATACAGATGGTTTTTGCTGCCATCTAGTGCATTTGGGTACACATAACTATCACTGTGGGAATCCAGACTGATAAGGCAGAGAGACAGGATTAAATTTATATCAAGAGAAGAAACGAAATGCTGGCTTACAAAATACACATCAATAACATCATTTTTTTTTCTGTGTATACTGTAGTTAGATGATCAAATGCTGTATATATATATCTATATGTTGTGTGTGTGTGTGTGTAATATATAGATGTATGCATGTATGTATACATACATATAGATATATATATAGTATATATAAATTTTGGGGGAAATTTACAATTATACATAATGCTGTTTTGCATCAATCATATTAGGATTTTTTATATAAATGTTATTGAAAGTTTTAAAGAGAACAAAAACAAATACAAACTAATATAAAAAGGAAGGAAGGAAGGAAGGAAGGAATAGAAAAATGATTTTGTTTGCAGCAAACATAATTACAAAATTGTCTCTTATTTTATGATTACCAAAAAAGCTTAGTTTTTCAATTATCCATTCTTTTCCAATCATCAAAACCATAAGTCATGAGAGCATTTTTCCCATTTCATGCAAAAAGGGGTTTCCAGCCAACCATAAGTGTAGATACTTTCTTCATACTGTCAATGAAGTTAATTAGGCATTTCTGCAGGCTCCATCAGATTCACTAACCTCCATTATGGCTAGTGTCAAGCCTTTCCAATTTTGATATATAATATAATAGTTTTGCTGCCGTTATCAATATAAAAACAAAGCTCCATAATGTTTTGCTAGTTTGTTTGTTTGTTTGTTTGTTTGTTTGTTTGTTTATTTATTTATTTATTTATTTGTCAAGCATATATAAGATAACAGGTAAAAGTATAAACATAATTTGAATTCATGAATACATGAAAAGAGTAAGAGTAAAAAGGAATATTAGGACAGGGATAGCTGGTGTTCTTATGCATGCCCCTTACAGACCTCTTAGGAATGGGGTGAGGTCAACAGTAGACAGTCTTAGGTTAAAGTTTTGGGGGTTTGGGGAAGAAACCACAGAATCAGGTAGTGTATTCCAGGCATTGACCACTCTACTGAAGTCATATTTTCTGCAATCGAGTTTGTAGCGGTTTACCTTGAGTTTGTAGTTGTAGTTTGTGTCCTTTAGCCCCATAAGAAATGTGTCTGATTTCAGTTGAATTTTAATATTAAATTTAATGTCTGTTTTTGGATCCAAAATTTTTTGACTTGACATATTTTTTCTAACTTTTTTGCATGCCTTAACATAGTTATTTCAAAATAACACACAAATCATACTTGTCATAGTTATACCCATGTATTTTACCTTCTAATATGAATACGATATGAAACTTATCGTGAAATTTCTTTTGTTAGCTGTTTATATGAAACATCATCTTGTGATGTGGAATTCCTGGGCGAAGATTCTGCACTCTTGAATTAACTACAGTTGTTATAGATGCTGTTGTCCAGCAAGATTTTTTTCCTAGCTTTCCCTTTCATTGTCTTGTCACAAAGATGCTTTTTCAAGAAGCAACTGGGCTTTCTTTGTTGTTCCTTGAAGACATTTTGCTTCTCATCCAAGAACTTTCTTCAGTTCATTTCTCATCCAAGAAGGTTTAGAACTGAAGAAGCTTCTTGGATGAGAAGCAAGACTTCTTCAAGAAAAAACAAAGAAAATGCCTCTTGAAAAAGCATCTTTGGGGCAACCATGACCTGGATGACGGAGAATCTCCATAGATTTTCATGGTATTCTTTCTCCACTGCCACTAACACAAACAGGTGGGGAAGCTATGATGTCATTTCTTCCTCCTCTATGTGGGCATTTGGGACAACAAGAGGACTTCCAAGACATTGTGGAACCACTACCACTTGCATTGTGCCCGATGCCCCCGGCATTTATTCCACTGATAATTAAAAGCTCAATCATTTTTCAGGAGACTTTTCAGGATCACAAATGGCAGGGAAGAACATTTCCACAGCATCTAAACTGATTGATTGTGGAATTGCAGCTTTATTTGGAAATGAGTTTCCTTAAAACGGAACTTGCGCTGAACAAATATATACTTCCTATGACCAGGCACACATCAGTAAGAGGGTTTTTTTTCATTATAATTCATCTTCATCTCTCAAAAATTAGGCAGGTTTCCAGATAACAATGCTCATTTAAATAATGCACAGAAAGCACGTCCATCTTTATTCAAAAGTAAATCCCTGCTGGTTTAGGGATGCATAATCTTAGTTGAACATGCATATGATTGGATCCTGCAATAATTGCCAGTATTTATTTTTAGACTAGGGGATAATTTTATGTTTCTTAAATGTAAGAAACATACATAACTTTGGTCCTGGATTTACAGTAGACTTTTTGCAGCTTATATTTTTAGTTGTATTCCTCACATGTGTTAGATTTATACTTAAAATTTAAAGGTGAGCATAGAACAGAGTTGTCAAACTACTGGCCTGTGGGCCAGAGGCGTCACCTGCTGGCCACACCCACACCCAGTTGTGTGAAGGGGGGAAAAGTCCCGATACGTTATGTGACGCCACCATGACGACGTGAGTTTGACACCCCTGGCATAGAAAGAGTACTTGCATTCAACAGTCTTTCACAGAGGCAAGAGTCAGGAATCAAGCAGTAGCAACTCCATGCTTTCAGTGATTAAAAACAGGATCCCAGTTTTGTAGTATGGCATATGCTCACCTCAGACGTTGCATGCATTTCATTTTTCAGCAAGTGTGCAGCAAATGGTGTGGGGGGGAATTAAAAACAAAGTTTATGAAGATTATGATTGCTGATGTAATGAATAAGCTAAAAGCACAAATGTTTACAATACTGCAACATCTCTAAGCTTCCTTCCCTCCTATTTTTGGGAGGGCTGTTCAGATACAGGTAGTCCTCGACTTACAACCACAATTTCCATTGCTAAGCAAGACAGTTATTGAGTTTTGCCCCATTTTATGACCTTTCATGTCACAGTTGTTAAGTGAATCATTGCAGTTGTTAAGTTAGTAGCATGTTTGTTGAGCGAATTTGGCTCCCTCATTGATTTTGCCGGTCAGAAGGTCACAAAAGCTAATCACATGATCCCAGGACATCGCAACTGTCATAAGGATGAACCAGTAGCCAAGCATTCAATAGCAACACTACCTTGTTCTTTGCGCTGGCTGCACACGTGAACCCCCTTGCCTGAAAGTGCTGCTTGAAGCCAGACCTGGCTGCTGCACCGGAGGGATGGCATTGCAGTGGAGCTGTTCAGAAAGCAGCTGAAAACGACCAGCAGCTGAAGACTTCCCGCGAAAGACGGCCGAGCCTTGCCATGTCCGTCCCCCCACCAAGGTGACTGGAATGGAAGGTAGGTGAGCGAGGTGGAGGGCAAGCAGGTGGCGGCTCCAGGGCAAGGCCAGAGCTGGGGAATGGCACGTTCCCCGACCCAGCCGAGGTGGACGGTGAGGGGGCGGGGCTTCGGGCCTCAGGGAATAGCACGTCCCTGGGCCCTGGCCCCTAACCCAAGGCGAAGGGTGAGCAGGCAGCTTGTTTACCTTTGATGAGCTGAGCAGAGCGGGCGAGGCATGGAGGCAACTGGCGAGGCAATTAGCTGAGGCATGTGGTGAAAGCAACATATATAAGGCGGGGTGAGTGGGGCAAGCCATGAGCAGGTGGGAGGAGCGAGTGGCAAGCGGGCAAGTGGCCGAGCATGGGCAGGGCCAGTGAGAGGTGGTATTTACCAGTTCCATGAACCAACTCAAATTGCCGCTACCAGTTCTCCCGAACCGGTATGAACAAGCTGAATACTACCTCTGCTTCCAACCAACACATACAGAATAACAGAATAATAGAGTTGGAAGGGACCTCAGAGGTCTTTTAGTCCAACCCACTGCTCACGCAGGAGACCCTATACCCTTTGGACAAATGGCTGTCCAATCTCTTCTTAAAAATCTCCACTGTTGGAGCACCCACAACTTCTGAAGGCAAGCCGTTCCATTGGTTGATTGTTCTCACTGTTAGGAAATTTCTCCTTAGTTCTAGGTTTGTTCTCTCCTTGGTTAGTTTCCAATAATTGATTCTTGCCCTGCCTTCCCTTGACCTTTTTGTATGGAATTACAAACTTTTGCTTGAATATTGTATAAGCATGTAGTAGTAGTAGTAATATATTGCCTTATTAGAGAACTGTTGGGATAATACAATAAAAAGAGAAATAAATCAGGCATTTATAATACATTAGTATTATAATGTTAAAGTCTTACGGCTCAGTATATAATTTCTAAGGCACGTTACTCCATTATTTCAAAGCATATATTGTCTAAAATAATATCCATAAAGCCACTGAACTTTCATTTAAACAGAAAAGAAAGAAAGCACATTACTGTAAATGTGCAGTGGCTTATTGCACTAGAGTCCATTGAGATTTCTTTAAATAAAAGGAGCTGAAATGCAAGTGCTAAACTCTGAGTGCAGTTTTGATTTACTGTATTAGTAGGAGAGCTTTATTTTATTCTTATGGCTCCAGCATTTACATTAGAGGCACCTGCCAGAATAATAAACCTTACAGATTCTCATAAAGCAATTCTGAAACCTGATGGATGAACCGACTTGTCTGGGCTACCTAGAACTTTAATATTTGCTTTATCTAGTAATAGCAAACTTTGAAGTAGCTCTTGCATTCCTATAACAGGCAGCAACCATTAGATCTTTCTAATATACAAGCTTCAGGCTTAAACTTCCTACTATGGTCTATGAATACATTTTAAGAAGCAGTTTTCAGGTTTTAGACTATAGCCTAGCAACTATTTAATATGTTGGCATTCTGGGAAGCCTCAAATAAATACCTATTACCTGCATTAAGAAGGAGATCTCCAGGATCCTTTCTTGCTTTACGGGAGACTTTTCTGTAAACATCTCCCAGATGGGGAAATGTTTAAATGTTTAAAGTGGACCAACTACAGCAGGGGTGTTAAACTTAATTTCATTGAGGGCCGCATCAGGGTTGTATTTGACCTTGGGGGGGGGTCAGGGTGGATGTGACCAGTTCAACATCACTCAACATCACTCAACATTATCAGGGGCTCCTGAGCACTCTGCCAGTGAAAACGGGCTCCCAAGCTCCATTTTCAGCTACAACGGACTCCTGCAACCCTCTGCCAGTGAAAATGTAGCTCGGGAGAGCCATTTTTGTTGGCAGAGATGCCGCGGGCCAGTCCTTTGCTGTTTCCAGGGCAGCCGCTGTGCCGGATCTGGCCCCTGGGCCTTGAATTTCACACCCCCGAACTACAGGATAATGTATGGATCAATTACATGGATTCTTCCTTCTTGCCCCAAAATTGGTTCCTGAATGTAAAAAGCAGCCATTTGTTCAAAAAATACACAAAATGTCTATTGCACAAAGGATATTTTAAGATATTTTTTCCAACTTCACATAAACTTCTTATAAAGGTCAGGAAAGTAGGAGGTGAATTGGATCCCCAGATCCCTTTGTGGTCTACCAACCCTTTGCTGCCTCTGATCAGCCACCATATTTTAATGAGACAATTTCTGAAAGACTATTTCTTACCACTTGGAAATGAAAACTATGTATTTTGAAAATAAAACTTAGGAAACACCCTGGAAAAGATGGAAAGACAATTTTGTATCCACTGCAGCTTTACACTGCATAATAATGCAATTTCCCAAAAAAATTAAATGTGGTTTTGGGCCACAAAAAGTAGCCCACCCTTGAATTATAGTACCGTTTAATTTCTTTCCTTATTAAGCCCACCACCCACAAGCAGCTTTTATGGGATGCAGATCTTTATTTGTACCATTTTAATCCTGGGTAGAAGAGTATTTGTTGTTTGAAAGAAAAAAATTATCAATGATGCCTCTTGGACCACATTTTTGAGGTACATTGCCTTTGTAGTATGCTTATCTTGTATGGCTCAAACCATGAAGAATTTAAGGACATTCTTATTTTCAATTTACAGATATGAAACTGAGAAAACAAGGAATTTTTTGAATTAATAAGATGGTTTGGTTTGGTTTTCTTGCCTCAATTTTATCTTTCATTAATTAAAACCCAATTTGCTTTACGTTTCCTCTTCTCTTTGCAGGAGAAAAAAACTTTAAAACAATAAAAGCTTGTTTTCTTACTTAACTATTGTTATTCTTTTATTGTTCTCACTCTCCATTATTTCTCATGAATTTATTTTCTTGTATTACTCCTCACCTTTCTCATTGTCTTTCTTTAGGCCTGCTATGCCATTTTCCCCCCATTCACATTCCTAAGTTTAAGGGGTATGTTCAAAGGAAAAAATGGTCAGGCAGGAAAGACCAAGTGTATACAGTGATGGCCAATGAAATGGATTTATTGTTAAAAAGCCTATGCACCGGAATCGTCTCAGCTAATGGTTAGCACCTGCTTGGAGTTAGATAAGGGTCAGTGGAATATAAAGGAGGTTGGACTTACTCCATTTATGACTATGTAGGGATTCTAGGCTGATCCCCTCTTTTAACTCCGCCCCGACATTCTGTCACTCCTTCTCCTATATGATTCAGCATACCTACTTATAAATCAGCTAAATTCACAAAACAAAACAAACTTTTGAAACTGCAGAAGATGATGGTGGAGTCTAAAAGGACATGCAACTTATCAATATGTATACTGAGGTGCACTGTCTGCATCACCTGTGCTTCATTATGGGAGAAGGGCAACCAGCAATCCTTTTCAAACCTGAAAAGCATGAGCTTCATCATGTGCTATTAGAAATGTTCTGGCTATGTATGCTGAGTTTTGAAACATTAAAAAAAATTGCCTACCATTGGCAAAGCAAATTGATTATAAAGATGGTTGCAATAAAAAAAAAGATATAATGCTCTGAAGCCGGCATCCATTCCACCAATGTCATTTTTAATGTTCATACAAAGAATACGGACGACAAGTTGGAGTTATCCTGTTTTTATTTCCCAGCTTCTAAATGTAAAAGAGATTAGAGATGATGGTTCTACTTACCATTCACCTGTTATTTTAAGTTTCTTGTGTTAACTTGTCTAAAATTGCCTTTCTTAAAAATTATTATTATTTTGAACTATTAGTGTTGAATTGTTAGTTCAAAATTAACTTGCAAAGTAGTCTGTAAAATATCAATCCTAATTTGTGTAGAATAATGTTTTTATACTAGGGATAAACCTGGGTTTTGGTTACTTTTGTGGTATACTGGGCCAGAATTAACCTAGTCTACACCACATTTATTAATTAGTAACCTAGTCTCTACCATTTCTATCTTACTAAAAACGTTATGTGAAATCCATAATTGATTGGAGCAATATCTTTGGGCTTGTCTGCTAATGACCATGGCATATGGAAAATTGAGTTAGTTTATTTCTCTTTATTATCTCATGCTTTAATGCTTTTGACTTACTATTTCTTGTTCCTTTTCTGTGTTGAACATGCTATGATTTTCTGGCTGAAAAGGAATAGTGTATTAGGTGTCTATGTTTCTAATGGATCTTACAGTCAACACTATCTTAAAGAAACACATACATACACACAAACATAAAAACCTGCTAAATGAAATCTATACCTTTCTCTCTGTGTAATGTAAAATGTTATCCAGGTCATATCAAATAACAAAAATGCCTTTTTATTAGTAATAATTATTATAGGACTAACTAATAAGCAATTTTAAAAATAAATTTGAGCCTTCTTCCTAATAATTTAAAATTTGATTTAAATAAAGCCTGTCTTTCAGAAAATATGTTACATTGTTCAGTTTTATAGTCTATTAGCTATCAATGGGATTTCAAACTACTCTAGTTTACAAGTCTGAGAAGAATTACTTGCTTTTTCAAAGCTTGGGTATAACTATTATGCATAGATCCATATAAATACCTTTTTTTTTAATTCAGCAAGAAAAAAAAATATAGGCTGGAACATAATGTGGTTTTCATATCCGCACCAAATTATATTGCATTTTATTGAAGGAAAAACAAAGTAATATTTGTCATAAATTTTAGCTAACTAAAATGATCCAAATATAATTTGTACTGAACATAAAGATAACACGCAATGCTAAGCTTTCTTGCCTTTGATGTCTGGCTTGTTTATCTTTCACCTTTACTATTTAGGAAAGTAATGGCAGATATTTATCTCAGAGGATAATATTCTTCACTGACTTGAAAGCAGCAGCAATTTACACCTCCATTCCTCACGCTGAATCTGAAGCTCTGATTTGCTATTGATGCTTAAAAGAGAAAGTAACAGGAAGAGTCTTAGATGTGCATCGCCTTAATCAGCTGCTAATGGATATGAATCAGTTGATTCCTGGGGAGAACATCTACAGCAGTGCTATCTACAAATAAACCCATGCAGAAGCACTTGTTTGGTTTTTAAAAAAATGGCAGTGAAAGAAATGGTACTTACCATCCAAAAATTAATGTATAGAAAGGAAAAGGAAAATTAAACATGGCCCTCTAAGGAGATCCCTGTCAAATCAGATTGAAAGGTCTTAGTATTGACCAATGTAAACATCATGAAAATGCCCTTTCTGTGTCATTTAAACAATGTCAGCCTTCACATCCTATTCCCCCAATTCCAGATGATGATTCTGCATTTTATAAACCAGGAATGGAAACCGATAAAGGAAAGATTCAAGGAGATATAAAGAGAAATTTTCTGATAGCGAAAACAATCAACCAATGGAACCGCTTGCCTTCAGAAGTTGTGGGAGCTTCATCACTGGAGGCTTTCAAGAAGAGACCTGACTGCCATCTGTCAGAAATGGTGTAAGGCAGGGTGTCAAATTCAATCCTGTCGTGGGTCCCGTCGGGATTATGTTTGCCCTTGGGGGCCAGGGTGGGTATGGCCTGGTCATCGCAGCCAACTGGGTGGATGTGATCAGGCTCAGGGCAGCAGGGGCTGGTCCCTCGCTGTCTCCACAGGCCAACTTCATGGCCTATCGTGGGCCGGATTCAGCCCGTGGGCCATGTGTTGACACCCCTGGTGTAGGGTCTCCTGTTTGGGTGGGGGGTTGGACTAGATGACCTACAAGGTCCCTTCCAACTCTGTTAATCTGTTAATCTGTTAATGTTCGTTTCCATGCTGTTAATGCCCACCCCCACTAGGCCCATTACACCAACCCCCTATTAAGATATAGTCCAATAAGAATCATCAATATAAATTTAATGGAAATTGACAATCATTAGCATATTCTAATTTTCCATCTTTCATTCTATAACAGAGATGACCTCAATCTCTAATACCGTGTATAACAAGCCACTGAATAAATATCACTCTGAATTCCCTTCCCCCATTGCTTGCATGTATAGTGAAAATAGATAAGAGGCTTACTGAGAGAGCTATAGACTCTCTTTAAAAAATTATGATATTTTCATTTTTAATAATCACCACTTTTTTTTCTGCCTCAGACAGTACAAGGAAGCATTTGAGATTTCTATCCGATAAACATAAGCAGCCAGCACAAAAGATGAAAATATGTTAAAGGGAAAAGATAGAGAATTTCTGATTCCTAACAGGTGTCATTTCAAATATTGTTGACCCTTGACCCTTAAGTTGCATGACTTAATATCCCTTAAATTCACAAGTGGTAAATGAAGGCCATACAATTTCCATCTATTGTCACCCAACAGCAGGCATTTGATATTCTATTCTTTTTGTTAGATTTATATCCCAATTCTATTTGAGAAGGTCATGTTATCTTATGTAGCTCTTTCGCACTTTATCCTTACAATAACAACGCTGTGTAATAAATCTGACCAAGAGAACAGAGCTGGACAAAACTGCTCATGGTGCTTCAAAGTTGAGTAAAGATTATTGGGTATTCCATCAATCTTAAATCTTAAAGCTCAATCGATGGAGGAGAATATTTCTACCTCAGGGTTGAAATTAAGTTCAGGGCTTCCAGGAGTTGTAAATGCTCCAACACTGGAAGTGTTTAAGAAGAGATTAGATAACCATTTGTCTGAAATGCTATAGGGTTTCCTGCCTAAGCAGGGGGTTGGACTAGAAGACCTCCAAGGTCCCTTCCAACTCTTGTTGTTCTGTTCTATTCTATTCTATTCTATTCTATTCTATTCTATTCTATTCTATTCTATTCTATTCTATTCTATTCTATTCTGACTCCTTGGTGCTCTCTGAGCTTGCTGTTTTCTGCAGACATTTTATTAACCAAACTGGTTAACCTCATCAGTGCACTGAATAATGAACAAAACAACCAAACTCAGAGAACACCAAAGACCCCTCAGCTAGCTATTGTACCACATAGGATGTTTCTATAATCAATATATTTTTCTGGTACACAATGTGAGGACCTTAGGTATTGTTTCAATATATCAGAACAATGTAGATAGGGAAGAAGATAGGATGATTATTTTTAAAAGTAGACAAGGAAAGTATACAGTGTAGAATACAGTGGGGGAAACATTAACATTTAGCTAATACAGTAATACATTTGACTGTATTTACTGTACAGTAATTTACTGTATTTACTGTAAGTTTAAACTGATTTGGAATCAATTTCAATAAAGGTGAGCGTTTTATCTACCCAATTAACTTTTTTATAAGTACTATGTGGAACACTCTAATGTCATTCATAATCTGCAGGCAGGAACATCCAATCAGAATCCCTGCAAAAGACAGGCTACCTCCACACTTCAGATGCCATGTTTAGAAGCAGTAGCAATAGCACTTAGACTTATATACTGCTCTATAGTGCTTTACAGCACTCTCTAAGTGGTTTATGGAGTCAGCATAGTTCCCCTAACAATCCTTTTACTGACCTCGGAAGGATGGAAGCCTGAGTCAACTTTGACCCAGTCAAGATCGAACTGCTGGCAGTCGGCAGAGTCCGCCTGCAATACTTCATTCTAACCACTGTGCCACCACAGGAAAAGAGGCAGTAGCATAAACCCTTCAAAGATACCTGGTAAGATCCACCCAGGAATTGAGCAAATGACCACTGACAAGACACACATCCGTCTATTTCAGGAAAACATCTCTGAGCATGTTGTCCTATCAATCATTAAACAAAGTGAAACCATGACTGTGGTTATATACTTACTTCAACTTTGCTTTGCTGTACAGACATGAAATTCGTAAATTGTGAAGCCTAGTGCCAAAGCTACGTTTTTATTACTTTTGTAACTGTAAATGGTGTCTATTACTTGTACAAAGCTAAAATCAACTGAATTGCTCAGTGAGGTTTTACAGCTCCCTGTATTGTAGGCACTTTAATACAATGTTCTTACCCCTTTCCACATATGTAGGTTTGTTTTTTTGCCAACAGCAGCTTCTTTGAAGAGTTGCCAATAAAAGCTAAAGGGATAAATTGTGGAACTAAAAAAAACTACTTAGCATCTGCAATGATAAAGCTGCAAGCATCTGTTCAGAATGCAGTGCAGGATATTAATTGTTTTTGCTTACAAAAAGCTACAAGAGCACATTGTCAGTTGCTAGAAAGGCAATCAAATTAATAAAGTCTGATAAACAATTTTCCCCATTGAATCTATCCTTAGACATTTAGCAAACAAATACAGCTCCTTCCCTAGAAATCTCACTAATGCATTTATAAACAATGTAGAAATATCCACCAGCCCAAATATACACTGTTCAGTAGACTTGCCAGGTTAATCAAGCATGTCTTTAACCAGGGAAATATAACGGAGAATTTCTAGGACAATGCAGTGCTTTTTATTACACTCAATCAGTTAATTTAGGATAAAAGCAAAAATGTAAGTATTTGTAGAACTTCAGGTGATATGGACGAAGCATTCCTTAGCATTCCATACAAAGAATTCCAAACTTAGTGTTTCACTAATCACATTAGCATAAGCAAAGCACCCATATTTCAACCATTAGACCAACCATGTTCCCTAAAATGGTTGGGAATTTTTTTTATATACTTTGTATCAATTGGTATCATCAGAGTGAGGCGCCATCCCAGCCACTCAGTCTTTTGTCCTTTTTGGTCAAAAGCAGACAACTCTATTAGTCTGTTACTCAGAGTTGTTGAAAAGGTTACTAAGTTTTAATCTTTCCCAAAGGTAATGGTTGCTTTTGTCCTTGTTCTTTTCTCTGAAACTGCCATCTTTTTGTTCAGTCCAGAGGCTTCTGGTCCCAGAGCTACCAAGAAAAGATCACTGTACCAATTGGTCTCTCTCTTTTTTTGTTTGTTTTTAATGGAAGAGATGAGCAGGAAGAAAACTCATAAATTGAAGACTATATTGTTTGACTCCCTCTGCCCTCCTCTTTCCTTCTTTGACAAAATTCTCAGGAAAAAGAAAACCAATATAGTAAATGTCTCACTTGAAAACATGTTTAGAATCTAGATGGTGTCATTGACATAAATTGGAGCCCAATATCGTCCTGTATTTTCCCAGTATCTTCTGTATTTTAGTATTAAATAAATAAATATTTCCCCCCCTAGTGGGGAAAGGAAATGCATGGACACTCTTCCTGGGGGTAGAAATGGTCAGAAGAAAAAATAAGATAACCAATTTAAAGAAAAGTTAAGGAACAAACATACAGCTAATTGGTTACTTTCTATTTCTTATACTCCGGGGTGGGTTCTACTTATCTTTACTACCGGTTTGCAGCAGGGCTGTGCATGTGCGCTTTTCTGCGCATGCGCAGAAGTGATTTGATGACGTTGGGGTCGGTGGGCAGAGCCTCCCACCAGTTTTACTACTGGTTCTATAGAACCGGTGTGAACCAGGGGCAACCCACCACTATTATGCTCACTATCGCTATTGTTATAGTGAACAATTGATGAGAATTGATTGTTTAGAAATTGAGTTATGCATATGGATGCTTGAATGTCACGAGTGTTTTCAGGATTGCTGTGGCTACTTGATCAGTCACAAATAGTATGGTTTCAATCAAGCCATCTCCTGTTTGCAATTACCTGCAAGCCTTCCCCACCCTAGTTAATTGCAGGTTAACTCCCCATATAAGCAAGGGCCTTTTCGCTTGCTACTTGGGCCTAAACGCTGTTTAGGCCTAGATGCAGAGCTCATGCTGGAAGTTGGATGCAGAGTTCAGTGCAATGTTACAGAAGGGAGGAGAACACAGATAAGGACTCCAGATGCTGTTGCAGAGATACTCCTACGGATGCTTGCCTTTTGCTATTTTGAAGCACGCAAGCCATCATCAGAACTGCTGCTGCTGGACATTCTTCCTCCCACAAGCTTCAAGCTACATTTGCTGATTGAAATTGTTTTTTCTTCAGATGACTTTTTTAGCTGTGAAGTTTATGCTGCCGCCCTTCTACTACCTCGATGATGTATCGACACCAAAGCTGCTTATTGTCATGTTAATCTTTTTCTCTTGTGAACTGTTTCAGTATTGTGGAGAGGAATCTAGGGAGATAGCCTGGCTTCACATAACCAAGATAAGACTTTGTTACTAATGTGCTTTTTTAAAGACATAGTGCTTTTTAAATGTTTTAAAGTAAATTATATTTTTACACAAGACGCCTCTCAGATTTATTTCAGTCCTAGTGTGTTTGCTCATGAGCTGGTACACGGTCTGGGGTACCCCTCAACCCCACTTCATAACATTGAAGCTAAGAACTCACTACACCCTTCCTTTTTCCAAAGCAAAAATTAAAGGTTTCACCATGAAATATGTGTGCTTTGTCCACATAAAGCAGTGGTATCAAACTCAAGGCCCGCGGGTCAGATTCAGCCCGCAGAATGCTTAGATCAGGCCCGCGGAGCTGCCCTGGAAACAGCGAAGGACCAAGTTGTGGTGCCTCTGCCAGTGAAAATGGAGCTCAGGAAGGCTGCACATGGGCCTCTGAGCTCCGTTTTCACTGGCAGAGGAGTGCAGGAGGCCGTTGCAGCCGAAAACAGAGCTCGGGAGCTCATTTTTGCTGACAGAGTGCTCGGGCCACCACAGGCGCTGCTGACATAAGTGACATCAAGCTGGCCATGCCCATCCTGGCCACGCTCACCCCGGCCCCCCAAGTCAAACACAACTTTGATGCGGCCCTCAATTAAATCGAATCTGATACCCCTGATATAAAGCAAGCTCAGATATGATTTGTAATTTCTATCTGCTCAATATCTATGGAACCTCTTGCTTGGAAGACAGATTGTTATTCATATTAATAACAATAATAATGTTGTTTCCAATTTTCTACTTACTACATGAAAATTATGCATGAACCAAACATTCATAGTAAGGCCATGTTTTTCTTACCTTCAGCCAAAAATGGCATAGAAAATCATACAAACTGTTTCTCCTAAACTTTTCATTCATAAGCTACTGCTAAAAGCAGGGGATGGGTAAGAAGCAATCCAGTTATCAAACTTTTTTTACAATCTCAGATAACTTTTTTTTATTTTAAGGTATACATTTCCCTTTGGCCTTATTCGTGCTTTTGAAAACTTGAAAGCAAATAGCAATACTTGGCCCTGCACTAGGGCAACACTGCAAATAATTGGAGGACCTCTGAATATTCTGCACACAAGATAGCAAATGGCAAGAGAAGCTTGGCAAATG
Organism: Arizona elegans; assembly: GCA_022577455.1. Classification (NCBI taxonomy): domain Eukaryota; kingdom Metazoa; phylum Chordata; class Lepidosauria; order Squamata; family Colubridae; genus Arizona; species Arizona elegans. The sequence continues at coordinate 211,929,640 of JAKOOJ010000001.1, read as the reverse complement.
CTTTAAAAAAAAGCATTTGAAATGGTAGCCATAAAATATAAAGGAGCAACAGTTTTAGAGCAAAGAATCCCAAACTTGAAAAGACTTCTAAACCATATGCAAAGAACTTGCCTAGTTGAATATTGCTTTAGTAGATTTGAGAGCGAATGATGACTGCTGTTCTTTTCTATGTGTGCGTTTGTATGTACAGTACAGTATATGTGTGTTTATACATTTTCTTTCTTTCTTTCTTTCTTTCTTTCTTTCTTTCTTTCTTTCTTTCTTTCTTTCTTTCTTTTTTTTCTTCCTTCCTTCCTTCCTTCTTTCTTTCTTTCTCTTTCTTTCTTTCTTTCTTTCTTTCTTTCTTTCTTTCTTTCTTTCTTCCTTCCTTCCTTCCTTTCTTCTTTCTTTCTACAGTGACACAGAGAACTGGTTCTGTGAATGTCCTCCTAGCTACTCTGGAAAGTTATGTCAGCTTTCAAACTGTGAGCAAAATCCATGTGGGAATGGAGCAACTTGTTTTCCTAAATCCAAACAGGATGTTGTGTGCCTCTGTCCGTATGGAAGAACTGGAATTCTTTGTAATGATGGTAAGAACGATTATGAGTTCTAAGCCAGAGCCCCTTCCCTTTTTTTAAGGAAAGTGAAAGGGATGAAATTGTCATTCGAAAGCAAATTTCAATGTTAGAATATTAACCCCTATAAGATGAATGCATCTTATTATACCCCTATTTGAGATTAAAATCATCAATATCGTTAATAATGGGATGTACAAAGCTTCAAAATGTTTTGTTCCCTCCCAACATTGTGCCAACACTTCTGCCCTGCATCATACCATTCTGGTGATGGTAGGCCATTTCCAAAGTAAAGCCTCTGAATTGGATGTAATCTAAATCTTTCCTCTGAAACAATGTCTCCCGGACACTTCAATTACTTTCCAGTTTGCATTATTTACTTTGGGAAATAACCAAACTGCCGCTGGAATGGCATGGTCCATAGGAGTTTGCACACGGTCCAGCAGAGGAATAGAACGTTCTGGAGTTCTCTGGAATATTTCATTTTCAAATATAGGGCAGTGCATGTGTACATATTTTCTGCTAATTAATTTAGTATTACACACAAAAACACAAACAAACACTAGATTGTGTAAATCTTGAAATGCAGATAGTCCTCAACTGTCAACCATTTGTTTATCAACTGTTCGAAGATATAATGGTACTGAAAAAAGTGACTTAAAACCAGTCCTCAGACTTTTGAATGTCACAGAATCTGCATGGTCACACGATCAAAATTCAGGCACCTGGCAACCAGCATGTATCTATGCTGGTTGCAATGTCCCAGGGTCATGTGATCACTATTTGCAAGCCAGTTTCTGACAAGCAAAGTCAATGAGGGAAGACGGATTTGTTTAATAACGGAATGTTTCACTTAATTACTGCAGAGATTCACTTAACAACCATAGCATTATAAAATTGGGCATGACTCACTTAACGACTGCCTCTCTTAGCAGTGAAAATTCTGGTCCTAATCCTGGTTGCAAATTGAGGATTACCTGTAGGTGTTTCAGAATTTATGGGAATACAAAGCACCTCTCTTCAAATTAATAAAGCAGCTATATATTTTACAAGGTTCTTGCAGCTACATGGGAAGCTGCTCCTGGTTGTCTTTACATGGTGTGTAAATCTGGCAGAGCCAGATTTTTTCTCTGAAAAGGAGAAGCGAAGCAACCAAGCATGCACATAGAAGTGGTGGCTGTCAGGAACAGTTTTGAAAGCTACCAACATTGCAAAAGATATGGCCATTTTAAAAATTTGAAGAGAGAAATGTTATTTTTGTTCCCACGTATTGACAACAGATTGAGAAATATCAGACTGCTGGATCCTAGATGCTTTCAGATGCTGTTTCAACCCTTCCTATTAGGTTTGATAGGCTGGGCACACTCCAGATCCCCTCTCTTAAAAGACGCCATCTGATGGGACATTGGAGGCATACCTTCCCAGTGGCTGCCCCAGCCATTTGGAGCACCTTCTATCTGAAATTTGAGGTATCCCTACCTTTTTAGCCTTCCAGAGGGCTGTGAAGACCTGACTCTTCCCAAAGCATTGGGCTAGGATAGGGGTTGAGCTGTCAGGATGTTAATCTGGCCCCTGTTGGGGGGGGAGGATAACTTTGCTTTTAACCATGTTTTTAGGGAATGTTGTGAGCCATCTAGAGTCATTACATCAGTGGTCATTTATGTCATTCATATATATATATATATACACAAATTTTATATATATGTGTGTGTGTGTGTGTGTGTGTGTGTGTGTGTGTGTGTGTGTGTGTATATATATATATATATATATATATATATATATATATATATATATATATATATATATATATATATATATAATATTTCGCTGATAAAGAAATAAAGGGAGACTAGTATAGATCTATTTCAAGCTATTTAGCTCTCATCAGCTAGCCATACCCTTACTCGGATTCAAACCTTATAAGGGTATGGCTACCTGATGAGAGCTAAATAGCTTGAAATAGATCTATACTAGTCTCCCTTTATTTCTTTATCAGCAAAATATAAATTTGGTATAAAAATGGTTTGTCGTGAATGCGACTGCTTGAGGGCTCATGGATTGGAGCTGAAAGGCAAAAGGGAAACAGGATGCTCCCTTCCACATGTTGGGGTAGACCAGGCGCCTCGATAGAAAAACACTTTACATATAAATAAACAAACAAAGAAACAAACAGCTGTGTCCAAAAAGACTAAGGCAGAACTATAAGAAATGAACTTTTTGGTACTTCCCTAATATCTGGAACATTGCCCTGATCCCATGCAGCTCTTGTAATGTTCTTGTTTTTTCCTTTCCTCAATACAAGAGATCTTACGGTGTTCCCAGCCAGAGAGCATACTGTGCTGCTAATCAAAAATCACTCTTCCCTAACAGATCAATCTTCCTTAACAGATGTTCTGTGAAAAGGTGAGAAAAATGAAGAGGAATAATTGATAGGAAAACTTCTAGTGGAATTTAAGATAAACACGTTGAGGTTTGAGCCGGGTACAAGGTTGTGAATCAATGAATATGGAAGGATAATGATTCCAGAAAAGCTGCAGCTGGAAATTACCATAAATTACAATTGTAAAGCTATCATATTTGGAGTGGAAAAAATCTGGAAAATCACTAGATGACAGCAAAGATGTACCATGTTTCCCTGAAAATAAAACCCTGTCTTATTTTTTTTTTTGAACCCTGAAATAAGCGCTTGGCCTTATTGCCATTTGCTCAAAAGTCCAATTGGGCTTATTATCAGGGGATGTCTTATTTTGGGAAAAACAAGGTATTTCTTTTTTGTCATCTACAGGTCATCTAGAATTTTGTAGGCAAGATTTGGTTGTCATACTCCATTATATTGAAAACAGAGAGGGCTGTTTCACATTTATTCATCAGAAGCATAGGAACTATAGTGCAAAAAGAGTAAGGAGGACTCAAGAAATCCCAATTCTCCTTCCCAATGTCTATGGTTTAAGAAGGAAGAAAATCTGTGTTTGAATAAAGTCATTTTTTTTTAATGCTAGTTTTCTGCAAACAATTTTTTAATTATTTTTTTTCACAGCCATTAATATAACCTCTCCTAGCTTCAGTGGAACAGATGCTTTTGGCTATACCTCGTTCCTAGCATATTCAGCAATTCCAAACATCAGCCTGTGCTATGAATTCCACCTGAAATTTCAGCTGGCCAACCACAACTCATCGCTACAAGACAATCTCCTCTTTTTCACTGGTCAGAAGGGCCAAGGTAAGGATTCAGAAAGTGTTTCCTTATAGAAGCTAGGAAATTATGATGGAATGTTTATCGGCCAGTAGCTGATTTTAGATGACTATATGAGCATGTGCATTCAAACTCAGTAAGGATCTTCAAGTTTTCCTGTGTAATGGTATGTGAGAATGACCTTGGGAGATAGGAGGGAGAACGTCAGACTGGACATCCAGTACGTAAAAGATAGTAAACAGAAGGAGAAGGACTGTGGGAAACATATCAGAAGGGTTCCTCCCTAATTTTCCCAAGAGTAAAAATGAATGAAGAAGGGAAATATTTCCAGCCTTGCAAGATTCTATTAATATAACTTTACAATTAACATAGAGATACTTCTCCTGGTTGTGCTTTTTGTCTGCACTACATCAAAAGTTTAACACCCTGCTTTCTCAGTTCCTTACTGGGCTTTCTCTTTGAGAGTTGTCAGTTCCTCACACTCCTTGCCAAGCATCACATATTTGTTTTTGCTATGAAGATATGACTCACTGAGTCATATTGTGTTGTGCAGCAGATCTTCCACTGTAGGTTGCTTAGGACCTTGGATGTTCTTGGATTGGTTCTTGTGTTCACCTTTGCATTTCATGGTTTTGTCCTTTTCCAGGCTATTTTTCTTAGCATTCCCTACTTTATCTCTCCAGTTAGTTAATCTCTCTGACCAGTTATTATCTCCAGAGCGAGAAATTAGTTGTTAAAGGTAAGTAGAACCCACCCCTGCATTCCACCATTTATTTTCTAATGTATTCTCTTTTGCTTACAATTGCCCAATTAAGTGACAGTATTAAACTGATCTTAGATGATCTTCAAACACTAAGAAGGGTTGGACCTGTTTAGTACTGTACTTTGATAGCAGTCAACCAAGGCTATAGACTAAACTAAGAATTTTTTAAAAATCTAGAAAAAAGACAGTAGTAACCCACTTTCATTCTGCTGGCCACAAAACTACATGGCTTTATCTGTATGAAGTTGTCAGAAATCGATTCTCCTCATTTTTATAATGTAAATGAGTTCTCCTTCTCCAGTTTAGTTTTGCCAATTATGGCTAAATTGTCATTTGGAAGGCTGTTTTCTGATATGGTAAGATAATTTTCATTATTGAAGACATTGACACTTTCTGAAAACAAAACCTTTCCAAAAGGTAATGTAAATTCTTGGGTTTTTCAGTAATTAAAGTACTGTATAGATATTATAGTGAGGGAAATGGGAAAGCCAAAAAGAAATACTCCTGGGTTTTTAAAATGTATTTACCGTAATTAGATTTAAATGGCCACACATTTTGCTATGGTGGCTCTGGGCAGCTTACAACAAATAAAAACACCATAGAAAATTACAACCAAAATATAAAACCGATAATGCCCACTGAGGTAAAACAACAAATTTAACAGAATTCAATTCAATCTAGAACTGAGGAGAAATTTCCTGTCAGTGAGAATAATTAATCAGTAGATTGGCTTGCCTTCAGAAGTGAGTACTCCATCACTGGAGGCTTTCAAAAGGAGACTGGTCAACCATTTGTCTGAAATGGCATAAGCTCTCATGCTCAAGCAAGGGGATGGACTAGAAGACCTCCAAGATCTCTTCCAACCCTCTTATTTTACATTCTGTAGTAAACTAAAAAACATCCAATGGGTTCTAACTGACTTCCTGACCCATATGCCTAGGAGCACATCCATGTCTTTGAGGCTTTTTGGAAGGCTGGCAGGAGGGATTTGATTTTTCTGATGGACAGGAATTCCAATGGAAAGTTTCATTTTTATGCCATGCAAACAAATTACCCATAATAAGGTAATTCTGTCACGCTAACTTTATCACAATTACCTAAAGTGAAGTCTCTGTAACAGGTTTTTTTGGCAGTGATGTGATTATTCTCATTCCAGGTCTTACTGGGGATGATTTCCTAGTGTTGGGACTGCAAAATGGTAGCTTGGTGTACAGTTACAATCTGGGATCTGGAATCGCAACTATTACTAGTGAACCACTTGATCTGACACTTCGCATTCACACAGTCAGCCTTGGCAGATTTCTTAGAAGTGGCTGGATGAAGGTAAACTCTGTTTTAGAAACGCTTCATCTCACTACTAACTGTAGTTCCTATTGTAGCAAGGATTAGAATTGTGGCTTTGGTCATGACACTATCATGCTTTTGGGTTACCCCACAATGCTGCTAGCAGGATAAAATGGGAAGAAGAAAAATCTAACTTTAATCTAACATTGACGTGCTTTTAATTTATCTGAGAGGCAGTATAGTGTAGTGATTAAGGGTTAGATGTTCACCAGGAAGACCCAGATTCTTATCTGCAGGCATCTACAGTTCTCTTGTAACTTAACATATTTCACACAGCTGTTGGGGGGTGGGAATCAGAAGAGAGAGTGTTATAACTATCAGCTTGAGTTCCTGTATGGGGTTTATAAGTATAATAATTAAATAAAAACCTATACATTCCATCCTGAATTCCTTCGGAGAATGTGAAACTAAATAACAATGAGCTTCACTTAGATATACACAGAAATGCATAGCAGGTGCCCAATTTTAAGAGCTAAATCAATCATAGTGAAGTTTGCTTGGTTATGATATAATGCCTTATATGCTACATTGTATTTTTCAATAAATTATGGTTAAGCTGAATCATGACTTAGTGTGTTGCATGAAACCAGTAATGAGATTCTATGAAAACTTTTGTGCAAAAATTTGCACATATACTATAGAAAAGTTTCCCTTTCCAAAAATATATTTCATTTTTCACTTCCTACCTGCCTGCCACTACAACTTCCATCCCACTTTTATAAATTGCTCCTGAAATTTTAGGGAAGACTGAGAAATAATGGATGAAGAAGATTCTGCAAAATACAGAAACTCAAGCAAAAAGTCTGACCTTCTGATCTTTTAATCACAATCCAGGAAATTAAATTTTTTCCAATTATTTCAAATGATTTGCAAGGCAAAGGAATTTCCTCCTCTGTTAATGTATATGAATGCTTTTATTATTATTTTTAGCATTGTGATGAGAAATAATATACTTTAGCTGCTCATAAATAGCATATTTTTGTTTGTTTGAAAGGTGGACAATCAAAAAAACAAAACTATTACGTCACCAGGAAAGTTGACGGGACTCAATGTTTTTAGTCAGTTTTATGTAGGAGGGTATATTGAATATATTCCAGAATTCTTACCCAAAGGATCCAGTTTTAAGAATGGCTTTCAAGGTAAATAACAACATTATTGTCTTTGTGTATCAAGTCATTGTATTTATAGTAATAAGTTTTAATGGAAGAAGCTGGTTTTCTACTAAACACAGAGGGCTCAAGTTTACAGTATATGGACATTATCTAAATCTAAAACAGGCATACCAAAATTTCTCACAGGTGTCAATTTGGTGAAAAAAGAAAAACACTATCACATAGACATCTGAAACAATAAAAAGATTTGTAAATATAGCTGAATAGCACTATAACAGAACACATAAATCTCAAAACAGCTCTGAGGGGCCCAAATAAGTGCTCTCTGGAATAAAAATAAATAAGGTTATTGCTGCAAAGATAGAATTAAGAATAGCATTGAGCAGGAGACAGTGTGGAGCCTGCAAGGAAATCAGAATGCCTGGAAGGGGAGGAGGGGAGGAGATAGTTATTCCCCAAAGAATTTGGAGGAACAAAACTTAGTTTGGGAAAGGGTATAAACCAAAGAGAGTATCTGAATCAGGGTTGGAGTTCTTGGTGCTCTCAGAGCTTGGTTGTTTGCTTGCAGACCAGGGGTGAAATCCAGCAGGTTCTGACAGGTTCTGGAGAACCAGTAGTGGAAATTTTGAGTAGTTCGGAGAACTGGTAAGAGCCTTGGTAGTACAGGGGTTTAAGGCACCCTGTTATTAAGCTGGTTATTAAGACCAGCTGCCTGCAATTACTGCAGGGTTCGAATCTCGCCAAGGCTCAAGGTTGACTCAGCCTTCCATCCTTTCTAAGGTAGGTGAAATGAGGACCCAGTTGTGGGGGCAATAAGCTGACTTTGTATAAATATACAAAAGGATGAAGGCTATTGCTGAGCACATTGTAAGCCGCCCTGAGTCTCCGGAGAAGGGCGGCATATAAATCAAATTTAAAAAAAAAAAACAAAAAAAACTGGTAGCGGAAATTTTGAGTAGTTCCGAGAACCGGCAAATACCACCTCTGTCTGTCCCCAGAGTGGGGTGGGAATGGAGATTTTGCAGTATCTTCCCCTGGAGTGGAGTGGGAATGGAGATTTTGCAGTATCCTTCCCCTGCCATGCGCACCAAGCCACACCATGCTCACAGAACCAGTAGTAAAAAAATTTGGATTTCACCACTGTTGCAGACATTTCATTACACTTTGCACTGATGATATTGCGTAGCTGGCTAATAAAACATCTGCAAGCAAATAACCAAGCTCAGAGAGCACCCAGGACTCCAAAAATATACAAAGATACAAAAGGAAGGAAGAGGAGAAGCAGAAGTCTGCTGGAAGTGAGGGGTAAGAAAAAGAGAAAGAAAGAGAAATGGGCAACCTAAAAAAATAAATAAAAGAGAGTCAAACATTTCAAGTAGGAAAAGCAGATGGCTTGAATTTAAGGGCTAGATTTACAATAAGGGAGAGGCCAAAGGGAAAAAGAGAAGTCACAAGACTGATGTGGATTGTGAGAAGCAGGACATCTCAAGGATGAAAAGTGTCTAGTAAGTATCAACAAGGAGAAGACCTGAGAGAAAGAGCTGCACTCGGTGTATGTTACCTGGGAGGGAATAGTGGTTGACCGAGCCAGGAGGAAGGTCAGGAAGGATGGAAAACCCAAAAGGAAGACTTTTGCAAGGTAGAAAGAGCTTATAAAGAGGGTAAAAAAGAGCTGAGGTGAGGTCCTGTGCTTTTGAACTGAACAGCCCTTTCTTGGCTGTTGGATGAGGGAGGTAGGGAGACTGCTCAGATCTCTGAGCCAGCCTCTTAGGATTGAGGGATTTATTCAAACCAAGCTCTACTGTTCTTTAAAGTGGTCTTTGTATCTGTGTGCCTGTGTAATTCTGCCTGTGCACCGCATGTGAATATGTATGGGTTATGGGTTCTGAATATAAGAAGTAAAGTAAATCTGTTCCTGGTCTTTAGAGTCAGAGGTTTATTTTCCTCGTTCGATTTGTGCAGAGAAAGGCAAAACCATTCTTTAGAGAACTCTCCTGCTGGTTGACAGCAGGCTTCTTTATAGTGAATTGGAGAGAATTTTTGGGAAGCTGCAGAGGGCCTGTTTTAGAGGCTCCCTGGGGAATTAGTTTCTTCAACACTAGCAGTAGCTATTGTGTGGAAAAAAAACAGGGCTCCCCAGGAGCTACGCAAACAATACAGCACATAAATACAAACAAACAAACAAAAAATGTTTTCTAGATGTACAGAACAGTCAAGGCCAACAGCCCAATCCCTTAAAGTTCAAGCAGCTTTATTCTCAAGTAAGAGGATATAGAATTGAGGCCTTATATTTATTTATGTTAAGTAGTTTGCTCAGAAATTAAAAACTCTGATTTAATACCTCTTCCCTGATGGTTTAAAAAGAAATATTTTCCACTCTTACCATTTAAGCTGATTTTGTCCTATGCTCAGGAAGGCTTCATTTAGAATTTAAGAAAATCCTTTCCAGAGACACCTTGTCAACTGTTTGCAAAAATGTCCAATGCAGACCACGGGCTCCCATGTCCTTCCATTGAACATCTCGCTGTCTTTGTGTTTGTTCATGAACATGTATGGATACAGAGACGTACACAGTTCATTTGCATTTATATCTACATCACCATTTACATACATGCAGCACAGCCAGCAGTTTCAAAAAAGGGATTCCTTTCTTACTATCCTGTTTCTTTGTAGTGTCTTTGGATAATGACAACTACATAGATAGATTTTCCCAGGGGTGAAATGCTCCCAGTTCGGATCGGATCGTCCGAGCTGGTAGCAATGTCGGTGGGTGGTTCGGAGAACCGGTAGCAAAAATTCCTGCACCCCCACCCCCCCACCATGCCCAGCTAAGCTGCACGATTAGCAGAGGCTTTTTTTTTTTACTTTTAAAAGGATTTTATCTACAACCTCTTCCGACAAAAAAATGCTTTTAAAAGTTAAAAAAAAAAAGCCTCTGATGATCGCATGGCTCAGCTGGGATCATCAGAGGCTTTTCAAAGCATTTTTTTCTGCAACCTCTTGGCCGAAGAGGTGGTAAAAAAAATGCTTTGAAAAGTCTCTGATGATCCCAGCTGAGTTGCCTGATCATCAGAGAGGCATTTTTAAAAAAGTCTCTCTGACGATCTCAGTTGAGTTGCCTGATCATCAGAGGCTTTTCAAAGCATTAGAAAAAAAATGCTTTGAAGAGTTAAAAAAAAAAGTTGGCCACGCCCACCCAGTCATATTACACTCCCCCACACCAAGAACGCTCACAGAACTGGTAGTAACAAATTTTACATTTCACCCCTGGATTTTCCCCATGGTGATCTGTCCCTAATCTGGTCCTTCAATGCTTTTCCAATGCTGTCTTCATCACTGCTGTACCCGAGTCCATCCACCTTGCTGCTCTTCATTTTACATTCCATGTTCCTACTGCAATTTTTTCTTTTTGGCTTTGGCTTTTCCTTTAAGTGTCTCATAACAAAAGATTTCTGGTTTGAAACCTAGCAGAAAGCTTATTTTCTTGCCCTATTTTCTCTGAGCTTTGTTTGCAAAAAGCAAAAACAAAACTTCAGTAATGCACTCGAGAAATGGCTTTATATATTTTCTAAGTTATGACAGATTGAAGATAAAGTTTCATAAAAGATGGTTTGAATTCAAGGACAGAAACTTCATGTGCCTTCATTCTAAAGGATGTGTTTGTTTAAACCATGACTTTCTTCCCATTGAAATGCATACTTACAATTACCTAGGGATTAAACTGAGGGCAGACAGGATGAGGATTGGCATTTTGGCAGCAATGTACTTTAAGTTAATGTTTTGTAGGAACTTTAAGCAGCTACTAGCGACCAAATAGATTTTAAAATAACTTTAAAATAAGAAACCAAGTAAAGTCTAGATCACCATGAGAAAATGTACTTTTGAACTTGACCTGACCACAGTGGTAAATGTTCATAAATATATTTTTTTTATTGTTTTAAAGCAAAAAACTGGGTAATCTTTCATTCTTTCAGGTTGTATTTTTGACCTCCAAGTCCGGGCTGGAAAGGATCAGGAGTTTAAAGCACCAGGAATTCCAGAAGGCCATCCTAACACTGGTCGCAATGTAGGACAATGTGAAGTGTCTCCATGCCAACTGATAACATGCAGAAATGGGGGAACATGCATGGAAAGTGGCTCTGCGGTATAGTAAGTAAAGTGTGGTGCTTTTAATGAACCATTGCAGGGGAATGCATTGAGACTATGCAGATTGTCATATGGTTCTATCGGAGTTTATACATCTATGCTTAAGAGCAGATGTATAATCTTCTTTAGAATCATCTTGCAAGATACACATTCAGTTCTCCTTTCCATGTAGTAGTTCTTATACACATACTTTCTCTCTCATTCTTATTAGCATAAATGCCCATTTCAGGAACCATCTGAAGTGAATATCATACTGGATTTGCAAATGGAGCAGTGAAGTCTGCCTCATTCAGTAATATCTACCCCAAGGCTTGAAATTATTTGAAGGTTGAGGGTCACACCTGTTCTTTCTAATTTTTTTTTGGCATGCTGAGAGTTTTGCTCAATTACTTCCCATGTATTTCTTCTTCTATCAGATTAAAATGACAATTCAAGATCTGTAATGGCATTTGAGAATGATTTGGGGAGGTAAGAGAAGAAGTGCTGCCTAATCCCAAAGGTGCTTTTTCAAGAGGCAATTGGACTTTCTGGTTTTTCTTTGAATACATTTCGCTTCTCATCCAAGAAGCTTCTTCAGCTCTGACAGGATGGTGGGGAATGGAAGGATTTATACTCCTTGCAGGCAGCTGATCATTTGCATTGCAAGTGCAATGCAAATGACCAGGGAGTCAAGCTATTCTCCAAAGCACCTGATTGTAGGACAAGAAGCAATGGGTAGAAACTAATCAAGGAGAGAAACAACTTAGAACTAAGGAGAAATTTCCTGACAGTTAGAACAATTAATTAGTGGAACAACTGACCTCCAGAAATTGTGAATGCTCCAACACTGGAAGTTTTTAAGAAGATGTTGGATAACCATTTGTATGAAGTGGTGTAGGGTTTCTTGCCTGGGCAGGGGGTTGGACTAGAATACCTCCAAGGTCCCTTCCAACTCTGTTATTCTGTATTCTGCATTATTTTAGAGAGTCATTGAAGTCACCAGGAGGTTTATCTGTGTCGTCAGGGTCACCTGAGTAGTGCAAATGGGTGTGGAGCCTTCTTGGAACTGTTGAAAGGACCAAGTTGTAAACTGGAGATAGATGATGTTGTATCCCTCTCTCTCTGCTGTCTCAACCCTGATGATACAAATAAACATTCAGGTGGCATCAACAACTTTCTAAAAGAATACAAATGACCAGCTGTCTGCAAGGAGTATAAATCCTTCCATTCCCTACCATCCAGTCAGAGCGGAAGAAATTTCTTGGATGAGAAGCAAAACATCTTCAAAGAAAAACCAGAAAGTCCAGCTGCCTCTTGAAAAAGCACCTTTGGGACAATCATGACTTGGATGACTGAGAATCTCCATAGACAAGTGCTGCCTAGGGAACAGTCAGATAAGAGAGGGCATTGCCTATTAATGTAGCTTTACAATTATGTAGAATTGTCTCATCTGGTCCTGTTCCTGTTTGTGCCACATGGGAGGCTGACATTAATCTTGCAAATATGAACATTAAGGGCTATCCTATTATGCCATTTCTAAAATTAGTGGGGAAATGGGACACAAAAGGACAATACTTTGGTGACTGAAGGCTTCATAAGCCTTCCTTTTGGTAAATGATTTTGGGGATGGCGAGGATTTCAATGCACTGGCAATAACTCAGAATGAGTAAGGCTACCAAAAAATATGAGTCAGTTAAGGATGGGTTTGGGGAGCAGCCAAGATTTTCTTTATTTAGAAATGTGCATCAAGCCAACATCAAGTTTTAAAGTATAACTGTTCTATGTATCTCACCTCAAAATGTTCACAGTGAGACCCCTGGTTTCTCTGCTCCAAAATGCTCTAAGGAGCTACCTTCAGGGGTGGGTTCTAAATTTTTTTACTACCGGTTCTGTGGGCGTAGCTTATTTTGTGGGTGTGGTTTGGAGGTCATGTGACTAGGTGGGCATGGCTAGCTGGTCAGAGTCATTTCTGAAAGGTCCTCACACTTATGACCAGTCCTCGCACTTACGACCCGACTCATTTGTTTGCTTTTAACACTGATCAGCTGTAGGATGGCCCTTTGAAGCCCCGCGGCAAGAGTTTAAACAGTCTTTTTCCCTCTAGTCATCAGCTGGGACTCAGGAGGCAGCAATAGATTGGGGGTGGGACCAAATAAAAGGTAAAAATAATGTGGGGGGATGGGGGGTTGGGAGGGCGGGGGGGAGAACCGGTTCGGTGACATCATATTGTCACCGCTACCGGCTCGGCCAAACCGGACCGAACTGGGAGGAACCCATCACTGGCTACCTTCCATGTTGACCCAGAATGTAACCGAGTCATTTACTGAAGTTTCCTCTGGTTTCATCTTTTGCACCTCCCAGCTGTCGTTGCTCTTCTGGTTGGACAGGGGCTTTCTGCACGGAACAAATGTCAATGTGTGATCCTGAGCACAAGCCCCCCCATCAGTGCAAGCAAGGTTCCACCTGCGTCTCCGTGCCTGATGGATACAATTGTCACTGTGCTTTGGGAACCACCGGCACACACTGTGAACAAGGTAGGGGACAAACCTTCATCAAAAGTGTATCACATGGTACCATCGGTTTCTTTTTAGTCTGTGGTTGGGTGAGAAATGTAAATTGAGTTTTTTTTTTTTAAATTGAAAGTACCAAAGACTCTTTGAGATTAAAAAAGTTCTGTTTTACTGCAATCAAATAACTGCATCTCACCTATTCTGATCATGTTGTGTGGGGAATTCAGTGGAGAAAGCAATTATGTTCAAAAGAGTTAGCAGTAAAAGGAAATGAGGCAGCCAAAGAAATGGTGGCTGGACCCTGTCAAAGTTGACACCAGCCAGAGCAGAGAAAAATTCAAAGAAATAGTGCAAGATTGGAAGATGTGGAGAGACTTGACCATAGAATCACCGAGAATCAGACGTGACTGAATGCATAACATCATCAACATCAATACCTGCAGACTATTAAATCCAAACTGAACATACAGCACTGCAGCACTCTCTTAAAGTTGATCTCTAATGCAAGAGAGGGTTTTAGAGGACCCAAATTGTTGGGGGAAATATGCTGACTCTGTAAACCACTTAGAGGGGGCTGTAAAGCACTGTAAAGTGGTATATAAGTCTAAGCTATTGCTATTTAAGTACAAAAAGTAAGCAGGATGATATGTTGCTGAATCATCTCTAACCTCTCCGCTTATGAGTTTCCCTCCTGAGTTGGGAGCGTATCTCGAGAGAACCCTATAGGGAGATAAGCCACAATGGGAAAATCCCTTTATACAGCAGTGGCTTTGACTTAATCACATTAATTTCATTGGTTGGCATTATCTTGACTTTAAACATGCAGAATTGAAATAAATATGCAAATCTATACTTGTTTTTTAATAGATAGACATCTGACAAGTTCATAACCTATTTCTTTTTAGTTTATTTTGATTTATTCGAATTATAGAGCTTCTTAATGTTGTGACTCCGGATGGCTCACAACAATAAGAAACAAAATTCCAAGCAAAAACCAACTAAATAGAAGCAAACATACAAATCATCAATAAAATAGCATCCATTGGACAATTGCCAGCTAGGCTGGAGGGAGGGGTCAAGCGAGAGCTTAGCTTGGAATCTTTGTGCAGCCACAAATGGCATAAGTTTGACTTTATCTAATTTTTCCCAGGGGAAGGCAAACAGTCTGGTGAGAGTCTTGTAATGTAGGTGATAAACAATAAAGTTACAGACTAAGGCTAGTCACGACTTGTTCTGGTTGCTTTTGCCTGACAACAACCAAAAAAACACACCAATAATCAGCAGCAGAATCCAGTCAATACTTCATGTTCAGTACAACCATTGATAGCTTTCCACTATCATTGGCCACCAAGTACAACAATAGAGCCATGTTTTCAAGGCCTTCCTTTGGTCAGTACAATTGGGGCTAATCTAAGCTCTGGAGGAATGATGTTCCAAAGGGTGGTGCTATGCAAGAAAGCTCCTCTTCCTGGGTCTCGTCATATGATACTCCTACCTCAACAAGACCTACAACAGGAGTGTTAAACTCAAGGCCCGGGGGCCGGATCCAGGGGCACTTAGATCTAACCCATGAGGCCACCCTGGAAACAGTGAAGGACCAGCCCGCGGTGCCTCTGCCAGCAAAAACGGAGCTCAGGAGGGTTGCGTGCGGTGGTCCTTTTTGCTGGCAGAGGGCTGTAGGAGGCCATCTGAAAATAGAGCTTGGGGGTCGTGCGGGAGGCCCTTAGCTCCGGTTTTTCTGGCAAAATGCTAGAAAAACAAAGTACTAGTAAAAGTGGATCCCCCTAGCCCTGACAGGTGCCCCTGACACGAGTGATGTTGAGCTGGCCACACCCATCATGGCCATGCCCCCCTGGCCCCCGGCCCCCCAAGGTCAAACACAACCCTGATGCAGCCCTCAATGAAATTGAGTTTGACACCCCTGACCTACAACATGCCTCTCCTGATGGGAGGAATAGACGTAACCAGGGAGAGGCTGCCTGCTGGTTTAGATTTAGATTTAGATTTTATTGAACTTCTATACTGCCCTTCTCCCAAAGGACTCAAGGCAGTGTACAGCCATATTAAAACACATATAAACCACAAAATTTAAGAACAATTTAAAAACAAATATATAAAATTTGGCCCACGAAATTAAAAACTAACAAACACCCAATTTAAAAATTCCTATTAGGCCAGCCCGGCTTTTTGGAATAAAAGAGTCTTCAGGGCACAGTGAAAGGTACGCAGGTCGGGGATCATACGACCCTGTAGGGGCAGCTCATTCCAGAGGGCTGGTGCCCCCACAGAGAAGGCTCTCCCCCTGGGTGTCACCAGTCAACATTGTTTGGCCGACGGCACCCTGAGGAGCCCCTCTCTGTGGGAGCGTATTGGCCAGTGGGAGGCTATCGGCGGCAGAAGGCAATCTCGTATATACCCCAGTCCTAAGCCATGGAGCGCTTTAAAGGTGGTAACCAACACCTTGAATCGCACCCGGAAGACCACTGGGAGCCAGGAGAGGTGTTACATGGGTGCGCCATGTTGCACCCATAATCACCTGCGCGGCCGCAATCTGAACCAGTTGGAGCATCTGAGTGCTCTTCAAGGGGAGCCCCATGTAGAGAGCGTTACAGTAGTCCAGACGGGACGGGACAAGGGCATGAGTGACCGTGTGCAGGGCATCCCGATCCAGAAAGGGATGCAACTGGCGTATCAGGTGAACCTGATAAAAAGCTCCCCTGGCCACGGCCGTCATATGATCTTCCAAAGACAGCCGTGCATCCAGGAGAACACCCAAGTTGCGAGCCCTCTCTGAGGGGGCCAAGGTCTCGCCCCCAATAGTCAGTGATGGAACCAGCTGACTATACCGGGACGCCAGGAGCCACAGCCACTTGGTCTTGGAAGGGTTGAGTCTGAGCTTCCATGCCACACAAGCTTTTATTAGTCAGAACCAGCTCTTACAACTAAAACCAGAAGCATACTTGAAGCCAGTGCAGCTCAGGAAGCAGAGTTACAGTATAATATGGTCAAGAAACACCCATACAGTAACTGCCTGTGCTACTGTATTTTCCACCAACTGCAGCTTCTGGGTTCTCTCCAATACCGTCCCCATCTAATTGTGAAATTCTTGTCTAATAGCTGATGCTCACAACCATTACGCCACTCTTATTAAAATACAATTAAATCCCTCTAATTATGCTTACTGACACAACATCTCACATCTAAATAATTGATATTTAAAAGTGCTTTTGTGCATGCTTTGGCTTTCAAAGTTGTTTTACTCTATAGACATGAAATAAGAATCAGCCATGTTTTATACATTATTAGACAATTACTGAATCAGCACTTAACATCCTTAATGAGTGGCATTCTACTCCTTACGTGATGTGCTTTGATTTCTTTCTGATTCCTTTCTGATCCATATAAGAACGGCAACTGCAGAGAGGAAAATATAAGCTCCTAAAGTTCTTTAACACTTCTTCCCCCAGTGAATAAAAGTGAGGATGGCATAAATTGCAACAAAATTGATGATTTGTAATGAAAAGGCCCATTACTACTGTCTCAAAATCTTGGATTTCAACTTCCCCCACACCTAGCAGCATAATGAACTGTCACATTTTTTTTTTTTCCAAAGTACAGTTTTCCTAGTCTGGGATGAGAAGAAAGAAAGCATCTTAAAAACAATCAGACTAAATATTTTATTTCTAGGTACAGAATCAGGACGCGAAGGAGTAAAGTGTGTCTCAGCAGAGCAGGAAATGAACCAAGGAGTCTTGAAAAATAATAACTACTGAGGAAGAAAGGAAACAAAAAAAAATAAATAACTGAGAATTTATAGTGCACGTAGGTTAGTAGAAAAGAAACAACAAACAGAGAGAACATCAATAGAGTTTAGAAAGATACTCCCTGGCACATTGTTTAGAGTGGTTTATACAGTTGGTAGAAGTGACTTAGTGTACGGTAGGACTTAACTGTTTGCAGCCATTATTTGTAGAATATAATAGGTAGGAATTATCAAAGCAATGATTTCTTTCTAGAGGCCACAGCATAGCTTCAATCAAAGGTGAAACAGATGATCCAGCCATGTTTATGTAAGAGTTAGATGTAAAAGCCATACCAATAAAGTGAACCACTATACATACCCTGTTTCCCCAAAAATAAGACATCCCCTGATAATAAGCCCAATCAGGCTTTTGAGCGCATGTGCTAAAATAAGCCTCCCCCCGAAAATAAGCCCTCCCCAAAAATATTTAAATGCAGAGCTGGAAATCAGGTAAGATGGCAAGAGGAACCCCATCTTGATCCACGTGCCCCAAAATAAAAGGACCTCCCCGAAAATAAGGCCAAGCGCTTATTTCAGGGTTCAAAAAAATATAAGACAGGGTCTTATTTTCAGGGAAACACGGTAGTAACATACTTGTATGGCAATTCTTCATTCTTGGAAAAATGAGCATGAGGAGCATTTGGCATGCACTAAGCCTGATTGCTTTACTCACCAGTAGAAATGTGATTAGTGCTCTGAGCTTTATCAGAACACTTATGGATAAAAGCCAATTACTTTGTAATTTACAGATATGATTCATCTGTTTATCAGGAAAAGTCAATAAGGTCTAGCGATTAAGGACCAGGCTAGAGACCAGGAGTTAGTGACTTCTAGTCTGGCCTTAAGCACGAAAGCTGGCTGAGTGATTTTGGGCCAGGTACAGGCAGTTCTTGACTTACATCTATTTGTTGAGTGACCATTCAAAGTTACAGCAGCACAGAAAAAAGTGACTGATGACCGTTTGCACATTATCATTGCAGCATCCCTGTGGTCACATGATGAAAATTTGGACTCTTGGCAACTGACATGTAAATTTATGACGGTTGCAGTGATCCCCTTTGCAACAAGCAAAGTCAATGGGGAAGGCCAATTCACTTAATGATCATGATATTAACAACTGCAGTGATTCACTTAACAATTGTGGGAGGAAAGGTCACAAAATGGGACAAAACTCACTTAACAACCATCTTGCTTAGCAATGGAAATGTGGAGCTCAGTTGGGGTCGTAAGTCGAGGACTACCTCTATTCCCCCCACAGCTAGACCAACAAGCTGGTCAGTCAATTCCTGTCACAACCAATGGGGTCAAGGCTCAGGGTATTTGAAAAACTGCAGAAGAAGCACTTTGCACAGGGCAGGAGATTGTGCCCGAGGGATCTTGTGACAGTTGTAAAAGTAGGCTGGTTGCCAAGCACCCAAATTTTGATCACAGGAGAACTGTGAATTGCAAAGATTCCCTTTTTCTTCAATGCCATCATAATTTTAAAGCTGAATGAATGGTAATGCACCAAGCAGGGGTGAAATCCAGCAGGTTCTGACAGGTTCTGGAGAACCAGTAGCGGAAATTTTGAGTAGATCGGAGAACCGGTAGTGGAAATTTTGAGTAGTTCAAAGAACTGGCAAATACTAACTCTGGCTGGCCCAGAGTGGGGTGGGAATGGAGATTTTGCACTATCCTTCCCCTGCCGTGCCCACCAAGCCACGCCCACAAGCTACACCATACCCACCAAGCCATGCCCACAGAACCAGTAGTAAAAAAAATTGGATTTCACCACTGGCACCAAGGACTACTTGTATTAACTTTCTGTAGATACTTGCTGCTTTAACTGCTGTCACTGTTCTCTGTCCTAGTGATGTAGCAACAACAATAAAAAGTCTCATTAGAAACTCTGTATGCAGAACGGGTGGCTTCCCACACATCATGGACCTTAACTGGTTACCTGATTGTATTCAAAGAGCACACACACACACACACACACACACACACACACCCCAGGATTAATGCATTTCTCAGGCTTGATTATGCTTGATACAACTGCACTTAAGGCATCTAAGGAAAAAAAACAGTCTTGACCCTCTTGTCCATTATCAGGTTCGATAAATGAAAAGAGATGGAGAGAAACTGGAAAAAATCAGCTTTCTGCAACTCAAATTTAGACTCAGACAACTCTAATTGCCATGTAAAATGAAGGAAGCATTATAAGACTGGCAGCTGAAAAATAATCGAGAAGGTGCAACACTGAGTTTATTTACCATAAAGTTAAATTAACTGCCCTTCACGGCAGTAAATAAAGCACAGCCAGCTAGTTCAAACAGAATAAATGTTGACCTCATTAGTTTGGGAAATAGAAGTATAACAAGTAAAGTGTATAGGAATCTAAAATAAATCGATGAAAAGAAAGATTTTTTAACAATCTTGTACATAGAAGACATATTAGACTACTATAATGAAGGATAATCTGTAGATGGCAGCATAGGATAGCAGTTTCTTTTACCAACGACAATGAGTTTTACTTTTACTGGCTCTGTGCTTATAAACAGTGAAGGTGGGAAATGACTGCTCAGGCGCTAGCGATAACTGGAGAAATGTTAATAAAAGAAGAGACCTGCCTGTCTCATCAGCATTCTGGTACCCCCCATGACCGGCGAAGCAGAGGAACAGTACATGTCAAAAAGTGGGTGAGACTGATGGGAGCAGGATTAAAAATAATCATTGCCTATATATTACTGTAACACTGAAATAATGCTGTAATGACTGTGATAACATTACATTTATTACATATTATTGCATTACAAATGATGCTTCATTTGTACCAAAGGTTGGGAAGGCACATCGCTTGTGCATTCCTGGCTCATGAGAAACCCGTCAGCAGGATTTCTTTGCTGTCTGCTGTGTCACTCTCATGGCTGGGAACTCCAAGTTATCCTGTCCCAACTATGCTCATATTTGTCATCTCTAGGTCAGGGTGTCCTGAGCCTTATGCTGCTGTTTTTGTTGGCAAAACTTTCACTGGGCTCTAAATGCCCAAGATATTAAGGAGAGTCAGAATGAGGCATCAATAAGCTCTCATTTTAACAAGGGCTGAATTTTGCTAAGGGAGGAGGGCTCATAGACATGTCCACATTTACTCAACACAGAAATGACCTTGAAAATAGCATACCTCCAACATGACAAGAAGCCATGGAGAGGCAGATCTGCTAGAAATATTGCCGTAAGTCTCTTGCAGCAAAACAAGGAAGAATTGTTCTGTTTCTGGAACCTGGAATTAAGGAGAAAGTTCCTAATAGGGAGAACAAGTAACCAATAGAACGTCTTGCCTTCAGAATTTGTGGGTGTTTCATCACTGAAGGTTTTTAATAAGAGACTGGACATCCACTTGTCTGAAATGGTATAGGGCAGTGATGGCTAACCTTTTTGCCATTGCATGCCAAAAGCGGGGGGAGCGCGGGGGGGTTGCACGTGTGTGTGCCCACACCCATAATTCAATGCGCCCTGCCCTCCTCCCCCACTTTTGGCACATGAGGGCCCAGTGGGCCCAGTAGGCCTGTTTTTCGCCCTCCTCACGCTCCAGAGGCTTTCTAGGAGCCTGGGGAGGGGGAAAATGGCCTTCCCCCTGGAGGCCGGAAACAGCCCATTTCCCGACTTCCAGTGGGCCCAGAAGGCCCGAAAATCAGGTGGCCAGCGAGCACATGCGTCCTGGAGCTGACCTAGGGCAACATTTGTGTGTCCACAGATATGGCTCTGCGTGCCACCTGTGGCACACGAGCCATAGGTTCGCCATCACGGGTATAGGGTCTCCTGCCAAGGGTTTGGACTAGAAGACCTCCAAGCTCTATTCTGACAATCTTCTGGCACCTTAACAAATCAGCAGTTTTATTGTGGCACAAGGTTTTCTCTACTGCAGTCACCACAAATGGTCTCAGAGGTTAATGTAGAATGCATGTAATGCATGTTACACACACACATACACACATACACACACAAACCGTTTTACTACTCTGAATGTTAAAATGTTGTTTGAGTACACTTAACTTCCTTGCTGCCAATTTCCCAATACATTATAAAATAAAATATTCTTTATTTGATATGCATAGTGAAAGAATGCAATTTTTGGTCTCACAACATTGCAGTAACAGAACATTGAACTTTATTCAGAAAACCACAGACTTACATATTTAATATAATCCAGTATTGCCATTCCAATACTTAACATCCCCAAACATACCTGTAGAACAAACTAAAAAACTCTACAGTATTCCCATAGAGATTGGCAGTAGAATTTCAGGATTCAGGATGCAACAAATGGGATGTTAGGAGATGGCAGCAGGGCTGCCTAAACCTAATTTAGCAATTAGTGACCCACACCTATGGGTGTTTATTCAGCAACAAGTCCCGTTCAAATCAACAAATTTATTCCAGCAGGGTTAGCATACACAGGACTGCAGTCCAGGAGTTAATGGAATGTTTTGAGAGTCTGAGCTGTTTGATGTTATGCAGACAGCATTGCAAAGAGGTGGACTAACTCAGCTCCATTTTTAAGCAGGACTGAATGGTTACCTACAGTATCTCAGGTGCCATAACAGTGGATTTCTTGCATAGTTGAGGTCGGAGTCTGAAGTCTTTTCTGATATGATACAGTTTTAATGGCTTTAATATGCTGTATTGAATAATTATTTATAATAACCAGAAATTCTTAATACTTATTTATTTTAATAATATACAAGTATTGATATTTTTTATTAACACTTTGTTAATTTAAAAAAATCCAATTGCTTCAATTAAACCAAAAAAATCCTTTTTTAAAAAAAGAATATGTCTCTACTTTAGCCTGAGCTCTACTGCCACTACTGAGAAGTGTCCCTGTGCTAGCCAACCAGAAGAGCAAAGATCTACAGGGAGGGGGGAATAGAGAGAGGGAGAGTTGAAATGCCTCAAATTTTAGTCATATGAATGTGAGAGTGCTACATCAGCCAAAACTTCAGGGGCCAAAATATCATTTGTTCAGTGCTGCCATAACTTTGGATGGTCATTGAACAAATGGTTGTTAACCTAAAAACAACCTGTGTATATATACATCTCTTTGATTCTCTGCTTAATTCTATGTAGTACTGTGTACAAGTACAAAAGAGGCAGTTTTGTCTAGTGGTTAAGACACCAGGCTAGAAACTAGGAGACTCTTAGTTCTAATCCCATTTTAGGCATGAAAGCCAGTTGGGTGACCTTAGGCCAGTCATTCTGTCTCTCTCTCAGCTTCACAGGATTGTTGTTGTGGGCAAAATGGGAGAAGGAAGGACTAGTGTGTGTGTTTGCCACCTTGTAATATTTATAAAAATAATAAAGATGAGATATAAATAAGTAAATAAATAAATAAGGCTCAAATTATGTTAGGTATTTTTTCCAACCAAGAAATGTTATTAATAAATCTTGATGGCCACAGTGGTGATTCTGCCTCATGCTTATAAGGGGGAATTAAATAATAAGGGGGGAAAAACCTTTCTTTTCAGAATAATATAGCTAGTGAAGGGAGCTCAAAATGGTGATAGGAGTAATATTACAGATTGATCTTGTGGATAACAAATATTTCTTACTTAACAAGATTGCAGGCTAATTATCAAGGCATCCACCTCACTGGTGAAGTCAAGTATAAACTCATCCCTTTCCTGCAGGACAGAAAATCCATTTTCATATTTACCCTATTGGTTTTACGCTAGTGTTCTAACCAACTGAACTATTGTTTGACTATGTGCCATCAAGTCATTTTCAACTCTTAGCAATTACACAGATTCCCCCTCCCCCCACTATGACACTCTATCCCTAACCTGTCCTTTTAGATCTTCCGATGATGCAATCACAGCAATTAGACCTGAGTCCCATCTACCTTGCTACTAGTCACCATCATCTTCTTTTTCCTTCCACCTCCCCCAGCATTAAGGCCTTCTGTAGAGAGTTAGGTCTTCACACAATGTGCCTAAATTAGGATAATTTGAGCCTTGTCATATGTGCCTCCAGTGAGAATTCTGAGTTGATTTGTTCAGTGAGCCATAGGTTGGGTTTTTTGATGATCATGGGGTTCTTCAACATCAAAGTTCAAAGGTGTCCTTAATCTTCTTATCCAGTAGATTACAAATTGTCCACACAGCTATGAACTATGCAAGTCCAGGTCCAATCCAAGGTGTTGCTTATTACCTATAAATCCCTTTTTGACATAGATCCAGGTTACCTGAGAATGGGATTGGGCTTGTGACAGCAGAAAGGGTACACTGCAGACCCTGTCAATCAAGGAATTATGCTTAGCGAGATCCAAGAAAAGAGCCTTTTCTTCTGTAGCTCCTGCCCTCTGGAATATTGAGATCCTCACCCACTCTCTTGGCCTTAAGGAGGGACCTTAAAACCTGGCTCTGGCTGTTGGCCTGGGACTAGGATGGGGCCATGTCATCCTGGAAGTGGTTACTGGATTAATAAAAGATCCCACCTCCACTTCATTGTACACCCACACCCACACCCACGCACCTATCTTAGCTAATGTATTTCTCTATTATTGTAATGTTATATTTATTGTTTTACTGCTTTAAACTTTTATAATATTGTTTTATCAGATTGTGTGCTTCCAACATTGTGTGACTGTGAGATGGATGGTATATAAATTTAATAAATAAATAAGTAAATGATAAATCCTAAACTGTGATCCACTAAATCTCTGCTTTGTTTAAAGAAGCAGCTGGGCCTTCCATATTCACTTTTCCAATACATTAAACAACTCTAGTGCAGTGGTGGGTTCCTCCCGATTCCGCTCAGTTCCGCCGAGCCGGTAGCGGTGACGATATGACGTCACCAAACTAATTCTCCCCCCCGCCCCCCCACACGTTATTCTTGCCTTTTATTTGGCCCCACCCCCAATCTATTGCTGCCTCCCGAGTCCCAGCTGATGGCTAGAGGGAAAAAAACTGTTTAAACTCTTGCCACGGGGCTTTAAAGGGCCGCCCTACAGCTGATCAATGTTAAAAGAAAACAAATGAGTAGACCGATGCCTGCAAAAATAAATGGATAGACTAGTGCCTGCAAAAATACGAGTAGACCAGTGCCTGCAAAAATAAATAGGTAAACCAGAGCCTGCAAGAATACATGAGTAGATAGGTGCCTGCAAAAATAAATGAGTAGACCAGTGCCTGCAAAAATAAATGGGTAGATCGGTACAGCTCTGCAAGCAGTTAAAAGCCTGATAGACCAGTATCTCTGCTAAATCCTAAATAATCGTCACATGACCATCAAGCCACGCCCGCAAAATAAGCCACACCCACAGAACCGATAGTAAAAAAAATTAGGACCCACCCCTGCTCCAGTGGGTATAATGAATAAAGCAGACAGGGATTTATTAATATATTATCTCACTAATAAAGGCTTATATGCCATTCCTATCAAACATTTTCTCGATTGCTGAGATTAGTTTAGCAATTTATGAGACAACAAGAATCCAATATAAACCTACAGAGTTGAGATTTCTTCTATAAATTTCCATATGTAATATTCTTAACATTATGTGGGAATATCAGCAGCATCTTCTTTTACTTACTCCTAATCTAAGCAATTGCATATAAAGCAGCTTAGAAAAATGAATAAACATCTAAGAG
Source organism: Arizona elegans (assembly GCA_022577455.1). Lineage (NCBI taxonomy): Eukaryota > Metazoa > Chordata > Lepidosauria > Squamata > Colubridae > Arizona > Arizona elegans. The sequence continues at coordinate 211,904,609 of JAKOOJ010000001.1, read as the reverse complement.
TTCCAAAATTTGCTTCATTGCTGCAATTGACAGACCATGGTGTCACAGTAATGAGACTATTAATGAGAAAAGAAATTAAGATCAGAGCATGAAATTGTTGTAGAGCAATTTTAAAAAATGACATTTCATTTATAGAGGAGTTATACTGATCCACACATCCAAGTTCCTGGCTGTCAAGCCATGCAGCCTAATTCAGTTGCATACTATTTCTAGAAGCTGTTTTACATTATACATAGCGTATTCAATTCTTGTTGGAACTACATTACATAGAACATAAGAAATCCATTAGTAGGTTCCCTAGCTGGTTTTTTTTTAAACAATTGACGTAGCCAAGAGGCTTTTCACAATTAACCAGTTTTCCAGCCCTCTGCTCCTGCAATCCACCTCTGGGTTTCTTCCTTCTCGCTTCTCCTTTGACTGGGTGAAATCTTTTGCTGTCTCTCCGTGCTGTGGCCACGCCCACTTCCCCATGATGCACCAGTCTTTTCACTCAGTCGCTGACTGACTGGTGTGAATTTCTCTTCGTGCTTAGTCTAAAGACCTTGTTAGCATTGCGTTAGGTGTTTTCTTTATTTTGATTAGTATTTTTTTTCCTATTTCGGTGAGAGCCTTCTATCGGTCAGCTGCGGGGCGTGTGTAAGGTGCCTGGGGACTCAGCCCACCCTCCGCCCAGGGAATTGCTCCCTTTGACAGCAGCGTGGGTTACCGGCCCTACGGGGCGGTTCCCTTCTTTCCTTCAAGCCGCCGGTGTGGAGCGCGGGGTTTTTTACGATCGTCTTTTTCCCCCCCACACCTCTTCTCTGCGATTTGAGTTGGCTCTCTTAGGGCGGCTCCGGAGTGCTCCGCACGGTTCTCCCTGCGGCCTCTGATGTTTTTTCTGCTAGGTTTCCCACTGCTGAGACTCGTCCACGTTGTGCTATACTTATCAGTTTTCAAAGTTGCCGCTCGGGGCTTCAGCTGCTTAGTCGGAGTTGGAGGCTTCGCTTCAGCCCGCAGCGCTCCGGACGGTGTCTCCCGCTACAGTGGTAAGGTTTTGCTGACGCCCGTCCCTCGGGCGGCGTCTGGTGAGGGGAGCCCTTGGCCCGTTTTGGACATTTTTTTTTTCGTGGCCTGCGCTGCCGCCGGATTTCGGACATTCCAGCGGCCGCCATTTTGTTATTCTTGGCGGCAATTTTAGCGGGCGCCATTTTGGGATCGCAATTTAAGGGTCGTTGTGTTACTGGGTTACCCCACTCTATCTACACTTCCAGGTGTTTTTTTGGGGTGTGCCTCTATGTCTGGCTCCCAGTGAAGTGAACCAGTTGCTGGTTGTCCCATAAGTGCAGTCTGGGCAGTGCTTGGCATTTTTCTTTTTGGGCGCCTTAGCCAGCCTCTTGTCATTCTGTTAGAGTTGGCTTGGCTGGGCTGCTTAGGCCACCCTCAACGACTGGGGTGCCTACGTGTATATAGTTCAAATTTGTTGGTTTATAAATAATAATAAAATAAAAAAAATAAATAAAATAAAATAAATTAAACAAAAAAAAATACATAATAATAATTATAAGAAAATTGAACTATATTCGGATTTGTCATGGCGGATGCTTATTTTTCATCCGATGAGGAGCATGAGCCCAGCCCTCCTAAAGCTCCAGCCAAGCACAAGTCTAAATCTCGTAGCAGGGTCTTATCTGCTTCTGAGGACTCCCGTCAGCCCAGGTCATCGGCAGCGGCAGATAAAGACGCGCAACGCCGCCACAGGGCCTTGGAACGCCAATATGACAAGGCCAGGCAGGCCGCCTTGGCCTCGGTTTTTCCAACTGGCTTGACTCCAGCACCCTTGCCTTCGTCGCCCGGCAGGGCTCAGGCGCTAGATCCACCGCAGCCAAACACTTCCGGACGCCTGTCCAAGAGAGCTTCTGTCTCATTGCCTGACGTTTCGTCGGTGGGCTTGCTCAACTCCGCCCCTTCTCCCGCCCTTCGCCCTGAGGCGACCTTCACTCCAACCGCCGCTGGTCTTCGTGGGGCTGATGGTCAATTCTCGTCTCCCCAGATGGACTTACAGTTGTTATTATCTAATGCCTTGTCCTCTTTATGGGCTGCGGGACTCCAACCACCGCCCATGCCTCCAGTTCCGACGACCTCCCATCAGGTGCCTCAACCACCTACGGCACCGACTCGGAGGCCCTCTCACCATTTAACGCCCGACTCTTCAGATGATTCCGATCATGGGGACTATACGGTTAAGGACTTGGAATTCTCAGAGGACGAAGGCCTTACTCCAGATGCACCTGCCTTTACCGGGCTATTCAGGCCCTCGTTTAAATCTCTTCTACATAAGGCACGTCAAATCACAAACATGACTGTTTCTGCACCTACTTCATCTGAGGCCGCTGCCACGGCGACCCCCCACGAGGCCTTATTTTCGTCTTCCAAGCCGGGCAGGGATTTCGTCCCCTGCCCTCAACTTTTCTCTGACGTTCTTCAATCTCCTTGGTCTCAACCTGCTTCGTCCACGGGCCCCACTAGCGTTGATAAGAAATTGTATTGTGCTGCGCCAGAATTGGACGCCATGCTGTCCCTACCTGTGGTGGACACGACTGTTGCCAACCTCTCTTCCTCATCTTTACTATCAACAGATGCGCTGGACGGACTGAAATCGGAGGACAGGAAGTCTGAGCTTTCCTTTCGTAAGGAACATCAAGCCCTGGCGTGGGCGATCAAAACCGCTACCGCCACTTCCTTTTTTAACCGGGCGACTCTGCTTTGGTTGCGGCAACTACATGATAGGCTACCTCCAGAAGACACACGCCTCCACCAGGACATAAATAAAATTGTGGCGGCCACAGAATATTCAGCCGATGCATCATTGAATTCTGTGAAATTTACATCTAGGGCATTGGCCTCATCTATTACATCCCGTCGTTTATTTTGGCTTAAAAACTGGAGGGCCGATGCCAAGGCCAAATGGCGCTTAGCAGCAGCACCCTACAAGGCCCCGAACCTGTTTGGCTCCGCTCTTGATCCTGTCCTTATCGAGGATAAGGACAAGAGGAAGATTATGCCGTCTTCCTCATATCGCAGGCCCGAGCGACGTTATACGCCTTATTATCAAAGACAGTCCTTTCGGGCAGCGACGGGTTCAGGCGGTGTCTACTCGCAACGTCCGCAGTTCTTTGGTTCCGACCGGTCCTCCGATCGACAACGGTTTCGTGACAGAGCTAGGAACCCCACTGTCTCCAAGCGTCCCTTTCGGGGATCTGGATATCGTCAATTCCGCAGGGGGAAATGACTACAGATTGCAGGATCCCATTGGCGGTCGTCTGCACCTTTTCTACCACCAATGGGAGCAGTCGACTACGGATCCTTGGATTCTTCATACGGTGTCCTCCGGCCTGTCAATCGAGTTCCTGGGATGCCCTCCCTCTCGCCACATCTGCTGCCCTGCGCCACGTTCCCCAGAACAGGGACGCTTGCTTCAGGAACAAGTCCTCCATCTTCTCAGCATCAAGGCGATAGAGAGGGTCCCGACGGATCAACACGGTTTGGGATTCTATTCGACACTCTTTCCCGTCCCGAAACATTCCGGAGGTTGTCGAGCCATCCTGAACTTGAAACAGCTAAACCTTTTCATTCGCTATCGCAGATTCAAAATGCACTCCTTGGGGTCCATCTTGGGGGGGGTTCGCCGTGGCGACCTCCTGCAATCGGTCGACCTCAGGGAGGCATATCTGCACGTCCCAATATCACATTCACACAGGAAATTTCTGCGCTTCCAAATTGGGGTCGATCATTATCAATATTGCGCAATGCCCTTTGGTTTATCATCTGCCCCACGAACTTTCACCAAATTGGTAGCTGTCGTAGCGGCGTCGCTCTGAAAGATCCTGGTACGCGTACTCTGTTACCTCGACGACATCCTGGTGCTGTCGTCGTCCAGGACCCAGGCAGCTCGAGACCTTCAGCTTGTCATCATGGCCTTTCAGAATCACGGATTCTCAATAAATTTTCCGAAAAGTCACCTTTACCCGGACACGTCACTGTTGCACCTGGGGGCGGTGATAGATTCTGTGCGGGGTCAGGTCTTTCTCTCTCCAGACAGAATTTCGAGCATTCGAGACCTGATATGTCTCATTCTGGCTCATCGATCCATTCCTCTTCTCCAGCTCTCACAACTGCTGGGGAAGATGGTGTCGTGCTTCTCGATTGTGCCATGGGCACGACGCCACGCGAGACCGTTGCAATGGTTCCTGCTCCCTTACCAGCGCTCGGGACGCAGCGATTCCCTTCGCAAAGTACTTCTCCCACCTCAACTTCGTCTGTCGTTGCAGTGGTGGATAGGGCCGTTCATCCTCAAGGGTTCGCACTTTCTAATTCAGGACAGACTGACTCTAACCTCGGACGCCAGCCTTCGCAGCTGGGGAGCCCACCTACAAAATCAGGTGGTGCAGGGCTGTTGGTCCGCCCCAGAAAGAGGCCACAACATCAATCTGTTGGAACTCAGGGCAATTCGCCTAGCCCTCAGGCATTTTCAGTCTCAGTTGGAGGGTCACCACGTCCTTGTGCTAACGGACAACATTACAGCCAAGGCCCATGTAAACAAAGAAGGCGGGACTCATTCGAGGCTACTGATGTTGGAAGCAGAGAGTCTTTTCCGATGGGCGGAACGTCACCTTTTGTCATTGAGAGCCGATCATATCTCCGGCGTGGACAATGTGCGGGCAGATTGGCTCAGCAGACAGAGTCTCCATCACTCGGAATGGCAACTACATCCAGGGCTCTTACACGAAGCCATTCTTCAGTTCGGCACGCCCGTCGTGGACTTGTTTGCCAGCCCGTCGAATGCCCAGCTTCCACTCTACATAACTCGTTACCCATGCCATTCAGCGATGGATCACGACGCACTCCGATGCCATTGGCCTCCAGGACTCTTATATGCCTTCCCCCCGATCCCCTTGATTCCTCAGGTGATTCGGAGGCTCCTGGAGGAAAGGGCCGAAATGATCCTGGTGGCTCCCGATTGGCCTCGTCGGCAGTGGTACGCCGATCTTGTGGCCCTGTCGTCTCGTCCACCTTGGCGGATTCCGCGGGATCGCATCGCTCTACGCCAAGGGGCCATCGACCACCCAGAGCCAGGATGGCTCCAATTGGCCGTTTGGCGTTTGAGCGGCTCATCTTGAGTAAAGACCGGCTTCCCGACTCCGTCATAAGTACAATTCAAGCATCCCGTAGGCCTTCGACGTCGCGAATATACGAGTCATCCTGGAGGGCTTTCTGTCGCTGGTGTGCGGCACATTTGGTGGACCCTACTTCAGCCAGTATAGAGGACGTCCTTTGTTTTCTGCAATCTGGATTGGACAAGGGGTTGTCGCCTTCTACTCTTCGTCGTCAGACAGCTGCCTTGTCTACGGTCATTCGGTGCCCCCCATACTCGTCTTTGTCTATGCATCCGCTGCTTAAGGGTTTTCTTCACGGAGCTGTGAATCTTTGCCCACCTGTGGTTCATAGGTACCCGACCTGGGACCTTCCTCTTGTTCTTCAAGCTTTGATGTATCCTCCTTTTGAACCTTTGGGGTCGATTCCTTTATGATGTCTGTCTTTCAAGGTGGCCTTTCTATTGGCGATCACTTCGGCCAGACACGTATCTGAGCTTTCTGCCCTATCCATTAGGAAGGATCTCTGTATTTTTCAACCTAATACAGTGATACTGCGTCTGGATCCTGCTTTCTTACCTAAAGTAAATTCATATTTTCATCGGGCTCAGGAGCTTATCCTCCCGGACTTTTGCCCGTCGCCAAAACATCAACGCGAAAAGGACTGGCATACCCTTGATGTCCGTAGGGCTCTACGTCGTTACATTCGAAGAACGGAGTCCATCCGTAAAACTGAGGCTCTTCTGGTGTCGTTTCATCCTCCCTCCTTGGGCCAAAAGGTTTCTCCATCTACGGTGGGCAGGTGGATCAAGACATGCATAGCTACAGCTTATAAGCAACGTTCTCGTCCTGTACCAAGTCGCATCTTACCTCACTCGACTCGTAGTGCGGCTGCGTCAGCCGCATGGGCTACGCAGGCTTCAGTCTCAGACATTTGCCGGGCCGCTACTTGGTCTTCTGTGACACCTTTCATCAGGCACTACAGGATCGACACCTATGCTTCAGCCGAGGCGTCTTTTGGACGACGTGTTTTACAGAGTGTTGTTGAGGTCCAGGAGTGTGGGTCCAACTGATTTCCCGCCCTGGGATTTGAACTTTGGTATATCCCAGAGGTGGATTGCAGGAGCAGAGGGCTGGAAAACGAATGTTGTCTTACCTGAACGTTCCTTTTCAGCTCTCTGCGACTGCAATCCACACCCGCCCTGTTGGTTGTCTTTCTTGTGTTGTTTTTTTGTTCCTGGTTCCAGGTTTCAGAGTTCGTAAGGCTTGTCCTGATCCCTTTGGATTTCTTTGCCAGGTGGTCACGCCTTCGTTCAAAGACTGGTGCATCATGGGGAAGTGGGCGTGGCCACAGCACGGAGAGACAGCAAAAGATTTCACCCAGTCAAAGGAGAAGCGAGAAGGAAGAAACCCAGAGGTGGATTGCAGTCGCAGAGAGCTGAAAAGGAACGTTCAGGTAAGACAACGTTCGGCTCAGATCATCCTCTGCTATTCCAATAAGGGGAAAACACATCGACCCTCAGATATAACACCTTAAATAGGAACAGAATAGGTTCATTATCTCTTTTTTACACACAGATTTTTTTTCCTGTATTAAAACTCTGGGGAGCAATAAGTACCTGCCATGTGTGACATTGCGTTGCTGTTCATTTCAAGATTCTTGAATGTTCCTGAGGTCAAAGGTTAAAAAGACTCTACTGTAATGAAATGGGAGGGTGCAGGTTGTACAAAGCTGCAGTGCAAATTATTATCTAGCGAGAGGAGCATCCATGACAACAGATAAACCTAGAAGACAAATATGTGATTGGTGAGCTGGGGTGCATTGTAAGGCACCTGGGGGAGAATAATGAGTGCAAGAGGGAAAGAGGAATATGCTGTAGCAACGGTGCTTGTAAAGTCAACAAAGTCCCATGATTCTAATTGGTCAAATGGGATTTGTGTTATCCCAACATTGAGGAACAGGTTGGTATCAGAGTTTTGTTTTTGAACACACTTGTTATTCTATAAAGGGATAAAGAAGAACAGTTACTTTCCAGATCTATCACAATACATGAAATGTCATACAGGCTGTCCTTGACTGACAATCAGTTGCTTAGTGACCAGTTGAAATTATAACAGTCCTCTGCGACTCAGTTTCAAGTTCTGACGGACACACACACACATACCACCTGTGGTCACATTATTGCATTTTAGGAGTTTTGCATTTACAGCAGTTTGCAGCGTCCTGTGGTCACATGACCACGATATATGAAGGGTTTTTTTGCTGGAAACCAGTGTTTAAATGTTCATCGGGTACAAAGGGTTTGTTTAATGGCCATCACATTTGCTTGATGACTATGGCATTCGCTTAGTGTAGGCTGGCTCTTTGGGTCCTCTGCTGTGGCTCCCTGTCAGGTGATCCCACCACTGGCTGGCCCCACACCTCGCCCTCCCCTCCCAGTCACTCCTCACCTGGCCTGAGAAGGTAAGGGCAACGGCGGGGAATGGGGAAGCGGCTAAGACAGAGACAGAGAGATACAAACAGAGGGTGGGAGAGAGAGACATAGAGAGAGGGAGAGAGAGGGGGGGAGGGGGAGTGGGAAGGGAGGGGAGAGAGAGAGATGTCAAAAGAATTTTGTGGTTGAGGCCCAATCTAGCATCCGCACAAGTTTTCAGATCTCTTGATAAAGGATCTTGGTACTCTTCTACGCAGTTTTCAAGCATCCTGCTTGGTTTAATTAGTGAAACATGAAGGAAATATATGTATTTCATAAAAATGACAGTTTTTAAGTTACTAGTCAGTGCTTTGGCTACTGCTCTCAAACAGAATTGGCAGATTGGATTATCATGATTCATTTAACCCCAGTAAATCAACCAATGCAGTATGATGATGCAGTTCAATACAATGTCATCAGTCCACGCATAATCAGTATGGTTCAGAAAATTCACAGAAGAGTCCAACTTCTGTGACATGAGCCTTGGTGGTGCAGTGGACTAAACTGCTGTTAAAGTAGCACTTAGCGGCCAGCTGCCTGCAATTACTGCGAGTTCAATTCTCACCAGGCTCAAGGTTGACTCAGCCTTCCATCCTTCCAAGGTAGGTAAAATGAGGGCCCGGATTGTGGGGGCAATAAGCTGATTTTGTATAAAAAAGAACACTGCTGGGGGGGGGGGGGGGCGAAAGCCCTACTAAGCAGGTATATACAAAAGTATGAAGGCTATTGCTTAATGCATTGTAAGCCGCCCTGAGTCTCCGGAGAAGGGCGGGATATAAATCAAACTAATAAATAAATAAATTAAATAAATAAACTTAGCTGTGTTCCCCAATTTGCCATGAGAATGTTCTGTGGCCTCTGTTTCCCCTTTTCCAGAACTCTTCTCTGAATAGAAGCTTTCCTTAATGTAAAGAAGTCACATAATCTGAGACTTGACTGCATCTCTGTTTGGGTCCATTAGACATTGCATACAACTAGGCACACCTGCTCACCATTCCTTGTTTCTAGTATAAAATGCAGTAAATTAAATTAGGGAGGGGAATTTAAGTTGGGATTAATGTAACTGTATTTAGATAAGAACAAAAGAAATCTTAAAAGATTCTGTTATTAGTGGAGATGAAAACTCTTTCCTGTTATGTTTCATAGCCTTAACCATTAGCGATGCGTCATTCAGCAACCGCAAATCTTCCTGGATGTCATTTGAGCCCTTCAACATTCGACACAAAGTTCATATCTGGATGCAATTCCAGACCTTTTCAGGAAACGGCATCCTCTTTTACATTGCTCAGCATCTGAGCTCACGATCAGGTAAGGCTTTCATTTTACTATCATGTGATGGGGATGGGGAGGGGGGGAGAAAGGCCAAATGAAATATTACCTGATTTGATTAATGTGTCATGATTTTGCAAGAGGTGAATTGTTAGGACATTGAATTTAGTAGCTGGAACAGCAAAATGTATAATAGGCCAGAACACACAGTTGTAGTTGATTACAGAGTGCTGACTCATGCATGATGTAATCTACGCTGTTATTAGTTGCTGTGATTATAAAGGGGGTATTTCCTCCCCCCCTTTTTTTTCCCGGTGTGTTCTGTATTCTGTTTTAGATTTACCTCATGACGTGCCTGTGTTCCTGACGATCTTACGTTCTTCCTTTTCTGGATGATGACAAAGACTGCTATAAATTTGAATATTAAATATGTTTATATTTATATAAAAGACAAGAAGTTTGTGTCCGTGTCTCCAACTTCATCTGGACAGCTGCTGCGCGATTCCTTGACATGAATGAATTGATAAACATCCTGTGATGGTACCTTTAGCACCATCAAACAACACCACCTGACCATCCCAGGTCCTTGGAAAGGGCTCGATAACTGAACAAAAATGCCAAATCCAATCTAAAGATCCAGCCCATTGCGTGACAAATCATAATGATAGTGCATGATTAAGTTGACCACTTTTACACTAAAAACAAAATGCACTCAAGTCAGCTGCGACCATTACAATTAAGACAGTTGTTGTGGCCTGTCAGCCGCCAACCCCTCCAGCAGCCAAATCAGAGGAGGAGGCGGCGCCATGGGAGTCAGGGTCAGCATCAAGGCAACCTGAGAGCTCTGAGGGTGAAGAGGAGTGGAGTTGGCAGAGAGACAGACAGAGGCTGTCCGTCAGCCCTCAGATGGAGAGTCAACAGCCCCCAGGTCTGGAGGTGGCTGATGAGGAAGAAGAGGAACAGCTGGGTCCAATGCCTGAAGCACGGATGCGTAGAAGGCAGAGGAGAGGAGAGCAGTGGAAATCCATGGGCTGATCCTTGAGAAGGCAGAACCACCGCTGCTAGCGAAGCCCCACCCTAGCTCTGGGGATAAGAGGCAGGGGGCGGAGATGAATAGATGTGGCAGACAACCTGCGGTGAGAGAGAAACTTTTTTGCTAGTGCTGCCAGCGGTCTTAATAAAGACTCTTTGAGTTAAACATCAGAGAGTTTGTCGTGTTTGGGGAGCTGGGTCAGGACAACAGTATTAAGAGGGTCTGGGAGCAGCAACCCAAGGATGCTTCTAGACAGGCCACTCCTAACATAGTCAGTATCTTTGAGAACCATGCAGATTTTCTATGTTTCAGAAGGAATCCTATTTTCCGAACAATTAGCATCAATCACTCCATCCAAAGAATGTGATGCTGCCATATTTTCTGAGTCATCTGCTTCCATAATCTGCTCATTTTAGAAACTTTTGCTTTCAATGATATTTTCTAATACTGTTTCAAAGGGCTACAGCAGGGAAGAGGAACCTCCAGTGTCCAGGCCTATTCCAGCTTTTCGGGCCAATTCAGGCAGCCAGTGGAGCAACAAACAAAGCCACTGCCTCCTTTGGCTTACAGCCCCATCAAGCTTCACTCATGCCTCATGCATGGATGGACAAAATATTCTAGCCAATCATTTGTTCTCAACACTGAAACATTTTCTCATGTTCAATTCTACTGCCATTTTTGTCATACTACTCAACTCAGCCCCTATTGCCATTTTTGTACCATTTGCTTGCTATTTTTTAAAATGTACGCAAATGCTTCTACGTTTCTGAAATAAAATAATATTTGCGGTTTTTCACCAGGATAAAATAGGGGAGGTTTAAAGGTAAGATTATGGAATGTATTTATTCTCTTTGCTTTTGAACTCTGTGAGGAAAATATAGGACATTGCACAAGGGAAAAGAAGATTTTAAAAGCATGAAGTTTTGTCTGAGTAAAAAGACCGGGAACAGGGGCTTTTGACCAGTCAGGTGCCCTTTTTCATAAACTTCTTTCGAGGCTCTAAACTAGGGGTCTCCAAATTTAGCAACTTTGCTTGTTGGGAATTCTGAGAGTTGAAGTCCACAAGTCTTAAAGTTGTCAAGTTTGGAGACCCCTGCTTTAAACTCCTGTGTTGACGTAAACAGAAAAATAATCAAAAAGAAGATTTGTGCCCATGATGGAACTGGTTTGTGAAGAAGTCTATAAAAGAACTAAAAGTTGCCTTTGATTTTTCAAATTATTGAGCCTAACTTCAAGATAGATTGTCTTGTTCTTCTGCCTTTTAGAAAGACTATGCAAATAAAGTGAAGGGCAAATAAAGTGAAAGTCCAATTAAATAAATCTTGCGATCACATTTTATTCCGCTTACTGCCCCTCTTTTGCTTCTTTGCTTCTTTGTGCATTATAAACATAACAGAACAAAATGAAAGTGCTTTCTTTCTTGGATCCTTCAAATAGGAAAAGGTCGAAGCATCTGCTATGTCAGTATCTAGGATTAAACTGTGCCTCTCCAAATAAGTCACAAGTGCTGTGCATCTCCGTTCTTTGAGCTTTAAGAAAAACGATTTATTTGAGGTGGTGAAGGTAGTACAAGGCAAATGCTAGACAATCTATTAAATGATGCCTTTGCACAGATTATCTGTTAAGACTGTGAACAAGGGTGACTATTCCAAAGAAAAGTCTGTAGCAGCAAAACACTTTTTTTTTTTTTTGCTTGAATACATGTTGTAATGAAGGTCGGTCACTAGCTTCGAAATATTACTTTAAAACTAAAACAGGATGTAACATTTCAAATCCAAAGAAAATGTGTTCTTTCAGTGACAAATTGCAACTCATAAATGTTCCATCCAGCTTCACTGGTGGGAAAATGTGGGGTTTTGGGTTTTTTTTTTTACATCTGCCACTCCTCATCCTACCCTGATCCACATTGAGCCCAACTGCATGAAGCACACACTATGTATCTTAGTGAAACTTTCTCTCCTTCTCTCTCTCAAATTCCCCAGCTCTCATCAAAACCAAATCCAAACCAGGACATCATGTAAAAGAAAAACAAAAACAAACGGGCTCCTAATTTTTTCTTTGGAAAAATAAAAAAAACAAAACAAAACAGTGCTCAATACTCAAAAAAGAAATTTTAAATACCGTTTCTTGAAAATGATTTATATTTAAATCCAATGAGGCTTGTTTTACTGTATTTAAGAAGAGTATGTCTAACAGGATAGAAGAGAAAGCCTTGGTAGGAAATTTACTTGGGGCCACAAACATACATTTCAAACCACCATTTAAGCCCTTGAAAGAAAAAGAGTTTGCCATTTGTCATGTTTGCCTTCCAAGGAGCCTGCCAAAGCAAACATACTTAGAATGACGAAAGGCCCAGGAGAATATTGGTTAGTGGCAGCCAAAACAGAGGGGATGCCTTTGCTTGGTTTGCAAAGCACATTATGTAAAAAAACAAACAAACCCAGACTCTTTTCTTCAGCTGCTATTATGTAAAGCTTAGCAATGCAATTCTTATTTGGTAGTTATGTAAACCTTAACAAACAAGTACCATGAGATTCATCTGAGTATCTTCAGATTGCTAACTAATGGCAGAGTGATATCCAATGCTGCCTTGGCATTCTGGATGTTGTAATGTTGACACATATGGAAGATACCAGACTGCTAAAAGCTAACTTATTGTTTAGTTAATTTTTTACTTGCTCAGAGATACTAATGTGTTGCATCTTTTTCTCTTTAGGGGACTTCCTAAGTATCACCATGGCAAGTGGATATATACAACTACGTTACAACCTTGGGGACAGAACAGTAGTTTTACAGACATTCCAACCTGTCCATAGCACAAATAAGACCTGGCTTTTAATTAAAGCAGGAAGAGTTGGTAACGAAGGCTACTTGGATCTTGATGGAATCAACGTAACTCAGAAAGCTACCAATGGCATGACTTCCTTAGATACACAAACTGATTTCTATGTAGGAGGACTACCTTTCTTAAACTTGGTTAATCCCAGGGCAATTAAGAATGAGCCCACTGGCTTCACTGGCTGCATTAGGGAGATCTTTGTCAATGGCAAAGAATTAAAACTCAACGAGAAAGGAGCGAAAGGTGGTTCTAATATAGGAGACTGCGATGGAACACCCTGTGGCTATAGAGTATGTAAAAACAATGGGAAATGTAAAGTTGTAGAGTCTGATTTCTCTTGTTTGTGCCCCAAGCAATGGATAGGGAAGACATGTGAGCAGTCTATTTATTGTTCACATAGTAAGTGTCTCCATGGAAGTGTTTGTATACCCAATCCTGTTTTATTTTCATATACATGCGCCTGTAAACTTGGCTGGACAGGCCTGTGGTGTGAAAAACAGCTCTCATTTTTTATTGCAAAGTTCACAGGCAATTCATACATCAAGTATATTGATCCCAATTATGAAGAGAGAGATCTCAGATTTACTAGGGTCTCTTTCAATTTTACCACTGGTCAAATGGATGGTTTGCTCCTTTGGTTAGGAAAGGCTGAAGACGAAGATAATGACTTCCTTGGAGTAGGACTTGAAAACGGAATGCTAAAAGTTGTAGTTAACTTAGGAGAAAGAATTGCCGTCCCTCTTATTCACCAAAGAAAGATGCTGTGCTGCAAAAAATGGTATTTTGTTGACATTGTGCAGAACTGGACTCTCATTGAAGTGTATCTTGATGAGGAACTTGTTCTTTTTGAAGATCTGGATCCACAGAGAAAATATACAGTTCTAAACTATGGGGGCATTTGCTATTTTGGAGGATTTGGACTTGATAGGAGAGTAAGTGCTGTCACCTCAGGACTATTTAAGCAAGAACTAATTGGTAAAATAAAGGATGTTGCCCTTTTTCAGGATTCAAAAAAATTAAATCTAACTAAGGCACAAGGATATAATATATATAGTGGAGATAAGGACTAACCAAGTAATAGAGACAAGGCTGTATTATTTATTTAAATTTGTTATAGTAGCTCACTCTGGTAGACTCTGGGCAAGCAGTTATAGATCAGGGGTGTTAAACTCAATTTCGTTGAGGGCTGCATCAGGATTGTTTGACCACATGGGGCCAGGGTGGGCATGGCCAGCTCGACGTTACTCGCATCAGGGGCACCTGTGGTGGCCCGAGCACTCTGCCAGCGAAAACAGGCTCCCAAAAGTGGAGCTCACAAGGGCCACCCGCGGTCCTCCCGAGCTCCGTGTCCTGCAACCCTCTACCAGCGAAAATGCGGTGTCCTGCAACCCTCTGCCAGCGAAAATGGAGCTCGCAAGGACCACCCGTGGCCCTCCCAAGTTCTGTTTTCACTGACAGAGGCACCGTGGGCCAGTCCTTCAGTTTTCAGATCTAAGCACCCCACGGGCTGGATCCTGTCCCAGGCCTTAATTTCACACCTGTTATAGATGGTCCATAATAGAACACTTGTAATTTGCAGCCTATTGCTTGTCTGATTTATTTTTTACAAAATATTAAACTCAACTTGGTTGCTTTCATGGATTGTTTCTATGCTCTTTGATTGCCCACTCAATTCTTCCAATCATACAGTCTGACTTGTAGGTCGTTCATTTACCTCAATCCTAGTTTGATTTTGACTGTTCCTTCCCATGTTTCCTTTATGCTTGAAAATTGCTGACTTTGTCTTTTAGGTACTTTTCATGATTCATTCCTCATATTCCTCATCACCATCACCAGAATCACCCACCTGCATTTAATTGTGAAAGAAACCTCTCAAATCAATGTATTTTGCCTCTTTTGTTTCAGCTCCACTTTCTTCTCTTCTTTCTTATCCTCCGCTATCTAATCTCTGCTATTTTAATCTGACCTAAATATTTCCTTGTCAAATTGAATTGCAAAATTTTTAATATCCAAGAAACTGAATATTCACTTATTTTATCAACTCAACCAGGGTCAAATGGTTTCCTATGACAAATCCACAAGATGGGGATTATTATTCAAAAGTAAAGTTAATTTTTCTTATACCCATTACATTTTTCTTATTCAATTTACCTTATTACCCATTGTCATTAAAAATATATCAGCTAATAGTAGAGAATGGATCACATAATTTGTCAATGCAAGTACAGATAATCCTTGACTTATGACAATTAACCCCCAAATTTCTGTTACTAAGGGAGACAGTTAAGTACGTTTTGCTCCATTTTATGACCTTTCTTGCCACAGTTATTAAGTGAATCAGTGCAGTTAAGTTAACAAAAGAGTTAAGTGAATCTGGATTCCCCATTGACTTTGCTTTTCAGAAGATTGTACATGGTGATTTCATGAGCCTGGGACACTGCAACCATCCTAAATATGAGCCAGTTGCCAAGCCTCTGAATTTTGATCACGTGACCATAGAGATGATGAAATGGGTGTAAGTGAAAAATGGTTATCAGTCACTTTTTTCCAATGCTGTTGTAACTGAATGGTCGCTAAACAGATGGTTGTAATTCAAACACCACCTATAATATCAAATATTATTTTGAAAGTGGCAGAGCTTATATTTTCTATACTTATTTTTGTGAGCAGTAGCTTTCTTAGTGAGCAATTAAATCATATCAAAATGTAAACAATGGTTAATAAATTTCAGAGATGTATTTCCTCAGCTTTAGAATGTATTCCAAAAATAAATACCTAGTACAATGGAAAACAAAGAACACCTGCAATTCTCTTACAAATCCCTTATTTTTCAAGGAAAGTATCTTGAAAATACCGTTTTCAAGGTACAATATATACCGTTTTCCTGATAATAAGACCCACCCAAAAAAACAAGGTGCGGTGGGCCCAATATAAGCCCTACCCCAAAAAAAAGCCCAGGGGAATGGGCATGGCCAGCACAAGAGACATGCGGGGGCTGACGGTGTATGGCAGCAGCCGCAGCTCACCGGCCCCCTGTTGCAGCGCAAATACCAGTAAGTCCAAGATAACGCAAAGGGGGGGGAGAAGGCAGGCGACCAGGACATGCTGTGTAGCTGCCTGACTCACGGAAGGCTCTTGGGAGGCTTGTGCAGAGGTAGCAGCAGAGGCATGGGGGAGGCAGGCGACCCTGATGCACCATAAAGGTACTTGATTGGCACAGCTGCAGGCAAGCCGAGAGATGGTGGGATAGAGTGGCCAGTGCGTTGGGATCACCTCTGCCTTCTCCTGGCTCTGCTGCACACTTTTTGCCCAGAGGGAGATGAAGCTTTGTCTTCTTGTAAAGGGGCGCTTTGAAACGGAGCTAATCACTACGTTTCAAAGGGTCCCCTTTGCAAGCACAGGAAGCTTTGAGTCTCTGTCATTTCTCCATCCGGGCGAAGTGTTTGGTCGCCTATGGGGTGCTTGGGAATGGAGCAAATCGCTCCCAAGCACCCCATAGGCAACCAAACAGTGTTCGCCCAGACGGAGAAATGATGGAGACTCAAAGCTTCCTGTGCTTGCAAAGGGGATGGTTTGAAAAGGAGCAATAAGCTCCATTTCAAAACATCCCTTTGCAAGCAGACAAAGCTTCATCCCCCTATGGGCGAAAAGTGTTTGGGCAGCTACCATCAGACCCACCCTCTCCGTCCTACTGTCTGCTTGTCGGCTGCCTCAATTGGGGCCAAGCTCTCAGGATGCCCTGGCCTCCACCCGCCCTGGCAGGAGGGCGAAGAGCCCCCATGAAGCCAACAGCAGCATGGGCAGCCCCTTGGCGGTCAGCAAGCACCCACTGCAGCCGAGAAGTGTCCCAGGAGCAGCTGGGCCAGCAGGCAGGGCAGGTGAAGGCCTGGGCATGCTGAGAGTCTGGCCCATTGCAGCCGCAGGTAAGCAGACAGGAGTATGGGGCCCGCAGTAGCTGCAATCCCACTCCTGCCAGCCCCCTCATTCACCACCCCCTGCACTTAAAAAAAAAAAAAGACCTCCCCGAAAATAAGCCTGAGTGCTTATTTTCAAGCCTAAAAGAAAATAAGACCAGGTCTTATTTTTGGGAAAACATGAGTAGTACTTGGGGAGATCTATTATCACTGAAAGCAATTAATTTGTTGGAAGCAGGAATGTTCTTGCCAAAATGCAAAAATATAAGCATTAAACAAAGAAGCTATGGAATTTGGAAGAGTGATGGACAATTAAAGCATTATTTTTTTAGAAAATAATTTTAATTGCTATATTATGTCTTCCATCTTGTAAGATACATTTTTCCAAAACCACCCCTTACTCAGCAAACCCTAATCCATGCTAGCACTGATGATGTTACCTAATTTGGGTAATGAAACTTCTGCTAGGAAACAGCCAAAGCTCACAGAGCACAGAGGACGCCGTATTTCAAATGTGAGCTACAAATATTTTCAATGTCTATGGAGATTCTCAGTCATCCAGTCATGATTGTCCCAAGGGTGCTTTTTCAAAAGATGATTTTCTGTGTTTTTTCTTGAAGATGTTTTGCTTCTTAGAGATGAGAAGTGAAATGTCTTCAAGGAAAAACACAGAAAGTTCAGCTGCCTTTTGAAAAAGCACTTTTGGTACAAATATTCTCCTTTATTGCCATCTCTCCAGAGGTTGCTGTTATTAGATTATGGTTCTCATTTACCAATAATTGGTGAAATGGACTATATGTAACATAGCCTATAGTTTAATTTACATATAAGGGTATCGTATTTTAATGCTTTTCTACAGTTGTATTGAAATTCCTTGGGTTATCCATGTTTTGTTGTTGTCCCTCCTGTCTCAAATTATGCCTCACAACACATGTGACAACGTACATCACCTCTTCACTTTATTTTCTTGAAATGTTTTGGAAAGCTTTTGATCATTCTTTTAGTCCCTACTTTTTTTAATAACACCATTTCTTCCTATGTACTTCTCTATTTTAGAATAAGGACTTCTCACCTCTTATTTGAAATCTGCAATAACAAAATAGAAGAAAAATCTTAAGTCAATTTAACTTTGTTACTCTAGATTTTTATTTGTTAGGACTTTTGAGGTATGGAAAATGTTGAAATAATAAATGTTATTCTTCACAGCCCTTCGCTCATTCTGCTATTAATTAAACTATAAATTTGTATTCATTTATTATACTCATACCTTACCTTGCAGGACAAGATTCTTCCAAAGTGATTACCTAACAAGCTACCATTACTATTATATGAAGTAGCATCTCAGGAAGAGCCAAAATATGAAAAAAAATCATAACACACTATTATTATTTTTTTTTACAATACCTGATGCCAGATTTCTGATTATATCTACTGATTATTTTGGAAGAATGAGGGCATACATAGCAAATATTTAGCCTTTTAAATCTTTTTTTAATAGTAAGGTTAACACCCTATTCCTAGTTATGTGGAAATATTAAAGTGCAGTTAGGATTTCAGTCTTTGAAGCACTGATCTTCTATGCTGCTCATAAGCTTACCTGCAGGATTCTCCCACTGAGTATGATGAGAATTTTTGGAGAATATCTTCTACATACATATTCAAATAAATATGAATAAAATAGCACAAATTGGGATTTATGAATATTTAAAATTCACAAGAAACTCCAATTTCATTATCAAAGTGACATCCATCCAATCATCATTTATTATTATGGCTGGTCATGCAGTCAGCCATATGTTTAGACTGAATTTGACATTTTTCTCCACCGGACAGTGATAGGCAGATGATATTACTGTTACAATACCAATTTGGTCTAATGGTCATCAGGCTAGAAACTGAGTGACTGAGTTCCAGTCCCACCTGAGGCATGAAAGCTGGGTATCTTAGGTCACACTTTCCCTGAGCCCAACTCACCTCATAGTAGTTGTGGGAAAAACAGAAGAAATAAATAATACTGGATATATTCACTACTTTTGAGTTATTTATAAAAATAATAAAGCTGGGATAGAAGTAACTAAGACTTACTTATTATGAATAATCCACTGTTAGATTCAGACTAAGCTTGGTGAATATTTAATAATTCAAGTCCTAACCAAGGACCTATCAATTATGAAGGTAGCAATTAAGGATATAGGCAATTCTAAGCAAGTGGTTATTTTTGTAAAATCAGGGTATTCAGTTCTGATTAATTAAAATATTTTCCAAATATGGATGGAATCCTTTGCTCCAAAGGCTCCAATCATAATTGGTCTAACAGCAGATTTCTTTTTCCATAAGCATCCAAACTTGATTTGAAATCCTGACAGATTTTCTTGTTTTCAATAACTGTTTTATCAGACATATCATGAACAAGGGGCCTGTGTGTTTGAATTTTAAATTCCCGTAACGTCTCAGGCTGTTCATTTTCCAAAACCTTTTCAACTTGATCCTCCCAGTAGTTTTTTAAAAATTTTGCTTATTATGAATAATAAGCTTGTTATCTTCTTTCCATGACAGACATATAGTAAGAGCCCTTGGGAGAGTTAAGACAGCTGAAAATGAACACTAAGTAAAGGGTTTCACAAGGGTTGAAAGTAATTATGGGCGGAGAATGTTGTCTTGTGCCAGATGTTACTCTACTCACTCTTACGGGAAAATTCCAGGCAAAGTCCTCAGTGCTTACACACACGCACACATAATAATTTATCCTAAACCTAGCATATGATTGCATTTCTGTTGAAAATTACAGACTGATTATATGTATGAATGAGTCAACATTTTGGACAGTCACTTTAAAAAAAAAAAGGTACC
Organism: Arizona elegans; assembly: GCA_022577455.1. NCBI lineage: Eukaryota > Metazoa > Chordata > Lepidosauria > Squamata > Colubridae > Arizona > Arizona elegans. Next base: position 211,885,101 of record JAKOOJ010000001.1, on the reverse strand, counting down.
ATCAAGCAATTTATGATATAGCGTTTTTAATTTGACTAAATAAAGCCATGTGCAAGGTTTGCAAACTGGCTATTATATTTAAATAGGATTTTAAAATAGCCTAACAATTTATTTTAATCACATATTATTGAGAGATAGTTTCTTTCTTATACCAAAGTGCAAAATCTATGTTCATAGGTAAGGCGATTTAATTAAGGGTTTCTTTTTTTTTTAATGCACAATGCTCTTAATTTTACTAAATACTTCGAAATAGGATGTTGAACAGAGTAGTGCAATGATATCTAACAGAAAAACCAATATACTATGTTTCACAGAAAAATCACATTTTACTGATCTATTTATTAAAAACCCTGTGGGTTATTAAAAATTACCAGTCATGAACTGTAAAGGCAAGCCATATTTATACATCTTTCTGTTATACTGGTATAGCCTATTGCTCCACATCTATTAAAATCAAGCAAACAACTGTGAGAAGGTTATCATTTGTAGAATCAAAATACCCCTTAAAATATTTACATTTTATAATATAAAGAATAGGAAAACACAAGTCTCATGTACAAGCTTAGATATTCAAGTTTTCAAAGCATGAGAAATAGCTAAAATATTAATTTCAGCTGAAAGCTAGGGTTCTCAAATTGCCATCAGGGATGGTGGTGGTCACATAAAAAGAAAAAAAAAACCTTTGTGTAGATGAAGCGAAACATGGTCAACCTTGATCTAGGCTTTGTTGTCGCCAATAAAAACCCAAAATGAGCAAAGCTTGAGAACTCCTGAGCATTCTCCTAGATAGTGTTTAATGATTGAAAGTGGAAAAATAGATTTAATTCTAGTCCTAACACTATTGATGTCATTAGTTTTATTCATTTCAGGAGGTGAGCATCAGCGATGGAAAGGCTAAAGCCATAAAATACCCCACTAAAAAGTGTGCCCCAAAGCAGTAAAACCTGGACTCCTTCTGCTCAAAGGCCACTTCATTCTATCAGAAATGCTCAATAATTAATACAGGTGGGATTCCCTTTGCCACCACCATTTCCTTATTCTTTGGAATCTTTTGAATACATGAATCTTTTGAATTCATATGCATTGGAATAGGACTGCATTACAATCTCTCTTGTTTTCAAAGCCAGTGTTTTGTTGTCATGCTTAACACTAGAAATCCATCTTCATGTTTTCTGGAGCAGCTCCAAACACAAAGTACAAATCACCGAAGGCTACAAATAGCTCGACTGAAGCCCAATTTGACAAAGAATCTGTATGTGTCTTTTATTGCATATTAAAAGAAGCCCCTTTCGGTCATTTTTCTATACAAGCAGAGTAAAATCTTCCAACTATTCAACTCTACTCCTATGTCAAGAGACTGTAAAAGAAAATGAATGTACGGTACACAGATTGGTACCAGAACAGACTTAGTCCTACAAAACACTAAACATTGAATATAAAAAGAAAGTATTGATGGCACAATTATACCCAAGCACATATTATACAGACAGCTTTAGGACATATTTAAAACATATTATGTTCTATTTGTTTAGAACTAGAAGACAGACTGTGCCTTCTTTCTCTCTCATTTTTTTTCCTTTCACCTTTTGCTTTTACCCCGATCACTCTGGTCCCTGTCTTTGTGATGCCTTTCTCGGTTCTTTTCATTGTCTTGCTCTTTTGGCCGTTCCCTACTCTTTTCTCTTTCTTTCTCTTTCTCGCGAAAGCGCTCTTCACTTCTAGGAACATCCTTCTTTTCAGGATTTCTACTTTCTTGTGAGGATTTGCTTTCAGAGTCCTTATCGCTATGTGAAAGCCGCAACCTCTCTTTGTCTCGATGCCCTTCCTCCCTGTTTTTTCTTTCCCTTTCTTTCTCTGAGCTTCTGTCTCGGTGTCGACTTCTTTCAGGATCTAACTCCCAGTCATGCCTGCCTTTTTTGGGGTGGTGAGATTCGCTATAAAACCTTTGCCTGTGTTGATCATTCTTCCTCCTGCTGAAGGCCCTCTCCACATGAGGACCCTGTCGGCCTGCCCAGGGGTCACTGTGACGCCTTTCATGTCTCCTAGTGTTTTTATTTTGATAAAAGTGTTCAGGCCCTGAGAATCTTGATGGTTTCTGGATGGGGGGAGGGGCTGGTGTAACTGGTCCAACATAGTGGGGTAGCTGACCTGGCAGGTGAAGTACGGGGGGCCAAGGCATGAGAGGGCTTTGAGCAAAACCAAAGCCCGGAGGTGGAAGGAGTGGTGGGGGCAGATGATGGGGAAACCCAAATACAGGAGTGTTCGGTGGGGAGAAATTAGGGGCAATGGCCCCTTGAAACTGAAAACCAGGGGGAGTTGTTTTAGTGGGCGGGAAGTTGGGCTGAGGAGTCCTAATTGGTGAGAAATTTCCGCTTGCGGCAGGTAATTTGGTACTGAAGTCAGATTGATGACTTGTATTTCCCGCTTCAAATTGACATGATAATGATGTTGATGAAGAGGGTGGCGGTGGTGGTGGTGGCGGTGGTGGTGGCAATAATCCTCTCTCAGTATTTTCAGTCTCAATGTTTTGCCTCAGGGTATCTTTAAGTTGTGAGGTACATCCACCTTCTCCATTAGAGGCATTTGAAACCAATGTTGTCTTGCATGCTTGGTTATCAGTCTGATCTGAGGCTAATTCATTTCCTGACGTCTGCTTGTTATCAACTTTTGACTGTTCGGTTTCTAAAGTATCAAGCTGCTGCATGTCTTCACTTCTAGTACTATCACCTTCACTTTCTGAACTATTGTTCTGTTGGCCTCGTCCAGCTGCTTGCCTTGGGTCTCTCTTAAGATTAATGAATGGTGGAGATTTAGAACTATGAATGGTCATAGTATCAACAGATGCTGTTCCAACATTATTGCTCCCAACTCCTTTTCCAGCATTGGAAGGAACGGGAAAATCTATGGTTCTTTTATTTTCCTGAGGAACATTATCTGTATCACCCAACTTTAAACTGTTTTCTGGAGTCTCTTGGTTTTCCTTATTCTGTGATAGAATAGTTAAGTTTGCTAAAAATACCTCAGTGGAAACATCTGGTGGTTTCTCCTTAAGACTCAGACTTGTAAGAGTTCCTGAAGAGCAAGGGAAATCTATTGATACATCCGCTGCTAAGGTATTATTGATGGTTTCTTTTGCATTGTCCTTTTTATGCCTTTTATCTTCAACACCCACTGGAATGTCTATGTTTTCTTCCTTTACGTTTGTCCGTTTCTCTAATAAAGGAAGATCTTTATTAACTAACTTGTCAACTGTTGGTTGGATATGTTCAGGCATCTGCCCCGTGGTATCCAAAAGACTTTGAAGTATGTCATCTACTGGCAGTGGCTTACTTGCTAGTTCAAGAGCAGATGACTGATTTTCCCATCCAACCAAAACCCCAGGAAGGAACCGTAGAGGTTTGGGGGGTTCAAGTTTGATGCTCTCCACAGCAGGTTCATTCGTTGTGACTTCTTCTGTGCTGCATTGTTGGGATTTGATTCTCTGCTTGTGCAGTACTGTGGTGAATGAATTAAAGAAATCATTTTCTTCTTCTTTTTCATTTACCTCAGGATGAAGGACTTCCAATTTGTTCGGTTTACTTTTTTTCTCTGGCTGCAAATTTTCGGGACCTTCTTCAGCATGGGTCATGGTTGAATTAGCCACAGCACTAATCTGCCTTTTCAGCTTCTGGCGAATTATCAATCCCAGCAGCAAGTTGGGTCGATGGACTTCAATTCCTACACACATACACACACACATATAGTATATTAAAAAAGGAACAATGTAATAAAGGAAAACATGTATCTTGGATTTTTTTTTCAATTAAAACAAGCCACCCTGAGTCTCTACAATGCCAAATAGTTTAAATGATTCATTGATATTACAAAATGTACTTTAAGAAGCACTGACAAAATTTCACTCTACAAATAATTGCTATGTAAAAGTACATTTTACACTGTAAAATATTTATCTGTTAAATCAAGACTACTGATTGTATCCATGAGCTAAACAGAGAAAGAAATCCATGTCTGTTCTTTGAAAAAAATCTCCATGCAAAGCTTCATTTCCAATATTCATGAATGCTCTGCAATAAATCATCAAACTATTTGACTTCTAGCATAGTTAAAAATATATCTCAGAAAATAAAAAGGTTTTGTTCTTGGTTCGTTTTTTTATCAATAATACTTTAATGCAAAGGACAATTCGGCCTATCTTTGTTACTTACCAGGACCATCAAAAGGAACCAACTGATGTGGAATTTTATCAGAAGCACCTAAAGGGATAATATATAAATCCTTGATTTGCTTCATGTTATTTGCTGCTACACCATAACGTTTTCTGCTGCTGAAGTATGCAAAAAGCAAAGTGTATGAAATTTGATCCTCTTCTGTAACAGGAGTAAAACGAACCACACATATTTCCTATTATGAAAAAAGGGAAACATTTATTAATTATCACCATGTTCTTAAAATAAAATACACACAAACACTATTTTCATTCCTCGGGGTATCAAAAAGTTTGTACTTCATTGATTTTAGATGCCGGGAAATTCACTCATGATATTACATAGCGAACAAGTAAAAGTCACCTAGAGCTGCTTGATAGTGAATCATATTGCTGTTACATGCCAGGAAGACCCATGCAGTTTGAAACTATCTCAAAACAAAGGTAATTAAATGCTGGACTATTTAAACAGATCTAATTTGTATGCCTATTGCTTTGCTACTGAGGAAGGCAAACTTTAAAATGTATGCAATATAGTAAATGATTCTCTCAAAAAAATTGTACTGAAACAAAGTTGTGCACTAAACCATATTATGTATTTTGAATATATGAAACATTAACATGAATCAAAATAAAATCATTTTTCATAAATTAAAGGAAGTCTTAGATGCCACCAGTGTAAGTGTACAGAGAAATGACACACAAGCTATATCAAAAAGAATTTTAGTGCTTAACAGTATTTCTGAAATGGGAATATGTACAAGTATCATAGTTACAAATTATTTTCTTCATTTATAATACTCTTCTTCCCCTGGGTCTTTCTGTATCTTAATTTTTCTAGGCTTTCCATATACTGAAAATGAGCATGTTATCTAGCTACTGGATTCATTACTGAACAAGGAACAGTGCGGTTTATTTATTTTCTGCATTGGATTTCATACAAACGGTACTGATGAATTTATTTCAGGTAATAACAGCACCAGCATGAAATCCTATTCTTTTTAAAAATCAAAGAACACTGAGCATCTAATGCTACATTATATTACAAGAATACATTTTTACCTTTGTGCCCGAAGCCTTTATTTTATCAACATATTCCCAAACAGTCTGAGGTGATATCCTGCCACCTACTTGGATGCTATCTGGCAAATCCTATGGAAGAGAAGTAGATGTATATTTTTACCCCAAGACAATAATTTTTCCTCAATAAAAGCAATATAACTTTCATAATCTACATGCAAGAGTACATTTGTCTAATGCTCTCCTTGGTGATTTTACACTGCAACATTTCATTGTCCACAGTAAAAGAAAATTCAGAAAGTTCCCAAGAAAATGGTAGAATTGTTGAGTACCCCATACATTACCTCTGTTAAACTTTCAAAAGAACCAGAGATTGGGTAAGCCTTGATAACAAACTTTGCCACAGATGGCATGTTGATAAAGCCTTTCCAAATGAAATTCAGGTGAGCTAGAAATAATGTTTCACTTTCAACAGTCCCAGCTGTTTCTGATCTGAAACAGAAATGAAGGGAAACAAAACAACTTAATGTGGTAAGCAACTTACTGCATTAAATATGAGTGGGTGAGAAGGAAAAAGGAGGAAAATATTTCCTATATGTGCGCAGAGGCCTTGCAGGCTTTTCTTAGTTAGCAAGACAATTTTACAAGTGAAATTGACACTGGACGCCACATCTGAGTCAGCGTAATCTTTCAGGAATACAGGGGAGAGTGTTGAGATGATCCATGAGATTCTGAACAGCTATTCTTCATTAGATTGTGGAAATTGTCTTTTTTTTGTGGTCAGCTCATGAGTAGAGTGGCTGAGAGTTGGAATTTAGATCAAACTCCAATTTGCACTTTATGGATACTGTGCTTGATTGAGCCTTCTATCTTAATCACTTTTTTCAATTATTTTCTTTATTCTTTTCATATTATAAAGATTAAGACCCTTCAGATTAACAAGGTTCTACTGTATTCATTAGAAGACCTTGAGGACTGAACATGAGAGCCAGAGGATAAGGAAAATAGAGCAAAAATCCTTAGTCAAACTTTTAACTACCTTACAGCTAAACATTTGGGCAGAATGAATCAGATGCTTCATAAAATTAATAGAGCATGTTCATATAAAATTATAAAATAAGAATGGGCTGCAATTGATGTTTATGAAATTAATTTGAAGGGGGATTTAAACCTATATAAATGGATCTGACGGATGACTTATTCCCTTCAGAAGTTAATAGACATTAAATCAGAAACTTGATTTGAATATTTTTTCCTCTCTGACTATACAAAATAGTTCTGCTAAGATTTGGAAGGCCTTTTTTAGAAGTGACAAACAGAAGGATAAAATAGAGAAATCTATTAAAGTTCTGAAGGATTTTTGCTTTGAAACCTAGATGAATAGCAAATGGGGGGGGGAGACTTTTTTTGAAAAGTCAAAAATTATCCTAATTTTTAGGATAATATAAAGGAAGATTTAAAAGTTTGGTGTGTTTGATCAGGGTTAAAAGAATTCTATCTGATTGCCCTTATTGGACTTTGTTTTCCTTAACTAATAAATAGTCAAAAAATAAAAGTAATAAAAAATAAAGTCAAATGAAGTTTCATTTAAAAGCAAATTATATTAAATAACATGAATGCAGTTATAGGATTACTTCCCTTATGTGGTGATTTAAAGTATACAGAGTAAGATCTAAGTCACAACGTTTAGCATTTCCAGACCTTTTTCTCCTTTGGAATAGCAAACTTTCCACATCATTTTATAAAGGACTTTTGAAATTCCCTGATTAAATAATTTGTAAAATAGTATAGTGGGTGGTAGAAGAAATAATGTTAAATACTCTCATCATTTACAATTTGTGTAATGCAAATATTCTTACTATTTTCACAGTACTCTTATAGTGCATTACATGTCATGGCCTTTCATTGCAAATTGTTGTATTATATTATAATGGTATTATACTGATTCATGTCATCTTGAAATGAAAAGCATGTGTTGCAATACCAAGGCATTTCAGCCTGTTAAAGAGTAGGAGAAAAAAAGAAGACAGAAGGAACAAAATAATGTTCACTTTTGGCAGACTTCTGAAAGTTTCATGTATTACAGTTCAGTCTGAAAACCTGAACATTTTTTAAAAATTTCACTTCTGTTTGGAATGTTTTACTCCCTCTCTTCATTTATGGAAAACAACTTTCAACCAAGAAAGCAAAACATTTTTATTCAAAGTGCATATGGTAGCTTCTATTTTCTTAGACACTTGAGTAGCAATCACAAATGATTACCTAGAGCTGGAAGTGGACGCAAGCCCTGGATCTGATAACTCTTTATCTTCCTCTAATAATTCCAAAGCTAAGATGTTTGTTGTTGAAGTAAGTGCATCTGCTATATTGTCAGCTTCATTGTCTGATGGCTTCCGAGCAACTCCAACTGATACTTTCACTTTTTTCCCAGCAAGATCGTCACTGGGTGGTGCCATTCGACCTTGAGAAGAAAATTAAAAAGCTTTACTGAGTATTTATCATATTAATCCAGTTCCAAATGATTATAATATATAGTAACAATTACTGCTGTCACCATAATGCTAAAAAATCTTGCTGGTTGAAATTAAAAGCACAGTAGTATATCTCTAGAATTTCACTCAAGCAGTTAAAAGAAGTTTAGATAATTGTCAAAGTGATGTAGATTGTAGATGTAGAGATTAATTTATCATAGAAAAATAAAGGCTTTACCCAAACACAATCATGATGAAGTTTTATATAAATATAAAAAAAGAACAACCTTGCCATCATCCTATTTCTCTGCAGAGAACTGCTGTGAAGTGCAGTTCTGAAGCCTTTATGCCAGGTTTAAATTGCTTTGTTTTGAACTTCAAACTTCGAAGTTAATACTTCAAACTATAGTTTGAGATGGGCTCATTTGAACTAAATAGAATTAGGAACTATATTCTTGTTCTGAAACTTCTGAGGGAGAGAGAAGGTTTTAACCGCCTCATAACAATCAGGCCAGATGCACAGCAGCTTTGAAGCTTTGTGTTAGAAAAATGGCCAGTGACAAAAAAATATTGCTGAACTACAACTCCTAATAGCCATGACAAATGTAATCAATGAAGAGAAATGCTGGATTTGTACTCAATAACATCAGGTTACCTGCAGGTTCTGCAGCCCACTCTAAACTATCAGCCAATCAAACAGGTAGAATACTTTGTTAATTTGGTCTTTGATATTAATTTTACTGAGTTTAGCATTATTTATGGTATGCAGCAACCTCTGAACAAGACAGCAGAATCCCATTTCTGACTTATTCAATTGATATCCCATTGTTTCTTCAGGTCAAAACAGTATGGATAGCACAATACTTTTTGTGGGGGGGGGGGGGGTGTTGCACAATCCTCCCTGTTGTAGGTTGGTCTGAGTAGAAGGATTTGCAAAATGTCATCCAGTGAGCTTCCCTGGCTGAGGATGGATGTAAATCTAAGGCTCCAGAGTGCCAATCATTACATTCCTCTGACTTGCACACAGTGCCTCTGAAATCCACTTTGCTTCTTCATAATTTAGGGCACATGAAAGAGCTCTAATTTTAAGATGCAGTTTGGAGAGAGTCTGAACGAACTTGGAAGGAAAGGATCTGCATCATAGAATGCAGTATTAACTGGAGTGACTGACACAAATTCAAATAATCATTTGTCCATGAAACTCACTTTATGACTTGAGTTATTCATTCTTTCTTGGTCTAATTTAATTCCTGGAGTTGCTGAAAGTACAACTGGATATCATTTTACAATTAATTCCACTGAGAAACTGCCATTGTTCTAACCTTAAACTGAGAAGAAATACTAAGGACCAAGAAGTTCAAATAGCACATATAATTTTTAAACAAGCTCGTGAATACTACCTGTGCAAATTTTACAATTAAGATCAAATAGGTGGTTTTTATGTTGATTTGTTGTATCAGAACTGGAAGAATCATTAGCTTCTTTAACTTTTTCAGTTTCCTCCACCTTTTCTACAATTTTAATTGGAACAGGTTCCTACAAGAAGAAAACAAATTTATTTATATATATATATATTTATACACACACACACACACACAGGTCCTTTGGCCATAATAAACATTCTATACATCATTTATTAACATTGCTTTATAAAAGAAATAATATTACGCATTTACTAAAGGAGTCCCCGTTGGCATTGTGCCAAGTAACTTAAAATGACATGAACAACACTAAATGCAATAGTAGATTAAGAGTAGGCAGCTTATTGTTTTCAATGTTATTAATTCTGTTCCTATTCTTCAATTAATTAATTTCAATGAAATAAAATATAGCAACAGTACATAGACTTATATACCACTTCATAGTGCTTTACAGCCCTCTAAGTAGTTTACAGTCAGCTTATTGTCCTCAACAATCTGGGTCCTCATTTTACCGACCCCGGAAGGATGGAAATCTGGGCCAACCTTGAGCTGATCAGGACTGAATTTTTGGTAGTGAGCAGTGAGTTAGCCTGCAGTACTGCGTTCTAACCATGACTCTTTTCATGGTTCAAATAAAATATATGTACGCAGAAAAACAGGTCACCCAGTATTATGACCAGTTAAACAAATGAATGTGCTTCAGATCCAAGGAATATTGCTTAATGCATTGTAAGCAGCCCTGAGTCTCCAGAGAAGGGCGGCATATAAATCAAATTAAAAAAAAAAATCCAGAGCTGTCTGTATCCTGATCTTGAATACCTATAGATTCATTGCTGCTGAATAATATTTTCACAGGGATATTATGAAGGCCTGTGAGGAAACATCATTCATATCCTAACTTCTGCTGATTACCATAGAAGCTCTAGATCCGTGATGGCGAACCTATGGCACGTGTGCCACAAGTGGCATGTGGAGCCATATCTATGGGCACTTGAGCGTTGCCCTAGCTCAGCTCCAGCGTGCATGCACACGCCAGCCATCTGATTTTTGGGCCTTTTGGGCCCACCGGAAGTCGGGAAATGGGCCGTTTCCAGCCTCCAGGGGGATGGGGAAGGCCATTTTCGCCCTCCTCAGGCTCCTAGAAAGCCTGGGGACCCTGGGGAGGGTGGAAAATGGGCCTACCTGGCCCACTGTGCCATTGTGTGTCAAGAGCGGGGGGGGGGGGGTTTGCACGCACATGCATGGGGGGCAGGACGCATTGAATTATGGGTGTGGGCACGCACGAGAGAGAAGTCCCCCCCCACGCTCCCCACGCTTTTGGCACGCAACAGCAAAAAGGTTAGCCATCACTGCTCTAGATGTTATTATTGAATCCTTCATGCAGAAACCGCTATAATATATTTTCAATGTTCTGGATGTTACAAGGAAACTTGTTTAGCACAAACATGTTTTCATTTATATTCTGCTAGCTTTCTCTTGTAAAACAAGGACACATGTAGCCCATGAAAGGTAATCACAGATCTCTAAACTAGGCTGAATAAATCAAAGATTAGACAACCTACATGTTATATTCTAGTGCATAAGACCTGCTAGTGAAAAAATGTTTTATTATTACAATACATTCAAATTATACCTGAATTTCCATAATAGTTGCTTCTTGCTCTTTAACTGGAGCTTCACTTTCAATTTCTATTTCTCCTTTATGAGTAATTTTTGTGATTGGCCGTCTTTCAACTTCCCTCTGCTCTTTTTCAATCATTTCAATTGTCTATCAATAAACAAAGAACACGTTATATATACAAGGCAAGAGCCTCCAGAGACAAAGTTCTAGGACATGAAACCATAATTAAGAGATGGAAACTGGATTCCTTCCTTTATACTAGAATACCTTTAAAAACAAATGCCAGTAAACTAGTTTGTAAACACATAGAAAACTTGACAACAATTTTACGTACTAGAACAGTGGTTCCCCAACCTTTGTTGTCTGGCTGGGGGAAGGGAAGGGAACCAGGCCGCGTGAGTGGCCGGCTGGTACATATGTGTGCAGCTTGACTTGTGCATGTCATCTTGAAAAAGATTTCTAAGATATTTTGACCAGAGAGCAATTGTGGCAAGAGAACAAAAAAATGATGTAAAATGAATTGGGGCAAGAGAGAACCAAATTTATTCCACACCCAAATCTTATATTAGGAGAACAGTTGCAAATCTATATAAAATAAAATACTCAATTGAAACCAGAAGAAAATATTAAATAATTTCCTGCATGCTAAATGCATGCTGTGAAGGGGCTGAATTTATCCTATTTAGCTAGCTTAATGTGAGCTGAGGGAAGCATTGAACATTTGATTATTTAGGAATGAGAGGATAGGCAGGGACAACAACTTTTTGAAATCAAATAACTTATAATCAGGAATTAGGGGACCGATTCAATACTGGTAGATAAGCCATACATGTCTATTTTCTCTTTTCCTCCATGCTGCTAGTTCTTTGGAAGCTAGTTCTTCAGGGCTCATTCTTATGAGATGGTCTGGAGTAACTTCACCTTTCAATACTCTTTTAAAAAGTATCTGGAAGAGAATCAAATAATTAGTTATATATAATCAACCAAAACCTGAATTTTTCTAGTATCAATTCAACGAGAAAAGTATTAACAACTGCAAACCAACTACACTTACATGAAATTCTATTAATTTCCCTTGCATGACCATTTCTGTAGTGCAATTGTATACCAATGTAAATATTACATATTTAGCTTCAATGATTTTTATATGATGTAATATACTAATAGGAAGAAGAATTGGTTTTCTGTTTAAATCCTCTAAAACATTCTGCAACTGAACTGAAAAGTTTAGGCCAGTCTTTGAACCTAAGTAAAAGAAACCTATAAATTTAAGAGCCTATAAATGTATTAATGAATATTAATGTTATTGCTGAAAGCAGAGGGGATACAAACACAAACTTCATCCAATATCCATTTCTACTCTGCTAATCTGTATCTGTATCTGCAAATCTTAGGATACATGCAGAAGAACAGGATGCACCTCTCATTTTCTGAAAGTAATGACTATGTTATCTAAAACACAATAATTAGATTCAATATAGTTTTTTAATGGGGGATTTCAAATCTGCCTTAAAAAGAAATTCTCAAAAAATTAGTTGGAAAATATTTATGTTTTTCCTGCCTATCTAGCTTGAACAGAGACATGACTCCTATGCCATCCATATACTAGATCTATAACATAAACTGAGTGTTAGGTATATGCAGTCTGATACAGTCCTTGTACATATATACTGAAGAACAAATGCTTGTGGCAAACCTCACAGGCCAGCAGCGAGACACAAAAGTTAAATCCAAATCAGAAAGATCTATCAGTTAAGGCACCATATTACAAACCAGAAGACTGTGAGTTCTACTCCCACTTTAGGCATGAAAGCCAGCTGGGTGACTTTAGGCCAGTCACTCTCTCTCAGTCTAACACAGTGTTGTTGTTGTGGAGAAAATAGGAGGAGGAAGTAGTATTGGATAAGTTTGCTGTCTTGAGTTGTTTATAAAAATAATAAAAGCGGGATATAAATAAAATATATAAAAGTATTAATTATTAGTAGACAGAATGATTTAGGAAAGAAATTGTTACGTTAAATCCTCAATTTGCTTTCCTAGGATGTAGTAACTTATTGAAAGGTTTTGCTTCAGTAAAGGTAGTCCTTGACTTACAACTATTTGTTCAATGACTGTTCAAAGTTATAATAAAACTAAAAAGCAATTTACGACCAGTCCTCACACGTACTACTATTGTATGTACTACTGCAGTCACGTGATCAAAATTCAACCACTTGGAACTGGCATGCAGTTACAATGGTTACAGCATCCCAGTGTCATGTGATTGTCATTTGCAACCTCCCCAAAAGGCTACCAAGAAGCAAAGTCAAAGGGGGGAAGCCAGGTTCACTTAATGACTGTACTGATTCGCTTAACAACTGCAGCAAAACAAAGGTCATAAAACTGTGCATGACTCACTTAACGTCTGCATGAGTTAACAATGGAAGTTCTATCCCAATTGTGGGTACAAGTCATGGAATACCTGTACAGTAATTATGCTGATAGTAGGGACAGTGCGCAATTTTCATTCATTCTTTGCTCGTTTAGCATCCTATCCATTGAAATTTTATTCTGGGGAACTATCCAAAGGTAAAAAAAGGTGACACATTAGTAAAAATGTCTTCAACTTATTTTCATCAGCAGGAAGTTTGTGGGCACAGCTCTATTCACATATACTATTATAGTTCTCTATTAAATCTATTTTTTTAGGTAAAGAAATGTGAACCCCTATTTTTGGGAGGCAAAATGCCTCTGAAAAAAATTAACAAGTAAGATATTTTAGCATGAAAAAAGAAAATGACAGTGTTTTCATTAAATATAGATAGAAAAAAGTGGATGCATCAATCTGGATATGGAACAAAAGTAAGTCAGAAAATTTAACTCTAGCTCTGAGACTTCTAAAATGTGAATAATCAGGATGGAAGAAGAAATTATGAGCATTTAAAATTATTCTAGGCCTCCACAATGAAACAAGAATTATTTTTTGAATCGTTCCCAAGTACGTAAGAAATGTCATGACATACTTTATTTTTTGGATCTTTCAGATTAAATATCAAGCTTCTGTACTTATTTTTGTACTTGGAATCGGTATCCCGGAAAAAGGAAAACAGCTCTTTTTCAATTTTATTTGCAACTTTTGCTGCTCTTTCTTCAGGAATCTTTAGTGTTGAGTCTGCAAGCCTGAAAAAAATATATAGATTTTATTTTATTTTTTTCAGGAAACAACTGGAGTAACAGGAATGGCTTCACTGCAGAACTCATACCTTTTTTCTAGAATTTCTTTCAGTGACTGTTTAACACTTTGTCTTATCTGATCAGCAGAAGGTTTGGGTGCAGAAGCAGGAGATGAGTGTACATTACTTGCTGTTCCCTTCTCAGTTCTCTTTTTCTTCATTTCCTGCTTCTCCTGAATACCTTTTGAAATATAACCAAATTAACTGTTTTAGAGAACTATGGAGAGATAAAACTACATTTCTCCAACTGACCATATTCTTGATAATGAGAACAAGAAGTTTTATGTTGAAAAGATTAAATGAATTGACTGAATTTATTTTAACACTAATTGTAGACTGCCCCAATCTGACAGACACTGTGAAAAAGCACAAAATCATAAGTATAACAACAATAAAAACAACCAATAGGAATCACAAAAAAAGTCCTATGGTGGGCATCTATATCTAGTGTGGTTATGTACATTGGAATAATATTGCTTTTATCTCCCTGCAGAGTCAAAAAAGAGATAGTGGCCAACGTGTCCCCGGGGAAAGTGTGATTAAAAGTGTGGGAGTAACCACAAAGAAGGCCTGTTTTATGATGGGATGGGGTTCTTAGCAGGCCCTCTCTAAAAGTTCACAGCACCAAAGGAAGTTTCCATTCTGGCAAAGTATTGACCATTGTATCCAAGTATTTAAAGGTAACCACCGACATTTTGAACTGGGCCCAGAACACCAAATTTTAAATTGGTTTTATTCTGCATTGGCAAAGTTTCCCACTAGTAACCTGGCCACCATGTTTTATGTCAACGACACCTCCTGGGTCACCTCCAAAATTATAGTAATCTAAATGAATGGGGATCAGGGTCAAAGGGATCCTGATCTAAGTAGACTTTTAACTACCATACCAACCAGATTTGGATCAAGGTCCCAGACTATAATTTTCCCTGCTGCTTAAGCAAGTCTAGGGTGATGTCCTAGTCATTACAGGGAGTAATTCAATATTACTCAAATGCCCAGTTCCAAAAACTCCAGCTTCAGATTTGTTCAAAAAGAAGAAACTTATTTTTAAGATTTAATCTAAGCTTTTTTACCCATTAGTAAATTCCACAGAGCCTTTCTATTGTATTGCTCAAACGTAATATGAATAAAACTAATTAATAAAAAAAATAATAATATGAATTCCTGTCTAATCTCAGAAACATTACCATTATTATAACCAATTAGGCAAAATTTCATATTTAAACCCATATGTTATCAGAAGCTCATACTTCAGATGTAGTCAAATCTGTGTGGCAAAATTATAATTATGTAAATTAAACCAGATTAAACTATATTCAGTGTGAGACTTGTTTTTAAGTGTTATTTTTACAGTGTTACATATTCCCACAGCAGAGTGCCATTCCTCAAAAGAATTTCCAATAAAAGATACCTTTCCAATAAAAGGTATCTTAGAAAACTGTTAGCTTGTACAGAGTCTATGCTTTATAGGAATGTAAGATTTATCCATGCTTAATAAAAAAAAAAGCCGGCAGAAAAAAATATTTAAAAATTATTTTATTCAATGAATAATTTTTCAGATTTATTAAGATTTATGATATTGGTACCAAATGCAAAAAAATATTCAATCTGATTGTTTTATTTCCAGCAGTTTTTGAATATGACTTATATATTTTGGAAATCATTATCACCAATTTTGGTTTTAATTACCTTGCTTTGGTGTGCTTTCACTTGAACAAGAAGTATTATCTTTATTCAATTTTTCATATTTTTCATCAGAAGATCGTCGGGGAATTGAACCCATTTGCCCTGTTTTCTTAAGAGGAATCTGCTGCCCCTTTTTACTTTCAGAATCTTTGCATTCCAATACTGCTTTTCCTTCGCTAGATTCCTGAAACAGTTACAACACTAATTATAAGCCTTTTTTCTGTTCAATTTTTCTTTAGTCTCAGGATCAAAGCATCTATAGAAAAATATGCATTAATATAATCCACACCACAACTTCAACATAAATTGTTCCCAAGAGAGCTAGCTATGTAAAAAGAAGTAGTAAAAAATCAAATACCTTTGAAAAATAAAAAATATAAAATGAACAGAATTGCACAGAACATTCTGTTCAAACAGACTGGAGAACTTTGATTTGGACTAGCAAAAGAACTCTATTCCATAGACCTTCCCCCCCCCCCCCCCCATTCTGATTGCACTGACTGTAACTATTATGAGGAAGGAGGGAAAAGCCCAATCATATATCTTGGCTTAGAATGCTACCCAAACAAGAACATGTCATTAGATAAATAGTATGGTGGTTGTACATCTCTCAAGTAGTAAGGATTATTATTTACGGAGGAAAATATCATGTAAAATAATGGACTTCTCTCATACAACTGAATATTGATCGTTTTCAATTTTCTTCCTCTCAGGATCTGATCAGAACACCTTTTACCAGACTAGAGGAAAAGAAGAGGTGTATGGAAATAAGAAGAAAAAAAATAGTTCCCCTTCTTCAACCCAGTGATAAAGGGTCTTGTTCTCTGGTGAAAAATTAGATTTCATCCAGACATTGTCACTATGTAATTAATAAAAGCATACATCTATGAAGGACTATAAATCGTCTAAGGAACCAACTGTTCATATTTAATGCACATTACAATGCTCCTTTGCATTTTACAATCTTGGTCAACATTCCCTTGCAGAATTGCATTTCTAAAAACAATAGTTCAAGCAATACTAGCACTGATTTGTTGCTCAGAGGCATTTTTATCTAAATCTGAGCATTCTGAAATATAACATAAATATGAATAATTAGGGTTATGGGAACTTCTGAAGAAAGCACAAGTTGCAACAGAGTAATTATTTTAAATTAGAAATTAATCTGGGATCTTATCCATATTTAATAGCACTTAGATTTATACCGCTTCATAGTGTTTTCCAGCCCTTTCTAAATTCTTTACAAATGTCAACATGTTGCTCCCAAAAATCTGGATCCTCATTTTACTGACCTCGGAAGGATGGAAGGCTGAATCAACCTTGAGCTGTTCAAGGAGCCTTGATAGCACAGTGGTCCAGAGCACCCTGTCATTAACACAGCTGCCTGCAATTACTGCTGGTTCGAATCTCTCCAAGGCTCAAGGTTGACTCAGCCTTCCATCCTTTCTAAGGTAGGTAAATTGAGGACCCAGTTTGTGGGGGCAATAAGCTGACTTTGTATAACTATACAAAAGTATGAAGGCTATTGCTTAACACATTGTAAGCCTCCCTGAGTCTCCGGAGAAGGATGGCATATAAATCATTTTTTTTTAAAAAAAAATATCAAATACCTGGCAGTGGGCAAAGTTAGCCTGCAATACTGCATTCTAACCACTGCCTCACCATGGATCTTCATTCATTTGTTTTAGTTAAATAATTTAATTATTAAATTATTATCATTATTTAATATATATAATAAATAAAATAATATATAATAAATATAATATTAATACTTAACAAGTGAAATTTTTCAGGGCTTGAGATTGAGTCAGGAAGCCAAATATCTATTCAGAGTTACATAATTGTTTATTAATCATACATTAACTGGAAATGACAGTAATATAAGTATACCTTTTATTGTGAAAATCCTCAAAAAGATGATATACGTTTTATATCAAACTAATAAAAAAATTAGTCACTCTTCTTTCTTCTTCCATAATTTAGAAAACAACAAATTGGCAAAAACTATAAATGACTACATATTAGGCAAATTAATCTCATTTCGAAGAATACAGTTATTTAAAATTTTTTAAAGGATTTCTCACCTTTTAAAAACAAATATAGCACATTTGAAAGAAAACACTTTAAAAGGGTTAACACAAAATTTGCTGTAATACGTCCATACCATAAAAAGAAATCTCATTTCTTACCCGCTTAAAAATTTTGACCTTATATTTCAGAGAGTCTTCTCCTTGCTTTGGGGTCTTGTTTTGAGGGCCCATTAAAGTTTGCTTGGAAATTCCAGGCTTCTCACTCTCCACTGATCTATTGTCTCTAGCTGTTTCAAGTTTCACATTGGCATCCAGCATATTCTGATCAACTGAATCTGGTTTCTTGTCTTCCTCAGCACAGCATTTGATGCAAACATATTCTTTGTCTTCTTCTCCCATTTGCTGTGCTTGAAACAAACTCAATCCAACACAATCGCCATGAAACCAATCGTCACATCTACCACAGCCTACCATGAACCTAGAACCAAAAAAATAATTTAAAAAATCATCACATTGCTTTATCATAATCTTTATATTATACTAAACATAAAAAGTTTTTAACTGTCCTAAAAGGCCTTCCATATAGAATAGGTCCTCCTTTGGCATATTTTGCGCAGAAGGGTTCATCCATTTCTCCAGCCTTACAACATGGTGTAAAATGCCAAGGTTATATAGCAAGAGGATTTTGCTTTGCTAGTCAGTACAGTCTACTATCATTCTTAATAAAATATACATCTGCAAAAGAGAATTTTAACTTTTGAATTTTCTTCCAGCAGCCTAATAAAGATGACTACTTACAACTTCAGAAAGAATTCAACTAATGCATACATACAATTAGATCCCAAATATCAGCAAAACACTTGCAAATTAGGATCTGGTTTGGACAAATAGGCAATGCCTAATTGTTTTAATAAACAGATTAATCATTCTTCCCTATTCGATTACATAGTAAGCAGAATTATAGCTGCCACTATTATACTTATCAAATAATATAATAAAATCCAGGACACTTGCAAACTTCATTGAAGAACTCATTGAAGGCAAGAGTTGTCCTTAAATTGATAATTTTCTAAATGATGTAAACCCCTAGTATTCTTTCTCCCCCAATGAAATTTGACAGGAATAAAACCCTCTAGTAAGATAAATTATTCATACTTTAGCATATTTAAATGCATTAGAAGGCAAGTCAATCCCCTTCCCCACAAATGGAGCTACTGGGAGGGAAAGAAAGGAAATGCTACCTCTTTTTATTTTCAGGTTTGCCTTTCTAAAGTTTTAGAAAATAAGTTACTTGAAATATTTGAACTGATTTCAGAAAAATATTGACTATTTTCAAAATAGGCAACTGGGTCAAACTTCAGTTGCCTCAAGAGAACAATTCTGCCTACATCTTCAAGCCCAAAATCTCCATTATCCCAAATTATCTTGAAGGTATTTCAGCTTGAATAACTTTTTTAACAAGCTGATGAATTTAAATGATCTGTGAATATATGCAGTCCATATATTTTATAAGGTGATAAAAAGCAATTATTTTACCTAATTAAAAATGTAAATTTTCTTCTGACTGAAAAGTGTATTTTGCTCTGCATGTATACCTTGTCTACATGTGTGTGCGCATGTTTCCACATCCCAACTGCTTATCCAAATGTAGAAACTTTTTAGATAAATATCTTGAATTTATTTTAATTCTATAACTAGAAAGTAAGATAGCAACAACCTCCTAATTTTTCCATGAATGTACATCATGGAGTGGTCACATTTCATTAAAGACAGAGCATGCTAGGGAATATAATTTATATTTCCGAAATGATTGCAAATAAAGCAAATGACAGTATTAAGTATACATGAGACTTTCATGAAGTTTATTAATATGATTCACTCTGAAACATGACACAGTGAAATAGGCCACAGATATATTTTATGAATGGGTGTAAAAATATTGTTTCTTTATGGTTTAGTGTGTTCATAAAAATTAGAAAGAAAGAATTTTTAAGAAAGTTGTAAACGTATGAAATAACAGCAAGCCCAGAGCTATCTTGTAGGGGCAATGGATGGCACAGAAATTTATTAAATAAATAAAGTTAAAAAGACATTCCTTTCAAGGAAAATTGAACTTGGCTGTCACCAGAAAATTGTCATTAGAAATAAGTTCACATTCTTGACAAAACTGACAAGTTCTTATTTTGAATAAAAAAGGAAAAATGTAGATGACTAAGAATGTAGAAAGACAGGGATTAGTACTTATTCCATACATTTAATAATATTCTAGTGGCTGAGAAACTGGAAGACCAATACAAAAAAACCCAAACACAACAACAATGGTGACTTTAAAGATAATACTGAGTCATTAAAAAAAGTACTGCACAAACTACTTTTCAAAAACAAAGGGGTGGAGTGCAAAGAAAGGACAATTCATATATTATGAAAATATATGTAGCCCTTAAATATATCTTTGGATAAATTGTATGTTTATCAGATTAAACAGGAAAAAATTGTTTGAAAAAAGACATTTTCTTATTTAGTGAACTTTTTTTTAAAACAAAGTAAACTATGTATTATGACTCTTAAAGAAAATCGTGAAATTTCTTCTATTTCAGATGTTAAAAAGTTCATTTTATTAATCTCTAAATCACACCTGGTTTTAATGGAAATGAACTTGTTTTTACGTTGTCCAGTTTACAGTAATCTAAATTTTCACATTGATAGTTCAATAAATTATGTGACATGTGACATATTACAATGTTTTAGTTATTCTATTTAATAAAATCATTTCAGAACAGATGAATGTACTACAAACTTTATATAAAAGGAGTTTTCTTTCTTTTGTTCCCTATTAACAGAAACTAATTCTGCTAACTAATAAAACTTTTTTTGCTTGTTAACCTTTCTCTGAAATAACACTAATTCTTGATCTGAAAAATAAAATATAGAAAATTATTAACCAACAACTTTAATGTGTCCTTTGGATAGATATATTAACTTTATCATTAGCTTAAGTCTCGGAAATGACAGATTTCATTTAAGCATAATGAAATCTGGATATAACTGATAAGGACTGAGTAATGACTCAGTAAGCATAACAGTTGATGCTTAATTTACTGCAAAACAATTCAAACTGGTAATGAAAAATTGGACCCTGTATTAACTTGCATTATAATTAGATTTAATTGGCTATATTCAATAGAATATAATGACTATACATTCCACTACTTAAACAATGTATACTAATTTAGTTCTTATTAGTATTTTACCAAAATATTATAGGGTTCCAAATACAGGCAGGATTTCTTTTTATTCTATCCTGGTTTCACTAATCCTCCAAGTGTATCACAGAAATTGGCAGGAAGAAAGAGTACATTTCTGAATAATAAAATGTGGATGGATACAATGGAAATTTTAATAATTTGATTTTTTGCAAATTATATTTCTAAACAACCTTACAATTTTTATTAAAATCTTTTTTGAGTAATAATAGGGAAGAAAAATTCTTAATAAGCTATTAAGTAGCCATTTCCCCAATAAATTTAGATTTCATTTTTTAAAGAAACTACTAAACTTTTGGCCACTAGGTTATTACTTTTTAGTACTGACATTGAAATAGAAGCAGAACTAATAATAGAAAGAAGCAGCTAATAGTGTGGGATAATTGTGATGGATAGGAAGACTTTCTAAAAAACTGTCATTCAGGAAGAGCTGGTAACAAAGCATTCTTCTCTGACAGGTTTTGTAGTAGCATTCAACATGTTGGCCCACTAACACTAAAACTCTGGATGTAGATTGCTTCTTAGTTTGATGTCCAATTGCATTAACCATGTTGTAAGGTTGGAGTGGATACACAGCTGGAACAGAAAGAAAATAAATATTTTAAGATAGTAATTTATGATATTTAGCAGATTCAACTATCATGAAATACAACCTATACAATCCTTAAAAGCTCTAATTACATATATTTGTATTCTTAAATTCTATCTTATAGTTCTGTATGCAACAAGTGACTGTAAGCAGGAACATCTGCTGCAAGCATACTTAAATGTGTTAAGATACGGACAACTCATTTCCACAGGATCTCACTGTTACAAGTGGATTCCACTACTCAGAGGAATCTACTAAAGCATTCCAATGTGATATAGACTATCTTTTTCAAAAAAAAAATCAAGATACAACTTTAATATGGGTAAAGCAAAGCTTTTTGCTGGGTAAGTCAGAATCTTCTTCTGGAAGGTAGCATTGAAACAAACAAAATTAGAAAACAAAGAAGAATACACCAGTCCAAAATCACTTTATTGTAAATACAGTTTAAGGTTGTTTTATAAAAGGAATCAAGCCAGTTGTTTAGGAAAGTCGTAGCACAAGATATACTATGTGTTTGTCAATCAGTTCATTCCATTTTACTTTTTTGTACAGGCATGTACAAAACATGTTGTACTTCACATGTAGTAAGAAATATATATATCCAATATGACAAGCATAAAGTGTCTTTAAATAAGCTATTCCAATAATGACAACTTTGTTAACATGTTTTGCATGTAATAGGTTGCAAGAATAATCTTGAGGAAGGGCCTCAGAAAAGACAAGGGTCAGATAAAAGAAATCTGAATCCAAAGCAGAAATACAATTTTAAAGAATGTCTCAGACATATCTTACTACTATTAAAAGGTTTAATTAAAGAGTAGCAAGATCTTGCTCCTGATTCCATAGCAAAGGTAAATTACTGATTGACCTAATCCATCTCTGACTCATACATACTGCATAAAGGATTAAAAGGGGAATTCAGCTTCATTAACACTCATATTTACTAAATAATGGCTTATAGATTAAAGTGTCTGATCTCCAAGTTTAAAAACAAAACAAAGTAACAAGCAAAAGACACTATACTTAAAAAAAATCTTAGTATGAACTTTTCAATGTTTTATAAAATGCAAAAAATCCATGGCTCTCATCTGAAAGTTTTTTTTAGCTTCTTTGTTAAATAGTCATTAGTTTAATGAAGAAAATTAACACACATTGCGATATAATAAAGTCCAATGTTTCTTACCAAGGAGCATTTTCCAACACTTAAGTAAATAGGAAAAACTTTTTAATGTAGTTTAATTTTCCTACAAAGTAATTTGCACTTATTAGATCTCAGCTTAATGAGATCTTTAAATCATATTAGTATTTTATTTATTTCTGAGAATTTTAAATAGCTTACTGCAATACATTAAAATGATTTAAAGAATGATGCAGATATAGCAATTATATAATATAATGTATTATATAGTATAGTGCATAATAAAACCATATAAATGCTTGAGTAAAAGCATAGCTCAGAATTTACGATTATCATTATAAAAAATAGAAATTGTAGAAGATATGTACCGTTCAGATTTTTTTTCCATAACTGAACTATACAAAACATATATATGTAGACTATATAGAATGAGTCCAATCGAGAAAGACTTAATTTAAAACAGGTGTGAATTAGATTTAAATTTAAATTCACGCAGAGTGAGGCAAATAGAATTGAAATGGTTGTTACTTAGCCACAAAGAGTTAGTTTCCAAAATTACTGTGAAAGCTTTTTTCCATAGCAACTATAAGGCTTAATGAATGGAAAGATCAACTTCCACTATCCTACTGAATAGATCAGAATCTAGATCCATTTATAACTACTTTAAAATGTGTGCGTCTAGGGTGAGAACTGTGGGTAGAACTCAGTATGAAGCCTGCAGAGTAATGTTGTTCTTCTTTTAACTATAGCCTTTTCAAAATTTCTGAGAAATGTAGAGAACCTAAGTATATGGGAGAAAAAAACCAAGAAAATGAATTCCACCAAGAGAAGTGTACTATTTGGAGTCTATCAATGCAAATAGCAGAATCTTTTTTATTACATAAGTAATAATTATAACTTTATATTATTGTTAATTTACCATTTCTACAAGATAACAAAATATTGATATCTCCACCTCTACTGCAGAAGTCATTATTGCAAATATCTTTTAATATTAATTGAACTCATTCTAATTAGCCTTTATTGTTTTAATAAGTGTTGGTGGCTTCTGAAATAAAACAAAATCTGGATGGGGATGGTGGAAACCTAGCTTAATAAAAAGATCATAGAAACAACTGATTGCAAACCAATTATCAGTCAACAGTATAATATGGCTGCATAGAAAGCTAACACCATCTTAGCCTACATCAACACAATTTCCAAATTATGAAAAGAAATAATTACACTCCAACTTGCTTTGTTTAGTCTTCATCTTCAATATTCTAATTTTGGGCATTTATACTCTACAAAGGATTCAAAGAAAGACAACAAAGATTACCTGGTGACTAGAAATTAAACCTATAGGGAAAAAATATTGAAGGAGCTGGGCATGTTTGAAATTGAGAAAAAATGATATAGCAATATTCAACAAAAGCTTGAGAGGTTGTCCACAGAAGGCCAAAACTTGTTCTTTCTCAGTCCAGTAATCATGGCTTTAAGTTAACAGGAAGTCAGGTTCCAACTGAATGTCAGAAAATTTTTTTAACAGTAATAGCAATTTGATAGTGGAATCAATTATAAAGACAAGGGCTGGGCTTTCCTTTACAGGGTATCTTCAAGCAGAAGCTAGCCTGTCACATATGTTAATTTGATTTGATACAATGAAGAGGAGTTGGACTTAATGGCCTAGACAGCCCCTTCCAGCTGTATGGTGCATTCAATAGGTGTTAGGTGCCAGTAGTGGTATGAACTGCATTAATTTACAATAGTTCAAAAACTTCTGCTCACTTCAACAGTTCTATTAGTGGAAAGTACCGTTTCCCCAAAAATAAGACATCCCCGATAAGCCCAATCAGGCTTTTGAGCATATGCGCTAAAATAAGCCCCTCCTGAAAATAAGCCCTCCCTGAAAACATTTAAATGCATGCGCAGCTGGTCCCCGCTATTTTTTCTGGTTTCCTCCACGTGCCCCAAAATAATAAGACCTCCCAGAAAATAAGGCCAAGTTCTTATTTCAGGGTTCAAAAAAATATAAGACAGGGTCTTATTTGGGGGGAAACATGGTACTAGATAAGTGTCTATAATTTTCAAATAAAACCATATTTAAACTATATTGTTTGATAATATAATATGTGAAATTTGTATCAAATATTTTTATTCCTCTTGGCAATAGGGCAAGGAAAATAATATTTCAGATGCTATACATTCCTAGTTCCTAGGTGTTTCAAACTATAACCCCTACTGTTTCTAATTAACCATATAGCATGAAGTGTAATAGAATCATTGTCCACAATATCTAGAACAGCCCAGATTTAAAAAGCTGTTATGCAGAACAGCTGGTACATTTTATTGCACACATACATGATAATGAAATCAGATTAAAGCATCAAAAGTTTTCAAAGATTCTCAAAAAATCTATCACAGCAAAACTGAGTATTCTTTAAAAAATATTCAGGATGGCTGCAAGGTTCAATTTTTGCTATTAAAGCTAACAATGGATATTTTAATATTTATAAATAGTGTTTGCTATTTTTAATATAACTAGCAGGAAAAACTCCATGAAAATATTTATTATTTGGTAGGCTGAAATATGGAATATATATACTGGGAAGTAGATTTTACTTGAAGAAAAGTGTACATAGGCAAGGTTTACATATAATGCTAAGTTAAAGCAATATTTGTTTGGTTTTGGCTTAGAATGAAGACTGAATTCCTCCTTAAAAAAAAAATCTAAGGTTTATTTTTTTTGTTACCAATCCAGAATTTGAAACCAAGGATGGGCTGTTGATGGTTTGCAAACCCTGGCTTATTTCACTTGTGGCTTATAATTAGATCTGAATCCTTGCTTATTCCTGGCTTATATTTGTGATCTCTAGGTACTAGCAGAATAGAAAAAAACCAGAAGTTGTGAAAAAAGCCATTATTAAATTGTTTGCCCCAAAAATGTTCTGATTTTCAAATCATTTAAACAAGCTTTTTCTTTTTGCAAACAACCAGAATATTTTCTTGTATCTATTTCTTCTTTTGCTTCTTCTTCATTATCTTCTTCTTCTTTCATCTTCCTTCACTCCCTTAATGTAGCTGAAGGACATTCTGACTTACTTCAACAATTCTAGATTTTAGGTTACAAATTGATTAATCTGATTCTATGTTTTATGTTTTAATTTGAAAAAGATAGTCAAAAACCTAAAATTAGACTGGAGTCGATCATGTGAGACTGCAAAAGATCTCTCTGAAACTCTCTTAATCATCTACAGCCCAAGAGCAACCCTTCTGTAGTCTACCACTGTAACATGTTTGTCCTACTTCACCATTTAGCCTTCAATTCTCCCACCCCCCCACCCCCCCCAAAAAGCCAAAAATATTGGTCCTGTCCTATGATGACATAACTGGCTACAATCAATAATGTGAAGCACTTCGATAAAATAAATGAGTCCATCCATCCCCATCAGAAGAAATTCACCTACTCCTGCTCTAAAATATGAGAAGCCTATTACCATTTTTATTTTATTTTTTTTGCAAAATCAACAATGTGTTTAAAACACACACCTGTTGCCATGTGGCTTTCTGCAAAACCCACACTGCTTACTAGGTATCCAGATACTTTTGCTTTCACTGGGAGACAGGAGTTCTGTGCTCTCTCGTTTTACAGTAGAAATATTATCTGGGATAAACAGTGGTGGTTCGTCAACTGAAAGACTTTTACTGCTTCTTCTCTGTCGAGGCTGAAGGTTCTTTTCTAACTTTCTAACTTTCATTTTCTCCTTTTCATCATCTTTTAAATAATCCACAAACAATGCCATGGAATCTTTTTTCCCTCCTTCTTCCTTAATGCAATTATTTGTTTTAAGGTGATATTTCTGTGGCTGCTTTGGACTCTGTTGTGGCAACTGCCCTTGTTTAAAATTAGCTGTTCCCAACGCTAAATGTAAACCTTCTTTAGAACCAGCATGATGGCTGACAGATCTGTCATTCATTTTTTCTGTCATTATCTTTCGTACCTGAACTGGTATTTGACCCCGGGAAATATTTTTCCCTACCTCATGGATTTGCTTCTTTAGAGGTATTCCAGAGTCACAGCTCTGAAATCTTATATCTTTATCTGAATGTTGTTTTTTAACTTTAATTATTTTCTGACAATGTTGAATGTTTCCTTGCTCCTCCATGTGACGTTTCAGACTTACTGAAAATTGACTACGAGGACTTGGAAGAACATGAATTTTACTGGGTGTGTCGTGGCCTACAGTAGCCAATCTCTGTTGTGTGACTATAGTTTTATTTTGTTTAGTTTTGGTATTTTTGGACTTCGTCTTTTTTAGACATTTTAATGGAACACCAGAATGCCTATCTTCCTGCAATCCTGAAATCTCAAGCTCTCCTATTTTTACACTTTCAGGCTCTTGATATACTGTTTCGGTTGGAATGTCTTGAATAATATTATCTTCCAAAGTACTTGCTTCTAATTTGACAGAATTCGTACCATCATCTTTTAAATTTGCCTGTTCAAATTCCATGCTATTTAAAGGAAGAACATCTTTCAAATCAGTCTTTACCAGGTCATCTGAACATTCTTGCTTGTCTTCTTTTTGCAAATTAGCATTATGAGCAATATCATCACTAGCCTTTAAAGTTAAGTTGCATTCAGCATTTCTGTCCACAAAATTAGACTGAACTAAAAGATCTTCCTGAATTTCACTTGAATTTTCACAGGTTTTGGAAATAAGCAGAGTATCATTCGTCCCAGTTTCCTTGTTTTGATCTTCTATTTCAGTTCTATTCTGTTCTTCCTCAGTCTTATGGTTTGCCTTTTCTGATGAAAATATTTCAGACGTGTATTTCATAACTTCATCGCCTTCATCTTTCAAGCTATTGCTATATGTAACTTTATCTGCCTCCACAAAAGCAGATGACACTGACTCTGTTCCAATGGTAGCACCATAATTTTCTGTAACAGCCTGTGCTCCATCTTCCATTTCTTTACATAAGGTAATAGAATCTGGCAAATTAGAAGAATTTCCTGTTTCATGACATACTTTGACTTTTGGCTCAGTGGGAATTTCATGCTCATTATCTGCTTCAGTGCTTTCTGTTTCTGCACAAGATGGAACCCATTCTGAATTGCCTGAAGATGATGGTGGGATTTCTTTTGTTTCTTCCAATTGGGAACTGTCGTTACTTGGTTCAATCTTTTTTAACTGCTCTGGTGCATTATTGTTATTATTATCCTGTTTAGCCTGTCCTTTATCGTGTTGTTTCAGTCCTCCCTTCTGGGCAGGTCCAAACTTTACAGTTTTCTTCGCAGGAACAGAAGATGAAGAATTTGAACGTTTAGCTAGTGTGCTCTGCCGCAGACTTCGTACTGGCTCTATTAAAAAAATATATATATTGGTGTTATTTATACCAATAAAAACACAATATACACTAAAAACAGGTGGATTTATATGTAATCTAACACAATAAACACAAAAGTTAGTAAGCTTATCCTCAACATCTATTCAGGTAAGTGGATTATAGATTGTTCTCTTCATCAAATTATAAACACATTTATTTCAAGCAAACACTAAGTTATGTTTGATCACGGAAACAGGAACTCTACAAAATGTATAGCTATTAATGTGTATTTTTATTTTTTTTTAAAAAAACTACCTTGGTTCATTAAACGTGGAGACTTTCTTGGTGATTTGGCTGAAGTTCCATCCATTTGGTCCCTCAATTTCCTGTTGGATGACAGATCACCTTCATCAATGGTACTGTGAGCAATTTCCTTAACTCTGTCATCCATAATATCATCAAGTCCGACAGCTAAAAAAAATGAAGAAAAAAAATCCTAAATCTTAAAAAGACTTTTTATTAAGTCTACAATGTCATGAAAGATGTAAAACATAAAGAAAGCAATGGCAATGAGGAAGGGGTAGGATGGGGAGGGGAGAAGAAAGAGATAAATAAGATTAAATGCATGTGTAGGAAATGAGATGTACAAGTTTCCCACAAGGCAGATAAAACAAGTGGTCATCCAGAGCAGTATTATTTCTCATACATGGTCCTTGAGAAAGAGTCATAGCCATTTTTAGTGGACTCACATTTTATTGATTTGCCACAGGAAGTTCTCAGTCCTTAAAGGATCAGCTGTCCCCTCACTGTCCCTTCCCACCTAAGAGAAAGAGAATTTAATAATGGAAAGAGCTGATCCAAAAGTGACAATTTCCTTTATCTATATAATTTTAATAGTTTCCTTGTAGATGCTAAATGTAGAACATGATAGTCTGGCAACTATTAATAAGTGTTTCACCTGCTAAACAACTAGCCAAAATCTAAGGGCTACAGTATAAGGTTGCAATTTTATGTACATCTCATTAAACACAATGAGATTTATTTCCATGCAAACATACTTCTTGGAATTTGTTACTGTATATTAAAATAGTGTATGCAGGTATGTATCTATATATAAATGTACTTATTTTATGAGATGTTGCAGAACACATTCAATAAATGAAAACCTACTAGAAATGTCTATGTTCAGAAAATAGGAATTATATTGATTTTCCATTACAAAATTCAGTTTCCTTTCATTCCAACTTTCTGATAATGGGTGTTGATTCAATTTAGAGATTTACTGTCTCTGTCACTGATACAGAAATTATTTTAATACTAACCAAGAAGAATTTAAAATTTACATTATTAAATATATAAAATATATATTAGCAAAAAAATATGAGTATTTTCTTCCAATAACTTTGAAAAAGGGTGACTCAAAGTACACAGGAGTAGAGATGCTCAGTTTTTGAATTATTAAAGGATGCTGACATGGCTGCTTTGTAAGTTGTTCTGACAAAGAAGCTGTGCATATATTTCTTTCAAAGAACTTGAATAGCCCTACTCATGGCAGATAATTGTCCAGACTCTGCTTTAAGATTTCTAATAAAAGTAGCTTGCTCTTCTTGTTATTAGTTGCAACAGCCATGGGTTATTGCTACTTAT
Organism: Arizona elegans; assembly: GCA_022577455.1. Classification (NCBI taxonomy): domain Eukaryota; kingdom Metazoa; phylum Chordata; class Lepidosauria; order Squamata; family Colubridae; genus Arizona; species Arizona elegans. Next base: position 211,855,489 of record JAKOOJ010000001.1, on the reverse strand, counting down.
AAATCTTAGTTAATGATAGGCCAAAATGTAGCCTTTCATAGTAACCCTATTAAAATTCAATTACCATAATTATCATATCCACGGTTTGTTTCATCTGGCAATATAAGGATTCCATCTTTTTATGAAAGGCAATAATGAAAGATTAAAATACAACAGGACCCTAAAGTTAACCCTAATGCACTCCATTCCAAACTTCCACCTAGTCTGATGAAAAGACACCAGAGAGCACCTACCATTACAAACCTACCTAACATTATATAATATGGATTTCAAGGGAAATTAGAGAAATGTACAAAAAGCAATAAGAACTATCAATAAGATATAGTATGATTAAAAAGCTAACAACAAAACAATAAAATATAATTTAATTAGAGTAAATTAAAATTTGTTTTATAAATTGTTTTGATTTTTTAAATCAAATAATTGCTAAGGCCCTGCTAAGGAACATGTGTTCAGATGAGGATTGATTTATATGTTGTCTCCATTACCAAAGTAACTCTAAGTGAAAACAATAATAAAAGCAATAGAAATAATAAATACATAACATTACGTCACTACACATTAGAAAGGATAGCCAACGAAACGGATGAAACATCAGGATAGAATTAATTGTTACACTTCAGAGCATGCAGGAACTTTATAAATGCCCAACAGTGTCGGAACCATCCAAATCTCAGAAAGAACACAGTTCCATAAGGCAGACATAACTACAAAGGAGACCTCCTAGGTCCCATAAGGTGATAATGCCTTACAGCTAGGACATAAGAGTGCACTAGCTGTATCTGAACTTTTCAGTTGGACAGAAAAAATAGGAGTAAGAAAGTCCTGAAGATAAACCAATGTAAGGGTTTATGTTAGATTGTACTTGAAACATTTCTGATAACCAGTAATTTATGGACCAGAGATGTTAAACAGGAAAATGAGGGACTTCCTTAACTGCTTATGAAGCCATGTTCTAGAGTAACTGTAGCTTCAAGATGGTCTTCAAAGGTAACTATCTTGGCTTCCCTGCAATAGTTGAAGTAGGAGGTAACTAGGATATGAGTGACTGTAAAACCATACTGATCCATAGTTGGTGCACAGGATATATTTGTGCAAGGGGCCTCATGGCAATAGCTGTCACTGCTTGCTAAGCAGGAATCAAATGTTCAAAGGATGTGACATATAGTCCAACTTCCCTTTATTGTCCGACAGAAAGATACAGATGTTATATTATGTTTTCATATACAAAGTTTTACATGACTTCCCCCCCACCCCCCATGGAATTCATGGGATTTACTCCTGGTAGAAGTTTTGAATCCCACACTAAGATCTGCAGCTACATAAATCTGAAATCTCAAATAGGATGAAGTTGGTCACATATGGCCAACATAAGTAAAAACTGACAAGCCACTTTTGAAAAATATTGCCAAGAAAATTGCAGGTACTATACTAGTCCATTCAGTCACCAGAAATCAAAAACTAAATTGAAGGTGTGCACACATACATACGCACATAAAAACACACACCGAAAAAGGAATTAAAATAAATATTGTAGCGAGTTAATTCCCTGGGATAAATACTTCTGGACAAGTATGGGTAACTTCCAAAGCCCAATGTTTAACCTTTTCAGTATCGTATAAATATATGTACATTACTAAAATTTTGAGTAAATGTAATATATATCTTATATAGTTATAACAAACTGAATTTGACACTCCTGATTTCTCACCATAGGCCATTCTATTCAGAATGCATCACCAATAACACTAGCTGTCATCTATTATTGTATACATTTTAATGCTTGTTAAAATAGAAATTATTTAAAATGGAAACAATGCAATCAATCTTTCAAAAAGCAGACCTTTTCATTTAAGCCAAATCAGCTTCAATTAGTCATATATATTTATTATGCCACAATGAAGAAGCAACAAAATGATTAAGGCAGCAAAGCAAAATAGAAATTAAATAGGCATCAACTGTATTAAAAAAAAAGACTATAAATTTCTGCATATGTAAATAAGAAATCTAAAATTCAAGTTGTTGTAGAGATAAAAGAATTGGATCTATTTACCTTGCTAAGGAAAAACCTCGATTTGCTTTCTCTATTCCTGGATTTCTTCCATTCTAGTCTGCTAATTATAAATATGATATAACTTAAGAAATTGCCTGCTATTGCCTTCCTTGCCTCTGAATCAGGGTGGATAAAAATCAATGATTTTTTTTAAAAAAAATCAAAAAAATCAGATTTTTTTGACTTAAATCAGATTTTTTGATTTTTATCAAATTTATTTTAATAAAAAACTTTTGGGGTAAAAATCTATTGTAAGATAGTTTTCTATTTAAGAGACATAAATAATTTAGTTTATTCAGCATGAAATGGAGCTTAGTTATGTAGCATGAGGTTGTATATTCTGCAACACTGGGACTATCGGTGAGTCAACAATGAGTCAAAGGAGTAGCAGAGATGACAGTTGCTCTTTAAAAATTATGATTTAAATCAAGTTGATTTAAATCAAGCCTTTTTACTAGTGATTTAAATCATGATATAAATTGTGATTTAAATCAACTCGATTTAAATCAAATCCACCCTGCTCTGAATTTTATTATTTAAGGCTGTAAACCAAGGATGTCAAACTCAATTTCATTGAGGGCCACATCAGGGTTGTATTTGATCTTGGGGAGCTGGAGGGAACATGGCCAGGGTGGGCATGGCCACCTCAATGTCACTTATGTCAGGAGCGCCTGTGGTGGTCCAAGTGCCCTGCCAGCGAAAACGGGCTCCTGAGCTCTGTTTTCACCTGCAACGGCCTCCTGCAACCTTCTGCCAGCAAAAACAGAGGTCTGGAGTTTTTGCTGGCAGAGGCACCACAGGCTATCCTTCAATGTTTCTGGGGTGGCCCCATGGGCCAGATCTAAGCACCCTGTGGGCCGGATCCAGCTCCCGGGACTTGAGTTTGACACCCCTGCTTGTGACTCAGGGTTGCATAGTGGTTCAAGCGCTGGATTGGAACCAAGATCTACATTCTATTCACTCTCTCCCAAGAAAATTCACTGGTGATTTTAGGCCAGACATTCTCTTTCAACTCAATCTGTCCCACAGATTTGTTGTTGTAAAATAAAAAATAATGTTATGAATGTTGCCTTAAGCTCCTAAATGAAAAGGTAGGCCATAAATTGAATCAATAAACAAACACCCTGCTTTTACTGACCTTGCCACTCTGGAAGGATTTTAGGATGAAAGAGTGTAAACGTTCTATTTGATGTGTATTTATAGTTCATATTATATGCATGAATATGTAATACAACAAAACAAACACATGACAATTTTGAAACAGTCAAATGAAGGGCAAGCACTAAATGATGAAAAATCTATAAAATATATGATACTACCTCTCTGAAAACTAGCTGCAGAAAAGGGAACATAGGCACGACTCAACTTTACACAGATTCTAACTTAGCTTATTAGTATTACTCATAGTAGCGAACAAAGAGCAAAATAGAACTGTTGATAAATTACTTTTTAATAGCTTATTTATTACCATAGTCCAGAAAACTAAACACAAAGATACTTTAAGTGAAAAGACAGAAGTATTATGAAGTGGAAGCTATAATGTTCAGTTAAAAGAAATTATAATATTCAGTTAAAATTCATTCAATAAATTCTTATTTTAAATCGCAGCAATATAAAAGCTCAAACCGCATCATTTAAAATAACTTTAAAAATGTTATTCAAATAAAGAAAACTTGGAAAAGCAAAAAAAAAAAAAAAAAAACCCAAGCCCCTATCAAATTAAATGCAAACAATTAAGGTAAGCCAGGAAGAACTAGATAGAAAGGGCCAAAAAAATTTTTGGTCTTTATCTAATTTGCATTAATTTATTCCCTCGAACTCATTCATTTCCAATCTTCTTGATACTGATTTTTCAAATGGTATCTGAATTCTAGGAAGGACAGAGAGTACCTCAGGAGCTAAAATATATGCTTGGACTAATTTCTGCTTGAAATCTTGGAGAGACTTGAGCAGTCAGTGTTAATACTGTGTTAAATAAACCAACGGAGTGATCTAACATAAGACAAAAGACAGCTTTTTCCATGCATATTTAATAAGACCTCTCAACATCTTTATCTAAAAAATAAATTCCACACCTATTATAATTTCTTTTGGAAAGTCTCCTTAGTTTCAAAAATAACTCTGAAATGCAATAAAAGGTATAGCTGTTTAAGGAAAACATTTCACTGGGCATAGTTATACTACCAGGAGCTGAGAAGAAAGGTTAAGAAAGGAATGGGGAACTACTTAACAGATGGGAAAAAATATTTCTCCCTCAAAACAAATGCAGAAAAGAGTCAGTGGGATTTTTTTTTTACATCCTGATATAGCATGCCTTATTGTGCTTCCTCGTGAGCCATTAATGAGGCAAATATATAAAGTCCTGATGTATACATGTATGTATACATACATACATATATTCCTTTCAAATTAATATTAACACTATTATTTTGGATGGGACACTGTCTTCTATACAATTATATTTTGTTTTTTATTATTTCTTTATTTGTTATAAAATAGTAATTTAAGGAAAAGCCTTACAATTCTGCAGATAATGCTAAGTTTTCGATGATTACCGCAAAGCTCATAAGACTTAACAGTGTTCAGAGACTTACTGAGTTTGGAACCTTGAGTAAAGTTGGTATTTATTTATTTAATGTAAGATGCAATTTTTTAATATTTCTCTTCAATTTCAAAATGAGGTGTGTCATGAGGAAATGGCCACGCCTGTTTGAGAATTCAGATCTTAGGAACACATAGCTAGTTGGAAGAATCACTGAATCACAAGCAACTTTCTAATCTCTTATAATACTTTATCTTGTTCATTCAGTTTGAATAACAAAATCTAAAATACAGTTAAGAAATACTTGTTTTAACAAAATGGAGCCATCTATGCTGTTGCAATTCCAAATAGACATTTTTGTTTCAACATAATAGTTCATAGATAATTATATGTAACATATATTGTGCATACTTTGAGCATCTACATTTCTCCTCAAGAGTTTCAAAATTCAACAAAAAACTTAGAACTTTAGCTAAAGGCACACCAGATTCCTGATTGATTGATTGATTGATTGATTGTATGACAAATACATGGACTTACAGTGGTTCAAATGTTAATGTCCAGTCCACCCAGCCATTCAAGGACAGGGTTGTCTATGTTGAAAAAAAAGCAGACACTGGGCTGGTGTAAATTCTTGATAGACATTTGGACACAATGTGATGGATATTTTGTCGAGGAGACCACAGTCACACTGAGGGGTAGAGACAAGGCCGCACTTAAACAATGAGCCTGATGCCTATGCTCATCTCAAGCACTCAAAAATTTAAGTCACTACTAGTCTATTCTTGATGATCAACCAATTCAACATCCAAGTCTTTATTACAATTTTTTTTTACCAAAATTGCCATTGTTAATAAAATAAAAAAGACAATGTAGCTATTATTTTCCAACAGTATTTATCTACGGTTTCAGCACAATTTATTTTTAAGAGGATTTTACCACAACTTTATGTACTGCTACATTAACTTAATACTGACTGTATCATTACATCTCAGTGGTCACTGTAGATAACTGAGACTAAAATAATTATCAATGCTAGCTATTCAATATTGAATTCATCAGAGAATTCAAATCTAGATCTTTCTGTTTTCAAGAAAGTGATAATTAAAATATATTCTAGATTCAGGATAATAATTTTTTTCTAGATTCAAGTACCCCAACCCTACAAAATTTTATTCAGAGATAAATATAATAATGTTCAATGAAGTCCCTTCCTAGATATGTTATACATGAGTGGCATTCTTAACTATTAGCAAAGTTGAAGTAATTAACTGTATTACCATAGATAAGGATTGGCTTAAGTTTCTCTTCAGAACAAGTCTATCACATCTTCAAAATCATTTATTTCATTGGCTTAAGATACGGAGGGATGTTCATATTGTTTCACAACCAACCTCTTCTACATTTCAAATATATGTATGGTAATGGAATTATTATTTTTACTATTTTTTCAAGAAACAAAAAGGGACTAAGATTTGACAAGCCATAGCAATGACATGGGATGAAGCACACACAATAGCTAGAAAGACAGAGGGGAAGTGATACAGAATGTTTAAAAGTTGTGACACATGCCAACTTAAATTGTTTATAACATCTAAGGATCAATATTGAAACTCAAACATGACCACACATCAAACAATGTCCTATTCATTTCTTACAGAAGGTCAATATACCCATTTTATACTGATAGCTATTGAGCAAAAAACACTCCAATTAACAGGATCACTTTATAGCAAAATTCTAAAGGTCATCTTTAAAAACCTTCTGTGCTAAGATACAATACACAATTATTAAATTCCCTTAAAAAAAGTATGTCCAAAGTTACATCCTATTCTGCAGCACTGCAATCTTGATGAGTCTGATAGTACAGTGGACTAAAGCACTGTTATTAACATCTGCTGCTTGCAATTTCTGCAAGTTCAAATCTCACCAGGCTCAAGGTTGACTCAGCCTTCCATCCTTTCAAAGGTAGGTAAAATGAGGACCCAGATTGTGGAGGCAATATGCTGACCTTGTATAAATATACAAAAGTATGAAGGCTATTGCTTAACGCATTGTAAGCCGCCCTGAGTCTCCGGAGAAGGGCGGCATATAAATTAAATTAAAGCAAAAAAACCCATTAGGTCTGCAGAATGGTCTTTACAACTGATCAAACTCTTATTTCGCACTGTTCTCGATGCCCCCACTCCACAGATCTCTCTGCAGAGTGAAGATCTATCTAGACACAGATTTGTGAGGAGTCAACTTCCATTGTAGAAGTGGAACTTTGCTTATATTATATGGACTTTCCTTGGCTTTTTAAAGAAGATTCCACAGATTCCTTAGTTATCTTAAAATATATTATTCTGAGTCGTGGTGGTGCAGTGGTTAGAATGCAGTATTGCAGGCTAATTCTGCTGACTGCCAACTACCAGCAGTTTGGCGGTTCAAGTCTCACCAGCTCAAGGTTGACTCAGCCTTCCATCCTTCTGAGGTCAGTAAAATGAGGACTCAGATTGTTGGCTGTAAACCGCTTAGAGAGGGCTGTAAAGCGATATATGTCTAAGTGCTATTGCTATTAGAATATCTTTTAAAGTGAAGGGTAGAGTACTAGGCACACCAGTGTCTTCATAGAAAAAATAGTCTGAAACAACATGCATCTCCATTATTCCTTTTAAAGTTTCTTAAATAGAATTTTCAAGTGAATTTAGGGACAACTAGCAATTTAACGTTTTGCTCTATACTATAAAACAGAGCAGAAAGAAAAATGTATTTTGAAACCAAAAAAGGGGAGAACACTACAATACTGCTCTATTTAAAAGTGTAGACTTGAAAATATTAAGAGTTACCTGTAGAACAAGGCATCTGGAAATTGGGATCAGTGCTATCCAAAACAGGCAAACAGAACTGAGCACTTGCAGATCCTAGCATAGGGTCCTTATCACTGAGCATGTTCTTCAGCGAATCCTCTAAGACATTTTGACTTGTACTAAAATCCTCACAGACTTCATTCTCCAGGTTGGATCCTAGAAATAGGGCATCATCTAAGTGTTCAGTAGGAATTAAATGATTAAATGTATCAACTATATCCATGAAGGCTCCTGTGTGTCTTTAATCCCTATAGAAAGACAAGAAAAATACCATAAGAAAAATAAACTACGGATTAGAAATTATCTAGAAATATCAAATTTGATGTGGCTTACCACTGTCTTATATAACTCACTGTAAATTGTTTCTATTTGTTAAATTAAATTAAAATTTAAAAAATTCAACAAGAAATCCATTTTTTTGTAGATTTGATGAATTTCAAATTAAAGGCCAACCAGAGATTTAGTGACTCTAGTCACAATTTCTCAATTGCAAAGCTGGCAAAATGAAAGAAATGGGAAAGAGGGATGTAAATTTAACACCACCACCCTGGATGGTGCATACACAACCGCTCCTGAACTTTCTTGCACTACTTAACTTTACAAGGTATCTATGAATCCTGAGAACAAATAATGTAAGAGTTCAGAATGCATTCTACTCAACTGTTTTTGCATTGCAACATCCTCCGCATCTTATTTTCTACCAAGCAAACTTCCCATACATGGAATTTCCTGTGACAATGGGAAAAGTAAATGAGGAATGAAAATGGGAAAGAGCACATAAAAGAAAAGCAGAATACTACAAATTATCCACTACTCCCATCCCTGGGCAAGGATGCCCAGACTCATGCTTCCTATGGGAAAATCGATCAGCCATGCATCACATTAAAAAAGTGATGAAATGGAACATTATCTTTAAAGTTATACCATATCATATAGACAAGTAATAATTTTCAATTGTTACTGAAATTGAATGAGTTGAATATTAACCAGGGTGGATTTGATTTAAATCGAGTCGATTTAAATCATGATTTAAATCATGATTTAAATCACTAGTAAAAAGACTTGATTTAAATCAACTCGAGTTAAATCATAATTTTTAAAGAGCAACTGTCATCTTTGCTACTCCTTTGATCTGCTGTTGACTCACCGATAGTCCCAGTGTTGCAGAATATACAGCCTTGTGCTACATAACTAAGCTCCATTTCAGGCTGAATAAACTAAATTATTTATGTATCTTAAATAGAAAACTATCTTACGATAGATTTTTACCCCAAAAGTTTTTTTATTAAAATAAATTCTATAAAAATCAAAAAAATCCGATTTAAATCAAAAGAATCCGATTTTTTTTTATTTTTTAAAAAAATTATTGATTTTTATCCACCCTGATATTAACTGAATTTCAGTTAATTTAACTGCATATTGGCTAAATGTTCTGCTGTGAGAATCACTTTAGTCCATGTCAACAACTGCCGCTGTAAAATATCAGCCATCTTTTAACAAATAAAGAGGGAATGAAATTATTCCATGATTTTTCTACAACTGTTAAACATAATTGATTAAAGTACAACTGAAAACAGAGATTTTTTATTTAAGACTAATGGACAGGAAACTTAGTTCCTAAATATGTCATTGACTGAGATGGGCAACCACAGAAATTGAATAAGTAAATAAATAATGACAACTGCAGCAATATTATTATATTTGCAAAAATGGAAAGGTTTGACACTATTCACAATGAACGAATTGTTGGTGAAGATGATATAACTTGGATAGGTGGTTATATTAACCTTCTCTGATTCAAAAAAGGTAGTATCTACATTTATGATTGATTGGAAACCTCCTATAGATTTTTTTTCATGAAAAAGGGAAAAAATGCATTTGTGGTTTTGATTAGAAAAAAATGGATAATAGAAAAAAGTGAACTTCTTGTAATTATGCAGTAAAAGATAATTTTGTAATCATACTTATATTTTCTGCAGAGGAAATCAGAAGCTTCTTCTATTTATTTTTATTTTTTCTCACTGCACTTTTGTTTTGTTTTCTTCCTTCTCTATTTCTTCTATTTCATATTAGCTTGTGATAGATTTTATGTACTCCTTAAAACTTTTAATGAAAATGTATTAAAAAATAAAAATGTTAAACATAATTTTTATTGATATAAATAAAATTTATAATATATGATAGACTACATTCAAGACAAAACAGCATTAGCGTATGCCACATTAACAGGAATAGAAAAAAAATAGCTATTTTTAAATCTTCAGACATTATTTTTAAAACCTTTTGGGGTTAAAACAGAGAAGACCAATTTATCTGAAAATTGAAATGTAGCAAATTTATGCCAAATACAGATAATAGTAAAACTAATGAAGTGTGTGGGGAAGAGATGAGTTTAATTTAAAAAATCTTAAACTTTGATATCCAATCTTTCTTTTTTCAATCTTTCCACTGTTGGATTAATTTTTTGAATCTCTCATATACCAGTTCTACAAATATTCAAAGGGTGAAACTAGCTTCATAACTATCAAGTTTTTGAAAATGATTACTTTAAAACAAAATTGCTTCCTACATAAATTTATTTACAGATACTGACAGTTCACTTTAAATGTAAGTATGTAAAAATTGACTTCGTTGTCAAGAGATTGATGATCTAAATCCATAAGTTCCAAGGATTCAATGAAACTGTAATGAAAGGCTGCTACATTAAAGAACTATCACAAAAGCCTCTGCCAGTAAATCATATAAATTATTAGTTAAGATTATTTATGCTCAGGATAAAACTGCAAAATGTATTAGCCAAAACAGAATACTACCAGACTTCTGTAATCAGTAGCAAATAATTCACACAGCAGTCTTATGCTTACAACCATCTACCACAAGAAATAATGCATGGCGGAAAATGTGGAACCTTATACTTATGCTTAATGAACATTTTTGTAACTGACAATTTCATACATGTCTTCTATCAGTTCTTGCCTTGAAGCTAGCATGTTTTTCATACTGAAGGATTCTACATAATGAGCTGGAAACATAACGTACTGAGTCATGGGTTACTTCACAATGATTTATTTTATAAAAAATGTTGACTGAATTCACACATTATGAACATTATGCTATATTTACTATTACAAATTACAGTGTCATTTAAACCACAAATGAGTTGTCAAATTAGTCTGAGGCCATTAAACCAACTGGCTTTTTTTCATTCTTTCAGTCAGTCAGTCATTCTTCCCTCCTAAATTATGGCAGACTTGAGCTATGGAACTTTGGTATCTCTGAGCTTGTTTGTAACGTCAACAGTGCTGGTGAATGTGTGGTTTGCTCACTGTTTATGTACAGTAGTTTGCCCTGCCAGTGTTGAGGGTTATGATTATTCCATGATAATTCCTTAATTAGCAATAGCAATAGCACTCAGACTTATATACCACTTCACAGTGCTTTACAGCCCTCTCTAAGCGGTTTACAGAGTCAGCATATTTCCCCCAACAATTTGGGTCCTCATTTTACCCACCTCAGAAGGATGGAAGGTGAGTCAACCTTGAGCCTGGTGAGATTTGAACTGCCAAATTGCAGGCAGCTGGCAGTCAGCAGAAGTAGCCTGCAGTACTGCACTCTAACCACTACGCCACAACGGCTCAATACCTCAATTAAGGTATTATTTTCTGCTTGATTGTTTGCCAGGTGTTAATCCTTGCTTAACTGTGTGTTGGTGCTGGAGAAGATGTGTTCTGGTCTTTTAGTATGTTTTTAAGCTTTTTAAGCGTATGTTTTTATTTTTCTGGGAACGATTGAGGGCAAAAGAAGGGGACAGCAGAGAATAAGGTGGCTGGATGGAGTCACTGAAGCAGTCAGTGTGAACTTAAATGGCCTCTGGCAGATGGTAGAGGACAGGAAGGCCTGGAGGAAAGTTGTCCATGTGGTCGCGATGGGTCAGACACGACTTTGAAATTAACAACAACAAAGCTTTTTTATTGTATTTTTTGAATGGTGTGTGGGAATGACTTTGGGGGGAAAGATAGAAAAGAAACAATCAGTCAAGAGAGGCAGGAGCATCCCATAGCTAATCATCTGAGGAAGCAACTTAGAAAGGACCCACTTTAATGGATCAAGGAATTAAAAGTAGTAATGGGAAATGTTGTATTTCAGACTTGCAAGATTCTTTAAATATAGCCTTACAATAAAGTAAATTTAGCTCATCTAGTCATGTTTGTTATTTGGCTTATTTGGAGGTCTGACATCAATCTTGCAAGTCTTCTACTCTTTTCCAAAGAGGAATTTCAAGACTCACCTCTGATACTCAAGGAACCCAGCTAACCACTAAACACCTGACAAGGAAGAACAGCAGCCAATCTGAAGGAAAAGGACGGGGAGCCTGTACAGTTCGTGACTACAAAAATGTGAACAAAGTAACAATTAGAGCCCATTGTCTACTCCCGCTTATCTCACATCTATCAGACCAGCTACAAAAAGCACACATCTTTACAAAACTAGAATTGAGAAATGCTTACAAGCTAATCAGAATGAAAGAAGGACATGAGTATTTATGATACCTTTGATACAAAATAAGGAAAATCTGAACATACAGTAATGCCTTTTGGCCTGGTTAATTGTGGAATGATTTTTTTAGAATCTAGATTCATGAATGACAATTTTGCAGACATTTTAGATAAATATGTCATCTATTTAGATGACATCTTAGTTTGTTCCAAAAATCCCTCCTTGCATATAACTCATATCAGAAATGTACTGCAAAAATTACGGGATACTAAATTTGTGAAATTACAAAAATATGTATTTCATCTGACTCAATGGACTACCTGCAATGGACTACCTGCAATATGGAATATCTAAAGAAGATATACAGATGGATCCAGCAAATGTGCAGACTGTTCTATCATAGAGCATATACATGCACACACATACATACACACACATTACAAAAGAGGTGCAGTGCTTACTAGACTTTGCTTCTACAGAAAATCTCTAATTTTGCTGGACTTGTAAAACCACTATAGCAGCTACTGAGAAAGGGTCAGCAATTCTCCTGGTCAACCTAAGAGCAAGCTGCAAGCTGAAAGAACTGTCAATCACTGCACCCCCCCTCCCAGCAACAATACTGCAGCCAAGCAACTTTGAGTCCCACTGTAATGCAGATCAACTCTAAAGGCTGGGAGCAGGAAGGGAACAGTGATTTCTTTGATCCAATTAAGCACAACAGCTGCAGGGTACCTATGCCACTGTGAAAGATTAAATGATATCTTGCTGGGTTTCCTTGAGTTCATGCATCCAGGCATGAACTCAAGGAAGCCAAACAAGACATGTTTCACCTTTCACAGTGGTGGGAGGATAGCTGTTGCACAATGGACATTTAAATGTGCCTCGTCCTCTAGGGGGAAAAGCAGTAGTATAACTGTGACCAAGACAGCAGGTTATGTAGGAACGTTCAGAACCCAACAAAGAGCCCTCAGAGAATTTGGGTGGTCCTGCATCGACAGATAAGATTATGTGTCCTCTTATCAAGTTTGTTGGGAGAGCAAAACCAATCATTGCTAGAGCAGTTGGATTGTTGCAATCAATAAACCTGCCCTCCCCCAAAACCTTGGGACATTTTTTTCACTAAATTTCATCAACAATCACCGTCCAATGTGGGGTATACTACCAAACTGGTAGTAATGGATTTATTTACCAAATTGACTAATTTAATTCCTTGCAAGAGATTCCTAATGGCTCAAATTCTTTCAGAATATATTTTTACATATAGAGCATTAGTTAATCATGTGATAAGTCAGAGGAAGTAAATTCACTTCCAAATTTTGGAAGGCCCCCTAGCAATGATTACATATTGAAAGTCATGTCATTCATCCTACATCTGATTTCCAACAGAGAATCTGAGGTTAAAGAGCTATTGCAATACTATTTAAAATGCTGCATTTCTTATCAGCAAGACAACTGGACTGATCTCATATCTCTTGCTGAGTTTGCTTGGAACAATGCTGCAGACTCTCCTCTATTGATATGTCTACATTTGAAACAATATATGGCATTCACCCACAGGTCTTACCAACAAACAGACAAGAAAGTGCCCTATCTCATAACACATATTTCCTGCAGCCAAAAACTTCTTAAGAAAGCAACTCAAACTGTAAAAAAATTCATACAAAAAAGCAGCAAATACACAAGAAGTGGCTAGAATTCAAGTAATTCTACAAAATTATTAAAATTATTTCTACAAAATTATTAAATTCCATGAGACTTTCAAAGAAATTGGACTCAAAAGAGTCGCTAGTCCTTTTCCAGTAACTAATCAAATCAATCCAGTACATTTCACTTGCAGTTGCCATCAATGAAAGTTTTCCCTGAATTCCATCATCATTTGTGAAAGAGTCCCCCCACTGAACTCTACAGAGACAACGCTTCTGTATCCCATTCTAATAGATGGGGAGAGTATGAGGTGGAAGTAGTATCAGACTACAGCACCATTGCACTCATTTCACATGCTAGCAAAGTTATGCTCAAAACCCTACAAGCTAGGCTCCAGCAGTATGTGGACCGAGAACTACCAGAAGCAGAGGCAGGATTTCGAAGAGGCAGAGGAACTAGATATCAAATTGCCAATATACGTTGGATCATGGAGAAAACTAGGGAGTTCCAGAAAATATCTACTTCTGCTTCATTGACTAGGCTTTAGCATTAAACAACAAATTGTGGCAAATTCTTAAAAAGATGGAAGTACCAGACCATCTTATTTGTCTCTTGAGAAATCTATATGAGGGTCAAGAAGCAACAGTGAGAACTGGACATGGAACCACTGATTGGTTCAAAATTGAGAAAGAAGTTCGGCAAGACTGAATACTGTCGTCCTGCCTATTTAATTTATATGCAGAGCACATCATGAGAAAGGCGGGGCTAGATGAATCACAAATTGGAATTAAGATTGCCAGGAGAAATATCAACAACCTCAGATATGCAGATGATACCATTCTAATGGCAGAAAGTGAAGAGTCTCTTTTTTTTTTTTTATTGAAAAAGTTTTCAAATACAAGTTTTTCCCCCTTTCCCCCCCCCCCTCTTCCCTAACCCACCCTTTCCACCCAACCCCCCCTGTGACTTCTTCACAACAATAGGCTATTTCATAACTAGTTACATACATAATATCTTTCCTTTCCCTTAATCCCTTCTCGAAATACTGACCCTTAACATGTTAAGCTTATTGAGTATTATTACAATTTAACCTTTCGTCTTTTATATATATTAATATAACATTTTAAATCGACCTTCTCCCTGCATCCAAATTTAACATTTATTCAATTCTGTCCAATTCCTCCACTCCTCTAAATATATGACTTAAAATCATACAGTACAATACAATTCTAGATATAATCCACTACCCACTTTACTAAAATATACACATATCTATATATGCATCCCATTTTATAAAAAGAAGAAAAAAAAAAAAGAGAAAAAAATATATCTTCTTTAGTATCTTTCCACTGAATTATTAAGTCCTCCACTCCCCTAAATATATGACTTAAGAATCCTTTTTCTTAGACTAATCAATCAGTAAGCTAACCTATTTCAACCCTTCAATTCCTACAAAATCATGCAGTACAATTCTAGATATAATCCACTGCCCACATTACTAAGATATACACATATCTATATATGCATTCCATTTTGTAAAAAAGGAAAAAACAATAACTTTAAATTTATAATCCATATAGTATCTTCTTTGATGTCTTTCCTCTAGATTGTTAAATCCATCACCCATAATAGGGTAAAATAACATGCTAGTGCAACAGTTTGTTCAAAATCTCCAGTCATCTTCTGCCCCCATCAGTAGTAAATATCCTCGCATCTGTATAAAAGCAAAAACAACCACCCGAGTGACATTATAATTATAATTATATCCATATGGTATAATTGTGGTATTCATCAGGATTATTAATTCCCATCATCCTACTGAGTAACATCCAGATCTTCTGCATGCCCCGGCGAAACTCTCCTGCCTTATAACTCAAAATAGTTATAATATATTTACCAAAAAAAAAAAAAAAATTTTTTAGATGATTCAAATCCAACAAAGTGAGGCTCTTTTCACATCCCAAAACCATGGCCTTGCAGAGATCTGCCACAATCCTCAGGATAGTATCAAACAATTGTTCGCCTCCACTATCTTTTCAAATATTCATTCATTTTTTAAAGTCCCTGGCATCACTGTTGCATAGTTTAGAAATTGCTGTTTCTATGCGATCTATTTCTTTTCTTTTTCTTTTCCGGGTTGAATTTCCATCCTCGTTTCTTGCCTACCAATTGTGTGTCTGCTAGTTGATTTTCATTCTGCTTTATGTAATGTTCTTGTTGGGTTAGTTTTATCATCTCATCTTTCTTCTCTGTCACTTGTATATCAACTGATTGATTTGCGCACTTGTCTGTGACTTGATGGTTCATCACATTGGAGTCGGATGACACTGCTCTCTTATTTATAGACAGTCCAGCTGGGGTATCCAGGGAGTCCAAAGACAATTTATCCATCACAACCTCTGTAATTTGATGTTTTCCTTTTGTTTCCAACTCCTTTTGCTTATCCTGTATTATGCCTAAAGGTGTTAAATTCATTTTAAAAATTTTTTGATAAAAATCTTCCGCTTTTTCAACAGTATGCAATTGATATCTTATTCCTTGATATCTCAATATTAGGCCAACTGGGGTGTCCCACCTGAATAGGATATTTCTTTTTTTTAATTCAGTCACTAGAAAGCCAAATTTCTTCCTCTCCATTAACATCTTGGGCGGGAGCTCCTTAAAAATCCAAATCTTTCTTCCATGAAATTGCAAGGTAGAATTAAAAGAGTTCTGCACAATATTATTCCTAATTTCTTTATCTGTAAAATAGATCACCACATCTCTAGGCAATTGCCTTTGCTTTGCCAACCAGGAGTTTATTCTGTAAATTCTATCAATCCTGCAATACACTTCATCAGGTTGAACCTTTAAGATCCCAGCCAGAATTTCAGAAGATATTTTCCTTAAATCATCTCTATTATTTTCCTGCAAACCTCTCAGTCTAATTGCATATTCTGTAAAATTATACTGAATCATTAAAACTTCTCTTTCAATCCTCTGTTGTACATTTTCTTCATTACCAATCTTTTGATCAGTCTCCATTTTAGATTTGTCTTCCGAGCTATTATCCTGAGTGTTTATCAAATCCTTTTTAATTTTTTGAGTCATGTCATCCAAATTCTCCTCAATTTCCTTCATTTTAGACTCTAATAATTTAGTCTTTGCATCCACCCGAATCAGAAAGCCTGATAAACCATTAGTAGCTTTTAAAATCTTTTGATTCAAAAAGTCAAACTTTGATTTCACCAATTCACCAATTTCTTTAATTTCCTGCTTAAATTTTTCAAGTTGCTGGTTCACAATCTCATCCCTTCTTACAATCTCTTCAAGGATAAATTCTAATATATTAAAATCGGGTTTTTGACGCTGGAGAGTTGAAATTTGTTGGCGTAATTTCTTGAGAGGGGAAGTTCCCCCCCCCCATTTGTCCAGCTGTATAAGTCCCGATGCCATTTCCCACACAGGCAAGATTTAGCAAAAAAGAGAGAATAGAAAACGAAAGGACTTTCCCTTAGAAAGAGAAAAAAAAACTTCTTTTCAATCAACAGCACAGGAGCGAGGTTTTATCTACAAATGTAGCCAGTGATATTTATTCCGCTACATTATAGTAAGGAGAAACGGAAGGACTTTCCCTTTTAGCCCTTCTCCAGCCACAGCAGACGCCATTTTAAAAGGTTCTTTTTCCCTCTTTTCCTCTCCTCTTTTCTCTTAAATAGATTTTGGAAGGGTGAAATACTTGCAGTTCAGTATTAAGGGTCCAGCTCGTCATTTCTTTAATTATTCTGTTGAATTGGCAGGCTTGCTCTTGACGCCTGGCTCTGCATAGGCAGAGGTCTCCCAAAGCCCGGAGCAGCGGCAGGGGATATGGGGCTTCTCATCCGCTCCGTCCCAAAAGTAAAAAAAAAACTTTTGGGACACTGCGGAGAGTTCTACCCACCCCTGCCGGCTCTATCTCCGTTTCCTCTTGGGAACGGAGTTTTTTCGAGCCGCCATCCGCTGTAACGGCGGCTCTATACAGGCAAAGGAAGCTGACGATCCCAAAGGAACGTCTGGCGGCGGCCAGCAGCAAACCGGAAGCCACAAAGTGAAGAGTCTCTTGAAGCGGGTGAAGAAGGAGAGGGCAAAAGTTGGCTTGAAACTCAACATTAAGAAAACTAAGATCATGGCATCCAGCCCTCTCAATTTCTGGCAAATAGATGGGGAAGAAATGGAGGTAGTGACAGATTTTATTTTCCTGGGCTCCAAGATCATTGCAGGTGGGGACTGCAACCAAGAAATTAAAAGACGCATCCTCCTGAGGAGGAAAGCTATGGCAAATCTAGACAGCATTCTAAAAAGCAAAGACATCACCCTGCCAACAGAGAGAGCCTGGTGGCGCAGTAGACTAATAGCCTGTTATTATCATTCAGCTGCCTGTAATTACTGCTAGTTCGAATCTCCCCAGGCTCAAGGTTGACTCAGCCTTCCATCCTTTCTAAGGTAGATAAATTAAGGACCCAGTTTGTGGGGGCAATAAGCTGATTTTGTATAAATATACAAAAGTATGAAGGCTATTGCTTAACGCATTGTAAGCCGTCCTGAGTCTCTGGAGAAGGGAGGCATATAAATCAATTTTAAAAAAAAAAGTGTGTATAGTTAAGGCTATGGTTTTCCCAGTTGCAATGTATGGCTGTGAAAGTTGGACCATAAGAAAGGCTGAGCGCCAAAGAATTGAAGCCTTTGAACCATGATGCTAGAGAAGACTCCTGTGAGTTCCTTGGACTGCAAGGCGATGAAACCGGTCAATTTTAGTAGAGATCAACCTTGACTCCTCTTTAGAAGGCCAGTTCCTGAAGATGAAATTTAAATACTTTGTCCACCTAATGAAAAGGAAGAACTCACTGGAGAAGAACCTAATGCTGGGAAAGATTGAGGTGAGGGCAAAAGAAGAAAGGGACGACAGAGAATGAGGTGGCTGGATGGAGTCACTGAAGCAGTAGGCATGAGCTTAAATGGACTCCAGGGGATGGTAGAGGACATGAAGGCCTGAAGGAACTTTGTCCATGGGGTCGCGATGGGTCGGACGCAACTAATAACAACGACAACGAAGAAGAAGTATTAGACTCTGGATGCAGAGGAAACTGGCTGAGTACTAAATTCATTGGAAAGACTACCCAGACTCAGAAAGAACATGAGAGGTAGCAATAAAACACCAATATTGATATATTGTTTTCACAATCAATACACCAATAAATCCCAACCTAAGAAACTCATGGCCTTGCAGGAGCCAGCTGCTGACCATGATGAGTTGGAGAAACTCTGGGGAGATCTGTGAGATAGAGGAAGCTTCAAGTATATCTAGGACTAAGCAGAGGAAAATAATTCAGTTCCTTCCTTGTCAGGCATACAAGACATGGTGGGGAGGGGTTTCCATCAGATTCCCAAGGGAAGGGTGACTGCCACCTTAACTGGAGATGATTTATGGGACGCCTCGTGTGCATGCGCTAAGTTGCCAGGAGAAGAGGAAATGGAGCCTCTAAGAAGAGTTTAAGTATAGTCAAACTGTGTAGAGGCAAAGCTAAAATTAAATAAGTATACTAATATAAGAATATTTACGTGTTATCACCTAACTTATGTTTATAGATATAAATTAATTTCTATGAAACTGTACAAAACAGAGTCTGCCCATCAAATTAATCCAATGATTGGCATTATATAAAATAGCAAACATTTTAAAACAATATGCCATGATATCAGAAACAGTGGGAGAGAGACAAAGAGAGAACACAATATATTTGTGAAATTAGCAAGGATAAGCTTTACATATCCAAAAGAATTAGCTGCAAAAATACCATTCCAAATCCTCAATGCTAATTCTCTTTAAAGTCTAAATATGATATCACAATAAGGATTCTATTTAAACAACTATTTGAGTGTATGTTATATCCAAATCCATCTCTTTTGTGTGTCACATTTGCATAATTATATAATTGTGTTCAATAACAATATCTGCAACAAACTCTTGATTAAACAGACATAAATATGAACAAAACATATGTCTATGATATACAAAGTTCTCTAAATCAAGGTCTGCGATACCAAGGATTTAGTGCACTTCACTTTCAGTTACTCTTTCAAACATGAATGGGAGTATTAAAGTTGCTATCAAAAAGAGCATTATAAAAACACAAATATATTTTAACCAAAGAATCAGTTTGAAAATAGAGTCAGGGTATAACCAAACCATGACATTACAATAAACTACACTTGTGGTTTAATATTCAAGTAATTTAGTTTTCAATTATGTCATTCTTACTGCACCATAACAAATTTTCCATAAATCAAATATAAACATTTTAAGGAATAGTATAGGTAGTCCTTGATTTACAACCATAATTGGAAGCAGAATTTCCATTGCTAAGTAAGACAGTTGTTAAGTGAGTTATTTTAAAAAAACTGTGCTGCATTCCTTATTTCTTTATATGTAATTTGCACAAAAGTTAAAATGTCAACAAACTCAACTGTGCTGTGTTTGTTAGAGCTGCTGGGGATATACACTTAATGGAATTATTTAGTTTGAAGGGCAGCAGAAATTTAGCCTGGTGTTCATGCTCAGCAAAATTATGTATTCTTTGTACAATAATTTCTAAATAATTTGGGTGATCCTCCATATTAGGATAATTATTTTCCAGACATGTCCTTAAGGGAAAATGTGTACCTTTTATTTAAGCTGCAGAGGTCAATAGATTCATCAAGTCTACTGTTAAATGCAATGCGTAACCTTCATAACACAAGAATGGAAATCTGACACAATTTCCTTAAAAAGATTTATGCAGCAATGTTCTCATTAAAACAGTAACCATGAACCAAGAAGTCAAATAATGAAATACAGTGCATATTAGAAACTAATAAAGGTAAAGGTTCCCTTTGCACATATGTGCTAGTCGACTCTAGGGGGCAGTGCTCATCTCTGTTTCAAAGCCTAAGAGTCAACGCTGTCTGAAGATATCTCCGTGGTCATTTGGCTGGCATGACTAAATGCCAAAGGCACACAGATTGCTGTTACCCTCCCACCAAAGGTGGTCCCTATTTTTCTACTTGCATTTTTTACGTGCTTTCAAACTGCTAGGTTGGCAGCTAATATACCACCTAAATACTTATCATGATTGCCAAGCGGAAGATATTGCATATGTAAATAGTACAGTTATCCCAAGTGAAGATCTCTCAAAACTCGTAGAAAAGCATTTTATCTATAGCGCAGACTTCCAAAATTCATATTCCACTCTGAGTAGACTCCAACAATATGCTTCTGTCAGTGGGGCAGTTTCTACTAAAGGAAGAGGAAAAGAACAACCCCACCTACACTCAAAACTTTCCACTGAGGATGTAACTTTAGAGTATCTAAGAAGAGAATTGCCAAGAGGAAAAATCCTCTTCCAACAATTTTGTTTAATCTACAGTTGTGAAAACAAGTAGCCTGTATAAGATTTTTTTTCTTTTGACATGTGGATGCATCAATGCTTATTCAAACAGCATTAAAAGTAAAAGTGATGCAACTGAACTAAAAAAATGACCTTGCAACCATTTATTCAATAAAAAATTAACAGATACTGTATGCCATTTGTTTCTGTGGACAAAGTACGGCACCTAGAGTTGCTTGAACAATGAGATGGGCAGCATAAAATTTTAATAAATAAATACTGTTGGAATGAAGATAAAATATCTGTTATACTATATTTAAAATGTTTTTAAAAATAAATCAATTTACTTTTTTTACTTGACTGTAGATCTCAGGTAAGCAAAAATGATACTTAACATCATAAACCAGAATGAAATGCACATAATTTAAGGAATACTATCTGAAAGTACACCTGCTTAAATATTAGTTATTAGAGGAGACCCCAAAAGTTGAGTTCTAGTGATACTTAAGGATAAAAGGGGTTCTCTAACGATAGAATGCATTGAGTGCTCGTGCTCTTATGCCATAGGTGTGGCACATACCAGTAGATAAAGTGTGCAAGAAGATATTTTCGTTCTATTTTAAAATCAAAACATAATATGCAATGAAAGGCACTCTCCAACTTCTCCACTGACAAGGCGAAAAGGACAAAGGTTCAAAAATATGCAAGAGGCTATTAAAACCACAGAACTGCAGCAGAGCTGAAAAACAGAAGTTACTAAATAGTACAGAAACATGGAACTGATAACTGAGAAATAATACCAAAGATCAGCCAGCTAAAAACAGAAATATTCTTAGAGAAAATAGCACTTTTATAGACATCCTAAAAATAGCTACAAAAAAAATCCGTACCTTAATTTGATTTCAAAACTGTTTCCACCTTTTCTAAAATTGATACATTATTAAAACTTTCTAATACTTAGAACTTCCACCCTCCTGAAGAAAAGCATTGACTCTGTACAGCCAACTAAACAGCCCTAAATTTAACACAGAATAAGTTATTTAATAAAACAAAACCTTAACATCTACAGCATGGGGACAATTCAAAAAAACATCAGCAAATGCTGTCAATATGATCCCTTAAATGTGCTATAGCAGTAATTCTCACATCTACAGTATTATTATTGAAATAAATTCAATACACCTATGATTAAATTTTAATGTTTCTGAAAAACTTTGTCTTCTAATTCAGATCAGACAAATCACAACAACTTTACAAATTCAGTTGGGCTTATTTGGAATAAATTTCAGTGAATTTAGTAATATATTGGTATAAATAAATGACTACAAGAAATGTAACCTAAGTTGATCACATTATGACATACACAAGTTATCATCTCTATGTTCTTGCAATAGTTTAGAAATCATGAAAGCTGACCCAAAATAACACCATAGCTGAAAGATAATACCAACCAGATGTCCATAAGATTAGAGCCATTATTCAGAATACCCAATATATGAAAATACAAAATGTGAAAACATTTGAGCAAGAATTAAGCAACTATAAAGTAAGTCTGAAAATTATAGTGATTTCATATTGTAATACATTTATGAGGCTGAGCAATTTTCAAAATTACAAATTTAAGTAAAAATATATTCCTTACAGAGAAAGTATAAAGCATATGTCTTTGCTTTTTGCAATATCTGAGAATATCCCTTGAGATGGAGAAAGGAAATGGCATTAAACATACTGCCAGAATGTGAATAACAATTCAGTAACAGCTGGGGTGGGTGGGATTATTCATACTGGCCCATGGTTGACCCACAGTTCTTCCATGGAAAACTTAAACTTAAGCCATTTTACAAAGCCTTAATGTCATTTTATAGTTATGTTTTTCACAAAACATGAAAGATTCGTATACATAAAAAAGGGGATACATGTATTAAAAAAAATAAATACAGGTAGTCCTCAAGTTACAACCATTCATTTAGTGACTGTTCAAAGTTACAATGGCACTGAAAAAAAAGTGATGACCGTTGCAGCATCTCCATGGTCACATGATCAAAATTTGGACACTTGGCAACTGGCATGTATTTATGATGGCTGCAGTGTCCCAGGGTCATGTGATCACCTTTTGTGACTTTCTGACAAAAGTAAAATCAATGGGGAACCAGATTCACTTGACAACCATGTTACTAACTTAACTGCAATTATTTACTTTACAACTGTGACAACAAAGGTTGTAAACTGAGGCAAACTCATTTTACCACTGCCTTGCTTAGCAGTGGCAATTTTGGGCTCTAATGCGATCATAAGTAGAGCACTAGTTGTACCCTGTTACTCACACAAAACATTATTATAGCGCAACAGAAGAGTCTCATCTGTAGAGCACATGTTCATGGACCAAGTGAAGTGAACCAGAGCAGTTCCCATGAAGTGAAGGGAGATGAGCACAATTCTATAGACTGCACTCCCCAAATCTGACATTCTCTAAATATGACCAACTTCAACTCCCAATGATTCAGTCAGATCTGCACCATTATGGCAAGGAAGATCAGGAGAGTTCTAAGCCACCTCCCGAGTACCAAATTTGAGGTGTCTGTCTAGACCCATTCAATCAATTTAATATAAACAGGCTAATGATTGAGAGTTTAAGAGTTCTACCCACACAAGTTAATCTGAGGGCAAAAGCCAATTAACTCCGGAAATTTCTTCAAGCCAAAAATCCAGGTAATCCTCAAATTACAACAGTTCATTTAGTGACCGTTCAAAGTTACATCATCACTGAAAAAAGTGACCTATGACCATTTTTCACACTTACACCCATTATGTCACCCCCATGGTAACATGATTTACATCTGGACGCCTGACAACCGACTCACATTTATGACCGTTGCAGTGTCCCAGGGTCATGCGCCCATCTCTTGAGACCTTCTGACAAGCAAAGTCAATCGGGAAGCCAGATTCACTTAATAACCGTGTTATTAATGTAACAACTGCAGTGATTCACTTAAGAAATGTGGCACCAAAAGTCGCAAAATGGGGACAAAACTCACTTAACCAATTTCTCACTTGGCAACATAAAACTTTCAGGCTCAATTGTGGTCGTAAGTGGAGGACTACTCGTATTGCTTTCAGTTACCAAGTTGCTAGTTCCCATATCCTGCCAACCGCTGTCATCACTTCAGAACAAATGTTTTGCTCCGTGTTATCTACCCAAAAAAAATGACCGGGCAAAGGATGAGGGCAAACTAGAAATGGTAAATTGGGAGTTGAGAAGGTTAAGCAGGGCACAGACCGCCGTATGCAAGGGGACGGCTACGCCTGAGGTGCCAAGAGACCGCTCAATATAACACGCCATCCTTCAGATACAGAACAACTCCCCACAGTCCCAGTCGGGCCATCCTACTCCAGTCCAATCACCTCGTGGGGGCCAACAGCCATTCGGAGCCCCCCCTCCCCCTCAAGGCCCAGACCCACCGGTAAGCAGCGCACGAGCGAAGGGGCGGGGCAAGGGGAGAGGCCGGAGAAAGGAGGGAGGGCCAATTGGAAGCATAGCGGTAGGAGACAGTGGGGGAACAGAAGCCCCGGATCTTGGACGTTCGAACCGAGGCTCATTGCCTCGAGTCAGCGAGGTGGGGAGGGGTCTAGAGGGGGAATAGAAGCCACGATCGCAGTCCCCAATCCGTCAACTGGCACCCCGATACAACTCGCGTTCCTAGGCCGCGAATCTAGCCCCCGCCGCCACCGCCCAAAGACGACATATTTACCTGTGTTGGCCAGGGACTCGCGCTCCCTCGCTCGGCCAGTTGACTGTTGCACTGGGGCTTTATTTTTTTTTCTCCCTTCCTCCCCCTCGCTTACGTCTCTCTCTTCTGGCTCCGCAACCCTCCCAGGCCAGGGGAGGGGAGGAAGGCTGCCGTGCGGAAGTGGAAGGGCACGAGGGAGGGCTGGAAGGGGGCGGAGACAGAGCGGGTGGCTGTTACTGCTTGGCTGGCTCCAGGAACCACGTCCGGGTTTCTTCTTGCCTCTCTCGCTCGCCCTCTTCTCCGCCCATTTTTTTTTTCCTCCCCTCCCCGGAGCGAGGAAGTGGTCCCTCCCGTTTGTCGCACGCGCCGCTTGGTTGGCCCTTCGGGCGCGTGCTCACACTTGTCTTCTAAGTTCACTTTGCGGGGGCGGGTCGAGAGCGGCGGGGGGGAGAGCAATGAGGCAGGCGAGGCCAAGCGACCCGCGAAGGCCGCTTTCACGTGACGGGGCTGTTTACTCTGCGCGTGGTTAGCTATGCCGCGGCGCGTGTGCGCGCATGCGTATCCTCTTCAAGCGTTTTGTTTCTCTCCTGGAAACCGTTTGTGGTGAGCGGGTCACGCTTTCCGTCAGCGTCCTGGGCAGATGTGTTCAGTTCCAGTTTGGAAGCCTTTTCTGTAGAAAATCCGTTTGTGTGGAAGTACAGCTTAAGCTGAAAAACTAAAAATGTTTCCACACATAAACCATATGTGGGTTGTCCTCCAAGAAAGCATAAACTAGTGTTTCCGAAACTTCATTGTCAGGACCATTAAATATTATGGAGAACCCCAAAGAGATTTTGTTTGTATGGGTTATATTCATCAATATTTATTTTTATCCTATTAAAACTTAAAAGCTGCATTTGTAGAACGTTGTATTTATTGAATTAGGTAATAACATGAACCCGTAAAATATATTTTTTCATGAAAAAAAACCTTTTAAAAAATGATAGAAGTTTGACGTTTAAAAATGCATCTCCAGCATCTGGCAAATAATGTTGATTTCACAGATCCCCAAGAAGAGCATGGAAAATCCCTTCCAAGAACTCAATGGACCAAACTTTTAAGAAACAGACGTACACAGACAAAAAAGAGATTGATTTCAAGGTGACTAAACAGGTGCATTTGAATACACAGAATGCTAAATAAATTATAAAAAGTCCAATTTTCATCACCATATTCCAAACTTAGGCGCTGCAACAGAAATGGCTGGCTCAGGAATTTTGAGAGTTCAAGTCCACAGCTTGTAAGGAGACCATAGTTGCCCACCGTGATCTTAAAGAATCTCCTGCTGTTTGAGCTAGACTCCCTACTTTCTATTCCCTGCCACAGGCCTACTTGTTCATTTGAGCAGTTGTTGCTAAGGCACTGTATAAACAATAATTGTCTTCAAGCCAAGCCTGGTGATTAATTAGACAAAACCAATTTTCTTGGTAACAGTAGTTCATTGCCATTACTGTTGGGCTTCCCACTCCAACTTGCAGACATGGGATCCTCTGGTGCAGGGGTCACCAACCTTTCGGACCTCAGGGACCACTAAATTCATAATTTTAAATCCCACGGACCACTAATGCGATCCGCCTAATGACTAGCTGGGTGGGCATGGCTAGATGGTAATGGATGGGCATGTCTAACTCGATGTCACTCATGTCAAGGGGCGCCTCACCGACCTTTATGTGCCCCTCCCCTTCCAGACACTCTTTAGGGCCCGAACAGGAAGCAGTTGTCAGAGCTAAGCAGCCACTACGAGAAAGACTTGGCAAAACAGCTGGCTCAATTCAAATTGGATCTGACCAAGAAGGCTCAGCAGAAGCACCTCATTGAGAACTACGAGCATAGGCTTTCCAAGCAGAGAGAAGACCTGTGGGAGTGCAAGGCCAGGTACCAGCACCTAGAGGCTCATGGGCTGAGATGGTCAGCCAGTTTCAGGCCATGATACAGTCCCACTGGAACGAGGCTCTCTGGTTCTTTGCCACCAGTGGCACTTCCCTCCAGCCTTCACCCAAAGCCTCGCACCAGGAGGCTGAAGCAGACCCCAAGTCGGAATTTCTGTCCCCCTCTGACCCACACAAAAAGACCCCGAAGGGGGAGACTCTCTGCAGCAACACAAGCGTTCATTGTACATATCTGTCCCAGGGGCCGTAGTTTGAGGACCCCTGATTTAGTGCAATATAAAAAATGCAAATATTTTTTCTGCGGACCACCAAAATTTTCTCGTGGACCACACCAGTTGTGACTGCTGCTCTGGTGGTCTGTCATTCAAATGCTAATCTGGCCTGCCTTGATTTGGTTCCAAAACTCAAATAGGATCATCCAGATGTTTTTTTAAAAAAAAGGCTGTTTGCTATTTAAACCCTTTTACAATTTACCAGTATAAAATGCTGGTCAGTAACTGTAAAGAAAAAAAAAATCAGTTTGGTAAACCTCTCTAGGAATATACAATACTGAACATGATAAATGCAGTTTTGGTAAACTTTGTAAGTATGAGATTGTACATGATTAGAAGTAACTTTTTATTATGCAAACTTTAAAATCCCTAAGATCGACTTAGAATATGTATTCTTTTCAATGAGTAGAAAGAAATATTTTTAAAATAATGGATCATACCATTATGGGCTACATAGAGTTTATTCAGTTGGAACAATCCCCAGAAACAAGTTATTCTGGCTGTTGCAACAAAGATAGCAAAATCTAGTGGCTCCTTAAAAATTGAATATCAGCAAGATTAATAAAGCACTATAGTCATGGTTTCTCTCGAATGCTGATTTTTGATGTAATGGTAATTTAAAGGGAATGGGATGTACAAGCATGAAATCTTGTGATATCCATTAAGCCAATGTTTCCCAAACTGGGAACCTTTAAAATGTGTGGAAGTCAACTCCCAGAATTCCCTCTCCCTCCCCCAGCATGGCCATTGCTAAGATTTCTAATAGTTAAAGTCTGCACATCCTAAAAGTTGCCCAAGTTGAGAAACATGGCTTTGGATTGCTGCAAAAATCAAAGTGTACGCAATATTAAATAAATAAATCCACAAAAAAATATAAACTGAATCCTGCTATTTAAGAAATATATACATTAAACACAAGTGAGTCAACTCTCCAAGAGGTATTAATTGCATTCTTCTTCTTGTGCCATATCTGTCATCGGATGTTGGCGATCATGTTGGCAATCCTATTTTTGTCAACAGCCACATGAAAAAGTGCTGCTGAGTTTTGTCCAAACTAGTCTCTTAGGTTTTGAAGTCATGATGTTCTTCTTCTGCCTGCACCTCGTTTGCTTTTCCCTGGAGGATTAAGTGAAAGATGCTGTATTTTTCTGGGTGTCGCATCACATGTCCAAAATATTCTAACTTTCGCTTTTGATGATTTCTCTTTGCTTTCCCAGGTGGCTTATCACCACCTCATTTGTGTTTTTGTTAACCCAGGTTATAAGTAACAGCCGTCTGTAAATCCACATTTCAAATGCTTCTAATCTACAGTAGGTATTTTCAGCAAAACCCATTCCCAAAATTACCTAAATCAGCATCTGTCTGTGTGTAACTGCAATCTCTCTTGATGGTTTTCAGACAAAAACAGAAAAAAATGTATAATAGCATTTGTTCATTTTCTTTCAATATTAATTGTTTCTGAAAATTGAAGTTTTATACAAATAGTTTGTAACCTGAGATGTCATTCAAAGCTGGAATTTTAATTTAAATTTTAATTAATTAAATTTAATTAATTAAATTCATTTTAATTTAAAAATACATTTAACAATTAGAGACTTATATTCTGCTGAATATATCTACAATATTTAATAACATTTATTTGCCAAAAGAAAAAAAATGGGGTTGGGGAGTAGTTGGATTTTTAATGCCTTAAATTACTCTGCTTTTTTATACTTTTCAACTATAACTGAATTCATTGTAAAATTTATCCACAAGGGCGTAAGCAAGGATAATGACACTAAGAAACATTTCTGGCAACTTAAAAGTGAAAAAATAGTAGTTATAGCATAATTTTAAGGGATTACAGTCGGCTCTGTCAGATGTATACAAGTAGTCCTTGATTTACAACAATTAAGCTCAAAATTTCCATTGCTAAGCATGACAGTTAATTGAATTTTGTCCCATTGTACAACCTCTTTTTGCCATGGTTGTTAAGTGAATAATTGCAATTGTTAAGTTAGTAACATAGTTGTTAAATGAATCTGGCTTCCTCACTGACTTTGCTTATCAGAATGTCGTAAAAGGTGACCACATGACCCTGGGACACTGCAACTGTAATCAGTACAGTACAAGTCAGTAGCTAAGTGTCTGAATTTTGATTACGTAACCATGGGGATGCTGCAATGATTGTAACTGTGAAAAGCAGTCAAATCACTTTTTTCAGTACTACTGTAACTTCAAATGGTCACTAAACAAATGGCTGTACTGAAAAGCACGAGATGACCAGAAACAATAGTTTTAATCCCATGAGTTTCCCTTTCAGTAAAAGATAGGACTTGGATTTTCTTGAACATGATAGGTAAGCTGAGTAAGGAGCCAAGTATCTCTTTAATGCGTTCAGAAATGTAGGAAAATATTTATATGTACAAAATATTTGTATATGTATATACTAATTAGAACCAACAAAAATGTATGGCCATGTTAAGAAATACTAGGTTGTTGACTTTAGAAGGACATGACTTGTTGTTGGGCTGGCATGCTTTCTTATGGTACAAGGGCACAAAAACCCAGGGGTATTTTAGAAGACATGTTGTTCGAGAGTCTTTGCTATTAAATTGGGAGAAGATTAAAAGACAACATTATTTAAAAATTCCAGTCTGGTTATCTACTATTGAAGCATTCTCATATTCAATAACATTTAGAAAGGAACAAATTGTTAGATAAAGTGAATTACTGACTTCCGGCTTGTTTCTCGTCACTGTCAGACGGTCCCTCGGGACCGCCAGCCCCATCGCCTGTAAGAGCCGCCTTTACAACGGAAAGGCGGCTCGAAAAACTCCATTTCCAGGAGGAAATGTGAGATAGAGCAGGTGAGTGTAGGTAGAGCTTTCCGCAAAGCCCCCAGAGTTTTTTTTTTACTCTTGGGGGCGAGCGGATGAGGCTCCCTATATCACTCGCCGTTCGCTCCGGGCGTTGGGAGACCTCTGCCTTTTTGCAGAGCAAGGTGACGAAAACAAGCTTTTCAAGATAACTAACAGACTAAGTAAAGAGGATGAGATCTGGATTTGGACCTGTGACCCTAAATCGCAAGTATCTATACTTATTTTGCAAAGGATATTGAACAAAGTAAAAAAGAACTTTTAAAATGGCAACTGCCGAAGTTTGAGTAGGGAAGCTGAAAAGGGAAAGTCCTTCCGTTTCTTATTAAGCCACAAAGTAGCGGAATAAATACTCCTGGCTACAATTGAAGAAAAAGCTCCACTTTTGTGTTTTCTCTTTCCTGGAGATTTGGTATTGATCTTGTTTGGAAAGAAGCTTTTTTCTCTTTCTTTGTTTTTCTTTTTTTTTCTAAGAGAGTTTGTCTGTGTGGAAATATGGCGTTCAGACTTACAAAGCCAGACAAACAAGCGGGGGGGGGGGGATTCCCCCATCTATAAACTACATGAACAAGTTCTAAACCTACAGACTCAGAAAACTGATTTTAATATAATTGAATTTCTCTTGGAGGAGATTGTAAGAAGGGATGAGATTGTGAATCAGAACTTTGAAAAATTTAAGCAGGAAATTAAAGAAATGGTGCAATTAAAGTTTGATACTTTGCAACGAAAGATTGTAAAAGTGACTAATGGTTTTACAGAAATTGTTATGAAGTTGGGTACAAATATTGATTTATTAGAGTCTAAAATGGAGGAAATTGAGGATAATTTGGACAATAAAATACAAAGAACTGAAAATGATTTGATAAACATTCAAGATAATAGCTTAGAAGAAAAACTTAAAATGGAAGCTGATCACAAGACTTGTAATGCAGAAAATATGCAACAATGGATTGAAAAAGAAGTTTTAATGATGCAATATAATCTCACAGAATATGCAATTAGACTGAGAGGATTACAGGAAAACAACAGAGATGACTTAAGAAAAATATCTTCTGAAATTCTGGCTGGGGTCTTAAAGGTTCATCCTGAGGAAGTATTTTGTAGGATTGACAGAGTTTATAGAATAAACTCCTGGATTGCAAAGCAAAGGCAATTGCCAAGAGATGTGGTGATTTATTTTACAGACAAAGAAATAAGAAATAATATCGTGCAAAAATCTTTTAATTCTACTCTGCATTTGTTTGGAAGAAAGATTTGGATATACAAAGAGCTACCACCTAAGATGTTATTGGAAAGAAAGAAATTTGGTTTTCTGGTGTCTGAGCTTAAAAAACGAAATATTATATTTAGGTGGGATACTCCAGTTGGTATAATATTGAGATATCAAGGAGTAAGATATCAATTAAATACTGTTGAAAAAGCGGAAGAATTTTACCAAAAAATTTTGAAAATGAGTTCAACATTTTTATGCACAACACAAGATAAGCAGAAGGAGTTGGAAATAAAGGAAAAATATCGAGCTACAGAGGCCTCTGTAGATGAATCGCCTTTGGATTCTTTAGATACCTCAGCTGGATTATCCACAAATAAAAGAGATGTGGCACTGGATTCTAATGTGATGATTCATCAAGTCACAGACAAGCATGGAAATCAATTAGTTGATACACAATTTATAGAAAAGAAATATGAGTTACAAAAGCAAAACCAACAAGATCAAGCTATAAATCAGAATGAAAACCGATCAGTCGATATACAACTCGTAGAAAGGAAATTAGGATGGAGATCAAACCCACAACAAGTCAAGAAAAAAAGAAATAGATCTCGCAAAAACAAAAATTTCTAAATTAGGCAACAGTGAAGCCAGTTATTTAAAAGATGACTGAATACATGAAAGGATAGTTGAAGCGAAGTATTGGTCAATATTATCCTGAGGAGAGTGACAGACCTCTGTAATGCTGTAATTTTGGGATGTGAAAAGGGCCTTAAATTGTTGGATTGGAATTATCCATTTTGGATTTTTTTTTTTTTTTTGATAAATATATTATGCTTATCCTGAGTTATATGGCAAGAGAGCTATGCTGGGGCATGCAGAAGATCTAGTTGTTACCCCATTATGATGGTGGGAATTAATAATCCTGAAGAAATCCACTACTACAGATATTATATGGAATACAATTATAATGTCACTCGGGTGGTTGTTTTCCTTTTTTATATACATGAAGATATTTACTATTGATGGGGGCAGATGATAACTGAGGATTTTGAACATTCTGTTGCAATTAGGATGCTATGTTACCCTAATATGGGTGATGGAGTTAACAATCCAGTGGAGAGACATCAAAGAAGATATTATATTATATGGATTATAAATTTAAAGTCATTGATCTTATCTATATAAGGGAATTTTTTTTTCTTAGTAAGGTGGGCAGAAGAATAAAGATATTAAGAATTGTTATGTATGGTAATTTTGTAGGAAAGTGGGTGGAGACAGGTTAGTTTATTGATTGTTTAGTTTAAAAAAAGGATGTTTAAGAGATACATTTATGGGAGTGGAGGAAATGGATAGAGCTGAATAAATGTTAAATTAGGATTTATTATATAGCTTTCTAGGGGAAGGCTGCTTTGAAATGTTATATTAATATACATTAAAGATTAAATGTTAAAATAGGATTTATTATATAGTCTTAAAGTGGAAGGTTGTTTTGAAATGTTATATTAATATATAGATATATGTATGGGGGAGGAGAAAAAGGGCAGATTATTGCTAAATTGGGAGTTATAATAATGTTATTATGTTAAACCAGAAGTTATTATACAATGTTACAGTAGAATGTTATTTTGAAATGTATGGTAAAAGGGGGATGCAATAATATTATTAGAAAGAAAGGGTCAGTATTTGAGGGATGGAGTAAAGGGATGGTAAAATATTATATAATCTGTTACGAAGTTGGATTTTATTTTGAAGAAGTCACAGGGGGATGGGTGGTGAGGGGGGTTAGGGAGGAGGCGGGGAGAAAAAAGGGGGAAAATTTGTATTTGAAAAACTTTTTCAATAAAAAAAAGTGAATTACTGAATGAAAAGGGTAAACTTAAATTGAAGCAAGAACTAGAAGAACAGGATATAAAAATGGACTGGTTTTCGTATATGCAAATACATTCTAGATATGATAAAGATTCTAAGACAGAAGGTTTTTATAGTAATCTTACTAACTTAGATAAAATTTTAACAGGTTCCGATGACTATAATTAAAAAATTGTATGGTTACTTAATAAAGGTAAAATTGGAAGAACAAGTTAAAGAAACAATGATTGCATGGGGAAAAAATTTTGGTTATGGAATTGGTCTAGAGAAATAGCAAAAATTGTGGATGCAAAATTATAAAATGACAATGTCAACAGCATATAAGGAGAATTTGTATAAGATGTTTTACAGGTGGCATCTACTCCCGACAAGAATAGCGAGAATGTTCAAGAACAAATCTGATAAGTGTTGGAAATGTCATCAGATACCGGGCTCATATTACCATATGTGGTGGACATGTGTAGAAGCAAAAAGATACTGGACTAAAATCCACACATGGTTGGAAAAAATGACAAAAAAACATATAGACTTTAAGCCAGAGATTTTTTTATTAGGGACTGTGCCAGAAATATACAATAGAGAGTTGAGATATTTAATTGTGAATGTTTTAACAGCTGCTAGAATTGTGTTTCCTAAAAACTGGAAAAATGAGAAAATACCAACGCAAGATGAAATTATTAAGAAAATCATGGAATGTGCTGAAATGAGTAAATTGACTTTTGAAATTAGATATCAAGAAGATAAACAATACTACAAGAAATGGGATTTATTTTATCAATGGCTAGATAGTAAAACATGGAAATGAAATATGAAATATTAAATGAATGTTATAAATATAATATTTGAAAATATTTTTTTGGAGCGACAAAGTTTAGTTAAATAAATGATAAATGAGGATGTTGATTTGTTTGACAATATGAGAAATTAGATAATTAGTAAATTTTGAATATGGGGATGAAGCACAAAAGATTTGTAACCGACTGACACACTGTTTGCATTTGTAATGGATGATGGATTTGTTTTATGTTTTGTTTAAAAAATATTTTTTTAACAAAAAAAAACAACGTATGGCCATTCTAAGATCAGTTATGGAAGTATAACTAGGTATAATTTTGGGCAATTTCCACAATATGGACAGGTCAAGAGTTTAGAGAAAGAGATTTCTGGAAGAATAGAAGACTTCAATTTCCTAAAACTTCCTTTCCGTTTGTATAGCACGTTGGGGGGAAAAACATTTTCTTTCCTTCCTATTGATTTTTGTATTGATTTTTTTTTCCTTTCTGTTATTCTTTAACAATAAAAATATAATAAAAAATTTAAAAAAAATAAAATAAAACAGTTTAGAGAAAGGCAGTAAAGATAGAGGAATGAAGATATATCCTATGAGGATATGCTAAAGGAACATGATATATTTAATCTGGAAATAAGACTGAGGGGAGATACATACAATAAGGGGAAGACAGTCAAGATCCATCCATTTTCCATGGCCACAGAATTAGAAATAACTGATATATAGTGCATTCAGAAAGTATTCAGACCCCCTTCATTTTTGTCAATTTTGTTATGCTGCAGCCTGATTCTGCAGTTGTTGAAATTCATTTTTTTCTCATAACTATATTCAGTACTCCATAATGACAAAGTGAAAACAGAAGTTTAGAAATGTCTGCAAAGTTATTAAAAAGGAAAAAAACCTGAAATATCACATTGGCATAAGGTATTCAGACCCTTTGCAACAACACTTGAAATTTAACTCAGGTGCCTCCCTTTTCTCTTGATCGTTGCTGACATGTTCCTACACCAGTGGTGGGTTTCTACCGGTTCGCCCTGATTTGGGCAAACCGGTAGTGGCAGCGGGAGGCTCCGCCCGGACATTCTCAAATACGCTCTGCACATGTACGAGTGAACCAGTAGCAAAGGTAAGTGAAACCCACCACTGTTCTACACCTTGATTGGAATCAACCTGTTGTAAATTAAATAGACCACACACCTCTCTATAAAAGGCCTCTCAGCTGACAATGCATTTTTTTTATTTGATTTATATGCCGC
Source organism: Arizona elegans (assembly GCA_022577455.1). Lineage (NCBI taxonomy): Eukaryota > Metazoa > Chordata > Lepidosauria > Squamata > Colubridae > Arizona > Arizona elegans. The sequence goes on along the minus strand of JAKOOJ010000001.1, from coordinate 211,820,608 downwards.
CCTTCTCCGGAGACTCAGGGCGGCTTACAATGCGTTAAGCAATAGCCTTCATACTTTTGTATATTTATACAAAGTCAGCTTATTGCCCCCACAAACTGGGTCCTCAATTTACCTACCTTAGAAAGGATGGAAGGCTGAGTCAACCTTGAGCCTGGGGAGATTTGAACTAGCAATAATTGCAGGCAGCTGGATGATAATAACAGGCTATTAGTCTGCTGCGCCACCAGGCTCTATATTGTGGCAAAGCAAAAGCCATGAGGTCAAAGGAATTGCCTTCAGAGCTGAGAGACAGGATTATTGCAAGGCACAGATCTGGGGAAGGCTACAATAACATTTCTGCTGCACCGAAGGTTCCTAAGAGCACAGTGGACTCCATAATTCTCAAATGGAAGATGTTTGGCACAACCAGGACTCTCCCAATAGCTGGTCTCCCAGTCAAACCGAGCAAATGGGAGAACCCGATGGTCACTCTGACTGAGTTCCAGAGATCCAGTGTAGAGATGAGACAGAGTCCCAGAAGGACAACCATCTCTACACCCTTCCAACGATCTGGGCTTTATGGCAGAGTAGATGGAAGTTTCTCCTCAGTGCAAAACACATGAAAGACAACTTGGAAGTTTGCAAAAAAGCACCTGATGGACTCTCAGACAGAACACGATTCTCTGGTCCGATAAAACCAAGATTGAATTGTTTGGCCTCAATTCTAAACGTTGTCTGGAGGAAACCTGCCCAATATCATCCCAACTGCCCAATATCATCCCAACAGTGAAGTATGGTGGTGGCAGCATCATGCTGTGGGGGTGTTTTTCAGCAGCAGGGTCTGGGAGACTGGTCAGGATTGAAAGAAAGCTGAATAGAGCTAAGTACAGGGATATCCTCAATGAAAACCCGTTCCACATTGCTCAGGGCCTCAGAATGGGTCGAACGTTTACTTTCCAACAGGACAATGATCTTAAGCACAGAGTGAAGACAACACTGCAACTCTGTGAATATCCTAGAGTGGCCCAGCTGGAGCCCTGACTTGAATATTTTTGGAGGGACCTGAAAATGACTGTCCACCATCAGTTGCCATCCAACCTGACTGAGCTTGAGTGGATTTGCAAGGAAAAAGGGCAGAAAATCCTTCAGTCCAGGTGTCCAAAGCATATCATGTCAAAGCCAAAAAAGACTTCAGGCTGCCAAAGGTGCTTCAACAAAGTAGAATGAAGAGTCTGAATACTTACGCCAATGTGATATTTTAATTTCTTTTCTTTTTAATAAGTTTCCAGTCATTTCTAAACTTGTTTTCACTTTGTGATTGAGTACTTGAGAAAAAAAAATGAATTTCAACTGCAGAATTAGGCTGCAGCAAAACAAAACTGACAAAAGTGAAGGGGATCTGAATACTTTCTGAGTGCACTGTAAATTACAACTATCTAGATTTTAAGCCCACAAAGGTAAGATCTGTACAATAGTGGAACGCTGTCTGTAAAAGCTGTTGAGTTTCTCAATTTCTGGAAACTTTTAAGAAGCTGGAGAATCATCTGTCAGAGGGTTTAACAAGTTTTCCTGTGCGTTGTAGTGTTGATTCTTGTGGTCCTTTTCCATCTTTACAATATTGCGATTCTACATTTCCAAAAGGGGTGAGATTCAGCATCAGTGATGAGGGAAAGTAAACTGCTCTCGGACTAAGGAATAAACTGGTGGATGCCATTGACCGTCAGTTTCAACTTCACAGAAAATTGGAATTCTTTGGTGAAAAAATTGAGAGGTATCAAGGTAATAACACATTCCCCAAATTTGTCCTACTAGTTTACTCTGGAATATTGGGAACAGAATTAATATGGTCTGAAGATAAAACACCATACAAAATGCTAGCCTAAATCCCAAACATCATTCAGAAATCTTCCCACAGAGCAAAAGGTGAAAAATAGCCTGAATCTGTAAGTTTTTCTGCCAGCATATCATTCGGGCTGAGCTGCTGCTACCAGTGTAATTGCATTGTATCACCAGAATCATTTTGGGAATAAGAGGTAATAGTTTTCTAATATCTAACTGCCTGTACATCCTGGAGATTCAAAACATGAGTCCATTTGGCATCCATATCAGTGTATTGGAACAGCAATTTTGACTAGAGTATGTCCTTTTCGTAAAAATGTCTACTGTGGAATTAACATTCTTCAATGACTACACAACACCTTCAATGACTACACACCATGTTTAAGACAATGCTCTTGAAAGCTGCATTTTCACATTAATGACAAAACTATGCTGGTAAAAATGTTTTTGCCAGATTAAGCAACTGCACAGTCCAGAGTCCAAACAATGTGATGCCTGAAATACAGTCCTGAAGATTAGGCAAAATATAGGATGATAGGGAGGTAGATCTTCTAGAAAGAAACTAGCACTGGGAGAATAATAGCAGGTAGCCAGTTCTTTATATAAGTGGCTACAGCACTATTTTGCTGTCTTGTAGTTTAAGAGGAAAGTAGTTTGTGTACATCTATTTGTGAGAGCATTCTACATATTCAAATGCATTTTAAAAAGTGTTACTCTGTGACAAAGAAAATGTGATTTAAAATTGGAGGCCTTTTTAAGATTAAAAAATGATCCACAATCTTCACTTAACAGCAATAGGAACTGCTATAGCATAATGAGAACACAGGGTGTCATGCTTTACAATTGCATCACTTAACAATAATTGGAAATCAGAATTTCCATTGCTAAGTGAGGAGTACATATCCTATACTCCAAACTGTCCTGCAGGAATACCAAGTTAAGAGAGAAATTGTGTGGGTCAATTTCAGCACTGTTAAGCATACTTTTTAAAAAATCCAGTGTATCCTTAATTGTAAATACAGGAGATTTTGCATTACAAAAAGAAATCATGCATATAAAAACATTCACCTTAGGAGAATTAACATCTTTCTTACATTATGTTTTCCATTTGAAGAACTTCAGAGCAAAATTTCAATAGAAGTCTATTTTCCCATTACAACAAAATAAAACCCACACACACAACCCCTCCCTGCAAAAATGAAGGAAATTGCAATGCAGGTTTGACTTTATTTAGATATTTGAGCTCTCGCACTAAATTTTACAAGCTGGTGAACACTGGCAAATTATTTCTCCCACAGTACTATAACCACACATTCCCAAGACAGTATAAATATATGGTTTAACATTAATACACACCACCATTTTATCAATTACATAACAAATTATCAAGTATCCAAATATTAAGTTACGCAGCTCAAAAGGCATACAAAATATTAGAGATCCACCAAATTCATGGTAGAAACTCAAGAAAAAACAAAATCACCTTAAACAAAGCAATAGTTGGTAAACAACTTCCAATAAGTACAGTAAAAGAAATTACAAGATCTTCAGAAATATGATTAAGAATTTTCAGCTACAATAAAGCATTTCTACATTAAAAAAATATTTACTAAAGTAAAGGGCATATTCTATACTTCCTGCACAAGACAAAAGGCAACATTTTACTAGAAATATTAATTAGTCCCCTCCCATTCTTTTATAGGCCTTCTACTAAAGTCGCACATTAAGTGCCAATATATATTTATTTAACTGTAAGGCTTTTTGTCTGGAGTCATTAAAGACTTGTGTGCTTCTGTACAGCGTGACGTATTACTTTTCCATTAATAACCAGAGAATGTTTTGTGAAAGAGGGTTTAAGTAATAAAAGTTTAGACACCAAAACTGACTAAGTCAGTAAATTGTGTGCAAATCCTGATAATCATTATAGTGTGACTGTGGGAGACAAACAGTGAATAGGCAGATTACTCTATGAAGCCCTATCCACCAAATCAGAAGACAAGTTAGGAAAAGGGCAAAGGTCCATATAGTTGTAGTTATTAGGGTTATTACACTGTGGTATACAGAAATAGTGTATTGGGCGTTTGGCACCTAATCTCTATACATGTTCTGATATAACTATTGGGACTTCAAGGAAAAAACTGAACTACATGATTAAGGATAGTTTAATGATACATACAATAAGACATTTTAAAAGGCCATGTACATTTGTTATCTAAACAGATCATCTAAACAAAGTTGCTCCCCTGCCAACATTGTGGCCTACACCTATAGAAGCTTCATGTAATCTAGTTAGACATACATGTAGTTTTCCCATGTAACCTGCCTAATTCTAGTTTTAGTCTTCTATTTCCAAAGCAGCAATCAAGGCAGCTTTGTTTTTACTGAATACAACAGTTGTTACGATGACCATTTGAATCTTTAAAACGGAGGCGCATTTTGGGACGATATTTCTCCAAATAGAGAAGCTGCTTGCTATTAAAAGCTCCACGTCGCTTCCTAAACAAAAGCACAGAATATATTAGTCACAAAATGTTGTTCAAATAGCAACTTTATCCCTTGATACTGTCTGTTCAAGATAGCAGAATTGTTCTTTTTTTATGGCCCACTTTAAGTTCCTTACCCAACTTTTACATCACAGTATTTAGTTTACTACTCCTGCACTGCAATAAATTTTAAAATATCTCTATATACTTCACTGCAGCAGACTATTTGAATTATTCTAACATCAGAACAATCCTATACTGGAAGAGAGGCAGCTGTCTCTGTCTGCAACTCATTAAGGCAGCCATGTCTTCTTCAACAGAGTATGTGGCAGAATCCTAACAAATGCTGAAGTTGAACATTCTTCATTCTGAAACATGGCTCCTGAATCAAATCCAAAGGAACCATTCTGAACATTATTTCAGAAAATAATTTGAATTAAGAGATAACTGTTCCAATACTTACTGTCTTATGAACTGCACCGCATCCTCATACTTCATTCCACATTCAATAAGTGCAAGAGCAACCAGCACAGGTGCCCTAGAAATTTTTTTTTAAAAAAATATTGAAGTCCGTGTGTCTACCATTAACAAAGGATATCTTGTAAATAAGCATCCCACAACATAGGATTGTCTAACAATATAAGATTGCCTAACAATATCTGGAGGATGGAAAATACATTTTGTTTCAAGAATAAACTACTGCATCCAGAAACGCTTGACCCATTTTAAGACAGTTTGGCAAAAGCAATATTTAGATTGTCAGAATTGCTTTGGATTTTGCATTAAACAAAATTCAGTTGGGGTAAGTAAAGTTGGTGCAGAATGTTCCCTTCTTCCCTCAATAACGTCCATTACCATAGTATGGAAGTTGCTCTAGGAAGGAGAGAATAAAAGTATACTAGCATTGTCATTCAGTTCCTCCCTTCATACACCATTGCCATTATTTTACTCTTCTCCCCCTTCCCAAAACCACTTCTGCCTATACAAACATCTGATGTTATTACGCATAAGCAGGGACCACCCAATTGCTGTTACGGACACAGAACAGTCCATACCTACTTAAAATACTATTTCATACACCATTCCTAAACACTAGTTAGGCCAAGTGGGCACTGTAAGACAATCCATACTGGAGAAAGGCTAATATGATATTAAACAGAATCTCAGTAATTTAAGGCAATCCAACTCTTATTTTTGTGTATCCCAATGCAATTAAGCTTACATAATACTAATGGATTCAATTAATATATTTAGAAATCCAAGTCAAATTAGTTAATAAAACCTATAAAAGAACAGGACTTTTTTTGCCAATTCTAGTTGTACAGAACTATCAAGTCAAACCTTTATGATGGTCATAGATGTACTACAAAAGTATAATTTTTATGATTTCAAGGTTTCAGTTTACCTTCCAAGACCAGCAACACAGTGTACAGCAATGCAACAGCCAGGCTCTTCACGAAATTTAACTTTCAGAAGATTTAGCCAATCATCAACAATCTGAAGAGATGGTGGTGCCCCATCATCAAAAGGCCAGTCCTGGAAAGTATGCATTAATTGTTTTAAGTCTCATATTTCTCAAAATCACAGATACAAGCTAATTAAAATTGTTATTTAAATTATGTTGGATAATGTTGCTTTTTACATCTACACTTCTGAGAAACTTCTATTATGCCAGTGCTGCTCACTCACAATAATAGATATTTCCATCTCACTTGTTTGGGGGGTTAACTGTTTGTCATGCATCCAGTACACAAGTATTAATATTTAAGGCACAATATATAAAGTATTTTAAGATCAACCCTAAACATCCTTTTAATTTATCATATTCATATGGCCACCCCCATATGACTTTAGATGGCATACAAAACAACCATAAAAACATTTAAAAATACAACAACAACAACAAAAATAGTATTATAAAAGACCAAGATAGACTGCCAGTTTGATCTAATGGCTAAGGCACCAGGCTAGAAACCAGAAGACTGTGGGTTCTAGTCCTGCCTTAGGCATGAAAGCCAGCTGGATCACTTTGGGCCAGTCATTCTCTCTCAGCCCATAGCATCAGCTTTGGGCAACAAGCTGGTTGATCAATTCCTGTCTAACGAATGGACCAATATTCGTTGGTTGATTTGGGAAAATAAGTGAGCCCTGCACTTGCAACAAAAATGCTGGGAGGAAAAAAAAAATCCTGTGAGATAAAGAGATTATAAACAATGGAGCCATCTAGTTAAATTACTATTCCCTTATGATTCCCTAGGCCCAGATTCTCAAAAAACCAAGTTTCAATGGATTTCTGAAAGGAGATGGGGACTTCAGGAAGGAGGATGTTCTACAAGGCGGATGCTACAGCAGAAAAAGCTATCTCCTGGGTTCCATTATATGGGTTCTGTCTTCCTATCCCACAGACGGGACCCACAATATGACTCTTCTGCCAGACCTTATGGGATGGGCACAGGTAATTGTACAATACCATACCTGACAGAAACATTGTCTGGCTGAAATTTCTTCATATTTTCATTCCAGGCTTGTATTATTTTCAGGCTGTATGCTATTTTTTAAGACTATATCCTCCCATTCCCAGTAAGATTAGTTATTAATTCAAATATTAAACTGTGATGCTCTGGATTAATGTATGCTGAATAACAAGGACCACAATGAACTTCACAGGCTAGTATCTCAAACTGTTCAAGTAAGCTACTCACCAAAACCTGAATGCCTTCTTTTTCTAATGGAGCAGTGTCATAAGTGGCTTCACATACTCTTACTATTGTAGTTACTCCGTACTTCTTAAGTTCCTAAAAGAAAATCAGAATTATGTCTTTAACTGAATCAACTATGTTAATGTTTATGGTTTTAGTACTATACTTGGTAAGAAGTTAACAGTTTATCATACTTAGAGATTTGTTTTGCAGAGTATCTCAATTTTACCCAATATAATAAATCACAACATAATCCTCCATGCAGCTTGAGCTGCCTTTATGCAGCCTCACCTTGTTGTTTAAATGTATTTAAATGACCCTATGAATGAATCACTGGACAATCATAAACAAATCTGAACCATCTTTTATCTGACCAAACAGAAAGATAATGAAGCCAACTTAAGGAACTGAAACATACTTTTTAGGAAACCACTATGATTTTAAAAGTTAAAACCACAGACTAAATCAGCATTTTGGATACTACTTACCTCTATGAACTTGTTTAAAGTTGCATTGGTTGGATTATGAGTGATAAGGAATCTCATGTTCTTGTAGGTGATTTCCACAGGAGCTGGGCGGTTCATTCGGGCCATGGTTTAATTTAGTTAAAATGTGCAATGACTGACAGTTTCTTTTTTTTTAAAAAAAAAAACCTAACTGATTAATGGAGAAATTAAAATCTACTTCACAAAAAGCCACTAAAAGTTTCCAGTGCCAACAAATATGAAGTTGGGAGGAAAAGGAAATGAAATGAACCTCCTAAACAAGAAGCAGCAAATCTTTAATCTTGTAATACTGAGGCAAAAAGAAAGGCAGTGCACTGAGGTTACCCCATCCAGGTCAGAACTCCTTTGTAAAATGCGCTGCCAATTTCAATCCAATACTTCTGCTTATTGTGGTAACCACTCTTTAAGGGGGCTTCTTGGTGGAGCAGTAATCAATTTCTACAGTTCACTTGTCTGCATAAAGGCCGTGCTGTGCCTGGCAGTAGTCCCCACTGCCCTTCAGAAACTCCATAAATGTGTGACCGAGAACACCACAGAACTGCTGCAAAGAGAAAAAGGAACAGTGATCAATGGCTAAGGATACACTTTCCAAGCATCTTAGTGTTAAATAAATATGCAAGAGTCAGGAAATGTAACCTAGAAGTGTTCTGAATCTTCAAACTAACTAACTAAATTAGCCCCACAACCTCATTAGGTATTAATCACACTGCAGGTTATAAAATAACCTACATATACTTTAAGGCAATAATGAGCAAGCCCCAAGCCCCAGAAGTCCCTCTACAGCCCACACTAGAGTATACTAAGATTGCACAGTAAATGTTTAATGGCAGAACTTCAGCAGCATGAGTTTTCTAACCAAAAATGGGGAAGTAAGGATGGAGATGGAGGCACAAGACCTTTGGACAATGAAGAGTTCATATTCCCACTCTTAAACCATAATAAAGAAAATTCAGTTCTGTTCCTTTGAAAGGCCCCCTACAGTCCACCAATTGCTTGGGACAGTAAATTGCACCTGTTAAGCATAGTTCATAGCTTGCTTTTAACCAAGATTGAAACTTTGGATGAGTAATAGAAGTAACGTTCAGGCTAATAGTTCTTACTTATTGTGTTTCCCAATGAGGGGGCAAACCTCACTGGCCAATATTCAAAATAGTATCATTTAAATTTAATATTTCTGATGCACAAGAGCAGTCTTGCTTCTAGCAACCAAGTAGAAGAGAACAATTTATCACATGTATCCAGAACAAAACTTGTACATTAAAGATCAGTATTGCCCTTCAGAGTTGGAAAAACAATTTACTAGTAGCATTTGTTCAACTTTCCTTTAACTCTTCAGATTATAGCAAACATCCTAAATTAGAAAACAGGGACTAATAATCACAATGGGATCTCAGGTTTCTCATTTAATGTGGGGCATTAAAAGAAACATAGCAAGTTCTTATGCAAATTCAGCTCCAAACTGAGCAGAATGTCATCTTTTTTGACTATACCCTTTAATACACTATGCTAAGCATGATGCAGCCTGTTTGCTGAAAGACCTTGCAGACCAATGGTTTAACAAAGACTAACTATTCTGTATTTATGAACATTTTTATTGTATCAATCTTGGGTATTGATAACATACTACCACAAACATATGACATAAATACTATGGTTTCACAAGGCTTCACAGCTACTCTAAGAGGAGCCAATAAATAGCAAATTCCAAGAAATAGACTAAAATAGTAAGGAAGTAGATTTATGTGCATGTTATTGAGCAAGAAAATTAAATCTATCCCAAGCAAATCAAGAGTACAAACACTGAAATGAAAGGTCAGACAAAATAGATTTTCTTACACAGGTATGAAAATAGAGCCGAACAGGATGCTCAGACAATAAAATGTATAAATATTCTGAAAAGACTTACGCTAGGTACTCAATGATAGTTCAAATATTCATCAGAGGGAGCAAGATAAAGAACCCAGCAATATTATGACATAACAATGTACACATCATTTTACTAGGAATGCCTGTGCACATAGAATCAAAGTAAAAAAGATGATTCACACATTAATTTAGCAGTCAAAAGCAGTTAAAGAATAAGGTTAAACTATACATCAAATTCAGTAAGAATATATTCAATTGGAATGGTAGTTAAGTGAGGTACTGCAGACTAAAGAGTTAAAAATAACTATTAGCAAAGGTACCATGTTTCAGATACATATTAGAAATATGTAGGAAGGAAAAAAACCCTCTTATTTTAAGTATTTGAGTAAAAATACATATATTTAGTTGATATATTTAAACCAAAGCAGCATTTTGCTAATGTAATTGATGGCTTCATTCTTTTTGCACAGAGTGCTCCACAGTTCTAGACTTTTGAGCAAGATGTAGTTTCAATCCAAGGTTTGGATAAAGCTCTTCTAGCAACTTTGGGCCAGTCATTAACTCATTCCAAATATGTTATGTAAAAGGGACTTGTGCTGCTCCTCTTTCATACTGTTGTCATTCTGCTACAGTAAAAAAATAAAAATAAAAGTGAATATAAAGCTAGTTTGATCTAGTGGTTAAGGTACTAAACTAGAAATTTGGAGATCGTGAGTTCTAGTTCCACTTTAAGCATGAAAGCTAGCGGGATGACTTGGGTCAGTCACTCTCATCCTAACCTACCTTACAGGGTTGATGTTATTGTGGGAAAAATAGAAAGATGGATTATTAGGCAATGTTTGCCACCTTAAATTATTTATATCAGTAATTTATATAAATAAAGGTTGAATATAAATAAATTAAAGTTGATGGGAAGCAGAGTTCTTCAGAAATCTTTTCATGCGACAAAACACTGTTGAGCAGTTTATTTCCTCACATAAAATTAAAAACCTTAAACCTAAATAAAAGAACAGAATAATTGAACACAATATACTTGTATATAGTATTTAGCCACATTAATTCTGTATAATTTAGATAAAAGCAAGCAAATGCTACAGTACTGTGCATCTGTTTTCTTCCTGAAATCAAAGCAGGAAGAATCAGAAATAATCTCACAGAAACCTACATGCCATCATAGTGGCCCTGCTTTTCATTTTCAGGTACATACCATAGTATGCCTCTAAACCTAAAAACATACTGCAGCAATCTGCATGGAAGAGGCCTGCATAACAATTATACCATAGGGCTGAAAAGGTCCCTAATTAGTGCTCAAAATAGCATAAGAGAAATATGGATCACCTATAGGCATTCATAAAACATTTAAGAAAAAGAAGAGAAACAGACTAAACAAGGACTAAAAGCAGAACATATTGCTGCCAGAAGTTTTCTTGTTATTAAGTATATACCTCCTCCCTTATTAAAAGTATGACTACCACTGTAAAGTAAGTACCTTTTATGGATTTTTGGAATTTCCAACCTATATAACGTATTGTAACTTATGAAATTAGATTGCAGCTAATTCTTTCCTATAGACTGATTATGAATTGATATTCTTTTGCTAAGTGATAACAAAGATTGAAATATTAGCATAAGGCTTTTGCAATAGATACAGCCTGAATTAACATCAAGCAGCTGAGCATTGAATGATAGATCTGAACCCCCAGCTGAAACTCAACCCAGAAAAAAATCGTTTGAGAAGACTGAAATATCCTTTAAATGACAGCCTGTTATGACCTGCCTCTTAAGGGGAAGAAAATACAATACTCTGACTCAGTAATACTCTTACGTTACTTTAATACACATTAATAAAGTGCCTCGCTGCCCTTTCTCTCACGTGTCACAAAAGGAAGTAATTCCATATGCCAAGATTAAAATGCTGAAGCGATTAACAATCCTTGGTAACAAAGCTGCCGTTCCCACCACAGGCAGGAGGGGAGGTTTTAAACTGCCTTTTCCTCCCAGATTCCTTCGACTTTTGTTAACGCGGCCTAGATACTGTGCTGTATTTTAACATATTGACATCCCATCGATTTAGGGGGAGCACTAGACCAAGTCCCTTATCGTCCCCTCCCATCACCCGCTGCGAGGAAGGCTTAGCGCGCCAGACAGCAGTTTATGAATGGAAGGAGCGACCCGTTATCTGCAGGCAGGAGGCGCGTGAAGGAAGCGCCGCCGACTTCAGCCCGCCAAATGTCCTCCTGGCTCTCGCTCTCCCCCCCCCCCACCTCGCCCTCGCCCCGCTTCGTGACTCACCCGGCGGTAGCGCAATAGCCCTCAAGCTCCCTACCACACGCGGCAGGCGAGGAGGGCGGCCGCCGGCCAGGCAGCTCGGCGCGAACAAGTCTCAACTTGTTTCCTAAGTGGAATATTACTCCGTTTCCCTTCCCCTCTCCCCCACCATCACCTTTCCTCACTCACGCGTGGCCAAAGCGTTTGGGTTCGTCAACCACAAGCCCCAAGGAGATCGGGGCCATCCAGCACCACGTGAATGGTACTGAAAGGATTAGAGCATACACAGAGTGTATGCTAAAACCTAATTCAGTTTTTGTTAATTGCTGTTGAGAGAAGCTCCACTGTAACCTAACCTTACAGTACAAAAGGACAAGGACCACCCAGGACAGGATCGGCTGTAGGATTTAGCAAGGAGCCGCCCCCCCCTCTCCCCCAAAAAGGCTCTCAGAGAGGGCACAAACTCAGAATTCCCTCTTGCTCCCAAAAGCTTTTTTTTTTTTCTTTTCAAAATCGGGCAGCCACGAGGCATTTTCTCTCTCTTTCTCTGCCTCCTATTCCCGTTCAAGCCGATCATTCGGAAGAACCCCCTCCTCTCCAGCAGACATACGTATCGGGTCCACATCTCTCCTTTCCCAGCTTGTCGGTAAAAGGAGCAGCTCAAACCCGGTTTTAAGCGCGGGAGTTCCTGCTCCGAATGAGCACACAAAGGAATCCGAAACTCGGGCGGGCGGGCGGACGGGGGGAGGGAGGGAAGGAGTGCTTTCATTCAGACCAGGTTTGTTCTTACCTTCCTTACATTGTTCGCCGTTGCTGGGGTACAAGGAGAGAAAGGGAGGGAGGACCAGGTCCGAAATGCCGGGCAGGGCTGGAGCACTTCTCGTAGTGACCACGTGCTCGGCCCGGTTGCGGAACTTCTCCCCCCCCTCAAAAAGAGCTGCGAATGTGGGGGTGGGGTGGGAGATCTACATAGCCAGGACCCCCCCCCCGCTTCGTTTCCTAGCAGCAGTCAGTCCTAAGGCCGGCAATTGACTGCTGTTTTTTTTTCCCCCCTCAGCTTCCCCGGCCCTTCTTTCGCCAGACAGCGGCGTCTCCTCCCGTCCAGACACTCCCTGCTACTCCCTCCGGCGTCCCCGTCTCCTCGCTTGCCACGTCCCACATCTCTTGACTATAGCCGGGGCTCGCAAACCGGGCCGGCCAGGGCAGTTTCTTCCCGCTGGTGTCGGAGGGGAACGGCCAGCCAACGACCACTGAAGTTTTAACAACGCACGACGGCTGGGAGGAGGAGAGCCGGGTCGGGCTCGTCTGCCTTGCCCTCGGCTGGCGCGGAGACCCAGCGAACAAAGAGGCAAACATGGAGGGAGAGAGGGAGAGAGAGGGACTGAGAGAGATTAGCGCAGGGCTGGCAAGACCAGGAAAGAGGCCGCTACTCACAGGAATATGGTTACTCATTGAAGACTGTAGCCTGATCATACAGCCTCGGTGCTGAGGGCGCCACCGCCGGGGGCAGGAGGAGCTAAGCCGAAGGGAACTGGAGAAGGAGGCGGCGGCGGAGGTGGTGCCGGAGCAGGGCGGCGGCGATGGACCATACAGGGCGCGGAGCAGCCGGGGAGAGAGAGAGAGCGAGCGAGACGGGGATGCCAGGAGAAGGCGAAAGAGGAGGAGCTCCGGCCGCTGGCGACGAGGCTGTTGCTAACGCGGCACTGACGGCAGAAAGAAAAAGCGGCTGGAGGAAGGAGGGGGCCAGAGGCGGAGGGAGGGCGCTTCCGTTCGTTCGCGCAAGGCAAGTAGGGGGACGGGGGCGGGCAGAGATGTCTTAAGCACCGCCTTGCACTCTCCAGCGCGCAATCGTGCGACGCCCCGCCCCTCTTAGCTGACGCCTTCAAAGCTCGGCCGCTTGGCGTCACAAACGCCTCTCGCCGAATGGCACCGCTCCTGACCAATCGGAGGGCTCGGACGAGTTGAGCCGATATGGCCAGGCGTGTGGCAGTGGGCGGGGAGCTGAGGATGTGGTGGGGGGTGGATGGGAAGGCCAAGAAGAATGCTAGAGAGGCGCGAAGCGAGGGCGGGGCGAAGGAAAGGCGGAGAAAGCCGGTGGAAACCGGTTACAGAAAGTCGGCTAACTAGCCGTGGGCGGCCGAGCTCGCAGACAGACGGGGTGGGTGGGACAAGGCGAAGGCTCGCTCCCATTGGTCGGCCGCTAGTGCTATTCCTTCGAATCCGCTCCTCTTGTTGCACTTCTGAAAGGCAATCGCAGGAATCTAACTTAATGGGTTTTTGCTTTGAGTTCCAGAAGCAGAACTCGTGATAGCCTTTTGCAACGCAGTGCAATTTACAAGCCGACCTGTAAAGTAGCATCAGTACGGAATATAGATGAGAGATCTTTGTAGCATTGCTATCCTCCGCGTCGAGTGTTACGTATTTGGAGTGAGATTCCCCCTCAAGCTCAAGATTGACAGATCCCTTTAGCACCGTACGGCTAAATTCAGTGGTTTTCATGGCGGCAGCTGCTGGGTGTGGGGTCGGCTTGCTACTCACGAAGTAAAGTAACCCCTAAATCTCCCCAGATTTTATTGGGGAACAGCGCAGACCCAAATTGTTTCCATGCAGGCTGAGGATAAGAGTCCATGATAGGCATCAGGCGAAGTGTGTTCTTAAAAATTATTCCACAATTTGCGAATCCAGATTTTGCGAAGGATTAATTGTTATGAATGTCTAATTAGAGAAAAGCTTTTGTCTGCACTGGCTTGCCTGACCTGCAGGAGCATTGCAGCCCCATCCCATAAGCAAGCTTTATTACATTTATATGCTGCCCTTCTTACTCTGAAAAGTGACCTTGGGTTTTTGTTCTGGGTAGTTTCACAACAGATTGCAGCTTTAAAATAAATAAAAACCTACAAATGTTCAGTATTTACAATTCAGATTCTAGTTTATATAGGTTTGTTTCAGCAATACAATATTGCTGGTTGTGTTATTCAATTAATTTCTAATATTGACTGTGACAAATTCATATCTCCCGTGCTAGAAGAAGTTTCCAGAAGTCTTAAATGGACACTTCCCAACGAAGGAAAGCTGTTCTGCAATCCTTTTATTCTATTATAGTGAATGTTGTATCCTGAATCTACAATACATTTTAATGTGCTACAACTTCTCCAGAATTCTGTGAGGTGGGCCGTGGTATACATTATCTAAATAAATACATAAAAAATAACAGACTCCAGTAGAACAGGCATTTATTGCTGGAGATACCATAAAGTGAAAATCTGTGTCTAAACAATTTAGGATTAAAAGTGTATTCCATACTAGGGATATATGTAAAAAAAAAATAGCATTGTGATTAGGTTTAGAATGATCACTCCACATTAGTCATGCAACTTGGACATGGATCTATTTGAAGCCAAAACCGTCTGGAAGAACACTCACATTGAATATCTGGATTAAAGTAATCATATTGGGATTAGGAGAATCTAAATTAAAATACACAACTGACTTTAAGGAATAAACTATATATATTGATATTTTGGTGGGCAAACTGAAGATGTGGGAAAGTGCTACGATAACCCAGCTAATTTTATTCATTTTTTAAAAGGTAGCATTTCACCTTGTCATTCTTCCACATGACACCAGATTTAAATAATCATAGCTCTGGATATCAGAATAATGCAATTTTTCAGTTTTACTTTCTTGTTTGCTGATTATAATCAGAAATCAACCATATATTTTTCCTATGAAAATAAGTTTCTTTGTAGACATTCTATAAACTAGGCTAACAAAACAAAGTAAATTCTTACATTACTAAGCCAAAATGTTTTATTTGGTTTTATTTTAATGTATACTGTGAATCCAACCATTTATATACCATTAGTAAGTCATTGCTACTGAATTGCAGTTGTTTGCATTTGTGACACAAATGTTTTTGAAATAATTATATTAATTAAGCTAATGTAATTATTAATTGTATTTTTTATGAAATGGTCATCCACATTAAATTTACCTATTGCTTTGCCAATATACTATTTTTTTTGGAATGTGGTTTCTTAACTAGAAATAATTTCACATAATTTAACAATCGGTTCGCCCAGTATCGAAAATGTGAGTGCATGCTCACATATATATGTTATAACATATATGTGGCGTAGTGCATTGTGTGAGCCTAGCCACTATGATTTGTTAATCAAGTTTTAAGACTTAGAATGTTAAAAGAATTCACTCTTGAGGCTTGTTTAGTAGATCATAGTTAAAAAGTCAGAGTTTGCCATGTTGTGTGAACGGTAATGCAATATAGATTTCAGCATAGAAACTTGCCATTTGTAATGATTTCTTATTTGTGGCTGTTATTAAACACCTTTTCAAAGCATCATATTATTTTACATTGCAAGTTGAACAGTTCAGTTGTCCTAAACTTTAGAATTGAAGGGATCCAAACAGTTCAACCTTAGTTGGAAAATCTATTGGAACGATAATGTTTTGTTGATATGAAAATACAGTTGCTTGTTTGCTTGTGTTCCATTTTCCTCTTTGTGCTGTGCTTGTTTCCTGTCGCCATGGATTAAAAAACGGGGATTAAGGATGGAGGTAGTTACAAAATTTAGGAGATGGGGAAAAAAACACCACAAATGAAATGTGGCAATAAAAAGTTGATTTTCCCAAAAGGGTTCTCCAACACAAAGTAATCACAGCCCCAGAAAATACATAGGTATAGATGTTTACAACCGATTGAGATTGCAAAAATAAGGACATTTGCAGTAGCTTCATAACAGCGCTGTTGCATACTTATGTCCAAATCTAAAGTATGTAAATTTCAGTTTGTGCATCTTGATGTATGTTTCATTATTTGCCTCCATGTGCCATCTATCTTTAAGGGTATTTTTATTGTTCGGTTTTCATTTATTATTTATTATTTATTTATTAATTATATTTCTATACCGCCTTTCTCCCGTAGGACTCAAGGCAAGAGTCCAAGAAAAATATAGACACACAAACATCATAACATTGCTAATTAAAATTATTACTTAGTTTGGCCAATTAAATAAAACCCAGAATTAGATAATATTTTAAAAAATCATTCACATGTTCATATATTTAGCCCCGCCTGTTGGAACATCAGGGTCTTGAGGGCATGGCGGAATATCTTATAATTATATCTCTGCAATGGAAAAGATTATATAGTGAAGAAATTAACAACAGATGTATGTTCACAAAGTAAACAGTTTCATATATTATGCTAAGATGTAATTGTAGTTTGGTTTTCATTCCAGTGTGATCTGTGAATTCAGGTGATAGCACCTTGTTCACTACATTAAACTTTAACCATTAGGGGTGAAGTAGGTTACTGGACATGATACAAATATTAAAACAAAAATTTATTGTTTAAAAAGCTTCAGCTGCATTTCCTTATTCTTTGGAAAAACTTGGGTTAAATTTAATATCATTTCTGCAGCTGACAGACCCATTTTGTATATTTGTATTCTTCCTCATTCCATCTGTAGCTGATGCAGATAAGGTTTCATCACAGCTTATATTTATTCCTAATTCTCTTCCTCATTTTTGATGATTGGTTTGTTTGTTTTTTTGCTTGTTTACTATCCATGTTGCCCCAAAACTCCAAAGTGTTGTGCAGTATCAAATTTAGGATATTACTTCAGTACAAATATAGGTCCAATATGATTGTTAACTGTATTTTTTTAAAACCAACTGCACTCTTTCCATAATCAAAAATATTCTAAGAATGGTATATGCATAAGGAAGGATGGAATGCAATTTGAGCTGTAAATTCTTTCAAACAAAAGAACCTCTTGCCTAAAGCCTAAATTATCCGCCTACTTTGTGAATTTAACTAAACTGATAGTGTAGAACTGGAAAATATGATTTAATTAACAATGCAATGTTTTGAATGATGCTCATTTAAAAAATAAACAAAAATGTTCAGAGTTAATTCAGGGAAACCAGCTTGTTATTATCTGATTTTTCTCCAACACAATAGAAGGTGTTGGTCAAGAATCTTTTAATTTCGTTATGGTGTAACCTTGAAAGAAAGGGCACAGATGGCAATCTCCTTCAGGAGAAAGAAACTAAGATAGTCTATTGCAGATATAACCCTGTACCCAGTTTCATGTTAATTATATAACAAAGATAGAACCATTTTGGGGTAGTGGTTAAGGTATCAGCCTAGAAACTTGGAGATCATGAGTCTTAGCTCCACCTTAGACACAAAGCCAGATGACCTTAGGCCAGTCACCTGCTCTCAGCCATAAGAAAGAGACAATGGCAAGGCACTTGTGAAAAACCTTGCCAAAAAAACTGCAGGGACTTGTCCAAGCTGTCTCTGAGAATTGGACATAACAGAACCAAAAAAAAAAAAAAAAAACCATGGAAAACATTTTTGTCTCAGGGCCTGGAGGAAAAAATAGCAGAACTTGATTTCAGATAGTAATTTAGGTCGAAGTGTAGCTGTGTCTTCTGCCACTCCCACCCCCACCTCAGTCCCACAAGCTGCTTTTAGCATTCCATAATACTGATCCAAAAGAGGTATAAAAGAACAAATTTTACAATCTATAAGAATAAATCTTAAGTTCTCTTTCCAGCACGCTGACCACCTGTTCTAAACAATTATTCACTCATATCAATAAATCTTTGGTCCTTCAGGTATATGTTGGAGATACCCTATTAAGCTCTAGTGGCACCTTGGTTAGAATGCAATATTGCAGGCAAACTCTGCCCACAGCCAGGAGTTTGATTCTGACTGCCTCAAGTTTGACTCAGCCTTCCATCCTTTTGAGGTCAGTAAAATGAGAAGCCAGACAGTTGGGAGCAATATGCTGACATTGTAAACTATTCAGAAAGTGCTATAAAGCACTATGGGGCAGTATATAAGCCTTATTGCTATTGGGTTGAGGTTTTCAGTATGCTTCTGCCATAGAGTGCATATTAGATGGTCTCAGTGGTGAAATCCAATTTTTTTTACTACTGGTTCTGTGGGCATGGCTTGGATGTGGTGTGGCTTGGGCGTGATAGTGTTGTGGCCTGCCAGCGGCCTGCACGGATCGTGGCTGATCCCGACGAGGAGGCTGGTGTGTCGTGCCAGCAGCCTGCGCAGCCAGTGCTCGCGTCGGACAGCGAGGAAGCTGAAGAGGATGTGGTGCCAGAGGCAGAGACTCAGCCAGGGCCTTCAGAACCTCCAGAGGCTCCTTCAAGTGGAGAGAGCAAAGTGGAGGAGCCTCTCCTCAATGCTCGAGCATGCAGGGCTGCCAAAAGGCAGGAGTGGCTACTCAGGAGGAGGAGGTCTCCTCGAGAGTAAGGCTTGAGGATACTTGGCCACTCCCTTAGCCTATTTAAGTCGCACGTTAGTAAGTTTCTGGCTGGAAACAACTTGTAATTATCAGAGCATTTTTGGAAAAGTCTTATCGTATCTTGTTTTCTGGGCTGGTTGCCAACCTTTCCCGGACTTTGGTTTATTCTTGCTACTTAATAAATTTGATAAGGACCGTTGGTGTGTGTCAATATCCTTGGGAATCCGGAGCTGGGGCAGAACAGACGGGAAGGATACTGCAAAATCTCCATTCCCTCCCCACTCCTGGGGGAAGGATATTGCAAAATCTCCATTCCCACCCGACTCTGGGGCCAGCCAGAGTGCCAAACTAATTGCCAAACTACTCAAAATTTCCGCTACCACTTCTCCGAACTGCTCAAAATTTCTGCTACCAGTTCTCCAGAACCTGCTGGATTCACCCCTGGATGGTCTTCACTAAGCCATGGTCTAGGACAGTGGTCGGCAAACCATGGCTCACGAGCCACATGTAGCTCTTTGGCCCCTTGAGTGTGGCTCTTCCACACTCGTGATGCCCTGGCGGCTGCGGCTGTGGCTGAGCCGGGAGCGTGCGCACGCGCAGGGAGACCCTTCTCAAGCAAGCGCCGAAGCTCAGGAAAGGTGCACACAGGATGAGCAGCGGCTTGCTTAAGGAGGGTCTCCCCACGTGTGTGCATGCTCCCGGCTCAGCCACAGCCGGCTAGGGCATCACGAGAGTGGGAGGAGGAGGAGAGTGCAGGAGAGAAGCTGTCTTCGCGCCACATTTGCACATAAGGCAGCCTTTGCTTCCTGCCCCTTCAGGCTGGAGTCTGCACCCTCCGCACTCAGCCGAAGAGCTGCTGGGGGTGGGGGATGAAACAGCAAGGCGATGGCCAGAGGAGGGGGAGGAGGACTGTCACCCGAAGGGAGGGGGAGAGACAGAGAGGTGGGGGGAGAGAGAGAGACATAGAGACACATACAGAGTGATACATAGAGAGGTGTGAGAGGGGAAGAGAGGGAGAGATACAGAGGGAAAGAGACATGGGGGGGAGAGGGGGAGATAGGAAGAGGGGGAGAGAATGGTTTTGTGGCTGAGTAGGCATGGCTAGGGTGGGGTCATGTGACTGGATGAGTGAGTGATATCGAGTTGACCTCGCCCACCCGTGGCTCCGGTGTGGTTTTTTTCTATGGGAAACGGGTCCAAGTGGCACTTTGAGTGTTTAAGTTTGCCGACCCCTGGTCTAGGATAAATAAGGACTCAAGGCTCCCCACCTCTCACCCCATATGCATCACCTCCTTATTACTTACAATGTACCTCAGAGACATTTCTTATTCACCCAATTTAGAAATATCATTTTGGGAATATCTTACATGCAGTTTAAATTTTCCACACCATTAACAACATACTGGTATCTTCAAACAACACCATTCTTTCCAGTCCTGAGTTTTTGTGCAATAATTAATTTATATTTTTTGGCTGGTGGGGGATGGTTCCCATTCTTACATTTCATTTTTGTGAATACAATATTGCCTATTTAATAATTTTCTGGATTTCCTATAGTTAAAATAGCTATTAAACCAAAACAGGCCTCTTGCTGCTTTATTAAGTGAGAATTAAAGGTTCTCATAACTACATTAAAGTTGATTCTTAAGAAGGAAGTTATTCCTTCCAAAATCGTACTGTGCAAAAAAAAAAAAAAAAAAAAAAGTTTCACAGAAACAAATACCACCCACTTTCCTTATTAGTATAAGACAGAATATAGATAAGCAATTTTTAAATCTGTGCTTAGTCATTCCATAACTAACCAGACTAAATATCTATAAGAAGACAGTATGACAAACATCAAATCTTTTGGGGGGGAGTAAATCCACTGAATTCAATTGCGCTTACATCTGATTTGTCATACATTGGATTGAACTGGATACAGTTCAAGGCATACGATGGATTGAAATGATTACCATTTAGTAATCATTTCATCTGAATATCTTAATGTACATCTAATCACACCATTTTATCTATATTTTTGAAGGAAAAGGAGCAAGGCTGCACCAATTAGTCAAGCTTCCACAATGCTTACCATTCAGTTACTGAATCGTGTTAGGTTAAGAACAGCAAGCTGTTAGCAAGAAAAGCAAGTGCATATTCAAAAGTACTTCAAACCCATATATACAGGCTACATCCGGAGAAGAAGATGCATTTACAAACCTTGACAGGACTGAAATTTCAGATCCAGCTCATACAATTCAGTGGCAGCAAACTGAAATAACGCTTTAGACGTGTGACAGTGAATGCAGATGCTCTTATAGAAATCATGTGAGGCATATAATTTGGGGTGGCTCTTATATGAGCCTTGCAGTTCAGTTTTCATCAGAGACTGACAAGAGAACCTAAACTGGTTGGGACTTAGTTTGTGTTTTTATTTAGCTAAACAAAAGGGTATCGTAAGCTCCCTCCAGTGCAAATAAAGCACAAGTCAGAATTTCTAACCCATAGTAAACAACTTGCTGTTTAGGGAACTTGCCACAAATCCTATAATAGAAATTCATGTGTTGAGAATGTTATTATTTTCCTGTAAACCACAGAATCATTTTTTTTAAAGACTCTTATTTATTCTTGCACAACAGTGGCTTATGGAATGAATGAATCACCTAGCTTGTTGTTGTTATCTTTAAAATGAGACTCTTTGGGGGACCTTTACAGAAGTTGTTGAGATAAAATGAAATTGTTTTCTGGCAACACTATAGCAGGGCTGTTGTTATCTGTTGTTATCAATAGACCGAGAAAGGCATTATATACACCACTGAGACCATCTACAAGAGAATCGGTTCGGGACTTCTCTGGAGTATATAATACAAGTCATGTGTTGTTTTCACTTTGTTCACTTGTTTGCAGACCAACAGGCCCCAGTTAGCTGAGAGAATGTTTGCAAAGGTTTTATCCACTGAAGTTTAAAAGTACTATAATACGAAGTTTCTGATTTTAAAAAACAATACTATTTCCAGATCATCCAATGCCCACAAACCTAAAGTAGAATATCACCACTAGAATAATTTAAAAAAACCAATAATAGCAAATAACATCAAATAATGCAGGCACTTTTAATCAACCAAAGGCTCACTGAACGAAAACCGTTTTATGACCTTTTCGTTTGTGTGTCTCTAGAAGGAAAGCTTTCCATAAAAATCTGGAAATCATGACATCACATCTGAACTACTGCAATATGCTCTACTTGGGGCTGCCCTTGAAGAGCATTCAGAAGTTTAGTACACATGCAGTAGCATGTGTAGTAAATGGCAGTGGGTCCTTGACATATGTAACTCCACTACTCTGAGTTGCATTGGTTACCAGTGTGCTTCCAGCTCCAGTTCAAGGTGCTGGTTTGTCACCTTTATAGCTCTTCATGGCTTGGGATGGATTATTTGTGGGCTGTCTTTCCCCCGTTGATTCCAACTGTCCAATCTGGTCAAGCAGGATGGGCATCAGGTCCCATCAGCTAAAGAATGCCAGTTGGTGAGGCCTAGAAGTTGTGGCTTTTGTACCTTAGCCCCATCCCATGAACCATTCTTCCTCTGGATATCAAGATGGCCCTCACCCCACTGTCTTTTCATTAAGTCCTTAAGGACTAGTTCTGTGGCCAGGCCTGAGACACCAAGTGTAATCCTGTTTCTTAGTTATATTAGTGATTTTAGTGTATGATTATTTTCCTCAGCTATGTATTTTGATTTTTCTGTAGCCATAATTACTTTTATGCTTAATTTTGTTCATCGCCCAGAGTTACTTGTTGAGACAGGCAGCCGTACAAATTGAATGAAGAGTAAATAAATGTCTCCTGAAATGTGGATAGTCATCTTCCAAGCTCAGTAATTAAAATACTTATATAAATCTGTAGGATTAGAATTTTTTTCCCAAGCAGTAGCATTACAACTTGTGTAAGTAGTGTTACTTATACTTCATATCTAAGATAATATAAATCACGCAAAGGAAGTTACTTTTTTAGCTCAGAAAGAATCCTGATGGCATCATAAAAATTAGAATAGAATAGAATAGAATTTTTATTGGCCAAGTATGATTGGACACACAAGGAATTTGTCTTGGTGCATATGCTTTCAGTGTACATAAAATAAAAGATATGTTCATCAAGAATTATAAGGTACAACACTTAATAATAGTCATAGGTTACAAATAAGCAATCAGGAAAATATAAATATAAATTGTAAGGATACCAGCAACAAGGTTACAGTCATACACTCATAAGTGGGAGGAGATGAGTGATGGGAACGATGAGAAGATGACAAAATTAATAGTAGTGCAGACTTAGTAAATAGTTTGACAGTGTTGAGGGAATTATTTGTTTAGCAGAGGGATGGTGTTCAGGGAAAAAAACTGTTCTTCTGTTTAGTTGTTATAGTGTGCAGTGCTCTATAGCGTCGTTTTGAGGGTAGGAGTTGAAACAGTTTATGTCCAGGATGTGAGGGGTCTGTAAATATTTTCACAGCTCTGTTTTTGACTCATGCAGTATACAGGTCCTCAATGGAAGGAAGTTTGGTAGCAATTGTTTTTTCTGCAGTTCTAATTATCCTCTGAAGTCTGTGTCTGTCTTGTTGGGTTGCAGAACCAAACCAGACAGTTATATAGATGCAGATGACAGACTCAATAATTCCTCTGTAGAATTAAACTGCAGAAGAACAATATGGTGAAAAGGACAAATATGATTAAAAACAGGGGGGGAAATAATTTTTAAAAGCACTGCACAAAATTATATTTTTAATCACGCTAAACATCTAAAGAAACAAAACATTTTAACAAAAGAAAAGAGGCAATTGGATTTCTTTTAGAAGTTCAATAGTGAGAATGGGGGAAATTGACATACAGTGTATCTTTGCTTTTATCAAAAGAAAAAAAAATCTGATTATAGATGATAAGCTTCCTGTTTTACCTTGATATGTATTGGATACTTGGGCATTCAGAGTTGAAAGGAAATAGGCTGAAAATAGTAGTCAGAGCAATTAGTATTACTGCCAGTACAGCATCTCTAGACATTGTCCAGTTCATTTCCTTCCTGGAAAGTTCAGATTTGAAAAGAGAAGAGTCACATGTGCACACTAATGAAAACAAATACCATCAGAAAACAATCTTCAATCCACAATTTGTGAAAAGCGATTGAAGCCAACCAATGATAGTCTACCTCACGATGAATAAATTGCAGAAAGAAAGAATGGTTTGTAGGTGGAGTTCTTCCCAAACACAAAGCAAGGTTAAAGAATTACAGGTAGTCCTCGATTTATGGCCACAATTGAGCTCAAATTATTTGTTGCCAACATTTGTTAAGTGAATTTTGCTCCGTTTTACGATCTTTCTTGCCATGATTGTTAAGTGAATCACTGCAGTTGTTAAATTAGTAACCTGGTTGTTAAGTGAACCTGGCTTCTCCATTGATTTTGCTTGTCAGAAGGTTGCAAAAGGGGATCACATGACCCCGGGACACTGCAACCGTCATAAATGTGAGTCAGTACCCAAGCTCCTGAAATTTGATTATGTGATTGTGGAGATGCTGGAATGGTCATAAGTGTGAAAAATAAGTCACTTTTTTCAGTGCCATTGTAACTTTGAATGGTCACTAAATGAACTGCTGTAACTTGAGAACTACTTGTACCTTCTTATTCTTCCTAAACAGATTGGAAAAAAAATATCTTAGTACAGTTTGCTTAGCCACATTTTTATTGATGTCATAGATGTATGAAAACTTGAGCAGTTGGTATGAGGCAGTATTTCAAAGCTGCCAAACCACAATTTTTGTCCACTGAAAAAGCAAAGAAATAGAAGCCCAGATCACAGTGAGGCAAAGATTCCAACCAGTAAGAAATCAGCCTGTCCACGAGATCTGCAGATCCTAATAATGGAAACTAAAACCTCACCTTTGGTGCTATTTCAGAAACACTGCTGTTCTGCCAGAAAGCAATTGGCTTAGCTGTTGCATATAGTTCATGTGATATCAAATGGATATATAGCTGATTTTTAAACTGATGCAAAACTTTCATGTAGAAGCAACCGGATAATACCAGATCGTTGGTGCTATATGTGAGCAGTGGTGGTAGATGAATCTGTTTTATTCCTTTTGGTATTTAGGCTGAAGTTCAGTGGAACAGATTAATAAAGATAGCAGCTTCAGAACTTGGACCTACCTTTTGGGAGAAATATAATTTCATTATATACCATCTACGATGAACTAAAAGTGGCCAAATGTTTTGGGCTTGGCCACTCCAAGGGTGGTCTGAGATCCAGAAAGAAGCTGAGGCCTTAAATGCAGCCTATTTTACATACATGCTATATAAGTAGTCCTCGACTTATGACCACAATTGAGTTCAAAATTCCTGTTATAAAGTGAGACATTTGTTAAGTGAGGTTTGTCCCACTTTACAACTTTCCTTGCCACAGTTGTTAAGTGAATCACTGCAGTTGGTAAGTAAGTAACCCGGTTGTTAAGTGAATCTGGCTTCCCCATTAATTCTTTTTGTCAGATCACATGATCACCTTTGGGACACAGCAATGGTCATAAATATGAACCAGTTGCCAAGCATCTGAATTTTGATCAGATGATCATGGGGATGCTGCAAAGGTTGTAACTGTGAAAAATGGTCATAAGTCACATTTTTCAGTGCTGTTATAACTTTGAACAGTCACTAAATGAACTGTTGTAAATTGAGGACTACCTGTTTTGCCTGCAATGAATTCATACTGTATGCTAAGCCCCAATTTACTAAATAAAACATAAATCCCAAGATTCCCTTAAAATGTCACAACTTAAACTTATGCTTTGCAGGCATGCTGAGTCAAAACAAGCAAAACCGTTTGATGGCTGAGCAGGATCTGCAAGCTTAGCTGGGTTTCAAAATCTTTGCTTTCCAGGAGAGTAATTTATATTTCAAGGGAATTCAATTTAGGGCTTTTTGCATACAAAATAAATATTCTGGAGCAACGTTTCCCAACCTGGAGGACTTTCAGATGTATCAAATTCTCAGATTAGCTACAGCTTTAAAAAATCTGAGAATTGAAGATCACATTCTGTATTTGACTGAACCACAGTCCTTATTTACATCATGTGCTCCAAGTCAGTGAACAGGATAGTGAAGGGTGTTAATCTGATTACTGTTTCTTTCACATGTATCAAAATCTTTTGTCTATGGAGTTCAGTGCCTTTAACCCGAACTAGCAAAAGCTTTCTAGAGGCTTCAAGATTTTACTTGTCATCTGTTGGCTGATCCAATTTTAGTGGAGCGGTCAGGAACATTAATTCTGGATCTGGAATTTTAAATGTTGTGCTTTCCAGTAACCTTAATTCCCACATTTTCTAAAAATGTTTCTTCATGTAATATAAACCAGCCTTCTTGAGTCGGATACCTAACTGTTATCAGTTAGGAATAATTGGAGTTGCATTGTAACATATCTGGAGAATGCCAGGTCGGGAAAAAGAAGCAATCAGGAAAAGAATTGATTAGAGCTGTACTTTTTAATAGGTTTATTTGGTAAGGTAATAATGATAGTAACATTAGTAATCAATCATCATCATCAATAATTAGTGCTGAATGTTCAGGGCATTTTAGTTTTTAATGTAACCTAGATTGTTTTTATAAATATAATAAAGAAAAATGTTATTGGACTTTCTGTTCACAATTATGGACACTTTATTCAAGACTATTTTTCTCCCCATATCAAATCTGTATTGACACGCTGATTTGGATCATTTTCAGATGGATTTAAACTGAATGGATTGGCTAAAGGGAAACATGATGCAGAAGTCAGTTTTTTTAATTTAGTCAACAGTGTTATGTATTGTATTGAACATGCTAATAATTCATTTTTGAATTAGGTTTTAATTCAAAATTCTTGACTGAACTTCTAAAATGCTTAAAGGCAATATTTCCAAACTGGAAAAACATACAATATTTTTGTATCACTATTAAGCATTTATTCCTCATTTTTACAACTACACAAAGAGGTAATTAAGGTTGTCTCTCCTGTAGTTAGATTTAAATCCTTTCTAAGTAAGAACAATGGAACACTTTACTTCTTAGAATTCACTTGTGATTTATTTTTCACTTGTCCTGAGTAATTCTGTTTGTTAGAACTAACAGAGAGGTCCTTACTTCACCTTTGGAGAAGAAAGATGTTAAAGAGATCCTATTTTTAGTATAGTTTTATTTCACTGATTTTTCTCATTTCCCTTTTGCTTTTTTCTGACATTTGGATTTGAAATAAGAGGTCCTTGGTGCTCTCTGAACTTGATTGTGTTCTTGCAGATGTTTCCTTATCCAAACTAGGTATCATCATCAATTTGAAATATCATATCTCTAAGTGCTAACTGGAAAAAAAAAGCAGTGCAGGTACATATAAATGGAACTTTATGGCCTTGTTGCTGAAACAGGATCCAAATTGGACCCAGAATGAAAGAATATGAATGTAAGATTGCAGAATTTTTTTCTATGTTTAAGAATCCCACAATCTGAACATACACCAGTCTCTAATATGCCTTTCACTATCTTTTTCAAAAACATTGTTGGAAAAATGGAAATATTTCCTTGTTTGTGTCATGGTATTATTTGGGACAAACTGAGTGTTATGAGCATCTACCTCAATTGAAATGTTCCTTATTTTTTAAGCATGTTGTCATACTTACAGTTCATTTGATCACATTATTTCTAAAAAAAATTAACCATGTGACAGGCAAAAATGCAGTCTGGGTTGGATTTTTTTGCCTTCCAATTTTGCAGACGGTTACTCAATATTCATTACTCATTACTCGTGAGACATACTCTGTAAATGTAGATTGTTATATATTTCATGATTGTTTAAAACAGTGTGCAGTGATTGGCATCCATTTTATCCATAGCATTGCTTTAAACTCGGCGTATGCAA
The DNA here is from genome assembly GCA_022577455.1 of Arizona elegans. Lineage (NCBI taxonomy): Eukaryota > Metazoa > Chordata > Lepidosauria > Squamata > Colubridae > Arizona > Arizona elegans. The sequence goes on along the minus strand of JAKOOJ010000001.1, from coordinate 211,792,769 downwards.
CAATGTGACACTTGCTAAATATTTGAAACTGCAACTCCCAAAATTTCTTATCAGTGACTTTGCTAGCTGGATCTGAAATCACATCTGGACCAATCAGGTAAATATCAGATTGCTTACCTCCTCTTTCTATTGCCAACTGTCACAGTGACATAAAAAATATGCTGCGCAAGAAGAGACTCAGCGCTCTTATGAAATCTGTGGGGCTGTAAATGCAACAGTGAAGATCCCAATCTCACTATTTTTTAAATAGAAGAAGGTCAACCTGCTCTGGGTAGCTGTGACTTGCTTGTTCAGAAGAAGTTACTAGCAGAAGAGGCTGCTTTGCGCAATTTCTTCTGCAGAAAAACACAAACAAACACACAAGTAAAACTTCAAAGATGAACATTAAGTGGAAAGGTGGCGCAAGCCTTAATCTGATTCTAAATTTCCCTTTAACTATCATTTGGTGCTACCACAACATCCGTGGGAGGAAAACAACCTTTTGAATCCATGCATTCAAAAAGCAGTGGCATGCATAAACAATCATTAGTGGCTGTGCATCTCTGCAGTCATCACTGGCACGCCGGTGAATTTGAAAGACTCCTACCTATTTGGGACGGGCCTAAAACAGATTTGGTAAGAGAACCGGAAACTGAATGAGCAAAAGTCAGGCCCTCTGTTTGCTGCATCTAAGGATAGTAAAATAATGTTGTAGCTGAAAACTTCTGGCGTTCAAGAAAACCTTGATTTCCTCCACTTAACATATCATTGGATATCACAGTCTCCTATTTAGCTCTAAAACTGTAATTTCATTTTCCTGCCTTCCTAAAAAAAAACTTTCTTAAAAAGCAGGGTTAAAAAAAGCAGTCGGTAAAGTATCAGTAGTTTGATGAGTAGGTAGCTCAGTTGACAAAGGCTGGAGGCAAGAAGGACAAACTGCTCCAGTTCACTGGACTGCTGGGTTAAGGTCCAAGGATTAGACAGAACAGAGGCTATTACCCAAAATCACAGAAAACTGATGCAAGCTTAAAAATACTTTCTTGTTTTCTTACGGGCAGGGCTAATACAGGTAGTCTTTGACTTATAACCATTTGTTTAGCAAGTGTTCGAAGTTGGTACAGTGGCACTGAAAAAAAGTGACATGATTGGTTTTCACACTTATGACTATTATAGCATCCCCGTGGTTATGTAATCAAAATTCAGGGGGCTTGGCAACTGGTTCATATTTATGATGGTTACAGTGTCTTATGTTCACCACTCCCACCCAGCTTCCAACAAGCAAAGTCAATAGGGGAAGCCAGATTTGCTTAACAACTGGAGTGATTAATTTAAGAACTGTGGCAGGAAAGGTTTTAAAATGGAGCAAAATTAAACTGTCTTGCTCAGCAATGGAATTTTTCAGCTCCATTGTCATCGTAAGTCAAAAACTACTTGTACATTGTGCTGTGTGTGTAAATATACATGCATACATACATGCACCAAGTGGTTAAGGCATTGACCTACAAACTGGGAGACCATGAATTCTAGTCCTACTTTGGACACAAAGCAAGTGAGGTGACCATGGGCCAGCCCCTCTCTGTCAGCCCTCAGAAGAAGGCAAGGGCAAACTACTTTTTAAATCTTGGCAAGAAAAGGCAGTTGCTAGGAGTCAACAATAACTCAAAGGCATTATATGTAGGAGCTATAGATCTCTAGATGTATTGTCTTAATCCACTTGGGCTCTAAATAGTGGTTTGTTAAATAATCCACATCCATCCAATGAGGTAAAAACATTATCTTCAAGGCAAAAAAACTCTTATATTCAACCATGCTGTTTCTTTATATATTTAATTAAAAACAAGCTAGGCAGTTAAAAGCATAGGTACAGGTAAGTAAGGGAAACCAGTTTGGTGGGGTGGTTGAGGCACCAGAAATCATGAGACCACAAATTCTAATCCTGCCTTAGGTCCAAAGCCATCTGGGTGACCTCGGGCCAGTCCCTCTCCCTCAGCCCTAGGAAGGAGGCAAGGACAAGCCACTTCTGAAACACCTTGCCAAGAAGACTTCAGGAACCAGTCCAACACTACAACACTACACTACGATCATGCGGACACTGCAACAATCATAAGTGTGAAAAATAGTCATCAGTCACTTTTTTCAGTGCTATTGTAACTTCGAACGCTCACTGAACAAATGGTTGTAAGCAGAGGTGGGTTCTACTTATCTTTACTACCAGTTCGCAACGGGGCATAAGCTTCCTGATGGCGTTGGGGTCGGAGGGGGGAGCCTCCTGACGGTTTTACTACCGGTTCTATAGAACCGGTCCGAACCGGGGGCAACCCACCACTGGTTGTAAGTCAAGGACTATCTGAATTGGGGCTTCCGGTTGGCACCGTCTGGTGTCACGGACGGTCTTCTTGGACCGCCAGCCCCGCGATTCGGTTCGAGCCATTCTGACAGCGCTAATCAGCTGTCAGACAGCTTAAAAACCTCTCCTTTGGGAGAAGAAGGAGAGGAGAGCCGGTGGGCGAGGGTAGAGCTCCCCGGGAGCCCCTGGAGTAATTCCAGGGGCTTGGAGGGTGAGAATTCCCCATTCAGCCCACTGAAGCTCCGGATCCGTGGCGACTCCGTTTAAACGGAGCCAGACGCCGGCGACCGACTCTGCTGCCGAAGAAGATTAACTGATTTCAAAAAGCAGACAGAACGGAAGCAGGAGAACAAGCTTTTGCAAGTATATGCTTAACTCCTGGGATACATTGTTTCTATTTGATTTTGCTGAGCTGGAGCTGGAAATGGCATCTTTGTTGTGGGTGTGAAAGTGAAAGTAGGAAATGAAAGTGCTTGTTAATAGACCTGTGCTCAGAGACTGGATTTAAACTGCTGGATTTGAGAGCTGGGTCTAGAAAAGACTATCTTGCTTGATAAACTACAAATAAATCTGAGAAAGCTGCTCAAGAGATTTTATGGCTGTGAAAAGAAAAATTCTTTTAAAATAATATGGCTTCCAAGGAAGGAGTTTCTGAAAGTGGAGGCTCTTTAATGGCGTCAGAAATGACACAGAGAACTGAAACACAGAGCCAGGAGGCTTTTTTTAGAGACCTTGCAGAATTTATAAAGGAAGCCATGAATAACCAAATTGAAATTATTAATAGCTTTACAGCAATCATGGAACAAAAATTTACAGAACTGGTGGAGGATAAAAAAGCAACTGAGGATGTTTTTGAAGAAAGCATAATGACAATGTAGGAGACATTTTGATCAAGACAGAGAAGCTGGAACTGGCTGACCCTCAAGAATCTTCAAACCTTCTTCCTGCCCTTTTGGAACTAACTGACAGAACTTTTCAAAAATATAATTTGGAGCAGAAAGAAGAAGAAACTGATCAGCTCTACGAGGTTCCGGAGGATTTGGCAGAGGCTTTCACACAATTTATTGAAATGCAGCAACTGGATTTTTCTGTGCAAACTGATCGAGTTAACTCTTTGTTCTATGAACTGACTGTCTATACAAGCAAAAAGAGTCGATATGGGGGCTCTAAACCAGAGGAAATGGTTTTGAGAAAGGGACAAGTATTAAAGATACATCAACCCCCAGTTAAAATTCAAAACCTCCTCAAAATAAAAGAAGGAGGGAGGAAGAAAGATTGGAAAAAATACAGAAAGAAAGGAAGAAGGGAAGATTAATTTTTTCTGGTCTAACTATTGATGTATTAATGATTAACTACAATGATTAACTAAATGAATTGAGAGTTTAATTAATGATTAATTAAGGTTTAGTTATTGTTAAAAATATTTGAATATTGAGAACAAAAGCAGGAGGAATAGCCAAATGATTAAGTATGTATTATCTACTAGTGTTTGTTACTGGTTTTTTAAAAAAATTCTTGGGGCTAAAGGATTATATGTTATTTTGTGTTTAAAGGGAGGTTGATGATTAATCTGTAGAAGGGGAGTTAAGGGGTCTAGGAAGTTTTAATGTCTTGCATTAATTTAGCATATTTTAGCATATGTTTGGTAAAACCTATACCCTGTTTTTCTTCTGGGAAGTCGGGGGAGGGGGGAGGGAAGGGGGGGGTTGCACAAATGTTTAAATAGATAAGTGATTTGTTTAATTTGTTTGAATTTTAAAAACAATAAAAAAAATTTTGCTCGATAAAAAAAAAAGGACTATCTGAATTTAAGACATGGTGTTTCGCGAAGAATGAATGAAACGGCGATTGGAGACAATATTTTTATAGCATTTTATGATAGCTCTTCTAGACAGACCACTTGAAACATTTGAGAACTGCAATGCCTCCACAGAAACTCCAAACTACTGGAAGTTGCTTCTTTCCATATCCATGCCACTACTCTCGAAAATCTGGTGTTTGTGCAGGGATTCCTTCCACAGACAGCAAAGGCCGATGCCGCCTCTGTTTGACCAGCTGCCATGAGAAAATATTTGAACTATTCTTCCTTGGACAAGCCATACATTTGATTTGCACTCAGTGATGTATCATTGCTAAATAGTGTCTCATTAACGATGGTAATATCTCTGAAATCAGAAATGCCTTTAGCTGTTTGCTTGACTTTGTTTATATATATCATACATCTTTATGAAGACATTAATTTATGACATGCTTCTCTGAGAATGTTGGCTGTTCAGTGTAAGTGCCTAACTTCCCTTCCCAGTATAATTTCGGTTTTGTACAAGCCTGTGACACAATGTGCCAAAACTTCCGAACGTCATATGAGTAGCAGTGAAAACTGTAGGCGCATATTTCATTTTTTTGCCTGTGTTATTTGTCTACTAAGCTTCTGACCATCTTTCAATCAAGGATACTATATTTAACATGATTTAGGCAGTGAAACTAAAAATAACAAAAGCTAACTGACGCTGTAGCAAGAAGCCTAAAAAATACCCATTCAGTAATATTTAAACAATATTTTTTAAATAATATTTTTAGCTTCCTGTAAATTCAGATGAAGATATCATTTTGTCTTTTTTTGGCTAGCACATTTTGGGTCCTCAGAGAAACATACTGGCTGCATTTACGCAACAGACTCTCACCCTGGTCACAACTTCTTTATCCTCCTATCATCGGGAAGGAGATATAGAAGCATAGCCAGCTGCACAAACAGGCTGAAGAACAGTTTTTATCCATGGGCTGTCAGACTTCTGAATGCGAAATAACTTCATTACTACGTAGTACGATGGACTTGCAGGGCTGGCACAATGTGTAACATGTTCACACTGGTGCAGTAGGACTGGGGGTTGTTAATATGATTTATTGGGTTAGGGATTTTCTGACTTCATTGCGAGTTGTATTGTATTGGGGAGGGTGCACTGAGGGAGCTCAACCAATCTCATTGTACATATATTGTGCACTGACAATAAAGATTTGAAATTTGAAATTTAGACACTAAACCGGAAAAATGGTGGTGTATTCATTTGGGATTCAATTTACTGAGTGAACTAAGTCATGGTTTCCAGCAGTAAATTTTGTAAAAATAAATTATGGCTTATTTAATAAACATTAGACAAGCATGGCTTATATGTTTGGTGACCACAGCCATGTTCATGTTAACATTAGGACTGTGTGGATATGGAGTAATTATCAGCTGATTAAAAGTCTATGTGAGGCAGGCATTAGTTGGGTTCTTCTGTTTGTGCAGCCTCAGCAAGGGAAGAATTTTCATATTAGTCTGTTCCAGCGAAAACATTGAGACCGCAAGACCTAATCATATGATGTTTTGTGGCATCTTAAAGATAATTTACTGCAGCATTAATCAGAAGTGTGCAATCTTTTTTGCAGGTCACATTTGACCTTCCTTAGTGTGCTACTGTTGGCCAATTTCACCTTCTTTGAGTGCCCTGGCCTGGTCCTGGGCAAAGGATTTCCATATCCTGAAGGCATTTCTAATGGTTTTGATTGAGTTACTAATGTCTGACAGCTTCGTATTGATTTCAAGTGTCAAACTAGGCTGAATGTCTCAAGTGTTTCCTTCTTTAGTGACCCAGGGTTTCCTGGGGTCAAGCTTGGCCAAGATTAGTGTGTGATTGGGCTAAAAAATGTCATGGAGACTTTTTCCTCCTAACAGTACATTTCCATAAATTCTAACAGAGCATGGGAATTCACTTTAAAAATGTGAAGGACAGGACAAAAAAGTAAGTGGGCCAGAAGGGGGAAAAAACTAAACACTGATTTAATTGACATTTGGTTCAAGTTAAAATAACTTAATCATGACTATAACTACTTGCCTTATTCAATCATTCTATCTCATCCAAAAATCACAGTTCAGCGGCCAGTTCTGAAGGAGTTTTGGGAACCACAGGCATAATCATAAGCTTCGATGGAGGTATGCTTTCCAACAGGATCCTCTTAAGTTGGACAATTACAACAATCTTTTTGTGGGAGGACATTGGCAATCACAGCCTAGAAGATTGTGAAGGTATTTAAAGGAGAAGTATTTAAAAGCAAAGATGAAGGACAATGTGGAAAGTACCCTCTGTGATCATTCAAATACAGTTAAAAGATATGCAAAGAAGCACGGCAGCCTTCAGAAGAGTTTAATGATAAGACAATCTATAATTGCTAGTCAGGATGAGACAGCAGACCATGCTTTTCAAATGCAAATCAACTCACCCTTTGGAGAGAGGGAGAGGTAAACAAATATAAATAAATGCATAAAAGTATGTCTCCCTTTGAGCTTGCAAGGCCAAGCAGGCATTTATTTGAGTGAATAAGTTCTTTGTCCCATTTTTTCCCATTGAAGTTGCTGAGGCCAAGCAAACAGTGACAATCCTAGATACTCATCCCCAAATTGGGCTGGATATAGATGGGCACATATCAGTGCAGGAGAACAAGCTGAAATTAAATCCAGATGAGAGAGGGGTGCTATTGATAAGGAGAAACCTGGATTTGCAGGGAAAGAAAGTTTTGGATGGGGTTTTGTTCTTCGAGAGGGAACAGCTTTGGAATCCAGAAGTGCTTCTTGAACCCCAGCTGTCACTGGATTTGCAGCCAGTGATTGTGGTAAAAAAAGCACAATTGCATGAGTATAATTAGTGTACAGATTATAACTGGACTGATGATGATGAAACACCTGCAGGAAAACAACCAAGCTCAGACAGCAAGGAGGACCCTTTATTTTAATCCTGAGCTGCAAATATTTTCCTTAATTAATTACAATGGTCCTGAACTTATTAGACTTTGTGACAATTATCAGCTTCTTATTACTAGCCTGCTTTATCCACTGCATCATGCTCTACGTGAGGTTGTCCTTGAAAATTATTCAGACATTGCAATGAGTCCAAATTGTAATGGCCAGGCAATTTAGCAATATAAAGTATAGAAAAAGAAGAGTTCTTGCGGATTTTTTCAAAGGTGCTTTTTCAGGAGGCAACTAGACTTTCTTGTTTTTTCTTTTGAAGACATTTCGCTTCTCATCCAAGAAGCTTCTTCAGGTCTGACTGGATGGTGGAGAATGGAAGGATCACCATCCAGTCAGAGCTGAAGAAGTTTCTTGGATGAGAAGCGAAATGTCTTCCAAGAAAAAAACAAGAAAGTCCAGTTGCCTCCTGAAAAAGCACCTTTGGGACAACCATGAACTGGATGACTGAGAATCTCTACAGACTTCTTGTGGATTTATTCCGTTAGTTGTTGCTGACTACAGGGGGCAGCACTCATCTCCTTTTAAGGTCATTGAGCCAGTACTGTATGAAGATGTTTCTATGGTCATGTGGCCAGCATGAGGTTGCAGAGCACCGTTTCCTCCCCACTGAAGTGGTACCTATTTATCTATTCATATTTGCATGCTTTTGAACTGCTAGGGAGTGGGAGCTAGGCAAAGATGGGCATTCACCCTGTTGCTTGATGCTTCGGTCTTGAACTTGGGCTGTCAGCCGACAAGCCCAGTGTCTTAATCATTGAGCCATTGCACTACCCAAATACAAGGTATAGAAATCATAAAATGCTAGTTCTGAAAGACTAGTTCTGGCTTTGCCAATTGCCTCTTGCCACATTTCAAGGTATTCTTTTAAATGCTTAAGCCCGATGGTCTGAATGAGTGCCCATCCTAAAATGAACTCCACTAAGATGGAGGCCTGGCTATTTGGCAGGAAAAAGCTTTTTCCTCACCTTTTCAGGGACTTGTGTATTTTCTTGCTTTTAATTTTCTTGTGTTCTATAATTTGTGCTTTCTTTTATTTCTGTAAGCCACCTTTAATGCTTTTATAGTCAAAAAGGTATGTTCTATATTTAATTCAGATGATTGGATGTTCCTATGGGAAGGAGTAGGCAATCCAAACACTTCCATACTTTTGCTAAGGAAACTATGCAGGCATGTTCATAAAGTCACTAACATTTCAGTTTGACTTAAGTAGATGTTACCCTTTAATATTTCTTTAAAAACAAATGGTTAGCCCAATGTATTGAAAAGAAAAAAAACAATTTGATGCATAGCTCACATATTTTGCTTAACATATATTTAAGCACAAGATTTAGATAAACTACAGCACAGTCCTTAACACCTGCTTCAGAATATATTCCTACGAATACAATTAAATCCATGTTCCTATAATCCATTTGCCTGATTTCCTTAGGACACAGTACTGAGTCAGAAAATAACTCTCTCCAGAATTGGTCCATAGTTGTCTGTTTGTTTAAAGCAGCTCAAATGTCAATAATTTAATTGTGTATGCTGTAATGATATTATGTAGCACTAAACTTTGATTCTTAAGAGATGTATATTTTCTCAGCTTTTTCCATTCTCCTTTTTTTTGCATGTAATAGTTTCAGAAGCATGCATCAGTCTTCACATGTTTCAACATGTTGCTATTTAGATGAAAAGAAAAAAAGTAATTTTGAAAAGTTTATGTGTTAGGACTGAAGAATAAGCCATACTGAACATATTGTTCAGTAAAACTATAGTATACAATTCCTTATCTTAGGCACTTTAATTATCTGCGAAATGACATATTAATATCTTTATTATCTAAATGGCTTTTCTTTAACAGAAGGTAGCTGTGTATATTTGTTTATAAAATTACAATGCCTACCATAGACTAATCAGTAATCAATAGTCCAGAGAATGGTGTTTTTCCATTTTGTTTGAGAAAATAACTCCAAGATTAATTTCTTACATGAAAAGCAGAAGATCTCAGTGAAATAAATATCCCGTTAGTTCTGCATGATCCGTAGTACTATTCTGCTTTTTACAGCTGGTCAAATCAGTGGTTTCACATACATTCTGAAATATGAATATTTTGCTATTGACTTTCCTGTTGCCAATGCAGAATCAGGGTTCCTTGCCATGGTCCATGTTCTGGTCAGAGTCTTCTCACCTGAGATCCTGCTGCCTGTCACTGCTTCTTGCAAGATGCATTTACGGTCGTGAGATAGGTATATATATGTATATATGTGTGCCTTCCATGAGAGAATCTGTGTGTCCTTGAACAGCCCAAGTGGCAAGCTTTTGTTTCATTTTTTTTTTTAATGAGAAACGTGTGTCTGGGCAGCTATACATCTACTGTATTTGGTGGAAGTGCTTGAATTTCGAATTATAACAGTGTACCAAATACCCTAGAGCAGGGATGTCCAACCTTGGCAACTTTAAGACTTGTGGAATTCAAGAATTCCCCAACCAGCATGAAGGGAGTTGAAATCCACAAGTTTTAAAGTTGGAACACCCTTGCTCTAAAGGTTCTAAAACTATGGAAAAATATTGTCAAATTAGCAGGAGTAAAAAACCCCACAAAAAATGTGATTTAAAAAACAAAACCAATGGTTTCACAATTTTAAATCCCAAGCAGGGGTGGGTTCTACTTACCTTTACTACCGGTTCGCAACGGGGTCACGTGCATGTGCCGATGACGGCATCCGGGGAGGTGGGCGGGGCCTCCCGCTGGTTTTACTGCCAGTTCTTGCGAACCGGTCCAAACCAGGGGCAACCCACCGCTGATCCCAAGGATACCTTCTGATCTGGAACCAGTTATGCAGTTTGCTTTTGAGTTTGCTCCACTTAGAAGTAAGTCCTGTTAGTATTTTGATTTCATTCTGGTTCCATCATCTTGGTACCTTGTGAGAGAACCTGGACAGGGGGGAATATACTGATTCATGTTTATAGATAATTTTAATTTTCATGAAATCAGGAAATCCTGTTAGAGGTCAAAAGACATTATTTTTTACTGTACACATTTTCTATATACTGGCTTTTTCATATGGATGCTTAATTTTATGAATTCTATAGTTTGAAAGCACTATGCTCTTCACAAATGGTAATATGGAGCTATATTGGCTATTTGCATAAAACATGAAAACATGACATCATTTCAGTACATAGCTTTAAGTTTCTGTGTGACTGTTTTGTCACTGCACTAATAGCCAATTTAATTCACTTAATCTACTAAGCACTGATTACTCCAACACTGGGAAACTAAGTAAATTAAACAATTAGAGAATGCATTTTATATTTGTAGTAGTGTTTCATCATAGTGAAAACACGTTACAACTAATGTGACTCTGGGATGAGGATTAGCATGCTTGTTCAACAATATCATAGCCTAGCCAGAAGTGAGAATTCTCAGTGTTGTAGTTCAAATACATTTAAGCATACTCACGTGTTATTAAATCCTATTAGAACCAGTGGAATGTATTTGTAACTAAATAGTTAGCATGTTTTTAAATCCAGGGTGCTAGTCATATGAGTGTTCCAAAGAAACCTCAGTTCTCTGACCATCTGTAATACTGTGTGAAAATGACTGAGAGACAGGAGGAAGAGTCACAGCTTAGTGGTCTACAAACAGAATTTGAGTCCAAAGCAGGAAGGGTAGAAAAAGCATCTCAGAAGAGATCCTTCCTAGTTTTCAAGAGGAAAAGTGAGGGAGGGTTACGAGCGTTACTGTCAGACTTGCAAGTTTCTCTTAATGTAATCTTACAATAAAGACAGTAATTATTGTTGTGCTTTTTGACTGGGCTGCCCAAAGGGCTAACTCCATCACCGAGATAACGTTCACATTTTTTATTTATCAGAAGCATTTTTAAAAGAAAAGCCATTATGGATGCAACTTTCTGCAATTTTTGCTTCTGGTAAACCAATCTTACATACTTGTTTTTCCAGCAGACATTTGGGCTGAACATAGGATGCTGATATAATGTAGCCACATGAATAGAAGACAGGCTAAGCATTCCAAATTTTAGAATGCTAGAACAGGGCTTAAGTCATAACTTAAAGTACATTGTATAGAGTGACAAGGGCAAAAAGGAACAGAGAATATCCTACAATTAGTCTAAGGCTTAGCTGTGCATTAAGGCCTTCTTCTGACAAATAAAATCAATGTTGATAAATTGATTGAATGTCCTAATAGTCTGGGTAGTATCATTTTGTTATTGATTGCTGGATTCTATAAGAAGGAGAATTTTCTGTCTCCAAGAAAAAGAGATGACCTGTATATATGAAATTATTGGGTCAAGAAGATGGGTTTTCTGCATAGAAAGAGCATATATGTGTAGAAACTGAGGCAAAATCCATCACAAGAGATCCTGTGTTTTATGTAAAGTAGTGAAGTAGCTTTAGGGTAAAACCTTTTCCAGTGAAATTGACTTTGACCATGAGCTAAAGGGTTGCATGAGAGCCAGTTTGATATAGTGATTCAGGCATCAGGCTAGAAGGTCATGAGTTCTAGTCCTGCCTTGGGCATGAAGCCAGCTGGGTGTTCTTGGATCAATCCCTGTCTCTCAGCCTTAGGAAGCTGGCAATGCCAAACCACTTTTGAAAAATCTTGGCGAAAAAACTGCTGGGATTAGAATAGAATTCTTTATTGGCCAAGTGTGATTGGACCCACAAGGAATTTGTCTTGGTGCACATGCTCTCGGTGTACATAAAAGAAAAGATACATTTGTCAAGAATCATAAGGTACAACACTTAATGATAGTCATAGGGTACAATTAATTTAATTTAATTTAATTTAATTAATTCAATTTATATGCCGCCCCTCTCCGAAGACTCAGGGCAGCTCACAATACATTTAAAAAAATCATTATAAAAAACATTTAAAAATTAAAAACATTAAAAACATTAAAAACTCATTCACACCATTCATGGCTTGATCTCCCCAGATCACAAGAGTGAGATCAACAGCCCCAGGCCTGCCGGAAAAGCCAGGTCTTCACCACTTTTCGGAAGGCCAATAGGGTGGGGATGGTCCGGACCTCAGGAGGTAACTGGTTCCAGAGAGCTGGGGCAGCCACAAAGAAGGCCCTCCCCTGTGGGCCCGCCAGCCGGCATTGTTTAGCTGACGGGACCCGGAGGAGACCAACTCTGTGGGATCTTACTGGTCACTGGAAGCTATGCAGCAGAAGGCGGTCTCGAAGATACAAATAAGCAATCAAATCATATTAGGAAACAGTCAATATAAATCGTAAGGATACCAGCAACAAGATTACAGTCATGCAGTCATAAGTGGGGGGAGATAGGTGATAGGGTGATAGAATCATCAAGCAGTCACCAGTCTGCTCAAAGACAAGACGTAAGAGCAGTGCTATATACCAAAGAATTGAGTTTCTTGAAGAGTAATCCTGTATACTGCAAAATTAGTCACTTAAGGAAGTTTCAGGAAGTGAAACAGCTGCTTGTAGTCCTACTTTTAAAGCAAAGGTCTATCTGAAGCCCCTGAATCCAGAACATTGGGGTGCACTGGCACCCCAGATTTGATCTTTGGATGCTGGCAGTTCTGTTTTCATTTGGTGGGCTGTTGATAGGATGAAATTCTTGAATGTTGTATCTGTACTTGCTTCAACATATCTAAAGAGCCCCAGGTCCTGATCAAACAAGTAAACTTTTTTTTTTCTTTTTCTCAATACCAAGTGAAATAAAGTGACAGAGAGAGAAAGGGAGGGAGAGAAGCTAAAGGCACCCTCACATTAATGGTTTGTGTCTCTTGAGCTTTTCATAATGTAGTAGTTGCTGTGAAACATGATAGAAGCTAGTCTGTGAGAGATTATTGGCTAGATTAAACTCTGGAGAGTACCGAGAATACAGAGCCTGAATGTGTTTACAGAATGTACTTAAAACTCAATATAAATAGGACTACCATATCTGTGGTAGACAGAAATCCTGATGGCCATTAGATGGCAGTAAAGATGGTGTTCTTGCATCCTAGCATACAATAATTTATGGTACTGCCGCTCCTGTGTTTAATTTCACAAATCATGCTGATTTCTGTCCTTCAGCAAAACTGATAGCTATCATGCTGGAATCTGATACTAGCTATCTGGTTGTAAAAATGGAGAATAGCTATAAAAATATTTACATCTTTTTTTCCCCCCTCCTCTTCTTCACTGGAAACAGATCCACCTACACTGCAGCAATAATTTTAGCAAGAGACTTGAGAACATTTCCCTAATTAATATCCCGCTACATCACTGACAGGAAAAAATAACTGTTTTTTGGAAGAAGGACTCAGGAATTAGAATATTCCTCACAACAAAACTCTGCAGAATAACACAAACACTGTGTCTACAGGGAAAGCTAGTGCCAAGAGAACCGGTAGGACATTTTGCTCCCATAGGCCTGTGTTGCCATGGTAGCATCCAAACACAAACATAGAAGTAACACCAGCCTTGACACCCTGGACAGCACATGATGCTACAAGTAGAAACGGAGCAATGGAAATAAATACAGGAGGTAAACTCCATCATGGCACCTGGCTTTTCAGCAAAGAAATTGTAAAATGACAGGTCTGTTCTGTGTCAAGGGCATGGACAACAACCAGATAATACAAGAGAAGCTCTGAAGAATGCCTGCTTGGCAGAACAAAACAAAACCTCGTCCCCTCTGCCTCTTAAGATAAATGTCTGTGTTTTCCTTAGTTGGGCATTAAAAGTGATGCACAACATATGACATTATTTCAACCCCATTGTCAAGATCCTGTTTAAAGCACCAGTGCTTTTTGAGAGCTAACCTATTGGCTATATCCTCTTGACACCTCAAGCTCTGATTGAAAACCCTTTAGTTTAATCTGAGGGAGTTTGCAGATCAGGTGTTGCAGAACTACAAGTTTTAAGAGCCTCAATTAGAATAGCCAAAGGAAAGAATGCTGGGAGTTGCAGTTGTGCAAAAACTGGAAGTACTTGCAAAAATTCAGGACTAACACCTGGGAACCCTTAATATTGAGAGGAATGCATTAAAGTATAAGGCACCTCAATCTTTTCGTAATATACCGCTAAGTTTTGCATTTTTACTAAACCAGGAGTTATTTTTCTGTGGCTTATTGTTTAAACAATAGTACTAGCACTTAGACTTATATACTGCTCTATAGTGCTTTGCAGCACTCTCTGAGCAGTTTAGAAATGTCAGCATATTGCCCCCAACAATCTGGGTTCTCATTTTACTACCTCATAAGGATGGAAGGCTGAGTAAACCTTGAGCCAGTCAGGATTGAACTCCTGGCTGTTAGCTGCAATATTGCACTTCAACCACTGCGCCACCAGGGCTCCTCTTAAGCCACAGTTGACTATATTTGCACAACAGTGCAGAGTTTCAAAAATACAGATACCTGCTAGATGATAAGAAAGATAAAAATATTTTTTTTCTTTTAGTGGTTTTGCAGATTGTTGAAGGAACGTGTAGTAGCCATATAGTAAATTAAGCCATAAAGCAGTTATAGATATTTTTTTCCTAGCCAGAAACAATTCTTATCATTTTTTGCCCCCTTAAAAACAACCTACAGCTGGCAGATTGATAATATATAATGGGCAGGGCTGTGTCATCTACATGGGCAAAACCTGGATTTTTAGTTTTTCTGGGATAAATGAAATTTGGATATGTTCATGTTGTTTTTCATGTTTTTTTTTAAAAAAAACAAATATATTTTCAATAATGTTCTTCAATAATGGTCTATTTCCTGCTTTAAAATGTCTTCATTTTTCAGGGCTCTGGCTGGTGATGATTCCAAGACCACCAAGATAAGGTTCAGATCTGCATATTGCCTGAGGTCTTTAGTTGCCCATCTCCATAAACTATGATTTACAAACTATGAAACTGGATTTACAAAACACACTAAGCCAAAATCAAATATGTGAAACCAATTTATATGTTCAGTAGTTTAGCACCACAAACTAGTATGAGAAGAGATTAAATCAGGGGTGAAATCCAGCAGGTTCTGACAAGTTCTGGAGAACCGGTAGCAGAAATTTTGAGTAGTTCGGAGAACCAGCAAATACCACCTCTGGCTGGCCCCAGAGTGGGGTGGGAATGGAGATTTTGCAGTATCCTTTCCCTGCCACACCCACAAGCAACACCCAGCAAGCCACACCCACAGAACCGGTAGTAAAAAATTTGGATTTCATCACTGGATTAAATCCCAACATAGTTCAAACACTGTAATTAATAGAATACACAATCACCTCTGGTTTCCTGCCTGGATTAAAAAAAAAGAGAGAGAGAAACTAGAGAGGTTGAATCACTTTTGAGCAATGAGCATATGTTGCAGGTATTTCTATCCATTCTAAGACCAATCTTGATTCTTATTTATTTATTTATTTTGAATTTGATTTATATGCCGCCCTTCTCCGGAGACTCAGGACGGCTTACAATGTGCTAAGCAATAGCCTTCATCCTTTTGTATATTTATACAAAGTCAGCTTATTGCCCCAACAACTGGGTCCTCAATTTACCTACCTTAGAAAGGATGGAAGGCTGAGACAACCTTGAGCCTGGCAAGATTCGAACCTGCAGTAATTGCAGGCAGCTGGTCTTAATAACAGGGTGCTTTAGACCACTGTACTACCAAGGCTTATTTATTGAATATTTATCCTGCCTTTATTACTTTATAAGTACTGCAAGGCAGTGAACATACCTAATAACTCCTTCCTCCTCTTATTTTCATCACAACAATCCTGTGAGGTGTGTTGGGCTGAGAGTGAGTGACTGGCCCAAAGTCACCTATCTGGCTTTCATGTCTAAGGTGGGACTAGAACTCACAGTCTCCTGGTTCTTAGGCTAGCAACTTAACCACTAGACTAAAGTGACTCTTTTCTTATTTGATATATTAACCAGAGTAACTATTTGCAATTTAATCTTTTAAGACAGAGATAGAAATAAATAAATGTATATACACAATTGTGCAATATGAATCTAATGGTTATTTTGGCAAACCAGGTTAATTTGTTATGCCAACACAACTGTAGCATATTATTAGTGGCATAATTTTTCTTTTTAAATTCATGTTAATACTGAATGCAAACCTAGCAACTCTTGCAGAGACAAGTCAAGGGATCATGAATGAATTAGCCACAATTATAGACACTTCTCTCTAATCATGTAATCAATCTAAGATGTGTGGGAGCAGTAAGACAGACATAAATATAAATTATATAATTGTGCCATACTGCAATTCTGCAGTATAGCTAACTTGAATTTCTCAGATGTTTCAACTAGACAATTTATTCTAGAGTTTATGAATATACTGATTTGGGCTATTTTCATGAGTGGCCTTAAGAGCTCATTTGTATAGTCCTTTAAAATGTTCTCCTCAAGATGTGTGTAAATAGCTACAAGTAGTTCTCTAACTATAACTATTCATTTAGTGACCATTCAAAATTGTAATGGCACTGAAAAAGGTTGCTTATGACCATTTTTCACACGTTTGCAGTACCCTCAAATTCACGTGATCAACATTTGGATGCTTGGCAACTGGCATGTATTTATCATGGTTGCAGTGTCCTGGTAATCAACTTTTACGACCTTCTGACAAGCAAAGTCACTGGGGAAACCAGATTCATTTAACAGCTGTGTTACTAATTTAACAACTGCAAAGATGCACCTAAAACTGTGGCAAGAAAGGTCGTAAAATGGAGCAAAACTCACTTAACAACTGTATTGTTTAGCAGTGCAAAGTTTGGGCTCAGTCGTGGTTGCAAGTTGAGGACTACCTGTAATGTGCCATTTGATGCTGAGGGCAGCCATGAACCATTATCTGAACCTTCAGGAAGACTCCCTCCTCCACCAAGTTGATCCCTATTCCATAATGAATCAGGGCTAAGCTTCCACAAAGTGAGAGAAAGCTCTGGAGAGATTCATCAGAATTCAGCACAGCATAGTTGTTTGCAGTATATGACCTCACATGGGGCAGTATTAAAATGCTGCTTTCTGGTCTCACACCCATGCAAAAGTTAACTCTCCTATCCACATACTAAGCTAACAATCCTCGGGATTCCAGAATATTTGCTTTTCCTTATAGTTCAAGAGTTTTAAAAGCAGGGTGATACTAAAAGTCTGTGGAGTGTCTCAGTCATCCAGGTCATGGTCGTCCCAAAGGTGCTTTTTCAGGAGGCAATTGGACTTTCTTGGGTTTTTTTTTTTTTTTGAAGATGTTTTGCTTCTCATCCAAGAAGCTTCTCAGCTAAAGATAAACAACCTAGTGCTCCAAAGACCCTCTAAAACAGGGGTGTCAAACTTGCATCATCACAGGGGCGTCACGAGACGTATCAGGACTTTTCCCACCACTAGACTAGGCGGGGCTGGGGCCAGAATCGGGGAAGAAGAAAATGGAATTTTTGGCATACTGATCAACCACAGATCAGTCAATAATCAATGTGAACAAGCAAACTGACCTTCTGTTCCAATGTAACATGTAAAATGTAACAATGTAAACGTTGTGGGCTGTCCTCTGATACCACTAGATGAGATCGCTAGGGCTCGCTGCCTTAGAAGAGTGAGGAAAATTCTCAGGGACGACTCTCACCCTGGTCATCACTTCTTTACCCTCCTACTATCGGGAAGGAGATATAGAAGTATAGCCAGCCGCACAAACAGGCTGAAGAACAGTTTTTAACTGTGGGCTGTCAGACTCCTGAATGAGAAATAACATCATAACTATGTAGTATGATGGATTGCAGCAGGGGTGGGTTTCAGCAGGTTCTGACCAGTTCTGGAGAACCGGTAGCGGAAATTTTGAGTAGTTCGGAGAACCAGTAGTAAAAATTCTGACTGGCCTCACCCCCATCTATTCTCTGCCTCCAGAGTCTCAGCTGATCAGGAGGAAATGAGGATTTTGCAATATCCTTCCCCCAGGAGTGGAGAGGGAATGAAGATTTTGCAGTATCCTTCCCCTGGAGTGAGGAGGGAATGGAGATTTCCCACCTCACTCCAGGCCTTCCCCTGCCATGCCCACCAAGCCATGCCCACCAAGTCATGCCAAGTCCACCAAGCCACACCCACAGAACTGGTAGTAAAAAAATTTGAAACCCACCACTGGACTGCAGGGCCGGCACAATGCGTAACATGTTCCCACTGGTACAATAGGACTGGGTGTTTTGTTAATATGATTTATTGGGTTATGGATTTTCTGTCTTCACTGTGAGTTGTATTGTGTTGGGGGGGGGTGCACTGAGGAAGCTCAACCAATCTCATTATACATATGTTGTGCACTGACAATAAAGATTTGAATTGAATTTGAACACAACTTTCCTTAGTCTGGCAACCAGAATTCCTAGCTGAGTTGGAAAAAGGACAAGAACTTTCCAGATCTACAAATAGTTTTTCTCTATATTGCAGTGAGATCTATTTTACAATGCTTTAAATAAGCTCTGCTAATTGTTATACAGATAGTCCTCAGCTTATGGCCACAATTGAGCCCCAAATTTCTGCTATTAAGTGAGACATTTGTTAATAATAATAATAATAATAATAATAATAATAATAATAATAATAATAATAATAATAATAATTTATTTCTATACCGCCCTTCTCCCGAAGGACTCAGGGCGGTGTACAGCCTATTTAAAAACACAAGACAAACATCAATTTAAAATTTAAAATTATTAAATAAATTTGGCTCCATTTAAAACCCCAGAAATTTAAAATACCCCAATTTAAAATTATCATGTCGATAATTTGACCCATTTTACAACTTTTCTAGCCATGGTTGTTAAGTGAATCACTGCAGTTGATAAGTTAATAACCTGATTGTTAAATGGACCTAGCTTCGCCATTGAGTTTGCTTGTGAGAACGTTGCAAAAGGTGATCACATGTCATTGGGACACAGCAACAGTCATAAATGTGAGCCAGTTGCCAAGCATTTGAATTTTGATCACACGATCATGGGGAGGCTGCAAAGGTTGTAACAGTGAAAAATGGTCATAAGTCACATTTTTTTCCAGTGCCATTGAAACTTTGAACAGTCACTAAATGAACTGTTGTAAGCTGAGGACTACCTGTATACCATAACTTTAGCTTAGCAAGCAATATACTAGTACTAATTTACTAATACAGGTAGTCCTTGACTTATGACCACAACTGAGACCAAAAATTTCTGTTGCTAAGTAAGTTCTGCCCCATTTTACGACCTTTCTTGCCATGGTTCTTAAGTGAATCGCTTCCATTGTTAAATTAGTAACACGGTTATTAAGTGTCTTAATCATTGACTTTGCTTGTCGGAAGGTCATAAAAGGTAATCATGTCATCCCAGGACACTGCAACCATCATGAATATGAGTCAGTTGTCAAGCATCTGAATTTTGATTATGTAACTATGGGGATGCTGCAGCAGTCATAAGTGTGAAAAACAATAAGTTGCTTTTTTCAGTGCTGTTGGAAGTTTGAACGGGCCCTAAACAAACTGTTGTTAGTCGATGTTTACTTGTGTTTCCCATTTTTGTACAAAACTTTTTATGGGAAGTTTACTGCCTTCCTCTCTCTTTTATTCCACAGGTGTTTGTTATCTCCAGCTTGATATGCTCTCCACTTTGACATTCTCGCTCATTAGAGAGCCATTTTTGCTACCATGGTTCCTTGGGTTGGCTTTTATCTTAGAGAAGAGAAGAGAATCAGGGGAAAAAAATAATCCTTTCTTTTGGAATTTCAGCACCTCGATCAAGATTTTCTTGTAATAGAACTAGAGATTGTTTCTAAAGTCAGAAATGTATCAAAACATATAGTGAATTGGTGTAAACTAATTTTAGCTATGTTTTCTTTCTTCATCTCACATTCTTAATTTCTTTGGTTTACTCTTCCTTATTCCTTTTCTGTTCTTGGAGTAAGGTTGCTTTCTTTGTAACAGAATGGTGTGATGTGTATATCTGTATTTATATCTGAGCTGCAAAACTCTTATGTATTCCTCTATTGAGTTTTGAGGGTCATCCAGATTTTTGCAGTTCAGATAACTAACCTGACAACATACCATACAATAGTAATTGCATGAGATTTTCACAGTCAGAATATAACAAGATTCATATATCACCATAATGTGATACGGTGGGTTGTGTGAACCAACCTATTATGATTTGCAAATCATGATTTATGCGTTTTGCATGCTGTGGAAACTCATCTAGTTATGGATATTAGGTTGGTTTGCTGCTCTAAATTGTTTATAAAAAATAGTAGAGATGGGATAGTAATAAATAAATAATACATTGATGAAAAAATAATAAAAAAACCCAAATACTTTATTTTTAAGAAGGAAAATTTTAAAGATCTTTTTCAATCTCTGGTCTGAATGCCAACAGCTCCACTATTATATTATTTAAAGATAAATCAAAGTACCCCAAAAGAAAAAAGAATAAAAATTACTAAAAACAGTATAGAGAAAGCTGATTTTTTTTTTTTAAAAAAAGTGATATGTTCTTTCATTGGCAGAAATTCACCCATATCTACTTTGTTCGTTCTTTTTTTCCTCCTCCTCCTGAGAATTCGATCGGCCAGTGGGAAGACTGATTGGCTTATAAAGTTCTTTACTTCCAGCTCAGCTCAATGTCCTTGAAAGTATTATGAAATTGTTGAGATGCTACTGTACAGTAATAGTTGATAGAGGGGTGTTCTTTGTTTGCCAAAGCTGTTGCCTCACAACTCCTCCCTTGCAGAGGATTTACAAATCTTGCAACTTGTTGTGAAATCCTGCAATACAGCTAATGATATCTGCACCAAAAGACCTTTTTGAAAGAAATATGACTTTGTGGCTATCCACAGTCCCCAATAGGAACTAGTATGTTCCCCCATCTCCCCCACCCCACCCCAAGCCAAGCAAATGAATGCAAGTAATGAAGTATACTTCCCTTGAATGTGGATGGTTGGGAGCAAGGTTTTTTTCTTTTCTGTGTATCAGTCCTGTTGGGATATGAGGCAGGTCAAGATACAAAGTGATTTTCACTTCTTGACATTTTTCAGTCAGCTGAAATGAAGATAATTGTGGATTGCATTTACACTTCACTTGAGGATATTAGGCGCACAAATGTTAATGGTGTGAAAGATCTCAATTCTAGGTCTTTCTATTTTTCAGGACAAGTTCACATTGCATATGATTGAGAAATCTTGCAAATGATGTAATTCAAGAGTATCACTGAATTAAGATGGTAAAACAGTTGTCTGAGGAATGCAGTCCACATTTTACACATTCTTTTTCATTAAATGATTAAAGCTATGGTGGCTAGTAGATTAGGTAGACTGTTTGCTATTATGCTATAATTTAGCAGCACTAGTGGTAATGTAGAGCTAATAACCTTTTACGTAAAATAGAGTGGGGGGAAGGAAATTACATTGTCAAAACAATCCCTTTTAGCCTACATAGGTTTTTAATGCTTAAGAACAGTTTAAGAACTATTTGTTAATGTTGGATCTGTGTGAAGAAAGTGAGAGTGCTCAATTAAAGATTTTTTGTGCATCTTAGGTAATGTGGAATGTTCTATTTGAATCAAACACCACCACCCCATTCTTATAATAACAGTTTTAAAATAACAGTTTTCTCATGGAAATTCTTTAGAATAATGTATTATACCTCTTGCCTCATTGGAAAAGACCAGTGGTGGGTTTCAAAATGTTTTACTACTGATTCTGTGGGTGTGGCTTGGTGGATGTGGCTTGGTGGGTGTGGCTTGGTGGGCGTGGCATGGCTTGGTGGGCATGGCAGGAGGAGGATACTGGAAAATCTCCATTTCCTCCCCACTCCAGGGGAAGGTTAGTGCAAAATCCCCATTTCCTCCCGATCAGCTGGGACTCTGAAGACAGAGAATAGATGGGCCAGTCAGAGGTGGTATTTACCGGTTCTCCGAACTATTCAAAATTTCTGCTACTAGTTCTCCAGAACTGGTCAGAACCTTCTGAAACCCACTTCTGGAAAAGACCCTTATGTTGGGAAAGATTGAAAGCAAAAGGAGAAGGGGAGGACAGAGGATGAGATGGTTAGATAGTGTCATTGATGCAGCGGGACTGAGTTTGGGCAGACACAGTGAGACACTGGAGGATGTATGTGTGTGTGCTATGTATCCATGGGGTCACAAACAGTTGGACATGACTTAGTGACTGAACAAGAATGAAAACAACCAAAAAAGAAATATCCTATTCAGGTGGGACATCCCAGCTGGTTTAATATTGAGATATCAAGGCGTAAGATATCAATTGCACACTGTTGAAAAAGCGGAAGATTTTTATCAAAAAATTCTAAAAATGAATTTAACACCTTTAGGCATAATACAGGATAAGCAAAAGGAGTTGGAAATAAAAGGAAAACATCAAATTACAGAGGCTGTGATGGATAAATTGTCTTTGGACTCCTTGGAGACCCCAGCTGGACTGTTTATAAATAAGAGAGCAGTGTCATCCGAACCCAAGGTGATGAATTATCAAGTCACAGACAAGTGCGCAAATCAATCAGTTGATATACAAGTGATGGAGAAGAAAGATGAGATGATAAAATTAACCCAACAAGAACAATCCACAAAGCAGAATGAAAATCAACCAGCAGATATACAATTGGTAAGCAAGAAAAGAGGATGGAAATTTAACCCGAAAAAGAAAAAGAAAAGAAACAGATCTTATAGAAACAGCAATTTCTAAACTAAGCAACAGTGAAGCCAGGCGCTTTAAAAAATGAATGAATATTAGAAAAGACAGTGGTGGCGAACAATTGTCTGATACTATCCTGAGGATTGTGGCAGATCTCTGCAAGGCCATGATTTTGGGAAGTGGAAAGAGCCTCACTTTGTTGGATTTGAATCATCTAATTTTTTCTTATTTACTTTTTTTTTCTCTTGGAAATATACTATAACTACTTTGAGTTATAAGGCAGGAGAGTTTTGCTGGGGCATGCAGAAGATCTGGATGTTACTCAGTAGGATGACGGGAATTAACAATCCTGATGAATACCACAACTATAACCATACGGATATATTTATAATTATAATGTCACTCGGGTGGTTGTTTTTACTTTTATACAGGTGTGAGGATATCTACTACTGATGGGGGCAGAAGATG
Source organism: Arizona elegans (assembly GCA_022577455.1). NCBI lineage: Eukaryota > Metazoa > Chordata > Lepidosauria > Squamata > Colubridae > Arizona > Arizona elegans. The sequence goes on along the minus strand of JAKOOJ010000001.1, from coordinate 211,769,586 downwards.
ACTGAAGATTTTGAACAAACTGTTGCACCAGCATGTTATTTTACCCTATTATGGGTGATGGATTTAACAATCTAGTGGAAAGACATCAAAGAAGATATTATATGGATCATAAACTTAAAGTTATTGTCTTTTCTCTTTTTACATAATGAAATGCATATATAGATATGTGTATATCTTAGTAAAGTGGGCAGTTGATTATATTTAGAATCGTATTGCATGATTTTGTAGGAATTGAAGGGCTGAAATAGGTTAGTTTACTGATTGTTATAAAATGGGATGCATATATAGATATGTGTATATTCTAGTAAAGTGGGTAGTGGATTATATTTAGAATTGTATTGTCTGATTTCAAGTCATATATTTAGAGGAGTGGAGGAAGTGGACAGAATTGAACAAATTTGGTTGCAGGGAGAAGGCCGATTTAAAATGTTATATTAATATATATAAAAGATTAAAGGTTAATTTGTAATAATACTCAATAAGTTTAGGGGAGGAGAAAAAGGGCAGATTACCGTAAAAATGGGAGTTATAAGATTAACAAGTTAAGGGTCAGTATTCCGAGAAGGGATTAAGGGAAAGGGAAGATATTATGTATGTAACTAGTTATGAAATAGCCTATTGTTGTGAAGAAGTCACAGGGGGGGTTGGGTGGAAAGGGTGGGTTAGGGAAGAGGGGGGGGAAAAGGGGGAAAAACTTGTATTTGAAAACTTTTTCAATAAAAAAAAAAAGAATGAAAACAACCGTCTTGCAAGATAGATTTGACGGAGAGAGAAGGGTTTAGTTAACAAGTACTAAGCTCTAACATTAGTTTTAGATTAACAGGTGGGAACTCAGCCAGTTATTGTTTATTCAATAACCATAATGGCTACTAAATCACTTATGGTTACACATTTAAAATTCTTCAAGACAGTATTAAAGTATGATCCACCAACTCTTGAGCAAGCAGAAACATAGGAGAGACTAAATTATGCTGCTTTTATTGTTTGTCACTATTCTGCAACAGCTGTCAAAGGGTGCTGCTTTACCCACTTTACAAGTGTCCCCTGCTGGCATAAAAATAACCACTGATCTCAACTAAACAAACCTCAAAGCATGGTTAAGAGGAGTGTGATGGAGGAATTCTGGTTAAGCAGCCTGGTTACGGTAATTTCTAGTAAAAAGTAAATCATCCTACAGTTACTTTCTTCAGTTGGACATACTAAGGATTTACAATGCCATAAATCAAGTTTCTGATGTTTGTCTATTCTAAATCTAAAGATCTACAATGCCTTTTTGTGAAGCTTCATGCACATGTTTTTAGTTGGATAGACAATAGAAACATCAATATTGTTTTATTTACTCTTCCATTACCTTTAATGCTGATTTCTAAGCATGTGTGGCTATTTTAAATACGCAGTGCAACTCCCTTTTTCCTATCATGTTTCCTTTAAGCAAATCACATGAATACAGACATATCTATTATGCTACATCCGCATTAAGGCATGCATGCACACACACAACATCAGCAAAGTATGATGAACTGTATTAGCCAAGTTTTGACAAGATTAACAATCTATACTGAATCCTGATTTGCAGAATAAACTACAAGTAGCTGCATTCACTAGCATCCATTCCTGATTCTGGTTTATAAATGGGATATAGAGGAGTCTGCATCTAACAATACATTCTAGGAGTCACCTTACAATTGCACATTTGCCAAATGTAATGAGAAAAAAAAAAAAGGAAAAGGAAAGGAGCTGGAATTCTTTTTCTTTTTTAGGTTCACACTGAGCCCTGAAAAATGTTAGGCTGATGTAAAGAACAAGAAATTCCTGTGGTTACCCTATATCCAAGACATCCCTTAATCATCTCTGATACTTCTCTAATGAAAACCAAATTCAGTGTTTCCTCTTGAGTCACAACAGTGCAGAATTTCAGTTGACTGAACAAATGGTTGAACAAAGATGAAGCCATATCATGGTGTGACGGAAGTGTGGAGTGAATTCAAGAACAATATGCATGTCACATGTAGAGGTGTATCACCCCTACTTCTACCTCTATATTTAGCTATTTGGCTAACCATTTAACCATTCGTCTTAGATACATTTTAAAGGTAATCATTATATTAAGTCATAAAATGCATTTTTCTCACACTCTTTAAAATAATAAAAATCCCATACCAAAATGCCACAGTTCTGATGAATAAATGCAGTGCTTCTGCCTTGCCATTATTACCTTAGAGATTTGCAAAGTGTGCATTTATTCTAGTGAAACTTCAGTCTAAAATGTCAAGGTTTCTGTTTTTAATGAATTTGTCAATGGTAGGTGATTTTAAAACTGAACCATTCTGGAAGCCTTGACCTTTGAGGTTGGTAACAAGATACAATGATTATTTTGCTTAGCAATTTAACGGCTTCCAGATGTAGAAAAAGTACACTGCATCTTCAAAAAGAACATTCTGTAGTCATTAAAATAAGAGGAACAAAATTTGAATATACTGCAGTGCTTAATCATAATATAGTACAGCCCTTTCCAATCTGTTACCCTCCAAGTAATTGGACATTCCTTCTCATAATTCACCCAACCAGTGGGGATTTTGTTTGCTATTGGATTTGATATTCCACTATATGAAAATGAGCCATAATGGATTTAAGGATGGCTCAAATCCATCCCAGATCATGCCACCAGATTATACCTCAGATACCTCAACCTGTTCTACCCAGAGTCCCAGATGGAGTAAATCTGAGTGACTTTATTCACCAGATAATCTGAATAACCTTCACAATGGCCCACAGATGTTCAAAAAGGGAATGGCTCACCCTAAACAGAGTCTCTGGACAGCTATCAGCAGGTTGCAAGAAAGAGAAGTATGGCTGTTTCACCCTTATATGTGAGATAATCCCTAAAGTGAGCTCTTATTCATCTCCAGTCAAAGTCATTTTGAGTCTTCTTCCAGCAGTGTTCTAGGCACCTATTTCATCTTTCTGTTCAGTAAATCAAGATGCACCTTGGGATCGGTGCAGAAGGAGAGAATGCATAAGAGTAATGCAATCCAAGGCCCCAGCCACCTGTCCATTGAAGGCAGTGACTAAGGCCTCAGCTGAGATGCCTATCAGATCCTCAAGCTCTCTGGAATTTCACTGGGTCCATCAATTGCCTGAGGTGGGCTGATCAAAGGGATCCTGTCTCCCTGCAGGGAAGGGTGACACCATGAGCTAAAAGGCATCCACGACAACATACTGCTATTAATATCCTCCACTGGCAGATCACATCTTAAGCACCCTAAGACAAAAACCAGACCTAATATGCGTCAGACCATCGATGACTTGGGACAGGTCCCTGTGCCAAAGATATTAAAACATGTTTAGTAATAACCACAGCAAAAAACAACATGTACAATTCTTCACTGGGAATAATATTTCATTATGCAATACAGAGTCAACCACATGGAAACTCTGCAGAGTTTTGGGAACAAAATAGATTTCAGCAGCATTGCTATCAGGCCTGTCTGGCTGATTCTTAAAGCTGCTGGAATGCAAGCTGGTTGCAGCATATTGATGAAAGTGAGGGCAATAAACTAGAAAATCTCATGATGGCCTTTAAGACAATTGCTGATCCGCTGCAGTAACTCCCACCTGAAATACAATCACAGAGAACAGACTTCCTGAACCTTGCGCCCTCCAGAAGAGTTTGGAATTAGGAAAGTTGGAGTCTTAACACAATTGGAGAATGCCAAGTTGGGAAAGGTTAATATGTAACTATCGTACTGTCAATATTTCTAAGGGACATGAAGTACTCTGAATGTTTCAGATAGCATTAAATGGCAGTACTTGACTTCAGGGCATGTATCTTTCTTTCTAACTACAGGTATGTCAACCCTAACTTGACATACAACCATTTGTGACCATTCAAAGTTTCAACAGTCCTGAAAAAAGTGACTTATGACCATTTTTCACACTTACGACCTTTGCAGCGTCCTCCATGGTTCATGTGATCAAACTACTGTTGACTGCTTGACAACTGGTTCATATGATGGTTGCAGTGTTCTGGGGTCATGTGATCATCTCTTGTGACCTTCTGATGAACTAAGTCAGTGAGGAAGCCCAAGTCTCTTAATAACCGGATTACTAACTTTACAACTGCAGTGTTTCACTTAACAACTGTGGCAAAAAAGTTCGTAAAATGGGGCAAAACTCACTTAACAATTGTCTTGCTTAGCAACAGAAATTTTGGGTTCACTTGTGCTCATGCATTGAGGACTATCAGTATAGATGGCACTTCAGATCTTTGAATCCAATCACTCCATAATAGGTGGAGTGAAAAAGGAACCCTGCGAGAACAAGAAGCGATGTTGTCTCTCTATTCCTTATGCTTAGAAAATCCAAATTCAGGCTTGTAGGAACTACAGGTAGTCCTTGACTTATGACCACAATTGGGACCAGAATTTCTGTTGCTAAGTAAGTTGCACCCGATTTTACAAGCTCTTTACCACAGTTAAGCAAATCACTGCAGTTGTTAAGCAACCCTAGCTTCTCCCATTGACTCTGCCTGTTGGAAGCTGGCTGGGAAGGTCGCAAATAGTGATCACATGACCCCTGGATGCTGCAACCCTCATAAATACAAGCAAGTTACCAAGCTCCCAAATTTTGATCACATGACATTGGGGCTGCTACAGTTGTAAGTGTGAGGAGTGGCAATAAGTTATTTTTTTCAGTGTCTTTGTAATTTCAGATAGTTACTGAACAAATAAAGACTGAGGAATACCTGGCCTTCATTTCCACCAAGCCTGCCTAAGGCTTTCACTGTTTTTAGCACTGATCTTTTCATTTTAAGGCCAGCAGAAGCTAAACTGCTTTCTGATGGTTATGGGGAGAATAATATGGAAATGTTCTCATCTCAGTAAAGGCATAGGCAAAGGTGACTTTTTTAAAAACAACAACAACATAAAGACTTCAAAAGAATTCTTTGATCTCTTGAACCATAATAGGACAGGCATTTTCATTGTTCATCTTTCCATTGTTTTTGAGATGAAAACAACTGGAAGCAGATACAGATGTCAGAATGATTGATTCAGAATACGGTATTGCAACTGAAAACTAGGAGAAGAGAAAGATTGGCAAGACATGGAATAGTGTTGCATGGCTGTGGAAAAGATTTATGAAGATGGTTGTACCCAAGGGAATGAATTCTATTTCTCTATACAGCTTTGCTTAGGAATGTTTAACCTTTTTTTGAAAAAAGTTTTTTATTTTTATTTTGAATCAACATGTTTAAATGTACAGTCTTTTATACATCCTTATACATTGTTCGTTCATCATCTTCTTTAACTTCCACTAGGTAATTAATTAACTATTTGTTCGGGTCTGCTCTTTTACCATTTCCTTCTTTTGTTTTACTACAACCTTTCCTTTTTCCCTTCCCTTCTTTCTCCTCCTTTCTTTCTTCTTTCCTCATTCCTCCTCTCTTTTCCTTTCCTACTTCCTTTCCTCTTTCTCCTTCCTCCCCTTCTTACCCTCTCTCCTGCTCTTCTTTCCCCTTCCTTCTTCCTCTCCTTTTCCCATTCTTCTTTTCTCTTCTTCTCACCTCCCAACTCCCCTACTTTCCCCTCTCTAGTCCTCCCCTCTTTTCCATAGGAATGTTTAACCTTAAGCATTACATTCCTAGGAATGTTAGACACAATACTGCACACCCAGTCCTAGGAAGGAGCAAGAGGGGTGTGAATGAAAAAGAAAAGCATCAGATTATTGTAGAACAAACCATGCAGTTTATGAATATACATCCAACATCAGGGCACAAGTATAAAAGGTGGGTCATGACATTGCAATGGACATTTGGTAATATTTTTGTCATCACAATTTGTACTGGCACATCTACTCATAGCATTTTGTTCTCTGGGTATTGCAACACAAATCCAGTAGTGGACTTTGTGGCTAACAATAGAGTAATTACATGGCAGTTTTCCATTTCATAGCTAGAAAAAAATATTGGAAAATGGTGCCTTCTCCCTAGTTTTGATCAGAATGAGCTAAATAGTTAAAAAGCTATAGTAGCAGTGTCCATATATTGTTTTATTGTGTGGGTTCCTTAGCTGTAGCCCGTAGACCACTGTAGTCAGATGGGGGTTGTTTCGGAAGTTCCTAGGGGCTTAAATAATGTAATGTTAATAACAATATACAGTGAGTCCCAGACTTAAAACCACAGTTGAGCCCCAATTTCCATTGCTAAGTAAGACAGTTGTGAAGTGAAATTTTTGCCCCATTTTATGATCTTTCTTGCTACAGTTTTAAGCGAATTACTGCGGTTGTTAATTTAGTAACACCGTTGTTAAGTGAATCTGGCTTCCCCATTGACTTTGCTTGTCAAGGTGATCACATGACCCCAGAATACTGCAACTGTCATAAATATGAGTCAGTTGCAAAATTTTGATCATGTGATTGGGGATGCTGCAATAGTTGTAAGTGTGAAAATAAGTCACTTTTTTCAGTGCCATTGTATCTTTGAAAACTCATTAAACGAATGGCTGTAAGTTGAGAACTATCTGGTAGTACTTTCATGGATCAATTCCTTGCTACATTATTATTTCAAATATGACTTCATTCAAAACAAGAATATGACATTTTATCTATTTTAATAGTGATGCTTCAGAGGATGTTAGTATGATCTGACACTGCACATTTCATGGTTGACACATGGGAGTCTAAAAATTAATCTGCAACTTTAAAACTGGTGTTGTGTTCCCAGTCCTCCCTCTGGTCCATTCCCCTAGTGGAACCTAGCTTTGCCTGACTGGTTTCTGATTGGCTGTCCGTTTGACAGCCGAATATAAAAGGAGCTGTCAAATGGGCAAGCGTTGTTGTTATTCTGTTCTGTTGCCCGTTCTGTTGCCTTGTTACTGCACTGTTAGAAATAAATGTTAGCTATTTGTGGAGGTCTGTTTCGCCTCAGTTCTTGCTGCACCCACCCTAGCCCAAACAGAACACTGGTGATGAAGATAGGATTGCAGCACTGAGAGAACAGATCGAGCTGAGACACAAAAAAAAAAAAAAAAAGAGCGAGTCACTTGTGCATAGCTCAGTCGTGAACGACAAGACGTCATTTCCAGATTTAATTACACAGTCAAGGCCTAAAGCTGCCAAAATCTGACAGAGATGGTGACCCACAGTAATTTCGCACCCTTCAACCCAGCCACCGAATCCTGGGAGGCATATGTGGAGCATTTCGAATGTTTCCTCATCACTAATGCCTACAAGGACCTGTCAAGAGACAGAAAGCACACCTACTTCCTCAGCTTCTGTGGAACAGAAATGAACACTCGTGGTCCCACAATCAATCAATTCGGGGTCCTGGGATGACCTTATGAACAAACTGAAGAATCACTACGCTCTGGCTCCCTCAAGGATCACTCGTCGCCAGGTTTTCTATCATAGGGACCAGGCAGAAGATGAAACCATTAATCAGTATGTAGAAGCTCTGAGGAAGGCAGCCCTATACTGCGAATTTGAAAACCTAGACAATTACCTTCTTGACCGTTTAGTGAGTGGAGTAAGGGATGGCCACCTCAAATGTCGACTACTGGCTAAAACAGACATCACATTCCAAACCGTGCTAGATGAAGTGCATATGGCTGAACTGTCCGCACAGTTGATGTTCGACATGCAGTGGAACCAAAGTCCTCTGCACTCAAGGAAAACATCCATTCATTACAGCGGAGCTGACCCTGAGTGCGAGTCCGATGAAGAGGACAACATCAATCATTTTAAGGAGGCGAGGAAAAAGAGCTGGCTCGAAGGACTCCTCAGGTGGAGTGCAGGGGCTGCGGTGGGAATCATCCCCATGCGGTTTGCCATTATAAAGACGCCATTTGCCACCATTGTGGAAGGAAGGGCCATCTGGCCAGAGTCTGCAAATCTGTACAAATGCCTCCAATGTCACCACCCAAACAATCATACAACAGACGGACCCCTCGGAGACCTGCCAGAGCAAGGAATGACTGCTATGCTATTTTTCGTGACCCACCCAGGAAAGGAATGGTTTTCCGCCAAACAATGCAGTCAATAAAAAAGAAATTTCGCCTCACGGTTCAGATTGAGGGGGCACCTTGTTTGATGGAAGTGACACGGGGTCAGCCACATCAATAGTCTCCTGGAGCACTTTGAAACATCTAGTACTCAGAATCACCAAAAGACATCTTAAACCATGCAGCCCCATCTTACAGGACTACCAGGGAAGCCAACTTTCCATCATGGCAGTGGTAAATTCAAAGTTCAATTCAAAAACTTTTCAGCCATCTGCCATTAGTGGTAGTAGATGGCTCGTTGCCTAGTCTCCTAGGGCTGAATTGGTTTGAGGCTCTGGGATTTACCATAAGCAAAATGAAATCCATTAGATCTACAGAGTTGGAGTCACTAGCAAAGAATTTCCCACTGTCTTTGATGCTAAATTGGGTACCTACCAGGGAAACCAGTATCTTTCAACTTGGACCCCAAGTTGTAAGCCGCTCTGAGTCTCCGGAGAAGGATGGCGTATAAATCAAATTAAAAAGAAAAAAGGTGACTTCTCGCAGACTCAAGCTGCGCCAAGTACTGTTCACCTTAAAGCCAAAGGTAGACACCGAGCTGGATAGACTCATCAGCCAAGGGATCCTCGATCCGGTGGACCACTCAACATGGGAAACGCCAATCGTAACTCCAATCAAAGCTGATGGGTTGAGCCGCATCTACGCAGACTATAAATGTACACTGAACTGCGCATTGCAAGCTCATGCATATCCGGTGCCCATCGTCCAGCACCTCCTGCATTCTTTAGGAAATGGATCACTTTTTGCTAAGCTGGACTTGGCTCAGGCATACCAACAACTGCCTGTTGATGATGCCACCGCGGAAGCCCAGATGATAGTCACGCATAGGAAAGCATTCAGATGTTGCCAGCTCCAATTTGGAGTTAGAGTGGCCCCGGGACTGTTCCACAGCTAGATGGAATGCCTGCTTCAAGGCATCCCCGGGGACGTACCCTATTTCGATGATGTGCTCATTTCTGCAGCTTCCAGGCCAGAGCTGATGTCAAGATTGTGCATGGTGCTCCAATAGTTCGAGTGTGTTGGCCTCAAGGTAAAAAAAGACAAATGTTACATCGCGGTACCCCAGGTCGGATTCCTGGGGTTCCTCATTGGCAGTTCCAGTCTCCACCCCAGAGTGGCGAAAATGAAGGCGATCCTAGAGGCGCCGGCACCAAAAAGTAAGGCTGAGCTCCAAGCTTTCCTGGGGCTTTTAAATTTTTACGCAATTTTTCTCCCCCACAAAGCGTCTGTGGCTGAGCCTATCCATAGGCTCCTAGATGTCAAGTGTCCATGGTCATGGGGCGCAAAAGAGGCCACAGCCTTAAACAGCTGCTGACTTTAAACGCAGTTCTGGCCCAATATAGTGAGAACCTCCCACTACTACTGGCTTGTGACACCTCCCCATATGGGGTTGGCACCTTACTCAGCCACATATTACCTAATGGCACCGAAGCCCCCATAACATTCTTTTCATGAACCCTGGCCGTCGCTGAAAGAAACTACAGCCAATTAGACAAAGAGGCCCTGGCTTTGGTGGCTGGAGTCAAAAGATTCCACGACTACCTCTATGGCCACCACTTTCAACTCCTTACTGACCATAAACCTCTGCTGGGACTGTTAGCCAGTGACTGCCAAACACCACAGATGCTCTCTCCATGGATGACAAGGTGGACTGTGTTCCTTGCTGCTTATAACTATACCTTAACCTACTGCCCAGGAAAACACCTCTGCCATGCTGATGCACTGAGCCATTGCCCCCTGCATACTACTGTAGAAGACCTTGCTCCTGCAGCATCGGTATTGCTGATCGAAAGTCTTCCCCTCCCAGTAACAGCTGCTGATATTGCCAGGCATTTGTCACAGGATCAGGTAATCACCAGTTTTGGACTGGGTACAAAGGAGATGGCCACAAGGACCTGTCAGCCCAGAGCTACAACCGTACAAAGCTAGACAACATGAGCTCGCAGCCCACAGGTGTTGCTTACTTTGGGGACACCGGGTGGTGGTTCCCCCACTTCAGACACTCCATTCTAAAGACCTTGCACTAGGGTCACCCGGACATAGTTCATATGAAGGCCCAGGGAAGGAGTTACCTTTGGTGGCTGAAATTAGACCAGGAAATCACCAAATGGGTATCCACTTGCCACCAGTGCCAGGAGTCGAGACCCTTACCACCTAAAGCACCAGCCCAGGAATGGGAAACCCCGAGGGCACCCTGGTCTCACATACATATTGATTTTGCGGGACCATTCCAGGGGCAGGTTTTCTTAGAGGTGGTAGATGCATATTCGAAATGGCTGGAAATCACCTTAATGCCATCTACTATCTCTGAAGCGGTCATTAGGGCACTTAGGAAGCTGTTCGCCACTCACGGGCTACCCGATTTGTTGGTGTCCAATAATGGCCCACAACTAACATCCGCCACATTCAAAATGTTCCTAGTGAGGTTAGGAATTCGCCATGGCCTAATCTCTTCCTTCCAGCCAGCCAGTAATGGCCTTGTGGAACTGATAGTCTGCTCCTCTAAGGAAACGCTGGTAAGAATGGGCCCGGGGAACTGGCAAGAGAGAGTGGATGAATACTTTGTAGTGCAACATACCATGCCATGCCCGCTCACAAATAAAAGCCCAGCAGAATTAATCATGGGTAGACGATTAAGGACAACATTAGATAGGTTGCACCCCCAGTACTCTCCAATAAAGCCCCTTGATTCCAATAGTGCACCCTGCTCCTTTAAAATGGGTGACACAGTGTACGCCTGGAATTATGTAGGCCATCCCCTGTGGCTGCCTGGCAAGATAGTGGGGTTACCCGGGCCCTGTTCTTACAGGATGGAGTTAGGCGATGGCAGGTTGTGGCATCGCCACTGTGATCAACTATGGAGCCGATGGAACACCTCACCACCACCACCAGATGAGGCCATGCCAGAGAGTCCTCCTGTGGCAACACACTCTGAACAAGCCAATGCCCCACCACGAACTGAACTAATAAACTCCGATGAAGATAAACCAGAGGACTTACTGTTAGCTCCCAAGATTCCTCCTGCAGTTCCATCTCCTGATGGGGCCATGGCGAAGTCTCGAAGTAGTCCACAAAGGAAAGTCCCTTGCCAACCAGAAATTTCTGAGGCAACAGAGCCCCACAGATCCGGATGGATCCAGCGAAGCCCTGCATATCTACAGGACTATGCATGCGCAGACTAGGTGAGTAGGAGTGTTGTGTTCCCAGTTCTCCTTCTGGTCCGTTCCCCTAGTGGAGCCTAGCTTTGCCTGTCCGGTTTCTGATTAGCTGTCCATTTGACAGCCGAATAGAAAAGGAGCTGTCAAACGGGCAGGTGTTGTTATTATTCTGTTCTGTTGCCTGAGCTGTTGCCTTGTTACTGCACTATTAGAAATAAATGTTAGCTATTTGTGGAGGTCTGTTTCGCCTCAGTTCTTGCTGCACCCACTCTAGCCCAAACAGAACAACTGGCATATTCAAAAGAGCTCCTGCTTAACACAGCTTCTGAGGATATAATGATCTGCATACAGAAGATGAAAGGATTGCTCTGCTAAGCCATAACCCATGTCTTAAAAATCACAATGGTGAAGATTTCAAGTTTAAAATGTAAATCATCTGTAAACTTCAAAGTTACAACCTCAGGGAAGATTCTCAGGACCCAGTTTCAAAATTCTGGCCTTGCAGTTCCTCTGCCTATGTTGACCCTTATGACCAACCACAAGGATGCTGCAAAAGTCCTCCTCGCTTATCCTCCCCACTATCCAGTTGGGTTCCAGCAAGCCTCGGGCCATTCCCAAGCCAGCCACTCAGGCACACAAAGGAGCCTAAAAAAGCTACCACTACACAGAAGGCAGTTAAACCTGTAGGCCCCGGCCTACTTCCCATTCAGGTACCTGAAGGCCTTCCAAGGCCTGGCTCTGCCTCTTGGGATTCCCCCAGGACTCGGCCACCTCTTAGGCCAGCCATTCACTCACCCAAGGGAGCCTAAAGCTAGTCAGCAGAAGCAATTGGCACATGAAAGCTAAATATACAACCTGTGGCTGAAGCTTACCTTCTCATCCTCCCAAGGCTTCCCTCTGCCTTTCAGGATTCCCACAGGCCTCCCAAGCAGGCCTTTCAGCTGTGAGCAGTTTTATATCCAAATATATTCTACTATAGAATATACTGTTCCCATCTTCCCTTAAAATATTAACAGAATTCCCAATGGTCTGAAAATCAGTGTCTCCACTAGGCAGTCAGGCTTGAAACTCAATTAATCAACTGAAATTATCAAACTTCCTCAAAACCCCCAAATAAATTATCCAGACTTTATCCACACATCAAAGGATACGATCTGCAAACACAGAGTTAATTAAATTGGGTCTCCCAAAGGAACTGCATATTTACAAGAATAAGCATTCCTACACACGCCCCTCAAGTGTCACCCTAGAATCAGCATGTAGACACTTCACCATGGACAAGCTCCCCTTACGAAAATCTGTTACTGTACCCCATTTCTCTGCAGCCTTCCCCTAAAGGCAAACTGTTTTGCTTTTAGAAATAAATATTTCTTCTGGATCTCATTTTTATTTATTCTTGCACAGTCCTGACTCAAGTTGGAACCCCAAATTATTCTTCTGACACAATTGTGCTAGGGAGCCTAAAGGAGCTCCCAGAACTCGAAGGGCAATTACAAGTGGCTTCATTTATTTGTGAAGTATTTATGGAGATTCTCAGGCATTCAGGTCATGGTTGTCCCAAAGATGCTTTTCTAAAAGGCAACTGGACTTTCTTGTTTTTTTTTTCCTTGAAAAAGTTTTGCTTCTCATCCAAGAAGCTTCTTCAGTTCTGAATGAATTGGTGGGGAATGGAAGGATTTATATTTGCAGTCTTCTGCTTGTTAACTCTCTGAGAGTGCTGAATCTCCTAGATAGGAGATTTATTCCTTAAAGAATGGAAGCTCCTACAATCTGGCTAGGAGTACTACTTACTAGGAGAATAGCACAAAGTTGTTATGATGTTGGCAGCCTCTGCAAGAAAGCTAAGCCTCGCATCACATCAGGCTCCTCTGCAAAACCAAAAAAAGTAAGTTTGTTGATGTTGGGCCCTGGAGATGGCTTGAGGAGCAGGCTGAGTTCTGCAAGGCCCTGGAGTGATCAAATGGAAAGTAGGCCGAGTCCTAAAGGGCGTAAATATCCTCCATGTGCCAGTTGCATCTGCTGATTGGCTTTAGGCTCCCTTGCCTGTCTGAATAGCTGGCTTGGAACCAAATCAAGGGAACCTGGAGTGACAAGGAGCAGAGCACCAGGAGCCTCAGGGACAGGGAAAGCCTTGAGAGACCCAGGTCCTTCAACCCTGAGGCACTCTGTGCTTCATTTAATGACCTGCACATTTGTTTAATAATTGCATTGGGCACAGCAAGGATGAGGCATTTTTAAGTGAAATGCTTAATGCCATTGCAATATTCAACCATTAATGTGCAAGCTCCATTGCACATTGTAAGTTGAGGATTATCTGTAATACTGGGAAGACCCAGTGTTAAGTTATTGTCATCTGGCGAAGGTAACAAGTTGATTTTTGATCATTTCTCTCCACCAGGCTCACAGGGATGTTCCTGTGGGGATAAAATGAAGGAGAGGTCTATATAAGCTACCTGGAACTCCAGGGCTCATCTTCACTTTCCCCTAAATCATAACAAAATACTACACTAAGGATCTTAAATAATTGTGATGGGTCATAGGCTTTTACCATTTTTTCTGTGCTTCATCATGATTCCTGTATTTTGGATCCTCCATTTCCCTACAGTGTTAACAGGGAATAGCCTGTCTCAGAAGATGGACACCACCACACACACTTGATTACATATGCTATGAAATATAAAATATTTGCTAACTGTTACTGTTTAAAATGGAGCCTCCATTACTCACTTCTCACTCATTGATACAGTGAATGAACATTCTGTCACAAGTAAATGCCTTATTCTCCTTTATGTAAATAATATATGACCAGGGTATCAGGGGTTAACTTATTCTTCTCTATTTAATATATTCATATTTAACCACTCCTACATCTAGCTCCACCCCATGTATATATAAGGAGCTGTATGCTTTCCTTCTGTGCTTCTATCTGTGAATATTCAGTGAATATAGAATGCCTTCTGTAAATAAACAGTGCTTTATTTGAATATCTAATTCTTAATCTACTTATTGAGTCTGATCCTGAAAATATCGTAACAATCTGGTAGCAGAGGATGATTGAATTGACTCAATAAAACTTTAAATATGTCTGAGAGAGAAAACTCCAGAAATAAAAGAGAAAGACCCAACACCAGGGCATACAGCAAAGAAATGGAAGCAGATCAAGAAATAATCGATGAGTCCACGAATACAATATTGAGAGAATCTGAAGACTGCACTACTGACAATGAAGAAACAATGGATGAGACTGATGACCAAGAAGAAAACGAAATAGAAAACAACGAACTCAGGTCAGAGATACTAAAACTCTTAAAAAGCCAAAAGAACGATGAAAATCTCATCGCGAACCTCCAAGAAATATTAAAAAACAACGGAGCAGCGAAAGAGAAGCACATCGTTACGAATAAATCTAAAGACTCAAAAACGGTGAGCGATCTGCCTGAAAATAAAAATACAGAGAAAAAGAAAACTAACAGTCCCGCGCAAAATTTCGAATAGCAGCCATCTTGGTTTCAACAGACCCCTAAGATGAGCGAAGCAGAGCCAATCAGAAAGCTAGATTCAAAATACCTGGCGCGAAAAGCCTTACTCGATGCAAGAAATGAAAAAGAGAAAATTTACACCTCAGAAGAATCAGACACAGAGATTGAAGAGACTTCGATAGATATGCAAGTAAAATCAGCAATGAAAACTCTCTTTGCTGCTTTTGGACCAAAATTAAAAATCACTAAAGAATCAACGAAAAGGCAAGCGAGCAAACAAACATCTCAGAATTCACCCACTTCTATTCAAACGACGAAAGCGCTGACGCCTGAACCCAGAGAGCCCTGCAGATACCACCCCACGCCACAGACGATCCCAGGGACCAGCGTTCTCAACCAAAGAAAACGAGTGTCTGCTATCACCAGGACTCCCAAGATTGAGCCAGAGACCGATTCCTCAGAAGAAGAGCGATGCGAGGGAGCTGCGGCAGCGAGAACCTCTCACGATGGCTTCAGGAGCGAAATGAACAACGCGCATGTGCAAGACTACACAGACAACTTCGAAGGACATGAAGAACAGAGAGAACCATTCAGAATCGTCGCAAGCATACCCACGCCATTTTGTAACTTTCAACATTTGCAAGACCACGGACTACCTCCAGTTGTAAGTAATGGATCCAACAACATTGGGAATTTACCCAATGATTTCCCAAAACTGAGAATAGATGGCATTAATTTGCAAGAATGGTGTCAGCAGCTCCAGGTTGTCTTTCTAAAAGAAAACTTATTATTTTTTATCACTAATCCCCCAAAAAGACCTTGGACTCTAAAACTAGACTGTCTGCACCATAGGGCATTTTTCTTATTAATTTCCAGTATATCTCCTGCCATGTACCACAGTATTAAGCAAAATCTAACTGTATCAGAAATTATTCAATGCATGTTTAAATTGTTTCACAGTGAAAGTGTAGCCACTACAACAAGAATGTCTAAAGATTTCTTCTCAGCTAGGATAAAACCAGGGGTTACCATAAGTGAACATTTAATATCTTTAAACAAAATTAGAGCAGAACTGCATTTAAGGGGGGAAATAATTTCAGATCAAACAATGAAGAGTGTTATCATTAACTCACTAGACCCATCGTGGGATAACTATATATCTCATTTAGACACAATCAATTTAGGATATTTATCCATAGAAAGTCTATCTAACAAGCTAATATCTGAAGATAATTCAAGGAGAAGTCGTTGTAACAATCACATGGAACATAAACAATATAAGAGGGTAGTTTTTCAAGAAAGATATCATGAACCAATAGGATGCCACAATTGTGGATCCAAAGAACATAATAGGAGAGACTGTCCAAAACTCCTCAGAAATAGAAAAAATTCTGACTACAGAAATAGGTATCAAAACAGACAGTCATCAATTGATAGACATAGATATAGAAGTCCACCCATCTATAGAGAACATAGAGGGGGCAGGGATAACTCAAAAGATAGAAAATCTGGTTCACTGAATGGGTTAAACAAACATGACAACACTAACATACAACAGACAGAGGACAATGATTGGCTTATCGATTCTGGAGCAACCAACCACACTACAAATAATAAAAATATACTATCTTCATTTGTAGAGGATAAATTCGTAATTAAGGTAGCTAATCAAGAGAAGGTTCAAGTCATAGGTAGAGGAAATATAACCTTACCTGGCCTAGGAAAAATAGAGGGGGTATTGTTAATACCTGAAATACCTCATAACATACTTAGTGCAATAAAACTAAGCAGAGATTCTGGCATAAATATTGTGTTCTCAAAAGGAAAGGCAACATTAGAGAAAAACAGAACAAACATAGGTACTGTGATTATTAAAGGAGGTCTACCTTATCTAATGACAAAAGAAAAATGGTTACACAACATTGATTCCAACATGGAAGATAACAATAACAAAGACAACGAAAGCAGTAGTAATAGTAACAATGAGGAACATGAGATTATTCATAATCACAAAGACACACACAACAACAAAATACCTAATATTGGTAAACCAATTCATGATGAGTGTGCTCATGTCTTACATAGGAAATTAGGACATGCCAGTTTTCCTGTAGTTCAAAAGATGACTGAACATGCTGAAGGTGTTAAAATAAAAAAATGTAAAAACTATTTGGAATGCTCAGTATGTAAATCTACAAAACTCAAAACTAGCCCCAAACCCAAAAAATCAACAAGATCAACCAACAAAATTTTTGATTTGGTACACATGGACCTAGTTGGTCCATTAACACCATCAATCACATATAGAAAACGTTATTTCCTAACCATTGTGGATGACTATAGTCGTTACGGCTTTGTCTATACATTAAAGCACAAAGATGAAACTTTTCAGAAATTTAAGGAGTTTTACAAACGTATAGAAACACAACATAATATTAGAATAAAACAAATTATGACAGATAGGGGATGTGAATTCATGTCAAAAGAATTCTCCCAATGGCTTAAAGACAAAGGGATGTTACATTACACGTCTAGCCCTTTCTCTGCATTCCAAAATGGAGTGGTAGAGAGAAAGAACTCGACATTACAAACCATGATTAGATGCACATTAGAAGACGCTGGCTTAGGAAAACAATTCTGGTCAGAAGCTTTACAATATTCCAATTATACACAAAATAGAACTTGGTCCAGCATTGTTAACAAGACACCATATGAAATGATGTATAATAGGAAACCCAAAATAGCTCATATGCACATATTTGGAGTCACTGCAGACGTACACATACCTAAACAATTAAGACGTAAAGGTGAGAACGTATCTAGGAGACTCAGGTTCATGGGTTACGAAACAGGCACAAAAGGGTACAGATTTATCGATAATAATAACAGATTTATAGTTTCCAGAACGGCTGTATTCCATGAACAGGCCAACTGGTCTAAAATACATCTTAATGAAATTTTCCCAAACAGCTATACAAACACTAAACACCAAGAGGAAAGAACTGGAGAAGAATACAATCACAACATACATAAAAACAAAAACAAAACATGGACAAACAGCCAATACAAAATAAAGACAGATTCATTAACAAAAAAGGAAGCTAGGTATTTACATGACAATGATAGTAAACCAAAAAGAACAATCAGGAACAACAGAAACCAAATACCAAACAAATATAAAGATTATATAATGTATATGGATGGAGAAACATCAACACCAAACACATACGAGGAAGTGCTAAAACTTCCCCCTGAAGAAAAGAAAAAGTGGGAATCAGCCATGACTAAAGAGATGGATAGTTTGCATAAATTAAATGTATTCACACCTACACATGCACCTAAAGATAAAACTGTTATTGGTACTAGGTGGATATATAAAATCAAAAACATAGAAGGAGGCAACACCTTATACAAAGCTAGACTAGTTGCTCAAGGTTATGCACAAAAATATCCCGAGGATTACACGGATACATACTCTCCCACAGTAAGAACTGAGAGTGTTAAAACTGCACTGGTCATAGCATCAGCACTTAACCTTGATGTATTCCAATACGACATACAGACTGCATATCTACATGCAAAATTAGATAAAGAGATATATGTAAGAGCGCCTCACAGTCAATATACAAACAAAAATGAAACGTGGTTACTAAATAAAAGTTTATATGGGCTGAAACAATCTGGCAAAAGATGGTATGAATGTTTAGTAAAAGTGCTCAAAACTATGAATTTTAATGCCACTACTGCTGATAACTGTTTCTTTGTTAAAAAAGAGGATGACTCTTTAGAATTCGTGTTAATTTATGTGGATGATATTTTGTATATAGGTAAACACAAAGAGAAGAGAGAAACATTTGTAACAAAACTAAATGAACATTTCTCTTTTAAATCATTAGGTAAGGTAAATAAGTATCTTGGAGTTCAAGTTAGTAAAACAAAAAAGGGATTCAAACTTTCTCAAAGAGATAAGATTATAGAACTCCTGAACAAATGTAACTTAAACGATGCTAAACCCTGTGATACTCCCATGCAAACTGATTTCCTGAGGAACACAGATGAGTCATCCCCTGAATTTAAAGATAATACACTTTACAGATCAGTCATCGGTTCCCTTCTATATATCTCCAATTGGACCAGACCTGACATCGCTTTGCCTCTCAACTTCTTGTCTAGACACGTCAGCAAACCACTAGTATATCATTGGGAAGCTGTCAAAAGAATATTAAGATATTTGAAAGGTAGCTTAGATTTTTGTTTATTATTGGAACCCAATAGTGACAAAGAGCCCATCCTCACATGTTACGCCGACGCAGATTGGGCTGGCGACACCACATGTAGAAAAAGCACATCTGGTTATATATTTTTTCTTAACAATTGTCCAGTTTACTGGTATACTGGTAAACAAGACTTAGTAGCCACATCAACGACTGAGGCAGAATATGTCTGTTTGTCTAAAGCCTCAAATAACCTCGTATGGTTTAATGACTTGTTGTCAGACACCTGGATGAAACCTTCATTACCATTTATCATACATGAAGATAATAAGGCTGCTATTGAAATATCTAGATCTGATGCCATTGGACAAAGATCCAGACATATAGATATAAAATTCAAACATGTGAGGCAGTTATCTCAAGATGGATTTATTAAAGCAGTCCATTGTGAAACCTCAGAGCAAATTGCTGACATACTAACAAAACCTTTACCCTCTAAGCAGCACAAATATTTGACTTCTAAGTTACAAGTTTTATATTGTTCAGAATCTGAATGTAATTATTGTTATATATCGAATCGGCATTTAGAGGGGGATTTGTCACAAGTAAATGCCTTATTCTCCTTTATGTAAATAATATATGACCAGGGTATCAGGGGTTAACTTATTCTTCTCTATTTAATATATTCATATTTAACCACTCCTACATCTAGCTCCACCCCATGTATATATAAGGAGCTGTATGCTTTCCTTCTGTGCTTCTATCTGTGAATATTCAGTGAATATAGAATGCCTTCTGTAAATAAACAGTGCTTTATTTGAATATCTAATTCTTAATCTACTTATTGAGTCTGATCCTCAATAAGGAAAATATCGTAACACATTCTTTCACGGTGCAGCATATTTTTCTCTAGTTAAATGAACCACTTTTCATGCCGTGTGTGTGCGTGTGTGTGTGTGTGTGTGTGTGTGTGTAAGAGAGAGAGAGAGAGAGAGAGAGAGAGAGAGAGAGAGAGAGAGAGAGAGAGAGAGAGAGAGAGAGAGAGAGAGCTGGCTGGCTGAGGCTGAACAGTGATTGCTTGAAGTTGATCTGACAATTTCATATTTGGTGCATCATGATGGTAAAGTATTGATTTTAGGTTTTCAGCGTATTCTATTATTTTGGAAAAACAGGTAAAGCAAGCAATGTATTTCTTTTTTAAAAAAAGAAAGACTGCGAGAAGGTAAATTAGATACCTACAGTATGAGAAGCCCATAAGCAGGACCTGAATGCAATTGTATTTTCATGCTAATGTTTGCCAGCATACGGATTTCAGAGGCAAGCGGCCTCTAATACTGGAGTTTTCCTCAAGACTTTCTAGCACTTTTCTCTGCGGTAATTCTATCTTCTATAATGGATTGTGAAATGTACTTTGTACCTGCAATAACTCTGAGAGTCAGCTATTAATAACCCTTCTCTCCATAAAACTCAGGAAGTAAGTCCTATTGAACTTGGTGGGATTTGCCTCTGAGTAGACATGAATAAAGTAACTTGCCATTGCTTAATGACCTTTGACTAGGATGTTTAGAACTTGCACTTTCTACTTACTTACAAAGACGGCTCTCTTTTCCAAATCCCAGTGGTAAGAATTGGCCTTCCTTTAATGGCAGGATCACGTCCTTCATAAAATCTCATATTTAGAAATAAGTTTGCCTCTTAAACTTTGCTTAACCTTTAAAGCACAACATCCCGAATCAAATCCCATCAGAAATCATTTTTTATATGATGGGGTTTTTTTGGGGGGGGGGGCATACTCTTGTCACCTGGTTAAAATCGTGATCATTCATCATTTCAAAACTATTTTTTGTTTTTCTTAAATCCCTGATAAAACTCTCTGTTTAAATTGTTGGCTAAAATTATTATTGCAGTAGGTGGCACAAGGTCCAGAAGCAGACATCTCTTGGCCGTGCTGGACATAATTTACCTGAACTTTGAATGGTATTATTCTATTTTTAAAACATTATATAAAGTATACTTAAAAGAAGAACTCTGGTGCATCTGGTTTATGTTTATAGAAGAATAACTAAGGGTGTTCTAGAAAAGGTACATAGTGTCTCTGCTCTGTGGATTTAGCTTTGATCTGGCCTAAGATTTCTTGACATTCTTGATGAAGATTTTTGTTTACATTTTATTTAATACATTTCTCAGCCACCTTCTGAGATTTCAGTCCTCCTAAGAGAGGGAAGGGAGGGAGGGAGGGAAGGGAGGGAGGGAGGGAGGGAGTGAGAGAGCGCAAACTACCATACAAAGGCACATATTATGTCCTGAAAATGTGAACTAGAGAAAGAATACTAATTTGGCATCTCATTTATTATTTATTATTAATTTTGATTTTTTTTTTAAATCCTACCTTTTTAATTTGTTTTTATTAAGAAATACATAATACACAGGGCAATTGTTTATTAGATTTTTATCCCACCTTATTGCTTTATAAGTAAACCAAAGTGGTGAGCGTACCAAATAGTCTGCCCTTCTCCTCCCTTCCCCACAACAACAAGCCTGTGAGGTAAGTTGGGTTTAGAGACAGTGACTGGCCCAAGGTCACCCAACCAGGTTTCATTCCTAAAGCACACTAGAACTCACAGCCTCCTACTAAATGGCCCAAATTCACCTAGCTGGCTTTCATGGTTAAGGCAGGACTTAAACTCAGTCTCCTGATTTCTAGGCCAGCACTTTTAACTATACCAAATGGGGGAATGGAGATAAGAAGACTGGCTCCATTGCTACCGCTGCTACTCTATAAGCCACAAAATAGCTGACTGGGATGATAGGTGTTAGATATCAGCTCTACTCTCAACCAGCTTGCAAAATTCCAGAAGATTTAACAATTCACTCTCATTGGAGCCAGTATAAGCCAGTTCCAGTTATAGACAGTTGTGGAGCAGTAAAATCCAGAAACATACAGAGTGGTCCAGAAGCTGCACTTCTAAGCCAGAGGTTGTTTTTTTTTTTTAAGCATGCTATGTATGTGGCTTACTATGTAGCTTACTATGTGAAGAATGTATATATCTTACTATTCGCAGTCATGCTGTAATAGGCTATGAGAGTAACCTTGAGAGACAGGAGGAAGAGAAGCAACCTAGAGAAATGTCTGATAAACGAAATCTGAGTCCAAACCAGAAATGTAATTTGAGAAAGTATCTCAGAATTGACTCTAGTTCTCTGGATTGGAAAGGCAGGGGATGGGAAAAATGCTTTCAGACTTGTACTTGTTTCTGTTACTTTAACCTTCCAATAAAAGTAGTATTAGTGTTCTTAATCTTGGTTTCCTGGTCTGGGCTACCTTGAAAGGCTGATATCTGCAAAACCAAACTTTGTGAAATAAACTTGTCTGCAATGCCTGGCTTATGCCCCAAACCCTCTTGATCTTCCAGAAAGCCATGAAGACCTGACTATCTCCCCAGACATTAGGATCAAGATATCATTGGAGTCCAGTATATATACTTGGCCCTAATCAGTGATGGGTTGCTCCTGGTTTGGTCCGGTTCTATAGAACCAGTAATAAAACCGGTGGGAGGCTCCCACACACCTGACACGACGTCTTCATGGGTGATCTGTGCATACGCAGAAGCACGAGCGAAGCGCACGCACACGCTCCCGCTGCGAACCAGTAGTAAAGATAAGTAGAACTCACTCCTGGCCCTAATGCCTAGGATATATACAGTATTTAATAAGGTATGGTCCCAGGTTTTTTCTTTGTATTGGATTATTTTAACATTGATTAGTTATGAGGTCCTTTTGTATTTTTTTTTTTATATAAATTGGTTGTTAGTCTCCCAGAGTCATACCATATAAATATTCAAAAACAAAACCAAACAAAACATTCTCTGCACGATGACTTGGCGTGACATGTGAATCACAAAAAGGGTAGTTATCAATCTTTTTTAAAGGAGTATATTCCTATTTTGGAGAGGCTCGCAATCCAGGTTCAGTCAAATGATTTTCAAGAAATCATAAGAAGGGAAAGCCCATCATCAACCACAGACAAATCACAGAGTTGTATGCCGAGATATTCTGCATTTCTATATAAGTTTTTTTTAAAGGTAATTTTAAATTGTATGGGATAATAAGACCGTTGTGAGATAAGCCTTGGGGAAAGTGGAACAAATTGCTGCTCAGCCATGAAATGTATTGGGTGAAGTTGGTCCACATGACTGCTTTTCTTCCCAATTTTCCAGATTCTGTTGTTTGAGTGGATTAGCCTCCTATAAACTTTCATGGGTCTTGTATTTTTCTTGTTTTTAATTTTGGATTTGTAACCAAATCCAAAATAAGGTTTAGCACTCATTGGAATATAATCAGATCATTTTCATGGATAGTCATGAGTTTTAACTGTAGATTAAGCTACACAGGTAGTCCTTGATTGACAGCCATTCATTTTATGACCACTCAAAGTTACAACAGCTCCGAAAAAACTGACTGTATAACTGGTCCTTACAACTTACAACTGTTGCAGTTTTCCCCATTCACATGGTCAAACTTTCCCAGACAGCTTTCAACAAGCAAAGTCAAAGGGAGAGGGGAAGCTGAATTCACTTAACAATGATATGATTTGCTTAATAACTGCAGTGATTTGCTTAATGGGGCAAAAATGGTTATTAAACTGGGCACGACTCAGTTAAAAACAGACTTGTTTAAGTCTTAATAGAAATGCAGTCTCATTTATGGTTGTATGTTGAAGACTACCTGGGCTATTGATTCAAAAAGTCTAACAAAACTCAAATGCCGCATAGTAAATGATTTAATAGGTACACAACATCCCTTCCTTCTTCTCCTCTCCTCTCTTTTTTTTCTCCAAACCGCAGCGTTTTCATACCAATGGTGGACCACTAACAATGGACTGTGTTCAGCTTATTACAGGGGTGTCAAACTGGCAGCCCTCGGGCCGGATGCATCATGTGCAGACCATGCCCATTCCAGCTACGTGAAGGGAAAAATCATTGCAATACGTCACATGACAGCAACATGACACCGCGAGTTTGACATCCGTGGCTTAGCAGATCTCAGTTGGTACGTAAACTTTGTTCAGAACTTGGCTGTTCCCTGTGCATATGCTTTTAACTGCCTAGCTTGTTTTAATTAAACATATATTTTAAAAAAGCCCTTCACAATTGAACATGGCAGGCTCTTTTGGCCTTGCAGGCGTTGGATGGATGTTGTTGCACCTTGACTGTTGAAACAGCTCCATGAGACCATTTTTATCTCAGGCAGAGAATAGCCAGTAGAGACTCCGAAGCGACATGCTGCTTAACTAAGGAATGCCTCTGCTGTCTCTCATTGCTTCCCCAGGGAGCACAACAGCTTGCAGAACAGTAAGTGGCAACTGTTTATTATAACATTATGCCAAGCTAAGGACAAACTGTTCTTCTGAAGAATGTTTTACAGCCTTAAATAGAAAGAAAAGCCATTTGACAGGCCTTAATGCTTACTGAAGAAGAAGAAATTGCCACTGAGTGGCTAATTCTAAAACAGCACTCAAGCTCCTATTGTTGCTACTTATTGTTATACTTGTTATTATGGTTATTATTTTGCTACCATCATCTAGTACTTTAAAGATAAGTATATATCATACAGTCACAGCAAATGGGATTAATACATTAATACATTAATACATCATGGCTGATGTAGCATAGTTTCTCCCACATGGCATTTCCTACCTGTGAATGTGGATGTGGGAAAGACTGCAAAGAGGTGAAACAAATGAACACGTTAACTAATTTATTAACACAAAAGCAATTGTTCACATTGGTTGATTTTTTGGGTTCTTTCTTTCTTTCTTTATTATTTATTTATTTATTAGTCCAATTTATATGGCACCCTTCTCCGTAGACTCAGGGCGGCTTACAATGCATTATAGCAATAGCCTGCATACTTTTATGTATATACCTGCTTATTAAGGCTTTCGTCCCCCACTAAGCGGTGTTGTTCTATACAAAGCTGGCTTATTGCCCCCACAATCCAGGTCCTCAGTTTACCTACCTCGAAAGGATGGAAGACTGAGTCAACTTTGAGCCTGGTGAGATTTGAACTCGCACTAATTGCAGGAAGCTGGCAGCTAAGTGCTAGCGCTTAACAGCACTTAGTCCGCTACACCACCCAGGCTCTTTTAAGCCTCAGTGGTGGCTTAAATAAGCTCTTTAGGACTTATCAAAGCAGCTAGTAGTTCTACTTTTTTCCCCCATAATGTCCCAAAGGTCCTTTGCATTAAAGGGAAAAAGAAATATTATCAGCAGCTACTGTCATTGAATATAGGCATCTGCTCCTAATTCTATCAGAGACAGACTGAAAATCTCAGCAGCTGATCTTAACTTAATCCTTTATTTATTTTATTAGATTTTTATACCGTCCTTCTCCCACTGGACTCAGGGCGGTGAACAGCCAAGAATAAAAACATCACATACAAAAATTTAATTCTTTTAAAAAAAGAATTAAACAAATTTTGGCCCAATGAATTTAAAACTAAAATCTAAAAGATCTAAAAAATCTAAAAATCCAACTAAAATCAATTAACGATTAAAAATATCTAAGGGGGGGGGTGGTGTGGTTAAGCCAGCCCGACTTGATGAAATAAAAAAGTTTTAAGGGCATGGCGAAAAGCACGGGGATCAGGAATCCTACGTATCTCCGGGGGCAGGTCATTCCAGAGGACAGGTGCTGCCACAGAGAAGGCCCTTCCCCTGGGGGTCACCAGCCAACATTGTCTGGCCGACGGCACCCTGAGGAGTCCCTCTCTGTGGGAGCGTACTGGCCGGTGGGAGGCTATCGGTGGCAGAAGGTGGTCTCGTAAGTACCCAGGCCCTAAGCCACGGAGTGCTTTAAAGATGGTAACCAACACCTTGAAGCGCACCCGGAAGACCACTGTAAGCCAGTGCAGCTCGCGCAGGAGGGGTGTCACATGGGAGTGCCCCATCGCTCCCATAATCCCCCACGCGGCCGCATTCTGTACTAGTTGGAGCCTCTGGGTGCTCCTCCCAGGGAGCCCCATGTAGAGAGCATTACTAGTCCAGGCGGGAGGTGACGAGTGCCTGAGTGACCATGCGTAAGGAGTCCCGATCCAGAAAGGGACGCATGGCGAATCAGGCGGACCTGATAAAAAGCCCCCCTGGCCACGGCCGTCATATACTTTTCTAAAGACAGCCGTGCATCCAGGAGGATGCCCAAGTGGCGAGCCCTCTCCGTGGGGGCCAGTAACTTGCCCCCAATAGCCAGCGATGGCACCAGCTGGCTATATTGGGACGCCGGAAGTCACAGCCACTCAGTCTTGGAAGGGTTGAGTCGGAGCCTGTTACTCCCCATCCAGACCTGCATGGCCTCTAGGCACCGGGACATCACTTCAAGGGCATCATTGGGATGGCCTGGAGTGGAGATGTACAGCTGAGTATCATCAGCGTACTGATGGAACTCCACCCCAAAACCATGGATGATCTCAACCAGCGGCTTCACATAAATGTTGAACAGGAGGGGTGAGAGGACTGACCCCTGCGGCACCCCACAGAAAAGGCGCCTCGGGGTCGACCTCTGCCCCCCTGCCAACACCGACTGCGACCAGTCAGAGAGATAGGAGGAGAACCACCGTAAAATGGTGCCCCCCACCCCCAACCCCTCCAACCGGCGCAGCATGATACCATGGTCGATGGTATCAAAAGCCACTGAGAGGTCTAACAGGACTAGGATAGAGGAACAACCCCTCTCCCGAGCCCTCCAGAGATCATCCACCAATGCGACCAATGCCATTTCCGTGCTGTGCCCAGGCCTGAAGCCGGACTGGAGCGGATCTAGATAGAAATCTTTAGAGAGATTTCACTTCCTGAGTTAGTTTTCTACAATCTGAAAATGGATTTTCCATTTGGAAGATTTCAACCTTACAGCCATTAGGTAATGCTTTACAAGTTGTCTTAATTCTTTTATCAGATAAAATACTCATGTGAGTTCGTGTTTTATTCATAAATATATGTGTGTGTATATATATATATATTTGTTTTCTCAGGTTTTCGCAGGTGTTTGTATGTAGGTCTTTGGTTATTCGGGTCTTCTCCCACGTAAAATTGGAAGTGTCTTGGCGACGTTTCGACGAAGTCTCATTCGTCATCTTCAGGCTGTTCCCTGAAGTTCCCACCCAAGTTCAAGTTCCCACCCAATCAGCTCACACCCCCACTAGCAGTTAAAAGGAAGTGACAGCTGCGATCTCACATTGCTCCTGGAAGCACGAAGCCGAGAACACCAGCCTGAAGATGACGAATGAGACTTCGTCGAAACGTCGCCAAGACACTTCCAATTTTACGTGGGAGAAGACCCGAATAACCAAAGACCTATATATATATATATATATATATTTGCTCCTGGAAGCACGAAGCCGAGAACACCAGCCTGAAGATGACGAATGAGACTTCGTCGAAACGTCGCCAAGACACTTCCAATTTTACGTGGGAGAAGACCCGAATAACCAAAGACCTACATACAAACACCCGCGAAAACCTGAGAAAACAAATATATATATATATATATATATATATATATATATATTTTTCAGGTTTTAATATACAGCTTACTATGTTTTTCTTTATTTCTGTTTTCTGCTAGGCCACAGCCTGTGTATTCCATCTGTAAGGCAAAACAGATTTTTCATTTAAAGAACTGGGAAGTCAGCTCCTATTTCTGAATTGCAGATTACGGTATTAGGTGGTAATCTGATATTTGTAACACCTATCAATTATTAATGCATTCGGTCTGTGATCTGAGTTCTGAGAACAAATCTAAACAGCAAATCTTTTGACTGCAATACCCACTCAATTCTTTGGACTTCTTTACTGCTTCCTGGTGTTTTGTTCTTTGCCTTTTCTCACCTGTGAAGAATTCAGAAGAATCTCAAAAGGCTGTGTCCACTTCTGAGCCATTTTATTTGGATCCTATAAAAATATCAAATCGATAAAAGGTTTTGGAGTTTCTCTTTTTTCTCCCATGCTCTGATTTTTTCTGTGAGTCATTCCTGCCTGATGCTTCTGTATCGTCTGTAAAACGTATGTCTTTTGGGAAAGAAATGAGGCATTAATCTGTGCCACTGGTGCCATCTGCTGTAGGAAAATGTGCAAAACATACTTTGTATTTTATTTGGTTGTGCACAGCTTGAAGATGGTTGGAAAAATGTGCTTTGGATCTTGCATATGTCCAGAACCTTTAAGTTAGATGTTATTTTTTTCAGCTTTTCCCCAGAGCCTGAAAAGATGTCTCTTTCCTAAGAAGGTCACTCATTAAAGTTAATGCAACCCTTAATGCAGCAGCATCTTTAGTTGATTGATTGATTAAGTGCCATCAAGATATTTTCAACTCCTAGCAACCATACAGGATAGAATAGATCGTGTCCATAGATCCAGTACCATTAAAGTTAACTCTTAAAGCAGCAGCAACTTTGCCAGGGCTTCTTTAAACCAGAGTAGAACGGCGATAGGCTTGTTTAAGGGCTGATGTACCTTTTCTAAATCATTTTTGACTATTTTGCATAGGAAAGTCCTTTTTGTTGTTCAACTGCACAAATTTGGTTAATAATGGATATTTAATATAGAACACTTGAATATTTGATGTTTTTCACTTTTGAAAAATGTATTCACAACACATCTGGGTTTTTCTTTACACTGCTCTTTTCCGAACTCGTTTAATGTTTTAATGTTTTTATAAAAATACCATGTGTGTTACCTGTTAAATATTGAATCACTTTGATCCAGAGGCATATGTAATAAATACATGAAGTATTAAAAAAAATCTCTGATCCATTATTAAGCATAGGCGAGCAAAATGATGTACATGTGGGTTAACATCAATATTAAAATGCAATTTCATAAAATTGGTGAAAGTGCTGGTCTAAAAACCAGGAGAGTGTAAATTCTAGTTCAGGGCTGTCAAACTCGAGGGCAGGATGCGTCACGCGCTGGTCATGCCCCCGCCCGGTTTAACAAAGGGAAAAAAGTCCCGATATGTCATGTGATGCTGCTGTGATGACGCAAGTTTGACACTCCTGTTCTAGTCCCATCTTAGCCATGAAAGCCATCTGAATGACTTTGGGCTAGTCACAACCTCATAGGGTTGTTGTGATGGGGAAAATAGGAGAATTAGGTATGTTTGCCACCTTCAGTTACTTATAAAGCAATGAAGGTGGGATAGTATTTGCTCTGTGTATCATGTATTAATAAAAACAAATAGCTTTCAAGTAGTTTTTAATATAGAAACCTCACTCAATCTTAGAGTTATGGACAAAGAAGTATGCTGTTAATTTAGTATTTCTTACATCAAAATGGAAACGAGTTCCTGGAAAAACCCAACTCTATAAGTTTTGGAAAGACATTTTTTCATGCTGGTGCCAAGTGTGATTTACTACTCCATTTCAAAACATAAGATAGTCCCAATCCTCTAACCATTCTGGAATAAAATTTAAGACTCATCTGTTTAATTTAACACTTATATTGTTGTTGTTGTTAGTTGCAAAGTTGTGTCTGACCCATCGTGATCCCATGGACAACTTTCCTCCAGGCCTTCCTGTCCTCTACCATACCCCAGAGACCATTTAAGTTCACGCCGACTGCTTCAGTGACTCTATCCAGCCATCTCATTCTATGCTGTCCCATTCCTCTTTTGCCCTCAATCATTCCCAGCATTAGGCTCTTATCCAGTGAGTCCTTCCTTCTCATTAAGTGGCCAAAGTATTTCAGTTTCATCTTCAGGATCTGGCCTTCTAAACAGCAGTCAGGGTTGATCTCCTCTAGGACTGACTGGTTTGATGGCCTTGCAGTCCAAGGGACTCGCAGGAGTCTTCTCCAGCACCATAGTTCAAAGGCCTCAATTTTTTGATGCTCAGCTTTCCTTATGGTCCAACTTTCACAATCATACATTGCAACTGGGAAAACCATAGACTTGACTATACACACTTTTGTTGGCAGGGTGATGTCTTTGACATCTTATATTGTTAGTTGTGTTTAAATGATATTTTTAAATAGTTTCAATCCATTTTATTGCTTTTGCTGCGTTGTTTAAATTTGTGGTAGGCTTCTTCGTTGTAATATGGGAAAAGGTTACATAACACAATTAATTTGAAATACCACCTTAACTCTTCTTTCCTTTCATGAAACATACATTCTCTTAAAAATGTGAATAAAATCCACACCTTTGTGATACTGCTTTTTAATTCTAAACAACTAACAACTAACAAAATCACTGAAGATTTTTAATCTTTGTTCATCTACATTAGCCATCTTTAATTCAGAGATTTCTTCTTCTAAGATCAAAGTCAGGCCTTTTCTTCTCAGCAAACTAAAATTGCATCAGAACAATGATATTTGACATCATGACACAACATGCACTTAGATCAGGGCTGTCAAACTCCCAGCCTGTGGGCCAGATGTGTCACACACTGGCCATGCCCATGCCTAGTTTAGTGAAGGGGAAAAAAGTCCCAATACATCACGTGACACCACAGTGACGCTGTGAGTTTGACACCCCTGACTTAGATAATTGCATCACAATGCCTGACACAAATATGTAAGCCTTGGGTTTTGTGTACATTGTTGTGATGAATGTTTTGTTACTTTCTCCCCCTTGCTCCCACTGTACATGCCAACATTGGGATATTTTCAGCCAGACAAATCAAAATGATGAAAAGTGTATTGTGGCATCATGGTGCCAGTAAATAATGCGGACCTTATTTATGGTGTACAAGGCAGGCATTGGCAAGAATTAATGGATTCTCCTGGCTTTGTTTCCCTATCTCTTACTGAATGTCACCACTCAGTTGGAAAACATCCATCCATCTTTCTCAATGGAGCTGGAGTTGTGGGGGGGGGAAGTATTTTGCAAGTTGACTTGACTGACTGATTTTACACAAGTGTTTCTCCCTCAATGAGTATGTTCAAAGGTATTGGTGGATTCCCCCTGCTCAACATGGGTTTAGCTCTATTCCAGTGTTCAAAAGAAGCCCGTACAAAAGGTGACAGGTGCAAAGAGTTGTTCTGTGAAGCAGTAGAGAGATCTGCACGTACACACACACACACACACACACACAAATTCCACTAATTAGCTGCTTTTCAACCTGATTTATGTCTCTTAACCAGGATTTAGCCTGAAGACCTGGTAGGTACAGGGGAAGAGTAATTCTGGAGGACAGTTCCCTGGGCCCAGAATGGAGAGGTTGTACCCGGTGAGCATACCTAAAACTCCTGCCTCCTATTTTCCTCACAAAAACAACACAGTAAAATGGGTTTGGCTGAGAGAATAACTGACTAAAAGTTATCTGATGACTTTCATGCCTTTAAGGGTGACCTAGAACTCACGTTCCCTTGGTTTTTAGCCCAGCAGTTTCACTACCACACCAAATTGGCTTTCTAAAGTGGCCAGTAGGTTCAGGATTAGGTCATTCCTTAGTAGTTACCTTACTGCAGGGCTGTCAATTTCACGGCCTGTGGACCGGATGTGTCACGTGCTGGCCACGCCAACACCCGGTTTAGCAAAGGGAAAAAAGTCCTGATACGTCACATAACTCCACCGTGATGATGCAAGTTTGACACCCCTGCCTTACTGCATAGTTAACAGAATGATTGGCGAGGTATATCCATGGCAAAACCTATATTAGGTAAAAGAAAAATGCCATTATTTTAACATGGGTACAGCTATGGACAATTACTTCCACAGGTATTAATGTGAGGAAATCAAATGCATGTTCTGAGGACACATTAAAAAAAAAGTTTCCACAACATGTCTATATTGCTGTTTGTGCAAGTGAGGAAAAATAGATCCTCTGAAATAAGTAAGCACTAGTTTATATCCCTTTGATTTTAGTATCGATGAATCACAGACCCCAGACCCCCAAGTAGTAAAGTGAAATAAATAGTACTTACAAATATAGTATCATCCTGATCTCATTAGGTTGAACATTAAGGAATGATTTTCTGTTGTACTTCAACCATCCTCCAAAGGAATCCTCATCCCTAATCCAGCAAGCTGTTTCTTTCTATGCCTCTGCTATTGTTCAATGTCCAGGGATTGCTTTACAAATTTGTAAAAGAGGAACAACCTATGGTGAGTTCTCATCTCATATGAAGCAGGCACTCTTCAATTTCACATGTTACAAACTATATATGACATCAGAACACATTTGCTGTTCCAGTGGTGATTTACAAATTACTTTGTTAAAGTGTTCAGATTTCATGTTTATTCTGCTGAGTTAGTTAACAAAATGCACATGTCCCCAGTGCTCACTTAACAACCTGCTTTCAGTGATGCCTCACCTCGATCCACAATGGAGGGAAAAGCCACGACAATGCAAATGTGTTTGTTCAACACGATTCTGAAAGCTTTGTAGAAAGTGCTGAGCAAAACAAGACCCACCAAATTCGAGCACCATTAACAAGGGATAGAAGCTGCCCTCTGTGGCCATGGTTTTTTGTTTTTTTTGTTATGATTGTTGTAATACTGGGTTCAACAGCATTTTAATTATAATCTTTCAAACAATATGTTGTGTTTCAGAAGAAAGCAAGACAATCCCACTGTCTTGCTGGAAAAAAAAAGAGTGAAGCAAATGTTTTGTGCTTCCTGTAGTTGTTTACCTATCATTTATCAGGTGACTATTTCCAAACAATTCTAGAAATGTAGATTTATTTATTTATTAAAGAGCTTTGTCCTCCCTCATCCAGATTCATTATTAACAGAGCCTTCAAAAAGAGGGAAACTCTTGGAAATTCTGTGCTAACTCATCTTCATTATGGGCACATCTATAAATTCTGAGGACAGTTTTCCAACTGAAGTCACAGAGGAATGCAACCAAAATGTGTAGATGTAGAAGATGGAGAAAGACACCTTCAGCTATCAGGTAAGAAAAAAATGACCAGGAGAAATATTTTTATTCTCTCCTCTCTTGAGCATTAGTACTTCACAAAGATGGAGTATGTTTATATTACTAAATAATTTGATATAGACTGATGTGAGCTTCCTCCTAAAATAAAGTTTTAGTAGGCAATGGTGGAGAAGAGTTTAACCAGCCACAAATCCCACTTCTTCTTGTCTTAAATCTGAATCTGGCAAATAGGCAAAATTAGAGCTATCTATTATGGGGAATACTCAGCAAGCAGCTGAAGTACCTTTTTGTTTGAAGCTGAAAGTCTCTTAAAGTCCCCTGTGCCAGCTGATTATTTGTGCTAAATTGGAAAAGTTAACTGCTCCAAGATGATACAATGATAAGGTTGATAGAAAATATATTTAAGTAACTATTATTGCTTCAGATCCACAACACAAACTTTCTATATCCATGACAATATTGGTTTTATAAAGTGTGTGTAAATATGTGTGTGTGAGAGAGACACAGAGAGACAGAGACAGATTCTAAGCAGTTTATTTATTTATTTATTTATTTTTCATTTTTGTATACCGCCCTACTCCCGAAGGACTCAGGGCGGTGAACAGCC
The DNA here is from genome assembly GCA_022577455.1 of Arizona elegans. Taxonomy (NCBI): domain Eukaryota; kingdom Metazoa; phylum Chordata; class Lepidosauria; order Squamata; family Colubridae; genus Arizona; species Arizona elegans. The sequence goes on along the minus strand of JAKOOJ010000001.1, from coordinate 211,736,198 downwards.
ATAATAAATACAAATACATATAGAAGTTAAAAACTATTAAGAAACAGATCAAGTAATTTAGGCTCAAAGATTAAGAACATCCAAATTTATCTAAAGAGGTTAAGATACGTCCAGATAGTTGCTTTAAATTGATGGAGATAGAATGTTGGATTATCTGGAATTTGTATGAAGTTGAAAGATAAAACTTATGTTCTTTACTTGACTATTGTGAATTTATTCTCAGCTTGTTTTATTCAGCTTCTCACATGATATTGCCATCAATTCATGCAATTTTGAATGGACTGTTCACACTGGGATTTTGTTTACTGCTAAACCAGTATACAACATTTCAAAAAGCGAACTGCCCATTTGAGAAAGTATGACTTGGCAGAGATACCATGCAATGTAACAAATTCCATCCAATATTTCTACTATGAAATCAAACATTCAAGTGAAACATTCTGGTGAATTCAAGGGTATGTCCTTCAACTTTTCTTGGCTACAACACAGAAGAGAAACCCTTATGGAAGTGTGGTTGACTTGTGATTTATGGGTTTGAACATTAGAAGGGATAATTTATGAAAAAGAAGGAAATTGGGATATAACCTTAGAGAGGGTAAAATACAAACTGTCAAAAAGATAAGAAGCTGCTTATTTATAATCTTTTCTTTCTATTTTCTCCCATGTCTTACTTATTCACTACTCTTCCTTATTTCTTTGTTTGTTCTCTAATTTTGGAATTGTTTTTATCCTGTTAAAATGTCTTCAATAAAAGTTATATATAAAAAAGAAGTGGTTTGTCATACTTGTTTTCACTTTTCATTTCAGCTTATAGCATTGCAACATCCTGGTTGTTTTCTATCCAAGTCCTATGCAGCTTAGCTTTGTGAAGCCTGCAAAGGTTGGCTGCTGTTACCAATTATAAAAACAAAGCAAAAAGACATCTTCTATTGTCTGGATATACTTTTGCAATATAGCAAACATATTTGAGGCTTAAGCTATGTCAGGGCTCTCCTGAGTTCAATTCTGGCATCTTTTTTTCAAGGCCAAGCTTAACCTTGACATTTACGATGAAAGAGAAATGAAAATTGTCTTGAGCAATTGTATGTTCTCAGCCTTTTAAAAATTTTTACGGTTCCACAGGTTGGCATTTTGGCAGGGAAGGGAGTGAAAGACAATTAAATCAATGCACTGGTTTGTTTTTATTAGACGCGGTGTATTTAATCCCAGCAGCTAGATGGTAGCACCGGTTTGTGCATGCATTTATGAGCAGCACAGACTTAGATTGAGGATGTTGAATTGACGTTTACATATCAGACAAAAGAGGCATTTTCCTTTTTCTTAAGAAAAATCATTGTAAGATGATAGGAAGTTTGGTTTTCCACAAGGAGTATTTGTGCTGATAAAGTGAAAGGCTAGCTTGCCTATAATCTGCCAATTCAAGATAATCAAGAAAAAAAAATATAAGGGACACATTATTTAAATATTTAAATTATATTCAAGGGGAAGCCTTTGAGTAGATGATGTTTTATATTTTAAGTCATTGTGACTAAAATGTGACCTTTTAGAATGTGTGGTATACACATATTATTCACAGGGTCTCATTTCACGGTCGAAGCATTATAGTCTAAATGCATATTTCATTTAATTGAAGCTTTCTGAACAAAAAGAGTTTCTGATTTTTGCAGACGTCTGCTGGAGTTGACCATGAGGAAACTGATGGCAACTGTATGTGTGGATTGAGTAGCAGACAAAGAAGCAAGATCAGTGGGACACAGCTCTTGGCAGCAGAACGTGAAACAATGGAGGAGCCTCTTGATGCAAACTCTTTTAATCAAGAAATGCAGGAGCTGTATGTAGATAAACCTCCTCAATTGCAGGAAGCAGGTGAGACCCTCCCCAAAGATTTCCAGGTAAAAGAAGGCTTATCACATAGCCAAGAAGAATCGTGCAGAGATAACTCAGAAGATGGCAGGGGTGTAGAATCCTTTGGTAGAAAAAATCAAACATTTGAAGCAGACGTAGAGAGCAAAGATGAGCAACTGGGGTGGCTAGACACGAGGAGAAGCCAGGGGACCTCTGAAATAGCGTCACACGAAGATAAAACTCACTCAGTGCGGGATGGGAATAAGTTGCACCCGACAGAGGAGATGGACAGGGATCATCCTATAGCAACCCAGGAAAAAGAAGACAGCAAAGATGTGTCTGTTTTGGAGCCTGGCATTCCCAACCAAACTTTGCAAGAGTTTAAGAGTGTATTGAAAGAGAGTCCTTTGTTAAGCAACTGGACCTGGGACAGCACTGAACTCAGGGCTACCTCTTGTCGTCCGTTTCTGAAGTCTAGGGAGGACCAATGTCAATGCATGGAAACTCTTCCTCCTCATTTAGGAGGCACTGACCAGAAAGTTCCCATTGTGCATACGCATGGATCAGGGCAAGGGGGAAAGCCCCAACTGGGTTACAATTCTGCTGGGTTGGAGAAAGAGCCGTCAGAAAGGGATGATTTGGAACAGTCTGTTGGGAGTCAACAGACCCCTTTTCCAAAAGTGATCAGAGCTCCACCTACTAACTTTGAGCCCACATCTGGTAAGCACATTAAGTCCCATGTGAAATAGAGGGATTGTGCTATTATCAGCTAAGCATGCAATTAAAAATAAGATTGCAGTAATCAATACTATGGCATTATATGCTACCTCCATTCAAAACCAGTGTCATGTCTATAAGGAGATATAAAAGAAAATGATAAACCACAATAAGGAAATTATAAGGAAAATTAGTGTCAAAACAGTATCAGATCTGTTAAAATGGGAGCAAATTGCAGCATAAAGATAGAGTGAGATGGTGTGGACTGTTAGGTGCCATTGCAAAGATTTGATTCTTACCTGGCCACTATATAGTACAGAACCTATGCTGGAGAATTATGGGTTCCAATTTGGCGATGACATTTGCACAGGTCAGATGGATCTTAATCATTCTGTTTAACATTATATCTTTCTTGAGGAAGAGTAGTGTCTATGCATGTGTGTTCTTTCTGCCATTAACAATTAGAGAGTGGCTGGCTTTGAGGCATAGAAATGAGAAGAAACCTGGGTTAGCTTTTCTTCTTTGTTTGGTGGGCATTGAGTTGTGTTGCTGTCAGTTCTCAAACCCAGGGAGCCATGATTTGTTAAAAAAAAAAAAACAACCTTCAGAATACCTGATCTGAACTGTTTCCTCTCCTCAGAGAAACTTTGGGGCTAATATTGATGTGAAATTAAATGATGAGACCTGGTGGACTGTATCTTTGGATTTCAAATCTCAAAAGGTCTTTACAAATGCAATGAGTTCTTTACACTTTACAATTTTAATTAATAAGTTACTTGTAATGTGTCTTAAAGATAACCTTCATCTATATAATCCCGAGGACATGGACAGGATCCTGGGACAGCTGAACGCGACCACATGTTTATTGGACCCGTGTCCCTCCTGGTTGGTACTGGCTTCCCGGGAGGTTACACGAGGCTGGCTCCAGAGGATTGTTAACGCTTCTCTGAGTGAGGGGGTCCTGCCAGCCGCTTTGAAAGAAGTTGTGGTGAGGCCCCTCCTCAAGAAGCCCTCTCTGGATCCGGCTGTTTTGGCTAACTATCATCCAGTCTCCAACCTTTGCTTCGTTGTGAAGGTTGTTGAGAGTGTGGTGGCACAGCAGCTTCCCCGGTACCTGGATGAAGCTGTCTATCTAGACCCGCTCCAGTCCGGCTTCCGGCCTGGGCACAGCATGGAAACGGCATTGGTCGCGTTGGTGGATGATCTCTGGAGGGCTCGGGATAGGGGTTGCTCCTCTATCCTGGTCCTGTTAGACCTCTCAGTGGCTTTTGATACCATCGACCATGGTATCATGTTGCACCGGTTGGAGGGGCTGGGGGTGGGGGGCACCGTTCTGCAGTGGTTCTCCTCCTACCTCTCTGACTGGTCGCAATCTGTGTTGACAGGGGGGCAGCGGTCGACCCCGAGGCACCTTGCTTGTGGGGTGCCACAAGGGTCGGTCCTCTCGCCCCTTCTGTTCAACATTTATGTAAAGCCGCTGGATGAGATCATCCGTGGCTTCGGGGTGGAGTTCCATCAGTACGCTGATGAGACCCAGCTGTACATCTCCACCCCAGGCCACCCAAACAATGCCCTTGAAGTGATGTCCCAGTGCCTGGAGGCTGTGCGGGCCTGGATGGGGAGAAACAGGCTCCGACTCAACCCTTCCAAGACCAAATGGCTGTGGCTTCCTGCGTCCCGATATAGCCAGCTGGCGCCATCACTGGCTATTGGGGGTGAGTTACTGGCCCCCACGGAGAGGGCTCGCAACTTGGGTGTCCTCCTGGACGCATGGCTGTCTTTAGAAGAGCATATGACGGCCATGGCCAGTGGGGCTTTTTATCAGATCCGCCTGATTCGCCAGTTGTGTCCCTTTCTGGATCAGGACTCCTTACACATGGTCACTCAGGCACTCGTCACCTCCCACCTGGACTAGTAATGCTCCCTACATGGGGCTCCCCATGAGGAGCACCCGGAGGCTCCAACTGGTGCAGAATGCGGCCGCGCGGGGGATTATGGGAGCGATAGGGCGTTCCCATGTGACACCCCTCCTGCGCGAGCTGCACTGGCTTCCAGTGGTCTTCCGGGTGCGCTTCAAGGTATTGGTGACCACCTTTAAAGCGCTCCATGGCTTAGGGCCGGGGTATTTATGAGACCGCCTTCTGCCACCAATAGCCTCCCACCGGCCAGTATGCTCGCACAGAGTGGGCCTCCTCAGGGTGCCGTCCGCCAGACAGTGTCTGGCGGACCCCCAGGGGTAGAGCCTTCTCTGTGGCGGCGCCCACCCTCTGGAACAACCTCCCCCCAGAGATACGTACAATAACAGACCTCCGGACTTTTTGTTGGGCCCTGAAAACTTATTTATTTCAACTAGCCGGGCTGGCTTGATCCCACAGTTTTGAGTTAATTTTAATTGATTTTAAATTGGGTTGTTTTAAATTACGGCCAAAAAATATTTAATCATTTTAAACTGCTTTTAAATTTTGTATGTTCTGTTTTTATTTCGGCTGTTCACCGCCCTGAGTCCTATTGGAGAAGGGTGGTATATAAATGGAAACAAATAAATAAAATAAATAAATAATCAACCTGGGACCCCCTTCCTGCTCCCCTCCTCATCTCAGTTTAAGTCCTACATCAGTATAGTTTAATTGAATTGCAGCTCACAAAAGTTTACAGGTTTTTGGTGTTAGTCAGAACAGGTGCTATCAGGCTCCTTCTGATTTTTCAACAAGGGTAGATACCGTGTTTCCTCGAAAATAAGACAGGGTCTTATTTTCTTTTGACCCCCCCAAATAAGGGCTTGGCCTTATTACCGGTGGGGGGGGGAGAGTCTTATTATTTTGGAGGTGCAGGAGGTGGTAAATGTGGGACTGGATGTCCTGTTGCTGCCATCACCTCCCCTCCCCATTCTTCACGTTGGCCGCTGCCCTGACATCTCCTGCCGCTGCTGCTTCCTTATGGAGCAGGCTCTGCAAGGCTTGTGCCGTTGCATGCATGAACTGCAGCACTGCCATGAGCTTCATCATACCGACACAGCTGGCATCCTGCCGCTCACAGCTGTGCCAGTATGTCAAACTCATGGCTATGCTGCAGTTCCTGCATGCAATGGCACAAGCCTTGCAGAGTCCTGCTCTACGAGACGGTGGTAGTGGCGCGATGAGTCTCACAAAGACTTGTTTCTGGCAGGTGGGGCGGGGGAGAAGTAAGACACGTGGAGTGGGACGTGGCTCCCCTTTCTGTCTCTTTTCCCACCCACCCGTCCACCGGGCATGACAGGGCTCTTGCTCCTCACTTAGCCACCCACCACCACCCGCCCACTTTAGGATGCAATTTGGGGGTGACAGGTGGGGCAGGCGAGAAGCATCTCGCTTCTCCCCTGCCCTACCTGCCACCTCTCTCAATAAAGAGACAGTGGGGAAGGGAAGCAGCCAGGCTACTATTGCCATTGGGGTGGGCCACGTTGGGCCGCAAGGGAGACACGTTGTAGAAAAAACTTTCTCGCAAGTTCAAGGAGTTTGGCTGAACTCGCGAGAAAGTTTTTTCTACAATGGGTCTCCCTGGACAGAACGGCGACGAACATAATGGTGCTGGAAAGGTCAGACGTGAGTTTCGTGGCCCACGTGGCCCACCCCAATGGCAACAGCAGCCTATCTGCTTCCCTTCCCCACTGTCTATTGAGAGGGGTGGCAGGTGAGGCGGGGGAGAAGCGAGACGCTTCTCCCCCGCCCCACCTGCCACCCCCAAATTGCACCTAAAGGGGGCGGGTGGGAGTGGGTGGCTAAGCAAGGGGCAGGAGCCCTGTCATGTCCGGCAGGGGGAGGGGGGGCACATAGTTGGTGGGGGTTTTGGAGGGGTGGCTTATATTATCACATGTCCTGAAAAGCCCGATTGGCCTTATTTTCAGGACATGTCTTATTTTCGGGGAAACACAGTATATATTTTATTTATTTATTAAATGTATATGCCACCCATCTTTCTAAGAAGTGACTGGTTTCTCAGTGGTGAAATCCAATTTTTTTTACTGCTGGTTCTGTGGGTGTGGCTTGATGGGTGTGGTGTGACTTGGTGGGCATGGCTTGGTAGGTGTGGCAGGGGAAGGATATTGCAAAATCTCCATTCCCACTCTACTCTGGGGCCAGCCAGAGGTGGTATTTGCCAGTTCTCCGAACTACTCAAAATTTCCACTACCAGTTCTCCAGAATCTGTCAGAACCTGCTGGATTTCACCCCTGGGTTTCTAGCAAAAAAAGCTTATAAGAGATATATCAAAGAAGAATTGTATGGCTCTCAAGTCATTTGTCTATTCTTACTGAAATTCTCTTAAAAGCCTATTACATTCCAGTTTTGACGATATAGGAGATTCCATTTCTACTCTAGATTGTGTGGGAAGCAAAATGTGGTAGCTTTAATTGGCTCCTGTGTGGAAAGAATCCTATGGATCTTTTACATAAAAGAATCTAATGAATAATAGAACTAGTAGGTCAGAAAGCATAAAAAAGACTAGTATTTCCCTTTTTATCGTCAGCAGATCATTATTTAGACCCTCAAATAATCTGTGGATTTACTATCTTGTAAAATTGGGTTTAAAATTGATTAATTTTGCTTGATTAGGTACTATCAAATTTGTGTTTTCTTTATCAATCACATAGATACGTTTTGTTCATGATGCTTTATCTCTAGCGTGTTTTTTTCAGGTCTTCAAATGGTGCCCTCATTGCCACAATAACTGAATTTGTCCACCTTGCTGTTGTCCTCTTCTTCAGTTTTTTTCCACCTTTTCTGGGATTAAAGCCTTTCCCAGAAAGCTGGATCTTTGTATAATATGTCAAAAGCAGGATAATTTATCTTTGTAATTTGTATCTCCAGTGAGAACACTGGTTCGCATAACTAGCTGTCATAGGTCTATTTTATATATTTCCTTTTCCCTTCCCTTTTATCCACCTCAATTTTAATTCAGTGAGCTTCCACAATGTATAGCATAGTATATTTACAGGTAATCCTTGATTTATAAGTGGTCACTTAGCAACCATTCAAATTTCTGACAGCCACCTCCCCTTATATGATCACCTGATCACAATTCCAACACTTGGCAATCAGCCTATATTACAATTTGCTATATCTTGCAGTCACATGACTGAGATTTATAACTTTTTTTTGCTGGAAACTGGTGCTTACTTCCTGTTTCTGGCAAAATAAAAAGTCCATTGGGTATGATGGATTTGCTTAATAACACTGGTATTCACTTAATGACTTAATGACAGTTGCAGTACTCCAAGCTTGGTTTTATTTGAAAATTACATACACATGCAGAAATCTCTTATTGGGGTACCTGAAATATTTGGATTGAGTTATTCTCGAAGTCCAGTACTATTAAAGTGACTGGCTTGTTCAGAAGAACAGCTGCTTTAAAGGCTTTCTTGACATGCCTGCATGTCTTTGTCATAAGTATGAGAAGCTATATAAATTTTACAAACCAACAAACAAGTATGTGCATGAAAGTCAACACTATTGGAACTGGCAGCACAGGTGCATAGGTAGTAGGGAAAACCAAGCCAAGTCTTCCAAAGGAAGCAGCAACATTAACACTTCAAGGAGGAGCACCTTACTTGGGCCAATGAGTTTGAGAAGGATCTCTTTTGAACTCTTTGCACAGTCCTATTATTTATGTTTTTTACTAGCTTCCTTCTCGTGTAAATGTTCATCATTCAGTCTTAAGACATGTTCCCTTCGTTCCAACCCAGAATTCAAAACAGGGTGAATCCTTGAGATTCTTAAGGGCATCCAACTCTCAAATATTGTGTCAGAAAGATATGTTAATGTCAAATATTTAAATCCTGCCACATGGTGATTGCATTTTAATTTTTCATTTAAAGAAAAAGAATCCAGAAGAGATTCCAGTGGGAAGAAACTGGGCAGTGACAGTTTTCTTCACTTCACCTCTGAGATAGAGCATATCGAGGAACAGATGGCCAGGGACAATGTCCACTTTGTCAGGTTTGAAACCACAGATATCCATGGTGTGTCAAGATCCAAGAGCATCCCTTCTCGCTTTTTCCGGGTATGTCTGTATTCTTTTCCTGTTTCCTGGGCACAGTGGCCCTCCTTTTGCTATTCTGCAAACCTTTGTTATTGCAGTATGCCCTTAGGTTGACCAAGAACTTTCTAAATATGTTTTATTCATCTCTCTCCCTCTATTATTAAGAAAATTTAATTCATGCAACTTGGCAACGTGGGTTCTTTTTACTCATCCAAGCTTTTCTTCCTCAGATGAAAATATCTTTTTTTTAAATTGATTACCTTAAGAAAAGGTTGGTTTGATCTAGGGGTGAAATCCAGCAGGTTCTGACAGGTTCTGTAGAACTGGTAGCGGAAATTTTGAGTAGTTCGGAGAACCGGCAAATACCACCTCTGGCTGGCCCCAGAGTGGGGTGGGAATGGAGATTTTTGCAGTATCCTTCCCCTGGAGTGGGGTGGGAATCGAGATTTTGCAGTATCCTTCCCCTGCCATGCCCACCATGCAATGCCCACCAAGCCACAGCACAGCCACAAAGCCATGCCCACAGAACCGGTAGTAAAAAAAATTGGATTTCACCACCGGTTTGATCTGATCCTAGAAAATTTCAAGGGTCCAAGGCAAACAGCCAGATACTAAAGGGACAGCATGTGAATTACACTAGTGACAAAAAACTCAATACTTACTGAGTGATTCAATCCAATCAAATAATACCACAGAAATGCATAATGGTTTAAATTGTAACACTGTAGTATAGTATTAGTTATTTTGTTAAGCAACAATTAAAGGTCACATTATTCGGTAATTTTTCTATGGAAAATAGAGATCACCAGTAGCTTTTTTTCAGGTTGTTTCTGCAATACCCAGCATAGGCAGTTTATAGGGAACATTTTTGTTTAATTCTTATCATGAATATTCCAGGTTTCATTCAGTGAACATAAAAATATGCTAATACAATTAGAAATGCAGTGGCATTTGCTTCCATGCTATATTTTCTTTGAACTGTAGAAAAAATACATTTTACTTTATTTTGTTTTTAGCTATTGCTCCATTAGGCTCTGTTCTTTCAACTTTAAGGTTAAATATGTTGTATTTCACTGATGTCATTTAGGCATTAACAGATATCAACTGTTTTCCATGGAATTTAGTACTGCTAAAAGATAATAAGCTAATAATTTTTGTAGTCATTCTATGTGTGTTTGCCCAGCTCAGTTTTCTAAAATAACTTATACTTGTTTGAATTAATGCCATCTTAAGAAAATTAAATTTGACATGGAAATATAAATCATTACTTTAAAATACTATTATTGCTGCTACTATGATACCAACAGTCATAAAATACGATAGGATTACTTTTTATTCTTATTTATCTAGAGACTCAGATCACGAAGAAGCAGGAATACAGCTTTGTAATTCACTTTCCGAATTAAAAGCTCTATTAAGTCATGGTCACACAACTGTGCATACCCAATTCACAATCTAGCTAGTAAAGCTGCATTTCAGGAGAATTGAATAGTATGCACAGTACCTCATTCTGTGTAACAGCTCCTAAACACTATAATTTCTTTCTAATATTATAATTTCCAGCAAAGCTTGGCCTGTCCCAGTGTGGCAGTCTTTTCTTACTGCTTAGTACTTTTCCATCAGAATGCCATTGCCTCATTCAGTTCACATGGGAACCATCTCTTGTTCTGAGAAGTTTTTC